>OX374639.1:7500000-10000000 GCA_947347705.1 Nymphula nitidulata
TGTAAGAGGAACGCAGGCAGATGGCAGTCCTGGTGATTGATCTTGACACGACTTGTTGGAAAAAAATTTAAATCGCATAAAAATATCAGCTGTTTTTTCGATATCATCACAAGCCTATTATACGTCCCACTAGTGGCGTACATGGGAGAAACACATGAGGAGTTTAAGCTATAGCACCACCACGCTAGCCCAATGGGGGCTGGTGGGTTAAAGCGATTGCAGGAACAACTGGGACCAACGGCTCAACATGCCTTCCGAAGTACAGAGGAGCTCGAGATAACAAACTTTGATTGACCCATCCCAAGATCGACCATGGCGAAAGTTGCTTTGTTTTTCGTACCGAAATCAGAGCGTTCAAACCAATAAGCCACCGAACTCCTCAGCTGTTTTATGCTTATTTTAATACCTACTCGACCATTTTTCTTCGCGATTTTATATTTTTTTTACAAGTCGTGTAAGTGAGAGCTTTTCCTTACACCTTGTATAATAATACATTCAAACACACACATGACGCACGAAACACGAAGGGACTTAAGATTACAGATTTTTTATTTTCCCATCCGGTATCAACCATGGCGAAAGTTGCTTTGTTTTCGTAAACAAAGCCCGAGCGCTCACACTACTACGCCACCGAGTCTACCTAACAACTAATGCTAACATGATCATTGTATATCATTGTCAGTCAAAGGTTGTTAAGCAGACAGATCCTGTTATTGCTATTTTAAGATAGTAGCGTTAATATTATTGTTAGTTGTGTTTATAAGTCTGCACATTTTGAATGTATTAATAGCGCAACAAGTCAAATTGTAACACTACAATAAGGTTACGTCTGTTACGTGTTTAAAGCTTTATTGGTTATCTGTTAATTACTCAATCAGACACAATAGATGTTCTATTCTCTATGTGAACAACGGGCGGGTTGGCAAGGGGCAAAAGTATGTTATTGAGAAAATGTCAAATGATTGAAAAACATTAGACGATCGATTCGGTTGGCGAGAGTCAGCCAAACTTGCACCTGTTTTTAGGACAGACATTTGCTGTGGAATATTTGTATTTGCAGTAAACACTTTCTATTTTGTTTACTGCAAATATGAAGTAAACAGAATAGAAAGAAAATATTAAACTCCTAATCGACATAGACAAATCTTTATAGCAAGCTTTAGGGAGAACAGAATCGCATCTAATCAAGCCTTCCAGAATTCTATAAGTAGAACTCCATTTGCAAATAACTTTTGGTGTCGCAGTAGTTCGTATCAGTAGTGCCATTCTGAATATAACTCGTAACTGACTTTGCAAGTCACTTCAATTACAACTGCCAAAATGTATGACAAATTGCTTTGTTTGACAGTTGTATTCGAAGTGCGAATAGCATAGCAGTCAGATAACGCCTCGCAGTGATTGGTCAACTCGCCGTAGTCGTATTTCCTACGCCCCATCGTAGAGCTGCGCTTACGTCGATACATTGCCGTTTTAGCGTCACGCCCAGTATGAACTGAGACGTTACATGTTATCGGGTGCCGTTACAATTTGATTCTATTTCTCACAGCTGTTATAATAATCCTTTAAAACTGATAAAAAGTGACAACGCAAATGGTAAAATAACTAAATGTAAGCACACAGACATAACTCTGTACTTTTGTACTTTATAATCCTGTAGCAATAGGAGCCTTATTTTGCAGTGCAATTGTTATGCTTGATATGGTGTCGACCGTACTTTTCCTCGAACTTGCTTTTACACGCACTTAATTACATGCTGTTTACTTAGCATTATGAGCTTCGGAGCGCCCGAGTAACTTTTTCTCCCGTGTGTTGTTAGTCCGTAATTTACAAACTTCTGTTACATTATTTCGGGTGAAGGTGTTTTTTTTACGGTACATAATACATTGTTTATGCCTTTTTTTAAATTGATGAATGACATAAAAACACGGAACGAACTGTTTAATTTGTTTTTTGTAAATGTAATGAAAAGTTGATTTGGGTTGTATTTTCTTTTTTGGGTCCTGTATATTCATTTAATTATTATTGTACTGTACCTACAAAAGAATATTACCTTTCTTGTCTGCCATTAGATCCAGTAATTGAATGACTAGAATTATAAATGTATAATTGTGGTCATAAAATTTATCCACATAAATAATGTGGATATTTTTTTCAGAATACTTTTTATACAAGCTTTCGTTCAACATCTTGAACCGTGTGGGTCGAGTCTTCAAATAGGAAAACTAAGCTCCTCCCGAGTAACTATTCATATTTGTGACGCTACGGGATGTACTTTAGTCGTAACAATTTATTATACATTTCCAAGTTCTGAAATAAGCTTGATTTGATTTCATTATGCTCGTAAACAATTTAAAAAGAAATTATCAAAGAAATACCCACTGAGAATAAATATTGATCTACTCTCAATAATCAATAATCCACAAGACCGTCAGAGAAAGAAATAACAGATCGTGCTTCTAAAACTCGATTGATTGATCAAGATATGCTTTTGATGTGTGATTTTGATGTTTCTAGGAGGAAGACGGACACTTTGTGGTATTTTTATAATATAGAATTTTACTACTTATTTCTTTATGTTTGAAATAAAATCACTTTTACACCGGATTTAACTCGCGTTTAATTAGATGTCACATTATTATTGTACACCCTGGAAATGGTCATCTCTCAGCCTTCTTGATTTTGTAATAATTTACATACCTATACACCAATAGTATCATTTTTGAGGGATGTAGGTATATGGCATTATAGGAATGATTTAGAAAAAAACAATTATTATTGCAATGACGTGGTCAGACAAGTGTTTAAAATTAATGAAAGATGTTTGGCTTTATCAGGCCCTTGTATATTAACTGTTGATCTTTGTGTATTATAATACCTACCTTTATTGTGCATTGGTGCATTGTCGGACAGCCTTTAAATAATCTTGTCAATAATCTTATAAGTAAATAATCTTGTCATTAGGTACTTCTTGGTATGCTTATACTTATACCTAGTTTTTATACTCTGTGTGACACTGCTAAATACTATTACTATGTAACTAAACATAACTTAATAGAGTGACTATACGAGTTTGTTGCCGGAATCTTCTCGGTAGTTCAACTTTTAGAACCGGTGTAAATTCAGACAGACCGACATATAGACAGACAGACTGACTGACACGACTGTCAGGCTGACAGACGGACCGACACAGACAGATCGACAGACAATAGACAGGCTGACATTATAACATTGTTAGCTTACATAGATCCAGACAATACAGAAAGACAAACATTATGACGTTGTTAGTTAATATTAGTTTTCGTACCACTTGCTCAAAAAAGTGACATTCTATGCCACAAAAATCGAACATAACAATAGTCATTTTTAATCTGTTAAAACAGGGAAAGAAAAGTGTACTGAATTTCATTCATCCTCTAGGGGGAGAATGTGATTTAAATTTGGAATACTTACCGAAATTTATACTGAACTACATCTGTGTTTACTTTACACCATTGAGTTTGTATAAAAAGCATTATACATCATTTTGAAAAAGGAATACGTACAAAAATGTAACTCTCTCTATCAATAATTGGACCAATGTTTCGAATGTTAACTTTTACTTTTAATTGTCATTATTTTTAATAAATGCTTATCTCATATTATTATTTTGTTAATTTTTTCGCAAATGGTACGAAAAGTAGAGTATTTTCCTCGGTGATAAAGCTGTCTTAGTCTTGGGTGAACTTAAATCCCTCGCTACACTCAGGACTCGTCTTAAATCCCTCGCTTCGCTCGTGATTTAAGTTTTTAACACCCTCGCTACGCTCGGGAATAAACCTCGAGTCCTTCGTTACGCTCGCGATTTAAATCGTCACCCGCGACAGAAGACACTGCTTTATCCCCTTGGTTAATAATCTACTATTATGGGGTTTTTGACGATTCGAAAGTGCTTCTTGGGGGGCCTAATTGAATAAAGATATTATCATTTTCATTTTCATTTTCACCCGACGTTTCAGTTAACATATAAACTTATCAAAGGCAACTGACATCTTATTTATTTATTTATTCTCTAATGCACATATTTACACAGTTTCTGATTTAATCACGTAGAGTAACGCCAAGCATAGCCCTCTCTATTGCCCTTTGGGTGACTTTAACATTGAAATGTATTTACAAATAAGCAATTCGGTAATATTTTAATTAAGTAACTAGTATATTTGGGGTGAAAAAAGTGGTAAATAAAGGACGATACGTTTAAACGTCCCCCCAACCCAAAACAGACCAAGAGATTTATTTATTCTAATTATTTAAACTTTATTGCACAATAAAAAAAATGTACAGTCGACAGCATATCAAGCGTAACATTTTGATCTTGAGACCGGCCTTATTCCGTTCGAAATAGAGGCGGCTTTCGTAGTGCAACTGTTACACTTGACGTGCTGTCGTCTGTACAAATGGCATTATCTACCAGTCAACAAAGCAGAAAATTGAAAAAGCGGTGCACAGCAATAAAAAAAGAAAAAAATATGCAACTAGATGACAAGCTGACGTCAGGGGCTAAAAAATGTATAATCGTACGGCTCATAGGAATAATTGTTAAGCTATCGCGTAGGTGCTAGAGAAGCTTCTCTCAACTGAACTGCTATTAATACGAAGCTACTTATTTCCTAATAATAAATTAACAGCTGTGGAATTTGTTTACAATACAAATGAACATTATAAATTGCTTACTACAATAACGTAGTGAGTTCGACGAAAGATATTTATTAAACAAAAAGGCGTTAGCAGATTGGATTTATCATAGCCAACATTTATTTCGTCCCTTGATTTTGTTTTAGTAATAAGAGAAGGAGGTCAGGATTTATTGTGGGATCGTGGGTTAGGTTTGCTTGTATTGAGACAGTCTTTTTTTGGGGTTTTATTCTGGATTATTTTGAACATTATAATGGCTCTTTATTATATACCTCTTTAAAAAAATAATTAAATATGCTCCTCGATTTTACATCAATCGTATTTTTTGAGTTGCCTGTTTGTCTAAAAATGTAAAAATGTTCCAGCAGAAACTAAACGCAGATTTGTTTTTTCCCTCGTTTTTCAAATCATAAAACACGTTACATGCACCTTTTGTTACATTGCCCCTTATTCTGGCAAACACATGCTAAGATTAAACTTAAGTTCAGTCTACCTCTTTCTCTCAATATGAATACGAAAAGGATCGCTGTCATAAAATTTGACGTTTAGAAACATGCATTCAATTTTCGACCTTATTGAACGTGATAAAATGCAGTGTTTAGGAGGCACCTCCGTACATGCCGTCTAAAATTGTCTATGGTTCGTATAAAATCTGCCTAAATTTAGATGACAGCTCTAAACAAATTCTTGCTATCTCATTCATATTACATATTGTGAGAAAGAGATATACTGTACTTAAATTTAAACTTAGAATGTGCCTCCAGAATTAGGCTCAATTGTCACATTAAATATTTCTAGTTTTTACTATAATTTTAGCTCCAGCTCCATATTTCAAAAGTAAATATTAATGGTTGTTTTGTTTTTTGGTTTGTACAAAACGCAGAAAGCAACGTATGGCATTCATAATGTTCGGTTCAAAAATAAACGGGGGGCTATAATATATTTCTAATTGCACTAAAACTTCTAAATAATTATACATTTTCACCTTATAATGGTAGAATTGCTGTTTAAAATTAAAATTAGTTTAAGCCCAGGCTTCATACATTTTGTGGTCCTCTCTTTCGTTAATGTTTATATATTTTTTTTATACTACCAGATGACAAACAAGCTGACGGCCCACCTGATGGTAAGCGGTTACCACCGCCTATAGACACCTGCAATAACAAGCGAAAATCGCTTGGTACCTATTGCAGGTGCGTTGTCATCCTGAGGCCTAAGATGAAACGCCGTCGATGATGATGTTGTGTTAAAACAAAAAGGAATAAAACTGACAAAATTACATAGACATCCGTCGATTCCTCTTTCTTAAATAACCATATGTCCGAGGTAGACCTACTCGTCAAAAATTTCTTCGAAAAAAGAACTCCCACGTGTAGGTAGCTGGTATAGGATAGGTACGACATGGATATTCGACATAATTTTTGTCTTGTCTATGTTCAGTTTTAGCTGCTTTTAGAAAAGTTATATCTAGTTCCCCGAGCATTCTGCTCGATTTCTCCAGGGATTCCCCCATGACTCTATATCGTAGGCAAATTGAAGACGAAATGCTTTCTAAGAAAAGATACCTTGATATTTCTGTGCATTCTGGGAACGAAGATCAAAATGATTCGGTTTTCCCTTAGAATGGTTTTTCATTTCACGCTCTCGTAAAAACGCTTCACCAGGCCTTCCTAAATGGGAGAAACATTGGAGTGACATTTTGATTTTAATAAAAAGACATAAATTAGGTAAATAACTATTACGTAAAATCACTCGGACATTTATTTATTTATATACATTCCACAATGTTATATAGGTGTTAAAAAGGCTTAAAGCTAAACAGATCATTAAATTGTGGGCCCCGACGCACGGAGGGACACGCTCCATACAAGGGCGGTCATAAATAGTTAAAGTCCTGTTACTATCAATACATTGTATTATTTTAGTGACTTATAGTTGTAAAAGTGTTTTAGGAACATTAAAATGAAAGAAGTACATGTATTTACGGAATAAAAAACGTTTACTTCAGTAAAAAACAAATATAAACAATAACATACTTTTACCTAAATTTATCATGAACAAACACTTAAAAATTGGAATGTAAAACATATATTTTAAATAAAATAAGAGTCAAAACATTGATAACATTATTTAATTATAATAAAATAATAGAAATAAATAAATTAAAATTAATTAAATACAAAAAAAACAAAACAACTAACAAAATACAAATAAATTATTCTTATTCTAACAATATTAAACATGTAACAATTCTATTACACTTTGTGACAGAGTATTTTTCTTTTTAGGGGGAAGTTTCCGAAGACTTGTAATATAAGGATCTGAATGTAATAATAGTCGTTGTATTAAATCTTGATTGGTAACTTCACGTGACATTTTTCGAGTGTGACTTCGTCTATAAATTTTGATATACTTATTTGTCGCTTCAGCAGCTTCTTCGGAAAGTTCTCCTATAGATAACAATGCATAACTTATAATATCTGATCCATGTACGAGCACCTTGTGGACAGAAGCAGGAAGACTATACCACGGATATTCCTCGACCAGGCTGTATGCTGTTTGTAATGCATAGTCTTTAAACTTGCATTCATTAATTTTATGTCCAGAAGATAACGTTTGTAATATTACACAACAACGATCTATGAGATCCTTATTCAAACCTGTAATTTCAGCAGATACAGCTGATTCCAAAAAAAACTTCCTGGCCGTGTTTCCGTCGTTAGACGTCCCGCTTCCACCACTACGCGGCTTGTCAACTATTAAACCTAATCGTTCCCTAAACTGGGACTGTACATATTGTTTTTTATTTGATAACAATTGTTTATCACTATCTAGCCTAACTTGCCATTTTTTTATGTCTAATCTATATGAAAGATGAATAAAATATTCGAAGAAACGTATCCAAGAATGTAGTGGTGATAATCCAAATTGGTATCTACTCTCTATTACAGGTTTTTGTAAACATTCGTCTATTTTATTCATCTCTTTAGGGGTAGCATTACATATATAACATCTACTTGTAGATGTTTCACTTAAAGCACTACAAATTTTACCATCTACCATTGAAAGCTGCAACTTATGAGAAACGACCAATTCACGATTGTCGATCTGAATAAAAGTAGGTTGCAAACTTTCAATTTTATCCTTAAAATAAGCTTCCTCTTGCAAAGACACTGCTGTGCTTTCTTTCAAAAATTGAAATCGAATAGGACGGCAGTACCTAGTGGAAGAGGGTCGAGGATTTTTCCATAAAATTTTACAATTATCTTCAGCTAATTTTACAATAATTTGAAGGGGTACATAAGATGTTACAAACAAACTACTATCTTCTAAAGTTGAATCTGAAAAAAATTGTTTGTATTCACTATGTCCAGTGCTGCCATCGAATCCCCATTTCCCAAGTAAAGAGATATTAGACAAACAATCATCAGGAATCTGATCTAAGACCTCTTTTTGAGATTCAAGGATTCGAGAAGCTGTGTGATCAAAAAGACTTTGTAATTCAACTTCAGCTGAAGACTCGGAAACAGTTATATTAGAAGGGTAACATCTCTGTTTCGCTTTAGTAATTTGTTGGTAACATGGTAATACATTAGGAGAAATCTTACTATTAACAAAGTTTTTAATTAATAAATACTGATGTTTTGTCAACTGAGCATCAGTCACAAGTGACAAGACATCATCAGTGCTAACTCTAGATATACACGAATCGAATGAACAGTCTGAAACATCAAGCAATGCACTCACAGTAGAATCATCAGACTTTGACAAATCAGCTACTCTCCGACGTTTAGTCCTTTTACTACATTGCGTAAAAGGTTTTCGAGGACGACCACGTGAATGACACGGCGACGTTTCAGACGGAGTACATTGCTTATTATTTTTCACAAGTTGAATTTTTTCAATAACATTAAACCAATCGGAATTCTTATATAAAAGCTTGGTTTTATCCCTATTACATTTTTTCCAGAATCGAGCAATAGCTTTACATAAATTATTAACAATTTTCTCTAAATAATGAATATCAATGTTCTCAGCATCGTTCAGAGTAGTCAACAAACTTTGTAGGACTTGACGACACTTTTCCGAGTCATTATCGGTATTGACAGTTAGCCATATTTCAAGAATATGCATTCTTGAAAACGAGCATATATATAAATTACCTAAAACAAAAAAAAAACGGTTAAAATTCAGTCACAAAACCTACACAAAGCACTAAGACTAAATAAACTAATTTCGTAGCAAATGCTACGAGATAATCTGGCAACCGTAGCACCCTTGTCATCGCCAAAAGGGCAGATAAGGGCAGCCAAGTTTTAATTTTCCTAAGATAAGAAAGTCTAAAGATTATGGTGCAATATACCTCCATAGTCGGAGCGAGTGGGAACATATTTAAAAGTTTATTCAAACTTTGAATATTAAAATATAATACTCCAAGAAAAGTCGCCTCGTAGCAATGACATACTAAAGAAAATATATACTAAGATACAATTAAAATAAAAATATTAATTATTACATACCCTGTTCTTGGATATCCATTTCAGAAAAAACTCACACAGCACTCACAGGTCCCGCAATGACAACAAATGACGTCACGCTTTTTAATGACTCACTGATAACAGTATTTACGATTGGCGATGCGCTCTCTTTGAATGCACAATAGATAATGAAGGCGCACTCTAATTACTGACCTATTTATAGTTTCAGAAGGTACCGCAACTATCCAATGTAACGACAAGGAATAAAATGTAAAACAAGAAAGCAGGTTTTTAAGATTTATGACCTATGGATGTCCCACTGTGCGACGGGCACAACAAATATTAATAGAGGCAATTCAAATTAATCTTATTGACATAACATAATAAATACTCGTGGGAACAAAATGAATACGAATAATGAAAAAGAAAACCAAAACAAACCAAAGATGACACAACAATTACTCCAAAAAAGCATGTTTACACGTGCAAGGAGCTACTCACTTGGTACTTTACCAATTGGAACACAAAAAAGTCCAAAAGATATGGTGCATGTAGAAATAAATACATCTGACATAAATGATGAACAAGCTAAAAAAAATCAACCCTGGCAAAATGATCGTGTGCCTACGAAAAGGAAAGCGGAAGCTAGTCCTGAAAGGACAAAGAAAAATAATAAAGTAAATAAGACAACATATGCAGTAGCAACAGAAAACAGATTTCAAATCTTGGATTCAACAAATAACGTCGAAAGCATACAGCAACTTAAGGAGCCTAAACCGCCAAAGCCAGAACCCATATTTGTCACGGGAGTTATTGACATAGCGAAATTAAAAGAACTTCTCTACTCAATTGTAAACACCGATAAATATACCATGACAACTCTGAGGTCAGGACACATAGTTAAATTAATGCCTGGTGACGTAGACACGTACAAAAATATAAGAGCTAAGTTTATAGAGAATAATGTTAGCCATTATACATACAAACTTAAAAGCGAAAGAGCCTATAGAGTAGTACTACGTGGTTTACACTCATCTGAAGATACAGAACTTATAAAAAAAGACCTTTTAGAACTTGGGCATGAAGTACGGCACATTACAAATGTAAAACATCAAAACACAAAACAACCGTTACCGTTATTCTATGTAGATCTTGAACCCAAGCACAACAACAAAGACATCTTCAAAATAAACAGAGTGAATTACGTAAAAGTTTCATTTGAAGCACCATACAAAAAACTAGACATTTTACAGTGTAAAAGATGCCAAAGATTCGGACATGCAAAAAACCAGTGCAACAGACCATTTAGATGTGTAAAATGCGGGGAAGAACACTCAACAACAAGCTGTTTAAAAAGACCGGACACTGAGGCAACTTGTGCCAACTGCCAAGAAAAACACCCAGCAAGTTACAAAGGCTGCACAAAATACAAACAGTACAAAGACCTACTCACGAAAAACAAGACAGGCAAGGGGAAAGAAACTAACGAAATCACTAACAACACAACACAAAATCAATACCGCAGAAATCCAACACAAACTATACAAGAAACCCAACAAACTAAAAACCACAATCTTCTAAATCACCCAAAACCAAATATCACATATGCACAAGCGACAAAACAAGTAAACCAAGCAGAATCATCAACCGACATCAAGGACTCAAATAATTTTGCGCAAGTACTAGACGCCATGTTCAACAAATTTCAAATCATAATAAACATTATGTTAGACAACATGATGGATCGTATGATCCAATTAATTACAAGTCTTATAAAACACCCCTAAACCTAAGAATAATCACCTGGAATGCCAACGGGCTGACAGAACGTCGACAGGAACTTGAACTCTTCTTGAAACTTGAAAGAGTTGATGTGGCTTTAATCTCAGAAACAAGGTTCACGCCAAAAACTCATTTCCAACTTAAAAATTACATGGTGTACGCTACAAACCACCCTTCTGGAAATTCACATGGAGGAACTGCAATCGTGATAAAAGACAGCATTAAACATTATCTCTTTGGGGAAAACAAAACTGAAAAGATACAAGCAACTTCGGTCAGGATCCAGGATAACAAAACAGAAACAACAGTGTCTGCTATATACTGCCCACCTAGGCATGTTATTACAAGCGATGAGTTCAAGACTTACTTCAACACACTAGGAAACAGATTTATTTGCGGAGGCGATTGGAACGCAAAACACACTTTCTGGGGCTCCAGACTAATCTCGCCACGGGGCCGACAACTCTATGTAGCTACGAACGACCTTAACCTTCATTGCGCTTCCCATGGTGTTCCTACATACTGGCCAGCGGACCCATTAAAGGTACCAGACCTGTTAGACTTTTTTATCACCAAAAATGTTCCACTCAGACAAATAAACGTAGAAGAATGCACTGACCTGTCGTCAGATCATACGCCAGTAATTTTCAATTTTCACCATAAGGCCATTCTTACTGAGTACCAACAAAGACTGTACAACCACACAACAGACTGGGATAGATACAGAACCAAAATATCAGAATCCATCAACTTGAACTCGCCACTAAATAATGTAGATAGCGTAGAAACAGCCATCGAAACGCTCAATAAGCTTATCCACCTAGCGGCCAAAGAATCTACGACTTTATTAAGACCGAAAACAACACAAATTGCCCACTACCCCAAACTAATAAAGGATAAAGTAAACGAAAGAAGACTGCTGCGGAAAAAATGGCACTCTACGAAATATCCCTGTGATAAGAAAGCTTTCAACAAGGCCTCTGAGGAACTTAAACACATGATACGTCAAGCAGAAAACGAGCGTCTACAAAAACAATTAGCTGACCTTACTCCTAACAAAAACACCAACTACTCCATATGGAAGATAACAAAAAGACTAAAACGGCCGAAAGAACATATACCGCCCATAAAAGCCCGCGATGGCAAGTGGGCAAAATCTGAATTTGAAAAGGCCCAAGTATTTTCGGATTACCTAAAAACTATTTTCAGCCCCTTACCAAGCAAAAATGCTGAACACGACAAGGAAGTCTCCGAATATCTGGACGCTCCACTGCAAATGAGCCTACCACTAAAATGTGCTAGCCCCAACGAAATATGGAGAGAAATCCTTAAACTTCAGAGGGGTAAAACACCAGGCTACGATTTAATCGACGCAGAACTACTCAAGCAGCTGCCTAGAAGGGGCATAATTCAGATTGCGGCCATCTACAACGCCTGCATAAGAATGGGAATTTACCCCGCCCAATGGAAAATTGCGCAGGTCATAATCATACCCAAACCAGGCAAACCGCTCCACGAAGCAAGTTCTTACAGACCGATAAGCCTACTCCCTGTATTGGGCAAACTCTTTGAAAGGATACTGCAGAGCAGGATGAGCCCCTATCTACCGGAAATTATTCCTCTACACCAGTTCGGCTTTCGAGAGCAACATGGAACTATTGAACAAATACATCGTATTACGGATACTATAAGTCGTGCACTAGAATGCAAACAGTTCTGCTCTGCTATCTTTCTTGATATAAGCCAGGCGTTCGACAGAGTATGGCATGAAGGACTACTCTTCAAACTTAAAAAGCTGTTGCCTCACTCCTTCTTCCCCATTCTACGATCGTACCTACATAGTAGATGCTTTGAGGTCAAATTTAACAATGAAGTGTCTCCTTTAAACGAAATTCTCTCAGGAGTGCCTCAAGGAAGTATATTGGGACCCATTCTATACCTGATTTTTACCGCAGACCTCCCAACACACGCTGATACTATGACTGCAACCTATGCGGATGATACAGCCCTTTTGTCAGTACACGCGGATCCCGCTATAGCATCAGCCAACATACAAAACCACATCTATGAAGTCGAAAAGTGGCTAGATAAATGGCGTATTAGGGTTAATCAAGAAAAATCTGTACATGTGACCTTCACCCTGAGAAGGCAGACTTGTCCTCCAATAAGACTTCATAATGAAGAAGTTCCTCAAGCTGAAGATGCCAGATATTTGGGTATGCATCTAGATCGAAGACTCACCTGGAAAAAGCATATCTGGACCAAGCGTAAACAGCTGGATACGAAAGTCAGATCAATGTACTGGCTGATAGGTCGCAAATCAAGCCTGTCACATGAAAGCAAGATAGCTATTTACAAAACCATCCTTAAACCAATCTGGACTTACGGAATCCAGCTGTGGGGTACTGCTAGCAATAGCAACATAGAGATTCTTGAAAGATTTCAAAGCAAGACACTGAGAGTCATGCTAGATATACCCTACTATGTGAGCAACAAATATATACAAGAGGACCTTAATATCACTACCGTCAAACAAGAGATCGATAGATATAGTGCAAGCTATCAGACGAGAATATCAACTCACATTAATGAACTGGCATCGAAGCTAGAAGGCACAGGAAGTATTACACATTCCCGATTGAAACGGCATAGTGTCTCTACACTTAGCGTGAGATTTGGTGACACTAGATGAAAGGGATTCATAGGAATTCCTTCTGCTAACAAGACACTGATCGAGATACCTTATCTGAATGGCTTATTGTGTTTACACAGATTGCCAAGTTACAGAATTCAAAATAAAAAATAAAAATAAAAAAAAAAAAAAATTGACATAACAACTAATTAACGAAATAATATTTCATTTTTTTTAAATGACAATGAACGAAAATCTCATTGAGATAACAACCAATTAACGAAATAACTAAAATACACTACATAAAATTATTTTAAATAACAATTTTAATAACAATGAACAACACAGTACAGAATAATGAGTAATCCAGAAAACTATTTTAACCTGAGGCGGAACCAAACCATGGTTTTCAGAATAAAAATAAGAGAACTTTGCAATTAATGATTGTCGATTATAATTATTATTATTTAGTATTTTTGATTATAATTATTATTATTTTACATATATTGCATTAGTAAGATTCTATTAATTCCATTATTATTAGGTAGTCAATATCCATTACTTTACAATTATTTCATAAATTATTATGATTATGATGTAATAATTTTTATTATTATTTTTTCATAAATATTCATAAATTGTGTAACTAATTTGTGATTTATTTATTTAAATGAATATTTTAGGAGACTTAATGATAAAATGTTATTGACAATTTTCATTTATTTCTTCAAATATTCTTCATTTAGTTTTAATATTATTAAATTCATTACAATTATACTACATTTTAATTATTCAATAAATATGAAGATTATTATGATGATGATTATTATTATTATTTAAATTATTCTTGGATTGTGTTACATTTTTATAATTCCTATATTTATTTAAATGAAATGTTTCAAGAGGTTTATTGATGAAAACTTCTTGACAGTTTTATTTTATTTTATTTTATGGCTTCAAGTATGCTTATCTTAGTCTTAAAATTATTTTATCTTTTAATTATAGTTTATCTTTAAAGTATTCATTTATATCATAATAGCATTTTGTAATTTTTTTTTTTTTTTATAAATGCAGTACCTACCTTTCCTTAGTTTGATTTTTTTAAATTTTAGGTAGGGTATTATATATTTTAAAGAACATTGCATGCTCTTTTACAGTCAGATCTGTAAACTTCTACACTAATCACACCATTATAGTACCATATTTCTTCAAGAAACGATTTATGATTAATGTGAAATTTTTCCTTAAGTCTAAATTTAGTTGGTGTTAGTGTTACGGAAACTCAATTTACACTTTTGTCGGTAAAAATAAACAAGATACGGTTCATGCAGTGTTTGGAATGGTATGCGCTAACGGAGACTACTCGCAGGTTTGAATTTGTAGACATTTTTAGGGAAAGTCTTTATGTCATGGGAATACGCGGGATTGACATACACGTTTTGTCGACCATAGGCGGACCCTAGACATTCAGTTTATAATGTGGTTCATCAGTGTGATAAATACTGATGATTCACATTCCGTCGACTGAATTTTTCGGCAATTCTAATTCTACGTTCAGTATTTATCAGCTCAGTATTATCGTGATTTGGAGCAGTTCATACGTGAAATGGATACAGAGAAACCTTGTGTGGCTAATATCTTAGCCATTAGTTTTTAAAAAAGAATAAAAAAGAAAACTATGGACAAAATATTGGCGACAGCAGAGAGAAAAATATACTCATTTAAATTTATTGGCTGAAACAAAAGAGCATGATGACCTAGATGATTACGAGAATTATTTTCGGATGCCGCAGCAAACCTACCAGCAATTGCGATGCGTATTGACACACCGTGGTATTTAATAATCGTCTAGAGTGTATTGTACTGACAGATGTCAGTATTTGACACAAAGTGTCATTCCGGAATTCAGAAATTTAGGAATCCGTGATAAATACTGACATTCATCAATACACTAGCTTACACGGTCAGTAAATACCAGAGTATTTGGTAAATACTGATGAACCACGTAATAAACTGAATGTCTAGTGTACGCTAAAGTCGTTGAGATAATTGGTCCGATTATCGAACATACAAAAAGTCTGTCGTAGACCAAGGTAATTAAAAGTTAATTTTTATTTTATGATACCTTCTTATCGGTTGTCATCTCTAAATAATTTACATTTGATTCCTACTTTGCAAGCAGTGGATCTTGTCTTTTTTTTGCGAGCAGGTATGTATAGGTTCGTTGTCCCGCTCTGTTTTCAATTTTATTTTGGGTCGTCGCAATATGTTTTCACCTTGCGTATTCCTTTGAACCTCTATCATTTGACCTTTTGCATAAATCGAAATCGTAAACAATGGTGTTTTTGGCATCGGACAAAATTGAAGCAGATTTGAGTATTAAATATAATTATGTCTACCTAAGGGAGGTAGGGTACAGCCCCCAATTCCGCAATTGTATTTTGATATGAAACGAATCAGAAACGCTTTAGTTACATTAGGTGCAACGTTTTTATATTCTGCTAACTCAGCGTAACCGAAACTTAGCCGCAACGCATCAGTTTGCTATTCTACTAACAAACATGCATCGCAAACCGTTCGAGTCAATCATTGTTTTGTATTCTGCAAAATATTTGACAATTGTGGCAGCCAAAACGCGTCGATAATTCTTTGCTTCTACTGTCAAGAGTTAACAACAGCTGTCAAATCACTGAGCTAAGTATACTATATTTGTTTCTTGCAATATTGTTAACGATTATCCAGTTGAAGTTTCCCCAATCAAAAGCGTTTCGCTAGCTTTCCGGCTTTTATATGCAATGTTAGTGGTATACCTTTTTGTATTTATTACAACCGCATTAGTAACGATACCGAATTGCCGCTGATCCGTTTAGAAAAATAAATAGCAAAATTGTCCCACAGTGATGTAAGCCACTCAGATTACGATTTTGGGGTAGAACCTTCACCTATAAAAAGGTCTCAGCTTAAAAGATCTAATAAGTAGTGTGGTCTTCCTGCGGTAAGGTCAACTAAGGTCACCAGAACTCATTAAAAAAACGTTATATTGAGAGTGACTCGTCTCCTATCATCAACATCACCAGCATATACACACTGCTGGGCACAGGAATTCATGGGAGAAGCACATGAGGAGTTTGGGCCATAACACCACCACACTGGCCCAATGTTGATTGGTGGGTTGAAGCGGTTGCAGTGACTGGCGGACTAACGGTTTAAGGTCTATTCACACATATCAGTGAAGCCACAGTTCCGGCACAGTTCCGTATCAGTGCGAAATATCATTTCATTCATTATCTATGAACGTATCTCCACTTGTCCGTGTCAGTGACGGCTCAGTGCTCTCAGTGTCCGTGCTGGCACCGGCAAGCACTGAAGGTATCGTCGACAACGATATTTTTTGCCGGACGGACCGATCACGGACAGATCACGGACGGATCACGGACGCCGGCATCAACAAAAACAAAATGGAGGACGAGCGTTTAATAGAATTGGTTCGTGAAAATAGAGTTTTGTATGATTTATCTCATGCAAAGTATATGGATACGAAATACAATCACGATTGACGACGGACACGTTTTCACTGAAGCTCCGCGTGAACTGAGCGGGCACTGACATGTGTGAATTGAATCACTGACGCAACACTGAAGCACTGATACGGAACTGTGCCGGAACTGTGGCTTCACTGATATGTGTGAATAGACCTTTAACGTGCCCTCAAGCACGGAGGAGCTCGAGATCTCAAATGACCCATTCTGGGTTCGACCATAGCGAAAGTTGCTTTGTATCCAAACTAAAGCGCTCGAACCACAACGCCACTGAGCTTCTCCTTTGCTGTCAAAAACACTTTCTTACTTTCCCTTGAGTTTTACAAAGAAGCCAACGCGTGAGTTACCCAACAGTAGGTAACTCACCATCAGGCGGGTCGAACGCTTTTTTGATATACATATTACTAAAATAAATAAAAGGATATGAAAACAATACATTTTATTCATATTAGACATCATGTTTCATAGTAACGTTAACTGCTTAAGACCTACACAATGGATATCTAAATAGAAATTGTAGCAGATCTGGAAAGCCCATTTTTACAGCTTAGCTTTCTTTCCTGATCTGCTCGGCTTCAAATATACCTAGATTAAAATGTGAGCACTAATGTTATAAAATATCAAAAATATAGAACGCATTGGCATCTCCGACTTCTGGTGGTTTCATTTCTACACTACACTACAGAAATAGTGTTAGTTTTATTTTTCAAAACGTCCGGGTTCGATGCCCGAGCTGTGTACACGTTTTTTTTAAATGTATGAAAGCAGTTTTTCTTATTACTAAAATCGAGATGGTTCCTAAGAAGAGATTTTCGTATGTATTATAGTTTCAGACTTTCCCATACTGACCGATCTAAATGTGCCAACCTGTATAAAACCCTAACGAATCAACAGTAATGTCAAGTCTGAATAAGCTCCATGATGAGGCTTAACAATATTCGCGACAGCTAAACAATAACGCTGATGGAGCGGCGCGTTATATTACTGTCATTTGATACAATCCCCGCAACGATAATATCTGTCATCCGTCTCATAGCTAGTTACGAGTTTCGTAGTAACTGAGGTCATATTATCTTTACCCGCTGTAGGTTGAATACAATATTAGGTAGTTATATGACCCACACACCTGTATTAAGTATACAGAATGTAAGTAGCATCTGTGTGTGTATGTTTGCTTACAGAAAAGTGAAGATTTAGACCCTGATGTTAATAAATAGGGGGCACTCAAAATGTCTGGAACTGGTCATTTACATTAACTATATGTAGGATATTAAAAAAATTGAAAATGGAACTCGCTTCGAAATGCCATTTTAAATATAGCGTGTCTACTTGTATCATATTCATATATTTAACTATTGAACATTTTAGCAGTAAGATTTACTACGATTTTAAATGTCGTTTTGCTTTGCAAGTCTCTTGCAAGTGTTTGTAGCCGGTTTGCAGAATTAAAGAAGTAAGAAGTCATCGTGATAATCTCATAGATTAATGTTGTAATGGTCCTCCGTCTACCGTTGTGAACAACGAAAACATCGATGCTATATGTCGCATAGACAGGCATACCACGAGATTGAGGTGTCCTTAGGCATAAGCACGAGTCAGATAGAGTCAATTGTACAAAAACATTCGGGCATGAAAAACTGTTCCCGATGGATCCCTCACAATTTAACAGAGGCTCAAAAACGGTTCACTTGGTGCAATGCCATCCTTACAAGATTTAACGAAGGGACGTTAAAGTTGGTGTGAGATATAGTGACAGGCTGACAGGTGACGAAACAGATTTTTTTTTTTTTTATAATACTGGACACGTGTCTACTGTCGCTTTGGAGGATCATCAAACAGTAAATAGCTATTGGTACAAGACCATTCGAGCTGGTATCGATTGCGAAAACAAAGCAACTTTCGCCATGGTATCCCGGATTAATCAAAAATTTGTTATCTCGAGCTCCTCCGTGCTTCAGAAGGCAAGTTGTGCCATTTAGGGTTCCGGTTGTTACTGCAACCGCTTCAACTCACTAACCCGCATTGGACCGGCGAGTTGGTGTTATGTCCTAAATTCCTCATGTGTTTCTCATGCAGGAAGGCCTGTGCCCAGCAGTGGGGACGAATATATTTCTTTCCGGAACTTATTGACTATCTCTGTAAAAAAAGCCGTATCACCTTGCATCTTGTCGTGATAACGCGATTGGTGGGTCTTTCTGCGTACAGTCCCGCCTGGCACCATGCGTCTTCTTCTATTTTAAAAAGAAAAAAGAATTAGTAACTCGTTCAACGATTTGCATGACCAGAAGAGGCGGTTGAAGAGTATTTATAAAAAGCATGTTTCCGAGGCCTTAAGCAGAAGTAGCATAAATGTTTCCAAAATATTTTATTCGTATGAAAAAGAGCAAAGTGGAAGAATATTTTGAGAAGTAAACTGAAATTCAGACGACAACACATCAAGTGTAACATCAGCGTTGCACTACGAAAGCCGCCTCTATTACGAATGGCGTAAGGGCAGTCTCAAGGTCAAACTGTTACACTTGATGTGATGTCGACTGTATCTATATTACATCATGATACACGTGTGGAAAGTCTGTCAACGATATAGGGACGAGTGGAAATGACAATTCTGCACGTGTATAGAAAGAAGTTTTTATATACATTTGCGAAATAATTGATAACAAAATTAATAACTTTAAGTAACTCCCGGCGTCATTAATCATCTATCTAACACCATCTCATTAAGACTATTCATAAGAGCCCAAGCACGCTATATCTGCTATAAGGTTCTAAAAAATTAACAATTTCGCAGACTTTTTGATAGTATAGTATAGGATCAGCTCAAAATTAGTATGTCATGGGAATGTCACCGAAGTGACAGTACACCAAATTTGAAATCAATCGGATCTGACAAAGTTAGTAAAATCCTATTATCATGTAGAAAATGACCTGATAGTCTGCATACGCCTGAACTGATCATCATAAATTATAGCTAAGAACCATCGTAGTCACATCAGCTTTCAAACAAAAAAAATCCGAATCAAAATCGGGCCATACGTTTAGGAGCTACGATGGCCACAGACAGACGCACAGATACACAGACAAACCGATACACAGACAGACACGTCAAACTTATAACACCCCTCTTTTTTCGTCGGGGGTTAAAAATCAAACAATGAAAAGAAATGACGGAAATATAATTCAATCCGTGGACAAGTCATGATTGACAGTACAGTTTGAACAATTATTGAGAGTGAAATTAAACGTGTTGGAGCAAAGTTAAGGTTTTATGCAAACTGGTTACGCTTATTGGTTTCCATTTCACACGGCGGTGTCTGGTTTACCTCTGGTTTTTCTATATTTAAGGGTGAAACTTTTTGATTAAACACCTCCTTCATGCATTTTAATTTTATATTACTATGCAGAAGGAAAACAAAAAGCACTAGTGTGGAAAAGAATAAGTTTCCTCACGCTAAACACACGTGGAAAAGTCTACTTTTTGAGCAAGTATATTCAAAAAATCATTTTGGACCAGTCATAGTATTTTTTTCTTATACATTCCGGAAGTTTTTAGTGCGTCTCACTAATACAAAATATGGGAAATAGGTATCTGCATTGTGTCGCTTTAGGCCTTCCAATAATAAATCCATTGCTATTCATAAAGGCAATACCAGCATATTTTACGTTCGCATTTCGTGTCCCATGCTCGTATAACATACTTAAAACATCGATTGCCATGTCGTAACGCTCTAAATCGATTCTCGAATACCGAGTACTAAACCGATCTAAATATAATCGAGTCATAAATCTATCGATTCCGTATTTGTAATCATACTGGAACGAATCTGTAACTGTAGCGTATATTGGTAGGTATGTGTAAAGCGTACTATTTACATTGTTTATGGGAATAGTTTAACAAGATACCTACTTCAAACCGGCGACCGTTCGTTCACCGCTGTTGTTACTCTTTCATTCCAATCAAAAAGGAAAGGGTAGAATAAGTAACAGCTACCTTATTTTATATAACTAGATGACAAACAAGCTGACTGCCCACCTGGTAGTTACTGTCGCCTATAGACATCTGCATTATCAAGGAGAAAGTACTTGGTATTGCAGGTGCGTTGTTATCCTGAGTTCTAAGACGAAATGCATGCCATTCCTAGTAATTACACTGGCAACCTGTCCATTCAATCCGAAACACAGCGAACGGTTTCATTTTCACTAAGATTTGAAAAATGCTACGACATACATTTGTAAACAACCATCTCATTATAATCAAAATCAAAATATAATATGGACCCATTTCCCCGTAAATCAAAATAATGAATACATTTTGTCCCTCATGTCAATGTTTTAGGGATCAAAATCATCTATTTTATTAATATGCGGGCACAATATCAAGCTATTTCAATCTTTGTGTGGGTATCAAGCGAGCTTTGTTCAGAGCGGAACTTCATGTAGACTTATTTTGTTAGTTCTAGGCAAACGGTTCAATAAAACAGTAATTTATAGTCATACACGAGTCTTAATTAAACTCGTCAAAATGAGACTTGACAGGATGATACTTGTAAAATGAATGGACTAGATTTATTCTCCTGTGCTGCTAGTGTACAATACACGACGGCCTACTATACAGAAACTGCGAATAATCTCCTAGTTTGGTTAGATTCCAATCTATCATAGCATGCTCATCAATTTATAAAGAAATATAAAGACATTTATCGCTATTTATTTATTATGAGAGCATGTTCCCCATCAAGTATAAACTCTGAAATATTTACATTTGATTGTTCAGTTTGTTATTTCAGAAAGTTCAAAGGAATCGTTCTCTGGTTTCCTGGAACCTATGAATACGCTGATTCAACAGACCAAACTGTTTCGAATCTCGAACTCAGAACACTTCAAAGAGAATAATTATGTTAATAATATGTCGATCCATATTAGCTTTTGGTTGAAGAAATATTTAGACATAAAAAGAGTATGGATTTTAGTATCGTTGCTTTTATATAAAATATTGACAAAATTGGCAATATACTAAGGATGGCAGCTTAGTGTCATCTGAACCCGGAGGTGTCAAGGGAGGTCGAAAGGTTCTATGAAGAGTTATATACCATCACAACGAACTCCGCTGTTAGTTCGGATAAAGACCCACAAGCCTGACTGATCCGACACTATACCGAAGATATCCCGGACGTCAGCCTGTATGAGACTAGGATGACCCTCAAACTACTCAAAAATAACAAGACACCGGGAGAGGACGGAATTACTGCAGAGCTTCTGAAAGTGGGTGTTACACCAGTACTTAAAATTTTCAAAAAAAGGTGACAAAACCTTTCTGAAGAATACAAACCCATCTCACTTCTGAGCCACATTTACAAATTGTTTCCGAGAGTTATCACGAATCGTCTCGCGCGCAGGTTTGACGACTTTCAGCCTCCCGAACAAGCCGGTTTCCGTAAAGGCTTTAGTACCATAGACTACATACATACGCTGAGGCAGGTCATACAGAAGACCGAGAATATAACCATCCTAATTGCTTGGCGTTTGTGGACTATGAGAAGGCCTTCGATGCGATCGAAACATGAGACGTGATTCAGTCTCTTCGGAGGTGTCACATTGACTATCGGTATGTCGAGGTGATGGGATGCTTGTACGAGAGCGCCACTATGTCGGTCCGTGTACAGAATCAGTAAACGAAACCTATCCAACTGCAGAGAGGGGTAAAACAAGGAGCTGTAATATCTCCGATACTTTACCGCTGCTTTAGAAGACGTTTTCAAACTACTGGAATGGACAGAAATTGGCATCAACATCAACAGCAAGTATCATCACTCATTTTCGATTTGCCGATGATATAGTAGTCATATCAGAATCCTAGACAGAATTTCCAGATAAGGGGGACTAAAAATGAACATGGACAAGAAAAAGGTTATGTCGAATAGAATGACAAGGGAAAGAGTTATGTTGCCAGCATAGGAGATGGGTCTTCTGGCTCCTAAATAATGCTTTCTCAGTGAGCTCTGGCGACGTTATCCACGGCAGAAACACAACACTAAGCACCTTACGAAGATTGGAGCTAAATAACCCTATTTAGCTCCAATCTTCGTAAGGTGCTACCCAAGTCGGCGGCTTAAAATTCTTGTGGTAAATACTAATACATAGGTACATATTTACTAGTAGTATATATATTCACCATTTTTCGTACATACTTATATTATATAAACACTAACAAATATGCAAGATTTCCAAAAAAATTTACTATTTTGCGCATATGCTCAAAAATAACAAAATATTCTGTGCCAAGTAAACTCAACATAAATTTGTCCTTTACAAGACAGGGGAGAGAATGTAGTACTGAATTACTTTCTATCCCTAGAGATAGAATTAATTTGAATTTGGAACACCAAAGATACAAAAATGTTAATAAATTGAGACCTGTCTTAAATTGCTAAGCGAAAGTAGAATGATTATTTTGAATGGACAACATTTCAAAAATCCGCGGGGTCACTAAAATATAACAAAATCATTAAAAATAGTCCTGCTAGTTTCAGCTATTAATTATTTTAAGCAAGCGCATACAACTACAACTTCCATGTTCTGTTTTTCAAGATAGACAACTTCAAAATGTAAACCTCTACTTTTGATTTATTAAATTAATATAACTTTGAATAAATAATTACATTCTTGTAATTTTGTTCTTATTTTCTCGCAGTTTGGTGCGAATAGCAGAGTAAATTCCTCGGGAAAATAGTAGATTATTAATCAAGGGGATAAAGCACTGTCTTCTGTCGCGGGTGACGATTTAAATCGCGAGCGTAACGAAGGATTCGAGGTTTACTCCCGAGCGTAGCGAGGGTGTTAAAAACTTAAATCACGAGCGAAGCGAGGGATCTAAGACGAGTCCTGAGTGTAGCGAGGGATTTAAGTTCACCCAAGACTAAGACAGCTTTATCACCGAGGAAAATACTCTACTTTTCGTACCATTTGCGAAAAAATTAACACAATCATAATATGAGATAAGCATTTATTAAAAATAATGACAGTTAAAAGTAAAAGTTAACATTCGAAACATGAAACGAAACAATGGTCCAATTATTGATAGAGAGAGTTACATTTTTGTGCGTATTCCTTTTTCAAAAAGATGTATAATGCTTTATATCATATAACTAATATAACTAAT
Source organism: Nymphula nitidulata (assembly GCA_947347705.1). Taxonomy (NCBI): domain Eukaryota; kingdom Metazoa; phylum Arthropoda; class Insecta; order Lepidoptera; family Crambidae; genus Nymphula; species Nymphula nitidulata. The sequence goes on from OX374639.1 coordinate 7,524,262, forward strand.
TAGATCAGGCCCATACTGTATGTCTATAAATATTTATAATAATATTCCCAATAAAATAAAAGACATTCAAACAATAAAGCCATTTATAAAAAATCTAAAAAAATATCTCTCTAAAAAGGCTTATTATACATTAAATGAGTTCTTTGCAGATAAAGATAAATAATAAACTTATGATTGAAATGTAACATACTTAAATTTGTGTCTCTCTATTAAATAAGTGTCGCTCTCTTAAAGTTGCAGTGCCCTTGCAGGGTGTCACGTGCTCAATGTTTTGAAAGAATTATTTACCACCATAATGTACCATGTGACAAGCAATAAATAAATAAATATACAAACTCAATGGTGTAAACACAGATGTAGTTCAGTATAAATTTCGGTAAGTATTCCAAATTTAAATCACATTCTCCCCCTAGACTAGAGGATGAATGAAATTCAGTACAATTTTATTTCCCTGTTTTTAACAGATTAAAAATGACTATTGTTATGTTCGCTTTTTGTGGCATAGAATGTCACTTTTTTGAGCAAGTGGTACGAAAAACAATCTTATATCTTGGGTTCGCTTGAATACTTCGCTGCACTTCCTAAGTGCTTGAGAATCTATTCTTAATAATGTGGCAAAAGACACTGCTTTATTCCGATGGTATATAATCTACTTTTAATATTCTTTTATTAATTCAACGATTTCTACAATAAGATATACGTCAGTCTCATCGTAACCTAAACTAGAAACATTCGTGATGCAGACCAAAAGATTATGTATACTATATGTATCTAAAGGGATAATCATTATCGAGACACCATATTATTTAGTATCGCAAATTTTATATGCATTTTATGTAGGGTTTTCCAAAATTCTTTGATATACTGCTACATCAGATGTGTCAATCTTTAGTTGATTCGTGAATAATTGCCACTCTCGCTTATTTAAGCAAAAAAAGCACTTTCAACAGCACCTCTAGCTGAACATTTGCCATATAAAACCGCTGCTTTCACGAGTAACTAAGTCTATTCAAAGTCAAAAGCTACGCCCGCCATGACACAAACACGTCAATAAAAATAAATACTGAAACAAGATTCCTATAGTTTGATCTAACAAACAAGGGTATAACTCTATTATGTAGGTTACTGAAGACAGAACTCAACTTTGTCTGGAGGCCAAGATAAACAGGATCATTTGCGAAAAAGGACAGAAAGCTTCTGAAAGCGGCTACTTTTTAACCCCCGACTAAAAAAGAGGGGTGTCATAAGTTTGATATGTCTGTCTGTGTATCTCTGTCTCTTTCTGTGGCATCGTAGCTCCTAAACGAATAGACCTATTTTGATTTGTTTTTTTTTTGTTTGAAAGCTGACGTGATTAGGATGGTTCTAAGCTATAATTTATGAAGATCAGTTCAGGCGTTTGATGACTATAAGCTCATTTTCTACATGATAAAAGGGTTTTACTATCTTTCACGGATCCGATTTATTTGAGATTTGGTGTACTGTAACTTCGGTGACATTCCCAAGACATATTAACCTTGAGCTTATCCTATACTAACAAAAAGTCTGTGCATTGCTTAATTCTTCAGAAACTTATAGCAGATATAGCGTGTTTCGGCTCATAAGAATAGTCTTTTTTTAAGGAAAATCAATGAAGTTTTAGTCAAATAAATAAAATAATCATAACGATTTATGTAAAATCATGTGGCTGTTATATCGTGAATAATGGGAATGAAATGAAAAAAGAGCTGCTTCAACTTACAGAGATTTCTCACAATTTAAAACACAACACTTTTTATACATTTTCAGCTAGACATCAGTATCACAGTTCGGAAAACGTAGCCAGAGTCAAAAGATGAGCATACCAAATGGAGTCCGGAAGCCTTACACTATCGTAGATACATATATCATTCATATGTGCCTTACACGGATCAAGTCAACAGAAATAGCGGAAAAAATAATCAAACAGAAAATTAAATACGGCATTATTTTGTTAGAAAACTGACCGATGACATTTAATGTCAAACAAAGGTCTGTTTCCATTAACAAATTTTCTCGTATTAATTACTATGAAATAGTTTTGATGCTACTACAAGAACAAGAAAAACTAGTTCTAAACAGGGTGAAAATGATTACCACTGTTCTGTGGATATTTTTGAGTAAAGCTTATCTAATGTTTTTGTTTCAAACATGATAAAACAAAAAACGTGTCTCTTTATTTTTAAAGATCTTCACATTCTTAAAATTTGCGCACTACCTCGAAACTAACTCTGTAAGTATAGGGAAATCAAATTCACCGACATAGGCGATATAACTCAGAGTAGTAGGACACAGTCCGCGCAGAAGCGATGGCCGTAGGGGTGCATTGGCGTAGCCTGCTTTAGAGGGGCCCCGTATCAAAAATTTTTGGGGGCCCTATGATAATATCACAATGTGTCGGATTTCATGTGGTCTAAATAAAGACCATCGATGGAGGGGCTCATGGTTTTTTGAGAATATATTTAAGGGATAAGTTTTTGAAGTATGTCCCTTTGTTATGTGATTTTTCGAAGTGAAAACCTAAAATAAGAATATAAATAACATCCAAATTAGGCCTGTAGAAATTTTAAAAAGTATGCAACATTTGGAGTACCTAACTATCGACAAAAAATGCTAAGTATTTTCTTGAAAACTAAATTTGCGCAAAACATACATGGGGGTCCTTAGGGTAGCCCATGGGTTCTCCATCGATGGTTTTCTTTTGGACCACATTTTTTTCTAGAAAGCACGACCTAATATTTTACGGTTTTTTTCTTACACGTTCGAGGCCCTGTAATAACCCGGGGCCGCGTATCATTTATACGGCTGACACGGTGGTAGCTACGCCCCTGTAGGAGTGGAAAGGTTCTACCATAGACTAGAGATATATACGGTTCTACAGTAACGAGCGGAAGGCGCTGCTTGCGTAGACAGACGATATTGTGAAGATCGAAGGTAGCCGCTGGATGCGGACACCGCATGAACGGCCGTCGTGGACATTTTGAAGTATGTACAGCAGAGGACGTCTATCGATAGTAATGATCACATTAATTAATATGTGAGTATGTAGTCTCAAGTAATATGTATTATAATGTAATGAACCCTAATAGTAATACCACACTGCTGTGGTAGTACTCCCTCAATATTCATTAATATGTACAAAGAAAATGAGATCGGGTGGTGTCATCCTATTCATAAGGAGTGTAGACACGTACCACTTTAATTATTCTGCTATATACGAAGGCTGTTTGCTTAATTAATATTTCTCGGAACTTATAATAAGGGTGCTGCCCCACTTTCATCAAAGTTTATTCTAAGGAATTTAAAAAAATGTTTTACAGTTCAATCTGTAGGTGCTTAAGCCTAGTCACGGCGCGTGGATGTCCCGCCAATCTATCTCCATGCCAAAGGAGATGTTTCCTATCCAACCAGCCCTTATTTTCAACTGTCGGAAATATTGGAATTTCGGAAACTCTATATCTGTCACTTTTTATCGCAGTGCGTCAAAGCGAGACGGCATGTGACTTTTCGAATCGAATGCGTGAACCGACAATTGAGAATAAGTGCTCAGGTCGTATATGTAGGTACACTATCTCAAAAAATCAGGAAAAATCTCCTGAATCCGGATAAAATAATAATGATTCATTTTCATGTATAGTTCATCATCATCATCATCACCAGCCTTTATATGTCCCACTGCTGTGGGAGAAACACATGAGATCTTGGCCCAACGCAGGTTGGTGGGTTAAGCAGTTGAAGAACAACCGGGACGCTCGATTATAAATTTTGAATGACCCATCCTGGGACCGACCATGGCGCTTTTTATTATACAACTAGATGACAAACAAGCTAACGGCCCACCTGATATTACAGGTGCGTTGTCATCCTGGGGCCTAAGATGAAATGCCGTCCATGCCCAGTAATTACACTGGCTACCTTTCCCTTCAATCCGAAGCACAGCGAACTGTTTCATGGCTGAAATAATAAAAGCGGTGGTACCTACCCAGACGACCCTACATACCCTACCAGTGTTTTTTTGCTTTGCTTTGTTTTCGTAATCAAAACCAGAGCGCTCAAACCACTACGTCACTAAAATCCTCTATCTATTTTTTGCTGGCACACAATCCTTGCTATAACTTGGGGTTCTGTAAAAGGGGCGTGAAAAGGCACCTTCTGTATGATAGCAAGGTGTATGCGGCTAGAACAGAGTGCTTCAAGCCGCACTAGCTGTCTTATCACATGGACTCTTGTTACCGCTTCACATCAGGTGGTGTTGAGTCATTCGCCGTGCTTTAAATTTAAAAAAAAAACATTTGTCAGCTCTCAGTGAGACCTTACTCCCGGCAACACTTACACATTAATTTTGAGCGGAGACGTGAGCATACTGTCTAATTTAATATTCATTAACTAGTCTAAGCTTTTAGGCGCCATTGTAGTCATATAGACTTAATATATCTACCTTCTGTGACGATTTATCAAGAAATACCGCACAAGTGTTGATATAATCTTTGAGGACCTGCGAACTCTATTAGAACGTGATAAAATTTGTAAAAAAGCGTAAAAAATATCTAATGGTCATCGCGTTCTATGTAAATATAAAGATTATGGCGATAAAATAACTTGTGTGCTACCAATAAAAGCCACACCATTATTTATAATACTGATGCATAATGCAGCCAATGTTAAATTATTTCACACAAATGTCATGAAATTATCAAATGAACAAGATGTTTTTGAAAGTGGCAAACCATTTCTATGAACTAATATAGCCCATGTTTCAATTTATTGTCGTATTGACGGCACCACTCCGTGTTAATCGTCGTGACTGTCTCTTGGACTCTTCTTAATATCCTTTTGTGTGATCCAGAATTTGAGCAAAGGCAAACTATGGCAATGAGCAGTAATTTCTAGATGAGCAAACAATACCACCATAAAAATGTTTTTGGCGAATCTAGTTTTACTGGGTTGAGTTTATGATTGTTTTCATTAGAATACAAAGGATCAGCGGGGCGGGAGGTAGCTAGCCACCAAGTTACAACATAAAGATGGCTTGTCCTAATTAAGTGACCCGGATAGCTTTTAATTTATTTAACATTGTAACTCTTTTTTTCTTTAGAATCTATGGAGAGAAATAGTGACCTACTTACAGTTATACCACAGTGTAAATTTAGACTGTAGTTGTATTTTATTGAAACTTTGAAAACCCTTAATAAATTTTATGTTTATTGGACAGTCTTTTTTACTTTTGCGTTAATAAACATCTGCAAGATATTTCAAGTACACTTCTTTTTCTTTTCAAAAGATTTTTAGAGTTACAAAAATGCCATTTATATGTATAATAACAAAAAAATAGGGACAAGAAACTGAAAAATAAAAATTAGCTTACGTACTTATAAAATATAAAGCTTACAATAATGACGATATAATATAACACAAAAGTTTTTTATTTGTAATGGCGTTTTCACACAGGAGTTAAAAAATGTCAGATAACATTTGCTGTTAAACATTTTATTTTTTAACATTTAGTTTTTAACATTTTCCAAGAAAATTTGACCAGTTCATGCTGTTCGTTTTTGGAATTCTCTTCCTCATTCTCTGCGTGAATGCTCATCTCTGGACGTATTCAGAAGGAGGCTAAAAGAGCATAACAACCTAACTTTATTTATATGTAAGTATGAATTTGAATTGTATTTATATTAAGATTGATTTGTATTTATATTAAGATTGATTTGTATTTATATTATTTAAAACCATCTTATTCATATTCTTAATTTTTGATTTTAACATTATTATAAATGTTTGAAAAATTACTTAGTAATTAAAATAGAATAAAACTAGAAAAATTTCACGTCCTGAGGCAGGAATCGAACCCGCGACCTTTCGCTATCCGGGCGACTGCTCTGACCACTGAGCCACCCAGGACTTGGGATATCCCTGTGAAATTCTTCTAGTCTATCTTGTATTTGCGTTTATGAGCTAACGTCCACCCTACAATGTCGAAATATTCTATTTCATACTATTCTTATCTTATTCATACTATTCATATGAGCCCAACTATTCATATGAGAACCAAAGTCACTGACATAGCTCATAGGATTAGCAAATTGAAGTGGCAGTGGGCAGGGCACTTAGTACGCAGAATGGACGGCCGGTGGGGCGTGAAAGTCCTAGAATGGCGACCACGTACCGGAAAGCGCAAAGTAGGACGGCCTCCCACTAGATGGACAGACGACCTGGTCAGGGCAGGGAGCCGCTGGATGCAGGCTGCGCAGAACCGTTTTATTTGGAGATCGATGGGGGAGGCCTTTGTTCAGCAGTGGACATCATAGGCTGGAATGATGATATGAGCCCAAACATACTATAACTGCTGTAAGTTACTGAAGCATTGAGCATCTCGCAGACTATTTAATGGTACAGAATCTGCTCAAAGTTAGAATGTCTTGGAAATACCACCTAAGTAACAGTAAACCAAATTTCAAATCCATCGGATCTGTGAAAGTTTGTCAAACCCTTTTTTAAGTAGGAAATAAGCTGATAGTTATCAAACGCCTCAACAGATCTTCATAAATCATAGCTGAAAACCATCCTGATTACGTCAGCTTTCAAACAAAAAAAAAACGAATGAAAATCGGTTCATTTATTTATGAGCCACAGACAGACACACAGATACACAGACAGACACGTCAAACTTATAACACCTCTCTTTGCGTAGGGGGTTAAAAATCAAGACCCTAACTTTTACATACGGCGCCAAGAACCATAGTTGACTTGAAGATCGATAGTGTATGTATAAAAACAAAATAAGCCACCTCCTTGAAATATTTATCTATGACTAAACTTAAAAATAAATTAAATGATTGACGTTTTCGTGACAGTTCGCGCCTTTTCTCCAATGTTATTTTACGTGTTTTGATTTGATATTTAATTTACGGAATGATTTACTCATTAATGTAATAATTAGTTTTTTTTTATACTTTCGGTGAACTAATCAGGTAATTAAAAAGTCTTTTATTAACTTGGTTATGTAGAGTCGGCACATCATCATCAATGATACGACAAACAAAAATATTTATTTTGTGATCTATAAAAGGAGGAGCTCGGTGGCGTAGTGGTTTGAGCGCTCTGGTTTCGATCACGAAAACAAAGCAACTTTCGCCATGGTCGGTCCCGGGATGGGTCAATCAAATTTATAATCTTGAGCTCCTCCGTGCTTCGGAAGGCACGTTAAGCCGTTGGTCCCGGTTGTTACTGCAACCGCTTTAACCCACCAACCCGCATTGGGCCAGCGTGGTGGTGTTATGGCCCAAACTCCTCATGTGTTTCTGCCATGTAGGAAGGCCTGTGCCCAGCAGTGGAACGTATATAGGCTGGTGATGATGATCTATAAAATCCATCGATCGAGTTGATAAAATGTCTATTGTGACCTAGGACCAGTCGCATCTAAAAAGATAATTTACATTTAAGGCTTCAAAAATATGTATAGATATAGCACCTATAAAGTCTATGTCAACCATATTTAAACCCATCAAGCATCAGATTTCAAACATAATTGATTTTACAATTGTCATAGACCTCCAGAGGTATAACGCTGCTTGGCAGATTAAAGCTTTGACCATAAGTTTGAAGAATGAAATATTCTATCCCAGTTCATAGGTACTACTGTACAAAACCACAAGAAGTATAAATTGAAAATAATGGTGAAATCGTAATAATAAACAAAATCTGTGCTAGACCTCATAAAGATTACATTTTCAGCTCATCAGGCATGATGAATGTACTCCGTTCAATGTTCGGAGTATGCAGCAGCTCAGCAGAAAAGGGGGAGGTTCATGAAACTGTTAGGAAGATATTTGGTAATGAAATGGTCATGAAGGATAATACGGACAGACATTCTCAGTAAGCTCACCAAGACTCATAATTGTCCACGCTACAACAGATCAAGCGCAACGTCTTGACATTTGTGGGCTTAATCCATTGTAATAAGAGCCACAATCCACGCTCGGCCTGGCCAGGGCATCACCGCATGCGCGTCCTGCGTCTCGCATCTAGGCGACCACTGCGCGCTGTCTCAATGTCGGCCTCGCAGCGCGTCGTCGTGACCGCGCAGTGGTTGCCGAGACGCCGCCGCCGCCGCCACCCGTTCCCGTGGCCAGGCCGTTAATGTGCGGCCGGCTGCAAAGGCTCCAAATTGTCCACGGCCGTGTCTGCTGATTTATTGAACTTCAGCCTTCAACACTTTACTATACTTGAGACGACTTAGATAAAGAATGAACGAAAGCTAAGCAAATGTCATTTTGTATAGGTTTATCTCTTTCATTCGCTACCTTTCTTGCTCTTATTACTCATACAAAAACGACAAACGTTTACATTTATTCTATATCTCAGTTGGCGTAGAATAATGATTAAAGGAATGAAAAGTGGTAGGAACTTAGGAAAAGTCAGATAATTGTGCTACAATCATCAAAAGAATAGAATGAAAAGAAATTATCGAACCAAATGTAATTTGGTCCAAGACTAAATTAAAGGTTCGATCAGTACACCGCATTACTCCCACTCGGTCTCGTTGTACCTTCAGGTTTCCACAAAGCGATCAGCTTTTGATAATTGTTGCCGGACTTGCGACAAATTTAAAACGTAACAATTTAAAATAGATGGTGGATTTATCATCTAAACCATTTCATTTCAGGAGAAGCAAGTACATAAGCCACATACGCGACAATTTACCAAAGTTGCTAGACTCCAAAGTAAACCAGACGAATTATAAGACGAAACCGACGAAGAAACATGTTCCAGTTATCGTGGAGGTGATGTATATTTAAAAAGTACCTACTCTGACCCTATTACAAATTTAAAATGTGAACCAAATCCGCCATCATATTCTTAATTATTATTCAGCTTTGGTTTATTTAAATATAAGGTTTAGTTGGTAATTAATGTATTTTTTATATAGAATACCAAGTCAGAATCCACAGATGATAGACCAGGAAGAGTTGGACCTAAAATTGTGGTCTTTGATGCTTCAACAGGTATAGTCATAAAGTCACAAATCATTAATTTCGAAGACTTGACTAATTTCAAACATTCTAAATAGAATCAACATATAAATCAATAAATTAAAGTAAAGGATCTAGAAGTCTTTCGTTATTAGTTCGATAGACTAAATTTTATCTGTAGTCCTTACAATTTCGATAATATGTAATGCAATATGAAATAAATCACGATGAGGTTAGTTTGTAGATAAAAACTATTCGAAAAAATTTAGATTCGATGTAACAAAATTCGAGGAGTTGTTTAATATTGAATTAAAATATCTCCGAATAGTATTATGGGAAATAAAAATCGTTGTAGTTATTTGCGATAAAGTGATGGATCCCCTTTTCATCATCATATCAGCCTATGATGTCCACTACTAAAAAAAGGCCTCCCCACACCGATTTCCAGTATCACATCAACTATACCTTGAACTAACCAATATTTAGGATATAAATTTAAAAACTCTTTGTAAAGCAAATCTAAATATCACGATATTTATAATACTCTAGGTGACCGATCAAGATTCAACAATTAACAAATACTTTGCTAGTTATTTCAATGAGAAAGGGATAATTACCAGATTTAACCATGACTTAGGTACAGGACGTCTAGTATTGGTCGGCGATGAACGGGTCAGCGTGCAAGGCTTGTCTAGCTTCGCTACCATCAGAGCCACTGCCTGCGTGTATTCTAGCAAGTGGATGTATGAAGTCCAGCTCGGCACAAAAGGGATAATGCAGGTAGAGTTGATGATGGTAGTTTTAAGATTATGGGTTTTAAAGAATGAGGGCCTTTTGCCTTAAGTTAACCAGTCTCCTCCCCCTTCCTCGCCATTAAAGAGAAGTTGTGGTTTAAAAGGATTACAAAGTACAAAGGTATTTGGCTACTCTCCAACATAATCATGATGTGTGCTTAGTATGAATGCCCTTGTTATTGTAAACGACCGAATAAAATCGTTACATATATGTTGCCTTAATGCGATGAAAACGACACGTCAATGCCGTATTACACAGCACAAGCAGTGACCAACAGTGGTCATCCTCCCCCATCGAATGATGTAAAATATAAAAAATCTAATACTATAACACGCATCGCGAACTTCCAATCAGCTGGTGAACATGTGAGTCGTGTGTATTTAAAATTGTAAGTTACAAAAATTCTTTTTCGCTTTGGAAATAAAGGTGGTATGGAAATTAGTTAATAGAACTATAATATGGTGTCTTACTCCATTGTTATAAGAGTCAGAGAGTGCTACATAATCTGCATCTGTGAAGCCTTGCGAAAATCCAAAACTAAAAAGTAATTCATGTCCTAATTATCAACTATTACGTGTAATTAGGAACATTTTGAACTTAGATCGGATGGTGCACTGCCTCCTGCATATTCTCAATGGACACAGGAGTAGGGGACACGGCGCATTCGTACGCGTACGACGGTGGTAGGGTCAGAAGGTGGAACGTGGCTACGTCACCATACGGCGATGCGTGGCTCCCTGGTGATGTCATCGGCTCTTGTCTCGATATGGACAAAGGGACTTTGGAGTACTTTCGGTTAGTTTAAACCCGAGCCATTTTTGCTAACAAACTAGTTTATCTACTGCTCTAAAAAATAAGTACTTGCTTACTTACTTCCCCTACTTCGAATTGTCTTTGTGAGAATTTTCATGCAGATGGTAGACCCGTATATAGGATGGTCTGGGTAGGTACCACCGCCTTTCTTATTTCAGCCGTGAAACAGTTCGCCGTGTTTCGGATTGATGGGAAAGGTAGCCAGTGTAAATTTTTCTTGTTATTGCAGGTGTCTATAGGCGGCGGTAACCGCTTACAAGGCCGTCAGCTTGTTTGACATCTAGTTGTATAAAAAAAAACAAAGAAAAAAGATGTTGTAACATTGAGCTTTCACTAAAATAGAATTCATGTTTGATAATAATGCATTGAGGAGCTCGGTGGCGTAATGGTTTGAGCGCTCTAGTTTCGATTCGAAAACAAAGCAACTTTCTCCGTGATCGATCTCGAAATGGGGCAATCAATGTTTGTAATATCGAGCTCCTCCGTACTTCGGAAGGCACTTTAAGCCCTTAAGTCCCGGTTGTTACTGCAACTGATTTAACCTGCCAACCCGCATTGAGCCAACGTAATGATGTTGAGACCCAAACTCATGTGTTTCCCACATGTAAGAAGGCCTGTGCCCAGCAGTGGGTCATATGTAGGCTACTGATGATGATGATGAATAATCCATTAGGAATGGCGTGTCTCTCGGGGTTGCTTTTGACAAAGTGACCCACGGGGCGGGCCTAGCGTACTTCCCGTCGGTGTCCCTTGCGATGCAGGAACATCTGTATGCCAACTTCGGACATGTGCCTTTTGTGTAAGTTCCAACAAATATAATTCACTCTTATCACCGTAATATAAAAACATAGACACAATTATAAAGTTATGCTACAATATTTAATATATAAATAAACATTGTATGACTGACCTAGTGTGACATGGTACTAAAGTGTAATCGTCTTCTGTTGCTGACCGTACATGCGGCTATTTTATACCAACGATAACATAATTATTTTTTAAAAACGTATGGTTCAATTCAAATTACTCTTTTAAAAATTATTATTATTAGTTTACGTGTTGAATCATTTCGAAAATATTATTCTTAGTAATAATTAGAGAGTAAAGTAGAGAAAGGGAATTATTGGTAACTTATATAAACTACAGATTCCCAGTAGAAGGTTACCAGCCCCTGCAAATGCCCCCGATCCGCGAGTGCGCACGCGCCGCCATATTACTGAAGTCACTCGATGGTTTGCTAGACGAGCTGTCACGACTCTCCGATTTGAAACATGATGTCTCTGCCAAAATTAGTAAGGTATGCTCTTAAAATATGCACACTTTTACATAAATATACCATCCATATCATTTCCTCTAAAGCGATCCCACTGCAGCTTTTGGTTTAGTAAGTACCTACCTACTATTTGTGTGTAAGTTTCCATCAAATTGAAACGACGTTTTCGTTTCAATTTGATGCAACGAAAACGGCAGCAGCGCGTCTGTTGTGAATTATTGGAAACCACTTTTTATATATGGATTTTAGATGTGAACACGACGATGATCGTTTTGGTTTAGTTTCGATTGCAACCCTGGAAGTTGTAACCTGGAATTGGTATGCTTAAGTCCCGACAAAGTTCTCGACAAACCTTAAAGACTTTGTAAATAAAATAATACAACTTCGGATGTTTTTTTGTCCGTAAAATTTGTCCAGATGCTTTTCGTCAAGTGTAACAATTTCACTAACAAAGCCGCCTCTCAAGGTCAAACTGTTACGCTTGATATGTTATCGCTTGTGCAACCCATTTCATAACAAATTGGTAATCAATATATCCGTGCCCCTTGCAAAGAAAAAATCTTACTCAAAAACCTCGACATTTGCTCCGATAATCGCAGACACTTGACGGGTTAAGACTGTTTTTAATAAACATGCTTATCTATCTCGGTTCATGCTATGATGTTTTAAATTTTAAAACATTAATAAATAATTTTTATTTTTTGAAATGAAAGTACGCCCAAGTTATAATTTAAATAGTAGATAGTACTTACTATAAATAGCGGACGTTTAGCTCCGATGACTTTACAATTTGCGGTCGTTTTGTGAAAAGGACTTTTTTTTTCTTTCTATGCAGTACCTTTTAAATTGAGGACTTTTTACTCTCATTCCGTCTTACGCTATAGATAATTTTTTAGCGTCGACTTTTTGCTCAGAAAACTATCTGCTCCGAATTGTTTACCCTTTCCGGGATGCCCGGCGGCCTCGGCAATGAAATACCTATTGTGAATGATTTATGGATGTTTCACAGATTAAAAGCGTGATGCGAATATATCTAACGTTATCCGTAAACATTTCATGGAACCATACTCGTAGACCAAATACTTCTATCATCCTTGATGAAACTAAACATAATTGCACACATTCACACATTCACAGCGGTTTACACACACAGGGAGACGAAAATTAATTAATGCGAGTGATAGAAAATGAACATTGTTTAAAATTTCATTTTCTGTCACGACACAAGCGACAACTATAAATTGATTGAGCTAGTACGCTTATTGAACTTTTTAGGTACTGGTTGCACATTAGCAAGCTTTCACGATTTTGGAATAGTTCCATGCTAAAGCCATTGATTCCATGCTCAAGGCGGTAATGGCGTGTCAACACAGGAGACAAATCAGCTGCACAGTGCTTTAGCACCCTTGCAAGAGTACCGTCAGGTTCTCTACCTTTGTTCACGTCTAGACTGAGAATGCTCTGCGTACCTCCTTTAGGTGAATCGTGATCTCCGGCAAGGATGCGATTCTGTAACGAATTTCGCACCTCACTTCGCAAGTCACTTCGAATTCAACTGTCAAATAGAGCAAAAAATGTATGAAAATTTGCTCTATTTGACAGTTGAATTCGAAGTGACTTGCGAAGTGAGGTGCTAGTTTTGTTACAGAATCGACAAGCTGCTCGCGAAGAGGATATCAAATAAATTGGCTTTCTCAGTTGCGGGTGAGCCATTGGTCCGTCTGGTTTCTGTATTGGAGGCAGACTAGGACGGCAGAAATCTGATTCAACCGCGTCGACATCTGATAACTGCTTGCTACCTGCCCCCTTATTCTCAATTGTCGGATCACGGATTCGATTCGAAAAGTCACATGCCGTCACATTTTGACGCACCGCGATAAAAAGTGACAGGTTAGAGTTTCCGAAATTCGAATACTTTCCGACAGTTGAGAATAAGGGGGCTGGAGGGTAGGATGCCAACTTGATTCCTATACGTCCAACATGGTCGAAACGTGCTTTAAGCAGTAACCATGTGGTGTGATCTTCATTCTCATGTGGGGTCCAGCATATGAGGATTGGTTCTAATAGTCTTTTTAGAACGCTATTTCTAAATCAATGTTGATTTACATGAAAATATTCCAAATAACTACTATTATTTTTAAACGTGCCAGATAAAGATCCCAGAAGTATTCCCTTGAACACGTATTTTTAGCAACTAATGGAGTGTAAAATGTATTTATTACAAACAATCTGACATTCGTTTATTATTATTTGTATGTTTTTTTTGTACAAATTCATAATACCAAATACATAAATGTAATGAATGATATAATTTTTTATGTTTTATGGCGAACTAAACGCACGTTGAATTGTTTTGTTTGTTGCTTTGTTCTGATTATGGGTTATCGATAAAAGGAAACGGGCAGCTTTAATATTGTTACTGACTTTTACTGTCTGAGAAAACTATGTTACATCGAGTGTATGAGAAAAACAATCGTTATGTAAATTGCAAAACGCGCTTCAATTACGTTGGTTTAACGGCCTGGCCACGGGAACGGGTATTTTTCTTTCAGTATCGTCTTACAAAGCCCAAATCCTAAAAAGCTCTCACTTCATATTTTAATACACAAATTCAAATACATTTACATAAAATCGTGATATAAAAGAAAGAAAAGAAAGAAAGAAATATTTTTATTGACTTGCACATTACACATTTACAATAAAATCTCGATGATATCACCAATTTGCGTCAAGATCTTTTTTAATGATTACTGTTTTTGAACACAGGTACACGTTTCTTAATAATGTAACTGAGTCGAACAGTAAAAGCAAGTTGCCCCAAATCTAAATAATAATTTTTACATGTGGTAATGTCAAAATCCAAAAAAAAAACAAGGTTTACTTCTTGTAACTTTTTTGTGTTTTAGTATCGTCTTCTAAAGTCCAAATCATCTTTCAGAAAACAATTTAATAAATTTAATTAATTTTTGTTTTTACTTCAAAAGTTGCACTTCATAATTTGTTAAATGACTTACATTTCTCCCCGAAATGCAATGCTAATAAAAAAGAAGCTATCTTACGATTTAAACAACATATTTTTAGGCAAAATCAGATTCGTCAAAAGCCCATGAAGAGGAGATTGCCCTCCGAATACACAGCGATGCATCAGCGTACACTCCTAGAGCCTCGCCTCACTCTATTGTTGACTCGCAGAGCACCGAGATGAAGAAAATGTCCAGAAAGGTTATAATTTTCAATAATTTTTTGCAACTTTATTCAACTTTCTTGATTTTTATGTATCATTTCCTAAGTATAAGGGTTGACTCACAAATATGGTTTCCTAATTAAGATTAAGTACAGTCGACAGCACATCAAGCGTAACAGTTTGACCTTGAGACCGCCCTTATTCCGTTCATAATAGAGGTGGCTTTCGTAGTGCAACTGTTACACTCGATGTGCTGTCGTCTGTGAATACAAAATGTGTGCCAAGGCGTAAATGTTCGTATATTCTTCTAATGGTAAAAACTTTCGGGCTTTTTCGCGCGCTTCGGGTCTTTAAAAAATCAAACGTCTATACTTGGTTCACAGAATTCCAAATCTGATGTCTTCATAAGTAAACCGGGATTGTGCGGCCAGTCTAAGGCTTAGAAATTTCGTTGCCTGACTCATAACTAAGTAATATAAGTTTGATTGCGAGCTCATATGATCATTTTATCTCTAGCTTATATTCTTCATATTTAGGATATCGTTCATTTTGATGGACTAGCTCATAACCTAAAGTAAAAAGAGTCATTTTTATTTATATTAAAAAGACAACAATATATTTACATTGTATTAATGATTATAACAACATATTTTATACGCACACAGGCTTTCCTAATGTCTATAGCCCGCATGGTAGTCGTGGAACTGGGCGCCTGTCTACGCCTTTCCTACGTGGTGGTAGGGGAACTACTGCCTAGGCTCCGGGGTGCGATAGGGCTCCGGTCTAGAAGCTTGTATCTGGACCCACACGCTTCAGAGTTTTATGGGAAAGCAAAGGATGAGAACTTTGTAAGTCTTTATAAAGTTGACTGATATTAATTTAGGTAAAAATTAAGATACCTAAGTCATCGACATAGAATTTGTAAAAGTTGACGTAGCAGAGGGCTAGGCATATTATCTGCAGAACTGATGACTGCTAGAGTAAACGGGAATTCAATTGGCAATCGTCGCTTCACCGGCACCGAGCCAGTCGACCCAGGCTGTCGGCAGTAGCTGGCAGTAACTGGATGAGACTAGCAAGGGGCCGAGCCAAGTGGCGTTTAAATAGCCTATATCCAGCAGTATTCTAATGTGGGCTGATGATGATGAGAATGAGATTAGTGCTTTATTCCTTAATATGCTTAGATCTGTGCTTTATTCAGTAACTTATACTAAAGAAAACCTCAAATTGGCAAATTTTTAGGGTTTCATTCAATTCGATTCTTTATTGCAAAAATATACTCGAACTCTGTAGGCACATCCAACAACTGTAACCTAAAATGTCTTGCTGTATTATGGCAAGAATAAGATACTTAAATCAGTAGTTCTCTCGTTTTTTGATTTAAGTACATTTATCAGCATGTTACCGCTATTTTTTCAGCAAGGCCTATCAGCTCAAGTAATGGCTCAGCCACAACCAAGGTTCTGCATGTTGCTGGACTTATTGTGGACGTTTCTGGACGAGTCCGCTCTCTGCGATATATTCGAGCATTGTATTGTGAGAGAGTGCCTGCTCTACGATCTAGTGTCACCAGTAAGCTGACTGCATATGATAGTTTATAAGGAACCAATTACCTAATAAATAATCATTTTTTGCGTCTTAACGAAAACTGGGACAAACCCTTGCTTGGCGTCAACACAAACAGTATACAAGCTCTATGTTGGGCGCCAATATAAACAGTATTCTAGTCAATATTCTTAATAATCCATTTCGTTCTTTAATTAAAAATTATAAACCTCATTCGAAAAGATTAAGATCCTTGTACCAATAACACTGTCGGTAAAGATACATTGGGTAATGATCATTTTATTTTACCAGGATCTGAACTTCACCCTACAAATAGAAGGAGTCTACGTTTTGTGTGGCCTGATGCAACACCGGGAAACCAGGCATCATCTTGTCAAATATGTTTTCTTCAGCAAAATCTCGTAAATTCTTTATTATATTTTTTACAAGTAATAGTATACCATCAGTGTGTTTGTTACTCTAGCTTTCAATGAAAATAGTCCCACCGAAATCTTTTGTCAAAAAAAAAATATGTACAATCCATACATTTTTTTAAACAAGAAAATCACCCCTTAGATATAGAAATTAAAAATATAACAAAGAAAAAATCTTCATAAGTTCTTTAGTTAAAGCAATCACCCGTATTTAGAAAAGTTGCAGGTTCACATCTTCCACGACATGTCTTTTTCTAGTCCATAAAATATTTTCCTAAATATTAATTGAAATGATAAAATATTTTATAAGAAAATCCTTCAAGCTTTTTTCTGTAACAGATTTGACAATTTCCTAAACATAAAGTGTCCGGATGAAGGCGTTCTTCGCAGCGTGATCCGCAAGCCGTGGTGGCAGCGACCTACTCCTGTTCACGGGGAAACAGATCCTGTGATAACTGGTATATCCATTGTTTTCCTTTACACAGTAATTACTTTTGTCTCAACAACGAAAAATCGCTGATGATTGAGAAATAAAATCTTTCATCCATTTCAATTCACTGTATATTTAAATATAATCAGTGTATATTTTTTTACAGAGATGACTGAAAAAGGTGTTTTACATTGCACTGCCTTCGCTCCCACTGAAACAGGTAAGCAACAGGAAAAAAACTCTTACAAAACGTTATTAGAAAACAACGACTAAATTAGCATTCAAATTTTGAAATAGTTTATCTTATCATAGAACACATTGAGCTAACATTCAGAGCTAAGGATTATGAACAAAAAGTCTAAATATATGTTAAAATTCCAGATAAAATATCCAAATTACAGCCAACATCCCCAAAAGACGCATTATTAGAGGCTCAGTACAGAGAAGACTGCAATAAAATTACCTCAGCAATTGCACCTCTTGAGCAGATACAGGTTAGATAGCGCAAAATGGAGATTCTACAAAAAACTTTAGGGTTACTTTCTGTTTCTTAAAAGCAGCTAGCCTTAGTCGAAAGCTTTATGTGTTACTTTAGGATAACGATAACCCTTCATAAGGTAAAAATCCAAAAGTCAGTAAGACAGGTATTAATCACCCGTTCTAATTTAAATTAACGGACATTTTTCACTAGATTCTTTTAATGATGAGTATATAGAATAAAATATACAAGTACCCCAAGCGTAAGTTTCAATCGAAAAAAAACGAAAACGATTATTGTCGTGTTCACCTCTCAAATCCATCTATGAAAAGATGTTTCCAATAATTCACAACAGAGCCGCTGCTGCTGTTTTCATACAATTTGACAGTTAGCACAACGGCGAAAGTTTATGTTTTCAGTTCGATGGAAACTTACACTAGAGGCACAGAGAGCTCCTAAAATTAATAAATAAAAATGTACTCCTGAATCCGAACCGCATTACCAGCCTTCATACGTCTCACTGCTTAGGCCTTCCTACATGAGAGAAACACAAGAAGAGTTTGGGCCGTAACATGCTTGCCCAATGCAGGTTGGTGGGTAAAATTGGTTGCAGTATCAACCGGGAACAACGGCTTCACGTGGCTTCCAAGCATGGAGGAGCTCGAAATCGATTACACATTTTGACTGACCCATCCCGGGATCGTTCGGATCCAGTTGCCTTGTTTTCGTAATCGAAACCAGATTGTACAAACTACTATGCCACAGAGCTTTCTTATAGTGCCCATCATCATCATCATCATCACCAGCTTACGTCGCACTGCTGGACACAGTCCTGCATACATGGAATATACACATGAGTAGACATCTAGTGTCGGAACCGTAAAATCCCTAACATATTTTCATCTGCTATTAAACCTTGACTACTTATAAGTTAATCTGGAATTTAAGACTATTCATAACTTCCATTGGCCATAGGGCCAATAGATTACTGCATCAAAGCGAATATCTTACTCTCTTATCACTGTTTATTCTTGTACGAAAAAGCTGGAATTTCTGTTGATTCTCCTGGACAACTCCGACGGCACCTACATGGTGCCTTCCACTCGCAAAATATTTCTGGAGAAGTTCCGGAGGTACATCATGGAGAACTGTATTCTAGACATGGTGAGATCATTTTTTGTATTTATGTTCGAAATTTCTTATGTATAAAGAAGGCGCATCATTATTTTACCCTGCAGTGAACATGCATTTGGAAGCGTTTTATTAGCTGCAGAGGGATTACGGAGTGCGCCTCCACTACCAAACACAAGCCCATAGAGAAAGAACAATAAAATAATGTCCAATAAACGTCATAAGTCATAATTGTGATACAAAGCTCTCACACCAATAATCAAAACAACATTTCTTTTAATAATTAGAACTCTCTCTTACGTATGCAATTTCAGCTCATTATCATAATAACCGACATTTTTCATGTAATGTCTCTTACTCAACAGCAGATACTTATCGCTGTTTTCTATAAAACTCTCAGCAGCATGAGTATTTTATGTGCGGGCGCCAAGGAAATGCCTTCTTCATATTTTTTAGCCATTTGCAGTTATGCAATCTCCTCTCATGCAAATGGTGGACTATGGAAGCGCTTTGCCCTCGATATTAAAAGCATCTATAGGTTACATACAGTCATTATCACCAGCCTATATACGTCCCACTGCTAGGCTCAGGCCTTCCTATATGGGAGAAACACATGAGGAGTTAGGGCCACAACATTAAAGCGGTTGCAGTAAAAACCGGGACAATCGGAGTTCAAGTTATAAAAGAGATGTTCCAAAAATATATGGCGACCCGGCCAGTTCTATGTACACTATTCTCAAAAATAGGTAAAAATATACAGAACAGTGTTTAATTGTGCATTTTCTTTTTGTTTGCTTTGTTTCGTGGTACGAAACAAGAAGTTTCATCTACAGTCGGAACCTCCTCGGATCCCCTGGTTTATTAATACAAGTTTCAATAGACTACAGATAATTACAGCTCATAGGTTACGGCCTGGTCATATTCCATTAAATAAATTTAAATATCTGATGAAATTATCCGAATCCCCGAACTGTATTAGATGATGTACATCATTTATTAATGGAATGTGAGCGGAATCGTCATTTAAGAGACATAGTCTATAATTTGCTTAATGTAAATGAACACGATGTTGGTTTATTAACCAACTTTTTAGCTGAGCCATCTTCAGAGGCCGCTAAAATTATTATAAATTTTGTAATTTCTAGTCTTAAGTTGTAATAGTCAGTAAAATCATTATGTAGTAAGACGGAGCTGGTATGATCGAACAAATCGATCAAAGCTCCTAAGCAAAATAAATTAAAAAAAAGAAGTTCCATAGAAAAAACTGCAACACATCGAAATAGGTGAAATTGATGAAAATTTACAACTTTTGTACAAACAAACTATGCATGAAAACGAATAATTAGTATTTTTCCCAGATTCAGGAGATATTACCTGATTTTTTGAGATACTGTACTTATATCTGGTCGGATATGAAACATCTCCTTTTGATTGACCCATCTCGGGATCGACCATGGCGAAAGTGCTCTGTTCTCGAAATCGAAACCCGAGCGCTTAAACCACTAAGCAACCGAGATCGTCTTACTTACTCGTAGCTACAGTAATCATTAAAAATTAGTCCAACTGTTTTTATGCTTCCAACCGCTAAAATCCCTTTGAACACTTGATCCGACTGATTAGTTCTACCATGTTTCTTCTATCATCCTTGGTTCTACCGATCGGATGACGTGAACTTGTCGTGTAGTGAGTCGGAGGTAAATCGTCATTTTTGCACATATGGATGCATCTTATCCCCATAACTATCGTTCCTTGAATTAAGTTACTATTGATAATCTTTGTATAATTTCTAGCGACTGTTCAACATATCCCGCAACTCTCCAGCTATCTCTTGGTGTTGTCATGCACGGCTGCTGACCGCTGTGCTCAAGCTATGGGCTGACACTCCTATTGGGAACCCGTATGTATCTCCTATCTAGAATAAAGACAAAGTACACGGACCGAGGGAGACCTTTGTCCAACTTTGGGATTATATACCCTACGGTCCGCATTGAACCATTTGCGCACATAGCGTGCTTACAAACGAACCGAATTGAACGTATTCGTTCGTGCCAACGAGATTATTGTGACGTCATGATGCTGTGCTAACGCTTCTCACGAAAAAAAGGTAGTGCAGTGTGTGCGCTAGTGTCAAATTTGAGGTTATGACTTAGAAAAATGTTGTAGCCATTTTATTTTTGAATTGATAAAAACTTGTTATCATACTTTAATTGCTACAAATACTTCCAAAATTTACTCTTTGATTAAAACGTAAAATCTTATAAAGTTTTTGTTGGGGTCATTGACAGGCGTACACACACGAATGAGTGAAAGTGTGGTCCGAATTGATTATACGCAAACGACACACATCGCACCGTATTCAATTCGGCCCAAGGCGTTTGTACTGTTTGTAACGTATGCATTGTTTGCATATTATGGACCGTAAGGACAGTTTAGTGAATCATTTAACATTGTCTTCTTGTGTTTTTTGAAATGCTTTTTTTATTTATTCATTTGCGCCACATTAGTTACAAATAACCAGGCGGCTGTTTACGATAAACGATTGCGTAGTTTTCTGTTATTGTTATTGGGATAGAGCATTGTTAGTTTTTAAAATGAGATTATCATAATATTATTCATATCTCGTCACATATTCGAATTGAAAGTCAAAACAAAAGTAACTTCTTTTAAGTCTACTGAAAGTTTACTACTCATATCTTACCTTTTCAATATGTCTGTCTTTTAGCTATGATGAGCGCGCCGTATATCTAGCATGACAACTTGAATGAATATAGAAATAACAGTTTATGTTTACCACGGCTTCTATATTATATCGTTATAAGGCGCAAGCTTTTAACTGCCTAATACATACAAGGTTATACAAAGTGTTTGGTACCCAAGTTAACATAGTCATATAAATAAGGTGTTATGAATATTTCTAAATTCTAAAATTAAATTTTGAAATTTCTCATACATTTTTAACTGACCGAACTACGTATTTGTATGAAGAAAGACATTTATTTTATAATTTTGAATTTTTGTTAATACCTACTGTTCATGGACGGCATTTCATCCTAGGCCTCAGGATGGCAACACACATGCAATATCAAGTGATTTTTCCTTGTTACTGCAGGTGTCTATAGGCGACGGTAACCACTTACGACCAGGTGAGCCGTCAGCTTGTTTGACATCTAGTTGTTAATAAGAAAACTATAGTATTTGAATGAAAATGAAAATGAGAATATTTTTATTCAATTAGGACCAAGAAGCTATTTCGAATGTGTCTCTCGGTCATGTCTGGATGTATGTAAGCTAACAATGTCATAATGTCAGTCTGTCTGTCTGTCGGTGTATCTATCTGTGTCTGTCGGTCTGTCTGTCTGTCATGCCTGAATTTACACCGGTTCCAAAAGTTGAACTAACGAGAAGATTCCGGCAACAAACTCGTGTAGTCAACAAAATGATTATGTTAACATAGGTTTGGTACATACAAGCGGGCACGCTTGTATTGTACCAAACAACCTGTATATTATGTGATTGTGTGCTGTATCTTTAGGAATTTACCACCACACTTGCCAGCGAGGACCTTTATTGATGGAGAACTTGACTTCTACAATGTGGATCGATTGGGAGGCGTCCTGCCGTTCTTGGTCAGAACGTTGCGGTAAACAAATGGCATATCAATTTTTACTAAGTATAAACAAAATCGTTTACTACATTAAGTGGAGAAACGACAAAGATAACATTCGTTTTCTATTTACCCTATCCAAATCTTTGATTAAGCCTGTTTTTAAGACAGTCCTTGCGGTAATAGTCAAGGGGAAAAGCCAGATTTAGGTTTATAAAGGACTAAGTATTCTAGAAACAAGTAACCTTAAATAAGCTTCGTACAGAAAAAACTTCCTTTATCGTTTTTATTGGATCAGCTAGATTTCTAATGTTATAGTTATGTTATTTTTAACAGCCAAGATTTGGTGAATGTGCTGGGAGAAGACAATGCCTTCATTCAAAGCTTTGAACCAAGCTACAACCGCGGAGGTGGCATAGATACTGGTAAGTAACATTATCTATCGCTCCAGGCCTCCGATGTTACATTTTCAATGCGTAATTAAAGGATGCCGGTGTAATAAATACATTTTCTATCTAGTGCCTTAATCAGGGGAAAGCTATTTACTCTCGGCTTTTGAATTCAAAGGAGTCGATTAAACGAACCCCCGCATCCTGTACCCAGTTGCTAATAAAACGGGGGAAGCAATCTGATGTCTATATATCTCGACGTGAGTGACGTTATAACGATTCCAATCGGTAAAAATTAATACAGCGCTCGTGTAAAAAAAAATGCGAGCGTTCGGAATAAAAATACTCCAAAATTGTTTTATGGTTTTCTTTAGTTTTACCTGTTTCTTTATTTACATATTTGGGTCATATATAGCTTTTGATAATTTACCCCTTTTCTATTGACAGATCGATCTGATATTTGGTAGACATCTTTAGTTCTGTCTGTTATTAATACAATTTAATATATTCATATCATTGTAAATCCAAGATGACCGCCGCCACGAAATGGCGGATCTTAGATGCTTATTATTTTTTCACAACTTAGATTATTAATTTTTACTAGGTGGTAGACCCGTATGTAGGGTCGCCTGGGTAGGTATCACCGCTTTTTTTATTTCAGCCGTGAAACAGTTCGCTGTGTTTCGGATTGAAGGGAAAGGTAGCCAGTGTAATTACTGGGCTTGGACGGCATTTCATGTTAGGCCCCAGGATGACAACGCACCTGCAATATCATGTGATTTTTCCTTGTAATTGCAGGTGTCTATAGGCGGCGGTAACCGCTTACCATCAGGTGGGCCGTCAGCTTGTTTGTCATCTAGTTGTATAAAAATAAATGATTAATTTATTGATTAATTAGATACCCATGTATCAAATTCACATTCCAAAATTCCAACATACCGTTTATTCCGTTTATTAATATATGATTTGGAATTTTTGGGACTTGGGAGCTAGTTTAGATTGTTGTACAGGGGCTATCGATATGCAGATAGTCCACCTGAGGCATAAAACTAGAAAAATTTCACGTCCTGAGGCAGGAATCGAACCCGCGACCTTTCGCAATCCGGGCGACAGCTCTGACCACTGAGCCACCCAGGACTTGGGATATCCCTGTGAAATTCTTCTAGTCTATCTGTATTTGCGTTTAAGAGCTAACGTCCACCCTACAATGTTGGCCAGATATATGTACAGTATCTCAAAAAATCAGGAAATATCTCCTGAATCCAAAATTAAGAATAGTTTAGATATTTTTCTTAATATCTTTGAAATATTCAATATAATGTAAAAATAAAATAAAGAAAGTAAGAGGTGAGCTCTTACTATTGATAGACCATTTTCAGTCTTAAGATTTGTTATGTAGCCACTATTTCATTGTTCTTAGGTGTAAGCGATATGACTGCTGGGTCTCCAGGCCTCGCCACTCTACCACAAGTCATTTCATCAATGGCCAGGTTCATGCATCAACCCTTGCCAACTGTTGTTCCTAACAGGTAAATAATAAATGATTTAAGTGATACAAATATAAAGAAGAAGAGGAATGCAGAAAGAGTGCAAGGAATTAAAGGTTTTTTTTTGGTTTATTGGAGTGGAAGTAAAAGATACAAAATAGTATACTAATATAAGGTGACAGCTGGGAAATCCATCTATGGGCAAGTCCGTATAGGTAGCCAAAATGCAACTTGAAATCAATCAAATAAAATGATTTCAATTTGCATTTTGACTGCCTATATGGACCAGCCCTATTAGCGTACTTTCCCGCTGTCACCGTAGTTACATATTATAGTCAAAGATAATCAAAGATAACCGCAAAACCAATTGCAAAACAGATAACATGAAAAATATGATGATAATGGAAAACACCTATATTTTCACTTTTTTGTAACTCCGTAAATTTAGAAAAATTAGACCCCGGAAAGCAACTCGGTGATAATTTGCAATATTTTCAAAACAAATGCATATTTTTTAAGAACTACCGGTGAAACAGCGCTGGCGCTCAAAGGCACCAGGTCCATGATGCCTGGTGCAGGAGCTATCGACGTGCGGACAGCCCATTTAAGGCTCATTGATGGTCTGCTGGCGTTATATCACGGAGCAGCTGTTAAACACGCTGAAAAGGCAAGTATAATTCACTCAAATCTTTAGATTCTACCAGTATTTGCGGTCAAACAAAATCAAGTCAATGTGGCAACGGGCGAATTAGCATAAGCGCCAAAGCCATCGATCTGCAGACAGTCGACCTGAGGCACAAATTGACGATTCTTTACCAAGCAGCAGCTACTGGCAAGTGGAAGTCGCAAAAAATAGTCGATTTTATTCAACATATAAAATCATAAGTCTTACTCATCGTTCGATAAACATTTCAATGCGATCATCACAATTCAACTCAACTAAGATTAACACATTTGTAGGCAGTGATCCAGCCAGACATAATATAAGTTAAATTGTTATGACGGCTGCTGCGAAGGTGTTCAATTAGAACTTTAGGATTAATTCAAATCGGATTTTAATTCAAATAATTTAAGGTATAAGATACCTCAAAATATTTATAGTAAATTTATATAAGTCTATAATTTCAGTTGTGCGAATTGAGAGATAATCAGTTGGATATGGCTGATTGTTTACACGATATAGAACAACGAACACACTCTGTTACCTCCGAATTAGAAGGTTAGTTTTTATAAACTAATAACAAAAAATATTGACAAAGATGAAAAGATAAAGGCACTCTAGGTGGTGAACGATAATTTATGGCTTTTATCAATACTAGAAATACATTTGACTAATTTATACACTACAAAATAACTTTCATTTCTAATTGAATATTTTAAATCTAGGGCACAAAGGAAATTTGAGCGAACAAGGGAATTTGAAAAAGCAGCTCATGGAGAAGATTTTAAAAGAACTAGAGAGGTCAAAAGCAGTATATGAGGTAAATAAGCCGCATAAACAAAATTACTAATGGGAAAAATTAAGAGTCTACAAAAAAATATTAGCGTGGTCATCAAAATTAATAATTGTTCTTCAAATTGTTAATTAGTCGGTATTTTGATGACACATTATAATTTTCGATTATAATTTATATTTTTAAGGTTGGTTAGGTTAGGTTTAGTTGATCTGTTAAATACAAGCCATTACTAATTGAATATTTTTTCCTGAGTGTGAGTGAGGGAGAACGTACAGCTTCCTTAGACATTAGGGTTGCATGATGAAAGTACGCGTTATGCACAAAAAATGCTATAACTCGCATTATACCTTGATTAGAACACGCAGATGCGAGCCGAATCTGAAGCGATGGGTCCTGCCTGCTCTTGTTTTATAACGCAAGCTTGTACCATAATCAAAAGCCGGTAATCTTTGTAAGCGCGTTTTATTCTTTGTGTTGTGAATACAGATTGTTGATATCGTGGTCTCTGCACCTTGACTCGATCAAAAAATATCAAAGAAGAAAACAAAAAAATAACTAAATACAACTTTCTTAAATATTCAAGTGTAATCAATATGCCACTATCATAAAAAAATGATAGTTACTTTCAATACCGAGCCGCAAGAACTACCTAGTCGGTAACAAGATTCTACTTGTCCTTGGTGGCTCAGATGGTTAGAGCAATCACCCAGATTGTGAAAGGTCGCAGCTTCAGCCCCTGCCTGAAGACATGATATTTTTCTTGTTTAAATACTTTTGAAATGAATAAAATCGATCAGTTTTATTTTCACACCAAAGCAAATCCAAGAACAAAATTCTCTGAAATGAAATTTAAAGCGGTGATGTTTTTTGGTGTTATCTAAATTTTAAATTTCCAGGAGAAGTTAGAAGCAGGTGCACTACAAATGGCCTGGGTGATAGGGGCAATATGGACAAAACAGCGACAGTCTGAGCTGGCGAGGCATTTCGCTGGAACTTTGCATTCTCTAAGACTTGCTTCAGACCCTGAATATGCTGCACATACGCAGGTACCTAATTGATAATTCTTAGGGTCTTATAGTGCTTGGGGGTGGGTTGGTGACATTGCTTCGGCAGAGCTCAGGCTACCCCCGCGAAGGTCAGTGGAGTTACCGGGGAGTGTTAAGCGCAGGCCACACCGCCAGTGAGCGGGCAAGCGAAGCGAGAGAAGGAAACTATACAAAGTACGCGGAATATTGGCGAGCTTAACTATGGGGTTCACACCAAAAACTACATAACTTAAAGTACATTCACACACGCCCGTCGCTTAGTCAGTAGCGTGTAGGTCTGTAGTCGGATTTTTCCCAAAAAAAAACAGGGTCTTATGGTGTAACTAACTCTTCACGCTATAGACTCCTAATCGTCTATTAGTTCTGGCTCTGGTATAGTGCGTTAACAATATTCCTAAGACGAAAATTGTTATATGTTTCTCATCTGCATATTGTCAGGTTGCAAGCAAAGAAATCTTGCCAGAAAAAAGCTCTTTATTGGGAGAAGCGAGCTACGCGTCTTTACAGCTCGAATACACTTCCAGTTCAGATCAAAGGTATTTGGTTTCCTACCTAACTTTACAAGATAATGATAAAAATGTAAGAAAGTTGACTTTTTTTAAAATAGGGATAACTGCGAAACCTAAAATTTAAGAACCATCGTTTTATTATAAGTATTTTAGAACAATTTTTTGTTTCACCATTTGATTTTTATAAAATTACTTATGCTATAGTCCTCAGAGTCCGAATTCAAGAGCTGTAACTC
Source organism: Nymphula nitidulata (assembly GCA_947347705.1). Lineage (NCBI taxonomy): Eukaryota > Metazoa > Arthropoda > Insecta > Lepidoptera > Crambidae > Nymphula > Nymphula nitidulata. The sequence goes on from OX374639.1 coordinate 7,552,063, forward strand.
CACGAACAGGATCACGCTTACAGATAGGATCATCAAGTCGTAAGTACAATCTACTCGTTTCAAAGCACCTGCTTTAGAAATCAGGGACGCCTATTGAGAACAGTAGTTGAGCTTTACGTATTTGAGGCTGTGGTAACCAGGATTTATCAATTACCTTTAACCTATATTGCCATAGATTCCAGACATTCATTTGTAATCCAGTATACTTATCAAGTCAGCGCTGGCTATTGCTGGCATCGAAGTATTTACGGTAGGACAAGGAGAGCTTGCCCACCACCCTACCCTTGGCTGAATTTGAGATTATTGGCGAAAATGTAAAGTCTAAGCAAAAAACTTTACAATGCTTACCTTTACTCCTCCCGTCCTAGACTTGTAATCCTTGGCTGCTCCCACGATATAACTTTGTGTTTCCACAAAGGAAAGCCTAATCATCCCTAAATTCATGTGTATCTTGGATAATAAGGATTTATTCTCTAATCTTCAGACTGAATTACTGACTGTGAATGAGTCCATAGTGACTGATACAACGGAAATCTATCTACGTACCTTTACACAAAATCTAACAAAGAGAAATGATATTACTGATCCAAGCATATTGCTCCGAGGCAGCATACTTGTAAATAACTTTAAAATTGTATAAAGTGTGGAGACAAATGTGTGTATCAGCAAATTCTTCTTGTAAAGTCAAATAAAAATTTTATCGCCACCGCCTATTAGGATCGTCTACATAAATAAATCTGTAGAAAAATCATAAGATGCTCTAAGGGATTTAACTAGGAGATCCTAATGAAGAGTGGCGTGAAATCGCATGATCTTGTTTAGAAGGTGGACCGGATTTCGCAGAATCTCTATTCGCGTTCGTGCCAGAGTACCACGTGGACGCAATGCTGGAGCTCTGCAACACGCTGCGCCTTTACATCCATCCCACTGTACCCGTCACTCTAACGCCAGGTAAACTGAACTATTTTTATCACCTGACAAAATAAAATGAAACAAGTTTTACTAATTTGTATTATCATCACCAGCCTATATAGTTACGTCCCACCGCTGGGCATAGGCATTCCTACATGGGAGAAACACGTGAGAAGTTTTGGGTTGGCTAATTTGTACAGCATTTAGCATTCAAAGAAGTGCTCGACTAGGGAGGCTCTCCTCACTTAACGGTGAGACACAACCAAATAATGACACTTTGAAGTAGGTATTGTATCCTTGCTTCTCTTAGGTTAAATAAATTTACTTCTTATCATCTTCATGGGTTAAGGAGTAAGGTATGGGTACTGCAAGTATGGGTAGTAGTACTTACTAAACCGTTTCAGAAAAATATGAAACTAATTTTAATATGAATCAATACAAAATCTAACAAGACCTTTTGACTTGAACTTGACCGGAGCAAACGACTCATTATCAACAACATTGCCATCAGACTGGGATGAGCTGGTGGTCTCCTGTGCAGCGTTCCTCTGTTCAGAGTTTGCAGACTCACGCATAGTTCTGGCTAGCACGAGGGAGTCGCTGGTGCAGACCCTTGCTTCTTTTGCCACGCAGCCCACCACTATGAGAGCGATTGAGAGAGTCCCAGCTAAACAGTAAGTATGGAGGAATCATATCTTTTTTTCAACAGAGTAGGTATTCCATTAATATGTTTTTTTTTATCTTAACGGGGAAACTCTTGACCTTCATCTCACCTGATGGCAAGTGAAGATAAGGGCGACGATGGAAGCGAGCTACACCCTGATTCCTCAACCTCAGAAGAACTGGCTATCTTGCCTCTAACTGCCGGAACACAACAATGCCGTTAACATTATTGCTATCGTGGCAGACTTAGATAAGATGGTGGTAGCTAGCCAGGCGGCCTAAGAAAAGCCCTACCACCAACCAAACCGAGCAGAAAATTTCTGCCCCCACGGGAATCGAAACCCGGACCTCTAGATCTGAGTTCGGTGGTCTCAACCACTAGACCACAGAGGCGGTTGAATGTTTGACAAAATTATCGTGTGTATGGATAGCTTCTTAACTCATATCGAATGTTTAAAATTAAAAATGAAAGCAAAAAAGAGTAACTTCCGTACCACAATCATGACAAATTGACTTGATGCCTGATTGTAGAAATATACGACATTTTTGAAGTAAAGGTATTTATTTAAGTACCTAGGCACTCTTGGTGTTTGGTTCTTGCGATTAACAACCTCACCGAAGAAATAAATGATATTCTAAGAGTCTAAGACTATCTGTAGTCTTAGACAAAATAATGCTATAAATCATCATGTCATTGTTTATTGAAATGCGTCACATCACATCATATTACCAGCCTATAGTGTTAGGTTGGGGAAAAAGTCTTTTCTCATTATAGTATGTATGAACTTGTAATAAAATCTAAATCTCTTTGGCTGTACTATTTGTATCTGGCTGGTTTTGGTATCATTAAAAGTTTAGATTTTGAAAAAGATACTTCCAAATTCAAATTAGGAAAATGTGTGTTTTTCATTTGTTTTTCGTACTGTCATGATGAGTGAATCTAATGAAGAAATTCGATACATTTTAAAATGTTACTACAAAAAAGGTAAAAATGCAACGCTCAGGTTAACATCACGAGAGGACTGCCAAAACCACTTGTCGCGGTATTTTGATCAGAAGCCCCAAAATTTCTATAGCAATGGGATCATGTCCCTACCAACAAGATGGCAGAAAGTTATCGAACAAAATGGTATCTACATACTTTAGTTAAATGTAAATAAACTATATTAAAAATGTTTTGAATATTCTTATAAAATGCGAAGTAACTTTTTCCCCAACCTATTTATATTGCTGGCCACAGGCCTTCCTGCATAGCAGAAACACATGAGGAGTAACTGCGTCGCTTTCAGACAAATGTGCATGGTTGAAGAACTGGTTCGTCCGTACCAGAACCGTGCGTGGGCGCAGTCCAACTGGGTGCTGGTGCGCTTCTGGCACGGCTCCGGGTTTGGCTTCCGGCATCGGCAGTGGCCGCATCTTGCTGCCAAGTGAGTTATGAATTTTGTGAAGTTTAATCAAATATCGTTAAATTATTAAAACTTATCAAACTGTATAATTAATCAACTATTTGGATTACTTTATTATTAATAACTCATTGAAAACTTTCAAGCTAAACACATTTGTTTTTGACCTGTCAAGCCACATATTTTAAACACAATTGGTCTTTAATTGTCAAAAGACCCCCGTGGGTCTTATGGGGCCTGAAAAATTACGAAACTGAAACATAACAGTACTAGTAGCCTTTCTTTAAAATTAAAGATACGAAAGGGATAAAAGACTACTAAGGATGAGTTGGGAATTATGACTATGAATCAAGATAATTTTGCTTCTTTTGATCTTTATTTTCCAACCTGAGTAAAACAATAGCAAAAATAATAACTTCGTTTCCGACACCGCGGAAACTATCCGTGCGATACCAAACTCTACTTTACACTTAAAATTTTATATTATCGTTTCAAACTCACTGGCCATTTATTTAAACTTTCTGCGCTGGAATCTCATCGACGCTAACGATCGTGTGGTAAACAACGCAATTTATACCATCTCTTTAGAAAAACTAGTTGCACAAACAAACCACAGACGATTTGAGCGAGAAGAGATCTATTCACTTTTATACTTTTGAAATGAATTCAATCAACTACGTTCTTAGGATTTTAGAGCGATTGTTATGCCAATAGTAAAAAAAAGTTTAGAATTACATATGAGAGAATATTGAAATTTTAACGTTTGCTAAACCAGAATAGATAGATATTCTTTATTACCACCAAACGTCAAGAGAATGGTGTTTTTAACTCTGATTTTTTACTAAACATATTTTAAAAAGTACCAAAAAAATGTCCTGGAAACCAAACCCCCTACCGAACCGCAGTATGTTCAAACATTTAATTTTAAAAAATGAAAAGAATTAACCAAAGGGACACATTTAAAAAAGAACTCGTTCGCGGGTGTGTGTGACGTTGGCTTATATTCGAAAATAGATCTATAGACTAGAGGAAATTCATGTGGTTATTTATTGTAATTTAAAAAAAAATTAAGAATATCACGTGAAATGTTTTTTTTTGAGTTCACGATATTGTGGAAGAAGGTACGAATATTAATTGATCGTAGCAACAGTAAACAGAACTTGGTATAGTGATGAAGGGGATGCAGAAGTTCCAACACCCACATGCTTTATAAGGCTTAGCATTAGCTTAGCATAATTTAAGGCTGACATCGGCGGATGAGGATTACAACATGTCGAAATCCGTTACGCCGAAATCCATTCTATCATTGTCATACCTATTTCATTTTCCGAATCCCCTCTGATTTCGATAGCTTAGTTGTTGGAGCAATCCCGACCTCGAGCTGAGCATGTCTTGTCTATTCTAGAAACTTTAATAAAATATAGGCTTCCTATTTGTCAATGATAATATAAATCTGTAATCCTAGTCGTTGCCCATAAGTCACTGGACGTGGCTAATAAGATTACGCACGCAGTATATTCCCAATAGATCTACAAAGTTTGTCCAGTTTTTATTTTGTTTTTTTGCTAAGTTTATCAGACTTGGGCATATTTCTTTTAAATAATTGTTTTTCGTCATTTTAAAACTGTCTTGCATACTTAACTTAGTTATGTATGATCGCGCATTCAATATCCGATTTTTCATACCCACGTTGTGCTAAGTATAGGGATAGGAAAACAAAGATAGTGTAATACCTATTCTCATTAAATTTACTACTGTCGTAACCAATAGACAAAATGGTCTTCCCTCTATTCTCCGTGGCTGGATATTAGCCATATACAGAAGCGATATTAATTTATAGGTTATTTATTACGTAATAAATATACGCTCTGAAAGATTGCCTACAATATACGCAACGTGTGCGTCTGGTTATCGTCATCATCGGTTTTGTATAAAAAATATATTTAATCTATGATTTATTTTTCGATCACTCACGTCTCTAATCAATCTTTATATTTCACACCATTGTAGTGGAAAGAAATGAAAGAAGAATAAAGTGATATTTCACCTAAAGCAGATGTTTTATATAGGTGTATGAATACTATCTAAATAATACTGAAAAATCTACGGAATCCGCGAAAAAAATCTAGAAAATAAAGAAAAAGAAAATGGACGATTAAAAACTGTTCTGCATATTTTTGCCTTATTTTTAGTGTATCTACACAATTACACATACCAGACCTGGCTAGCAGTGCGATTCAGTTATCGAAACATTTGACCATAGACTAGAGATAGCATTTGACATTGAGCTTGACGCCAACCCCTAAAATCCATATGCAGGGTGGTGCCGTCAATACGACAATAAATTAAAACACGTGCTATATTAGTTCATAGAAATAGTTTGCCATAATTTCATGACCTTTCTACGAAATAAGATGTTTTTGAAAGTGGATAACCATTTCTATTGACGGCACCGACCTGTATAATAAGTGGTTTCCAATAATTCACAACAGAGGCGCTGCTGCCGCTGTCATACAATTTGACAGTTAAGACGAACGTTTTCGTTGCATGTCGAAGGAAACTTGGTTTTTGTGGGCTGACTGTGAAATCGAGGTTGACAGCATCCATTTTGTTTTATCGGGCCGGCGTCCACGTTTTCTTCGGAAAACGAGTTCGTCTTGCCCAATCACCGTACAACGTTGCCGCAAGTTATTTGCAGTTTAATTTTACTTGACATTGGCAAAATTCGTATTATCGAGAAGCCATTAAATAAAGAAGAAGAAGATGGAAACTTAAACTTACGTAAAAGCGTATCCACTAATCTCTACGTCGTTCTTCTGGATTTGTATGTTCATCAAACAAACGCGCATGTCAGTTAGTTTGTAATAAACAAATCTCTTTCTTACAACGTGACTGGCATTGGGTGTCCGTCGCCCGAGACTCGAGACCATGCTGAGTGGAAACCTTTTAAACTGACTTCATAAAAGAAGGAAGTTCTCAATACGAGACGACGCGCGACGTAAACGCTCATAATTGACCTTAAGCTACAAAGGAGATGTTTCATATCCGGTCAATTTGGGAATAGAGTATCCCAAGTTCGAATCTTATCCAATATAAAGGCCTGATTTAAGTGATGTGTCGCGAAGACAAATCTGCTGAACGGGAACACACCAAATATGAGTTGTGTGTATTACATGATGGTAATATTTCAGGTACGGCGACAGAGAGCCCACGGTAAACAACCTCGGCGCCAAAGTCGACGCCGGCCTCATGAGCCAGTGTTTCGGTAATATATATTTTTGTGTACTTAGATAATAACAAAGGGCAAACGCATACTTACTTCTAGCTGTCGATTTGATTCATAACTTTCTAATATTTTTTTTAGTAATAATAATATTTATTACTAAAGTCATTTTTATGAACAACTCATTTTGTTAGTAACAATATTGCTTAGCATCTATGTTAGTTAGTAATTACAATTATAATTTGGATGCATTTTTTATGAGAGTGCTCTACCAGTTGATATGGCACAGCAACGATTGACATGGGAGCAGTCAAGTCTACTTGTAATCATGTTAATGATTTTCTAGTTTTGTTTTGATTTACACAATTTCTGTTTGTATCAGGTCCATGCCCATCAGAAGTAATTCAAACACGGGTGAAGGAATATTTGTTTTCTCATCCGAAAGAGGCGGCTGCATTCCTTAATTCTCTGCTAAGTCAACTCAACTGGGCTTTTTCTGAATTTATAACTATGATGCAGGAGGTGAGTCGGAAAAAGAGATAAAAATATTTTACTCTAAAACTCTCTTTATTTTACATACAACATTAGTAAAATGAGGAGCTCGGTGACGTTTTGGTTTGAGCGTTCTGGATTCGATTACGAAAACAAAGCATCTTTCGCCATGGTCGATCCCGGGATTGGTCTACCAAAATTTCTAATCTTCGAGCTCCTCCGTGCTCCGAAAGACACGTTAAGCCGTTGGCCCCGGTTGTTACTGCAACCGCTTTAACCCACCAACCCGCATTGGTACTAGGTGCGATTACTAGGTGGTAGGCCCGTATGTAGGGTCGTCTGGGTAGGTACCACCGCCCTTCTTATTTCAGCCGTGAAACAGTACCCGTACCACCATCTCTTATCGCGATCCAGTTTAGGACTTAAACTGAGTAGAATCGTTAATTATTCGTACTACGACGCTATCTACGACTATGACAGCGATGCAGTTTAGGAACCAATACTGAACCGAGCGGAATATAAATCGCTTTTATAAAAATGGTGTTAAGGCCCCAGTTCGCTGTGTTTTGGATTGAAGGGTAGGTAGCTAGTGTAATTATTGGGCATGGATAGCATTTCATCTAAGGCCTCAGGATGACAACGCATCTGCAATATCAAGTGATTTTTCCTAGATATTGCAGGTGTCTATAGGCGGCGGTAACCGCTTACAATCAGGTGGGACGTCAGCTTGTTTGTCATCTAGTTGTATAAAAAAAATTTTGGGCCGACGTGGGTGTTATGGCTCAAAGTTCTCATGTGTTTCTCTCATGTAAGAAGGTCTGTGCCCAGCGGTGGGACGTATATAGGCAGGTGTTGATGATGACTACTGGTAAAATATGTTTTGTAAACCATAAAGACAAACCATGTTTATAATTTCGCCTGCCCCGGTGACTCCACAACAATAGAAGACCTCGAATATGGTTTGAGTTGAAGGAGCTCAGTATAGTGAGGAATTTGGTGGAATTTGTTGGCGATTACGAAAACAAAGCACCTTCTGCCATGGTTGATCTGAGCTCGTCCGTGCTTCGAAAGACACGTTTAGCCGTTGGTTCTGGTTTTAACTCCAACCGCTTTCACCCACCAACCCGCATTGCGGCAGCGTGGTGGAAAGTCATGAGTTTCTTCCATGTAGGTGGCCTGTGCCCCACGATTAGACGTATATTGGCTGTTGTTGTTGGTAACTGAGCGCTTATAAGTAACAACAATAAATCCATTGTAAAAAATTATCCCCCATCAAGATGGACAGGGTGAGCGTAGACGCTCACCTTGAGTCCCGTCAGATTAAGCTGTGCGCTACCTGCTTCGACCTCTACCACGGACTGGCGCGAGCCCTGGAGATGATCCTCAACCTCGCGCCTCAGCTGCTAACCAAGCCGGAGGCCTGTGATACGCAGAACGAACTGTTGCTGGGAAGGACGTGCCAGGTACGCTCTAATGAGAATCATCCCTTAATCTGTAAAGCGTCCACATAATATCATTTTATAATGAGTAAGTAAAATCTTCGGCCAGTAGTAAGGGATGATCGCGTTGCTAATAACAGTAAAATAGCGGAATTAACACAACAAGGCAATCTCTACCAATCTGGAACCGGTGTAAATTCAGACATGACTGTAATGTGTGGACCCGGGAGACACAAATAAAAGATGTTAGCTTCTTCAAGACTAATTTAATACTAATAATAATGCTCGTTACAATAACGTATATGAAACCTACGTGTGCAAAATATGAGGAGGTGCGTCATACACTACACCTCCCCCGTTTTTTTTTAAAAAAAATGGTTAACAATTTTTTTTTACCAATATAATCTTTATTACAAAAAATCTTTTAATTTATTTTTAATTATGTATTGACATTTAATATATGTAAGTTATCCAAAAATAAAAATCTGTATTACTTATCAAGTTCAAAACCAAGTTTAACATTTTTGCAATACATGTTCACTGATATTGTTTTAATATGTTTTTATACAACCTACGAAACTTATTATAATAATAGTTTTTATAATTTTAGTAAGAGGAATACATTTTTTATGTTTTATGTCAATGTAACAATATTTCATTGTTAATGTTGAAATAACAACATTACAGCTTTGATACTATACAATCAATGCAGTGATTTATTTATTTAAACAAAAGATAAAAATGACATGGTCATCTATTTCTATTTCTCTAGGATAAAAATAATACTATAACAAAATACATATGAGAAAATTCAACTTTATAATGTATTTCAGCATGTACAATTGTGCATATAACATTTTTATTCAATCAATTTCTGTATGTTAAAAATTATTACGCTTGCTCTTATTAACAATAAACATTAAAATATAAAACTAATGATTTTAAAATATAAAAGGATAACAAAATATCACTAACAGTTTTCATTGATATAAACAAGATTTTGACTTTATTATTTTTAGACAAACAAATTCAAATGATTATAAACCAAATATTACAAAAATATTTTACTGTATTAAACCTATCATATTTTATCACTTAACATAAGTTATCATTATCACACTGTTGGCAAAATCAAATTCAATTTAAAAACGTATATATTTATGTTTACTCTATAATAGTAGATAATTATATTCTTACCATTTGTTGAAAAAAAATGAGTGTTTTCAAAAATCAATGGTAGTTTAATTTTAGATAATCGTGATTTTTATAATGCTCAAAAAATAAGATATTTCATTTTCATATAACTTTACAATTGCAATACCTGTCCAATTTTGTCATAGCTTTAATAAAAAAAATACCACTTTCTAATGTCAACTAACTTCATTTTGTAAATATTCGATTAATACACGTATCATCACAGAATTTAACAGTTGTTAGGTAGGTACTTTTCCAAGCTATGTTTTCTTTACTATTCTTTCGTAATTATAAAAACATAACGTCACAATATTACCTACTTAATTGTTAACTTAATTTTGTGTTACGTTACCTACTTGCTCATTCTCACATTTCATACCTTTTTCCACCTGCTATTAATCTATCGGTACACATTTTTATTCCATAGATACACATATACGTGTAAGGTACTTTTTCTCATCATTATTTGGGCCGGCCGGTCCCTTTCTTTATTTCATTTCATTTTTTGGTACATTTCTATAAAGTCGACTTATTTATTTTTATATTTGATTATTGGCATCTTAGTGCCTCGCCTGGGTCGTGCGCAGGCCTTTACTCATTTTTGGGGGTCATAGTTTAAGCCTCTTACATTTTCTTTCCATTGAATGGACTCCAACTTATCTCACGGAGGAATCTCGTTCTCACCATGATCGAATGGAAGGATCTGACCCTCCATGTACCATATTATAAACATAGGAAATCATGAATTAAGACAACTCTGTGGTCTCCAACAGTTTTCAGCGTGGACTCTCGGTCTCATCGCGTTGACACTGAAGGACCTGAACCCTATAGTACCTTTTTGTGTACCCTATTGAGCATTTTACTCTATTCGAGCTTCTTTCCTACAAATACTATTCTCTTCTAAATAAAATTATCCTAACCAACATTCCAAATAAATATTCTGGCTAGCAAAATTCTTGGTATAGCTTTTGGGTGATCAGTCCAATTGCGTTTCCAAACTTCACCAACCAAATTATTCGCAAGTATATTTGAACCATACATGTAGCCCACGTTTCGTTCCTAAGCCTATCTCTAATAATTTTCCCGACAGTACCTAATTGTACTCTTATGGACGACAAAAAGATTTTTAATACTGTCATACATTACATACATTTTCTTACTGTAATATCTAATATTCATATCCCATCCTATAACGAACCATTTCCCTCTAGTCAAATTCGTCTACTCATAGTCGCTTCCTTGATTTTCCTACTAATCCATTTCCCAAATGTTTAATTTTCATTTTGAAAATAATAAACACAATTAAAGCACTATTTCGCTAACTTCTTTTAAAAATTATATTTAACTACCTATAGATACTAGTGATACTAGTAAATGCCTTCAATGTTCTAAAGTACTACCAGTTCTAATTTTAGAACAAAAGATAATCATATTTTTTATGAGTAGGTATTGCAATTTGTTTATTTAAATTAACTGCACTACATTTTTAGGAACTATCGCGATCATGTAACATATCGACAAAGGAATGCAGATACTCGCTTTAGTTGTCTTGCTACGCCAAAACATAATTTAAGTGTCTTATTTATTCTTCAAATGTAATCATCTACAACTCATATTCAATTTCTATTGAATTTATATCATCTGTATATCATCATCATCATATCATCTTACATAACTGCTTAAATATTTAACATGATAGTGTCTTTCCAATAAAACTAAAAATTTGAAAATATGTGTGTTCGGTTAATAAATCAGCAAATACTTGTCTTTCAATGTATGTAAATGTAATTGAAATTTTAACCATTTTCTATAGAATACATATCATTAAGTACCTAAAAGATACTGATATGTGGGTTATAAAGTTTACTAGAATACTTTCTATCTATTATATTATTAAAGTCCCAAATAACATACAGTTTATGAGTTATAATAATTCAATGGAATTTATAAAATAAAACAATAATTACCTACCTGATTAGCAACTAGCAACAGAGTTGCGTCGCTATGTCGCTGCACGTGTTGGTACGTCAGCAGTTTTGAACTCGTCGAATTCCGATTGCAACGTACCTAACATATATTTTCCAAATTTAGAACAGTGGAATTGAATTAAAATTTTATATCTTTGTATTTAGGACCCCAAAAAATCATTTATACGTTACGTTTATATTGACTGTAGTGATTTTATTAGCAACTGATAAATGAAAAATCTAATATAACTGTCTTATAATAAAACAATCATTCAAATACTATAATATTTTAAAAAAATAAACGAATACTTTATTAATACTATGAATAAGTATATCTGTATTAAAATATAATAAGAGTTTTGAGCAATCAAAGAAATCAACAAACATCAGAAAAGAATCGAAAGCTAACACACACTTACACTTATATATTATTAAAAAACCCCGTAGCTATGAAAACAGTTTTATCTTTTGACATATCGATGATATAACATGTTACTTTAAAAAAAAAGGGTCGCAACTATACAAATTTCTAAATATGTATCTCAGATATAACACTGTATCAATAAGCATGTCCGATTCAATTAATATGCAAGTCTATAAAACTGACTAAAAGTTAATATTCTTATGATGGAGTTTTGCGACCTTACGTATCTTTGAAAATTATAAAAACGCAATAACTTACCCAAGAGAAAAAATCCTAGTTTCTGGAATTTAATAAATAGAGTTTATTAAAATACTAATGTGCGAACTTATTGGAAGAATATAAGTTCTGCAATTATAACAAACGGAATTTCCCTTTTGTACCAACAGTGTTTCAATGACTTAGAAACTATGATATTAATATCTTCGAATAGCGATATACCTAACGTGTTCAAATTCTCTAAAACTATTATTAATTGGCAATATAAAAATATGAAATACTAACTTTAATAGAGGGTTATAAAATGCTTCAGAAATGCATTTTTAAAAGTACTTGCACTTTTATATTTCGAACATTACAATTTTTTTTTGTTTGTTCTCTACAATATGATTTACTGAAGAACAAGATAAAAGAGAATTTCTATCAATATTAAAAAAAAAACTATGCTATTACATTAATAATAAAATATTCAAATATCATTTCTCATGATCCATCATCGCACTGCCGCTTTTCCTTATTCTCCTCGCACAGTACTATATTTCACACCTGACCAGCTGCATGCTCCTGCTCAGACACGAACATCTCCCGGCTCCCTGCAGGTAGGTTACAACATCCATCTGGCTCCATCTACGCCCAGCACCCAGCACTGCTGCTGCTCATATATTCTAATTACTCACTCGTCCATTACAAGTTTCTCGAATCAGTAGTCCCCGACAATCACACGAGTAAAAAAAAATCGTCTATTGCGAAAAACACTTTCAAACTTCTTACAAGTTTAATTTTATTTGTTGTAAAAAAAAGTCTTCTAATAATCATATTCTGTTGCACAGCACTGCCCTATAAGGCAGCACTGGCAGGGTCGCCATGTAATGTGTGGACCCGGGAGACACAAATAAAAGATGTTAGCTTCTTCAAGACTAATTTAATACTAATAATAATGCTCGTTACAATAACGTATATGAAACCTACGTGTGCAAAATATGAGGAGGTGCGTCATACACTACATGACAAACAGATAGAGACTATGATGTTGGTAGTTAATATATTTTTTGTGATGGTTATAAAAATGTGTTTTTTGCGGATTTAAAAATTGCTTCTTTGTGGCCTATTTAAATAAAATATTTTTTCTTTATTTCTTTCAAAATCAGAAAGTTTCGTCGGAAAGAGTAAATCGGTAGTAAATAAACGACAGCAAGTCAAGTGTAACAGTTGCACTCCGAAGGTCGCCTCTGTTGTGTACGGAGGAAGGGCGGTCTCAATGTCAATGATACCGCTTGATGTGCTGTTGACTACACAAGAACAAAAACAATGCAAGAAAAACATAAATACAATAATATTTTGACGACCAGCTGGCCGAGTAGTCTATACCCCTTTGCTATACTGGCTATTAGGTCGGGGGTCCTGGGCTCGAATACCAGTAAGAATAAATGTTTCTATGATGAATACGAGCATTTGTTCACGAGTCATGGATGTTTATAATATGTTTAATCAGAATATTTCTGATATTTATATACATATTATTATCAATATTTCTCCGTGATCTAGTATCCAGTATCCACAACACAAGCTCTGAATCATGATTACTTTGGGCTAGATACTTAATAGGTGTGAGCTTATGAATATTATTATTATTAGTACAAACTAAGCTCGTAAAAAAATATACTTACATTTAAATTAAAATATTTATATTTATTATTATAAATTAAACAATGAGGATAAAACCATTTAGATTTAGATGACAACTCTGAAGGAGACTGCGTGCCTAATAATTTGAAATTCTTTTAAAATATAAAAAAATGAAAATATTAAGTAATCATCTATCCCCCGGCCTCATTAATCATCTATCTAACACCATCTCACTGAGACTATTCTTATTAACCCAAACTCGCTATATCTGCTGTAAGTTTCTTAAGAATTAAGCATCCCGCTGACTTTTTGATGGTATAGGATCAGCTCAAAGTTAGTGTGTCATTGGAATGTCACCGAAGTGACAGTACACTAAATTTCAAATCAATCGGATCTGTGACAGTGAGTAAAACCCTTTTATCATGTAGAAAATGAGCTGATAGTCATCAAACGCCTGAACTGATCTTCATAAATTATAGCTAAGAACCATCCTAGTCACGTCAGCTTTCAAACAAAAAAAAACAAATCTAATAATTTGGTTTGGTTTGGTTTTCAAATTTGATGCAGATCCTAATGGCGGTTGTGTCCCGCGTATGTGTCCGTGGTGGCGGGGGCGCCAGCTTCGGTCGTCTCATCGCTCGTGGTCTACCGGACACAGACCGTGTGCACTACTATGTAGCCTTAGCGCCGGTTGCTGGCTGTCTAATTGGCATTTTGGATCCCAAGCTGCCGAGTGAAGTAAGTAGTGGTAATCATCTTTAACTTACTAAGGACAATCGGCAAGTGGAGATATTGGTGAGTTTTGGCAGTTATAGATTATTCTTAGCGTGTTTTTTGCGGGTTTTTATTAGAATTAGCTGTTAAAAGTATCCAGAAGTTTTAGCGGGTATTCATCACCAGACTATATACGTCCCACTGCTGGGCACAAGCCTTCCTACATGGGAGAAACAGATGAGGAGTTTGTGCCATAACACCATCACGCTGGCCCAATGCGCGTTGGTGGGTTAAAGCGGATGCAGGAACAACTGGGACCAACAGCTTAACGTGCCTTCCGAGGCACGGAGGAGCTCGAGATAACAAACTTTGATTGACCCATCCTAGGATCGACCATTGCGAAACTTGCTTTGTATTTCGTATCGAAACCAGAGCGCTCAAACTAATACGCCACCGAGCTCCTCAACTTAGCGGGTATTACCAGGGTCAATTTAGACCGCTGCACAATCCCGTAACTTCGACAGGGGTGGGTATAGGTTCTTTGGTGCTTTTCTCCTGGCTGAAAAAATTTGCATAAAGAGTCTGTAGTCTTCTGGTTTTGGATACGTCATTTCCAAGGGACTCATTCTGACGGATTTATGTACCATAGAATAAAACTATATCCTAGTCTATGTTGACTAGGATTATTTGCGAGGACAAAGGTAGCAGAAATAAAGCGTTAATTGAAGAAATGTTTGTTTCTAATTTACCCAATCCGAATCCAATTAAATATTATGTTACAGTTTGCGTGGGATACAGCAATTCATTCTCTAAATAGAGAAACCTTACAGCTTTGAAAAAGGCAATGCTATTTCGAGAAACACTCGTATTAATCTAATTGCTCTTTCTCTCCGATTCCCTGACTCGTCCTGAAACATAATATTTTGTTGGTGGGAGATTTTTATGGATTGTATACCTAGAGAGAGATCTTCGCAAGATTTCAACTTCGAAGATTGCTCGTTAAGATTACTGTAAAACGGGTTCTTCGAAATAGGTATTATTTATTTATGCTATCAGCTTTAAATTCGCGAGGATTTGACATGAAATATCTTTGGAATAACAAGAGATATTTTATATCTTATCTGACGCATCTTCACTAGAGCCGGTACCTACCAACTTATTACGTAAGGTTATGTCTTTTAGAATTTATGACAGCTATTTTTAAATGTTAGTGCTTGCAAAAATACTCGATTGACTATTGAAATAATTTCGACATTGTGGAGTTAGACGTTAGCATAATAATATAACGCAAGCACAATGATAGAACACTTTATATAAGAAATTTATAAGCTCCTCCCCCGTCCTCGAAAGCTTGGTTAGAGCAGTCGCCCAAGGTGTTTTTTTAACTAACAAGTTGTTGGTTGGTTATTTTTTAAATTCTGCCTCACAGTTTAGACTAAAACTAATTACGTAATTATATTTTCTTTCTCCGTTTGCTGAGAAAAAAATCACATGTTCCGAGAATATTGTTTTGCATATTCTGTAATAAGTTTTAGTTGTGCAAACTGTGTGCTGTAAATTAAATAACTCACGCGCAGAGTGCCCAAAAAAAAAACGAAATTAATTTAATTAAAAATCTAATTACAATAAAATTTTAATAAAATGAATGGCGACTTGATCGATGCTAGATCTGAAGTGACGCGAAAGCCCGGTCACGTAGTCGGGCTGGCTGGAGGCACGAGGCGCGATGTCAGCACTTTACGCTAGTTGCTTCATTCCGCGGTGATGACGACACATTTCGCTTGCTCAGCTCATAGGGCCGTGTGCAGTGTAGATGTCTCGCCACCGTATTGGCTTCGGTACACTCTCGTAACAAGAAAAACATTTAATAAATAAACACAAATAATTTATACCTACATTATTTAAATTATACCTACTTAGGTATAATTTGTGTTATACACACTTACATAGGTATATTTTTAAGAGCTACTTTATTTCAAATATTGTTTAAATTTTTGTTACCTGCTCTGACGTCTGTCTGACTGTCTGTTGTTAATTGTTAGCGATATAGTAGACAATCTTTTGTGGTTTATTCCAATGCGGAACACTCGAATCGAAATATCAGAGATAGCGTTCCGAGATTCCGATATTTCAGCCCCTAATTCCAACGCTCATTAACTGTTATTGCTGTCATGTAGTTTTATGTTGATGATAAATAATAAGAAAACAATTATATTTCAGCATCTAGAAAGGGTGATGAGAGCCATCGTGACGGAGCCGTTGTTCCGGATCGACGGCCTCGAATTCATGTTGGGGAAGACCAGAGACAAGCATTTCTCTTTCTATAAGTGTTAGTTTTCCACATCATGATGCGAGGTCACAAGTTAGTTTTAAGTAGCTACTGCGACAATAAGTACATAAATGACGTTTCTGAAAAGCAATATTGCGCTTCGAAAGCAATTAGGCATTAAAAACCAACTACTTACCTACATCATCATCATCATCACCAGCCTCTATACGTCCCACTGCTGGGTACAGGCCTTCCTACATGAAAGAAACACATGAGGAGTTTGGGCCATAACACCACCACGCTGGCCCAATGCGGGTTGGTGCGTTAAAGCGGTTGTAGTAACAACCGGGACCAACGGCTTAACGTGCCTTCGGGAGGCACGGAGGAGCTCGAGATTATAAATTTTGGTTGACCCATCCCAGGGTCGACCATGGCGAAAGTTGCTTTGTTTTCGTATTCGAAACCAGAGCGCTTAAGCCAATACGCCACCAAGCTCCTCACCGACTTACCTACATTTGAGTATATTCGCTTCACAATTTTAAAATATTTTTAATTTATAAATAAAATTGTTATAACACACCTCTCACAGCCGCCTGGCTAGATTAGGCACTTGATTGGATGCCTAGGCCGTTGATTGAACGCCGGCATCCAATGAAACGGCTGAAGGACAACTAGCTAAGTCATTGAGCGCAACGTTTAACCAGATGGCTGAACCTCGTGTGTCGTGACAACCATATGATTAAATAAGCCAGTCAATTGGACGCCTAGGCAGGTTGCTTAAATCGAAGACCTTTTGTGTGACTGTTTATAGGTACAAGGTTATTTTTTATGACCACTTATAATCGAAATTAATTTGGTTATAAGTGGTCATAAAAAGTAACCTTGAACCTACCAATCACACCAAAACTCTTCAGTACAAGACGCTCCGCCTAAAGATCTAAGTAATTCAGCTGAATTTGAATACGCCATAAGTTGTTAAACGTTGAGTAATTCCAGTTCAATTAACTATCGGCCTAGGCATTTAATAAAAGGCCTAGGCATCCAAATAAGTGGCTAATTTAACCAGATGGCGGCAACTCGTCGATAATTCATGTTGAAGCAGGACATTGAAGAGCCAATAAAAATACATTTCATTTCTTTCTTCATTGCCTATAGAGCTGAATTCACCGGATTCGTTTCAAGCAAAAATCCATTAAAAAAAATTGATAGATTGGACCACAACATCACGCTGGCCCAATGTGGGTTGGTGGGTAAAAGTGGTTATAATAATAACCGGGATCAATGGCTTTACGTGCCTTCCGAAGCACGGAGGACCTCGAGATAATAAATTTTGTTTGACCCATCCCGAGACTGCCCATGGCGAACGTTGCATTGTTTCTGTAATCGAATCCAGAGCGCACAAACCATTACGCCACCGAGCTCCTCAATAAAACAACAAATAAAAATCATACTACCACTAACCTTTGCGTCCAGTCCGAGACGATGTTACGCCCGAAGAGTTAAAAGCCCTCGAAGGTGTCATAGATAGATTGCGTCAAGCCCGCGACACGATGATGAAGGCCAGGTCGCCCGGCTCCAGCGGGGCGCAGTCAGACCTGCTATGCACGATCTGCTATGCCCGTATTGCGGATACTGCCTTTTCACCGTGTGGACATCATTCTTGCAGGTAACTCAAACATGAGGGGTGGATCATTCTAGGGAAAATTTAGGTTTCTCACATATATACCGAAACTATAAGTCTAAAAAGCTTACAGCTTTCGTGCTACATAGGAAGAATGTTTTTTTTTATTGTCTTGCACAAGCACAACACATCACACATGAACAATAATATCTACAATATGAAACAGTCAGTGCGAGGCCAATAGGCCCCTTTCTCAGCACTTATTACGGTCTGGCCATGGGAACAGACGACGGCGACGGCGGCTACTCGGCAACCACTGCGCCTTCACGACGACGCGGTGCGAGGCCGACATCGAGACAGCGCGCAGTGGTTGCCGATTCGCGAGACGCCGGACGCGCGTGCGGTGAGTTCGTGGCCAGGCCGTTAACTTCAACGGCCTTCGCAGAATGCCGCAGAAGCGCTGTTATTCTGGCAGGGCCCAGACGATGAAGCGAAATTATACAAAACACGAATCAGAATTAGAACAAAAAATAAAGAAGATAGATAATAGATTAAGGTGGCGAAAACATTAGTTATGTGGATTCGTCCAGCTAACTACTCTGAAGATCAATTTTAAACATTGGAGAAATAACTTTTGAAATCGGATAAATAGGAGATTACTCCTACATCCATAGTTACAAATCTGGCCTTTTTATAATATTTTTGTACTTATTATCTGTAGGTACTTACCGATAAAAAAAACAGTAACATTGTATTAAAATGTTTATAAGAATGAATAACGTTATAAATAAAATAAAACGACTCTACCAGATATTTCTTGATTATGACACCGATTCTAATATATTATGACACCTACGTAGGTCGTTTAAATCAAAGAGCTATTGTGTGACTGTTTGTGTGATTCACATATAATAACCGTAATAGTTTTGGTTATTAGTGGTAGTAGAAAAATAACCTTAAACCTACCAATCACAAAAGACTCTTCATACAAGACGATGATTTTAAATAGGTAGGTACGCCAAATTTTGACAATGACAAACAAGCTGACGGCCCACCTGATGGTAAGCGGTTACCGCCGCCTATAGACACCTGCAATATACAAGGGAAAATTACTTGATATTGCTGCTAAACGTTATTATTGTTGTTAAACGTTGAGTGAATCTAGTTCAAACAACTATCAGCCTAGGCATTTAATTGGATACCGGCCTTTATTCAACGGCCTAGGCGTCCAATTAACTGGCTAGTTAAAGTAATAAAAACGTTGCTTGGTTTGGTTTTAAATTTGGTTTAATGTAAAAAAATGAAATACTCGCCAAAATTTACGATAGTACCTACCTACTAGCGCATTAATGAATAAATTCATTTTTACTCAAAACCAATATCTTCCACAGAGCCTGCATAATGCAACATCTACTAAACTCCAAGCAATGTTTCTTCTGTAAAGCGGAAATAGGATCAGTGCACGAGATTGAACCTGTCGCGAGCAACTAGCCCTGGCGTTTGTTGATCTCTGCCCACAAAGTACTTGTACCAACTAACCGGTGCTCAGTGGTTGCTCTCTGATACCTTGAGAATATTCAGCATTTTTAATAAGGATTTAGTCTTCTTTTTCCTGCTACGATGTTTTACAAATAATATTATGTTACAGTTGACTTATCAATAAAGTATTTTAAAAATTCAAAACATGAATGACAGCAAGTTTCTCAAAAGCAAAAAAAAACCAAAGGTAATCTTTTCCATCCCCTTTTTTTCTTTGGCAGACGCACGAATATTTAATTTTAAAATCCAAACTTACTTAATTAAAAGTCAATAAAATATTGGAATTATTGTCTATAGAGTTTTTAAGCTGTTAATTTATTAATGAATACATTATTTCCAATATATCGCTTACCAAAGTTATGTGCACGAGCACTGTTGTTGTTTTTTTTCGTAGTCACATCAGCTTTCAAACAGAAACCGAATCAAAATCGGTTCATTCGTTTAGGCGCTACGATGCCACAGACAGACACACAGATACACAGATACACAGACAGACACGTCAAACTTATAACACCCCTCTTTTTTCGTCGGGGGTTAAAAAGCAGCTTTGAATAATGAAGCAAGTTTTAATTTGTGATGGACTAAGTTTTTGTTTGGTTTTTAGTTGTTTTATTTTTAATGAAAATACATAATGTTGCAATTTTTTATAAATTGGGAGGACTGCACTCTGACCTTCTGAAAAGGTGACGATTTGTAATCCTGACCATCTGAAAATGTGATGTTTTGAAAATCTGACCAAATGAAAACAAAGCCGTGCTACTATGTCGTGTCTACCCGTACACAGCCCCCATAAGGTTACTTGGTTGTGGTCGTGCTGCTGCCGCGAGAGAGCAGTACTGATGTCGCAACGCACGAACGCTTATTTCATTTTTCAGGGCGGTTACGACCCGTACAGGAACAGCATGACTCCAGCCATAAAAATACGCCGCGCGTAGCACGACATCGGTACTGTTCTCCCAACAGCACTAGACCGCAACCATCTAATTGTAAAGAGCCCAAGCGTGCATTCCCAGTAGTGCCAGTGGAGTACTCCTATAATGGGACTACTGGTAATTTATTCCTAAAGGTTCAGAAAAAATATCCTTTAGTGGTCTGACTTTTAGCCTAATACGAGAATTAAACAAAATCGTTAGCTACTTTTAAATTAGGTAAGTCATCGAGATACTCATCGAAACAATAAAACAAAATAAATCTTTCATTTCAGTCCCAATTTTTTATTTTGAAAGTCATAGTTTACAAAACTGACAAAGTAAAAGATAATATACATATCGAAATCACAAATTGTACGACACATGTGTTTTGACAATATAATCATTAAATTTTTAAATTTGTTTTTAAACATCCAGTATTATTAGTGTAACTGATTGAAATGAAAAGTATAATAGATTTCATTTATAATAATTATTACTAATAATAAATGCAGTTTTTATTAAGTATTTAATCTAATCTACTTTATACAAACATGAGCAATACATTATAATAGTTCATAAACAATTTATAAAGTTTGCCAGTGAAATTTTATTATGACCAAACATTTTTTTAATAATAAAATTTAATATATGGCCTTTGTATAAAAACAAACAGCCCGCGTGCCCTCCAATTCTGCTATTATATTGTGGTCTAAAACGAATAAGACACGCTTTAGTCACAAAGTTTTTGTATTCTGCTAACTCGACGCAATCTAAACGGACCAGTTTGATATTCTACTAACAAACACGTAACACTATTATTAATCTGTAACGTAACGCGAACTATTCGGTTAAAATATTGTTTCGTATTCTGCAAAATATTTGATATTTGTGGCAGCCGAAACGCAACGATATTTCTTTAGTTGAACTGTCAAAAGTTAACAACTGTCAACTCACTAAACTTAGCTATATTTTATTCTTGCAACATTTCTTTCGAAGTTGAACCAACCTAGAGCATTTCGTTAGCGTTCCGGCTTTATAAGCAATGTTAGTGGAATACCATTTTCTGATTATGCATTAGTAACGATACCGAACCGCTGCCGATTCGTTTAAATTCTGCCGAGGAAAATAAATAACAGAATTGACCCACTGATAACTAGCGGTTACTACGGTAACCGCTTGTTATCAGTGGGTCAATTCTGTCAGTGCTACGTAGGCCCGTAGCCTATAGACGCTCGTAGCAGTCGTAGCTATACGTTCGCTGGTCGTAGCACGTAGCACCTTGGGGAATATTTTTCCCGTTGAGTAACAGTGTGACACAAAATGGTGTGACTCAACGGGAACAAACGCTACTAACGCGCTGCCTAGTCTTTTAAAAGCTGTATGTTGAGTATTGACAGCGTAACTTAAAGTGAGCGCTCACGCTTCCCGCTTCATTCTTTTATCAAGTAGTTAGTATCAATACTACAACTTTTTCTAGTCCACACATTTTACATTTTCTGAGTATTGTAGGCTAAATTCATACATACGTATACTTTAAAATATTGATCTTTATCGTTTATTTATCTTTTTCTTAACACCGCCTGTTTCACCATCATCAAGTAAAGTGTCACATAACCGAATAATTTCACGGGCTTACAGTATTTATATATTTCTAAACCTGAAACGGTTTTTGTCAGATTTAATTGGACTTTATTTAAGAAGCAAACTTTGTGTCTCAATTTAACCTTTCGGCATTTATTAATATTTACCTACTAGAAAAGAGGTTCTATCGGAGTTCTATAGGTTCGTCCCGCCGATGTGACAATACTGAAGCTTTATTTGTAATTAATTATGTTTACAGTGCCAATGCCATAACATCAGCAGCGTGTACTCTTCACATTATGTTGTGTTTGCGTCCAATCATGTTAACTGAACTTTGTAATATCTAAGCACTTTAGTCTTTATACTTTAAAAAAATGTATGAAAACCATTATTGTCAATACCATTGACTATTTGATGCCATAATAAATAAATAAAAATCATAAGCAAAACAAAAACATAAGTAATAATTATTTTGGACTAAAATCAGTATCAGTGAGAAATATCTTATATAAGTAATTTTAGCGTTTTTCTTACGTAGATTATGATACTTACCACAAAAAATAAACTATATTAACACAAAAATCAGTGAAGTATAATCAAATATATGAAGGTTAGATTGTAGGTATGACACAATACGATCTCAATATCTTTACATAGATTGCTTATACTAGGTTCACTTTCCATTCGGTATTCCAACAGTGTAAAGAAAAAGATATAACAACCATTTGTAGATTTTTTATTTAACATAGTGCTTGTAGATGGTTAAATGAGCCTTGGAAGCTTAAACAATGCACGGCTTTTCATTCTCAAGTCGAAAATATAGGAAAAGAAAAAAGCCGATTCGAACAACACTTGCCATTAGTCTAAAAAGTTGACAGATTTTACGACGTCTTATGAAAAAAGTAATTTTGGTTATTTTTTATTAGTAAATATAAAAAGTTTAAAATTTTTCTTCATCGTCTTCAGCCATTATACGTCCCAATGCCGGGCACAGGCCTTCCTACATGGGAGAAAGACATGAGGAGCTTGGGCCATAACACCGCCACGCTGACCCAATGCGGGTTGGTGGCTTAAAGCGGTTACAGTGACAACCAGGACCAACGGCTTTATCCTAACTTCCGAAGCACGGAGGAGGTCGAGATTACAGATTTGGTTAACCCATCCGATATCAACCATGGCGAAAGTTGCTTTGTTTTCGTAATCGAAACCAGAGCGCTCAAACCCCTACGCCACCGAGCTCCTCAAAAAAAAATGTTCTTACGCAACAATATTACTGGTTTTAGAAAAATCTTTAGAGTAGCCTGAATTACTTAGCGTGGAAAATCTTATTAGTATCTGTTTCTTCGGTTACGATATTTTCGGCTTGAGAATTTGTATGAAAGCAGTGCATCGTACTGTCACAAGAGTCATAATACATACCCAGTTTTCACGTTTTATCATTCATATATATTTGCGATGATAAGAGCTAGGAATCATCAAAGTGGGTAGATATTATTGACCGTGACTGTCCGACGTGAGTTATCACGGCCCCTTCTGATTGCCCATGGGCATGTACGAGTAGTACGCGGCAGTAGGGCAGTCGCATGTGCCTCTTGTACCAGGAGCTCCCCTTGGACCCATGGGACCTATGACAAATGAGGCAATATTTTATGTTAATGTAAATTGCTTTTAACGTTCAAAAACCAACGTAGCTAGGATCAATTTGAACAGGACGATGGAGGTAACCATTCCCGTTAGTTGTATAACAAATCAGGAAACATAATGCATTGATGGTTGCACTTGAGAACTGATTCTTATAAAATACATTAATTTATTTTAAATGTGATAAAAAGCATCGGGGAGACCCGGAACGCTTTCCAATAAGTGATATGAAGACTTTTGCAGTCGTGTTTTTTAAAAATTTATTTAAAACTAGTTTTTAATTTTACCATGTAAATTGATTCCACTAAAGGTTTTATTATTCGAGAGAGCTTCGGCTTAAAAACCAACATACCTAAATGTAAATTTTCTTTGGTTTGTGATCAAACAAGAAATCTTCTATTTTCTTCATTATTTCTATTAATTGAATTGCAATTTGGACTAAGTATCAATATATTTTGTACGCCTTTCATGGCAAGATGTACAGATACTTACAGTGTACCTTTTTTATCAAAGATTCGTGTAATTAATAGTAGGTACACATTGAATTATCTATATGCACAAATACATAATTATTTTTATGAATAAACAACCATACCATTACCAACTTCACTTAAAACTATTGTAGTCACATAATAAATTACAAAAACTATGCTTACCTTCCCGCCCCGGATCACCTCGCACACCAGTCCTGCCATCAGGGCCTGGTGGTCCTATGGGTCCTATAGAATAAAAATATTTAAATTAATTTACTTAATATTTCAAATAATGCATTTTTCAGCCAGACACAGACAGTCGGAGAGACAGACGGATCTACAGACAGATCGACAAAATGACCGATAGACAGGCTGACATTATAACATTGTTATAATATGTCATTGTATGACCCGTATGACGTATGTCAGTTTGAAAATATTAATGATGTATCTATGCACAACCTATACACGTATCGCTGTGATTATTTGATACTATGTACGTAATAACAGTACTTTTTGTTTAAATAGTTGTTTTTAGGTTAAAAAAACATATCCAAATAAAATAATTATTTTTATAAATCAGAATCATCATCTTCTAAACTGCCAGTGTCGCTGTCAACATCATTAACATAGATAATTATTTCACTGTGGATTATATTATCTTATTTGATGTTACGATCATAATCGGACAAGATAAGATTTTTTGTTTTTTCTACCACCTTCTCCCAATCTTCTTTGGTCACTTTCTCACATGCCTCGGTTAGAAGAGTCTTCATTTTTTTTATGGTGGTGGTGGTGGTTTTAGCACCATTATACAGGCCAGCTACTTTTAGAGACACAAGTAATTTCGCTCTTGTAGGGTAATCGTTTCAAGTATAGTACCCGTAAACATGGTTCCTAATGGAACCAGTATCAAAATTGTCGACATCCAACATTTTTGACTTTTTTTCTACTTTTTTTGAGACGAGTGCAATTTATTTTATTCATTGCCCGATGAGCCGAACTTTTTTTTATTTATTTGGTCTACAGTTCATCGCGCAATCTCAAGTGCTTCAGCAACTCGATCTTGCACACGATTTACTGGTAACAAGGGTCCGCCATTTTGGGATTCGCGTTCAAAATAATTTTACAAATTTGCAAAATTATTTCAACCAAACCAGCTGCAAACCAGCTCATGACTTTTGCCATGTGATATCTGAGGTAACATCACTAGAAATAAAGATAAAATATATACGAACGCCATAACCTTGCAAGAGCGTATTACAGAAATCGTAATAAAATGTTTGCTTGCTTGTGAAACAATTTTAATACTGGGAATACAATTTTTTGTTCTATGTTTACGATTAGCTATTTGTTTCGTTTGTAATTGATTGCGGAGATAAACGATACATGAATTTACATTTGAAATGATGACGCAGTGACAAAGTTGTGGCGATCTATTGTTGAACTGTCATACGGGAGTTTAGGATTCGGCCCAACTATAGCCTACGTAAATCCAGACAAGACAGAGAGACAAACATTATGACATTGTTAGTTGATATTATTTTATGTTTTTTTAAAGCTTCGAAAGTGCATATTGAATAAAGATATTTTCATTTTCATTTACTATTAAACTATTACAATGCCGGTCGAAAGGTGTTTGGACTGCTCATTTTAAACTCGATTTATTTTTATTACTTACGTTATGTTACTAGGTACCTACATTACTAATAATATTTCGCTATTATTAGTAATGTACCTACAACACAAGCTTCGCGGTTTTTGGGCTCGATAAGATGTGAGTGGAAGAATTTATTCTTATTAGTCGCCACTTATTTACAAATACACGTTTTCATACATCAAAGACACACTGAAAGCGAGATGTAGTTAATAAAACTAGTGTGTATCACAATCATTAAGATATACAGGATGGTGGCAACAATACGACAATAAATTAACACATGGGCTAGGTATATTAGTTCATAGAAATGGTTTGCCACTTTCAAAAACAAAACATCTTGTTCATTTGATAATTTCATGACATTTCTATAAAATAATGCAGCCAATGTTATATTATTTCACACAAATGTCATGAATAATCAAATGCATAAGATATTTTTGAAAGTTGCAAACCATTTCTATGAAATAATTTAGCCCATTTTTTATTGACAGCACCAACCTGTGTAAGACCATCCCTTACCACTATGCTCTGTTCAAGTATCTTATCGCGCTACACATAAATTCACTCAGTCTCTTGCTCTACCGTTTCTAGAATTCGAATTAATTGCAGTAAGCTAATGAACTTACCTGGTATACCCCTGGGCCCTTCATTTCCTGGTAGACCCACTCCTTCAGGTCCCCTCTCTCCTTTGTCTCCCTTGTCCCCACTTGGACCCGGAGCGCCCGGCTTACCCGGTTCACCTCCTTCACCCGGATATCCTCTAGGACCTGTCTCACCAGGGTCTCCTGTCCTTCCTAAATAGATTTATCAATATCTGTTAATTATAAAGTGCAGCACTCTTTTACAAGATGGCTCGCAGAATTTGTGAGATCATGTGGAATGAGCTGTGGCTTATTGTCATCTGTATGTGTCAGCATAAACTAGGTAAAGACGGTAGTTTTATAATAGTTGATAACAACCACACTTCAGTCATGTATCGAACGGTCACCATCAAAAAAATATTTTTTATGCAACTAGATGACAAGTTGACAAGCAAGCTGACGGTCCACCTAGTGAGGGTAAGTTAAGTGGTAAGTGGTTACTGTCGCCCATAGGCACCTGATTATTTCAGGTGCCATATTAGAATGCCCAGGAAAACATCACTTGGTATTCTAGGTGCGTTGTCATCCTGAGGTCTAAGATGCAATGACTTCCATGCCCAGTAATTACACACACTGGCTACCATTCCCTTCAAACTGAAATACAGTGACCTGTTTTACGGCCGAAATCTGGCCTACCATCTAGTAAAATATAAACTATTTTAACCCCTATCACATTGACTACAGACATGTATGTATGTGTAGGTATGTATAAAGCTGGATTTACATTTGTCTGACGCCTTCTGACGTGACGCGTCAGAACGGTGTCGGTTTCATATCATTACTATGGTTAGATTTACATTAATCTGTCGTATCTGACGACAATTCACGTCAGATACGACAGAAACGTCAAGATCAGTCTGGTCTGGTCTGGATTTACATTTGACGTATCACGTCAGATACGTCAAATGTAAATCCAGCTTTAGTCGAAGGCCAATGTTTGAATCTGCGCTGATATTTACAATGATCTGTAGTCCGGCAGTTAGAGGTAAAATAGCCAGTTCCTCGTTGAAGAATCCGAGTGTAGCTCGCTTCCATCGTCAGCCTTATCTTCACTTACCATCAGGTGAGATAAAGGCTATGACCTAGATATACTGTTATCAATAAAAAAATAAGTGGTATTACTTTTCTTCAATGTTGAGAAAGCAAAGCTAGTTTTTCTTTATTGTTAGGTGTGTCTTAACCTGGAGATCCAGCAGGGCCAGGTTTGCCCGGAGGACCCCGCCTGCTCACGGTGATAGTCGGGGGACTAATCCCCGCCAACAGCTCACTCAAGCGTGCTGAAAACATGTCCCATTATACTAGCTGACTTGACAAACTTGGTACCGCTTCAGAGGCAGTAAAATTAAATCTTAATATCGCTATTAAAATGGGGGTTGGTGGTAGAAGGGTGGAAATTTAGGGTTATTGGTATATTTTTGATGCAAAATCACTAAGAAATGTTTTTTGTACAAAAAAATCTGGAGAGGACTTCCCTTACCTACGACATATTCTCAGATCAGACCTATCAAAAAAAATCATAAAAATCGGTCATGCCATTTCGGAGGAGTTTGATAACAAACACTGTGACACGAGATTTTTATATTATATTAGACTAGTTTCCGCCCGCGACTTTGTCTGCGGTATCCCTAGGGAGCCCATTCCCGGGAGAAAAAGATTACATTCATCAATTCATGAGTGGCTTAATACTGGGCCTAGTTTCGAAGACACACACTATATCTAAATTTGGGTACAGTTGGTATATCTCTTTCTCGCAATATGTATGGGACAAAGATAGCTAGAATTTGATTAAAGATGTCAATTAAAAGAGATATTTCAAAAATGTATGGAGTCCCGGCCATGTCTATAGTACACTATACTGAAAAGAACAGTGTTCAATTGTTCATTTTCTTTTTATTTGCTTTGTTGTGTGGTACAAAACAAGATTTTTTATAGAAAAAAATTGCAACACAGTCAAATATTCATCATGGCGCTTATGTCACTTTGGTGACGTTTAGTGGACTTCTGTGTCGCCCGCCATATTGCCATAGTGAATAACGGTGAAATTGACGAAAAACTTTAACTTTTGTACAAACAAACTATGCATGAAAATGAACTATTTGTTTTTATCGCGGAATCAGGAGATTTTTCCTGATTTTTTGAGACCATTTTGTACATATACCTGGCCGGATATGAACCATCTTTATTTGGACTTCAG
The DNA here is from genome assembly GCA_947347705.1 of Nymphula nitidulata. Classification (NCBI taxonomy): domain Eukaryota; kingdom Metazoa; phylum Arthropoda; class Insecta; order Lepidoptera; family Crambidae; genus Nymphula; species Nymphula nitidulata. The sequence continues at coordinate 7,580,866 of OX374639.1, forward strand.
AGAAACTATAGACAATTTAAGTCAGATTGTTACTTAAGATCGAAAATTAAACACACGTTTTATTTAAATGTCAGATTATATCACGGCCATCCTTTTTGTATTCATATTGGAAGAACGAGATGCAATGAACTAAAATTTAGATTTAGCGTGTGTTCTACAAACCGTCTACTAATCAAGATCTCCCGGGTTCGAATTCCAGCAAGGTCATGTTGGTATGATGAGTAGGAACATTTGTTCACGGGTCATTAAAATTTATTTAAGTATGAGTGCAACCATAGAACACTGATTTGTATTGTTCTATTCCCGCGGTAGCTTAAACCAGGACCCCGATCGCTAATTTACGACGTACTTACCAAAGCAAAGCCAAAAACGTTCCGTAAAGGACAATTTTTATGGCGCTTTGTGACAGAATTTAGATTCAAAACGTTACTATTATTTATGGGTACATTCCCATTATTTATGGGTTTTTCCGCTGTCCAACAAACGTTTTTAATATTTTTTTCCAAACGTTTGTAACGCTAACAAAAGTTACTAGGCACCAACTAAATGAAAAACGTTTGTCCGACAGCTGTAAATACATTCCCATAGATGGTTCCCATAGCAACGTACTTGTATCTAATAACCGCTCGATATATTTACATATTTAAAAAGTTTTTATTGTATTTCTTTATAGTATAAACTAAATAAATATAAAATAAAATTATAATTTAAGATATCAAAGTATGTTCCGAAAAAAAAGCTAATTAAGGGCCTTTTAAATGTTTAGCGCAACACACATTGTGCGTCACGTAACGTTTTTGGTTTTGCTTTGGTGAATACATTGAAAATTAGCGCGATCGAGGCCCAGAATTGAGACAGCGTTGTACAGAGATAATGTTATATGCTTACCTCTAATTAGATCTTCGCAGATATTTCTTATTTCGTTTTCCGATATTGAAGGGGCCTGAAAGAGATATAAAGCCAGGTTTACGCAAAATCCAAAATTTTAAATTGTTTCCCCAATGTGCATTATAATTAATTAGTTATTCTATCGCTGATTCGGAAATTTGGAGCCACGCGAGAAAGTCAGTTGGACTGTTTGTTTCGACTTTCAAATAAATAAATAATGTTTTGTGTTTTTAATGAATTCAAGTCTCATCAACTTTTCCAAAGAACTTCGCAATAAAGCTTTTCGATTACCAAGCTTAATAAAACAGTGGGCAAAAGACAAGGAACAACATTAATTTAATTAATAGTCTGTCACCCAAACAAGCACTTTGTTTACCAATTGGTTGTATGGTAATTAAATCCATAAAACCAAATCTTTCAAATTATATTTGTATCTTTATTAAATTATATTTTTACACATATCTTTGTTTGTATAGGTACATATATATTATAAATTATATTTTCCCTTCAATTCTTTCACCCGTTTTGTGTTCTCTTTTTTCATGTTATATATTTTCCCTGAGATTACCAATGATTGCTTTTTAGCAATAAGGTCGCCCGTTCGCCCTGTTTTTGTGTTTGTAGCCTTGAATAGTTTTATATTTGTCTCTACAAAAGAATATTTACTATTAATAACAAAATACATTTATTTCAGATGTCTTTTCATACATATTTTCAGTTATTTTGTTAGTAAAAAATGATTACCGTTATTAACACTAATTTATATTATAAATATTATGACAATTTTGTATCGAATATCTATGAATAAAAAATAATAATTGGTGATAGTAGGTACTCCTGTCCGTTGTTGTTGCCGTCTGATTAAACTCCAGCATCCAATGACACGGCTGAAGGTTAACTAGCCAAGGCATTGAGCGCAACGTTTAACCAGGCCGAACGTGATGTCAGCCGTCTGGTTAAATTAGCCGTTCAATTGGACGTCTAGGCAGGTCGTTTAAACCGTAGAGCTTATGTGTGACTGTTTGAGTTATAGGCGAATTCGTTTTGGTTTTAAGTGGTCATAAAAAATAGCCTTGAATCTACCAAGTTCAATCACACTAACACTCTACAGTACAACACTATTCTCCTAGGCATCTAATTGAGCGGACTTTCATTACGCCATGCTGTTAAAAGTTGAGTAAGTCTAGTTCAATTAACCATCCGCCTAGGCATTTAATTGGATGAGGCGTCCAAGCGGCGAATTTAACCAGATAGCGGCGGTGACATATCTACTATACGTCTCTTCTCATTCGGACCCATTATTATTATTTCAGAGAACTCCCTCTTAACTCCTAGCCTAACTGGTAGAGATCACTTCTAACGATAAGACAGCCATTTATGATATTTTGTTTGTTTTATTCTCAGTGTTGTTTGTGTAGATGTCCTCATTGTAATTTAGATGTGTCTATTGGCACAGTCACATAATATAAAAAGTTGATAGCCTACCATTTGGACTGAAGATTGGGGAGCAGGTAGTCCGGGGGGTCCTCGTTGTCCTGGAGCACCCGGCAGACCGTCAAAGCCATCCTTACCCGGGATCCCGGGTAAACCTGGCTCGCCTCTCTAAATTATAATCAAGACTACATATGTACAGAATTCATATCTATTATTAAAGGACATGTTCTGAAAATGTATGTGGGCTGGTACTCAGCTACCCCCCAAGACAAAAGTTATATGAGAAGAAAAAGTATATTTTTAAGAATATTATGAGACAAAAACTATAATTTTTAATGCCTGCATATAAATAAAAAATAACATTTTATTCTGGTCAAAAAACTGTTATCCAGATATGTAAAATTCCATTTTAAAAAATGTGAAACATAGCAGACATAGTATAAAACGTCAATGTCGTCTATTGTTTTGTGAAATATTTTTTAATAACTAGGCATGGGGTTGATTTGTTCAGCCTACGACTATTTTGCAATTATATTTTATTGTAAATGCTAGAAGAACATGGCAAATTGGTTTCTGTACTTGTTTCTGACTAATAATAATTATTTTATTTTATTTTTTACTATATTTTGTCAGAGAAACTTTGATAAGAAGCTTAGAATTCTTGCATACACTTTTCAAAATTACTCAAAAATGCCGACGTATTAAAAAGAAAAAATAGTATATTCAACATCCTCTGAGCATAAGCTTTCGCATAATATATAATTTATCGTGGGGGGCTTTAGAGTACCAATATCGAACATCTCCTTTATCGGGCCCAGTAATCCAGCATATTTTGCACCATTTAAATCCAGTAAATTGCTATAAATCAGATACCGTAATTATAAGTAAAAGACTTCTTAGGCGTGACCAAATTACAAAGGTCGGGATCGAGGTCGGGTTGGGATCTCAGTTGATTATGATAGATTTAAGTGATACAAGTAACTAAAAAAATGTATGTAAATTACAGTACATTTTTAAGTTACATTTATTGTGAACTGGCAGTCTGACTGAACTCAAACTACATTGTAATAAAATTATTATGAAGACTAAAATTTACTTATTCTTAATTTTTGATTTTAACATTATTATAAATGTTTCGACATTGTAGGGTGGACGTTAGCTCATAAACGCAAATACAGATAGACTAGAAGAATTTCACAGGGATATCTCAAGTCCTGGGTGGCTTAGTGGTCAGAGCAGTCGCCCGGATTGCGAAAGGTCGCGGGGTCGATTCCTGCCTCAGGACGTGAAATTTTTCTAGTTTTATTATATTTTAATAACTAAAATTTACTTGTTACTCCAGATACTGATTTTTTTGCTGATTTTATTTGTGATGGTCGCTTTCGTATAAATAACAGAATGAATACAGTTGATTTCCTCTAAAATGGGCGATTTTAACCTAATTAATTTAACTGTACATACAATGAAGGCACCCTTAGTTATATTTACAAAATGCACAATCAAATATTATATTTTATAGAGGTACATAAATATATTTACATATAGGTAGATATACTTAGTTGATATACTTTTATCCCGAGGAGCTCTCGGGATAAAAGTATATTTGAGCGCTCTGGTTTCGATACAAAAAAAAACAACTTTCGCCATGGTCGATCCTGGGATGGGTCAATCAAAATTTGTTATCTCGAGCTCCTCTGTGCTTCGGAAGGCACGTTAAGCCGTTGGTCCCGGTTGTTACTGCAACTGCTTTAACCCACCAACCCGCATTGGGCCAGCGTGGTGGTGTATGGCCCAAACTCCTCGTGCGTTTCTTCCATGTAGGTAGGCCTGTGCCCAGTAGTGGGACATGACATAATAATTTATTAGCTGGACATGATGGTGATGTTGATGAGATATACTTAATTCAAAACATCTTGTAGTTTAGCATAACCATATACAATAAATTCACGCTCACCTCTCCTCTCTCCCCTGGCTGCCCAGGGGGGCCTGGGACACTCACAGCCTGTGTTCCTGTGGCCGTAGCTCCTGGAGGGCCGGGAGGACCCGCGGAACCTGGTGGACCTGCTGGCCCTTCTGGGCCCTAAACATATAAAAATATTTCGTTATAATTCAATATAATACCTACCTATATTAAAATGATCACTAAATTCGTATTTTCGTTGAAGATGCTCCTGCTTTGGGCTTAGAATAATAGTGTCATAACATCCATACCGTACTGGTTCATGTATAAAAGTATGAAGATCAAGCACACAAGGATACATGAAACACTATTTTTCAATTTTACTTACTCTTTATGTTGACTGGTAGAGAAAGCATTAAGTCCATCTGATGTGGTTTCATGTGCAATGAAGCTTAATTGAATAAATAAATCATATTCAAACCCAGGAGCGCCTCTATTACGATGTATTGGTAACTTTTCATATAAATAAGTATAAATATCTGACTTAAATTTTTCATCCGATATAGACATAGAAACTTACCTGAAGTCCGTCCGCTCCTCTCTCCCCACGCATTCCCGATAGACCCTGAAGCCCTCTTTCACCAGAAGCGCCGGGTATACCAGGGGAACCTTGCGGACCCGGTAACCCCTGTTTAAGAAATAATATTTTGACACCATTTATTTACCTCAAATTAAGTATGCATCGAGGTACTTAATTTGAGCTTCAAGAAGGTGGTGAAATTTACCTACCATCCAGGCTCCATAATAAGTGTTGCGTTTCGTCTTTAGTAAATCAGTCATAATTTAACACGTCTGCTTTAGATACTAATAGTTATTGGAGAAAAAGGGTAAAGCTTTTGCTTTTTAAAACTACTTATAGTGCAGTTTAAAAAATAAAATAAAAATAAAATAGATAGGTAGGTACACCTAGCGTACTAAAATTACTTCTATTTAAAAGTTACTTAATTACGTTTTACTAGGGTCTGTTACAATACGTATTAATGAAATACTTATAGGAGAACATTTTAATTGTTGAAATTCTTACCCGTTGTCCATCTAATCCCGGTAGACCCCTTTCCCCTGGATCACCGTTCCGTCCCGCTCTCCCTGGAGCTCCTCTCTCCCCTTTTGCTCCTACAACATAATTATTTCCATGGATCATCCTCGGATTAAATCGTGTTCTTACACATGCGCAATGTCACATGTAAAATATGACAAAAAAAAATAACTATTCCCAGGATCATCCAAGGAGTAAAATTTGCATTAATAAGGCCGTGAGATTATTAGCGAAAATATTGTTGTTTTTACTCGCTAGTGACTCAAGGTCAGAAATTATTGCTCACCTGAAATCAATAATTACAATTACTTAAAAATATTTTCTCTAGCTAGACTATCCCTCTGTGCAGTCGACAGCACGTTAAGCGTAGCAATTTGACCTTGAGACCGTCCTTACTGCGTTCGTAATAGAGGCGGCTTTCGTAGTGCAAGTGGTACACTTGATCTGCGACAGCACGACAGTGTGTACATTATACCGGCTATTACCGAATCCCGAAATAAAATTTGCAATTCCGGGGCCTATAGGGTGTTAAATTTAACTGTTAAACCAAGTGATCCTGGTAAAATAAAGATATTATACAACAATGTTAGTTATCCAAATACGATTGATTCTGTACCCTGTATCATCTTGACGGTGACTTAACAGGGTTTTCAAATTGTGTACATGAATGAGTGTGAAATAGATAAACCTACCTTGCATAAATGACGCATTGAAATTAGCTACAGTCCCTGGTAACCCTCTGGGTCCCTGCAGTCCTGGAGGGCCAACTGGACCGGGTGGGCCTGGTAAACCCTAAATAATAAATAATCTACAATCAATTTCATGGAGTAAAAATTTTAAAAATATTGTATTATTTTTTGTAATATTTCTTCTTAAATAAATTTCAAAAATTAATTATTTTGTAAGTAAATAAAAATTAAGAAATATCATAAAATGTGTGAAATAAATTTTAAACCGTCAGACTACAAAAAGACATACAATTGAGCATACAAATACCATAGCAACCCCACATAGTAACAACCGAATTCAATTTATTGAATATTTAGTAGCGAATGATTCCAAAATAGCATAACAAAAATTACAATTTTATTGTTTGTGCTTTACTTTCTATTGTTTTTGGAAACCACTTAGCACCAACTCCAAAAATATGTTTCTAGGGGATGAATACCTACTTAAATTTAATTATTTTATCCTTTTCAGTTTTTTGAAGTCGGTTTTAATTTTTGTTTAAAATTTTTTTTTTCACAATTTTTAGTGATAACTTTCTAAGGTCAAAGCTAGATGGGTGACCGTCAGCTTATATTGTTTCTAACTATCGTATCGTTTCACTAATAAGTCATAGGAAAGCGAAAATCCATTTCGCATACGTAGACGACTTACTTATTCCAGCTATTTTGATTGAAAAACCAACTAGCCAAACGATTTTTATTTTTTAAATTAGGGGACCAAATGGCAACTTTTTCGCATCGAACAAAAAAGAATCACGTAAATCGGATCAGTAATCTCGGCGTAATCGGTGTACATACATAGAAAAAAAAAAACATACCGGCCAAATTGAGAACCTCCTCGTTTTTGAAGTCGGTTAAAAATTAAAACCGACTTCAAAAAACTGAAACGGATAAAAGATACTCCTCGTTTTTGAAGTCGGTTAAAAATTAAAACCGACTTAAAAAACTGAAAAAGATAAAATAATTAAATTTTAGTAGGTACTTGTCCCCTAGCAACATATTTTTTGGAGTTGGTGCTAAGATGTTTCCAGAAACAGAAAGTGAAGCAAAAAAAGTGAAAAAAGTCGGTTTTAATTTTTTTTTTTTACAAGTTTTAATGATAACTTTCTAATATCAAGGCTAGATTGTTGACCGGTCAACTTATATGTATTGCTTCCTATCATCTTCGTTCCGTTTTACTAAAAATAAAAATTAGAACCGACTTAAAAAAACTGAAAAGAATAAAACAATCCAATTTAAATAGGTACGGTACTCATCCCCTAGAAACATAGTTATTTATTGGAGTCTGTTTTTCATTTTCTATTATTTCTGAAAACAACTTAGCACCAACTACAAAAAATATGGTTCTGAGGGATGAGTACCTATTTAAATTTAATTATTTTATCCTTTCAGTTTTTTGAAGTCGGTTTTAATTTTTGTTTAAAATTTTAATTTTTACAATTTTTAGTGATAACTTTCTAAGGTCAAAGCTAGATGGGTGACCGTCAGCTTATATTGTTTCTAACTATCGTATCGTTTCACTAATAAGTCATAGGAAAGCGAAAATCCATTTCGCATACGTAGACGACTTACTTATTCCAGCTATTTTGATTGAAAAACCAACTAGCCAAACGATTTTTATTTTTTAAATTAGGGGACCAAATGGCAACTTTTTCGCATCGAACAAAAAAGAATCACGTAAATCGGATCAGAAATCTCGTCGTAATCGGTATAAATACAAAAAAAAAACACCAACCGAATTGTGAACCTCCTCGTTTTTGAAGCAGGCAGACTTTATAATTTTTTGAAGTTGGTGCTAAGTTGTTTCCAGAAACAATTGAAAATGAAGGACCGACTTCAAAAATATGTTTCTAGGTGATGAGTAGATACCTATTTAAATTTATTTATTTTATCCTTTTCAGTTTTTTGAAGTCGGTTTTTATTTTTGTTTAATCCCTGTGACTTTTCAGTGGTACGATACGAATAATATGCTGACGGTCACCCATCTATAGCATTGATCTCAGAAAGTTATCACTAAAAATTGTGAAACAAAATTATACAAAAATGAACACAGACTTTAAAACACTAAAAAGAAAAAAAAAATGTGAACGATGATTTTTTTTAACACACCTATTATCTAATGAATTCTAGATAACGGATTAATATTGATAATAATATGTATATAAATATTAGAAATATACTAATAAACTTATAAACATCCATGACTCGTGAACAAATGCTCGTATCACGGTAGGGGCAAATGTATGTAATTGTATGATGACATACAAACATTTGCCCCTACCGGGATTTGAACCCGGGACCTCTTGATCGAGCAGTCCGTATAGCAAGGGGTACAGTACAGACCACTCGACCAGCCGGTCGTCAAATATGTTCTTATGGAGAGATGATAGCCTCGACTAGGGTTATAAAATATGTTCGTTATTTATTTACAACTGTGTCTGCTGACATACATTAACTAGGGCGAGCGCACACACACATCTAAGACGTATCTTAGACAGTGTCACATCACAGGGTTGATCTCAGGGTTGATGATATAATTTGATTAGACATAGGGCATAGATTTTTTCACACATAAAAATCGGTCGCATCTTAAAGGTTTTTGTGTCAAAAAATTTCAAAATAAGATCTGATAGAAATGAGACAAAAAATCTACTAACAATTAACAATCAACCTACTTTATTTTGTAATTCAACCATATTATCTTTGTTAATATTTTTTTGTTCATATTCCCAGTAATGGGAAGGCAAAGGGAACTAATGCCAGCACAGCCACGTCTTCAGTATTTATTTATTTTTTCATTTATTGCATTAAAATGCCGTGCTGGTGTTACACATTTCAATGCAACTTGGGAGAATTTGACGCGAAATATATGATGACTGTCTCTATATGATGCTATTTGATGAGGTAACCACAAAAAAGTTCTCATCGTCTTTCACACCATAATAATCAGTTTTATTCTAATAATCTTTTAATTAATTTCATTAATTCTCTAAAACTAAACCCAAAGTTCGCTTATAACACAAAGTTCGCTCCGACACTATTTTTAATTATTGTAATAAAAATCTTGACTGACGCCACGAAATCCCGCAAAACATGTTCGTCTGGCCCGCCCAACCCCGCGGCTTTGGAAAACGAGATTTACATCAATCCTATGTACTCTTTTACCCAACCATATGTACAACTTTCATTTTCAATGTAACGCTAATATAAATAAGTTAGAAGCATCACTGGTGGCCGGGCCAGCCTGACGTTTTCAGCCCGGCCCCTTCTCCATCACCACTACTACAACAACTAGTGACAATTAATTGTTAGAAAACTAATGTACTACATAAAATACATACATTCAAGCCTTTATTTCATACTAAAATGCAATATCTTAGGAGATATGAAAGTAAGGTGGGGCCGGGCTGAAATTATTGAAATACCTAATAGCAATAAAAATACAAAACCTAAGAACCCATATTCTATGTGTGTGTAATCTCCCAGAGGTGCAGTATATATGTACAGCTTTATTTTTAAGTAACATTATTTAAATATAAAAATATGAACACTAGGAATTATTTCAGCCCGGCCCCCTACAATCGTTTATATCTTTTTAGCTATTGCATCAATCTGCACAAAACGACAATGTGTGGACTCGTATACAGTAGTACTTTGATGAATTTTGGCTCATGAATTTACTAAGATTATATTCGACGAGATAATTAAAATCTAAGATAGTACTAGTGGAGTGACCATCAGTCACGTGTCAACTTCAGGACATGTGTTTTATCGAATGAAACAAGTAATAATTAGAGTTTTTTTTATTAATACAACATTTTCAGATTTAAAAAAATCAACAACCTTCGTATTTAAAATTATTAATACGTAATAGGGATATTGACAACAAGTAAAAAAGTAGGATTTTCACTTAAATTCAAAAATATGAGTTATTTTATTTACAAAAATACTTCAAGAGCACATATTTTTATGTCATATTGGTCTAATTATTTGCAATTTTTAAAAAATGACGATATAAATAAAACAAAACTAATTATGGTAACATGGTCATATATAAAGTACTAAGATGCTATTAAACATTCAATAAAATGTTGTCAACTACCCTATTAATTAACTTCCATATAATCTATTAAATCACAGTCTTTCATTAGATACTTCAAAAATTATAACTTATAAAAGTATTGGTTAATATTTGGTCTACATATAAGTAGTAGGTAGCAATTACTTTTATAATCTAGGTAACTTCAATAAATATGGTACGGTTGTAAATATTATATTATACTATAAAACATAAAACATTAATATAAACTTAAATTTATGTATAAAAAGTCTAATATTCTTATATACCCTAGCAAATCACAGGTTTTCGCACAAATATGTGTCCACAATTTAAATATAGATGTATGTTTATCATCATCATCACCAGCCTATATACGTCCCACTGCTGGGTACAGGCCTTCCTACATGGCAGAAGCACATGAGGAGTTTGGGCCATAACACCACCACGCTGGCCCAGTGCGGGTTGGTGGGTTAAAGCGGTTGCAGTAACAACCGGGACCAACGGCTTAGCGTGCCTTCCGAAGCACGGAGGAGCTCAAGATTATAAATTTGATTAACCCATCCAGGGACCAACCATGGCGAAAGTTGCTTTGTTTTCGTAATCGAAACCAGAGCGCTCAAACCACTACGCCACCGAGCATCATAATAAAGTGTAAAATTAAAAAGATAGAATGAAATCCCGGGTTTCCAAGGAAAATTTGGTAGACCAGTCGCCCGAAGTGAGGTTAGCAGGTTAACCTCGCTTCGGGCGACTGTTCCACCAAATTTTTCTATGTAGCTCAGTTTCATTATTTTACTACATTGAGCAAATTTTCAATCATTTCTTAAAATATCAAGATAAATATTAACAAACAGATCCTAAATTCTTGAACCTTAAAAAATCAAATGACTGTTTCTTACACATTTTTATTATAAATGTATATATCTTATGACGGGGTAGATGCCCGTCATAAGATATATAATATTTGTAAGAAATATAAGAAAATTACTAATAGGCAATCAATTACTGGTCATTGTTTAATGACGCTTGTATAATATTAAATTTTTATAACAACTTTACCGGATCTTCACGTGACCATAATAATTATATGTAGATACGCTGTAAAGTCAAAATATTTGGTTCTTAAGAGTTACCCCGTTAAGGTTAAAAACATGTTTTTTTCCTTGTCTAAACCTCATAAAATCAATTTTATTACAATTATAATTGTTGATAGTAAAAAATAAGAATGTTGCTGAATTTCACAAATCTTAAAAGGTCTTCATAATTTAAAAAACCATACCCACCGAATTGGCAACCTCTTCGTTTTTGAAGTCGGTTACAAATCCTCTAATTATAAATTGTATTATTCAATAAAAACATGTTTCCTAGATAGTAGGCCCATATTTAGGGTTGTCTGGGTAGGCCTTTCTTATTTCAGCCTTAAGACAGTTCGCTGTGTTTTGGATTGAAGGGAAAGATAGCCAATAAAGTAATTGGAGGACATGTACGGCATTTCAACTTAGGCCTCAGGATAACAACCAAACTGCAATATCAAGTGATTTTTCCTTATTAAAGCAGCTGTTTATAGGTGGCGGAAACTGTTTACCACCAGTTGGGCCATTAACTTGTATATCATCTACTTAGATAATTTAAAAAAATGTCCTGAAATTAGCACGTGCCTGATGGTCACTCCACTAGTACTATCTTAGATTTTAATTATCTCGTCGAATATAATCTTATTAAATTCATGAGCCAAAATTTATCAAAGTACTACCGTATACGAGTCCACACATTGTCGTTTTGTGCAGATTGATGCAATAGCTAAAAAGATATAAACGATTGTAGGGGGCCGGGCTGAAATAATTTCTAGTGCTCATAGTTTTATATTTAAATAATGTAACTTAAAAATAAAGTTGTACATATATTCTGCACCTCTGGGAGATCACACACACATAGAATATGGGTTCTTAGGTTTTGTATTTTTATTGTTATTAGCTATTTCAATAATTTCAGCCCGGCCCCACCTTACTTTGATATCTCCTAAGATATTGCATTTTAGTATGTAATAAAGGCTTGAATGTATGTATTTTATGTAGTACATTAGTTTTCTAACAATTAATTGTCACTAGTTGTTGTAGTAGTGGTGATGGAGAAGGGGCCGGGCTGAAAACGTCAGGCTGGCCCGGCCACCAGTGATGCTTCTAACTTATTTAAATTAGCGTTACATTGAAAATGAAAGTTGTACATATGGTTGGGTAAAAGAGTACATAGGATTGATGTAAATCTCGTTTTCCAAAGCCGCGGGGTTGGGCGGGCCAGACGAACATCGCAAAACACTCTTTTGTTAATCATTTTAAATGTAAATTTTTAAAATAATAAATGATCATCAAAATGTCATTTATTACCTACTCTTTCAGTGAATTGGTGCTTTACAATTATTAAAAAGTAATAAGTAAGCATTCTAGATAGCCTTTACTTAACACAGTGTCACAGAGAATCTAATTTGAAAACAGCTAAACATTTTTAGAACCCGATCGTACAGTGACGAACACTAAGATGTCCTGTGTGTATGTAATGTGTGAATCCTTTTGATATTCAGTGACTCTTATTTCAAAGAAGATAAGGCACACACGCTGTCAAAAGTGTATGTAATATGTATGTACATTAAGCTACGTACGTACTCATTTCATTACTCAGTCTCAAAGTCTCAATCAAATACACATATTACACATACATAGCATATCCTCATCTCACCACCCAACACAATTATTCGATTAATACTTCAAATTCAATAAACTTAATCAAGCAAGAATTATTTATTATTCCTTCTTTTATTTAGATTGGCTATAAAATTGAAAGAATAATATATATATTGCATTTATTTTATGGTCATATAAGCCCCGCGTTAGCAGGGCTACGAAAAATTAATATAGACTCATTTGAGTGTTCCCCTCCACGGAAATCTTTAGTAAAAGGCGAAAGATTTATTCGTTTTGAAGGGAAACCAGAGTTAATATTATTAATAGTTCTAAGACTTCTTGTAAGTAGCAGCGGTAAAAACCGATAGCGCGATTCAACTCTGCGTAACGCCATCTAGTATACTTATATGGAACTAATTTTACCTAAGACCTGCCGAGGAACATTAAATTAGTATTTTAATTTAACTTCTTATTTATTTCTCATGTGAAATAAACATAACATTAAGTAACATAAAATAATATATAATAATAAGAACCCACGTACGTTGTTTAATTTATTTCTGTTACGCCTAGACAAACACGTTTTCATCGAACTTATATCAGTTTATCTCTTAATTATAAAAATCTTTATATTTTTTTGTTAATCCTTCAAACTTAAATAGTCTATTTTTTATCTGTGGGTAAGTACAACCAACAGCACATAAAGCGTAATAATTAATTTAGAATTTGTGCCGACTCCCACTAACTCTGTATAGACGATTTTGCATAGCATCTTTCCGCTTATTGTATTAACGGCTGTAACATATTATAATATCACTAAATTAATAAAGTTTTACTTACATCTTCGCCGTCTAATCCGGAAAATCCAGTTAAACCCGGCTCACCTGATACATAAAATAAATATTTTGAGGTTAATATCTATCAATATACCCTGGAAACAGGTTAGCGGCCGAATCCTCAAACGACACTTAAATTTGTAGAGTGCTCAATTTGCCAATGTTGACTTTATTACAAAACGTGAATTAAAAAAGTGATGCTGTCACTTTTATTTGTTAAAGGAAGACAAAGATAGCATCAGTCTTAAGGTACGCATGGCTTTAGTCCGTGTTTTGTAATAGGGGTCAAAATGGGCTACATTAGTTCATTGAAGTGGTTTGCCTCTTTCAAAAACATCTTAGTCAAATGATGATTTTACGACATTTCTATGAAATATTGCAGCCAATGTTGTATTGTTTCATACAAATTTCATGACATTATAAGTTTTAAGATTTAACAATTATAAGAATTAATTCATTTGATAATTTCATGACATCAAATCAGATGTATTTTTTTTAAAGTTGCAAAACCTATGAGCTAATATAGCCCATGTTTTCATTTATTGTCGTCACCATTCTATGTGAGGAACTCATTTATTTCCGTTTGAGTAATAATTTCTGCAGTTTTAGAACAAAAAGGCTTTGAGACTTTATTATTGGTAAATAATGTTTTCAGGCAAAATTAAATAAAATATGTACAGACGACAGCACATAAAGTGTAACAGTTGCACTACGAAAGCCACCTCTATCTCTATTACGAACGGAATAAGGGCGGTGTCAAGGTCAAGCTGTTTTGCTTGATGTGATGTCGGCTGTACTTAGGGGTTATTACTTTAGCGTGGTCCCATTCACAACTGTCAGAACGCAGATTCGATACGAAAACTTACACCTCATCTCCCTTTCACGCACCATCGTCATTCGCTTTTATAATACATGACTAAGTATAAATGGTGTTAAGGGGACGCTCTCGAAAGCAGATGGCAGTGCTGGTCACCCTAAACACGGTTTGCGAGAAAATAAATTTGAAATCGCCAAAAAAAACTGCTGTTCTATACAAACAGGTCGTGTAGATTAGTCAATTTGTATAAACAGCTGATTTTTTTTTCGCGATTATAAATTTATTTCCTACCGAATTGTGTTTAGGGTCTGCCTTTGTTTTTAAGGACGTCCCCCTATGTGCGTTCCCATTGAGGGTCCACATCGGAATTTTGAGCTTTTGAATGTGTCACCCTTTAGTAAAAGTTCTCAAACGATTGTAAATTTAACCACTAATTTGTAAAAGTCAGCACTCAAAAGTTACATTCAGATAAAGGTGGACCCTCAGTCGTGACTGACCGGTATCCATATTTAATAATCTACCTAAAATTTACAACTGTTGTAAATGGCTACTCTTAGTAAAAGATTTGTAAAACTAATTTCATTAATTGTCACTCCTTCCTGCTAAGTCAATAAGAAAATGTAGCATCTAGAAGGTGGTCCCTCAATTGATCGCGATAAATTCATATTAAGTGAGAACAACAGTAATAATTAAAATATAGGTATTACTGACAGTTAGTAAAAGTACTAGAACCAATGTAAATTCAATCTCTAGTTTGTAAAAGAAGCTATTCAAAAGTTTCAATCGATTAAAGGTGGTCCCTCAATTAAAACGCTTGTCATAAAAATAAATCAATTTACGTAACATTTGGTTGAGAACTAGACAATTGCTATAGCCTATTCGTTAGTAAAAAAATTAACTAACTATTGCTCCACCGAACAGTATAAACAAATGTACCGTTTTACTTAAAATACAAATCAAACTGCTGTGAAGAAATACTACGGTCGAGGTGACCACATATTAGGATTTTATGGGATAAGTAAATAAAAATAATTACTGTTTGTTGACATTATTCATGTATTATTTTTAAGTTTGACATATCTTAGCTAATCAAATCACAATAAGAACATCAATCACAATGAAAAACGTTGTTAAATGATGTTTTAATAAAAAAATTACACTGCACTGACAATATCACCCTGATCTTTTTAACCGCCTTCAAAAATAAGGAGGTTATATTTTCCAATGTAGGTATGTATTTTTTTTTTGTATTTTTTGTACCGATTTCTCCGTCAATTGTGAACCGATTTTCAAAATTATTTTTTTATTCGATATAATATACTCCAGAGGTGGTCCCATTGTCACTAAGCCCTGATCTAATGATGGGATCCCAAGGAAATCGAGGCGAACCTCAAATTCATAGGCACGTATGACATGTTTTACTGTTTTTCCAAAGCTATTCAAGTATTTGGTTTTGTTAGTCATCATCTCATATTAATGAGCTGATGATTGAAGGTACAACTCATTAACGATTAGGAGTTAGAAGATAATTCTTTCACTATATATTTCAACCAAAGACTGAGAGACAGACAAGTCGATAGTGCTGATGGTCATCCATCTTACTTTGACCTTAGGAAATCACTTGCTAAGCATGCTAAGCTGTTTCCAGAGACAATAGACAGTGAAGCACCAACTCCAGAAAATACATTTTAGGAGGTAAGTACCTAGCTACTGAATTTTAATTATTTTTTCCTTTTAAGTGTTTTGAAGTCGGTTTTATATTTGTTAAAAAAAACATTACTACTAATTTGACACTACTGTCAATTAGTAGTAATGTTTAAATTATTAATTTGACGAGAGTCCTCCAAACGAATCATTTTTTAAACATACTATAATAATAATAATAATAATTCATTTATTTCAGATTAACATCCATATTGCATTTACATTAATTACATTTTATTAGTTATGTTAGTAACAATATTAACTTAAAGTATACGCTAAGGTAGCTTGGCGTATGTTTAAAAAATGATTCGTAAGTCAAGCGTAAGTCGTCGCAACAGCGTATGCTCTCATTAAAGAAGTAGTGACATCTGTAATTGATGTCACCGACGCTAGCTGCGGGAATAAATTCAATAGCCCCAACTAATTTGTAAAAAATTTGTTTGATCTTGTTCGTCCGACTTGATCGTCAAATTTTGCAACTTCCGACATCCAATGTCGTTGATGTAAATTTGGCATTTGGCCGGTGACATCGGCCATTACAGATGTCACTACTTCTTTAATGAGAGCATACGCTGTTACGACGACTTACGCTTGAAATTTGACGTAAGTCCTCCAAACGAACTAATTTTTATACATACGTACTGTCAAATTAGTAGTAATGTCTGAATTAAAAATCGACCATCAGACGACCGGCTGGCCGAGTGGTCTGTACCATTATTTCTCTGTTATCTAGTATCTATACCACAAGCTCTTAATGATGCTTACTTTAGGCTAGATAATAGGTGTGAGTGTATGAATGTTATTATTATTATTAAAAAGATCAGGGTAACATTGTCAGTGCAGTGTATTTTTTTTATTATAACATCATTTAACAACCTTTTTCATTGTGATTGATGTTCTTATTGTGATTTGATTAGCTAAGATATGTCAAACCTAAAAATAATACATGAATAATGTCAACAAACAGTAATTATTTTTATTTACTTATCCCATAAAATCCTAATATGTGGTCACCTCGACCGTAGTATTTCTTCACAGCAGTTTGATTTGTATTTTAAGTAAAACGGTACATTTGTTTATACTGTTCGGTGGAGCAATAGTTAGTTAATTTTTTTTACTAAGGAATAGGCTATAGCAATTGTCTAGTTCTCAACCAAATGTTACGTAAATTGATTTATTTTTATGACAAGCGTTTCAATTGAGGGACCACCTTTAATCGATTGAAACTTTTGAATAGCTTCTTTTACAAACTAGAGATTGAATTTACATTGGTTCTAGTACTTTTACTAACTGTCAGTAATACTATATTTTAATTATTACTGTTGTTCTTACTTAATATGAATTTATCGCGATCAATTGAGGGACCACCTTCTAGATGCTACATTTTCTTATTAACTTAGCAGGAAGGCGTGACAATTAATGAAATTAGTTTTACAAATCTTTTACTAAGAGTAGCCATTTACAACAGTTGTAAATTTTAGGTAGATTATTAAATATGGATACCAGTCAGTCACGACTAAGGGTCCACCTTTAACTGAATGTAACTTTTGAGTGCTGACTTTTACAAATTAGTGGTTAAATTTACAATCGTTTGAGAACTTTTACTAAAGGGTGACACGTTCAAAAGCTCAAAATTCCGATGTGGACCCTCAATGGGAACGCACATCGTCCCCCTAACACCCTGTATAAAAATCTGTATTTTTTTCTCAATAACTTATTAACACGTCATAAAACTTCTGTTGTTTTTAGTTACAAAATACCTACATTTACGACACTCACAATGATAAGCGATGTAGGTATTCCACATAATTACCTCTTTCCCCTGGTTCTCCTTTTTTCCCCGTCAGGCCTTGGGGTCCTATAGGACCTGGAGGACCGGGCAGACCCGTAGACCCTATAGTCGCCTAAATATAAAATTATTTTAAATTAAAATTCATTACTGTTTTACTAAGTAGGTTGTAGGCCCGTAGGGGTTGTCTTATTGACGAGGACGCTTTTTTTATAATCCGGTGTCCTTTCTCCCATACTGTCAATAGTAGGACTATAGGACGGGCAATGCATGAGTAGTACCCATAGGCTACAATAAGCATAAAGCTTGTAGTATACTAAAAATAGTTAAAGTTTCCATAAACATCAATTAAAGACTCATTAACTTACATTGAAAAATCCTGGCTTTCCCGGCATTCCCCTGTCACCTTTAATGCCGGGTGCCCCTGTCAACCCAGGGGGGCCTTGTATACCTCGAACACCCTGTATTAACAATTAAAATAACAAGTACAAAACGAAAATTCCAAAAAGAGTACCTAATAAATGTCCTGGAATAGGGTAAGGATTCATCCTCTATCCAGGTATACCTATTAACCACCGATTAACTGATAACGAGAACCTGGTCTCTGTCCTGGTCCTGATTCTGGTCTTTTAATTGAAAAGCATGTCTTACCGGTAAGCCTGTGTATCCCCTCAGCCCCTGCTCTCCCTGAAGACCTCGTGGACCTATGGGACCCTGTAATTAAATTAAGTTAGTATTGTGTAGTGGGCCGTCAGCTTATTTGTCATCTAGTTGTATAAAAAAAAATGTAAAGCGGTTAAGCTCCCTAAATCAGAGGTGATTATAAAGAAACATGTTCAATGCAGCACGCCCTTCATTCACATCAAATTAAGGTATGTGGTTCTTTGTGTCTTTGTCCAAAGTCCGTCTAAAATATAATTTATTTAATATAGTTGGTATACCATACTTTATTTTACAAAAATGATGAGTGTTTGAGAAATCATCGATTTTAGAGAAATGCAATGAATTTACTTTTCTTTGCATACGAGACACAGTTCGATAGATAATAAAATGCAAATTTTTATAAATAAAAACTTACATTCGAAAAATATTATTTAAATATTATTCATTTGTACGAATAATGATACAATGAGGAAAGTTGTCAGTAACAGTATAATGAAAATAAGCTTAATGTCGTAAATCGTAATAAAACTAATTTACCGGATTTACCTCGCCGTTTTTAACTGACACCGTGAGCTCCGTATGCGTAATTCAGACCGTTCAAAATATAACACAAAGTGACGGTAGTTAACATAAAACTTATCAAAGACATTTTGACATCAGTCAGTCTCCCAGTTTGTCTACAGTCTTCCCGTGACCACGATCGCTGTAAAGTAATCGAAACGTCGTCCGGTGTATAAAAATAATGTAAGATCTAATTTAACGCGAGTTAAATCCGGTAAATTGGTTTTATTCCAAATGTGTAGTGCTCGCGGAAATGTAAGACAATTTTTCATAAATTGTATTCGTCAGTAACCCATGCCCTCATGTTTGCGCACGAACAATATTTTAAGCAGCAGAAATCTCTGCATAAATGCATAAAAATACCTTTACTCAATGAACAATATAGTTTGTCAGGGAAAAGATTTTTAATGCTGTGTTTGTTATTGCTATTAAAAACGAAAATAACCATGAGCAGTGCATCGGCTTTTAGATGAGTAAAGGGGCGGACTATCTTAAAATACTCACAGGAGGGCATGTGACGTTGCATACTGCGGCTGTCTGTTCCTGATTCAATCCAGACTCAGCCCCGAATAGCTGTACAAATAAATTACGGAAATTAACTAAAATAACATATCAATACTAAAGTTTACCAGAAACAGTAGGGACAATCCAGGGATCAAAGGTTTTATTTCTAGTCTACACAAGATTAAATTGAATTAAAGATTTCAATTTATTGCAAGGATTTCATATGAGCGTTTACGCGTAAACTTTGAAGTCGAAAATATTGGACACGAACAAACGCTCTGCTATGAAGAGAACGATCATTTTTATAGGGTCAGCAGCGCGGTAAATCGTTACCATCAGGCTGGCATATAGTTGTCAGCCTCTGTGGCTGTGGTATAAAAAAATGTTTCTTACCGGGGACAGAGTCGAAGAAGCGATCAAAAATTCCGAGGATTCCTTCTGCAAAAAAGGTTAAAAATTTAGGTATGTAATACCACGCAATACTTAAGCAGATCATCCTATACTAACATATAGCTTATGATATGGAAATATAGTGACAAGTGTGATTTCCTAACCAAAATTCGAATTCTCCTACATAAGCCTTTTTACTTATTCATCCGCAAACGTTTTTTTTTTGTATCCTCACTTACTTTTTGTACCCTGTGTTTCGGATCGAGGGGAAAGAATAGCCAGTGTAATTACTGGGCAAGGCACTTCATCTTAGGTCTCGGGATGACAACGCATCATCATTATCGTGATTTTTTTCCTTGTTGCTGCAGGTCTATCTAAAGGCGACGGCAGCGACTTACGACCAGCCCCCTTATTCAGAAACTGTCGGATCACGGATTCGATTCGAAAAGTCACATGCCGTCTCGCTTTGACCCACCGTGATAAAGAGTGACAGGTATAGAGATTCCGGAATTCGAATCTTTTCTGACAGTTGTGAATAAGGGGGCTGGTGGATCATTAGCTTTCTACATACTCCGGGCTGGCAGAATTATCATCAAAGAGGATGGTAATGAAACTAGCAATTGAATAATCTATTTTATCATACATTTTTTGGCTTCTAGAGTGTCGGAAAGACATAATTTTTACAGCTTAGTCTTTATAAATTATATTATTATGTCCAGTAACGCATATAACTTACTTGCATGATTTTTAACAGTGAATTTAGAAACCGCCCACGACTGTATTATCATAGGTCTATACCTGTGGCGAATAAGGTTAACAAATTCTTTTCTTAAGGCTACGGCAATCACTTAAACACCATATTATAGATACCAAAAAACCAACTTTAAACATTTTAGTATGTATTGTATAATGTTTATTTTAAATGTTTATCTGTCCATACACTCTGTCTCTAAGTACAATCAAAATTAATACATTGTTCTCGAAGGTCTGCTAGCATAAATTTCTTTAAAAATAAGCAGTGCCTATGCATTTGAATTGTCTTAAATTGTCACCTTTTCTTAATATTGCGTGTGTACTTCAATTTATAAATAAATAACAATTAATTTCAACTTAACATATTTATGGCCTTTATGGTTCACTAATAAAATATTACAAACTTACAATTTCTTCACAGCTATCGTCCCTCAGGACGTATTTGCTGCAGCTCAGAGACAGCCACTGAAGGTCTATCTGAAACACAAAATACAATTTACACAATCGATCATATTTTTTAAACGCATATGCTGCCAGTGTATGCAGCAGGCTCTTCGGCAATAAAAGTGACATCTGTACCTTAATTCAACAGTCATGGCGTCGCAGAGACGGTTTCGTTGGTAAGCGGACGGAATAAGTATACTTATATGCAAGAGTATTTGGGGCACTTCGGCCAGATAACAGAACATCTTTTTAAAGAGTCCCACATACCACTACATATCAGTCTCCTAAGGACGCCAGGCGTAAATGCCTGTTTTCCCCCGACGGCTGAAGTATTGAAATCTTGGCCGATAGATGGCAGTATGACCAGAGGTCTGCTGCACAGAACTAACCCGTTTAGAAATTGGCTTTGTCAACTCACATGCGCGGGAGTCCCATCTTCGTTGGACACAATAGTAACAGCCGTCGCGTTACCGAATTCGTGTCTTGTTATGTTCTCTGGTTTTTGCTGGAAATATAAAATAGTTATACAATAATACCTAGACTTTGTAATAGAGATTAATAATGTTTTTTTTTAACAGTTACCTCAATACAGTCTACCGCCAAGTGAACTGTGTCGTTCATTACCGCCATGTGTATTTTGTGCCAACCCGGCGAGAACAACTGGAAATAATTATAGGTTTTAGGTAGGTAACTAGTATGAGGTTATAAACAAATCCCCACCCCCTTTACTACAAGGCGACTACCCCTCGAAAAACCCTTTTTTTAGCATCGATAAAGGTAAACCAAGAAAGCAAGATACAACAGCCATGCTCAGCGCATGCCAGCAAATCTACGCTTAGCTGACGCACACCATACTTATACAGGGTGTAAGGGAGACTCTCTCGAAAACGAAGGCTGTGCTGGTCACTCTTAACGCGTCTTGCTAAAACATAAATTTGAAATCACGAAAAAATAACAGCTGTTTCATAGCAATAGGCCGTGTAGATATTACCATTTGTATGAAACAGCAGTTTTTTTTTGGCGAAATTAAAGTAATTTTTTAGTATCTACCTTCGTTTTCCAGAGTGTCCCCCTAACACCCTGTGCCATATGGTTAAATTCGCCGCTAAATTAGATGCCTAGTCCGTTGAAGTCCGATAAACCAGACACAATTAAATTTTAATTGTTATGGCAACTTAAGTTGCCGTCTGGGCATTGAAGGATTAAACGCCGGCATCAAATCAAATGCATAGGCCGATAGTTAATTGAACTAGACTCACTTAACGTTTAACGACATGGCGCATTGAAAGCCCGCTCAATTAGATGCCTAGATTTAAAAGAACTTAGTCTTAAGTCAATTTAAAAAAAAAAAAAAAATTTGATTTTGATTTTTGATTTTGATTAGGCGGATCGTCTTCTACTGAAGAGTTTTGGTGTGATTGGTAGGTTCAAGGTTATTTTTATGACCACTTATAATCAAAAATGAAAAAAAAAATGTTTTCTAACTGGTCATTAAAAATAACCTTAAAACTACCAATCACACAAATAAGCTCTTCGATGTAAATGACCTGCCTAGGCGTCCAATTGAATTAATAATTTAACCAGACGGCTGATATGACGTTCAGCCACAATTACTTGGCTAGTTGTCCTTCAGCCGTTTTCATTGGATGCCGGCGTTCAATCAACGGCCTAGGCATCCAGTTTAATGACTAATTTATCCAGACGGCTGCGACTTTTAAACTGCGTTGTAAACGCTCTCGGAAGTCACAACGAACACTTTATAAGCACGTGCTAGTAAAAGGTGTAACAGTTAAATTGTTGTAGGTATAACGTTACATAGACCTAATGCCATCTTGTTTTGAAAACAATTCTAGAAACCATTCAGAGGGCCTAGACAAGATGCCATTTGACAATCGCTACCGCTATCGCTAAATGGAAAATGTATGGTATTTGACATTTACAATCGAAAGTCAATCGAGAGCTAATGTCAAATCCCATACATTTTTCCGCTTAGCGATAGCGATAGCGATTATCGAAAGGCATCTTGTCTATGCTCTCAGAAAAAAAATGAAGCTACAAAGGAAGCTGTAGGAACAGCAACTCACCGCCTTGCTCTTGAACGTAGCTCTGGTCCCTTGCACGTAGACCACGACCTTCTTGCCGATTGGTAGCAGCGTCAGAGAGAATTCCAGGTCTTCTGACTGTGCTTTGACCACGCTCCAAGGTCTTCTTTGCCCGGCGGCGCTGAACGTGCCTACCACGCTGAAGTATTCTGGAAGTCCATTTGGGAACACCTGCCTGGAATGAAAAACTTATGGTAATCAGAGCGGCTAAAGGCTCTCGCATGCGGCACTGTACGTCAAACGATGGGTTCAAAAATTAAGGAGTACCCATGAGCTTATTGAAGAATCATACATCTAGAGCCTTTATTCAGAGCTCAGAGTATGGTCGTGAATGAACAAATGAACGAAGTTTTACGTAACGAATAACTTTAATGGTAGCTACTAAACATACTAAATTAGATCAGGCCCCTTATTCAGAAACTGTCGGATCACGGAATTGATTCGAAAAGTCACAGTCGCCGTCTCGCTTTGACGTATCGTGATAAAAAGTGACGGGTATAGAAATTCCGAATTTCGAATGTTTTCCGATAGTTATGAATAAGGGGACAGAAACACTCATTCCAAACTCAAACCCAAAGTATTTAAATTAATAGAACTTGCCTTACGCCTGAGGCTACGTCTTTTAATTAGGCGGATACTGTTTCTCACTGATAAGCCAATGAACTCCGCTAATTCCGCTATCTCTTAAGATAAGCAATTTAAATAACTAATTAGAGATCAAACAGAACGATCTATGTACTACAATATTAAAGAATTTTACAGTAAGTAAAATACTAACTCCAGTGGCAACGTTAGGTTAGCTGCATCCCCAATCCTATATGCCCGCTGCAGATCCTGGGAACCTCGCACCATGGTCACGCCTGGTGCCTTAGGCCAGTCCAGTCGGTACACGGCTATCAGATCCACCGTCTGAAAGTCCACGTCTCCAGGGCGTAAAGGAAAACATGGCGCTTGGTCCATCTGCAGCGGTTCCATGGTGGTGATGTTGACTAGATATGGAAAAAATGCGTATTCAAAAGTCAATGTAAGTATTTTTTGTAACATGAATGATGAGACCGGAAATAATACCCATTTGGGCATAATCTGTGCTTCGCGTGGTACGTCAAGGCGTGGCTTGGTCCCTGTTGTGACGCATCCACTATCACCCACCACGCAAGAACTGGACGAGCTTTGTAGTGTTATGGCCCAAACTCCTCTTGTGTTTCTCCCATGTAGGAAGGCCTGTGCCCAGCATTGGGGACGTAGGTATATAGGCGTCCTACTGCTGGGACATATATGGGTATTGATGAGCACATTAGAAAACTATAATTATATGCTTAAATAAAAATCTTGTTTGTATAAAAAATGTTCAGTAAAAATATAAAAAGGAAACCCCCTTCTGTGATCACAATTTTATTTATCGGCTTATTACAGCGAGTCAATGAACGACCTTTCATACAAATTAACAAATTTAACTTGTTTTTTTTAATATATTTTTTTTGAAAGAAATTGTGAAAATTGTTCCAGCAGAAACATAACGCACAATTATTTTTTAAAAAATCGGCCGCAACGTCGTAAGATTTTGTAAAACATAGGTACCTACTTCTTGGATCTTACTGAATAGACAAACGTTTCTATCAGACATTGTTTTATGATCAGAATGAAAACAAATATATGATACTTCAAAATTACTTACACTCAGCTTCTGTGGTTTGCCCATTTCCGTAATAAAAATTTAATGTAGATAAAATAGCAAACGAGTACCTGTAACCAAAAGAAAATTAAGAGCTAATTGATCAAATATTTAGAGGAACTTTAATTTGGCTTTCCTGTGTTAATTGTTGAGGCTGAATGCCTAGATGTAGCCTCTCGAATGTAGTTTATATATGGTGTCAGATTTTGAAAACTTTATTATCATGTTCTTTGTATTGTCACTCTGTTTTTTATGCTTTACCAAATATATCAACATTAATTATAAGATGTTTATCTTAAAATAATTTCTAAAATGTCTAAATTATAATCATAATTTAGTTATTTGTCTTCCGTATAAATAAATACACTCAATAAAAATTAAAAACCGAACAGGACTTTCTGGTTTACGGGAAAATAATTACTAATGGCTGGTCTGGTAATCCTCCAGATCCATTTGGATAATTCAATGTATCGAATTACAATAAGGATAAGACAAATACCAAAATACAAAAAAAAATTGATGTTTATGTATTGTTGTTCAATCAATTATTTATAGACCATTGTTTATTTGATAATTTCATGACATTTTATGTAATAATATAACATTGACTGTATTATTTCATAGAAAAGATATAAAATTATCAAATGATTGTGATGTTAATATTTGAAAGTTGCAAAACGTTTATTACAATATATTATTTTTGTTCTTATACAGAAGCACGGTAATGTTTTAAAGCATTACTGTGGATGGATGGTAATAGTTGTCACTTCAGAGTTTAAAAAAATTCCTGGAAAATTATATTTTGAAATATTAATTGTATACAGTACAGACTGCTTTCACAACACACTTGGGCCTAATTCTGAAGACAGTAGACTCTAAATCTAAATTCAAGTACCTACAGCGTATATCTCTTTCTCGCAATATCTATCGGAAACAGGTAACAAGAAATTATTTTATAAAATACAAAATTATAAATTTTACTTAACCCCCGGCGTCATTAATCATCTATCTAACACCATCTCATTGAGACTATTCGTAAGAGCCCAAACACGCTATATCTGCTGTAAGTTTCTGAAGAATTAGGCATTTCGCAGACTTTTTGTTGGTATAGGATCAGCTCAAGGATAGTATGTTATGGGAATGTCACCGAAGTGACAGTACACGAAATTTCAAATCAATCGGATGCGTAAAAGTTAGTAAAACCCTATTATCATGTACAAAATGAGCTGATAGTCATCAAACGCCTAAACTGATCTTCATAAATTATAGGTAAGAACCATCGTAGGCACATCAGCTTTCAAACAAAAAAACCGAATCAAAATCGGTCCATTCGTTTAGGCGCTACGATGCCACAGACAGACACACAGATACACAGATACACCGATATACAGATACACAGACAGACACGTCAAACTTATTACACCCCTCTTTTTTCGTCGGGGGTTAAAAAGTACAACAACACCACCTGATGTAAAGCGGTAAGAAGAGTCCATATACGAAGAGAGCAGCTAGTGCCTAGCCTCCACCTTACCGGCCCAAAAGGTGCTTTTTCACGCCTCTTTTGAAGGAACCCAAAATGAAGGGAATGTTATAGGAAATGTAATAGGAAGGCGGGAACACATGTGCGTGCAAAGAATAAAAGAAACCATAGACAATTTTAGACGGCATGTTCGGAAGTATTTCCCAGTTCTTTCACACTGCATTTTATTACGTTTATTATTGGCTAAAATTGACCACAACTGTCTAAATGTCAAATTACATGACAACCATCCTTTTCGTATTCATATCGAGAGATAAAGATGGACTAAACTTAATTTACATCTAGAGTGTGTTCCACAGAATTAAGGTCACTGTAGATTTTATCCTTATAAAAAATGACCTACATTTGAATGTCTCGCTGTATCCTGATCTATATTAAAACCATCGCGTAACAAATTCAGTTGATCACGAACATACCAATCAAGCAATTAAATATGCCTCACTCAGATTAGGCTACGGCCATCTTTATATCCGTTGGATTTTGTCATAGTTTGTTTGTTCAATCTTTGACTTCTGTCTTAATATACAAGCTGTTTGTACTCGGTATAACCACCAATGGGCAGCTACCAGTTAAATAAATACTATGGTGATATCAAAAGTTAGAATTTCTAATCGTTTTAATAACTGACCGAACTATTTGAATGAAGAAATTTGAATTTTATTTTACAAAATTAATTTTGAATTTTTGTTAACAATACAGTATTTATATGATTATGACTGTTATCATAGATAGGTGCCCGCTTGTTATGGTGAGTACCAAACACTCTGTATATTACTAGCGTACAGATGGCACTTTTTTGGGTTGTATGAAGACTTGAAGTGTTAAAATGGATTGTATTTAACTAATCACCATACAAACCTAACCTGACCAACCTTAAAAATATAATTGGTCATCAAAATACCGACAAATTAACAATTTGTAAACCAGTTATTATTTTTGATGACCACGCTAATATTTTTTTGTAGACCCTTTAAATTTTTCCCTGTTAAAATGTTCGTGAGGCGCATCCTTCCTTTACTCACCTTAGCAACACAAGACAATGAAGTAGTGTTAAATGCCAATGAATTGGAATGAAACATAGCACTATGGGCATAGTAAGTAAATATTATAATATTAATACTTATAATCTTTTGACAAATCCATAAGTTAAATTATTGAATTTTTCGGGCGCCTGAAATATTTATAAGTTTGAGATTGACTTTAAAAGTTAAACTCAAAATCAATTCTTAAATAAATAGTAAATTATGACAATAAATAAATAAATAATAATAATTAGTAAGTAATAATAAAATTATTAGATATAAATTATTATTATTATAAATAAATACCTATTATTCTTTAATTCTCAGTTCTTATCTTTTATTTTAATAATTATTCTACTTTTTTGTTCTATAATTGAACAATTTGGATTTTTTCTTCTATTATAAAGCAAGCTTGATAGGTTTTTTTTTCTAATTTGGCAGTAGCGAATAATAAAAAATATATTCTTGGTTTCGAGTTTCTTCTTCTTGTAGTAATATAATGATATTGTGTGGCGACATATATTATAATGGTATTTTCGGTTCATACAAATAGTTGCCACTTTCAAAAACATCGTATTCATTTGATAATTTCATGACATTTCTATGAAATAATGCAGCCAATGTTATATTACTTCATACAAATTTCATGAAATTATCAAATAAATAAGATGTTTTTGAATGTGGCAAACCATTTTTATTACATAATATGTGAATAGAAATGTGGCAGGTGAATAGTTACTGTAGTCTAATATATTTTATTGTAGTTTTTATTATGTAAGATTAAGTTATCTATATAGATATATAAGTAAGGAACTAAAAACAATTCTACATCGTTGTTACCCGTGGACCTGTGGAGACTTGTTATTGACTCCTGATTGGCTGTTTAAAATTTATTTAATACCTAATTAATGTATTCTTAATTTTTGATTTTAACATTATTATAAATGTTTGAAAAATTACTTAGTAATTAAAATATAATAAAACTAGAAAATTTTCACGTCCTGAGGCAGGAATCGAACCCGCGACCTTTCGCAATCCGGGCGACTGCTCTGACCACTGAGCCACCCAGGACTTGGGATGTCCCTGTGAAATTCTTATAGTCTATCTGTATTTGCGTTTATGAGCTAACGTCCACCCTACAATGTCGAAATATTCTATTTCAACAGAAGAAGACAAGAAGAATTTCACAAGGATATCCCAAGTCCTGGGTGGCTCAGTGGTCAGAGCAGTCGCCCGGATTGCGAAAGGTCGCGGGTTCGATTCCTGCCTCAGGACGTGAATTTTTTCTAGTTTTATTATATTTTAATTACTAAGTAATTTTTCAAACATTTATAATAATGTTAAAATCAAAAATTAAGAATATTTGAAAGCACTGCCCCAACTTAACCGAATCGTCGGTATTTGTAAAAATACTGGTTTCGGATGTTGAAATAGAATATTTCGACATTGTAGGGTGGACGTTAGCTCATAAACGCAAATACAGATAGACTAGAAGAATTTCACAGGGACATCCCAAGTCCTGGGTGGCTCAGTGGTCAGAACAGTCCCCCGGATTGCGAAAGGTCGCGGGTTCGATTCCTGCCTCAGGACGTGAAATTTTTCTTGTTTTATTATATTTTAATTACCTAATTAATGTTTTGATTAAAGTTGTAATGAAAAACAAATTAAAATATCACCTTCATTCTACTCCCAATACAGCTGTTTGAGTTCCATTATTATTACCATAACCATAACTAAAAAAAAAGAAAAAAACTATTGATCTACCAGGGCGATATATTCTATTATGTTATATTGGCTTCTCAACTACAAGATCCTCGACTCAATACCTGCTTATCTAACTATCACAATCTCAAGATGAAAAAAAAATCCAAGTCACGCTTCATAATAAAATAAGCATGACTAAGCGAAGTGTGATACCTTAATATGAGGATATTTCAGTTTTGGAATTGGGATGTTGCCTAAGTTTAAATATAGCGCTATTTTTCACAAATTCGGAAAATTTACGCTAATGTTAAGTAACACATAAAAACAATTCAAACGTAAAAGATATGAAATATTGTTGAAGATGTACTGTATAAAAAATTTAAAAAATTGACATATTTTTTTTTCAAAATTAAAAATAATAATAATGATATTAGATTGCTGTCATCAATTAAAACAAGTATTATTATGACAACTATGCATAAAACATATATATTAAGTTACGTTATTATTTTGTCAGTATGCCCATACATTTCATAGTAATATGGGAACATGTGACCTGTTCCGTAGATTTTCTATAGAGCGTTTTTGGACGATGCGCCGCCACACATCAAACATACCACAGTATCTGTGAAACTATTGATCTTAGACATACTATTTCTTTCGCAATATTTCTTTACGAAATATATACTTCTTATTTATGATATAAAAAAAAAGTTGTCAACTACCGTATTGAAGACACATAATAATGCCACAATGCATATAGGTAATGTGCCAATGCTAATTAATATCAACCATCTTATTTATTTATTTATTTATCAACAGTGTACGTCTCAATGCTGAGCACAGCATTCTCACAATGATACTCTTGACAATTTTTATGACCACTGTGAATGACTAATGAGACATCTTACTAGTGTTAATCGATTTCTGTTGCTGACCGTACTTAGTGTTGTGCTCCTACGGTGAGTAAGGTCGTGAGAGCTAATTGAGTAAGCTTTATGTTTGGAGCAGGACACGCTGTTAAAACGCGATCTTTTGATCTGTTTAAGAGGGCAGCGTGTGTGTAATTCTCATAATCATTTAGTTAAAGAGTAGCCAGTTGAGTTGACTATAGTGAATAAAACAACAAATAAAATTGTTTAGTGTCTTAAAAATATAACAGTAAAATATATCCCAAGAGAAATAAATATACTTGATAAAACTTGCGCGATGCAGAACTGTGCAGCGCCATCTAGTGAGTGAAGATGAAACTAACATACTCCATGTTAATCCTAATTGAGTTTGTTTGTTACCCTTTCACGCCTAAACTACTGAATCGATTTAGAGGAAATTTGATATGAATATAGTATGAAACCCTGGAAAGGACATAGCATACTTTTTGCAGCGATAATCAACATTTGCATCAACATTGCTAGTATAAAATAAAACATACGGAGTGACCATGGTAATGCGCTGTTGTTCCACGAGCGTTTATTTTTGGTTATTTGCCACAGTTGACGTATAATTAAATAGAGATATGACAGACTCAGCGGGAGGAAAAAAGACAAAATAACGATCACGCGTGTAAAGTAAGCGAAAATACACAACTTATTTATTTATTAAATAACTAGATACCTATAAAGATTACAAAAAACGCTTCTACACGTTTGTGAATATTTAAGATTATCTACAATTTTAAGTAAAATTTCCTATTGAATACAAATTATTGCTTACCAATAATGTTAAATTTTCTTATTTTTAAGAGGTCTTTTCGGAAATAATATGTATTGAGGCAAAATCCTTTATTTGCGTTTTTGTTCTACACGTGTCTAGATAAAGATTTGATGAAGAAATGTATATCTGATTTTCAGATCCGTAAGATATACTATAAAAGAAAAAAAGCTATTTTAAATTCATTAAGTAACTATCTCATTAATAAGTGTTATTATAATGTAAGCGAATTTTTTAATCACAAACACCTACATACATTAGGGAAATTAAAAACTAAAGCGCTTCGACAAATCACAAACTAACTGCTATGTAAAAATATATACTTACTTACTGATGTATTAAAATTTTAGTGATTCATAAAATGATAGATATAATTTCAATTATAAATTTATGTAATTATTTAAAATATAATGTAGTGGAATTATTATATGTATTGTAAATAATCAATGATATAAATGTAAATAATAAGTATATTAAAGAACCCTTTACTATTGCTATGCCCTTTAAGGGCGCTACATTGTAAAATCAAATCTCATTATATCTTTGTAATTATCTACTATGTACACCAATGTGGCATGCAATAAAGAAATTAATTAGAATTTGAAATACGTATTTTTTCAATGTATCGCCTAATTGACCCATTCGGAATCAACCATGAGAAATCACATTTTAATGTTACGCCTACTTTGTAACATTTACAAATAAGGAAAGAACACGACGAAAAAAAACAAACACACTTAACTTACGTACTTTACTTGTAAAAGTATTCTTTCGGATCATAAGGGGTTTCAATGAGTGGTGAGATAAACGTTGGAAAAGTAAAGAAAGCGGTGAAGAAATTAGCAGTTTATACCTACAGCTCCGGGGTGGCGCAGTGGTAATCGCGTCTGGCCGGAAATCAGGAGACGCAGAGTTCGAATCCCGTCTGGAGCATATATTTTTTCATTGTTTTCTTTCTTTATTTGTAATCGTTACAACTATAAGAAAGTTGCATTGTTTCCGGAATCAAAAACAAAGCTCTCAAACCACTAAACCAGCTGGCTCCACAATACAATTTAACAATCACATCAAATGCGAGACACGCGACGTAATAGGACACCAGATTTAATTGAAGAAAACAAATTCAAGTACACTGAGCATAATTTAGTTCACAGCCAAAATTGACCTTCAGTATCTACTAAAGAAAAACCAATAACAGACAATAAATACGTCCCAGTTACATGGACATCAAATCCCGATGTGTGGGTCAACAATTAATTGAACCTCCGAATGCGACCTGATTCTTCTCGACCTTCAGACTTCAAACTTGATTGATGCGAACGGATATTAACGTCAGGAGATTCAAATTAACGGTTCCGTGTTCGATTTGAATTTTCACAGTTCGATTTTGGAAATTGTTTGGAGTCCGTTACGAGTCCATTGTTTTTTTTTCGTGACTTTAATATTAACGTCTAATCTTTGATTATATAAATATATATTATTGCTTATTGCAGATGGCGTCTTCAAGGTTGTCTTGAAAATGATACTTCGTGGTTCTGAAATAAAAACAGGTGCATTTGATCCCACCTTTTACGAGAAAACATAAACAAAGAGTAGTTGTGTAATCACTACATGAATGGAAAGCGTTTGTTTGACAGTTTCATTGACTTGGAAAGAAGGGCTTTGAATTTGGTTTCCATCACGCTTGACTCCCTTCAACTCTAGATTACAATGCTCAAGTGTCACTTAAAATTTGACATATTCCTACACTCACACCTATTTGCCCATTATCTAGCCAAAAGTAAGAAAAATCAGTAAGTCAGTAAGTTAAGAGCATTATTTATTATTGATAAAAAAAAACTCCACACTCTACACAAGGGACCCATTCACACAATTTCCGCTTAAGGGGTACTTTTGGTACACCTTGTACGTACACTATCTCAAAAAATCAGGAAAAAAAAATCTGAATCCGGGAAAAATACTAATAATTCGTTTTCATGCACAGTTTGTTTGTACAAAATTATTGTCGTTTTCATCGTTATTCATGAAGGCAACATGGAGGGCAACATACATATTAGAAGTCAACTAAACGTCACTGAAGGGACATAGCCGCCATGATGAATATTTGGCTGTTTTTTTAATGAATAATTCTTGTTTTGTACCACGCAACAAAGCAAATAAGAATGAAATGGACAATTGAACACTGCTCTGCATATTTCTACCTATTTTTAGAATACTTCTGTACATAGACCTGGCCGGGTCTTCATACATTTTTGGAACATCTCTTTTTTATAATATATTAAGATTTAAAAATTATTGGTTTTTCATAATTGTAATCTCTTTGTCTGTTTGACAATTTATTTATCAAACTGTTTCACAAGACTGTTAAATTCTTATTTTATATAAAATATGATTAAGTGCTGGAGTAATCTAAAATTTATTTTTATCGTCATATATTTCTGCCAAATTTGTAATTAAACAGACATGTTAATTTTCTATTTAATTAACAAACCGATACTGAATAAGGCCTATTTAGTATCGGTTTGTTAATTACATAGAAAACTCTGCTAATTAAGGTCGCTATTCAAACTTGCGAAAAGTAACTCTGTCTGTCTGTTACGTTTTCACGCTTAAACCGCTGAACCTATTTAGATGTAATTTAGTATGGATATAGTTTGAGACAGCGGAAAGAATATAGGATACATTTTAGAGCGATAACCGGTACCAACGCAGAGGAGCCGCAGGTCCACTAGTTAATAATAATAATAATAATATTTTTTTTATTTTCTATAACACGTTTTTTTACATTTTACGAATAGTGACCGAAGTCACCTTTTAAGCAAAAATACCTGTGCCAGGTGACTTCGCTCTTCCATAACTACTAATGAAAAGTTCTATAGGTACTTACAAAAAGTAGAAAATATTAATGAAAAATCATACAGGATCATACAGAAAAGGGAAAAGTAAAATATATTAAAATAAGCATAAATATGTGTGGTGTATACAAGTGTGTGTGTGTGTGTGAGAGAGAGACTAGTTGTTTGTACATACGACGCTGATTTTTAGTGGAGTGAGTGTGTGTGAAGCACATAGTAGGGTAGTGGAACGGCTCGGTGGCGCATGGCGTAGTGGTTTAAGCTCTCTGGCTTCGATTACGAAAACAAAGCTACTTTCGGCAAGGTCGATCCTGAGATGGGTCGATCAAGTTATCTCGGACTCCTTTGGAAGGCACGTTAAGCCGTTGGTCCCGGTTGGTACTCCAACTGCTTCAACCCACCAACCCGCATTGGGCCAGCGTGATTGTATTATGCATCTGTCTACTGAGCCACAGGTCCCGGGTTCGAGTGCCGGTAGGGCGGATGTTTTTATGATGAGCACGTATATTTGTTCACGAGTCCATGGATGTTTGTATGTTTATTTAGTATATTTCAAATATTTTTAACATACTCGTGATAACGTAGCAGGCAGACAGACAAACAGTGCAGGGATATAAACAGAGTCTGGATTATAGGAATGGATTAAAATTAGTATGGATTACAAAAGCTAAGCATCCTGTAAGTTTTGAAACTAATATGGAACGCTGGAAATTCAACTCTGGCTAGCTTGAACTTGATTATTTGTTTGTTTTATTGATTTTAGATCAACTTACAAGTTGATTATTTTATGCAATAGGTATATCAGTTAAACTCATACGGATTCTGCTGCAGTAAAAAGTACATAAATAACTCATAAAAGAATATTTATAAAGCTACCTAATAGTCCCACCGAAAATTTTCAAAATGTCAGAAAAAAAATGTAATCTAACAGGTGGTAGGCCCGGTTAACTGGGTAGGTACAACCGCCTTTCTTATTTCAGCTGTGAAACAATTAGCTGTGTTTCGGATTGAAGGGAAAGGGAGCCAGTGTAATTACTGGGCATGGACGTCATTTCATCTTAGGCCTCAGGATGACAACGCACCTGCAATATCAAGTGATTTTCCCTTGTTTTGCAGGTGTCTATAGGCGGCGGTAACCGGTTATCAGGAGTGCCGCCTGCTTGTTTGTCATTTAGTTGTAAAAAATTTTAAACGAAAATTAAAACCGACTTCAAAAAACTGAAAAGGATGAAATAATTAAATTTAAGTAGGTATTCATCCCCTAGAAACATATTTTTGGAGACGGTGCTTTACTTTCTATTGTTTTTGGAAACCACTTAACACCAACTCCAAAAATATGTTTCTAGGGGATGAATACCTACTTAAATTTAATTATTTCACCCTTTTCAGTTTTTTGAAGTCGGTTTTAATTTTTGTTTAAAATTTTTTTTTCACAATTTTTAGTGATAACTTTCTACGGTCGAAGCTAGATGGGTGACCGTCAACTTATATTGTTTCCTACTATCGTATCGTTTCACTAAAAAGTCATTGTAAAAGCAAAAATTCGCAATTTCGCTTATGTAGACGATTTCATAATTTCAGTTTTTTTTAATTTAAAACCAAAGTACCCAACTGTTTTTGAAAAAATTTTTATGGGACGAAATGGCAGCTATTCCGCATCGAACAAAAAAAGAATCACGTAAATCAGATCAGTAATCTCGGCGTAATCGGTGTACATACATAGAAGAAAAAAAAACATAGCGGCCGAATTGAGAACCTCCTCGTTTTTGAAGTCGGTTAAAAAAAGTCACAGCTCAAATACTTTTAAATCATACATGGGGTATATTTCGATTGCACTTTTTTTTAATTTGTGCACGGAGTGTTTTGCCGTGTTTACTTATTTGAGTAGGTACGTTCGAATGATTTTTTGGATTAGAGCAAAACAGATGAAACTTTGTATACCTACCTACCTATGGGTTATACTTACGACGATAGTACTATACATACTACCTACTAGATGACAAACAATATTGTTTAGTTTTTTCCTTCACAAGACGAACCTACTTTTTATGCTTTTTGTCTACCTAAATGTGTTAGTACCTAAAAACCAAGTATTTGGGCCAACAGTCATAAAATTAAAATATGTAATTGCGAATTATTCAAAGTCACCTTGAGAGGCGTTCAAATATGGCTAATCAAATATTACGAGCTTTTTTCAGAAGCAATTTAAATCTTGCTTGAATAACGGCTATATTAAGGTCCCTCGTAATGTTTACATACGTACAGTCAGCCACAGAATTTGCTTAACACTTTAGTACCGTGTCACACCGACTATTGCTCTGGTACTAAGGTAAATAGTAGCTGCCGTACTATATTGTGACATGGTACTAAAGTCTTAAGCTACTTACTGTGGTCGACCGTACCTAGTCATTAAAAAATCAATTTTATAATGAGGTTATAGATTTGGGGAAGTTTTATAAAGGAGTTTTCCAGTGACCTAAACTCTTTGGTTTCGATAATGAAATCAAAGAAATGAAGTGTATATTTTTGTTCGAAGCCAAAAAAAACAATATAGCAAGATATTACCTACTACACAAGCAGACAAAGAAAAAGGAAAACTTAGCAACGTTCGCCTTGGTTAAGCCCGGATTGGTCAAATAAAAATTTGTAATCTCAAGCTCCTTCATGCTTCGAAATGCAAGTTGAGCTGATGGTCTGTCTATATTGCAACCATCCGTTTTTCAAACACCAACCAACATTGGGGCAGCTCGGTGCGGTGGGAAATTGGGATTATGGCCCGAAACCTGTGCGTAGGTACATATGTTGATGATGATATAGCAAATTTTTATTTTAACAAAATCACAATTCATTTTATTTTACTTCAAAAAATTTACTTTTTAAGTATTTTGGAATTGGAATTACACTGAAATTACAATTACACGAAGTTTGTTGAATGAAAAAAACCCTTTTGAAAACCTTACAATTAACTGCAAAAAATCTTAGCTTCTAAAACCGGCGTATCCTATTTATGATAAAATATAAATTGAACTCACCAAAAAGTTTCCATATTCACAGAAGAACAAAATAAAAAGTATATTTAAACAAACTTTTTAAGCACTCAGGAATCCATTCTACAAGTCGCTCTTCGCATTCGGTTAGGAAACAGACTGGCTATTTTGCTACTTGCTAATAAACCGAGATTTGCCGCCCAATCATACATCAATTAATTTGTTTGACAGACTCTTCTGAGCTCAATTGTGGTTTTATTATCACAGAAAACAGGAGTAGGTAACCTAATGTAGAGACATATGAAACGGCAGCTGGTAGGAATCTCTGAAAAATTATATAGATAAGCGGATAATTACGTAGATATTCCAACCCAAATACGCAGTGTTAGCAAAAGATATTATACCAAAATATAAAGAAATAACAAGGTATCTTAATATAATTGAATTAACCCAAGTGACTGATATAAATAATGAACATAAATAAATAAAAAGTATAGTATTAGTTATAAAAATAAAACGCCGAATAAATCATTATGCAACAGGAAGTGTATCAATAAGGCTTGCTTGATTTCAAATTATTTACTATTATTATTTTTCCAATTATTTTCAAGTTTTGAAATAATTTGTTCAAACTTAAGTAGCTAGATACAAAAAAATGTCACAAGTATAATACCTAATCACAATCATTATTTATATAACGCACTTGCTTAACAGTTTTTCGCAATTTTTTTGTTAGGAGAAGAAGCGGACCATTCAGTTTTATCTTTGACTACGCGAACCACGCAATTAATATTTACTCTCTACTCAAATTAGGCCTTATTGCTTATTTTGGGCTAGATGTGAGGTAAGGGAGTGAGTGTAAAAAAAATGGTAAATGGTAATGGCAATTAGACCCAGACCTAGGACGTCAACTACGCCATGCTAGCGAGCTCCAAATAATATTTGATAAATTACAAAAAACACCTCTTGTAATTATTGATTTTATAAAAATGTTATGCATACAATGTTCAGGGGAACAGGAGGACCTTTGTGGCTGGATTCTGCGCAGGAGAGAATCGTGAGAAACATCCGAGAGTAGATTCGGACCACCTCACTTTTTGACACCACACGCTGAGAGAGCTCTACCAGCCCATCCTCCCTCTCCCTGGGATGACAAGGTGTGTGTGAGGGAGGACCCTCTCGCCTCAACGAGTACATGTAGGTACCTCTTTGCTGGCGCGAGGAGGCGGGCGGTGATTGCCCGTCTTCCTGCGCCTTAACCCCGCCAGGTGCGTGGGTGGCCCCCACGCACGCATTGCACAGGCCACCACATCTGGGATTGCCGAAGTGACTCTAGGTAATCTCCAATGGCGCGAAACCTGGCCGTAAAGTTGGCTTGTCTGGGAGTGGGCTGGTGAAATTGCTTCGGCAGAGCGTAGGCTACCCCCGCAAAGGGCAGTGGAGTTACCAGGGAGTTTTAGTGGGTATTCCCAATGTCATTAGCACTGGGCGACCCCCACACATGCTCTTCGCCTAGCCAGCAACGAGTAGGTCGGTAATCAGATTTCTCCCCTAAAAAAAGTACCTACCTCTATCCTGCCTGCTGCCGACCGTGCGGATTTGCGCCGGGGGCGTTGCGGCCGCTTGACGGCAGGTTAGACCGACCGCTGTCGGTTGTTTAAGGACTTCCCAATCTTACTACCTACCTACATTGTTTTAAGTCGGCCGTCCTTTAACCTTACTATAGCAACTATTTCGTTGCGCGAGGAACCGCGTTTAGTATAACTAAGTGGGCAACCTTCAGAAGTAAAAAGGATACAATGTTAGTCAAGAGCCTAACATCTTTTTATACCACTAAGGTGGCGATCAAGCATAGGGCCCACCCAGAGCCGTGTTTAACCTATTGGGGGCTCTGGGCACTTTATTATTTTAACCGATTTCAAAAAAAGAGTAGTTTATCAATTCAATTATTTTATACAATATACCTATACATCCATATTTCAGTAGAAATTAAATTAAAATCTTAATTTTCAAAAAGGTAACTTGGGACCCCATAAATCGCGGGGCCCTGGGCACTTGCCCACAGTGCCCAATGAAAAAGATGGGCCTGGGCCCACCTGATGGTAAGCGGTTACCGTAGCCTGTGGACGCTTGCAACACCACAGGGGTAACACTTGCGCGCTGCCAACGCACATCTTAGCGAATCATCTACCTATACAGTTAGCGTGGGTAGGCACTTATATATTTTATCATCAATTTGTCGCACATTTAATATCCGAACGGTTAATTTCAACATGGCACTGTCAAGGGTACCTTTATTAAGGAATGTAGGACGCGTTCCCGGAACAAAAGATATACGAGGAATAACCATGAAATAACTACTAGTTACTAAAGTAGGTATCGGTGAGTTTTTAATCACTAATTGAGATATGATGATTGCCTTTATTCCCAGAAGTTCCACGTGCCTAGTTCCATGTGGAACTTTTGTAATTGTAACCTTTTGATATATTGTCCCATATTATCATCATCATCGCCGTTATACGTCTCACTGCTATAGTCACAGGCCTTCCTTCCTACATGGGAGAAATTCATATGGAAGTTTGGGCCGTAACTAATTTTATAACTGACATAGCTACCATTCCATTATTATAAGTCTTAGTGGATGATCTTTTATTTTTGCGACTTTCTTTTGTTTTTGATGATTGGTCTTGTTGAACATAGTTTGGTGTATTAAATTCTTTGTATAATTACCTATAATACGCATACATACCTGATAGATTTTTTTATTAAGTCAAATGAAGTAGGTACTAAATGATTCTTAAATATATTATACTTACCTATTCTTATTCTCTTCTTCTTATCTTTCTTTTTAAAATGATTCTTGCACATATAGGGCTAGATAATAGGTGTGAGCGTATGAATCTTATTGTTATTATTATTATTTATAAGTTTAAATATATCTCACCTTTTTACAGCTGGCTTAAAATAATAAATGAAAATAACACAATAAATAATAATGAGCTTTTTCAAGACACCATTCATAATCATCAAGAAATTAATTTCTCATATTTTAGGATCGCTTAATTAATACCACACAGCTTTAATTTTTCTACTATAGTAACATTATGTACGTTTCCTTTCACGCTAATGAAACGCAAAGAGCAGAAATAATAAAAAGAGTAAACGTAAACTGTAACCCAAAGTGAAACGGAATGTTTAAGTTGTCGGTCGTCAACGTGAACGACTTCGCGAATTTCGTCATCTTTACTATTTATTAGCGTGTTAATTTGTTAAAACGTTCACAAAAAGACAAACAAGGTAAACCGTGCATAATATTCCAATGTTATGTAGTTTTTGTATCTTGTGTTTGTTACATTTGAGGTTATAACGCTAAAAAAATATAATCTTTCAGATGCCGTTATCCTGTAGGTTTTACCAAGAAAAATATCCTGAAGTAGAGGATGTAGTGATGGTCAATGTAAGATCTATAGCAGAGATGGGCGCATATGTCCATCTATTGGAGTACAACAATATTGAGGGCATGATATTGCTTTCCGAGTTGTCGAGAAGACGTATTAGGTCAATTAACAAATTGATCAGAGTTGGGAAGACAGAGCCAGTTGTCGTGATCAGAGTAGACAAAGAAAAAGGTAAACTTACTTATAGGTAATCGTGATAAACTTGCAACCAAACCACATAAAAAATTGCTTTTGTTTGCACTCTGAACTTAACTAGCATATTTTACAGTAGATATAGAATACCTACTTGGAATAGTTATATTCTTAATTTCAATCAAGTATTAGAGGCTATTGATATACAATATATTTTGTATTTCCAACAGGCTATATAGATTTATCTAAAAGACGTGTTTCCGCTGAAGACATTGAAAAATGCACAGAGAGATATGCCAAAGCAAAAGCAGTGAACTCAATACTTCGTCACGTCGCAGAACTCTTACACTATGAAAGTTCTGAACAGCTTGAGGAGCTATATAAAAAGACTGCATGGCACTTTGAAGAGAAGTACAAGAAAAAAGCCTCAGCATATGATTTCTTCAAACAAGCCGCTATGTGAGTGTTATCCT
The DNA here is from genome assembly GCA_947347705.1 of Nymphula nitidulata. Lineage (NCBI taxonomy): Eukaryota > Metazoa > Arthropoda > Insecta > Lepidoptera > Crambidae > Nymphula > Nymphula nitidulata. The sequence continues at coordinate 7,621,766 of OX374639.1, forward strand.
TATTGGGCCTATTTCTGGAGGCACACTCTAAGTTTAAATTTAAGTACAGTATATCTCTTTCTCACAATATGTAATAAGAATGAGATAGCAAGAATTTGTTTAGAGCTGTCATCTAAATTTAGACAGATTTCATATGAACTATAGACAATTTTAGATGGCATGTACAGAGGTGCCTCCTAAACATTGCATTTTATCACGTTCAATAAGGTGGAAAATTGAATGCATGTTTCTAAATGTCAAATTTTATGACAGCGATCCTTTCCGTATTCATATTGAGAGAAAGAGGTAGACTGAACTTAAATTTAATCTTAGCATGTGTTCGCCAGAATTAGGCCAATTGTGTGTGCTAACAATTCTTACTTTACTTTAACCCTCAACTCAAGTAAAATAATCTTTGTTACAATTTACTTCAAGGCCAAGTTTACGCAAATACAAAAGTCTGAAAAAAATCAAGAAATTTTTAGTCTTCAATTTTGTAATTCTTAATTTATAAAAGTCAGAATATAAAACTGATCTTATTTGCATTGAAATTGCAAAATTTTATTTATTTTTTCATAGTTCTTTATTCATTATAATATACCAATATTGTTGCATGAGTTCTAACACATAAATCAATTTTTAACAGCATTTTGATGTAGTTTGCTGGAGATTATCAAATATGTTAACTAACTTAGTCACATTTCTAAATTACAGTGATCCATCCGTGTTAAATGAATGTGGGCTTGATGAGAAAACTAAGGAGGTTCTCTTAGCAAATATTAAGAGGAAACTCACATCTCAAGCAGTGAAAATTCGTGCTGACATTGAATGTGCTTGCTACGGTTATGAAGGAATTGATGCAGTCCGAGCTGCCTTAAAGACTGGCCTTGCCCTCTCCACCGCTGAAATGCCTATCAAGATAAATTTAATAGCTCCACCTCTGTATGGTAAGTGTATAATTATATATTTTTTTACATAAAAGATAAAGGAGATGTTTCATAGCTGGCCAGGTATATAGTATATATGTATGCTATCTCAAAATATCAGGTAAATCTCCTGAATCCAGGAAAACATACTTATAATTTGTTTCTGTGTATAGTTCACTTATACAAAATTCAAACTCATTTGTCGATTTCACCAATATTCAAAATGGTACTTTGGCAGGCAACAGAGGGCAACTAAATGTCGCCTAAGTGACATAGGAGCCAATGATTTGACGATCTGTGCCCCTTGCTGTACAGGCTACTTGGTCAGGGGTTCTGGGTTTGAATCCCAGTGGGAGCAAATGTTTGTATGATGAGTATGACCTTTTTTTCTGTTTATGAGTCAAGGATTTATTATTATTATTATTTCTCCATTATCTAGTAGCCATAACACAAGCTCTTAATGATACTTGCCATGGGCTAGAAAAAAAAGATGAATAATTAGCTGTGTTGCAGTTTTTTTCTTTAAAAATTCTTGTTTATGTAGAGACAACAGCACATCAAGTGAATGAATAGAGCAGTCTCAAGATCAAACTGTTATGCTTGATGTGATGTCTACTGTACCAACTGAAATAAAGAATGTACTGAAATAAAGCAAATAAAAAGATAATGGACAATTGAACACTGTTCTCCATGTTTTGTCTATTTTTAGTACAGTGTACATAGTCGTACCTGGTTGTACCCGTCTACATTTTTTTTTTTATAGAGAAAACAGCAACATCAACGTCTTTTGTGCTTCTCCTGCCTTTACACTTTCTTCGTCCCGAATATAGCTACCATAAGCTTTATCATATTTTTTACAAGAATTGTTGTAGAGAAAACAGCAACAGCTACATATTCATTCGCAACAGCCACCATGGCGCCTATGTTAGTTTGGTGAAGTCAAGTTGACTTCTATGTCGCCCGCCATATTGCCATATTGAATAATGGTAAATTGATGTACCTATTATTTTGAACTTTTACAAGTAAACTTTACATGAACGAAGTAATGTAAACTACAATCTAAATCAAAGAGTCAAAAGTTAACAGTCAGACACACTTACTTTCGCACTTGTAATGTTATTGAAAGTGCGAAATAACAGTATACTGCTCTACAGAGTCATCAATTCACTGTCTCCACCTCAACATCACGCACAAAGAAATTTAGTGACTCGTTTCTTTGTCGTACTTCCAGAACTTGCAATTCTTTGCCAGCACATGTGTTCAATTCGGGGAGCTCGGTGGCGTAGTGGTTTGAGCGCTTTGGTTTCGATTACAAAAACAAAGCAACTTTCGCTATGGTCTAATCAAAGTTTGTTAAGCCGTTTGTCCCGGTTGTTACTGCAACTGATTTAACCCACCAACCCGCATTGAGCCAGCATGGTGGTGTTATAGCCCAAAATCAGGCCCCCGTCACTCTCGAAATGCAGCGTTAAAAAGTACGGCCGCTAAGTGGAAATCTGGCGATCCGACCGGCAGTGGGCCGCCGCAAGCGAGATTGAACGCACGCCCCTTGAACGTTTCCCGCGCAAAACGCAACGATACTCACGGCTCACGGTTACTTTGTAGGGGAGTTATTTTAAAACTATAATATTTTTTAGGATATCTATTGAAATCAAATAATGTTAGGTACAATTTTGTTCACAATTAAATACTTGTGGTGAATAATGCATTTATTTTGAAAAGGAACCATATCATGTTTATAAAAACACCTTCGCAGATAAGTGAATTATTTTAGAATAAATTTGGTTACCAAAAAATAGTTATAGTGAGCCAATTTTGAAAGATAGACATATGCTGTCGCGGACTTTTTTTTAGAACTTTTGAAGGAGAACAATTCTTACTTACATGATTTTTGCGTAACTAACCATTTGCGCAGCGCACGCAACTAAAGCTCTGAAAAGGAATACTTTTCCTCCGTTTCTGCAATATTTTTCACTGATGCTCATCTACTATTAGTCGTAGCGTGATGTTATATAGCCTATATAATACCACAATAAATGGACTATCCAAGACTTACCGGCAAAAAATGCGTTAACTTAAGTAGCGGGATACTTACTATATAAATGTGGCAAGAAACATAACTGTAGCGTCTTTAATTCTATACTAAACGAGGAACCTAATATGAACGATACCAGACTATACATTCATTTTAAATAGTACAATAAAAATTCTTCGTTTTACGGAGGGCTTATATCAATTACGTCGAAGAATTAGAAACAACAATGAAATTTTTTGATAGTCTTTACGAACCAGCCTACTACAAGAAATTGATTTTATTCCGTTCTGTTTTCCAAAGGATTACTTGTTAAAGTTATTTACACGATTTAGAAAATTAACGAATGAATACAAAGATGGGAAAAAAAACATTGATCATTTTATAAAATTAAATCACATTTGACTGACCGGCTTTCTTTGCATTCACTTCATTGCATTAGATGTATAAATAAAAAAATAAAAAAGTTTCACTTCAGTCATTTTATTTAATTTATGGTCGTGGCACAACCCTTACGTTTTCGCTAGATGACGCAATCACGCGGTGTACGCGGGATTCTCGACTCTCGGCAAGCGTTGGTAGAGTATATTTCTTCTCGCATCGTCAAAATGGCTAATAATAATAATCCTAGTAGGCTGATATAACGAAATTTTTTCACCATTTGTATTAGAGTGAAGTATCTGTCCTGTTATTAATCTGTGCCAAAATCCTCATGTGTTTCTCTCATGTAGGAAGGCCTGTGCCCAGCAGTGGGACGTATATTGGCTGGTAATTATGAATGATGATTACATGTGTTCCCTCCTTCCTATAACATGGGTTCCTTCAAAATAGGCGTGAAAAAGTACCTTTTGGGCCGGCAAGGTAGAGGCGGCTAAAGCAGTGTCCAAACTGCACTAGCTGTCTTCGCATATGGACTCTTCTACCGCTTCACATCAGGTGTTGAGTCATTTGTCGTGCTTAGTATAAAAAAAAAGTTGTGGATAGCATGGCTTAATGTGGATTTTGATATCAACTGTTCTTTTTCAGTAATGACGACTTCAACACCTGAAAAAGCGGACGGTCTCAAAACGTTACAGGATGCAATTGACAAGATCAAGGAGACAATAATTGCTGCAGGTGGAGTCTTCAATATACAAATGGCGGTATGGATTGTTTTTTTTATAAAACTAAATGATAAGCAAGCTGATGGCCCACCTGTTAAGTGGCTACCGTCGCTTATTACCTGCCTGATTACCTTCTATAACAAGGAAAGAACTTTTGCAATACTGCAGGTGCATTGTCATGCTAAGGCCTAAGATGAAAAGCCCAGTAGTTACACTGGCTTCCTTTCCCTTCAATATGAAACACAGCTAACTGTTTCACGGCTGAAATAATAATGGTGGTGGTACCTACCCAGACGACCTTATAGGCCTACCATGTAGAAAAATCTTGTTTAAATCAATTTCACTAGTTATAATAAAAATGATTTCAAAGAGGCTTCGCGGTATTTATTTACCACTCCAGTTATGAGCGCACCCAGTGGAATAAAACCACCTTGAAGATCAATAAGCAATGCGTAAGTCATGCATAAGTAAGTCAGGGTAGTCTTATTAGTTATAAGAGAAGTTTTCGAAACATCGAATTGTAATTGAATAAGAACAAATTTTAGCTTTTGATACAAACCAAAAATCGCTAATGAGTTGTTTAATAATAGACTGCGAAATACTCTAATTACTAATTAGACTAGCCTGTGCATGACAAGTTTTGTTACAATCGTTTTGTTCATTTCCAATATATTCGACTTCGACGAAAGTCTGCATGGAAAGCAGACTTTTCGTTTGTTAATTTTTCAAACAGTTCGGTGTGGAGTCCGATTTACATGAATTTCTAACCGATTCAAACCGTTTTGACAAAATTCAAGACTGTTACATCACTAATCATAACTCAACCCAACACTTTGATATTGCGCAAATCAAAAGTAGTAGAGGCAGGATTGTAATATTTGTGATGATGTTTCTTTAACCGGACGACAATAATTTCAGCCTAAAGTGGTGACCGCGACAGACGAGGCTGAACTGGCTCGGCAGATGGAACGCGCCGAGGCAGAGAACGCAGAAGTTGCCGGAGACTCCGCAGAGGAGGATGAGGATCAAGGTAATGGAACATTATACTAACTGAAAGGAAATAGTGCAGTTCGTGAGCACCATTTCAGATTGTAGACAAAAATGTACTGAATAACATGGTTTCCTTTATTTAAAAAGAAATATTTTCTTGCTAAAAAATATCAAAATAAAATGACAACATAGAAGTAATAAAATGCCCAAAAGGTGCCCGTCCATAGCCACAATGACGCTTTTAAAAGTGGAATTACATGTTTATATTACATTTATTACAATAAATTGTCATTCCATGTTACAACAATGAATATTTTGGACGCTCTGAAGTGTTTTGTAGATTTTTCTGAATTGTTTGAACCTGTCTATGATAAAATAAAACGACAATATCCAACAAAAAGTCGTAAAAAATAAAAATGTATTTTTGACATTTACATTTGCTTTTCTTCAAAATCTGTGATGTTTTCGGCAAATCAAAATATTTTTTTGCCGTCTCAATCAGTTATGTTTTACGGAAATTGTAACTCCATCTAAACCATAGGTTTCTCACAAAACAAAAGTAACTGTCCGAAGAAATGATGCTCATGAGATGAGCTGGCCGATGGCCCAAGCCCCATACAAACTCTTACTATCTCCTTTTAATTATTGTTTTCTCGCAGCGAAATTATTTCATTTTGATAATACAGTCGAACTCAGAAGCAGCTTAACACTTTAGTACAGCGGTCGGCAACCTTTTAGCCAAACAGTTATTGTTAAAGTGTAGTGAATAAAAACTGATTATGGAGAGGATGTTTAAAAAATAATTGCTCTTAAAGATGAAAATACATTTTCTTACACTAAATACCTATCGGCTATACTCCTTAATGCACTTTAAAATTACAAATAACATGTATTGTAGAAAGTAAAAGTTATGGAGAAAGGAGACCCCGAAACATGTAATGAATAATCGAGTTTTCAATTAGATATAATTATTTTAAACTAATATTATGTCTGTACAGGCATGGGCGACGCAGGAGTTGAAGAGCCTCAGCAGAACGGTGCCTCAGACGAAGACGAGGAAAACTGAACTCTATCGATACTACCACTGCATATATTGTAACTATGATGACAGCGTCATGTTAATACTATAATATACACATGTTTTATACAAATAACCTATTTCATTGCTAGCATAGTGAAACATTAAACCTTAGGCGATACCTCGCGAATTCAGCATTTTTTAATAAAAAAATAATTATGTTCCGTCTGCCTAGTTCTGTTTTTCTGGCTCTCAAATACATATGTTAGAGTTCACTAATCAATAAAAGAGAGGTTGCATATAAACTGAATCCGGGAAAAATACTAATAATAAGTTTTCATGTTTTATTCACTGGCACAAAGTTCAAAATGATTCGTCCATTTCACTAATATTCAATGGCAATATGGCGGGCAACATAGAAGTAAACTAAACGTCACCAAACTGACATAAGCGCCATGAAGATTGGGCTGTGTTGCAATTTTTTTATTTAAAAACGCTTGTTTTGTGCCACGCTAGTAAGCAAATAAAAAGAGAATGGACTGTTTAACAAAACTGTTTGGCCTATTTTTTATTAGTGTTCTGGACTCGCGACTGACCTGGCGGGGTCTCCGTTATTGAAAAAGCCGAATCATAAATGGAAACAATTTAATACAAAATTGATTGATGAATAATTAAAATACAAAATTTTATAAAAAAAAACGCAATAATCTGTGGGTAGTATGAGATGAATTAAAAAATCAGTCAATGTTAATAAATAAATCATTTCCAATTTGTGGCTTACGTTACTCGCGCATGCGCTGTTGTTGTCCTTTTCTACGCACTGAAAATTCAAATCTCTATCCCTTTCTAAAACTTATGTCAAAATTGACGTTATGACTTGAGAGTTTGTAAAAAATGTTGTAAATATCTTTTTTGGAATTGTTAAGACTTGTTTTTGTAAAATATTAGTTATTGTATTTTATGTGCTGCTAATACTTTAATTTACTCTATAATAAAATGTTTACGTTTTTCAATCCGGCGCGGCGTTTTTAATATGTTATATAAGATGACTGCGAGACGTACATATAATATTTCCTCTTGATTTAGATTTCTTCGAATAAAACCCAGTATTTAAGTAATATTAATAAAGTCTTTATTTTAAAAAATCATTTTAACTATAACACATAAATTGTCACATAATAATAATATTGCACTATATATCACAATTAAAATACAAACTAAGTTACGTCCGAATTACATAAAATACCAAGTCAGATCTATATGTTATACTTTCTTTCCGTTGATTCTGTTTAGTTTACTTCTATGTAGTTTGTCGAAGAACAATAAACCTGCTGCTCGCTCTATAGTCTCTGGAGAAACCTGGAAAATACGGCCTAAATATATATCATCAAAAATACTCAACTTTGGTACAGTACAGTCATCAACAGAAGTAGATTATCACTTTAGTACCATTTCATAATTACATCTCACAATCTGGACAATTTGTATGCATAATGGCCCTAATTCTGGAGAACACATGCTAAGTCTAAATTTAAGTTCAGTGCATTTCTTTCTCTCATAATGAATACGAAAAGGATGACTGTCATATAATTTGACATTAAGAAACTTCAGTTCAATTTTCGACCTTATCAAACGTGATAAAATGCAGTGTTTAGGAGGCACCTCCGTACATGCCGTCTAAAATTGTAATGCTTTCTTTGAAATTATCTAAATTTAATCGACAGCTCTAAACAAATCGTTGCTATCTTTTTCCTACTACATATTGCGAGAAAGAGATATACTGTACTTAAATTTAGAATTAGAGTGTGTCTTCAGAATCAGGCCCAAAGGCCCAAAGTTAACAACACAGTGTGACATGGTACTAAAGTGTTCATCGATTTCTGCTGCTGACCGTTCTATAATGTGAGTGAAATTAATAGTATTATCATACATACAATGTGAATTTTCAATGGTTATAGGCTATTCAACAGAAACTAGTTACACTCGTCATGCTTTGCAATGATCGTAAAGTGTTACTTGAGTTTTATAAAATAAACCCAAATATTATTATTATTATTATTATAAAAATAAAAAATCCAGGAACTTTCGCGGGCATCCCCAAATAATCTAACTTTATTGGTACATATTATAATAATATAATATAATAATAATATTCATACACTCACACCTTTAATCTAGCCCAAAGTAAGAATCATTAAGAGCTTGTGTTATGGATACTAGATTACGGATAATTATTGATAATAATATGTATATAAATATTAGAAATACTAAATAAACAAATAAACAACTATGACTCATAAACAAATGCTCGTACTCATCATACAAACATTTGCTCCTACCGGGATTCGAACCCGGGACCTCTTGACCGAATAGCCTGCATAGCAAGGCTCGACCAACCGGTCGTTATTTTTTATAAAACCGGAATATGTATAGAAATATACTCTTCATACAAACTGGCCCCCGCCGGGATTCGAACCCAGGACCTCTGGTTTAGTTTAGTACTGACCACTCGATCAGGCGGTCGTCACTTTGGGCTTACAATTATGAAATTGCCGTTTTATATACTAAGATCTAAAATAACGATATACCTCATAGTCAGTTTAGTCGGACCAAAAGTAAAAAAAGTCCACGTCGTCCGATCGATAGGACTAAGCAGTCGGACCAAGTGTTCACAGAGGAAGTATTTTGTGAAAACTGGAATTACCATACTGTGTTTTGTATTTAATCTGAAATTAGCATTCATTGTTATGTAAATGCAGTAAAAAAATCCCTTTTTAAATAATTGAAAATAGTTAAAACAAACCCTCCGGTCACGTGGTCCTACTGCCTTTGTCCTACCGATCGGACCACATAACTTTTTTTTCCAGTTGGTTTGATTAATAGGACTGCCAGGAATTGCAATTCCGCTCCGTCCTACCGATGAACTTTTTTTCCGCTTGGTTCGATTAATAGGACTACCAGGAACTGCAATTCCGCTTCGTCCTACCGATCGGACCACATGAACTCAATTTTAATGGTGCTCAATTTCTCACCTCTCAAATGAAGGTAAGTAGTGAAATCGGCTACATTGTCTACACGCTGTTATTTGACCCTCATTTTCAACTAATAAAGGATACATATATATAGTACACATCTCAAAAAATCATCAAAAATCTCCAGAATTCGGGAAAAATACTAATAATTAGTTTTCATGCATAGTTGGTTTGTGCTAAAGTTAAAATTTTTCGTTGATTTCACCGTTATTTAATATTGCAATATGGCGGGCGACATAGAAGTCATGTATCATGTTTTTATGTATCATATCATTTTATTGTGTACTCACTTATATAAAAACAGTTATTAGCGATAAATTATAATTTAATTGATTATATTTAATGTCATTCAGGAATCACAAATATTAGTAGATAAAATAAAAACTCTTAATATTTAAAAAAGAAATTGTGTGATTGTTATATTAATTAATGTAGCTTATTGGGTGATCAATGTTCAGTAAGTAGTTGTAAGTTTTTATGGTAAGTGTTTGCGTATACTGTACGATATTCTTGAGAGCTAACTACATGTTTGAGTCAAACAAAAGCAGCTGACGTGCGACTACCCGCCCGTAACACAGTATCTTACTAGTACGGAGGGTAGGCGTCTGCCTTCTCTGCAGTTATATCTGTTTATAGTTCGCTTAAAATTTTATTGTAGGACTTTTTCTCTTAGTAATTTACTATCGCTATTTTTATTATTATTTTAAACCTAGTGTCGGGCATAATTTTGTTAGAGATCAGTACTTATGTGGATCAATTTGGAATTTACCTTGCTATTCATGTGTTAGTGTTATATAGAAATATTCGATTAATATTGTTAATAAGTTCTGTGTTCGTGAATAGTGTTACGCATTAATGTGCTGTACAGCTATTAATTCGTAAAGATAGTCGACGTGTGCCGAATCCGACGAGCTTTGATGTCAAATAAAGGTATAATTTATAATTATTTTGATTGTTGATGCTGTTACAGTTTATTCACGGTTTTCTAAAGCGTGAAATCACGCGACACTGCTACAATTTTTGTAAAATGATACACATCGTAAAGTGGTTATTATATGTAATACATTATTTTATTGATATTTAACATAAGTTTTGATACAGAAAATATAAACACATGAACTTTTCAATTATCTATGTTTAAAGGATAATTTTGGTCTGAAGATCGTGTAGTGATTCATAAAACAAATAAATGTATTTTTTTGTCACTACCACTTTAGCATAGTTTTACGTCATATTATTATTATTAAAATAAATAAAGTGTTTATTATTATTAAGTAAATTGCTTAGAACTAACATAGAATTAAGTGTAATTTGTTATACTAACTGTTATGGTTATCACCCTGAAATAAACGATTAAACGATTAAACGATTTAAACCTTGAGTCCAAAAAAAAAAAAAAAAAAAAGTCAACTAAACGTCACCAAAGTGATATAGGCGCCAAAATGAATTGCAGTTTTTTTTTATTTAAAACTGTTGTTTTGTACCACGCAACAAAGCAAATAAAAAGAAAACGGACAATTGAACACTGTTGTGCATATTTTTACCTATTTTTCAGTATTGTGTACATAGACCTGGTCGGGTTTCCATACATTTTTGGAACATCTCTTTAACAAAAAAATATAGTTGCATTCGTAAAATCCTGCTAGTTAACTGGCACTTTAAATGTTAACTGTTATATTTTATGTAGACATTCCTTTAAAATTATTTTTAAAAAAGGCATGCGATTGGAACGGCAATTTCATATCTAAAGACCTGTTATTAAGCATAACATTAAGAACTTCTTTGTCGTCTTAAAATAACTTACCATGAAATTAGCAACGGGCGTCTCGTCTGGTATCTTCTGGTTGGGCATCACATAGGCTTCCAAGTCCAGGCTGCCGTCGGCCGCTTCGGCCACCACCACTTTGTAAAAGTGTGTCGGCACCGCTACGGAGTTGGCACCTATTACTTGGTACCGGACGTAGCAATTACCGTCAGACTCTTTCCTGCAAGCAAACCATAGTAAAGTAACTAAAATAAAGAAACAAAAAAACCTACCCATAGGATGGATTCCTCATTTAATAATATTAATAAAGCCTTTTATGTTCCAAACTTATTACTTTACAGAGATTTTTGTTAGTATTTAGTTTAAAAAAGTTTCAAATTAATAATATTGTCTAAGGTTAGTTGTGTTAATAGTTTAATTGTGGCTCATAAATTTGGGACCCTTGCTGAGTAAAACTGAGTAAATGGATGAACACGGCACAGAATAGAGACACCTGGAGAAGGTTGGAGGAGGCCTATAATCAGCAAGGGTCCCAAATTTATGGAATCTTCATATAAGAGAATTTAATTAATTAATTTTTATCTCAGTCTATGTAAAGGAGATAGAAAGAGACAAATGTTAAGAGTCACCGCACACTAGAGAATGGTTAGAGAAAACGGATACTAGTAAAAAAACACAATTTGTTTGTAATAAACAACAAGATAGCAACTAATAAAATAAAATAACTTTAATTAATTGTGCGAGTTTAATCTAGGGTATTTGATTTTAAGCTGATGGTATCATATTATTTAAAGTTAAAAATTGTGTAAAAATTAATGAAATAATAAGCATACATACATACAATTAGATGTAATACATAAAATGACCACATGTGTCATGTGCCTCATATGTTTCTCCCATGTAAGAAGGCCTGTGCCCGGCAGTGGGACGTTTTTAGGCTTGTGATATGATGTGTGAAATATAAATAAAGTCTTAACACAAGTCTTAACACAAGTAACACACTAAGACCTCTGGATTTTTATTATAAACGAGTGGTGTTTTGTTACTAAATGTACTATTTCTGCCCAAGTTGAATGGTCAAAAGTCCGAAATGGCTAAGTTGTGTCAACCAAACTCTCAAAACCTTCAGAATGTATCAGTTGCAGACTTGTGATAATTACCTAGGTAAGTACAACGGTCCCGTGCAACAGTACACATTTGTGTACACTTTGGTTAACTTCCGGACATGCTTTTCCAGCCTATTCCAGGCGTGCCTGTTAAAGCCTTCGCCAACCTGAAAACATACTAACATCATAATGCTATTACATACATTAATTGGTATGGAACTGTGGAATAGAAAGTGAATTATTATTACTAAAGATGTTAATAACACCATACATTTTGACATGTGCGACCTAGTGCTCAAGTGTTTAGTAATTCATTATTTGGGGTGTATTATCATTACATCTTAACTAGTGTCTGCCCCCATGGATGTCAGTGATCGCCCCAAAAGGTAAAGGATTATTACTTTCTGACTAAATAACTTTATGGACAGGTGGTGAAATGAACTCCTGTAGAGGTTTTCTTAAACAAGTACAGCATGATTGATGTTGTAAGCATCTATACAGTAACCATTTACCATCAAGTTCACTTTAATTATTATTATTTTTTATACAAATCACGACAAATGACTCAACACCACCTGATGTGAAGCGTTAAGAAAAGTCCATATGCGAAGACAGCTAGTGCAGTTTAGACACTGCTCTAGCCGCCTCCACCTTGCTGGCCTAAAAGATGCTTTATCACGCCTCTTTTGAAGGAACCCATGTTATAGGAAGGAGGGAACACATGTGCTGGCAAAAAATTCCAAGTTCTGGAAGTACGACAAACAAACGAGGTACTGAATTTCTTTGTGCGTGATGTTGAGGTGGAGACGGTAAATTGATGACTCCGAAGACCAGCACGCGTGGTCCTGAGTAGGAAGGGAGAAGGTGGGATAAGGTCAAAAAGCTCTTCAGAGCACTCTCCGTGATATAGCCGATAGAAGGCGCTAAGCGACGCAATAGTCCGTGCGGTCCGGAAAATGAACCTTGTAAATTGCCATGGAAATTGTATGGTACAGGTGTAAACTTTGTCAATGCAGAATCTGACTAGATAAAACAGTGTGTAACTGGAAAACTTCCAACAATAAACTAATATGGCTAATTGTAGCCTGGTTATGGTTTCAATAAAATACCTGTGGTGCCATGTTCGTTAAATAGAATGTCTGCTCAACATGTTTCTGTGCAATGCGGTGGTTACCAGCGGCTGCCATATGACCACGATCAAAACCTGATCTCTTGTAGTCAGAGTTTTGAGATCTGAAGTAAAACACACCTACAATTAAATATAATAATAATAATAGCTTTTATTTATAAAAATTACATCTGGGGCTTATAATAAAATGTTATACACTATGACTATTAATTTAATTATATTTGTGCGCTTGGGTAAAGATACATTTGTATAGAACACAATAAATCTTTAATTAATATCACAATATACAAAGGCCTAAGTCTAATACAAAAAAAACATTATTTGCACTTCACCAGTGTTTAAGCCCAAATTTTAATATTCATAATTTTTAAAGATCCTCCTGCATCCTGTCGTAATCCTGACAAATGCCTAACATGTCAGGGCAACTTTTGTTGTCTGGTAAACACAATTACAAGACATTAAAATTTTCTCTTTTACTGAACCATCAATTCAGCAACTGTTTGCCACAAAGTATTATTATAGGTACTCTGTGGAAAACAGTTGCTGAATTCATAGTTCACAAGATTCTTCAAATTCAAATCGGTACCTTTATAATGTACACTTAGTTTTTAAATTTGAATTTCCCTAACAATTTGCTCAATCAATAATATTTGGGATAAATTAATTATTATATTAAAAGCTATATTTTACCTAAAGAATGGATGAATGCTTTCATCTGGCATAAAGTCACATTTGCTCCTGTCAACCTGATCATTTTTTGCAACATGTGCTTTAGTTATGTGCTCAAATACCCAGTTGGGTACTCTATTACGCCGATCATATGATAAAACAAAATCATCATAAGAGCGGATATTGTCTAAACTGGGAAATCCGAATTTCATTATTTGTGATACCTGAAATTATGAAATATTTGTCACATCTCCGTTTGATAATAAAATTAAACTTCTCACATCCCACTGATAATTAGTCCTTCAATGCCTAGTCGTCAACTGAAGTTGACATAACAATTAAAATTTAATTGTGTCTGGTTTATCGGGCTTTGATGGGTTAGTAGTTCAAAAAAAAAGTTAGAAAGTCCCATTCATTAAAGGTTACTCAGAATATAGCTCATTTTATTTCCAGCTAACTTTTATTTATTGATCTGTGAAGCACCCTCTTAACACTTTAATGTGTGCATGCCAGCTGGTTATAAATATAATATCATTAAAGAGCAAAAATCATGAATTAAATGCCTACCTATTTATTCGATAAATCACGCATTATTTTACAAGGTAGGTACCTCATACAATTACAAATAAAATACTGTGTAGCCTCTAATGATTAATACCTAACTAAACTAAACTTCTGTGTTTCTACTCTAGATACCAAGTACTAACCCTATCTTTGACGGTACCTCCGTCGGAATAAGGGGCCGCAGCTGAGACCGTGCCAAAGATAGGCAATCCTGGCAAATTTTTGACTATGTTTCCATTGATCACCAGAGACTGCTCACTTGTATCTTCACGAAATTTACCTTTAAACTGTCCTAATCCTATGCAATAACCAGCGAAACCAACAGATCCCAACTGTGCGACATACAATAACTTTTTACGAAACATATCTAATCAACTTAGTACACTGCTATTGTTTAATATTATTGCTTGTTAGTTAAAAATTCGTTTAAAATTTGTTTTATTCTGATAATTTTCAGGTTATTTTGCCCGATTCTGAAGTATAGGTATAGGGAACAGTTTACAACACTTATTTGTTATCTCTTACTTTCAGAAGGTATTAAAGAAAGATAGCAATAAATTACAAATGATTTGAACTTTTTGGGTTCATTACTAAATTTTTTTTAATTCACACTATAAAGGGAAGGCAAAGGGAACTTAAGACCATACAGCCATGTCTTAAGTATTTCTTTATTTCTTCTTTTATTGCATTAAAATGCTAGCGTAACACATTTCTATGTTTCTTGGGAGTATTTAACACGAAATATATGATGACAGTCACTTTATGTGCTACTTAATGAGGTGGATAACCACAAAAAGTTCTCATCGTATTTCACACCATAATCACTTTTATTCTAATAATCTTTTAGTTGCACGTCAACACAAACACTTTGCATATAAAACAACACCACTTTTATAACACAAAGTTCGCTCCGAAACAATTTTTAATTATTAAAATAAAAATCTTGACCGACGTAATGTAAGTCGGTAATGTGTACGAATAACAAGGGTAAAAAAGTTTATATGCACTCCACGGTATACACCGTGGAGTGCATATAAACTTTTTTACCCGGGCGGCTTGGCGGGTTTTAATGGCGTCGGTCAAGATTTTTATTTTAATAATTAAAAATTGTTTCGGAGCGAACTTTGTGTTATAAAAGTGGTGTTGTTTTATATGCAAAGTTAAAAGTTATTAAAATAAAAGTGATTATGGTGTGAAATACGATGAGAACTTTTTTGTGGTTATCCACCTCATCACGTCCAGTGCAATTAGAGCAATCTACTGCCTTGCTGCTCGAACATCTCTTAGAGACTTATTTAAAGAAATAGATATACTAACAGTGGCTTCTCAATATATTTATGCTTGCATAATTTTTGTACGTCAAAATTTAAATTCCTACTTAAGACACAGCGATGTACATGCATTAAATACAAGAAATAAAAATAAGTTGATCTTACCGTCTCTAAGACTGCATAAAGTTTTTAATACTTTTATAGGTCAAAGCATACTTTACTATAACAAGATTCCTAATAACGTACTAGACTTGCCATTTGACAAATTTAAAATTCACATTAAGAAAATTCTAATGTCCAAAGGTTACTATACTATTAACGATTATATAAATGACAAAAATGCTTGGTTGTAACTTATAATGTCATAAGTTATTTCCACCAATAGCATTTCATTGATTTTGTGGTTGCTGGAAGATGTCATGCTCTCTATAAGTTTCTGCGGTGGTGGCGTCGTGTGCCGGGTCGCTCCGTTCCCTATGATATGGTTGAGCGGAGCGATGGCTGGCACATGCGTCATACTTGTGAACAGGTGCCACTAGTGGAAATGGTCATCTCTAAGCTTCCTTGATTTTGTAATAATTTACCTACATATCCATCAATAGTATCATTTTTGAGGGATTTTTGAGGTATATGGCACTATAGGATATTATATATAAAACAATACAATTATTATTGTAATGACGTGCTCAGACAAGTGTTTAAAATTAATGAAAGATGTTTAGCTTTATTAGGTCTTTGTATATTAATTGTTGACCTTTGTGTATTGTAATACCTATATTGTGAAGGTGCATTGTCGGACAGCCTTTAAATACAGTAAATATTGTTATCATTAGGTACTTATTGGTACTTTAATATACCTTTTTTATACTCTGTGCGACACTGCGCTGCTAAATACTATTACTGTGTAATTAAACATTGTAACTTAATGATTGAAAAGAGTGACTACACGAGTTTGTTGCCGGAATCTTCTCGGTAGTTCAACTTTTGGAACCGGTGTAAATTCAGACAGACTGACAGACAGACGGACCGACAGACAGACCGATAGACAGACTGACATAACATTCTTAGCTTACGTAGATGCAGATAAGACAGAGAGACAAACATTATGAAATTGTTAGTTAGTTAATATTATTTTTATGTGATAGACTTAAGGGTTTTTTTGTTGACGATTCAAAAGTGCTTCTTGGGGGCCTAATTGAATAAAGATATTTTCATTTTCATCAAGTAGCACATAAAGTTTGATGAACATATGAAATGTGTATCACCAGCATTTCAATGCAATAAATGAAGAAATAAGAAATACTGAAGACATGGCTGTATAGACATTAGTTTCCGTAGCTTTTCCATTGTAGGGAGAATTAATTAAAAAAAAAATAAACCGTACCGTATGTCAATTGTCAATGTCAGTTTGACATTTCTTTCATCATTTCCCAATTAAAAAAATTTTGTTATTTTCATTTTATTTGAGTTTCGTAGTTCCATTTGTTCAAATTTGTTGCGTTTGTCGAATAGCAAATGTTTTAATAAATAATTTCAGAAGTGTTAAATGAGTTTATTACTCATAATACCTAATTAGTCCGATCTGGAAAACATGACAAAATTATTTAGAGCTAACCGCGTTTTTGTTACCCTTCTCTACCGCTGCAAATACAGCACAGCTCCTAAATCAGTTTCTCCAGTACGCATAATTGATAAAGAATTCCTTTCGGATGACTACACGAATATCACGCCTAAAATCATATCATATTTGGGTCGCAACCTTCATTTGGAAAAAGGGAACCCCCTGTCAATTGTGCGCCAAAGAATTGTAAACTACTTCTACTCCTCTTTCACACATAGAGGCAGTCCTTCATTTAGTGTATATGACAACTTATCTCCAATAGTTACAACTAAACAAAACTTTGATGACTTGTTGATTCCACTAGACCATCCCAGCAGAGCCAAATCTGACTGTTACTATGTAAATAAGGATATATTATTTAGAGCACACATGACAGCACATCAGAGTGAACTACTGAGAGCTGGCTTAAACAATTTTTTGATGATTGGTGATGTCTACCGCAGAGATGAGATTGATTCTACACATTTTCCTGTGTTTCATCAAGTAAGTAGGTAATATAAGTCCGGTGAGGTTGGTATTCTAACAGTCTTCAAGAAATAATAACCCTATTGATCAAGTTACCTTAAACGCAAGATGCCAATGTAGGTGTTATACCTAAACATGGCATTTGCCTAAAAAGCTGTTTGCCCTAAATGAGAAATGCTTATGAAGCAGCATGCCTGATTGCTGTGTCTACCTTTGCAACAATTATTGTTACTTTGAAGATATTGACATTGCCATGTCTATCTTTGAAATAATATTCCTTGTGAGACAGAATTTAGCTCTATTTAAATAAATAAAAAAGTCTAAAGCTACAAAGTAGTAGTAGTAGTAACATTTGTAATAATGTTAAATTCAAAAATTAAGAATAGCAGTATTTTTGATATTTTTTACTTTATGAAATCCAATTATACTTCATGTGGGAAAAATGTTGAGATACAGTCCACCAGAATTCTACTAGACTGCAACAAAAAAAACAGGCACTGTATCATACCTTTTCAAGTCATCTAATTTATTAGTTACTCAAAAATTATTATATTTAAATATAATCTGCCTAATTTTCCAGGTGGATGCTGTAAGATCACAACGTAAAGAGGAATTGTTCCAAGATCATCCTGACTTGGAAATATTTGAACAAGCATTTGATTTAAGCAATCCACACACATTCACAAATACCATCACTGACCCAAACAAGCAGAGTTGTCACACATTAGAGGCTGCAAAATTAATGGAAAGCCAACTAAAAAGTCATTTAATGGGTCTTGTCTATGCTTTATTTGGAAGAGATATTGACCATCGATGGGTAGAAGCTTATTTTCCTTTTACACATCCATCCTGGGAGCTTGAAATTTTGTATGAAAACAAATGGATGGAGGTGTTGGGCTGTGGTATTGTTCGTAATGAGATTCTAGCCAAAGCTGGCCCTAACAACAGCATTGCATATGCTTTTGGTATGGGGTTGGAGAGGATAGCAATGGCGTTGTATAAAATACCAGATATCCGATTGATGTGGAGTACTGATTCTGGATTTTTAACTCAATTCCAAGATAAAGATATAAATGCAAAAATCACATATAAAGCAGTATCATCATACCCTCAATGTACAAATGACATTTCTTTTTGGCTGCCGCCTACCCTCACGGTTGAGACATTTATGAGTAATGATTTCTATGACTTAGTTAGAGATATAGGAGGAGATATCATTGAACAAGTAAGAATATATTATATTAACTTGTATGACACAGACACTTGTAAGTTTTAAGTTGTAATAGTTATACATAGGGCCTAATTCTGGGAACACACTTTAATTCTAAATTTAAGTACAGTATATCTCTTTCTCGCAATAAGTAATAGGAAAAAGATAGCAAGAATCTGGTTAGAGCTGTCACTTAAATTTAGATAGATTTCAAAGAAACCATAGACAGTTTTAGACGGCATGTACGGAGGTGCCTCCTAAGCACTGCATTTTAGCATGTTCAATAAGGTCGAAAATTGAATGCACCTTTCTAAATGTCAATTTATATGACAGCCATCCTTTTCTTTTCCATTTTGAGAGAAAGAAATAGACTGAACTTAAATTTAAACTTAGCATGTGTTCGCCAGAATTAGGGCCATAGTCACTTAACCAACATAATTGCTAAACTAATAATATAGTTATTGATATCAAATACAGAGAGCTTCTGTAGTACAATTAAGACCACATAACATTTTACTGTCTGGCATAAAGTAAGTGTTAAGTTACAATTTTTAGCTATATTATGCTGTTGACATATCCATACTAGTGTGAAAGTTTCTCTGTCTGTCCGCTACGCTTTCACACCTATATCACTGAACCGATTTAGATAACATTGCGCATGGAGATAATGTCATGAGATAAGAAATTAGCTGCCATTAGGTGAGACAACCAGAATCTGCACAGCGGCTACTATTGCTCATATAATAACTGTGAAAGTAACTTTGCCTGTCGTTCTCTTTTTGTTTCTTTTCCTAAACCACTAAACCGATTTAGATAAAATTTGGCTTGAAGGTAGATTATATCCTGAGAAAGGACATAGAAGGATATCTTAGGGGAGATAACTGACTGTAATAATATAAATTTATAAATACAAAATACTTTTTATAATTCCAGGTTAAACTAAAGGATAAATTTGTACATCCAAAGACTAAGAAACACAGCCTCTGCTACAGCATTGTGTACAGGCATTTAGAAAGGACACTTACTCAGGCAGAAGTGAACCAAGTCCACAGTGCAATCGAGGATGCTGTCACAGACTCATTTAATGTGGTTATTAGATAAAATTTTTTGTTGAATTATTGAATATATTTATTGTTAGTATTTATTTCCTTTTGTTTGTTCTTCATTCAAATATAAATTGTTTAGTAAACGGGTAGGTATAATAGTGCCTCAAACTGCTGTATAAGGTTCATGTGAAGTGAACGTAGTTATCTTTAGGCAACACTATGTTTTAACACTACTAACGCGCAGCACTCATACACACACACACACACACACATTCAGCAGATTATGTATTCTGTGGCAAGGGTTGCCATCCGTCCGGGTTTCCCCGGATTTGTCCTAGTTTAGAGGGCGTCCGGGGAGCGTCTGGGCGGGGCTCCATTTGTAGTCCGGGCTTAAAAAGTCTTGGGCCGCCCGTGACACACGCACTGTGCCCGCTGTATTATTTATAAATTTAAAAAAATCTAACTGGTTATTAGAACAATTTGTAACTGTAATACCTAATCAGATTCTGTTTTCTTACGCACATTTAAAATGATAAAAGATGACTAAATTTAATTTTAAAGTCTGAAAATAAATAATAAGGTGATAAAAGCCGGACCAAGAAATTGTGCTAGTTTAAACAAAAAGATCGCGAAAAAACGCGAATGCCGAAAGTTAATACACGGAAAATCAATTTAGCGGAAACCGTCTAACAAATCATTTATGACAATTTCAACTGTTCTTAATTTTTGATTTTAACATTATTATAAATGTTTGAAAAATTACTTAGTAATTAAAATATAATAAAACTAGAAAAATTTTCACGTCCTGAGGCAGGAATCGAACCCGCGACCTTTCGCAATCCGGGCGACTGCTCTGACCACTGAGCCACCCAGGACTTAGGATATCCCTGTGAAATTCTTCTAGTCTATCTGTATTTGCGTTTATGAGCTAACGTCCACCCTACAATGTCGAAATATTCTATTTCAACATCCGAAACGAGTATTTTTACAAATACCAACGATTCGGTTAAGTTAGGGCAGTGCTTTCAAATATTCTTAATTTTTGATTTTAACATTATTATAAATGTTTGAAAAATTACTTAGTAATTAAAATATAATAAAACTAGAAAAATTTTCACGTCCTGAGGCGGGTTCGATTCCTGCCTCAGGACGTGAAAATTTTTCTAGTTTTATTATATTTTAATTTCAACTGTTTTTATTACACTGACTATGTTTAAAAAAACCTGGCTTTGGGCTAAAAAATCCGAAGTTTTCACGCGTCTTGTCCTGCTTGCCAAATTTTAGAGATGGCAACCCTATCTGTGGCGGAAACAAGCAGTGGTGCTTTCTTGAACAACTTAATATGTACCTACTATTAACCGTAGAACTGTAGAAGTACGACATTTTTTGAAATACTAGCGAAATGCGAAGCATAGAGTAGCGTATATGTGCCAGCCGTAATTAAATATTATTATATATTAATCTTGACCCTACAATACAAACTATATGTTTGTATTTAATTACAAAGATTGTCACTAGATGGCTCTGAACGCTTTCTGATCGCGCTAGCGTATTTTAGAGCGCCTTCACATTAGCGTTTGTCCAGCATAGGCGTTCGTTGAACGTATGTGCAGCGCAGACGCCGCGACAACGTAACGCACGCGTCGCGTTGTCGCGACGTCTCTGCTGGGGCACTTGAGTACGCTGCGCTAGCGTCACAGGTGCGCGACGCATACGCCGCGTTAGCACAGCGTTGAATTAACTGAAGATGAACCACTGCGAAAACGCGACGCGTGCGGTACGTTGTCGCGGCGTCTGCGCTGCGCATACGTTCATCGAACGCCTACGCTGGACAAACGCTAGTGTGAAGGCGCTCTTACGTCGCCTTACGCATTGTCAATTGGTAGCTAGCCAAGCGGACTTAGAAAAGCCGTAATACCACCAACCAAACCGAGCAGAAAATTTCTGCCCCCACTAGAATCGAACTCCGGACCTCTAGATCTGAGGCAGGTGGTCTCAACCACTAGACCACAGAGGCGGTTAAAACACCATTAGGTACACCAATAAGCCTTTCTATTTAGGACAGAATAAGTAGGTATTTGATATAATAATATTAAAACAAATTAATCTGTGGAAGGGGTGTGAAGGAGATTGTGAAATTGCGCGGGCTAATTATGATATTATTGGTGGGAGGAGCTCGGTGTCGTAGTGATTTGAACTCTGGTTTCCTTTACGAAGCAACTTTCGCCATGGTCGATCCGGGATGGGTCAATCAAAACTTGTAATCTCGAGCTCCTCTGTCCTTCGCCCCGGTTGTCACTGCAACCGCTTTAACCCACCAACCCGACCGGCTGCCGAGTGGTATGTACCCCTTGGAGCAAATGATTGTATGATGAGTAACTACGAGTATTTATTTACGAGTCATGGATGTTTATAAAGTTTATTCATTTCATATATCTACATATTGTTTTTCATTATTTCGCGCTGAAACCGAAAGAGAGAGAGAGAGAGAGCTCAAAAGGGTGTTAAACCTCGTACCATGCTTGCATCACTATTACGTCTGTGCTCGTACCTTAATGGGGATCTAACAATCTTGTCGAGTTCAATGCTAAGAAGACACAGGTGTGCGCGTTTACAGCTAAAACGTCGCCGTTCCTTCCCCTTCCGTCTCTTAAGTGCACCATTCTGACCACTTATGTCTGCTCTATAAAACTCAGGTCCGGTGTTGCGTGGAATATTGTTCGCACTTGTGGGATGGCTCCGCCAAGTACCTACTCGATGCCCTGGACAGATTGCAGCGTCGTGCTGTCCGTATTGTTGGCGATGTAGAGGTTCACAAACAACGGAACAACCTTGAGCCTCTGCAATTGCGTCGCTTAGCGCCTTCTATCAGCTTTATCACGGTGAGTGCTCTGAAGAGCTGTTTGACCTTGTCCCACCTTCGCCATTCCTACTCAGAAGCACGCGTGCCGGTCTTCGAAATCATCAATTCACTGTCTCCACCTCAACATCACGTACAAAGAAATTTAGTAACTCGTTTCTTTGTCGTACTTCCAGAACTTGGAATTCTTTGCCAGCACAAGTGTTCCCTCCTTCCTATAACATGGGTTCCTTCAAAAGAGGCGTCAAAAAGCACCTTTCGGGCCGGCAAGGTGGAGGCGGCTAGAGCAGTGTCTGAACTGCACTAGCTGTCTTCGCATATGGACTCTTCTTACCGCTTCACATCAGGTGGTGTGGAGTCATTTGTCGTGCTTTGTATATAAAAAAATCTGTGTTACCCTAGTACTAATAACACAAGCTCTTAATGATGCTTACTTTGGGTTAGATAATAGGTATGAGTGTAAAAAATCCCACATGGCTCCAGAATGGCGGTGATATGGCCCAAACTCCTCATGTGTTTCTCCCATATCATCATCATCATCATCAATTATACGTCCCACTGCTGGGCACAGGCCTTCCTACATGGGAGAAACACATGAGGAGATTGGGCCATAACACCACCACGCTGGCCCAATGCGGGTTGGTGGGTTAAAGCGGTTGCAGGAACAACCGGGACCAACGGCTTCCGAAGCACGGAGGAGCTCGAGATTATAAATTTGATTGACCCATCCCGGGACCGACCATGGCGAAAGTTGCTTTGTTTTCGTAATCGAAACTACTACGCCACCGAGCTCCTTTCTCCCATATAGGAAGACCTTTACCTACTCAGCAGTTGGGAGTCTATAGGCTGGTGATGATGATAATGGTGAAGAGATGTTTCAAAGGGAACGGTATTTTTTCAGGAAACAACAAAATGATACAACACTATATTTGAAAACAATGGTGCTTATATTTTTAAACACTCAACTCATACCTCTATTTACATACAATTCATGTCTATTTATATACAAGACTTACCTATCCGCTAGATCTATGAGTAATATCACTATTGTGATGTATAACTTGTGGTTACAGTGACAATTAATTACTGAGGTAATTTTAAAACAATCAAAATTATTTTTTAAATAACTTTTTGGTCACTATTTATTTAAAATATTAGGTAATATGGTAATGTAGGAACTTTACCAATAAAAAAATAAAAAAACGTGCGAGCCGTAGTCACCGTGTTAAAATTACTGATAAGAGAATCGTTACAACATGTTAGCAACCCCTAATAAAATAGTAATACTTTGATATTTACATAATAATTTAATCGTACAAACAAAAATCTAACAGCTAATAAAAACGTTCATAATAGATGCGGCTTTCATAGTGCATCTGTTACCTACACTTGATTTGCTGTCGTCTGTACAATGGTGGTCCAACCTCTCTTTCTAGTAGGTTCTGTTGCTAAGCGTTTCGATGGAGAGTAAGAGAATTTTGCTTATTATTATTACTTTCAAGATCTGATGTAATTACATTAGAACCTTTAATTTGGCTACCTTCGTACTGCCACGTAAGATTTATTTTCAGAAAACCGTATGTAAATCTAGCTATTAGTTAGTCGATTTTTTGATAAACCTAATTTTTAAGTCTGATGAATTTAGGAATGCTTTAAAAGCTAATAGTACTTGACATGTCGTAAGAATAGAGGGAATAGCCCGCTTTGTACAAAATTAAATGTCATTATTATGACGCATCAAATGTCTTAGATAATTTTACAATCTACAATTTTGCTAATAGTTAAAGAATGTGATTTAAAATTGTGAAAATTATCGCCTCTTAACATTTTAGGTACAGCATTTCATGCCGATAAAGATCAAATTAAATTAAAAAATGCAACGACATTTTAAATCACATTATTTATTTGAGCGACTTTTAAAACATAAATAATAAATATCACAAAGTATAATATAACAAAAATATTGGAAAACCAACCTATATACACGTCGCCGCCATCTTGTTAAATTAGCCGCTTAATTGGATGGCTTGCCCGTTGATTAAATTCCGGCATCCAATTACATGTCTAACCCGATACTTAATTGAACTAGACTCGTTTAACGTTTAAAAACTTGGCGTATTGAATGGATCGTCAAGTTCCGAAAAGTTTCAGTTTAATTGGCAGGTTCAATGTTATTTTTTTTATGACTACTTATAACCGACATCGTTTTGGTTTTATGTGGTATCCAACAAAACTGTCCAGACTCGTTATTAATCATTGTTGATTTATAAATGTTTCTTATTATTCTATCTGTGACTAGTAACAGGCGATAGCATCCTATAACGAGATAATTATGTAATTTGTATATATTAATATGTTCCAGGCTGTTCTCATATCAAGAAATGGATAAAAAGCACTTTCTGGCGTTTAAACACCAAGAATGCAATCATTGTTGTCATCACTCTCATCATCATAGCAAAGAAAAGAAATTTCCGCTTCCATGTCATCTTGTTCTTTATTTTCTTGACACAAATCATTATTTTCTTGGGACAAATCCATATTCTCTTCGGGGAAATCTATATTTTCTTGAGACAAATCTATATTTTGTTGGGACAAATCTGTATTTGCTTGGGACAAATCTTTGTTTATATCTTTATTGTTTGTCCTTTCTTTGTTTTCTGATTCATTGCTATCGGCTGTTCTCAATTGATTTGGTATAATATTCTCCACTTGTGGTTGTGTCTGATCTTCTACACATCTCATGCGTTTCGCTTTTGTAGCTAACGGTTCATCGTCAGAAGATTCACTTCCTGAACATACTTGTGACAGATTTATGTTATCCTGATTCCCACATGCATCAAGCAATTGCTTTCTCTGTCTCTCTCTGTGCTTCTGCTGACTGGCATTTAAGTTTTCTTTACTCATTCGTTTTCTATTTAAAATTCCTATAGACCTAAACAGTTTAAGGGGTTGCGCTTGCGTAGGTTGTGCAGGTTGTACAGGCGGTATACGAGAAGGCTTCAATAGTGATCTTGAATTCTGTGAGACAGTAAGATCGTCACAGTTATCTTGATCACTAGTTAAGTCAATAACTATTTTTTCACATGGATCAATGTTTTTACTTCTATCGTTCACAATTTTTTTAATGCGCACAGCGATTACTGAGACAACACCAGTCTCCAAATCCAAAGTAAAAAAATTCATGTTTTTTTTACACGCATATTGCAATTGAGAAAATGTAGAGATTGGAGTCAATTCTGATAGCTGTTTTGTGGGTGGTGAAGAAAGTATTACAGGCTGGGCAGTTGATTTCGGTAAAAAACTTATAGGTGGTACTTCAGGAGAATTTTTGGTCGTTGCCGGTGCTACATCTTCCAAAGATATTCCTGACATTTGCATTAGATCTGACAAAAGTGTGTTTCGGTTTGAATTTGAACAAGTCTGATCATCCGCAGAGTCTTTATTTTCTGAACAATTTTTAGCTGGTAAGTCAACAGAAATGGAAGCGCATTCAGTAATGCTTTCGGCCATAATTTCATCCGAGTCCTTGTTTTCTGTATTATTTTGATTACCTAAACTATCTAAGACAGTCGCATTTTCAGCAGTATATGAACTTATAACACTACTATCTTCGTGAGACTTTGTTGTGCCATTTTGCACATCGCTGACAATATTAATTTCTGTACCTTGGTTTGATTCACAAACAACCTGTGATGTGGTGGGAATATTTGGTTCTGCGATATGTTTATTTGTATAACTAGCATTTGCTACAATATTTTGTAATATCTCGTTTTCGATGTCAATGGGAGTTGACGTAATAGCCTTTCCTATAGAAGAAACAGTATCAATACTGTCTATATTCTCTGCTGTAGGTTTACTTCTGTTATCAATTGATAAATTACAGCTGTTTGCCAAATTCTTTGCATTATTATCTGATGTTTCATCGTCAGTTAGATTAACAACTTCCGAAGTGTGTTTGGTTAGATCTACACTGGCACTAGGTACATTTAATTCTGATAACTGATGCTGCACAGCTGATAATATATGTGGAAGAGTGGCAATTTTTTCTGCATCTAATTTAGCTGTAGGATCTACAGAGCATGAAAGATTTCCATCAGGTAGTAATAGAATCTGTACCCCTTCTGGTAAAACCAAATTAGGCACATTCGTTTCTGTTTGGTCCATATTTATAACTTCTTGAGAGGTTGATTCAGTTGATAGATCATCTGGAATTATTCCATCTGTCAGTAAAATTCTATTGCGACCTAAATATATTGGAGATCCCTTTCCTGTGTCGCCATGATTGCGATTTAAATACAATATCTTTTTTGCAGGTTTTCCTGTGTCTCGATTATGATTTGATTCGATTTGATTAAAAGTAACAGTATGATTGCGGTGATGTGCCATCCTGGATGGATTTCCTACCAAATTTTGCATCGGTTCTTTCAGTTTTCTAGGTATAAGTTTAATATATTGATTTCCATGCCCTATTGGCTTTATAGTTGGTGCGACAAGCCGACTGGCCGGCAGTACTTTTATCCGAGGGATTTTACAATTTGGCAGTAGTGTTTCTGGGTTGTCACTTTTCGGTTGGGCATCCAAAGAATGGTTGCTAGGAGTATGTGTATTTTCAGAATCATCTATTTCTATTACGTCACTTTCATCGATATTTTTTGTATTTTTGTCTACTTTAGTTTGAGTACCAGCACTCGGTACTGATGTTTGATCCAGGACAGGTATAGTTTCATGTATGAGCTTGATTGGACTCGATTGTCGTGTCGTTCCATCAATTTTATTAGAATCAGCCACTTTATTTGATTGAGGTTCTTCATCATCAGATATGGTTATTAGGTGTGGATTTTTTGCCTTTAACATATTTTCTGCTAGTGTATTTCGACAGCAGCAATTGCACAAGATGGGACACATGTGCTTCCGTTTAACATTCGGCGCCAGTAGTTTCAGCCTTGCCCAGCAACAATATATTTTTGATTTATACAACTGGGCACAAACCTTAGTACTTACACTTTTGGGTCTCATTTTTGATTCGAGTGCTCGTTTCTTTTTTAATACAAGTGCTTCTTGCTTTTTTAATTTAGCTCCTTCTTTGCGCTTCTTTAATTCTTCTTGCAGTCTTTTCTCGAATTCACATTTCTTTGTTAATTCATGTTGCTCATTTTCTTGAATCTGTGTTGTATTATCTGCGGTTTTTGGTTCATTATTACAGATTTTGCTAATTAAAGCTTCGTTAGCTTTTTTCTCTTTTTTCATAAGTGCCTTTCTGTCAGATTTAGAAAGCTTCGTTATGTCCGTAAATGCTTCCGGACTACCATTTATTACTTTAAACATTTTACTAAGCGTATCTATTGTTATCAATGCATCGCCGTAATCTTTATGAACATTTGCAGATTTACAAAGCCAACTGGCTGTGGACCATTCCACTTTTTTTTTGTAACGTTGTAGTTGGGTTGTAAAATTAGATCTTTTTGATAATTTTGGATCACATTTTTGTTTAAAGTAATTAGTATTGTGATGTTTTAGATTCATCTGCTGATTTAGTTGGGCAACATTATATTTATCAGCTGTGGGAGTGGTTTGGTTGTTTACCAATTGGACAGGTGGCCTACATTTTTCATTATGACCTAGAACTCTCATCGGCGTTATTTCTGCAGTGTAAAGGCGCTGATTCATTTTGCGAATATTGTCGATGTCAGGTAGTGTGATAATTTTTTTTCTTTCCAGTAAAGCTGATTGTTTCGTATTTGGCGAATCATTGTCAGGATTCAGGACAGATAACATGTGTTGAGGCGTTATTTGATCAATCAAACTTTGAACAGGCATCGCTGAGGGTACAATAGCGGTCATTTGTTCATTTGCCTCTATCACTTTTTCTACAGGTGCTGTAGTATCACTAGATTTTAAATAAAGAGTACCTTTGATGAGCTTACACTCGAATGCCTTACTTATATCAACTGTCATTGGTTTCAAGCTCTTCAACATCGCTCGATTACGAGTAGAGCTTAAAAATCCAACAGTTAACCTTTTTAGCCTAGTATTGAAATCCGGATTTCTACATAGTTGTATAGGATTGTAGCTACGACTTCTAGGTTTTTGCAATAAGAAACTAGTAGGTTTCACTCTTTTGTCTTCCGATATTACTTCTGTTTCGATAGTTTTTTCATCATCTGTATCTGAATCGTCGTCGTTTTCAACAGGATTTAAGTCGTTATCTGTATGTTCTTGGTTTTCTTGTTTTGGTTCGACAGATTTATTAATTTTTCTTACAGGTTTACTTTCACTAAGAATGTTTTCTATCAAATTTTTGTCACTTATACTGTCAATAGTACTATTTTTTAAAACAATCATATCATCTAATTTAGTCGTGTAAACCATAAGATTCATTAATAGCTTTAAATCAAATTTTGGACCGTCCTCGACACATTTAAGCTCTTCATCTTTAATAGGAGTTGATTCCAAAGATGCAGAAGTATCTGTAATTAAAATAATAAACTTTTAAGCACAATTTTTGTATTTTAGGGAAAATTACAATAACTACAATAAACGAAAATTTTGTAGTAAAATTTTATAATATAGTTTGATCACTAACACTTGATGCAAAATTTGTATAGGCTTTACTTACCACGTGATTTAATGTCTTCTGGCATGAAAGTCTTTATAATATCTTCTTCATCGTCATATTCAATCCCATCATCAACCAGTTCTATCCCATCGTCAGAAAAGGTCAGATCAATTGGGATACCCATAAAGGGATTGGTAACTCGTGCATTTTCAACATCCGAACTAGTCTGTTTTATTTGAGATTCCTTCTTTTCAACTCTCTCATCAGTTGCATTAGATTTCTTTAAATCTGCATCTGCTTTATTTTGGTTGTCTAAAAAGGATTTAAGTTTCTCATTTACTTCATTATCATCTACATTCATTTGTTCATCACGTATGGCAGTATCTGGAACAACTTTGCATGTTTCTTCTATATTTTTAGAAATCACACTACTAAATTTAGCTAATACCTCACTCTCTACATTAACATTACCAAAAACGTTCGTTATTTGAGGCATTACAATAGTTTCAGGAATGTTTTCAGATATTATACTACTAGTGTTATTTGCAACAGAATCTTCGCACTCATTAGGATCAACCAATTCTTCGTTAATATTTGCAACAGAATCTTCATACTCATTAGGACCGACATATTCTTCGTTAAGATTTGCAACAGAATCTTCGCAACCATTAGAACCAATACATTCTTCGTTAAGATTGGTTATACTATTTTCTGCACCCTTCTCAACGTCATCTTCGGCTACAGCCTCGTCTAATTCAGTATCATCGTCATCTCCATCAATATCCGGGATACTTTGCAACAATTTTGTATCTCGTTCTCGCAATTCTTTCGCTAATTGCTCAGGGTTTGCTTGAATTTCCATGTCAGTGTTTTCTGCACGCTCCGTTTTTATAACAATATTCTCAGAAGGAATTGAATGATCCGGTGACGTAGGCCGTTCATTACTTTCTGAAACATTCTCAGAGTCGGATTCAACGTCAGCCAACTCTATGGTCTCAATGTTTGGTTCTAATAAAACGACATCTGGCTCGTTTTCTGAAAAGTGTCATAAATTAAAGGCCTTTAAATTATGCATACGTGGTATGTGTTGTTTTTTATCACAAACCATATATTTTGGATTTGAGTATTTACACTTTAAATGTTTTAATAATTCTAAATCTTAATTAAAACTTATTTGTGTAATTTAGTTGAAGAAAATTTTCTTTATTCTATTTAGAATAAAATTAGAAAAGTATACAATTATTATTCTCATAAATTAATTTCAATATCATTCTCACTGGCAATTCATTGACGAATAAACATTAATTAAAAATAATATCGTAAATTAATAAGCATCTTGTAGAAAAATAACTACTGCGGCGTCAGAATTGAATCATTTTGCGACAGATAAAGGAATCAGGAAATAAATTTTAATAAATGTAATCTCACCATTAGTGCTTACAGATTTTGTAAGAGATTGTGATCTGAACTTGTTTTCCTGAAAAATAATATAGTTTATCTTAAACACATCTATTTTACTAATCATTTCATTCAAATATTTTTACATTAAAAAACAGGTTAAATTATTATTTATAATGCATTTCTACAATATGGATATCAAATGAAAGGGTTCGCTGAGAATAAAAAGGCAGACTCAGAAACCTAGCCAGCAATAAACAACTAAAAAATAAAAAATAAATTAAAATAAAAAAAAACTTTAAAAAAAAAAGATTTTATATAAATGCTCTAAAAAGAAGAAAATAAAATTTTCCTTTAAAATTTTAACTATAAACTAATAAATAACCTCATCATATTTTAATGTTTTTGATGCGTTTAAACCCAAGCGGTTATCCCGCCAGGAGGAATATATTTTTTCATCATTTTCTTTTTTTTTTTATTTGTAATTGTTATATTATATGATCATTAAAGCTTGTCGCAAGGTTTGCGTTAGTATTAGCTTAACTTAACTTAGCAGATTAAGTTACTCAGTTATATAGGTACCTTCCATTTTATTTACACAAGTAAATCGCGCGACAAGCTTTAATGATCATAAAAATTGTGTACTTTTAATAAGTTTATAGTTAAAATTTTAAAGGATAAGATGTTTTTGAAAATGGCAAACGATTTCTATGAAGTAATATATCCCATGTTTTAGTTTATTGTCCCATTGACGGCACCATCCTTTAGACAGGGTAATGAAATAATGCAGTCAATGTTACATTATTTCATAGAAATTTCATGATATAACAAATGAATAAGATGTTTTTAAAAGTGGCAAACCATTTCTATGAACTAATATAGCCCATGTTTTAATTTATTATCGTGTTGACGTCACCATCCTGTATATAATATCGCAGCGATCCGGTTAAATTAGCCACAATTGGTTGCCTAGACCATTGATAAAACGCCGGCGCACAATAAAGTGGCTAAAGGACAACTATAAATATTTTTATAGTTATAGTTGTCCTTAAGCACTTAAAAAAAAATACAAATACATATTTTAAAACCAAAGTTAGCAAAGGAGGACTTATCTATATAAGAGATCTCTTCCAGCCAATCCATAAATGTGTGAGACAAACTGTTGAAATGTAGGCAACACGAAGTGCATTTAAGACATCGATAAAGGGAACTAAAATCCTTATTGTCATTATCAACGATTTAAGTTTAGCTTCACTTATTATTTATTAACTTTTTTTTTATTTCTTAATTGTCAAAAGATTGGACGCCTAGGTAGGTCGTTTAAATGAAACAACTTTTGTGGGACTGCGGTAGTTTTAAGGTTATTTTTATTAGGACTTATTACCGAAATCGATTTGGTTACAAGTAGTCACAATAAACAACCTTGCACCTACCAATCTCACCAAAACTCTTCAGTACATGACGATCCACCTAGGCGTCCAATTGTGATATCGTTCAATACGCCAAGTCGTTAAACGTTGAGTGATGCTAGTTGCATAAACTGTCAGCCTAGGCATTTAATTGGACGTCGGCGTCCTTGGCATTCAATTAAGTGGCTCATTTAACCAGATAGCAGTTACAAGTACATCCATAAAATAATAAATTATAAATAAATTATTTACATGATGTTGCACGTCCATATTCTGTTGTATCATGGAATAGAGGATATAGGCCTATCAACAAGTTTTTCATGATCGATAAAGAATGTTTCGTCTTCAAAATTTATAATTTAGATATAAAATAATTATTTATATAGCATTTTGTAAATTGATAAACCGGAACAATAATGACAGTTAAAATTGCAAAATGAATTCCATATTTGGCAACACTGTACTGTACCTACTTAGTGTTGCCAAATAATTTAAAAATACAAAGAACGAAATAAAACAATTGCTTTTATTTAACTTTATGGTCAAAATACTGTAAAATATCGAAAGCTTATTTGCAAAAAGCGATTTAACTACACTATTCATGTTTTTCTGATGTTATGTGAATTGTGACGTCATGTAACCACAAAAATCTTTATAATTTATTTATTTTCTGGGAGATGCGTTCGAGCGGCGGCGTTGACTCTCCTATTTAGTCGCTTCAAATTGTAACGTGGTTGCACTTCTTTAACGTTATTATTTTAAATTTTATATAGAGTATGTTTTACTATCATCAAACGTGTCAATAAAACCTGTTTTTTTAATATTTCAAAATGCAACATTCTAAAAAACAAATATTCTCTGATTTTCCAACTGCAAAATTCCTTGTTTCTTTTAATTTTAACGTAAAGTTGTGAAAATTAAAAAAAACGGAGTTTACTTGTTTGTGATAAAATAAACGCTTTTTTCGGAATATATGACGCTACTGCAGATAAAGCGAAATAGGTTCCAATTTCCATTGGTAGTAAAATAAGAGTCAATTTGGAAGGTTTTGCGATTGATATGAAGCGAACTTTAAAAATACAGACCAAATAGTAGTTAAAGAATAAAGATAAATACTTACAAATTCCTCTGGTAATATTACATTTTTTTGCTCAATTAGTTTATCCCATTCTAGAAATTGTTTTACAACGATGTCTGGATACCTAAAAAGAAAAAAAAAATTTTTATCTTAAAAAATACTAGTGGTCGCCTTGTGCTCGAAATTCGACCATAATTAATTCAAATTAAAAGTTTGAACAATATTAAGGTTCTATTGTCAAAGACTCTACTTCTATAATCAAATCACAGATGTTTTTTTCTTTTTTTTTATTATGGTTATTCAGTACATTCAGTAATCATCATCACCAGCCTATATACGTCCCAGCCACTACTAGGCACATGCCTTCCTACATGGGAGAAACACATGAGGAGTTTGAGGGTTAAAGCGGTTGCAGGGCCAACCGGGACCAACGGCTTAACGTGCCTTCCGAAGCACGGAGGAGCTCAAGATTATAGATTAAATTTGATTGACCCATCCCGGGACCGACCATGGCGAAAGTTGCTTTGTTTTCGTGATCGAAACCAAAGCGCTCAAACCACTACGCCACCGAGTTGGGATCAATTTCAAATAGTTTATAAGTATTTTACTTTAAAAATATTTTACTCGACGGCTGTGTCTGACTTGGCTTGTAAGTACTTTCGTCTCCGGGCTCGCTCGAAAACCACGTCGTGTATGTTCGGTAGAAGAAGGTACTATTATACCGCCGCGCGCCGCGCAAGCAGAATGAGTGAGACAGATATCTCACTCTCGATCTATCTAGTTTTACCGAATTTAGACTTTAACCTAAGCATTATAATGATTAATGAACCTAACGGGAGATGATCGTTTGACGTGAGCTAAAAACTTGAAAACCATTGTATTCTTTTCGCCAAAACTACCATAGTCCTTATTTGTACTACATTTATGGTTAATTTTCAATATAGGCACTTTGATTGAATTGTAAGTATTTTACTCTCTGACAAGCTCGGTCAAGTATATACTAGATCTAGATATACATATATGCGATTGTATTCCTTTTATTAACAGCCTTAGGGCCTAAGGTCTATTTTCTTACTTACTTAGTTAGTACGTACTAGGGATGATCGATATTCATCGATGTTGAATAAACATCGATGTTTAACTGGAAAACATCGATGTTTTTACATCGATAGGTTGACTTCGATATTATCGACACATCGATGTTTTAAGAATAAAATATCAAAACGTCAACTAGGTACTAGCTTCAACTAAATGTTGGATAGTCATTATCAGATGACTATCAAGTTCAACTATTTTCCACTAGATGAAACTGAAAAAAACTATCAAAGTTAAATTTTTTACAAAGTGTGCCTAAAAAAACTGTAATTAATATACTAAATATAATTTACTTAATTTTTTTCGTTAACTTTTGTGATTGCAATAATATTATTAAACACATTTCATAAATATAATAGACAGTTTGATTTGTTACCGAAAAACATCGATGTTTTAAAAGTATCGATGTATTTCAATTGATATTTATCGTACATCGATACTTAAGCTTCGATGTTAACATCGATGTCAACATCGATGTTTTTCTAATATCGATCATCCCTAGTACGTACGTAATAAGAAATACTTGCAAGTATTTAGAAACCTGTTTTTTGGACGGTATTTGTTGGCTGGCGTACTAGTACTAGGTGTATAGGCATTAGTTCCCTTCCCTGTAAAGGGAGAATTAACAAAAAAATTCAAAAAATAAATAACAGGCTGTTATTTTTTAACAGTTACTTTGTCCTGTTATTTTAATGTAACAGTAACAGGCAAATTTCCATGACTAATTGAATTGATGTATGTCTAATTGAATTAAAAAATAGAATTAGATAAAGTTGTGTTTTCGATTTTATTTAATGATAACTCGTGCTAAAAGATTAGAGATAATATGCTTGGTAAAATTCATTAGCGCGATGCAAAACCGTGCAGTGCCATCTAGTGAGTGAAGATGAAACTAACTCTTATGAATAAACAAAAGGTTTTAAATGTGTTAGAAATTATGTAAATACAAACCTCATAGCAACCTTCATTTCGAACTTGCTAGGTATGTTAGTCACTTTTTCTAGGAGCTTAGGATTCCCCCTATAACTGTTCCAGAATAGATAAAAATTTGTCCGTATTTGTTTCTTCATTTGGTACCAACGCTTTTGAAGGATCATCGGGGAACACTGTCTACCACTGTTGAAAAGAATAGTATATTTGCTACAATTTGACGTTGGATGTATTTACATGGAACTATTTTAAAAATCTGCATAATAACGATAAAAATTAAATCGACTTTACCTATCAAGCCATAGACTCAATCGGTTGTTAATGTCTATTTTCACTAACCATTCCCTAAGCTTAGGTGACTCTTAACGACATTTGTCTCTTTCTATCTCCTTCAGAAACACTGAGATAAAAATCGTTAAGACACTCATAACGCCTTTATGATGTGCGTCAGCACTCAAATCATAAATATGTCCACGGGTAGAGTAAACGGTAGAGGGAAATTAAAAGAAGCACCTTTCAACTTCAGCAAGAAAGTTACGGAAAACCTTATCCCAATGTTACAATAACACAAAGCTGGAACTGGTGGCAATGCAAACGTTGAGGTACTTAAAATATCTACGTAAAGACGACAGCACATCAAGTGTAACAGTTGCTCTACAAAAGCCGTCTCTATTACGAACGTAGTACGGGTGATCGCAAGGTCAAACTGTTACGCTTGATGTGCTGCCGACTGTACATAAAAGTTTGCTAATTTAAAACAAAGAAGCTCACCGATTATTGTACGTGTATGTAACTTGTGTCCAGGCTGCTACGAGAGCCTCGCCTTGCTTGTTCTCTATGTCAAAATCGCTTATGAGATCCAACAACTCTTCCAGTGGACGAATTTCGGACTCATTTCCCCTTATATCCTGTGTGTTTAAAACAAGTTTGAATAAAAATTTATTAATACTTTTTTTAAATAAAATTTCATCATCATCATATTAGCCGAGAGACGCCCACAGCTGGGCATACACCTCCAAACCGATCGGTCCTGCGCTGCCCTTATCCATCGGCTAAATACAATTTAAAATTAAATAATTCTACTATTTAGTAGAAAAACTCTATTACTTCTAATGTTTTTTCTACTGCGTACGCGAAAAATCCAAAACCTTCTATTACAGTGACAAAGAAATAGGCATCTTGGATGCCTAATATTATATTTAAGTATGTGAATCACCGGGGGGTAAAAAAAGATAAAAACAAAAAAATGTTCCCTAATACATTCCTGAACATGCTACCTACCTGTATTTATTTATTTATTTTATTAATAAAATGGTATTTATGTTAGCCTTTAATGGTCCCAATATAATACCCCACATAATAATAATAAAAATACTAATTAAAATACAAAATTTTACGTCACATTATATGTACAAATAATTGTTGTTGTGTTTATGACAGCTAGATAATTGGTGTTAGTGGAATTTTCTCTACAAAAATGATTCCTTTCATGATTTGTCTTTTGTAAAATACTTTATTTTCTAATATATTTAAAAATATTGTCTAATATATTTAAAAACCAGCACAACAGAAATTGAATAAAAAAATATATTTTGAATATTCAAGAGATAGCCCCCTAACATGACATAACACATTTGATAACTAACTGTAAAATTTATAGGTAAGCACTCACCCGTCCAATGACGTCAATATCCTCATGCACAAGCACCAAGTCAAACAGCAACCAGTCTGTGAGTGACATCTGGGCTACAGGAATGATGTTTTCCACCCTGTCTTCGGCTAAGAGGAGTCTCTTCAGTTTTTTGAGAGTCAAAGCGCGCATTCTTTGCCTGTGTAAGAAGTTAATTTTGATTTGGTAAGTTAAAAGTTTCAACAAAGCAGGCGTTTAAGACTCCTTCGAACTTGAGTCAGCACTAAGCTCTTAAGTCATAAATCGTGCTGCTATCCCGTTTCCTGTACCGACGTACAGACGACAGCACATCAAGTGTAACAATTGCACTACGGAAGCCGCCTTTATTACGAACGGAGTAAGGGTGGTCTCAAGGTCAAACTGTTACGCTTGATGTGCTGTCGACTGTACAGTTACGGTAAAGTAAGCTAACACTGGTAGAGTAGTAGCCAGTTCACTCTACCATGAGAATAGACTAGACTAGAAAATCATTTGTGTTGCAGTGATGTATTATTTTAAAAATTAAGGTAAAATTTTAAAGGAAAATTTTATTTTCTTCTTTTTAGAGCTAAATGCTCTAAAAAGAAGAATAGAATAGAAGAATATAAGCTTTTTTTAAAAAATGTTTTTTTTTTCTTTTCATTTATTTATTACTTTTTAGTTATCGCTGGCTAGGTTTCTGATTCTCGGCAAGCCCTTTCATTTAATACCCATATTGTAGAAATGCATTAAAAATAACTATTCCGCCATCTTGGATGGTCCGCCATATTGGATTTAGAATGACGTCACACAGCTTATCGTGTATTGTCTGTCATCCAAACTAATACAAAATTTCAGCTCAATCGGTGGAAGATATCTGCTTCAAAATCGGGTAGCAAGATTCCACCCTAACATAAGCAAGTTAGATAAAAGCTTTTAAAAAGTACCCACAGTTACCCATATCAGGCATGCAATTTTAACTTTACACTAGGTCGTGACGCAATACGTCATTAATCTGTCAAGCGGTGTTATCCCTCCGGAGGGCTATGACAATTGAAAAATCAGTTGTGTCTGGAACTAACTATACAGCATGGTGCCGTCAATACGACAATAAATTGAAATATGGGCTATATTAGTTCATAGCAATGGAGTGCCACTTTCAATAACATCTTATTCATTTGATAATTTCATGACATTTGTATGAAATGAAATAACGTTTACTGCATTATTTCATAGAAATGTCACGAAATTATCAAATGGATAAAATGTTTTAGAAAGTGGCAAACCATTTCTATGAACTATTATAGTCCAAGTTTTAATTTATTGTCGTATTGACGCCAAAACTCTGTATACTACTGACTATACCAATATAGACAGCTTTGGTAGAGTCTAGTCTACCAATACTGTCTACGTTGGTAGAGTAGAGTACTAACTAAAACTGATAGAGTGCTCGGAACAGTAAGAGTGCAAACGGCAAAGTAGCACGGTAGAGTACTAACTATACAGAGTTGTCACCCTGTATCGGTCAGTATGGGAAAGTCGGAAACTATAAGATATGCGAAAATCTCTTCTTACGAACCATGTCATTGATTTTAGTAATAAGAAAAACTGCATTCACACTTTTTAAAAAACGTGTAGCTGGTAGTGTTGTACCGTTTACTCTAGCCGTGAACAGCAGACTTTAGAGCTTTTAGCGCGATAAAGAACGCTACATTGCGCGAGTGACATGTGCTCGGGGGTTTGCCAGTGTGCTATAATTGTATCTAGTAAATATTATAGTAATTAAAATATAACCCGCGACCTTTCGCGAAAGGTCGCGGGTTTTATTATATTTTAATTACTAAGTAATTTTTCAAACATTTATAATAATGTTAAAATCAAAAATTAAAAATATTATAGTGATAATTCGGTGCCATATTACTCACACCATAGAATAAAGATTTTCCTCTGTGTCACTTCTCTACTCGAACCTAGCCTGACACGAGACACAACCCATCATGATTAGACTATCAGTTATTTTATTCTGTGGTCATCTAACGTCAGCAGTCGCCTAGTATGACTGCACCAGCATACACTTTGATTGCTATGCCACTGTAAAGAGCGTAGACTCACCATAAAATCTTGCACTCGCATTTCGTCTCCGCCTTGAGCTCTTTCCACAATTCTTCAGTGGGCTTCTTCTCGTGGATCAATTTCCGCGCCACTGATCTAATCACGCGCCGCTTGAACTTGTCCAGTTCCGCCATTTTGTATCTGCATCAAAGGCAACAATTTCTGTAAGAACCTATGTACAGTTTATATCGGACATCGAGTTATTATAATACACAGTCACAAAATGATATTGTATGACGCCTTGGCCGTTCATTAACCGCCGGCATCCAATCAAATACCTATCCCGTAGTAACAATTACTAGAATCACTCAACGTTTTACAACTTGGCATATTGAAATTCAGCTCAATTGGACGTTGGACGCCTAGGCGGATCGTCGTGTGCTGAGGTTTTTGTAAGGTTGGTAGGTGCAGGCTTATTTTTTATGAAGTTACATAACTGTTTATGTAAAGATTTCTCACACACGCACACACACACACGCACGCACGCATGCACACACACACACACACACACACACACACACACACACACATTCAAACTCTTCTAACTAGAAGATCTGCCTAGGCTTCCAAGTATCCGAAAAACTCTTCTTACGAGACGAAATCGGCTGGCTAATTTAGCCCGATAGCTGCGACCTATAGGACAGTCAAAGGCCAAAGGTCCAGTACTACTTCAATGGCTACATTCGCGTACACGAATATACGCATATCTTTGTGTAGTAATGCTCAACGCACACAATAGCATGTCACACTGTCTTGTGCTATACGGTCACATGCTCTTGGCGCCTCCGCGATCCGGCCCAATTTGGCCACATGGATCCGCAGGGAATGGCGCGCTCACCTTCCGGCTGACCCAGGTGTTGTTGGGACATGGATGTTTTGGCAGCTACCTATTCAAGGTCTATGGACGGGAAATGAGCCCGCGCTGTCACGAATGTGACTGCGACGAGGACACCGCGCAGTACACGCTACGCTGGAAGTATGTCCGGTGTGGTCTGCACAAAGTGCTGTCCCGACCCCGCCTTAGAAAAGGCTTTGGAGAGTACTTCGGGCCATGAGAGAGATTATACTACGCCCGAATTTGGTGGCTCAAAAGCATTTGGGTATGATACGGACCAATCTAGCTGTGACCTTGATCCCGAATTAGTATCAAATTCTTTGCCGTCCTCTTCGCATTTAAGTGAGACATCCAGCATAGCTTTAGGCCAGATATGCGATAGTTTTCACGATTCAACGGAAGACCTAGTCACGCAAATTCATTTGATCAAGTCTGATGGCACGATGAAAGAAAATATGCCCGATTCGCCACTACCCGACTCCGGTATAGATTCGAATTCGTCTAAAACTGCATCGGTGTTTAATAATATAACTGTCGAAGAGAAACAGAAGCTTCTAGGTGTGGCGTCTACCACTTCATTAGAAAGAATGACTTTAGAACCAATACTGGAAAGGGAAAATAAGGAGATTGAAAAGAGACCTTTTCTTAAAACTATTTGAGACTCTTTGGATTGCAACGAAAATGACTATATGGCGTTATTTGCTTTATGTTTGCTGTTCGCGCTCATAAATAATAAAGGTAAGAACT
Organism: Nymphula nitidulata; assembly: GCA_947347705.1. Classification (NCBI taxonomy): domain Eukaryota; kingdom Metazoa; phylum Arthropoda; class Insecta; order Lepidoptera; family Crambidae; genus Nymphula; species Nymphula nitidulata. The sequence goes on from OX374639.1 coordinate 7,662,360, forward strand.
GATTACATATTTTTATTTGTAATAATAATCATCCTTTCTCTTTCACACATAGTATAAACATAACAAACACTTTAAGAAATTGTACAGGGTGGTGCCGTCAATAAACAATAAATTGGAACCTAATATTTATATACATATTAATATCATTATTTATCCGTTATCCAGTATCCATAACACAAGCTCTTAATGATGCTTACTTTGGGCTAGATAATAGGTGTGAGTGTATAAATATTATTATTTTTATTATTCCATAGATTTCAATTAAACGTCACCAAAGTTACACCGACCATGTGAATATTTGGCTGTGTTGCAGTTTTTTCTATAAAGATTCTTGTTTTGTACCACGAAACGAAGCGAATAAAAAATATTTCTTAACAAAAATAAAACCGACTTCAAAAAACTAAAAAGGAAAAAAATAATTCAATTTCGGTACCGAGGTATTTACCTCCAAAAATATATTTTTTGGAGTTGGTGCTTCACTTTCTATTGTCTCTGGAAACAGCTTAGCACCAACTCCAAAAAATACATTTTTGGAGGTAAATACCTCGGTACCGAAATTGAATTATTTTTTCCTTTTTAGTTTATAACCGACTTCAAAAACGAGGAGGTTCTCAATTCGGCCGGTATGTTTTTTTTTTATGTATGTACACAGATTACGCCGAGATTACTGATCCGATTTACGTGATTCTTTTTTTGTTCAATGCGGAACAGCTGCCATTTGGTCCTATGAAAATTTTTCACAATCAGTTGGGTAGTTTGGTTTTAAATTAAAAAAAAACTGAAATCATTAAGTCGTCTACGTATGCGAAATTGGGAATTTTCGTGTTTTCCTTTGACTTTTTAGTGAAACGATACGATAGTAGGCAACAATATAAGTCGACGGTCACCCATCTAGCTTCGACCTTAGGAAGTTATCACTAAAAATTGTGGAAAAATTTTGTTTAAGAAAAATTAAAACCGACTTCCAAAAAACTGAAAAGGATAAAATAATTAAATTTAAGTAGGGAGGTACTCATCCCCTAGAAACATATTTTTGGAGTTGGTGCTAAGTGGTTTCCAAAAATAATATAAAGTGAAGCACCGACTCCAAAAAATATGTTTCTAGGGGATGAGTACCTACCTACTTAAATTTAATTATTTTATCCTTTTCAGTTTTTTTAAGTCGGTTTTAATTTTTTTGAAGTCGGTTTTATTTTTGTTAAAAAATATTTTTTTTTACATTTTTAAGTGATTTCCTAAGGTCAAAGCAGGATGGGTGACCGTCAGCACTATCGACTTGTCTGTCTCTCAGTCTTTGGTTGAAATATATAGTGAAAGAATTATCTTCTAACTCTTATCCGTTAAGGATTTGTACCTTCCATCATCAGCTCAATAACATGAGATGATGACTAACAGAAGCAAGTTCTTGAATAGCTTTGAAAAAAGTAAAATATGTATACGTGCAATAAAATTTGAGGTTTGCCCTCGATTTTCCTGGGATACTATCATCAGATCCTGACTTGGTGACAATGGGACCACCACTGGAGTATACTCTATCGAATAAAAAAATAATTTAGAAAATCGGTCCACAATTGACAGAGAAATCGATGAACATTCATACAAAAAAAAATACATAGAGTGGAACATATTATACCCTCCTTCTTTTTTGGAGTCGGTTAAAAAATAAAATGGATAATTGATCACTGTTCTGCATATTTTTAAAATATTTTTTAGTGTAGTGTACATAGACCAGCCCCCATTCTCAACTGTCGGAAAGAATTCGAATTTCGGAAACTCTATACCTGTCACTTTTTATCGCACTGCGTCAAAGCGAGACGGCATGTGACTTTTCGAATCGAATCCGTGATCCGACAGTTGAGAATAAGGCTTTTCTGTTTTCCAGCCCCCTTTTCACCCCCTTATAGGATGATATCTAGGATAAAAACTATCCTATGTTCTTTCGCGGGACTCAAACTACTCCATACTAAATTTCATATAAATAGTTTCAGCGGTCTAAACGTGAAGAAACGTAAGCATCTTTTCTGTGACTTCTAAATGATCTTATAATCATAATATTTTACTCGGATGAATCGAAATGACTGAGAAACTGAGAAACTAAGAACCCTGCACCCGTACCACCATCTTTTATCGCGATCCAGTTTAGGACCTAAACTGAGTAGAATCGTTAATTTGTACTACGACGCTATCTACGACTATGATAGCCACGCAGTTTAGGAACCAATACTGAACCGAGCGGAATATGAATCGCTTTTTTATAGATGGTGGTAAGGCCCCTGTGCTCTTGCCGGTAAACCGGTTTCGAGTGAGCGGTGCCCAACGTAATGTGAACGTTCGTGTCAAACTCTAACCCCCTTATTTATAAAACGCAGACTAAAGTTGGACCTGGTTTAAAGCTGATACTGTCTCCGTCTTTCTTTTAACAAATAATAGTAGTTTCGCGTACCTGCTTGCGGTCACGGTGGTAAAAGTAGGCAATTTTTTATGTCTGAACTTGACTTTTGTTCGAGAGTGAACCTTCTGTAAGACTATTGGTTATTCTGTGGCATCACTTATTGTTACAAGTGCAACGCAAATCAAAGAAAAAATATATTTATTCATTCAAGTGGGCTCCCGTGAAGCTCTTTCGAAGATAATGTTGAAGTTAAAAGGTTGCTTTTCTAAATCATCTTAGCTAGCTATATAAGAGCACTCTGAAAAGTCAAATAATTTTGGTGCTGACTATACTTTGCAGATTACCATTGCTATTTTAGATACTTCAAGTGACGACACTGCATTCTGTGTTCTCCTCAAGACCGTCGCCAAGGGGGGGGGGGGGGGGGGGGGGGGGGGCAGTGGGGGGGATCCAAAATCAAAAAATGTAGCCAACAAAACTCCAACAAATTCGCTAAGCATGTACCATAGAGTAACATTTTATAGACAGTTTTAGAATAAAACTTACAAGAATTTCATAATAATGTGGTCGAGTAAATTAAGGAAAAACCCCGAAACTTAAGTTTTTATTAACTGTCGTAAATTCTTTTTGTTCCATATTTCTAATATTATAATATCAAGAGCTCCTGAAGATACATATTGAACTTTTGAACCGACCTTATTACAATCATGCTCTTGAGTCTTGACTGTGTACCTACTCCTACAATTCTTTTTTATACCACTAAGGTGGCAATCAAGCATACGGATCACCTGATTGTAAGGGGTCATCGTAGTCTATTTCGCGTTGTCGACCCTTTAAAAACCATTTCAAACTCTTTTTGAAGAACCCCAAGCTGTACTTTTTTTTATACAACTGATGACAAACCAGCTGACGGCCCACCTGGTGGTAAGTGGTTACCGCCGCCTATAGACACCTGCAACAACAAGAAAAAAAATCACTTATTATTGCAGGTGCGTTGTCATCCGGAGGCCTAAGATCAAATACCTTTCATGCCCAGTGATTACACTGGCTACATTTTCTTTCAATCCGAAACACAGCAAACTGCTTCACGCCTGAAATAAGCAGGGCGATTGTACTTTTTCGAGAAAACCTCTGCAGGGAGCTCATTCCACAGCCCGAGCAGCGTCCGCGGGAGAAAGATTCTCTGAAACCGTACAGCTCGCAACCACTTTGGTTCAAACGTGTAAGGATGAAATTCCCTACCATTGGCGAGTGGTGCGACGACAGAAAGAGGCCGTGGGCATCATATCAAATAATTAATACAACTCGTTATACAAACGGTAGAATGCACGTAAGGAGACAAAATCTATCCTTAGGCTTAAGTGTCCAATATTTCTCATGAGCTCAAGATCATCGACAATTCTCATAACGCGTTTTTTAACCACGATAAATGGTCCTAGAAAGTATCTAGGTGCTCCCGCCCATAGGTGGCAGCAGTATTTCATATAGGACCTTTTTAACGCGAGGGGAGGTGGTTACAGGTTCAGACTACTGAGCCCGGGGGTACCCTGACGATTTTGTGGGTCTCCCGGACAAAAAAGTCCGTCCTACTCACTAAAATCCACCGCTACAACCCTCTTCCGTCATTATTGGGACATGGGAACGAACAGGCAGTCAACCCTGCCACTCCGACGGTCAGCCCGCACAACTGCGAGCTTCTTCCAGATCTACTCTATTCATATTTGACGGGCTGTGTTATTCGGCGGTGAGGCCCCCTGACCTTCTACCTAAGGCACTACAAAGGGAGAAGCAAGTAGACGTAACGCCTTCTTCTTTGCCGTGGCCGGCTGCGACTGATCGGGTCAGCTAAGGGTGACCCCTCTCTAACCAGCTCCGCAGTCTCCTATTTCATATGGGGCCAACTTCAGACTTATACCACACCAAACTTCTTGACTTAATCCTCTAAATGACTGCTGAACTGAACGCCACTAGGGATATCCCGAAATCCCGATATTCTTAGACATGTAAAGGCTGTGCTAAGAAAATGTGGAGCCACAGTTAATGGGGCAAATTTCTTATTAGGGATATTAGCACGAGCCGCATACTAGGTGTCTCTAGTACTTTCATCCGCATAAGAATGCAGTCTGTCAATAGACAGCTTATCATTGATATGTATCAGAAATTATTGGAGACAGCACCGAACCTTGCGAGAGGCCAGCATTAATGTCCATGCTAGCCGAGCAACTGCCCTCAACGGCTCTTATGTATCTTCTGCACAAAAAGCCAGCGACCCATTAGCACAAGCCGGCAACTTTTAAAGAAGTTCTCTGCGCCTTTGCTCCATCTAGACTTAGACTAACAACCTTGACTTTCAATGGAAAGGGCCCAATGGTGTGTGAAGTATATTAGAAGATCACTCAGAGTGACTTTTTTGAACGACGTATTGTTGATGGTCGCTTAGGTCTTATTTTTCTCATTTCTCTTTTGGTGCAGGTTCTATAGACGACGGTAACCACTTACCAACGGGTGCGCGTCAGCTCGTTTGTCATCTAGTTGTATAAAAATATCTCCATAATATCAACTTGCCTGGGCTGGCGACGCCCTTGGTTCTCCTTATTCGAATAGTAAAAGAGTTACAATCAAACAAACATTCATTAAAAAAACAAACAAACAAACAAACAACAAACAAAACAAACATCAAACAAACAAACGGCAAACATTTATTATAATGTTAAAATCAAAATTAAGAATAGAGTTACAATGTTTTGAAATTTTATGTTATTTGGTCGGTGACTCGGTGTAATTGGGGTCATTTCTGTCACAGAAAGTGTTAACTAAATATTATTATGAATGAACGAAGGCTGAGGGAACATAGGTAAAATAGTTCACAAAGCAAATGTTGGACGAAATATCGATTCTAAATTACAGGCGAATCATTGGTATAGGATAGGAGATGAGAATTCGCGCATGCGCCCGATAGTTAGTTGGCCGAGCATTCGACGAAGAGAAAAATCAAAATAATATGGAGATTTCAGACTGGTATGCACTCATTATTAGTCGGTATATTTTGATCGTGGTCATACAAGTCCTGTATTTTTTAAGATGATGTTACAGTTTAAGGAATAAATTATATTGTGTTCTATTCAAAATATATATTAAAAAAAAACAGTTTGTTTATAGCTAATGTGTTGTGTTTGTGTTCCTGTGGAGAGTACCTAAGTTCGCCGAGTTGAACTATTATGTAATCTGTGGCCACTAGTGGCCAGAGTTTAATAAAACCGGCCAAATGCAAGTCGGATTCGCGCACGAAGGGTTCCGTATAGGGCTGCATCCGATACCGATACCGATTTATCGGCGATATTTCGGGTTTGCCGTTATATCGGCATCGGCGATATTTTTATTGCCGATACAACGACACTTTTTCCAATGCAGGTCTTGAAACGCAGACTTGCGAAATCGGCTGTCTCAGCAAAACTTGAGAATGCTCTGTTTATTAAACAAAAATTAATTAATTAATGTTAATTTTAATTATTAACAGTTATTGATTTCATTTTAACTACCCTTAATTCTTATTTTACCAAAATTGTGTGTGTTTTATATATTTTACCTTTATTCATTTTCAATTTACTAAGCATTTGTATCGGTATCGGTATCGACGATATTTTTAAAAGAGTATCGGTATTGTATCGGCAAAAAGGCGAATCGATGCTTCCCTAGTTCCGTACCATTATCTAAAAAACAAGCGTCTACCCGTTACCGTTTCAATAACGAGCAAAAAAATAACGTTTGTTGTATGGGAGTCCCCTTAAATATTTATTTAATTCTGTTTATTATTATTTGTTGTTATAGCGGCAACAGAAATACATCATCTGTGATTTCAACCTGGATTCAGATACAGCCTGGTGACAGACGGACGGACGGACAGCGGAATCTTAGTATGTAATAGGGTCCCGTTTTACCCTTTGGGTACGGATCCCTAAAAAGCGTTACGAATGTGAGCTTGGGTCTAATCTGTGGCTGGGGGAATCATTTCACATACTGCCAAGGCCAACATAATAGGTTGGGAAAAAAGTTTCTTCGCATTTTTTAAGATAATTCAAAACATTTTTCAATATAGTTTATTTACATTTAACTAAAGTATGTAGGTACCATTTTGTTCGATAACTTTTTGCCATCTTGTAGGTAGGGACATGATCCCATTGCTACAGAAATTTTAAGGCTTCTGATCAAAATACCGCGACAAGTGGTTTTGGCAATCCTCTCGTGATGTTAACCTGACACTGCCTAGAGAATTCTGAAGAGAGCGAAACAGGTGGAAATCTGAAGGTGCAAGGTCAGGACTATATTGCGGATGCATTAACACCTCCCAGCCAAACTCTTAATTTTTGCTGAGTAGCTAAAGATGTGTGAGGTCTAGCGTTATCATGATGAAAAACCACACCCCTTCTGTTGATTAATTCCGGCCGCTTTCTCTCAACTTCTTGCTTTAATCTCATCAGTTGTTCGCAGTAGAGTTCAGAATCGATGGTCCTTATTTAGATTTTATTACAAGTTCATACATACTATAATGCGAAAAGACTTTTTCCCCAGCCTAATAATACAAAACGTTTTCTTTTGATATTATTACAGTGTACATTTATATATTACAATGAGCGTCATAAGGCTTCGGTAGTCGCTTTTCATCAGGCGGGTTGAATGTTTTGTAGCGGCTACGTCTCATAGCCTCCTCCCACTAACGGACAGACGACCTGATCAGGGTCGCGGGGAGCTGTTGGATGCAGGCTGCGCAGAACTGTTCCATTTGGAAATCGATGGGGGAGGCCTTTGTTCAGCAGTGGACATCATAGGCTGGTATGATGATGATGATGAAGTCTCAAAGCGCTACAAAAGCAGTTGGTGTCTACACCAACTGCTTTGGTGTTGGTGTCTAGGTGTAGCAGTTGGTGTCTACACCAACTGCTTTTGTAGCGCTTTGAGATCAACCGTTAACTTATAACTCTACGTTATAACTCTAACCGATAACTCTACGTAGAGTAGACTCTACGTAGAGTTATCGAAAAACGGTTGATCAGGGAAAAGTACTAATGTAAACACGGAGTTGTTTCCAGAAACAATAGAAAGTGAAGCATATTATTTAACTTTTTTATGATCTCATTGTAATTGTTATATTACTATTTAACTGTTTTAGGGGATTTGTGAACGTTTCTTATATTCGAATACATTGAGATATATTCGAATATCGACCAAAAAATATAGAACAATCGAATAGGTACCTAAAACTTTAGAATATTCGCAATTGCAAGCCCTAACTCCCACTGTATTACGGGCCGGCCTGGCCACTACTGGAACGAGCGGCGGCGACGGACGCGACTGGTGGAACAAATATTCGCCCGCCGCGAATTTCTCGCTATCGCCAGTCGCGTCGCCGTCGCCCGTTCCCGTGGCCAGGCCGTTAGTGGAACTACGGCAACTACGGGTTAAGCGTGGTCCCACTCATGGTATCAATTATTAGGCCTCACTGGCGCTCATATCTTGCTGCTTCATGCGCCGCGTAATCTGCATAGGTACAATATACTTCCGTTACTCAAGTCAGCATTATCACAAGAATAAATAATAAAGTCATAGATATAAAATGTACCTAGGTATGCGCTATTTCCCAATAACCAAATTCAACACATTCAAGGGTAAGGGTGCGTCTCATTCACAACACCCCAAGCATTATTATTGTGCTCCTGTTGTTTGTGATTTAACTACCAAGGATCATCATCAGCCCATATTAGTCCACTGCTTCACACAACCACTCAGGCATCTCCAATCTAGTTTGTTAGTAATTATGATTGAATCTTAAGTTTATAAAAACGTTCAGGACACTCAAGGTCGTATTCAGAAGTATGAATAAAATATCAACGAAGATTTTTTCCGTTTATTATCGTTAATTCAGTCTGAGACGGTTAGCTTTTAAACAGTTTTGAACCTTCAAACTAAATGAGTAGACAACGGGTAGTAAAAATTTTGATTAAAATTATAAAACTGCCTTATAAATACTGTAGGTGAGTCCAGCGTCCTCATATTTAGACGTCCGTCCGAGGTTCAATTACTCGTGGACCCCCCCCGTAGAAATTTACTGCTCGGTATGGTTAGAGGTAGCGTTTTTTAACCGACTTCCTGTCAAATGGTATGAAAACGGGTTTCCTAATGGTTGGCCAAAAAACGTTTCCCAAAATATCACATCGCAAACTATTTTACGCAAATTTTCATTTGGCAAAAAAATGATTGTCAAAATAACGTATTGCAAATTTTTATTTAGCAAATCTCCTTTTTGGTATACCTACTTTTAATTAAAATATAATAAAACTAGAAAAATTTCACGTCCTGAGGCAGGAATCGAACCCGCGACCTTTTTAGTTTTATTATTCCCGCGAAATTTTTCTAGCTTTATTATATTTTAATTACTAAGTAATTTTTCAAACATTTATAGTAATGTTATAATCAAAAATTAAGAATATTTGAAAGCACTGCCCCAACTTAACCGAATCGTAGGTATTTGTAAAAATACTCGTTTCGGATGTTGAAATAGAATATTTCGACATTGTAGGGTGGACGTTAGCTCATAAACGCAAATAAAAATAGACTAGAGAATTTCAAAGGGATATCCCAAGTCCTGGGTGGCTCAGTGGTCAGAGCAGTCGCCCGGATTGCGAAAGGTCGCGGGTTCGATTCCTGCCTCGGGACGTGAATTTTTTCTAGTTTTATATTTTTATTACTAAGTAATTTTTCAAACATTTATAATAATGTTAAAATCAAAAATTAAGAATACCTACTATTGCCTAACAAATTATTGTTTGGCAATGTTTCATTTAACCAAACACTGGGCCTAATTCTGGGAACACACTTTAATTCTAAATTTAAGTACAGTAAATCTCTTTCTCGCAATAAGTAATAGGAAATAGATAACAAGAATCTGTTTAGAGCTGTCACTTAAATTTAGATAGATTTCTAAGAAACCATAGACAATTTTAGACGGCATGTACGGAGGTGCTTCCCAAACACTGCATTTTATCACGTTCAATAAGGTCGAAAATTGAACGCACGTTTCTAAATGTCAAATTATATGTCAGCCATCCTTTTCGTATTCCTTTTGATAGAAAGAAATGCACTGAACTTAAATTTAGACTTAGCATGTGTTTACCAGAATTAGGGCCATTATTTAATCAAATGTTTCATTTGGCAAAACTTGCTCTTCCCAATGCATTTCGTATTAAAATAATCATGTTGGCGGCCACCCGTGCCGCACCCTAACCTACTATTGCATTACAAAGTATTGTAAAATAAATACATTTGTTTTACTTATATGTATTTGAAATTCCTATATTAGCAAAAAAAATCATTTGCATACTCTTTGATTTGAGTACCTAAGTATGCGAAGTGATAATCTCAGCAAATATTTTTTTGGAATATAATATTTGCCATATTAACATTTGTCCTAATATAACTTGAGTAAGTAAAAGTTTGCTAAATGATAATTTTACCAAATGAATTATGTGCGAAATGTACCGCAGTACCGAAGTACAGTTGCTAAAGTTTCATTTGCGAAATGAAACTTAGGCGATAAGTTTTTTGCGAAATGAAATTTGACGAAAAATTATTTGGTCAAAGGAAGGGATACCATGAAAACTGCAGCAGCGCCTCTGTTTTGAATTATTGGCAACAACTTTTTATAAATGGACAGGTGAACACAACGATGATCGTTTTGGTTTCGTTTCAATTGAAACTTACACTAGGGGTGCAGGTTGGTCCCATACAAAATTCGACTTAATTACCCTTATGTTAGATAAGTAGTAGGTAAGTTATTGAATTTTAATTGTTTTTTTGTATTTTAGTGATTTGATGTTTGTTTATTTTTTTTTTTGGTTCGCCTGGCTAGCTATAGCTACTACCATCTAAGGTAAGTCTGCCGCCACAACATCATTAGATAGATAGCTAGAAATTCTTTATTTTGCACATTTACATAGACATCATGTGTAGGGTCGTCTGGGTAGGTACCACCGCCTTTCTTATTTCAGCCGTGAAACAGTTCGCTGTGTTTCGGACTGAAGGGAAAGGTAGCCAGTGTAATAACTGGGCATGGACGGCATTTCATCTTAGGCCTCAGGATGACAACGCACCTGAATTCAAGTGATTTTTCCTTGTTATGCAGGTCTGTGTCTATAGGCGGTGGTAACCACTTACCACCAGGAGGGCCCTTAGCTTGTTTGTCATCCATGTTGTATAAAAAAAATCACAGAGATAAAACAAACACAATATGCCAAAAAGGCGGGCTTATTGCTAGAAGTGATCTCTACCAGACAACCTTATGGTAGGGAGTTTACAAAATAATGTTAACGGTTCTCTGCCTTTTCTCAGAAACTTGTTTGGCAGATTATCACTTGCCAACTAACGTTTCGCAGTATTTTATTTCGCCGAATAATCATTTGCCAACTTATCACATAATTTTGTTTTATTTCCCAACCTAACAGTTGCCAACTGTACGTTTGGTGTTGGTCTGCCTTTTATAATGACACTTTTCAAAAGGCCAACTTTCAAGTAGCGAATGTTTCAGTTAGAGTAATATTCATTTAGTTGTATATTGTTTATAGCACATATTCAAGTGCCCTGTGTAGTGAAACAAAAGCGATTTGGTTCTGGCATTGTTGGTCGCAGTTCTAACCTAACCTAACCGATTCCTTTCGATTTCACATAAACTTCGTTCCGCACTTTTAAATTTTGCAAATGTGTATGTAGATTTCTGTTACTATACTTATTACAAAATTTTTATTTATTTCAGGCAAGTTCAAGACCATTAGTTTATTTCTTATCATTATATAAATGTACGAAAAGGGAACTGTTACACAGACGAAACGTTATTCGTATAAAAGTTGTCTGGCCTAGTGATGGATTTGACAAATGATAAGTGCCCAGAACGTGTTGTGTGATTGTGTCATTATAATAATCGGCTTAACAATAATTCTACCAAATGAAACGCTGTCATACAAAAATTTGGCAATCGTTAGTTATCAAAGAGAAAATTCTGCAAAACGTTAGTTGGCAAGTGATAATCGGCCAAACAATTTTCTGCGAAAAGGCAGGATCCCGGGTGTAGCTTCAGCATTATCATTATCAGGTGAAATAAACGCTAACCCGTCAAGAGTTAAAGAAAACGAAGGAGATATTTATCCTTGTGTGTGTCAGTATAACAGAGTGTGTTCTGAGGAATTTTTTTATATGATGCCCACGGCCTCTTTCTATCATCACACCGCTCACCACCGGCAGCCAGTTCATCCTCACTCATTGGATCCAACGTGACAGCGTACTATACTATAAGTAGCATGTTTCACGCTTGATCGGTTAGACATTTTCGCAACCAGTCCCATCTTTTGTAACTGCGCGCAACTTGCATAGAATTTTTTTTTTCGCATTCTCATATTTTACCGGATCCGACGCTGACTCACCGGACCCGGTAGGTCCAAAAATACGCTGAATCCGCGGGACCGGATTGCAGTGCCTAGTCTAAGACCGCGGCGCATTCATTTAATTGCTACTAACTGATTTTTTATTTAGACTAATATTATAAAGCTGAAGAGTTTGTTTATTTGGTTTAACGCGCTAATCTCAGGAACTACTGATTCAAATTGAAAAATAAATTCTTGTCGTGTTGGGTAGTCCATTTATCGAGATTAGGGCTGCATCCGATACCGATGCGATATATCGGTGATATTTTGGATTTGCCGATATATCGGCATCGGCGATTTTTTTATTGCCGATACTACAACGACACTTTTTCCACCGCAGGTGTGCTCTGTTTTTAAACAAAAATCTTATTAATGTCACTTTTAATTATTAGCAGTTATTGAATTCATTTTAATGATTACCCTTTATTCTTAATTTTTAATAATCTTATTTAAAGTCTGTAACTGTTTATACAGGGTGGTGCCATCAATGCCACAATAAATTTGAACATGGGCTATATTAGTCCATAGCGCGACAGCATATGTCTATCTTTTAAAATTGACTCACTATAACCATTTTTTGGTAATTAAATTTCAAGCTGTTATTTTCCGACATTCATGCGAACGAAGTCGCGGGCACAGCTAGTCGTTAATAAAACCAATCATGCCATGGACTTAAATTTTATGTTCTAAACTAAATACCTCATTAATCCACATTATTAGTTATTAGTTTTGTCCGAAATTGATACGGAACTGCCAATTTCGTGGGATAAAAACATAACAATAACCTAAGAAAAACACGCACGAATTTACATGAACACTATCGGATAATAAGAAGATAACAATTATCTCGAATAATTTTTGCACATTATCGTTTTATCATATTAGTAGAAGATATTTTAATATAATATAAACCTATAATTCATCAAAAACCTAGTTACTAAAATAACAAAAAGGCTGCGCGACTGCTCGGCGCGCAGCGCGGCGACTACATTGAGTTGAGTGAGACACGCGACTGAGAGAGAATATATATATTTTCCTCTATTGTAGGCACCACAAGCAACAAAACTGACTGACCCTATTTTTTATCTTCGGATGAATACGACTCAAACTATTTGAAACGTTTACTATAATTTGTCTTCGATAAATAGAAACGATTTTTTAAATCTTTGTTCTACCATATCAACGCAATGAAAGACGGTAAGTATACAGGGTGGTGCCGTCAATGCGACAATAAATTTAAACATGGGCTATATTAATTTGATAATTTCATGACATTTGTATGGAAAGTTGGCTGCATTATTTCATACAAATGTCATGAAATTATCAAATGAATAGGATATTTTTGAAAGTGGCAAACCATTTCTATGGACTAATATAGCCCATGTTTAAAATTATTGTCGCATTGACGGCACCACTCTGTATAATAATATAGGTACGATGTAAGTGCTAATATTAAAATATTTATACTGATAAAAGATTTAAAATTTTATCTAAATAAAAATAAACGCACAATTCATTTTTATTTTTAAGTCATGAATTTACCAATATAGCAGAACAAGGGTTGAAAAAACGAAGTGTTTCATTTCATTCGAAAACCGACCTTCGCGTCAACAACTAGAGCTTATTTGAAATTATAGGGGAAGTAAACATTAGGTTATTTTTATCACAAGCCGTCACAACCGGGTCACAACAACTCGCAAGGCAATACATTCTATAAAACTTATTCTTATTATTTTATGATTGTTAAATTATTTAATACCTATATTTTTTGTTTTGTTACTTATCTAAACAGTAAATTAATTGTTTAATAAACACGTGCAGCAGCGCAGTTGTTGTTACGTACGTACAGGAGACAGCATATCAAGCGTAACAGTTTGACCTTGATCTACATTATATCTACATAAAGACCGCCCTTACTGCGTTCGTAATAGAGGCGGCTTTCGTACTGCAACTGTTACACTTGACGTGCTGTCGTGTGTACATGTATCCCTGTATATTAATCGCTATAACTACCTATGCCTCGCAACTTGTAGTTGTTTTATTCTGTTGCCATTCAGAAAGTAAAAGTGACCGTCAACAGCGGATGACTCGACTCATTATAAAGGAGGATATCAGACGATTCTATGGCGGAAACTAGATAGGTAAAAACAAATTCAATCATACATTTATCAAATCACTATACAATAATATTATGGTATGTCCTTATCTACATTCACATCTTCGAGCAGTAGGTATGTACGGTCAGCAACAGATGTCGATTACCGTTTTGTTACGTCATTCACAGTGTTCAGAAAACAAATTGTCAAGTAGGTATAACATTGAGTACTTAGCCAATATGTCATTATGACAAGGCGCTAGTGTTCATCGACTTCTATTGCTGACTGTACTTACCTACCTACTCTTGACGTTGCACTACGAAAGCCGCCTCTATGACGAACGGAATAAGGACGGTATCAAGGTCAAACTGTTACGCTAGATGTGCTGTCGACTGTACATACCTATTTCTCATTATTTTTTTTAAACGACACGAGTGGCAAACAAACGTACGGCCCGTCTGATGGTAAACAGGTACCGTAACTTATAGGCGCTGGCCTGCTAGCACCTTGGGCACTACTGTCGCGTCAAGGTACGAGTTCTTTACCTACGTCTTACGCATCCCCCGCTTCCAATACACTTAACACTTCCTCAATGAGCCATGGCGACCTTACTCGCCGCAAGAACACACCACAAAGTACTTTAAATAAGAACATCAAGCGTAACATATGGACCTTGAGGCCGCCCTTACTTCGTTCATAACAGAGGCGCAATTCCGTTACATTTGATGTGGTGTCGCCTGTACTTAATGATTTAAATTTCATTTATTAGTGCGATTCACTTTTATAATATTTGTTTCCAGTGAATGTATTTACATAAATTAGATCAAGTATTTTTTTACGGCCCCCATAAAATAACAAGACCGCCCGCGCCCCTTCAAAAAACAGGTGAATCGTCAGTTATATTGTGGCAAGCGAAACGTAATGACGTGGATAAATAGATAGAAATTCTTTGTTTTGCTAATCTACATAAACATCACAGAAATATTATAACATAAACACAATATGCTAAAAAGGCGGTCTTATCGCTAGAAGCGATCTCTACCAGACAACCTAATGGTAGGTAGTTTACTAAATTGATAAAAGTTATTTTACATTTTTTTTTGACTTTATCGTCGTACGTTTTTTTCTCTTTTTTTATACAACAAGATGACAAACAAGCTGACGGGCCTGACGGCCCACCTGATGGTAAGCGGTTACCGCCGCCTATAGACACCTGCAATAACAAGGAAAAATCACTTGATATTGCAGGTGATAAGATGAAATGCCGTCCATGCCCAGTAATCACACTGGCTATCTTTCCCTTTCATCCGAAACACAGCGAACTGTTTCACGGCTGTAATAAGAAAGGCGGTTGTATACCTACCCAGACGACCCTACATACGGGTCTACCACCTAGCAGTAGTACCTACCTACCGAAAAAGTAAAAACAAAATGTAAAATTACTTTTTAAATATAATAAAAAATAAATATATGAAATACAATTCGACGTGATTTGTTGTTTGTAGATAATTATCAAGATCATACAATATTTTTTTCCATTTATTTACCTAGTTACTTAATTGAAGTTTTTTATTCTATTTTATACATAACTACTATGACATAAAATTGTGGTGTTTAATAATATAATTAGTATTTAATACCACCTATAGACAGATAAGTACCTACGCATCTAGTAAAAAACCTATTTAATTACGACCTTTTATTTATATCAATTATTTTCAGTTTAAAAACAGTACTGAAAAAGATAATACAGAAGAAATTTTAATGGCAACACTGAAACTCCCGTGCCCCGTGCGCGCTGTCGCATTCTTGCACCTTGCACCACGCATTACAAACTCAACCATCGCAACGAGTACACGCCATGTCGTCTCCTCGCTGTGTCAGTGTATATAAAAATAAATAATGGACACCTTCAACAATAATTATTTTTTCAAGCCGAGTAAGACTCCCGACAGTCTAATAAGTACAATTAAAAACCTATTCTGTATGAAATGTGTGACTTGATAAGTTAATATCAATATTACCATATTACCAAACAACCGCTTAGGTATTATTTCCATCACAGTTCTTGAACAACTCGGACGCGTCGCATGCACATGGCGAGAAACTCGATGGAATTGAAACATTTCGTATCGTACGAAAAATACTATTATGCTTACCTATAAACCCGAATACTACTAAATCATATCACATACTAATATTTCACTAACACATTACACTCAAATTGTTTATTCACAGCATCCTCACAATCACAGAACAATTTTTCCACGAAAGCCGTGTACGCGTTGAAGTTACAAAACAAAATGGCGAAAAATACACGTTGCTCCGTGAGCTCTCCCAGTGTAAAAGAGACAAATGATAACCAACCACCCTCCTTTTCTTGTTCGTGACGCTTGACAACAGGCGTTTGCTCGCTGGATGCATGGGCGTGCGCGCGAGCGAGACGGAATATTTGTACATTTCATCGATTCATTTAAAATGTGGACGCCGATCGGTTAAGACGTGTTGTGCTTACTATAATTTTATAATTGACTTTCGTTCACGTTAAGTAGTTATATAAACTTTCCACCGAGTTCTCTTTGTTGGGAAAAAGATACAATGCATTGCAAGAATCGGCTGTTTTAGTAAACCTCTTGTAATAATAATACCCATTTTATATTGATAGAAAAGGTTTTAATAACGACTCTCTATTACTCTAGGAAATATCTACTGTTTTTTTATTATGTATATGCATACCAGATGGTTCACTTAATAGTCATAATAATAATACCTTGCCGTGTCTTATTTTTGAAACACTATTCGTACACTTCGTACCTCGTAAACACTTAACATAAGAGTCCCTTACTAGGAATCTCATTTTTATCTGTGCGGTTTAAAAGTAGAATTGTTTATCAATAATGAAACTTCAGATTTACATTCATTGTTCTGTGATTTTAATCAACTCTGATGTAGTGAAACCAGCCCTAAATTGCAATTTATAATAAGCATAATGTTTCTCAAAATAAGTAACGATTGCATAGGTATATCAATCAACAGCAGCCGATTAAGTCAGTCCATATTGAATTAAATATTCATTAATACAGTTTATTCTCAGTGTTTGTTACTACTGTTAATTTTAATTATTAATTTTTCGCCCATCCCTTTTCAAACCTAACATTTTAAAAAATAGCACATTACGGTTTTCTTTCCTGATTTTCAAAGACAAATTTAAGTCAAATACAAAAATTTATTTCTATCTAGATCAATAATTACTATAGGTCTAGCTAGGGTGAGCGAAATTTTTGTATCTGACTACGACTAGTTACCATCACGAATCTGAATTAGGTTGAAATGTTATCCTAGTTTCTTAAATTCATCAATTAAGACAAAAAATCTCACTAAAAGGCGAATATAATGATTTTCCGAAAGGTCGCCCTAGATCGATAATAATACGATAATACGTAATGAGTTCATTCGAGTTGTAGAACCATAGTATGGGCATTGTGGTGAGACGTGACGTCGTCCGTAGAGTAGCAATGCCCCCACTCTCGCTCGAGCCGCTCGACATTGACTGACGCAGTGACGCTACGCTTGGCGCCATCCATTGTCCGTCCATCCATTCCCGCCAAACTAGTTGTAGTTGGTAGAGGCCATTAATAGACTTTAATATTTAATTTGCTATTATTGATGTTATCACGTAAAGGTATCAAATACTATGGTTAATAATAATAAACAAGCGTATGGACTAATAGACATTATTTTAAATAAAATAATTGTGTCGAAAATTGAATCGCAAACCGAATGGGACGGAACTTTATCAATGTAGGCTAATGATAACAGACAAGCGATGCGACGAAGCGGTTCTTATTTACTAGCTGTGCCCTCGTTCGCGTGGATGTCAGGGTTACACGATGATTACAGCATTTATTATTTATTTATTAATTAGTTATGGATTTAAATCATGTTTATAAAAACAGCTTCGCAATGCATTGATCGCCCCGCCCGCGCTCGCCCTCCTTGGAAATCTTAAATGCATGCATGGTAGGTACTAGTTACTTGATCATTACTTTGATGCGAAGTTATTTTAAAACTATGTATCTCATTCATGACATTCATTGAAATCAAGAATAATTTTATTCAAAATTAAATTGTTGTGGCGAATAATCTACATAGGTACCTACTTATTCATTTTGATAAGGAATAATATCATCACATTTTAATGTTTTTCATGCGTTTTGTTTGTAAAAAATATTTATACACCCACGCCTAGTACACCTAAATTAAGTATCATTCAGACATTCAATAGATACTAGATAATGGCGATACAGATAATAGACAAACATCTGTCCCTGTCCCTACCGGGATTCGAACGCCAGACAACTAGCTTAGATAATAGGTACTGACCACATGACCCGACAGCCATCAAGAAACTAAGCATTAAAAAAGAATTAAGAGAAATTGTGAAATTTTTAATGATTTCCTAACAATTCGTTTTTATTTATAATTATTAGTGGCCACTCGCTTAATGTCTTTTCTCATGACAAAATCTATCTTCATACATTTTAAAAAACATTTATCAAATTGTGCACCCATGCTAAGCATTATTATTATTTATTATTATTATTATTCTGAGATGAAACGCATTGTTACTGGTGACGAGACGTGGGTTTACGAGTTTCACATGCAAACTAGTCAACAATCTTCGGAGTGGCGCCTTCCAGCGCCTTCCTACTGAACCGAAACCGAAAAAAAAACACGCCAAAGTCAATCAAAAGTCAAAGTCATGTTGACTGTTTTCTTTGACTCTCGCGGTGTTGTGCACTCGGAATTCTTGCCGGAAGGTCAAACGGTAAATAAAGAATATTATTTGAGTGTTAAGCGGCGTTTAAGAGAGCAAATTCGACGAAAAAGGACAGATTTGTGGAAAGGAAGTTCTTGGATTTTGCACCACGATAATGCGCCTTCGCACAAGGCCATCATTGTGAACGAATTTTTGACCAAACACTCAACAAATACCATCGAGCAACCACCATATTCACCAGATATGGCTCCAGCCAACTTCTTTCTTTTTCCTAAGCTCAAATTACCACTTCGTGGCACCCATTTTCAATCGGTAGAAGACATAGGTATAGTAAAACATCGGTAGAGAATTCTCTGAACTCAATTCCGAAAACAGCGTTTAAAAAATGTTTTGATGATTGGATTATTCGTTGGCGTATGTGTATCGTTTCTGAAGGAGCATACTTTGAAGGTGATTAAATAAATTTGGATGAATAACTAACATTTTGGGTAGCGGAACTGTTCACCGACATCCGTTGCTTCACAGAACTGCCAGCCGACATATTTCGTTTGTCGCCGCTTCGCCAACAGAACCTTTCACCGGCGTACGATTCGTCGACAGAACGTTTCGCCATCCATCGGGCAGTTTACCGACAGAATCTTTCACCTAAGAACGATTCGCCGACAGACCCTCGGGCATTAAACAGAGCTGTCCGCGGAAGCCCGACAGGGCCGTGGTAGGGGTAGGTAAATGATAATAACCACGAAAATAGCGCGCATATAATACAGCAGGTGAGTCATTATACTTCATCTTTCAATTCATTTTTCTTTTGCTTGTATGTTAAATAATATAGTAAAATTGAGAAAAAAAACTATACGTATTATATTAAAAATAAAATACTTCTGGAGAAAATAAAACTAAATAACAATACTTAAATGCAATAAATTTCAGATGTTGAAATGAAAGCTTTCATGGAAAGCCCTTATTTCGTCTCCGAATGTTATTTCAAATGTTGAAGGATTTCATGGCAGCCTTATTTCATCTCTGAATGTTGCATCAGCAGTTTTAAAAAGCAAATGTATGTAATATAAGTACAATATAATTAAAATAATCTTATTATTCATTTCATTTATACAGGGTGGTGCCGTCAATACGACAATAAATTGTAACATGGGCTATATTAGTTTCATAGAAATGGTTCGAAACTTTCAAAAACATCTTATTCATTTGATAATTTCATGACATTTCTATGATATTATATAATGCAGCCAAAGTTATATTATTTCATACAAATGTCATGAAATTATCAAATGAATACGATGTTTTAGAAACTGGCAAACCATTTCTTTGAACTAATATAGCCCAAGTTTTAATTTATTGTCGTATTGACGGCACCACCCTGTATACATCGTTTTTTTTTCATACGGCTTGACATCAGCTTCGCGGAGACTAGAGAACACTCGCACACACTGTTTTTATTGTTTATTTTTTCAGATTTAAGCCTAGGGAGAGATTTTGCCTGCTTAAGTGCATTCTACCGTTTGTATAACGAGTTGTGTTGTAAGGAATTATTCGATATGATGCACACGGCCTCTTTCTGTCGCCGCTCGGGTTGTGGAATGAGCTCCCTGCAGAGTACCATCACCTTTCGCTGTGTTTCGGATTCTAAATTCAAAGTCTAATTCATTTGAATTTAGCTAAATGTAAATGCTGCTTTTTGCAAATGGCTTAAATCAAAACTTACAGTTGAAAGGTAACCCTGTCTTTACGTCCCGGCTTAAGGACCCATGTCCTTACTTAGTTCAGAACAAGATTCAATTGGTTGTATTTTCAACCTTATACAACCCTTTCGCCCCCCTCTCCCTAGTACGAAGGTATCCCCTGTCGACCCCGATTAAGGACACGGGTATACCAGTTTTATTACAAAGTACTTATGAGGATTTTTTTTTCATTCCATACAGTCCAAGATCAACCCCTTAAGAAGTGTTATATGGACAGAGTAGCTATTTGATATTATTAATTTATAATAAAACAAATTAACCTGTGGAAGGGGTGTGAAGGAGATTGTCAAATCTCGCGGGTTAGTTAAGATATTTTTAGTGGGAGGAGCTCGGTGGCATAGTCGTTTAAACGCTCTGGTTTCTTTTACAAAGCAACTTTCGCCATGGTCGATCCGGGGATGGATCAATCAAAACTTGTAATATCCTTTGTACTTTGTCCCGGTTGTCAGTGCAACCGCTATAACCCACCAACCCGCATGGGGCCAGAATGGTGGTGATTTGGCCCAAACTCCTCATGTGTTTCTCCCATATGGGAATACCTTTACTCAGCAGTTGGGCGTCTATAGGCTGGTGATGATGATAATGGTGAAGAGATGTTACAAAGGGAACGGTATTTTTTCAGGAAAGAACAAAATAATACAACACTATATTTGAAAACAATGGTACTTATATTTTTAAACACTCAACACATACCTCTATTTACATACCATTCATATCTATTTATTTATATACACGACTTACCTATCCGCTATAGATCTATGAGTAATATCACTATTGTGATGTATAACTTGTGGTTACAGTGACAATTAATTACTGAGGTAATTTTAAAACAATCAAAATTATTTTTAAATAACTTTTTGGTCACTATTTATTTTAAATATTAGGTAATATGGTAATGTAGTAACTTTACCAATAAAAAAATAAAAGAACGTGCGAGCCGTAATCACCGTGTTAAAATAAGACAAATAAGAGAATCGTTACAACATGTTAGCAACCCCTTAAAGTAGTAATACTTTGATATTTACATAATAATTTAAATGTACAAACAATAATCTAACAGCTAAAGTATTTAAATAAAAAAAATCGTGCAGCGACCCGGAATGTGAAAGTTAGCAGGTTCGGTCCCCACCCCGGGACAAGATTTTTTCCTATTTTCAATAAGTTGTCTTGGCTTATTGGTTAGTGTCAGGTGAATGAAGAAAGAAAATTAATTAATGCTCTCAATCCATCCAATAAACTATGTACAGTCGACAGCACATCAAGCGTAACAGTTTGACCTTGAGACCGCCCTTACGCCGTTCATAATAGAGGCGGCTTTCATAGTGGAACTGTTACACTTGATTTGCTGTCGTCTGTACAATGGTGGTCTAACCTACCCTTTTTAGTAGGTTCTGTTGCTAAGCGGTTCGATGAAGAGTAAGAGATTTTTGCTTATTATTATTACTTTCAAGATCTGATGAAATTACTTTAGAACCTTTAAATTGGCTACTTTCGTACTGCCACGTAAGATTTATTTTCAGAAAACCGTCAATACGTAAATCTAACTATTACTTAGTCGAATTTTTAATAAAACTAATTTTTAAGTGTGATGAATTTTGGAATGCTTTAATTGAAAGTTAATGGTACTTGTCAAGTTGTAAGAATAGCGGGAATAGCCCGCTTTGTACAAAATTAAATGTCATTTAAAACGCATCAAATCTCTTAGATAATTTTTACAATCTAGAATTTTGATAATATGGATTTAAAGAATGTGATTTAAAATTGTGAAAATTATCGCTTCTTAATATTTTAGGTACCTACAGAATTTCACGCCGATAAAGATAAAATCAATTTAAAAAATGCAACATTTTAATTTAAATCATATTATTCATTTGAGTGACTTTTAAAACATAAATAATTAATATCACGAAGTATAATATAAACATGCTTCCTAACACCTCCGTCATCAAGAATATTGGAAAACTAACCTGTAACGTCGCCGTCATTAAATGCCGGCATCCAATTGCATGCTTAGCCCTATATTTATTTGAACTAGGCTCACTTAACATTTAACTACTTGGCGTATTTTATTATGGATCGTCAAGTTCTGAAAATTTTTGGTTTGATTAGTAGGTTCAATGTTATTTTTTTATGACCAATTATAACCGACATCGTTATGGTTATATGCGGTCTCGAACAAAACTGTCCAGACTCGTTTTTAATCATTGTTGATTTATAAAGGTTACTTATTATTCAATCTGTGATTAGTAACAGGCGATAGCATCCTATAACGACATAATTATGTAATTTGTATATATTTATTATGTTCCAGGCTGTTCTAATATCAAGAAATGGATAAAAAACACTTTCTGGTGTTTAAACACCAAGAATGCAATCATTGTTGTCATCACTCTCGTCATCATAGCAAAGAAAAGAAATTTCCGCTTCCATGTCATCTTGTTCTTTATTTTCTTGTTCTTTATTTTCTTGACACAAATCATTATTTTCTTGGGACAAATCCATATTCTCTTCGGGGAAATCTATATTTTGTTGGGACAAATCTGTATTTGCTTGGGGCAAACTTTTGTTTATATCTTTATTGTTTGTCTTTTCTTTGTTTTCTGATTCATCGCTATCGGCTGATCTCAATTGATTTGGTATAATATTCTCCACTTGTGGTTGTGTCTGATCTTCTACACATCTCATTCGTTTCGCTTTTGTAGCTAACGGTTCATCGTCAGAAGATTCACTTCCTGAACATACTTGTGACAGATTTATGTTATCCTGATTGCCACATGCATCAAGCAATTGCTTCCTCTGTCTCTCTCTGTGCTTCTGCTGACTGGCATTTAAGTTTTCTTTACTCATTCGTTTTCTATTTAAAATTCCTATAGACCTAAACAGTTTAAGGGGTTGCGCTTGCGTAGGTTGTGCAGGTTGTACAGGCGGTATAAGAGAAGGCTTCAATAGTGATCTTGAATTCTGTGAGACAGTAAGATCGTCACAGTTATCTTGATCACTAGTTAAGTCAATAACTATTTTTTCACATGAATCAATGTTTTTACTCACATTTTTTTTAATGCGGACAGCGATTGTTGAGACAGCACCAGTCTCCAAATCCAAAGTAAAAAAATTCC
Organism: Nymphula nitidulata; assembly: GCA_947347705.1. NCBI lineage: Eukaryota > Metazoa > Arthropoda > Insecta > Lepidoptera > Crambidae > Nymphula > Nymphula nitidulata. The sequence goes on from OX374639.1 coordinate 7,685,971, forward strand.
TGTTTTTTTTACACGCATATTGCAATTGAGAAAATGTAGAGATTGAAGTCAATTCTGATAGCTGTTTTGTGAGTGGTGAAGAAAGTTTTGCAGACTGGGCAATAGATTTCGGTAAAAAACTTAGAGGTGGTACTTCAGGAGAATTATCGGTCGTTGCCGGTGCTACATCTTCCATAGATATTCCTGACATTTGCATTAGATCTGACAAAAGTGTGTTTCGGTTTAAATTTGAACAAGTCTGATCATCTACAGAGTTTTTATTGTCTGAACAATTTTTACCTGGTAAGTCAACAGAAATGGAAGCGCATTCAGTAATGCTTTGCATAATTTCATCCGAGTCCTTGTTTTCTGTATTATTTTGATTACCTAAACTATCTAAGACAGGCGCATTTTCAGCAGTATATGAACTTATAACACTACTATCTTCGTGAGACTTTGTTGTGCCATTTTGCACATCTCTGACAATATTAATTTCTGTATCTTGGTTTGATTCACAAATAGGCTGTGATGTGGTGGGAATATTTGGTTCTGCGATATGTTTATTTGTATAACTAGCATTTGCTACAATATTTTGTAATATCTCGTTTTCAATGTCAATGGGAGTTGACGTAATAGCCTTTCCTATAGAAGAAACAGTATCAATACTGTCTATATTCTCTGCTGTAGGTTTACTTCTGTTTGCCAAATTATTTGCATTATTATCTGATATTTCATCGTCAGTTAGATTAACAACTTCCGAAGTGTGTTTGGTTAGATCTACGCTGGCACTAGGTCCTTTTAACTCTGATAACTGATGCTGCACAGCTGATAATATATGTGGTAGAGTGGCAATTTTTTCTGCATCTAATTTAGCTGTAGGATCTACAGTGCAAGAAAGATTTCCATCAGGTAATAATAGAATCTGTACCCCTTCTGGTAAAACCAAATTAGGCACATTCGTTTCTGTTTGGTCCATATTTATAACTTCTTGCGAGGTTGATTCAGTTGATAGATCATCCGGCATTATTCCATCTGTCAGTAATATTCTATTGCGACCTAAATATATTGGAGATTCCTTTCCTGTGTCGCCATGATTGCGATTTAAATACAATATATTTTTTGCAGATTTTCCTGTATCTCGATTATGATTTGATTTCATTTGATTAAAAGTATCAGTGTGTTTGCGGTGATGTGCCATCCTGGATGGATTTCCTACCAAATTTTCAATCGGTTCTTTCAGTTTTCTAGGTATAAGTGTAATATATTGATTTCCATGCCCTATTGGCCTTATAGTTGGTGCAACAAGAGCACTGGCCGGCAGTACTTTTATCCGAGGGATTTTACAATTTGGCAGTAGTGTTTCTAGGTCGTCACTTTTCGGTTGGTCATCCAAAGAATGGTTGCTAGAAGTATGTGCGATTTCAGAATCATCTATTTCTATTACGTCACTTTCATTGATATTTTTTGTATTTTTGTCTACTTTTGTTTGAGTACCAGCACTCGGTACTGGTGTTTGGTCCAAGACAGGTATAGTTTCATGTATGAGCTTGATTGGACTTGATTGTCGTGTCGTTTCAGCAATTTTATTAGAATCAGTCACTTTATTTGATTGAAGTTCTTCATCATCAGATATGGTTATTAAGTGTGGATTTTTTGCCTCTAACATATTTTCTGCTAGTGTATTTCGACAGCAGCAATTGCACAAGATGGGACACATGTGCTTCCGTTTCACATTCGGCATCAGTAGTTTCAGCCTTGCCCAGCAACAATATATTTCTGATTTATACAACTGGGCATTTATACAAACCTTAGTTCTAACACTTTTGGGTCTCATTTTTGATTCGAGTGCTCGTTTCTTTCTTAATACAAGTGCTTCTTGCTCTTTTAATTTAGTTTCTTCTTCGCGCTTCTTTAATTCTTCTTGCAGTCTTTTCTCGAATTCACATTTCTTTTTTAATTCAAGTTGATCATTTTCTTGAATCTGTGTTGTATTATTATCTGCGGTTCTTGATTCATTATTAGAGATTTTGCTGATTAGAGTTTTGTTAGCTTTTTTCTCTTTTTTCATAAGTGCCTGTGCTCGTTTCTTTTTTAATACAAGTGCTTCTTGTTCTTTTAATTTAGTTTCTTCATCGCGCTTCTTTAATTCTTCTTGCTGTCTTTTCTTGAATATACTTTTCTTTGTTAATTCAAGTTGCTCATTTTCTTGAATCTGTGTTGTATTATCTGCGGTTCTTGGTTCATTGTTACAGATTTTGCTAATTAAAGCTTTGTTAGCTTTTTTCTCTTTTTTCATAAGTGCCTTTCTGTCAGATTTAGAAAGCTTCGTTATGTCCGTAAATGCTTCCGGGCTACCATTTATTACTTTAAACATTTTACTAAGCGTATCTATTGTTATCAATGCATCGCCGTAATCTTTATGAACATTTGCAGATTTACAAAGCCAACTGGCTGTGGACCATTCTACTTTTTTTTTGTAATGTTTTAGTTGGGTTGTAAAATTAGATCTTTTTGATAATTTTGGATCACATTTTTGTTTAAAGTAATTAGTATTGTGATGTTTTAGATTCATCTGCTGATTTAATTGGGCAACATTATATTTATCAGCTGTTGGAGTGGTTTGGTTGTTTACCAATTGGACAGGTGGCTTAAATATTTCACTATGACCTAGAACCCTCATCGGCGTTATTTCTGCAGTGTAAAGGCGCCGATTCATCTTGCGAATATTGTCGATGTCAGGTAGTGTGATAATTTTATTTCTTTCCAGTAAAGCTGATTGTTTCGTATTTGGCGAATCATTGTCAGGATTCAGGACAGATAACATGTGTTGAGGCGTTATTTGATCAATCAAACTTTGAACAGGCACCGCTGAGGGTACAATAGCGGTCATTTGTTCATTTGCCTCTACCACTTTTTCTACAGGTGCTGTAGTATCACTAGATTTTAAATAAAGAGTACCTTCAATGAGCTTACACTCGAATGCCTTACTTATATCAACTGTCATTGGTTTCAAGCTCTTCAACATCGCTCGATTACGAGTAGAGCTTAAAAATCCAACAGTTAACCTTTTTAGTCTAGTATTAAAATCCGGATTTCTACATAGTTGTATAGGATTGTAACTACGACTTCTAGGTTTTTGCAATAAGAAACTAGTAGGTTTCACTCTTTTGTCTTCCGATATTGCTTCTGTTTCGATAGTTTTTTCATCATCTGTATCTGAATATTCGTCGTTTTCAACAGGATTTAAGTCGTTATCTGCATGTTCTTGGTTTTCTTGTTTTGGTTCGACAGATTTATTAATTTTCCTTACAGGTTTACTTTCACTAATAATGTTTTCTATCAATTGTTTGTCACTAATACTGTCAATAGTACTATTTTTTAAAACAATCATATCATCTAATTTAGTCGTGTAAACCATAAGATTCATTAATAGCTTTAAATCAAATTTTGGACCTTCCTCGACACATTTAAGCTCTTCATGTTTAATAGGAGTTGATTCCAAAGATGCAGAAGTATCTGTAATTAAAATAATAAACTATTAAGCACATATTCTGTATTTTAAAGAAAATTACAATAACTGCAATAAACGAAAATTTTGTAGTAAAATTTTATAATATAGTTTGATCACTAACACTTGATGCAAAATTTGTAAACGCTTTACTTACCACGTGATTTAATGTCTTCTGGCATGAAAGTCTTTATAATATCTTCTTCATCGTCATATTCAATCCCATCATCAACCAGTTCTATCCCATCGTCAGAAAAGGTCAGATCAATTGGGATACCCATAAAGGGATTGGTAACTCGTGCATTTTCAACATCCGAACTAGTCTGTTTTATTTGAGATTCCTTCTTTTCATCTCTCTGATCAGTTGCATTAGATTTATTTAAATCTGCATCTGCTTTATTTTGGTTGTCTAAGAAGGATTTAAGTTTCTCATTTACTTCATTATCATCTACATTCATTTGATCATCACGTATGGCAGTATCTGGAACAACTTTGCATGTCTCTTCTATATTTTTAGAAATCACACTACTAAATTTAGCTAATACCTCACTCTCTACATTAACATTACCAAAAACGTTCGTTATTTGAGGCATTACAATAGTTTCTGGAATGTTTTCAGATGTCATACTACTAGTGTTATTTGCAACAGAATCTTCGCACTCATTAGGATCAACCAATTCTTCGTTAATATTTGCAACAGAATCTTCACACTCATTAGGACCGACATATTCTTCGTTAAGATTTGCAACAGAATCTTCGCAATCATTATAACCAATACATTCTTCGTTAAGATTGGTTACACTATTTTCTGCATCCTCCTCAACGTCATTTTCGGCTACAGCCTCGTCTAATTCAGTATCATCATCATCTCCATCAATATCCGGGATACTTTGTAATAATTTTGTATCTCGTTCACGCAGTTCTTTCGCTAATTGCTCAGAGTTTGCTTGAATTTCCAAGTCAGTGTTTTCTGCACGCTCCGTTTTTATAACAATATTCTCAGAGGGAATCGAATGATCCGGTGACGTCGGCCGTTCATTATTTTCTGAAACATTCTCAGAGTCGGATTCAACGTCAGCCAACTCTATGGTAACAATGTTTGGTTCTAATAATACGACATCTGGCTCGTTTTCTGAAAAGTGTCAAAAATTAAAGGCCTTTGAAATTGTTCATACATATAGGTAATGTGTTGTTGTTTTTTTTTATCACAAATCATATATATTTCGGATTTGAGTATTTACACTTTAAATGTTTAAATAATTCTGAATCTTAATTAAAACGTATTTGTGTTATTTAGTTCAAGAAAATTTTCTTCATTTTATTTAGAATAAAATTGAGTACCTAAGTATACAATTATTATTCTCATAAATTAATTTCAATGTCATTGTCACTGGCAATTCATTGACGATATAAACATTAATGAATAATAATAATATCATTAGTTAACAATTGCGGCGTCAGAATTGAATAATTTTGCGACAGATAAAGGAATCAGGAAATAAACTAAAAAAAATGTAAACTCACCATTAGTGCTTACAGATTTTGTAAGAGATTGTGATCTAAACTTGTTTTCCTGAAAAATAATAGGTACAGTTTATCTTAAAACATCTATTTTACTAATCATTTCATTCAAATATTTTTACATGAAAAACAAAAATTAAAACCGACTTCAAAAAACTGAAAAGGATAAAATAATTAAATTTAAGTAGGTATTCATCCCCTAGAAACATATTTTGGAGTTGGTGCTAAGTGCTTCACTTTCTATTTTTTTTGGAAACCACTTAGCACCAACTCCAAAATATGTTTCTAGGGGATGAATACCTACTTAAATTTAATTATTTTATCCTTTTCAGTTTTTTGAAGTCGGTTTTAATTTTTGTTTAAAATTTTTTTTTCACAATTTTTAGTGGTAACTTTCTACGGTCGAAGCTAGATGGGTGATCGTAAACTTATATTGTTTCCTACTATCGTATCGTTTCACTAAAAAGTCATTTGAAAAGCAAAACTTCGCAATTTCGCATATGTAGACGACTTCATAATTTAAGTTTTTTTAAATTTAAAACCAAAGTACCCAACTGTTTTTGAAAAAATTTTTATGGGACAGCTATTCCGCATCGAACAAAAAAAGAATCACGTAAATCGGATCAGTAATCTCGGCGTAATCGGTGTACATACATAGAAAAAAAAAAAAAAAAAAAACATACCGGCCGAATTGAGAACCTCCTCGTTTTTGAAGTCGGTTAAAAAAACAGGTTAACTTATTTATAACTGCATCTTAATGTAATATGTTTTAATTAAAGGTAAGTTTTTGTAAGATCCCGTGCACGCGGCTGTTGAAAAGAGCAAGAAAAACCCATTTTTTTTGTCCAAATTCCTTTGTTGTTTTATTTGACAGTTTTAAATAATATTACTCGGAAAAATATCATGTTTTTTCACATTTTAATGTTTTGATGCGTTTTGCCCGGAAATCAGGAGAAGCGGGTTCGAGTCCCGCCTGGAGCATATATTTTTCATCGTTTTCTTTCTTTATTTGTAATTGTTACAATCATGTTTGTTTTCAATAAACAGAATATACTCGCATTATTCAAGAAAGACTGTAAGCTTGATTGAGTGTTCTAGCCGTCTTCGCTTTGCTGGCCCATATTTATATTTCTTTCTAGCCAATTCAAGCTTCTGTAGTTTTGGCTGAGCTGTGATGAGTCAGTCAACCTACTTTGTACGTTGTGGTGATGGCAACACGACGAAAAATGATAACATGGGCTATAATAGCAACTTTTAAATAAGCACATCTTATTCGTGTGATAATACTATGTAATAAAGCTGTTGTTAATATAATTTATAGAAATGTCATTAAATTATCAAAGGAATAAGATGTAAAAATAGAGAAAGAATACGATGAAAAAATTGTATGCTCCAGGCGGGAATCGAACCCGCGTCTTCTGGGGTCCGACCAGACGCAAAGTAGGCGTTATAAACATTTAAATGTGATTGAATAAGATGTTTTTGAAAATGTCAAACGATTTCTATAAACTAATAAGTATAGCCCATATTCTTCATTTTCATTTTAACATTATTATAAATGTTTGAAAAATTATTTAGTAATTAAAATATATCTAAACTAGAAGAAAAATCACGTTTTAATTTTCAGTTCCCCGCCTCAGGACGTGATTTTTTTTTTATAGTTTAGTTATATTTTTATTACGAAATAATATAGCCCATTTTTTAATTTATTGTCCTATTGACGTCCACCATCCTCTATTCAGGGTGGTGAAATAATGCAGCCAATGTTACATTATTTCATAGAAATGTCATGATATTATCAAATGAATAAGATGTTTTAGAAAGTGGCAAACCATTTGTATGAACTAATATAGCCCATGTTTTAATTTATTGTCGTATTGACGTCACCATTCTGTATATAATATCGCAGCGATCCGGTTAAATTAACCACATAATTGGACGCCTAGACCATTGATTAAATGCCGGCATACAATGAAGCGACTAAAGGACAACTATTTAAGTCATTTAGCGCAACGTTTAACCAGATGGCTGAACGTCGTGTCAGCCGTCTGGTGGAATTCGATTTTACGCCTAGGCAGGTCGTTTGAATGGAACAACTTTTGTGTGACTGCGGTAGGTTCAAGGTTATTTTTATGACCAGTTATAACCGAAATCGTTTTGGTTACAAGTGGTCATAATAAACAACCTTGCACCTACTAATCTCACCAAAACTCTTCAGTACATGACGATCCTAGACCTATGACCTAGGCGTCCAATTGTGATATCGTTCAATACGCCAAGTCGCTAGTTCCATAAACTGTCAGCCTAGGCATTTAATTAGACGTCGGCGTCCATGACTGTTACAGCCATAATGGTTAAATATAAATAATTTATTTGGTTTACTATTGTTCAACAAAAAAAGTAGGTATGACAGAAGATCATTTTACAAACAACTTTTGAAAAACTAATCATTTGACAAACTTTCATTTTGCAAACATATTACTTTATAAATAATAATTTGACATAATTAATACAGGTTTTGCAAATGTTTTACTCAGCAAATATTTCAACTGTTAAAATATTATTTTCATAATGTTCACATGACTAAATAATTCGTTTGCCAAATTGGTGATTTTACAAAAGTTAGTACTTACCTATTAGATAAATTATTAGTTTGTAAAAATAACTATTTTCTAACCAATACTTACGCGAAGGCGTACAAAAGGCGGTACTTATTTTAGATAATTTTATTTAGTTACCCACCTATTGCCGTACTATTTCGTTTTATTGCACTGTCTTTTAAAGTGAGTTTGTCGATTGTTTGATCTTAAGCCTGTGATCAAGTTTTGAAAATATTTAATTGCATAGTTGTAGTTAATAAAATATTTACCAAGCAATGCATTTGGTCAAATGTTAGATATCTATGCTTTACGTTGTTTTCCAACTAAAATGTTAAAAAGGTAATCAATTTGTGAAGTGTTTTAGCATAACGAATTTTTTTTTGTAGATATATTATCTAATGAGTAGTTTTATTAAACAACGGTTTGTAAAATGATAATATTATTAATTTTGTCAAATGTTATTTTTCAAATGAAAATTTGTTATTTGTTTTTTGTCAAATGATTAGACACCAAATTATTTACATGATGTTGCACGTTCATATTGTTTTGTATCATGGAATAGAGGACATAGGCTTATCAACAAGTTTTCATGATCGATAAAGAATGTTTCGTCTTCAAAATTTATAATTTAGATATAAAATAATTATTTACATAGCATAGTTACACATTTGTTAATTAATAAATCGGAACAATAATGACAGTTAAAATGGTAAAATGATTTCAAAAATTGCCAAATACTTTTACAAAGAACGAAATAAAATGATTGCTTTTATTTCACTTTATGGTCAAAACACTGTAAAATATCGAAAGCTTATCTGCTAAAAGCGATGTTAACTACACTATTCATGTTTTCCTGGTGTATTTTGAGCCATCTAACCGCAAAATTGTTCTTAACTTACATTAATGACAGCATTATCATAAACATAAGCCTGTCTACTAAAAAAATTCAGCTGAACCTAGTCGGAAAATGGTTGATAGTAATAATAATAATGTAAGTATACATAATTTATTGTCTTTTATTTTATTTTTTATTTTTTATTCATAGGCACAATTACAGACAACAGATCAAAACAATTTTACAAATAAAAGTAGCTGGAAGACTGAAGGTGAACCTGAGGTCCAGTTACAAAAGTGCACAGCTTTCAATAAGTACTTTGACAGTAAACAATCAACAATAAAATACTCAAACTTAATAGAAATACTATATTTAACTAACCTATGCGTTATGGAGTGATTGAAGTGATAGCCCTCCTAAACACCTGAGGACTATCGTTAAATATATCGCATTCCGAACATATTTTATTATAGTAATGACACATTCTGCATATAGGATCATTTTGTGATACATTATTCTTTGACAATGGCATATAAAACAATTTAGGATTACGCACAGACCGAGTCGGCACCGCAAAATGCAGCTTCAACAGCAAGCTACCGTCATAAGATCCGTTGGCAATCTGACGGAGAGTACATAGATCACTGACAATTCTACGTTTTTCCAATGAGTGCATATTAAAATGTGTTAGGCGTTCAGAATAGTCCTTTATTTTCTTTCTTATTCCGTTTTTCACACAAAGTGCTCGGATGAATCTCCTTTGAACAGCTTCTATTCTGTCTGTATGAGTACCGTAGATAGGAGACCAAATGGAAGAACAGTATTCAAGAGTACTCCGTACCAATGATGTGTACAATAACACCCATGACTTTGTATCCCTAAACGGTTTAGCATTACGAATAACAAATGATAACATTTTATGGGCTTTATTACATATATAATCAAAGTGAAACCTAAAAGAGAGGCATTCATCATAAAAGACTCCCAAATCTCTAATAACGTCAACACGATCAAGTTTGCATCCAGATATTCTATAATTGTATAATATGGGATTTTTACTTTTTGTAAAGGAGATCACTCTACACTTCTCTATATTTAAGAACATATGGTTGAGATCACACCATCTAGCAATCGAGTCTATATCATTTTGAAGGGCCCCACAGTCACTTAAATTTTCAACACGACGGTATATTTTTAAATCATCGGCGAAGCCTAAACATTCACTTTTGATTAAGCCTAACAAATCATTAATGAATATCAGGAATAAAAGTGGCCCCAAATTAGAGCCCTGAGGAACCCCAGACTTAAGAATAAATGGTGCAGAATCATAGCCGCTCAAAGTTACCAGTTGTGATCGGTTTAGAAGATAGGAGGCGAACCAACGATACAAACTACCATGCACACCCAAGTGGAGCATCTTTGCCAAGAGTATCGAATGATCAACACGGTCAAAGGCTTTGGAAAAGTCTGTGTATATAGAGTCAACTTGTTTTCTACAGTCAAATGAATCACACAAAAACGTTGTGTATATTAAAAGATTAGTTTTAGTGGATTTACTCTTTACAAAGCCATGTTGCTTCACACTTAATAATGGACTGACATGGCTGTAAAGGCGCTGATAAACAATAGATTCAAATATTTTGCCAAACCAACTTAAGACACTAATTGGTCTATAGTTTGTCACATTTTTTTTGTCACCAGTTTTGTGTATGGGTGTTACTTTAGTAGTCTTCCACAGCTCTGGAAATACTCCGTCATTCAATGACCTATTATAAATAATGGTTAAAGGAGTAACCAAAGCCGGAGCACAGAAACGAATGAATATTGGCGGGATATGGTCCAGTCCAGCACCCTTGGCTACATTGACACCCTTTAACTCGGCCAATACAGTGTCTGACTTTATTTGGAATGGCGCCATAGTGAAAGCTGAAGGAGAAAAATCAGGGCAATACACGACCGATGCGCTAGTGCTGTAGACAGAGGAGAAAAAATCAGCAAATAAGTTTACTATATCACCACCATCACTAACCTCGCGCCCCTGAAAATGCATTTTATTGGGAACAACGTTTGTTAGTTTTTTGCTCTTAGTGTAGCGCCAGAATGATTTTATATTTAGAGTTAAATTCTTTTCTATTTTGTCTATATAATTTGTGAAACATTGGCGCATTTGGGCCTTAGCACGCGATCTAAGCATGGAGAATGTATCAAAGTCTCTTGGATTGTGAAAACGCTTAAAAAGCTTGTGATACTTATCTTTTTGTCTAAGGGTTTTCTTTAAGTACAGGGAGAACCATTGAGGGTAACGATTGTAATGGAACTTCTTTTTCGGTGTGTGTGTGTTAATTATAAAATACAGCTGGTCGTAGAAAAATTCTACAAGGTCATTACAATTAAGAACACTGGCATGATGGCACCAATCAATTTCCCGAAGCTCCCTGATGCAAGCTTCATAATCTGTCTTACGATAACAAAGTCTCTCAACAAGATCATTGGGGCGGAGGGACGGAGTTTCAATGTGATGAACAAGCTCAAAAGGGGGATGATGTGCATCAAGACGACTAATGGGCGTTGTGCCATCAAGCGAAAACAAGTCAGGGTGGTTAACAATAGCTAAATCTAAGGTTTTATTATTTTTATTCGTAATAAAATTTAATTGACATAAATTGTTGGAATGGAAAAAATTGTACATTACTTTTGATTTTTCACAGAAATAATTTATTGGAGTCATGGTTTCCACTGACCATCTAAAATCTCCTAAATTGAAGTCGCCCAAAATGCAGGTAATTTGACTAGTATGCTCGGTGATTACCTTTTCACAGTTATTGACGAAGCTGAAGAAATCAGTATTAGGTATATAGTCGGGTAGATATACTGTACACAGATTAATAATTTTATTCTTCTTAATATTAATTGTTACCCACAAATCCTCAACGTAGTCAGACTGCCAACCTTCCATTACAGTAAAATTATATTTTTTTAAAATTCCGATTAGTACACCACCTCCGTGATGCTTATTAAAACGTTTTAAAAACCGTCCGTCACGATCCCTGCGCGTAACCGTGTACCTATTGTCAAACAGCTCAGATGAAAGCACAGATTCATCTAGCCATGTTTCACTCAGACATACTATATCATAGTTATTACATAAAATAGTGTTGTAAATGTCCACAGTCTTACTCTTCATACCTCTAATGTTCTGATAATAAATGCTTATTTTCTCTGTTAAAAATTAAAGTTCAATAGACAATGTTTTATAACCTATATGTTTTATTGAATTAAATCTAGGCTGCCGACAGTTCTGATATGTATGTGCTGAGAGTCTGGAGATTTTCGAACATAGACCCGGCCATTACGAACCCAGACAAACTGATAGTTCAGTCTCTTAGCCTTTATCCTCGCTGCAGCGTGCAAGGATCTGTTGGCAGGTGACAGGTGTTCGGATACGTAAACCGGCTTTTTTTCACCGGCAAGCCCCAATAGTGCGGTGTTTAATTTTTGTTGAGGGTTTGCTTTATTATACCTATATATAGCTGAGTAAAACTCATCACGACATCCTACGCTTTTGAACTTAACTATGATTGAACGTGGTACTTTACTTTCTTTGTTCTGTTTGGCAACCCTTACGCAATTGATCACATCCTCGTCCTTCAAATTGACACCGATAACAGAAGAGCACTGACTTACGAGATTCCTCAGGCTTTCGCTGTGATGTTCAGGGACGCCGTGTACTTCCAAATTACTATCTCGTAGATATTGTTCTGTGTTATTTAATCGATAGGACAACTCCTCAACAGTGGACACCAGTTTTAATGAATCCTTCTTAAGCGTTAAATTCTCTTTAATTAAGTCGTTTATTTCATTTTTCATTTCCTCGTGCTTGGTATTAAAAAAATCAAGGGACGCACGAAACTCCTGAATCTCCGTTTGAATTGGCAACAGTTCCTTCTGTAATATCTTCTTAAACATTGATGGTAGCTCGGTTCTGATTGCAATTAAAACTTTCTCAACGATGGTGGACATAAAGTGATCGCCCTGCTCCCTTGTATCACAGATGGATGTAGATGAGACTGGTTTAGGTCCACGTCTACGTTCGGTTACGTTTTCAGACTTTGTGTCATATTCCCCGTCGTGAGATCCAACATCGGGTGGCATGTTATGAGTCGTCCTAACAGGAGTGTTTGTGTTGTTCGTCTTTGGCTGCCTACTTCTGCACTCATGGCAAACCCATTCAATCTTATGCTCCCTGGTCATGGTATTTCTAAAACGTTGTATGGAAACATTCGCGCAGTCGAGGTCGTATGACTTTGAACAGTCTTTGCATTTTAAATGCTCATTATTTGTAGTTTTTCGGCAGCATCCCCCACAAACAAACTGAATAGGTGCCATTACTTACTCAAAGCCTCTCAAAGAAAAAAAAAAAAAAAAATGGTAATCACAAGATGTCGCGTCTGCGTTGCCTTTTCAATGTCCGGTGACGCACCTTCTGTAGCTAGTGACCCGGCGTAGATCGCGCACGCCAATATAGATCGAATGTCCTTGTTGCAACCGTGCGAATCGCGTAGATTCAATAGACCGTAAATAAAAATATTTTAACAGCTGACCGTCACTTTATCACAACTGATAATAGTTTTTAGGAATTTATTGGATAAACTCACGTTATATTGTTTGAATTTATACACAATACACCCACTGCACTAAGTTAGACATTAATTAAGTAGTTTTAGTGTGAAATACGTGTAGATTATATTTTTAATACTGTATATTATGGGGAGATTAACGGAATAGGTGTTTACTGTCTGATGTCAAAGATTTTTGTGTATAAGCACTTCAAAATCTCAGTTTCAACAACAAATCATATTTTGCTATAGAAGTCTACAACTGTCACATACACACAGGCGCACTCACACATACACACAAGCGCACTCACGCATACACACACATCCCCATAATTGACATGCATCTCTTTCCTTGGCGTTATTTTTTATGGTATTGTATTGTTTCTCTTTTAATATTTTAACCATCCAAATATCTGTATAAATCTCAATGTATATTTTATATGGGCCTACATACTAATCATAATTATATCCTCTCCGGTAACAAAGTGAGAATCCGTAATTGGCTGATATTTTGTGTACTTATCTTACTAAATAAGAGTTTTAGCACTGTAAGCTGTGAATTTTTTGTAAAGTAAGTAAATAAATAAATAAATAAATATAGTTTAATAATTATTTATTTTCTGGGAGATGCGTTCGAGCGGCAGCGTTGACTCTTCTATTTAGTCGCTTCAATTTGTAGCGTGGTTGCAGTTCTTTAACGGTATTATTATAAATTTTATACACAGGATGGTGCAGTCAATGCGACAATAAATTAAAACATGGGCTATATTAGTTCATAGAAATGGTTTGCCACTTTCAAAAACATCTTATTCATTTGATAATTTCATGACATTTGTATGGAGTAATATAACATTGGATGCATTTTTTCATAGTCCAGAAATTATAATAAAGCAAAATAGTTTCCATTGGTAGTTAAATAAGAGTCAATCTGGAAGATTTTGCGATTGATATGAAGCGAATTTTAAAAATACAGACCAAGTAGTAGTTAAAGAATAAAGATAAATACTTACAAATTCCTCTGGTAATATTACATATTTTTGCTCAATTAGTTTATCCCATTCTAGAAATTGTTTTACAACGATATCTGGATACCTAAAAAGAAAAAAAACTATGTTTTATCTTACAAAATAATGGTCGCCTTGCGCTCGAAATTCGGCCTTATTTAATTCAGATTATAAGTATAAACATTAATAAGGTTCTATTGTCAAAGACTATAACTTCTAGTATAGTCACAGATTTTTTTATTCTTTTTAATATGGTTATGTTTGACATTCAGTAATCATCATCACCAGCACGGAGGAGCTCGAGATAACAAACTTTGATTGACCCATCCCAGGCTCGACCATGGCGAAAGTTGCTTTGATTTTCGTATCGAAAAATGCATTTTATTCATTTTAGACATCATGTTTCATAATAACGTATAAATATAAAAATAGTGTTAGTTTTATTTTTCAAAACGTCCGGGTTCGATTCTTGGGCTGTGTACACGTTTTTTTAAATGTATGAATGCAGTTTTTCTTATTACTAAAATCGATGACATGGTTCCTAAGAAGAGATTTTCGTATATCTTATTGTCTTATAGTTTCAGACTTTCCCATACTGACCGATCTAAATGCGAGTGTTTGAAATATTTTTAAAAGCTTTTATTTAACTTGCTTATGTTCGGGTGGAATCTTGCTACTCGATTTTGAAGCAGATATCTTCAACCGATTGAGCTGAAATTTTGTATACACGTTTAGTTTGGAAGACAATACAAGATAAGCTGTGTGACGTTATTCTAAATCCAATATGGCGGACCATCCAAAAAGGGCGGAATAGTTATTTTTAATGTATTTCTACAATATGGGTATCAAATGAAAGGGCTTGTTGAGAGTAAATCGAAAATAATGTGACAACATTCTAAATCCAATATGGCTGAACATTCAAGATGGCGAAATAGTTATTTTTAATGCACTTCTGCAATATGGATAACAAATGAAAGGGCTTGCCGATACTCAGAAACCTAGCCAGCGATAACTAAAAAGGAAAAAATATATTAAAAGCAAAAAACCTTTTAAAAAAGCTTTTATTTAAATGCTCTAAAAAGAAGAAATTAATATTTTCCTTTAAAATTTAACTTTAAACTAATAGTTAACCTCATTATACACAATTTATATGATCATAAAAGCTTGTCGCACGATTTTCTTGTGTAAACAAACTAACTAGTACCCATTTAATTGAGCGACAAGCTTTTATGATCATATAAATTGTGTATAATGAGGTTATTAGTTTATAGTTAAAATTTTAAAGGAAAATTTTATTTTCTTCTTTTTAGAGCATTTAAATAAAAGCTTTTCTTTAAAAACGGTTTTTTTGCTTTTAATTTTTTATTATTCATTTAATCGAGTATTCGAGTTACTTTAAATTATTGAATTACAACTCGAATTAAATAAAGTTATGTTTTCGTGCTTAAATATTAAATATACAGGTTGGCACATTTAGATCGGTCAGTATGGGAAGGTCTGAAACTAAAAGACATGTGAAAATCTCTTCTTAGGAACCATGTCATCGATTTTAGTAATAAGAAAAACTGCATTCATACATTTAAAAAACTGTTCTCAGCTCGCGAATCGAGCCCACACGAAAAATAAAACTAACTTTATTTCTATTTAGATATCGATTGTGTAGATCTTATGCAGTAAACTTTCTTATGAAACATAAAGTCTAAAATGAATAAAATGCATTGTTTTCATAGCCTTTATTTTATTTTAGTAAGTGTGCGAAATTGCCACCATTACCACCTTATGAGGTTTGTCACGTCTCTGTTCAAATCAAGGCGTTCCATTTTCAAATGAGGTTAATCACGTCTTTGTATCTGAGTACTTAGAATAAGTATGTACTAAGTGGGCTTTTCAATTAATTATTAGTTTAAGTATGACTAATAGAAGTAAGCAATTACAATCATAGATATATAAATTATATAATACTATCGCTGATAACAATATGTAAAGCAGTGTATGTAACAAGTTGCTACACCAGCAAAGAGCTACAAACAACCATAAAGACAATTTTACGCACCTAAGCGAGTTGAAAGTTGTATTGAAAAATGGTGGTAATTTCGAACACTTGCTAAAATAAAATAAAGGATATGAAAACAATGCATTTTATTCATTTTAGACATAAGTTTACTGCATAAGATCTAAACAATCAATATCTAAATAGAAATAGTGTTAGTTTTATTTTTCAAAACGTCCGGGTTCGATTCCCTAGCTTAGTATTCGTTTTTTTTTAAAATGTAATGTATGAATGCAGTTTTTTTTATTACTAAAATCGATGACATAGTTCCTAAGAAGATATTTTCGCATGTCTTATAGTTTCAGACTTTCCCATTTTGACCGATCTAAATGTGCCACCCTGTATATGCTTGGTAAAATTCATTAGCGCGATGCAAATCCGTGCAGTGCCATCTAGCGAGTGAAGATGAAACTAACTCTTATGAATAAAAAAAAGGTTTTAATAATGTGTTAAAAATAAATACAAACCTCGTAGCAACCTTCATTTCGAACTTGCTAGGTATGTTAGTCACTTTTTCTAGGAGCTTAAAATTCCCCCTATAATTGTTCCAGAATTGATAAAAATCCGTACGTATTTGTTTCTTCATTTGGTACCAACGCTTTTGGAGGATCATCGGGGAACACTGTCTACCACTGGTGAAAAGAATAGTATATTTGCTACAATTTGACGTTGGATGTATTGTATTACATGGAACTATTTTAAATCTGCATAATTAAGACAAAAATTAAAACTGAATTTACCTGTCAAGCCACAGATTCCAGACTCAATCGGTTTTTAAGTGTTATAAGGCACCCCGGGGGTATTTTGCGGCTTGATAAGTAACAACACTGAAGCGACTAAAACTATGTTTCGGAGTTTGTGCCTGACTAACTTACTTACGAACTATTAATTATATTAACACTAGGTTCTGAAGTCTGATTATTTATTATTATTTTTCTACCCGCTGACTCCGTTTAAGCTATTCTTCTGTAATAACTTCACAAACAAGCGTCAATCTAAATAGAAGGAAGGGACTCTTGTTTCAACAGACTTCTTGCCTGCGTCATAATAAATAGACGGGCCAAGAAACAAATGAGTGATAGTGATTTTCTAGCGCAGGTATTTAATGAATGTCTGGGGTGAAGCTATTGACAAACGTGGTGAGTCAGTGGCCGTTAGTCTTGACATTGCCAAAGCCTTTGATCAGGTCAGGCACAAGGCTCTTTTCTCCAAACTCCCGGCATACCTGGTTCTGCAATTACATCACCGACTTCCTGCCTAAGCTGAGTATCTTCGCGGAGTCCTCTCAGATGGATGCGCTTCGCGGTTCATGTCAGCAGTGAACATTGGTGTACCACAAGGCTCTGTTTTATCCCCCACACTATTTATTTTCCTTATTAATAATATGCTCACATTTTGTATGCATAGTTATGCGGATGACAATACGGTGCTTGGGGGATATCACGGTTATCCAGGGGCTGGGCGCAATGAAACCGAGCGGGAGGGAAGGAATCTTACCATGCTCAACAGAGTGTTGAACCACTTTATATCTGAATCGGGTTCACAGCCAAACTGTGGTCGTTCCTTCCCCTTCCCTCTCTTCACTTCAGAGCACTACTCTTTTAGCATAGGGTTCCTTCAACTTAACCGGTATAGTGATATGCTGCGATCTTAATTCAGGAACTACATCGAAACCGTGATCAAGACAACCTCACGGAAGCTAGGCATCCTGAGCAAGATACGTCGATTTTTCACGCCTGACCAATTATGCCTGTTTTACAAAACTCAGGTCCGGTTTTCTATAGAATATTGCTCGCACCTGTGGGATGGCTCCGTTAAGTACCTCCTCAATGGACTGGATAGATTTCAGCGCTGCACTAGCGGTATTAATGGCGATGTGTGGTCAGGAACAGCCGTGAGCTTCTACAGTTGCATCGGATCTTGTGTAGCTCAGCGCCTTCTATCAGCTATATCATGTAGAGTGCTCTGAGGAACTTTTCGACCTTATCGCAACTTCTTTCCTTCCTAACCTTCCTTCTTCCTAGTCTTCAGATCAATTCACTATCTCCACCTCAACATCACAACAAAGAAGTTTAGTAACTCGTTTCTTTATCGTACTTTCAAAACTTGCAGTTCTTTGCCTGCACATGGGTTCTTTCCTTCCTATAATACGGATTCCTTCAAAAGATGCACATTTTGGACTGGTAATGTGGACGCTGCTAGACCAGTGCATATTCAAGCTGTATTAGCTGTTTTCGTCTTCGCATTTGTGGACTTACCGCTTCACATCAGGTGGTGTTGAGTCATTTGCCGTGCTTTGTATAAAAAAAGAATTCCTTCCGCTTGAAGTGGACGGGTCTAATTTAAGTAATAAAAAATAAAATTTTAAAACTTTATCTTAGCGGAGAACTAAAAGCAATCTGTATTTTAAAACTTAATTAAAAGAAGCACTTTTCAACTTCAGCAAGAAAGTGACGGAAAACCTAATCCCAATGTTACAATAACACAATGCTGGAACTGGTGGCAATGCAAACGTTGAGGTACTTAAAATTAAATATCTACGCACATCAAGTATAACAGTTGCACTACGAAAACCGTCTCTATTACGAACGTAGTAAGGGCGGTCTCACGGTAAAACTATTACGCTAGATGTGACTGTACATAAAAGTTTGCTTATTTAAAACAAAGAAGCTCACCGATTATTGTACGTGTATGTAACTTGTGTCCAGGCTGCTACGAGAGCCTCGCCTTGCTTGTTCTCTATGTCAAAATCGCTTATGAGATCCAACAACTCTTCCAGTGGACGAATTTCGGACTCATTTCCCCTTAAATCCTGTGTGTTTGAAACAAGGAATAAATATTTATTAATACTTTTTTAATACAATTTCATCATCATCATATTAGCCGACCTACGCCCACTACTGGGCATACAGCTCCAAATCGGCCTGCGCTGCCCTCATCCATCGGCTAAATACAATTAAATAATTCTATAATTTAGTAGTAAAACTCTTTTACTTCTAATGTATTTTCTACTGTGTGCGTACACACAAATAGTACAAAAATCCAAAACCTATTACAGTGTCAAAAAAATAGGCATCTTGGATGCCTAATATTATATTTAATTATGTATGTGAATCACCGGGGGGTAAGAAAAAATATAAACAAAAAAATGTTTCCTTAAATATTCCTGAACAAGCTACGTGTTTATGTTAGCCTTTAGTGGTCTTATTATAGCAACCCACATAATAATAATAAAATAACTAATCAAAATACGAAATTTTACGTCACATTATAGTTATAAATAATTGTTGTTGTGTTGTGTTTATGACAGCTAGATAATTGGTGTTAGTGGAATTTTCTCTACAAAAGTGATTCCTTTCATGATTTGGCTTTTGTAAAATACTTTATTAATTAGTCTAACATACATATTTGAAAACCAGAACAACATAAATTAAAAAAAAAAAAAAATTTGAATAATTAAAGCGATTATTACATTATCCTATTTCCTAACTAGAGATCGAGTTAGAGCCCTAAGTAGAGAGCCAGCGATCACACCACACTAGATAGGATCCTAGATACGATTCTAAATCGGAGAGAACACGCAGCCGTGATGTAGAATTGCTTCGGGTTACACGTATTGATTACACCGTATTTATTTACTTACACCAATTAATAAAAATAAATATTAACACTTAATATTGTAATTAACATTGTTAACATGTTACTCTGTAATATTTCAGTTTACCTATGTCTGTTGTCACTTAGTGGTCTATAAAAAATATTCATCAATAACACATTGTGTTATTATTATACACAATGATTTTTGACGAGGGAGAAATTTGAATTTAATAGTATAATATTAATAATTAAAATAGAATTAAGAGAAAGTGCTGTAAAACTTCTGTTATATATCACAAAAAAACTCTCATGAATTTTATACTTTTTTATTCCTAGCAGTTAAATTTTATTTATAAATATTAAGTACTAGTGGCTTAACCCGTCTGGATATTGAATATCTCGCCAAAAGTAGCCTATGACCTTTCTCGCGATGAAATCTATCTCCGTGCCAAATTTCATCTAAATCAGTTCAGCGGCTAAGGAACCAAAACGGAACAGACAGGCACAGTTACTTTTGCGTTTATAATATTTATGATTTCATTGTCTCGTTTTTATAAGAATTTCAATAAATTTTTAAACCGTGTAATATTATCTTTTGGAAACAGAGCCGTCCTAACTCTCTAGATAGGATTCTAACTGCTCTAACTGCGATTACACCTTTCTATTTCCTAGTTAGAGAGTTAGGAAATAGGATATTGTAATAAGCCTTTAAGCCGATAACACGTTGGAAATCAAAGGAGTACAATTTATAGGTAAGCACTCACCCGTCCAATGACGTCAATATCCTCATGCACAAGCACCAAGTCAAACAGCAACCAGTCGGTGAGTGACATCTGGGCTACAGGAATGATGTTTTCCACCTTGTCTTCGGCTAAGAGGAGTCTTTTCAGTTTTTTGAGAGTCAAAGCGCGCATTCGTTCCCTGTGTAAGAATTTAATTTTGATAAGGTAAGTTAAAAGTATCAATGCAGGCGTATAAAAGACTCCTTCGAACTCTAAACACTGTTAATGATGTGAGTCAGTACTCAAATCATAAATGTCCACGAGTAGAGTAATCGGTAGAGTGAACTGGCTACTACTCTACCAGCTTCAGTTGGCACTCTACTCCACCAATGCTGTCTAAAGTGGTATAGCTCGTTACTCCATCGTGCTGCTATCCCGTTTACTATACCGACGTACAGACGACAGCACATCAAGTGTAATCGATCGATCGATCGACATCGATTTTAGTAATAAGAAAAACTGCATTCATACAATGTGTACTCAGCTCGGGAATCTAACCCGGACGTTTTTACTATTCGGTCAGTCAAACCAAGGCGTTCCATTTTCAAATCAGGTGTTTCACGTCTTTGTATCTACATACTATTCTAAATTGGCTTTTCAATTGATTATTAGTGTAAGTAGGTTTATAGAAGGAAGCAATTACAATCATAGATAGATAATATATATCACAGATAACAAATATGTAAAGCAGTGTATGTAACAAGTTGCGAACCTGCAAAGAGCTACAAACAACCATAGAGAGACAATTTTACGCACCTAAACGAGTTCAATGTTGTATTGAAAAAATGGTGGTAATTTCGAAAACTTACTAAAATAAATTAGAGGATGTGAGAACAATGCATTTTTACATTTTAGACATCATGTTTAATAGTAACGTTTACTGCTTAAGACCAGGGTCGCTGGGAGCCGTTGGATGCAGGCTGCGCAGAACCGTTTTATTTGGAAATCGATGGGGGAGGCCTTTGTTCAGCAGTGGACATTATAGGCTGGTATGATGACTGCTTAAGACCTACACAATGGATATCTAAATAGAAATAGTGTTAGTTTTATTTTTCAAAACATCCGGGTTCGATTCCCGAGCTGAGTACATGTTTTTTTTTAATGTATGAATGCAGTTTTTCTTATTGCTAAAATCGATGACATGGTTCCTAAGAAGAGATTTTCGTATGTCTTATAGTTTCAGACTTTCCCATACTGACCGATCTAAATGTGCCATCCTGTATAAAATTGATTACCTCGTTTTTTCGAAAGTCTATTAAAAATAATAAGTATTAAGCAATGATGTTTAAGTAAAATCTTTGGTATTAAGTACTTTCAAACAAACTTTCAAATAATTAAACACAATCAGTTTCAACTTGTAATGTTTGTGCTTTGTATCCCAAATAATTGGTTCCGCGGATAACAAGTCAATAAATTTAAAGGTTTTTACGTTAGACTATTCATCGGCGCGGGACGACGACATGATTTTCAAAAATTTCACATACATACGTCTTACGTGAGCGCCCAAATGCAGACTGCGAATTAGTGCGAATGCGCGATTGTGTGGCCACTGGCCAGGTATTCGCTCTCGTATTGCCGGACTTTTGACTCGAGCACAATAAACCGACAAAATAGGGAGCGATGGGCACAGGACGAGGAGCATGACGTGCGGCATGACGAGTAACGGCCGCCACGAACTCACCGCACGCGCGTCCTGCGTCTCGCGAATCGGCAACCACTGCGCGCTGTCTCGATGTCGGACTCGCAGCGCGTCGTCGTGACCGCGCAGTGGTTGCCGAGATGCCGCCGTCGACCGTTCCCGTGGCCATACCACGTCTCTGCCTCCTTTCCTCGCTACTTCCCACGCCACTCGACGAGTGTGTGGCAGGCCCTTACGAGTGTAGGGTGCTGTTCACGGTTAGTGTAAACGGCATAAGCACGGTAGAGTACTAACTATATACCGCTGACTTTACCAATATAGACAGCATTTGTAGAGTGGAGTACTAACTAAAACTGATAGAGTACTCAAAAGACTCAAAACTAGTTAAGTGTAAGGTGCAGTTCACGGGTAGAGCAAACGGGTGGTGCCGTCAATGCGACAATAAATTAAAACATGGGCTATATTATAGAGTCATATTAGGGTGCTGTCCACGGGTAGAGTAAACGGCACAGTAACACGGTAGAGAGTACTCTACCGTATAATTAGTTAGTTATTTACTAAAAATACTAATGTAGACATAATTGGTAGAATAAAGAGAGTACGAATTAAAACTGGTAGAGTTATATTGTTTACTCTAGCCGTACACAGCAGACGTCACTCGCGCAATGTAGCGTTCTTTACCGCGCTAAAAGCTCTAAAGTCTGTCTAAAAATTATAGCACACGCTATAATTTTTAACGGACTTCAAAAATGAGGAGGTTCTCAATTCGGTTGGTATGTTTTGTTTTATTGTTTTTTTGTATTTTATTTTCTTTGTATGTACACCGATTACGCCGAGATTTCTGATCCGATTTACGTGATTCTTTTTTGTTTGATGCGGAATAGTTGCCATTTGGTCCTATTAATTTTTTTTCATCATCAGTTGGTTACTTTACTTTACACCGAATTTATTTACACAAATTAATAACAAATAAATTATACTTAATATTGTAAATAATATTGTTATCATGTTACTCTGTAATATTTCAGTTTAACTATGTCTATGTCAGAATTAAGAGAAAGAAACGCGTAAAAGAATATTTCTTAGCACACAAAATATCTCATATGAATTTTGGTGTTTTTTATTCCTAACAATTAAATTTTATTTATAATTATTAAGTACTAGTGACTTCACCCGCCTGGATGTTGGATATCTCACCAAAATAAGCCTATGACCTCTCTCACGGTGAAATCTACCGTCATGCCAAATTTATCTTAATCAGTTCAGCGGCTAAAGAACGAAAACGTAACAGACAGGCAGTTACTTTCGTATAATATATATGAATTCATTGTCTCGTTTTTATAATAATTTAAATAATTTTTTGGAACGTGTAATATTGTCTTTTGGAAACAGAGACGTCCTAACTCTCTAGATAGGATTCTAACTCTCTAACTGCGATTACACCTTCCTATTTCCTAGTTAGAAAGTTAGGAAATAGGATAATGTAATAAGCCCTTTACGCCCGAAGTCGCCTAGTAGACTGCATCATCTTACACTTCGATTGTTATGCCACTGTGAAGAGCGTAGACTGACTCACCATAAAATCTTGCACTCGCATTTCGTCTCCGTCTTGAGCTCTTTCCACAATTCTTCACTGGACTTCTTCTCGTGGATCAATTTCCGCGCTACTGATCTAATCACGCGCCGCTTGAACTTGTCCAGTTCCGCCATTTTGTATCTGCATCAAAAGCAACAATTTCTGTAAGAACCTATGTACAGTTTATATCGGACATCGAGTTATAATATACAGTCACAAAATGATATGTATGTCCCAGCCACCTTGTTATACAGGGTGGTGTCGTCAATACGACAATAAATTAAAACATGCGCTATATTAGTTCATAGACATGATTTGCCGCTTTCAAAAACACCTTATTCGTTTGATAGTTTCACGACATTTGTATGAAATATTATAAAACTGACTGCATTATTTCATAGAAAGGTCATGAAATTATCAAATGAATAAGATGTTTTTGAAAGTGGCGAACCATTTCTATGAACTAATATAGCCCATGTTTTAATTTATTGTCGTATTGACGGCACCACTCTGTATGTATAATCTACTTAATTAATTGGACGCCTAGGCTGTTCATTAAGCGCCGGTATACAATTAAATACCCAGCTCGTAGTTACAATAACTAGTATCACTCAACGATTAACAACTTGGCATATTGAAAGTCAGCTCAATTGGACGCCTAGGCGGATCATCTTACTGAAGTTTTGTGGGACACACAAAACACACACAGAAAAACTCTTCTAACTAGAAGATCTGCCTAGGCTTCCAAGTGTCTGTACTGTACACAGAAAAACTCTTCTTACGAGACGATCTGTCTAGGCTTACAATCGGCTAGCTAATTTAACCAGATAGCTGCGACCTATAGGACAGTCAAAGGCCATAAGTCCAGTACCACTTCAATGATGGCTACATTCGCGTGCACGAATATACGCATACCTTTGTGTGGTAATGCTCAACGCACACAGTATAGCATGTCACACAGCACAGCACTATAAGAAAATAACGCATGTAGCCAATTGTCAATAGAGATATCAGCTAAAGCCGTTTCTTTTACATTTTTAACCAATGCTAAAATTCACCAACACTAAATATGAATTGATGGTCGATCTATAATAACGTTCGACTTACTGTTCCGGACACAGACAATGTTGGTTCGAATGCAAGATTTTTTTTACAATTAATTATTTTATATTTATTTCACGTATTTTATATTTGTTTATTTATCTAATGAAAAAAAAACAAACCAACATATGTTTAGTTTTTTTGATTGTTTAGGTAGTTATTTATAAATAAAATAAAATATTTACTGATAAAAATATCTAAACTAGAAACACTTTCTCAGTGAGCCATAGCGACCTTACTCGCCGCAAGAACACAACACCACAAAGTACTTTGAATAACAACACCAAGCGGGACATTTCAACCTCGAGGCCGCCCTTACTCCGTTCATAACAGAGGCGAAATTCCGTTACACTTGATGTGCTCTCGCCTGTACTTAATTATTTAAATTTCATTTATTAGTGCGATTCACTTTTATATTATTTGTTTCCAGTGAATGTATTTAACTTAATTTACATAAATTAAATGAAGTAGTTTTTTACGGCCCCCATAAAATAACACGACCGCCCGCGCCGCTTCAAAAAATAGGTGAATCGTCGAAGTCAATTCTGCTATTTATTTCCCTAAACGGATCGGCTGCGGTTCGGTATCGTTACCAATGCGGTTGTAATACAAAAAGTATTCCACTGACATTGCTTATAAAGCCGGAACGCCAATGAAACGCTCTCGGTTGGTTCAACTTCGGCTCGATAAAATTGTTAGTAATATTTCAATAAACAAATATATTTTGGCTTAGTGACTAGACAGTTGTTAATTTTGGACAGTTCGAACAAAGAACTATCGATGCGTTTCAGCTGCCACAAATGTTAAATATTTAGCAGAATACGAAACAATGACTGAACCAAACGGTTCGCGTTACGTGTTTGTTAGTAGAATACCAAACTGATGCGTTTCGGTTACGTTTCGATTGCGTTGAGTTAGCAGAATACAAAAACGTTGTAACTTAAGCGTTTTCGATTTGTTTCAGATCAAAATACAATAGGAGAATTGGTGGGCTGTTATATATTGTGGCAAGCGAAACGTAATGACGTTGATAAATAGATAGAAATTCTTTATTTTTCTAATCTACTTAAACATCACAGAGATATTAACACAAACACAATATGCAAAAAAAGGTGGTCTTATCGCTAGAAGCGATCTCTACCAGAAAACCGTATGGTAGGATTGGTAGGTAGTTTACTAAATTAATAAAAGTAATTTCACACTTTTTTCCACTTTTTCGTACAGTACCGAAAAAGTCAAAAAAAGTGTGAAATTAGTAGGTACTTAAAAATATATTCAAAAATAAATATGCGACATAAAATAAGACGTAGGTAGGTAATTTGCTGTTGGTAGATAATTAGCAAGATCATACAATATTTCTTTCTATCTATTTACCTTATTTGATGTTTTTTATTCTATTTTAACTACTATGACATAAAATGGTGTTTTATAATGTAATTAGTATTTAATACCACCTATAGACAGATAAATACCTACGTCTACGTATCTAGTAAAAAAAAACTATTTAATAACGACCTTTAA
Source organism: Nymphula nitidulata (assembly GCA_947347705.1). Lineage (NCBI taxonomy): Eukaryota > Metazoa > Arthropoda > Insecta > Lepidoptera > Crambidae > Nymphula > Nymphula nitidulata. The sequence continues at coordinate 7,712,300 of OX374639.1, forward strand.
TTTATATCAATTATTTTCAGTTTAAAAACAATACTGAAAAAGATAGTGTTCCCGTGCGCGCTGTCGCATTTTTGCACTACAAACTCAACCATCACAACGATTACACGCCATGTCGTCTCCTTGTTGTTAGTGTTTACAATATAAAAATAAACAATGGACACCTTCAATAATAATCAATTTTTTAAGCCGCGTAAGATTCCCGGCAGGGTAATAAGTACAATTAAAAACCTATTGTGTATGAACTGTGTGACTTGAGAGGTTAATATCAAAATTACCAAACAACTGCTTAGAGTGCTTAGGTATTATTTCCATCACAGTTCTTGAACAACTCGGACGCGTCGCATGCACATGCAAGAAACTCGACGGAATGGAAACAGTTCATATCGTACGAAAAATACTATAATGCTTACCTATAAAACCCGAGTACTACTAAATCTTATCACATACTAATATTTCACAAACACATCACACATTACACTCAAATTGTTTATTCACAGCATCCTCACAATCACAGAACAGTTTTTCCACGGAAACCGTGTACGCGTTGAGGTTACAAAACAAAATGGCGAAAAATACACGTTGCTCCGTGACCTCTCCCAGTGTAAAAGAGACAAGTGATAACCATTATCCACCCTCCTTTTCTTGTTCGTGACGCTCCCTCGCTGGATGCAGGGGCGTGCGCGCGAGCGAGACGGAATGTTTGTTCATTTCATCGATTCATTTAAAATGTGGACGCTGATCGGTGAAGACGTGTTGTGCTAACTATAATTTTATAATTGGCTTTCGTTCACGTTAGGTAGTTAGGTACTTTCCACCGAGTTCTCTTTGTTTGGAAAAAGATGCAATGCATTGCAAAAATCGTCTGTTGTAATTGTCGTCTGTAGTAAACCTCTTGTAATAATAATACCCTATTTTATTATATTGATAGAAATGGATTTAATTACGACTCTATGACTCTAGAAAATATCTACTGCTTTTATAATACATATACTTTTACATACATATATACTATATGCATATCAGATGGTTTACTTAATAGTAATGATAGTAATATCTTGCCGTGTCTTATAATTTTGAAACACCATTCGTAGCTTCATACCTCGTAAACACTTTACATAATAGTCCCTTACTACGAATCTCATTTTTATCATTTTATCGTGCGGTTTGAAAGTAGAATTGTTTATCAATAATGAAACTTTAGATTTACATTAGTTGTTCTGTGACTTTAGTAAACACTTTGATATAGAGAAATCAGCCCTAAATTGCAATTTATAATAAACATAATGTTTCGTCAACGATTAAAATTAAATATGGCTTGTGTATATCAACAGAAGCCTATATAGCCAGTCCATATTAAATTAAATATTCATTAATACTTATCAGTGTTTGTTACTACTGTTAATTTTAATTATTAAAATTTCGTCCATCCCTTTTCAAACGTAACATTTTTAAAATAGCACATTACGGTTTCTTTTCCTGATTTTCAAAGACAAAATTTAACTCAAATACAAAAATTTCTCTTACTCTAGATCAATAATTACTATCGATCTAGGGTGAGCGAAATTTTTGTATCTGACTACGACTACTTACCATCATGATCTAAATTAGATCGAAATATTATCCTAGTTTTTTAATTCATCAATTAAGACAAAACAGCTTAGTAAAAGGCAAATAATTATAATGATTCGAAAACCGAAGCTCGCCCTAGATCGTTAATAATACGATAATACCATTCGAGTTGTTGAACCATAGTATGGGTATTGTGGTGACGTCCGTCGTCGCATACGTAGAGTAGCAATGCCCCCATTCTCGCTGTCGCTACGCTTCGCGCAATCCATTGTCCATTCCCGCCAGGCTACTTGGTAGAGGCCATAATTAATAGTAGAGACTTTAATAATTAATTTGTTAATATTGATGATAACATAACATAAAGGTACCAAATAATATGGTTCATTATAATAAGTGTCTGGCTTGCGATACGAGCGTATGGAATAATATTATTTTAAATAAAATAATTGCGTCGAAAAATGAATCGCAAACGCAAACCGAATGGGACGGACGGAACTTTATCAATGTAGGGTAACTATAACAGCCAAGCGATGCGCGGCGAAGCGGTTTCTATCCGGTATTCAACAAAGTACTCGGTGGTGCCTATTTACTAGCTGTGCCCTTGCCTCGATCGCGTGGACCTATGACTATTTGAAAAAAGTAAGTTTTATTTCGATTAATAAAAGATATTAATTTGAAAAAAAAAACTACTAAAATGCGCGAATTTTTTTTGGCTGGTTCTTTTGCGTCACTTTAATTTTACAATGCCCGTTTTCCTTAACACGAATATTTTCGAACGCTTTTGCTATTTCCGAAAAGACTTCCTAAAAATAATTAAACCTAAGATTACTTGTTATTAAACGATAATTTGTATTTAACAGTAAATTAAATTAATATTCAAAATCATGTACAAGCGTTTCTTGTTATCCTTATCTTTTTTTACATGTAAAAATCAAATAATAGTAATAATAAGAATTACACATTTCAAAATATCTAAGCTGATAGCCGAAAATCGGGTATATATTATAAAAAACAATTAAATTCCAAATATCTCGAAAACGGTTAGAATTAGGATAGGCTGTTTCATAGTCTAATAAGAGTCAGAAACGATGTAACACGCTTCCTTGTGATGCCGCTAGTTACTTAACTATTAGCTAATTTGTGAGGGCCTAGACAAGATGCCTTTCGATAATCGTTATCGCTATCGCTTATAGGAAAATGTATGGGATTTGACATAAGCCCTTGCTTGATTGAGTTTCGATCTAAAATGTCAAATTCCATACATTTTCCATTTAGCGATAGCGATTGTCAAATGGCATCTTGTCCTGTGCCGCTGGGCCTTCTGTGCGATCCATTTATTTTTTCGGTTTTTTAGCAAGAGTCAAAGGAGCGACAATACGACGACGGCGAGTGACTGGCCACCATTCCGAATCGAGCACTGCTATAATCTAGTGGCTGCTGGACAAATATTTATTATTAATATTTATTAGACGGGGAGGAGTGCGAACATAGTATGGGTGTGTGTGGCTGAGGCATTATAGTCTAAGCATGGATTAAAGTCTAACATGGTTTAAAACTGATGCTGGCACTTTTATTTGTCAAAAGAAAGACAGAATCAGCATCACTTTTATTTAGGCCAGGTTCAACTTTAGTTCACAACTGTAATAAGGGGGAATGGCTGTTTTATTATCATAGTAAGTATGCTACTATGCTGCAGGGCGTTTTACTTACCTACAAATTACAAGAACAACTACGATGGGGAGCCATGTGTATTTTAAACAATATTTATAATTTATGAACTAGTGATGTAACAAACGCATTCTTATTCGCGAATATTTGCATATTTTTTGCAAATTTGCAAACGCATTCGCAAAGTTTAAGCGAATGTTTTGCGAATATGAACACCAGATAAAACATAATATTAGATACGTTAATAAAAATCCATTCATTTCTAATTGTTTTATTATTTAAAAAGTAAGAAACTCGTAATCATAATATCAGTCTTCACTTTACTTTATCATTGGTTATTATTTATTTACCATCATCTACATTGGGTAATAAAGCTTAAAATTCAGATTTATACTAAATAACAATTAACTTCTCATCAGAAATTAGAAATCAAAACATAGGTATACAAATTCTTCTCTGAAATGTTTAATAGTCTTTACATAAGTAGGTACACTTAAAATGTATTGATTCTATCCTCTTTGAGTACACTCTAACCTCAAAATTCACTTGTTTTTATTTACGAGCGACGACAAATGAAATAAAATAACCTATCGGCTTTTTTCGGATAAACTCGGCAATTCTCGGAACAAGATGCAAACGTAAGGCGCCTCGCTAAGGGGAGGGGAACTAAATTAATTGGCATACAACCATCTGATATGCATTTTCTTTAATTCTTGAATTATGGCATTGAAATGCCGGTGCAATACGTTTCAATATTTTATTATGTATCTCGGGATAGTTTAGCGCGAAATAAACAGGGTGGTACCGTAAATATGACAATAAATTAAAACAGGGGCTATATTAGTTCATAGAAATAGTTTGTAACTTTTAAAAACATCTTGTTCATTTGATAATTTCAGGACATTTGTTTGAAATAATATAACGCTGGCAAAAAAAAACCATTGACAAATAAAGTATTTTAAAAATACGCAATATCTGAAATGGAAATTATTTTAATTAAATAGGGCTTGGACATGACACAACAATCGCCGATATTGGACGCGCTCATCTTATTTTATAAAAATATAAAAAGTTTCCATTTCCTTTGAAAATGTAATCGATTCCTTCTAAATAATCGATTGGGTTTCGTTAGCGGACACCACTAAAACTATCAAATTTGAACTGTCATCGGAGGCGTGTTGTATTTATCTAGAGGTAAAATTAAAAATTAAAACCACATTTTTTATAACAATAATATATTTCGATAATAAATAATTGAGTATAGATCGACAAAACTTATTCAATTTTTATTTAAAAATAGAATAACGTTTTCGTTATTTTTGTTTTTACTATTATGCATAGAAATGTCTAAGATAAATGTATGAAAATATTAGAAAAGTATTTAGGTCCATCCAAACTCGCTATCGTGTAACTGTATTACACGATGCTAGTTTCTTGGCTTACATGACTATGCAAGTCATTTCTTACTTTAATTTGATTGAATGCTACAGGCAAGAAAACTAGAAAAAATCATGTATACCTACTCAGGCGGGTCCTGAACCCGCGACCTTTCACAATCCGGGTGACTGCTCTAACCATCTAAGCTACCAAGGACTTGGGATGACCCTGGGAATTTCTTCTAATCCATCTTTATTTGGTTACAAGCTAATGTGCACCTTCCAATGTCGAAATCTTGAACTCAAGCATTTTCAAATACCTACAATTCAGTTAAATACTTTCCTTTCAAAAAATAAAGTTTTGTCGATCTTAATCATGGTAACAATAAGATTTTTAATCCTCATTACAACTAAATATCACAATATCTCGTTTTGCTCATTTTCTAATGAACACAGAGCCGTTTTCGGAGTTGACAATTAATAATGTTAACAATAATACTCATTCCTTACAAACTAGGTACCTACACTTGTATCTAATTAGTAATTAGGCCAAACCAATTATTACTATTATTACACATAAGGTTCCTACTAGGTACCTAGAGTTGTTCTTGTTTTTAATTAAATAATGTTACAGTTGACTAAAATCAATAAAGTATTTTACTTATAAAACCGACTTCAAAAAACTGAAAAGGATAAAATAATTAAATTGAGTAGGTAGGTACTCATACCCTAGAAACATATTTTTTGGAGTTGGTGCTAAGTTGTTTTCAAAAACAATAGAAAGTGAAGCTGTTTTAATATTTGTTTCAAATTGTTTTTTCACAATTTTTAGTGTTAACTTTCTAAGGTCGAAGCTAGATGGGTGACCGTCAACTTATATTGTTTCCCACTATCTTGTAGACGACTTACTGATTTCAGTTTTTTTTATTTAAAAACCAAACTACCCAACTGATTTTGAAAAAAAATTATGGGACCAAATGGCAACTATTCCGCATCGAACAAAAAAAGAATCACGTAAATCGGATCAGTAATCTCGGCGTCATCGGTGTACATACAAAGAAAAAAATACGTAGACGACTTAATAATTTCAGTTTTTTTTTTTAAAACCAAAAGTAAGTACCGAACTGATTTTGAAAAAAATTTTATGGGTTAATTTTATACATAGAAAAACATACCGGCCGAATTGAGAACCTTCTCATTTTTGAAGTCGGTTAAAAACTACATACAAACATACAGAGTGGTGCCGTCAATACGACAATTAATTTAAACATGCGCTATATTCGTTCATAGAAATGATTTGCCACTTTCAAAAACATCTTATTTTTCATGCAAATGTTATGAAATTATCAAGTAAAAAAGATGTTTTTGGAAGTAGCAAAGCATTTCTATGAACTAGTGTAGCCCACGTTTTAATTTATTGTCGTATTGACGGCACCATCCTGTATAAAGCAACAATTTTCTCAATAGATATAAGCATACACATACACAGTATATAAACGACCGGTAGAGGTACTGGGTTCGAACCGTTAAAACAGAATCGATTATGTTATTGACTGTGAATCATTCATTATGCTCAAGTATTCCAAGATGCACCACCACTTTTTTATAGTGTATATCTTTCACTCGAAGTGCGGCCCATGACCTAAGGTAGCATCTCGTAGGTCCCACTCAAAGAGCTCTCCCTGCCTTTTCCCATACGAATTAGGATTTATTGTTCAGGTTAACACCCCATATACCCCACACAAACGAGCTCTGCGGAGTTTTTAGTAGGTACCCCTAGCAAGAAACACTTTTAAATTTCGAATCGCCATCCTATCGTAGCTTTTGTTTGGAATTTTAAGGGTGCGCGAACGATACGATTACGATTCGAAATTAAAAAATGTTCGTGCTAGGGGTATATATAGTGCGTGATGCCGTTGACTCCGTATGCATGAATCAGATCGCTCAAAATATAACACAAAGTGACGGTAGTTATCTTAAAAACTTATCAAAGACAATTGACATCTCCTGTGACACCCTGGGCATCGATTGCGCTAATCTTCACATATTACCAAAGCATAACAAAACACGTTACGTTGCGAACAATTTGTGTTGCGTGCGCTAAACATTTTAAAGGTCATCAATTAGGTTGTTTTTTGGAATATCAGTTGATATTTTTTATTTTCTTTATATATTAGTTTATATTACGTAAATAAATAGAATAAAAATATTCTAAATTGTGTATAAACATATCGGACGGTTTTTGACAGCATTTATATACAAAGACGTTGCTACGGGAACCATCTATGGGAACGTATTTACCGCTGCGCTGTCGGATCAACGTTTTTGATTGAGTTGGTGCTCAGCAACTTTTGTTAACGTTACAAACGTTTGGAAAAAAACGTCAAAAATGTTGTTTGACAACGGAAAATACGTTCCCATAAATAATGGTTTCCATAGTAACGTATTAGGATTTTAAAGCGTTATACAAATTGAGCTCAATGGAACGTTTTTGGTTTTTCTTTGGCAAATACGTGTAAATTAGCGCGATGGAGCAGGCCGCTCATGTCTTTAGATATATTCTCTATAACCTTAAACGGAAGGCATTAAGCTAAACCGGTATCTCAGTGCAATACTTATTTTAAAAGGAATAAAAATACTCGTATAATACGAGTTCTCAGCAGCGCATCGTTTTGCGATCCAGAGTTTTTAATAATAAATGGTTTTTTTTTATACCAAAATAGAATCTACATATCAAACTCCTAGTATACAATCGTCGTCGGGCACTGCTTTATTTACCGCAGTTGTATCGAAAGCCGTTACTAAAGACACAAAACTTGATTTGTGGGTATTTGTCAGCATATTTAATAAATGTATATTTTTATCAGGCTCCATTGCCGGTATATTTTTTTTCACGGGCTTTCTCATCTGCATTGGTATTACGGGTAGATTACCAGGAGCTACGATTGCTGGTGGGGCGACGCCGACGACACCCCTGCGTGGGCGCTCGGGGTCATTTATAAATTGGTAAAACGCCTGATTGTAACCAGACAACTTAGTATTATCAATTGGCTTATCTATTTTTGGTATACTACCGCTCTCATTAACTTTCCATGGTGGCTTAACTCTTATTTTCTTAATTGGGGGACTATCAATTGGTGGGTCTGTATTAGGTATACCACTGCTCTCAATAACATTTGCAGGTGACTCAAGTCTTGTGTTTTTACGCTTTACACCCGATGTACTTGGTATTGCAAGATCTGAATCTGAAGTATTTAAAGAGAAAACCCTTTCTATTCTTGGTTTCATATTTAAGCATACTGAAAGCGATTTGTAGGACTGTTTGTATTCCTCAGATTTAATTTGCGTTAAGTAGGTATATGCCTGGTGCAAGTTTTTGTTACACACGTCAATAGTGTCATTTGAAGGTTTTTTTTCCTGATCAGCCTCAGGTTTGTTTGGTACTGTTGTTTCGTTTGGTACAGTTATTTTGTTTGGAACTGTTGTTTCGTTTGGTACTGTAATTTTGTTTGGAACTGTTGTTTCGTTTGGTACTGTTGTAGTAGGGATTGTAAGTAACACTGGCGGGCAGGTTAAAATAGGAACTGCTAAACTAGTTGTAGACATTTCAACTGATGTAATTGATTGATTTTCAATTAACGGATTAATAGTTTGTGTATTCATTATTTGTGCCATAGAGTCGACTTGTTGTTGTGCATGTGAGAGAATACTTGCGAGCATTTTGAGTTCAGATGTAGACATTTTCTCAAGTGCAGTGTCTATGTTTGCAGAGACTTTACCTTGATCGTTGATAGATAACCGAATATTTTTGTATTTATCTAATATGTTATCAATAAGTGCAGATACTTCAGGATCTTGTATCGCAGGATCCTGAAGTATCTTACACAAATCTGTAGCTTTTGGTTGTTGAACAACTTTATTATTAATCGACTGAAATGCTTTATGATTTGTAAGGTGTAAATAAAGTGGTGATGGTACTGATGATGATATTTTTGGAGCAATACGTTGATGTTTTACCAAAGTGGTTTCAGAGTTATGCCGAGTTTTTTTTAATTTACACAAATCTCGAGCTTTTGGTTTTTGAACAGCTTTATTATTAATCGACTGAGATGCTTTATGATTTGTAAGGTATGAATGAAGAAATGGTGATGGTACTGATGATGATAGTTTTGGAGCAATATATTGATGTTTTATCATAGTGGTTTCAGAGTTAGGCCGAGATACTTTTATTTTACTCCATGATGCATTTGGACCAGCAGATTGTTTTATCAGAGATGTTTTAGAGTTAGTCTGTGTTACTTTCGTTTGACTCAATGATACTCTTGGACTAGCAGGTTGTTTAATCAAAGTTGTTTTATAGTTAGGCTGTGTTACTTTTGTTTGACTCTTTGTAATTTTAATTTTGTAGTTTTCATACTGTGTAGTATCAAACGTTTCTATGCTATTCCAACTTTGGATATACTTGCTCTTGTAGTTTCTAAGATGTCGGATGTCTGTTGGTAGTTCTAGATCTAAACAATATTCATTTGTTGGTTTTGATCTTTTGTTAATTTTAATTTTACAACAACAGGAACATCTAGACTCAGGACATCGATGAGGTTCTTTTATCAAATGAGCAGTAGGGTGTGATAACATTGATATATAACACTTCCTTTTATGCCAACAACATGCATTTTTCAGTTCAGTATTTTGTATATCGCTGAAATCAATAGTATTTCCCGACCCTGACATATACAATTCATAGCTGTTTTTTGTTTCAATAGTTATTCGCCGATTGTTATTGTTTAATTTTACAATATGTGTAGTTTGCTCAAATTTTTTATCTCTAGAATATTTTAAAGCTTTATTAATGCAACTTTGTGTGTTACCATGATCAGCTTGCGACAGGTCGTGCCAACGAGAATCATCGTCGAACACTTGTTTGTGTGACTGTACAGGATCAGTGGTCAGCTTTGTCGATTTATGGCGGACCTCTGCCTTCTCTTTACAGCAACATGTACACTTCGGGTGACATTGATGTGGTTTTAACAAAAAGCATTCTATAATATTAGGTATTTTAAACGAAGGACATATCTCTTTAATATTTTGCTTGCTTTTCACCCAACAACAATTTATGAGTACAATCATTTCTGTTTTTTTATTGATGTACCGGCTCAATTCTTTTTCACCACTTATGTGATTAATGTAGTAATATGCTGAAGGAGTGCTACTTTTAGATTTAAAGTAATAAATTTCAGTACTCTTTAGATACAAATTTTTCATAACAACATTTATATTATTCTTAATTTTATCTAAGTCTGACAAACGGCGGTATATAAGAGTACCATCGCCAGTATTTATATTCATGTTGGATGGGTTGTTTACATTTACTTTTAATAACATATACTTACAATCTACCAAAGGAATAGATAATGGCTTACAAATTTTATACAATTCTATGCTTTCCTTAGTTAGGTTCATGTCAGAAACAACAGATTCATATTTTTTATTTTGACAAGTTACTTCGCGCTCTAATAATACCAAGGCATTAAATTGTTGTAATTTTTGAACTAATGAACTAAAACTATTTTCACTTTTTGATGACCAGACTTTAGGCAGTGATAGGTCTGGTTTGCTTTCCAGTATAATACGTCGCTCTATATTTTTGATAGAGAGTTTGGAAATATCCTCTTTGAATATTTTCATATCATTTAGTCGAGTAGTGTATACAATAAGATACCTGGATTCTAGGTAATCAAGAAACTTCGTTTCAGGGCACTCAAGACTGGATTCTTCTTGTTTTATTGGTATATCACATAGGATATATTCACTATTTGTGTAATAAGATTGTTGGTCGTGGTCCATTTCGGTATCACTGTCTAAATTTTCTTTGCTTGACCCTTCAGGCACTGCACCTGTTGAGAGAAATTCAGTACTAAATATACTTATCTTAGAAGGCGCCTACTCTTACCTTAGGTATTATACTAGCTTTTGCCTGAGGCTACGCCTGAGTGGTGACGTTTCATTAATAGATGGGAACCACATCTTATCGCGGCCTTTTCTGTAGGCCTTAACAAAGCCTAGCTACAATTTTCTAGCGGATTGTTTTGATTTATCTCATACCTAAGGCTTAGCCAGTTTTAGCCACGTTAATGCTCAAAAATAGTGACGGAACTACGACATGCTTCACTGAAACCCTCCCTGCGACTCACCTTCGTCATTCTCAATTTGTAACAAACATATGAACGTTTATAGAGAGAGATGAAGAGCGAGAAATGACTTCAACTGATGAGTGTTTTGGGCTCGGCTGCAGGTTCTGGGCCTTAACGTAATTAGAAGCGGAGTCTAGTCGGATCATTCGTGGCCCGTAGATTACTGAGATGATATATTATAGACAAAACAAACGGCCACCTTACGGTAAGCATCCTATAGCCTATAGACGTTTGTATCACTAAGTGAACAACTACTCCAACGTCACCCACTGTGTTAAAATCGAGAAGTGTCATATACTCTCTAGACCAAATCTCATACAAGTTAAAGGTAGTATACAAAGCTATTAACAAATTTTTATCAGAATACCTGACACCTATGTCTATGAAATTGAATTACCTTGCTGCATGGCTACTTTTTTCGTTTCTTCACTTAAACAGAGATTCGAAACGGCTTGTTTTATGATTGCGTAGCTAGGTTTTATCCCATATCTCGCCTCGAACAGTCGCCTGACTTTTAAAACCTTTCCACCACACTCCTTGTAGCACTGCACCATGTTCTCGAAATCCTCATCTGTGTACAACGAGCTCATAGCGACAGCTCGTTCTATATCCCTGTGCCTTGTTTTTATTATTTTCTGGTTACCTTAATGAAGTACACACCACGTTTTCAATTTAGGTACATAACTATGTGCTCGTTTTGTTTACCGAATTTTCCTTTGTCGAAACCTGTGAAAAATAAATCTTTACTTATTAAGCATACCAAATTCAAGGAACATTGCGCGGGCGGCAACGGCGTCCAAAAAAGAAATCATAAAATCACACTTAGCAATACTAGTATTAGCACGGTCAGACACTTGCCGGTTTCGGCTTTCTACCTAGATAGAAAGGATCATAAAACCGGAAGGCAAGAATGCAATACATAATGTACTACCCGTCACACACCTACCGGCGTGAAACGGAAAGAACGCCCGGTAAGCAAGCCATCGGCCGATATCGTAGGTCTGTAGCCGCACCCGGTAAGTAAGAGGCGGGTGTTACATACTAGCTCCGTCTCCGTATATCGTCATCGTCACACACATCCCGTTTTCAACCGGCGCCGGCGATTTTTTGCCACCTTAATAAAAGATGGCAGTATGTTCCACTATATGTATTTTGTTTGTATGTATGTTTATCGATTTCTCTGTCAATTGTGAACCGATCTTCAAAATTCTTTTTTTATTCGATAGAGTATACTTTTGAGGTAGTCCCCTTGTCACCAAGTCAGGATCTGATGATGGGGGGGTCCAGGGAAATCAAGGGCAAACCTAAAATTTTATTGACACGCTTGACATGTTTTACTTTTTTTCAAAACTATTTAAGTATTTGGTACTGTCAGTCACCATCTTATGTTGATGAGCTGTTGATGGAAGGTACAACTCCTTAACGATTAGTAGTTGGAAGATGATTCTTTAAATATTATAGGTACGTATTGACGAATAGTTGTATTCTATCGGGTTCTTCGGGTGAACTAATGATGGTAGGTACAACTCCTTAACGGTTAGGAGTTGGAAGATAATTCTTTAAATATTATAGGTAAGTATTGAAGAATAATTGTATTCTATCGGGTAATTCGGGTAAACTGATAATGGAAAGTACAACTCCCTAACGGTTAGGAGTTGGAAGTTAATTATTTAAATACTATAGGAACGTATTGACGAATAGTTTTATTCTATCGGGTATTGAACTAATGATGGAAGGTCAACTCCGTAACGGTTTAGAGAAGTATGAAACAATATTATGTATTTTAAACAAAGACTGAGAGACATACAAGTCGATAGTGCTGGTGGTCACTCATCTAGCTTTGACTTCAGAAAATAACTTAAAATGTGAAACAAAAAAAAATATTTACATAAATAAAACCGACTTCAAAACTGAACTACAAACTACAAAAAAGAAAAAATAATTAAATTTAAGTACCTAGGTACTTATGTCCAAATTCTTTTGGATTTGGTTCTTAGCTGTTTCTAGAAACAATACAAAAGTAAAGCACCAACTGCAAAATATACTTTATTAGGAGATAAGTACCTAGGTACTGAAATTTAATTATTTTTCTTTTTTAGTGTTTTGCTTCAGTACGTTTGTGCTGCTGTGCCCCTGAGTGCACTGTCGTGGCGGAGCCCGGAACTGAAAAAAATAAAGGCGGAATGGACAGAATCTTTTATTTTAAACATCAAAAATTCATGTGGTTGAGGAATATGGAAATAAACGATTAACACTTCAAAAACATTAAACTTAAGGTTTTAATTTTTGTTTAATTTTTTCCCCCGCAATTTTTAGTGATAACTTTCTTAGGTCAAAGCTAGATGGGTGACCGTCAGCTAATATTGTTTCCTTCTATCGTCATTTCACTAAAAATTCATAGGAAAGCAAAACTACGCAATTTCGCATAAATAGACGACTTACTCATTCCAGTTATTTTGATTTAAAAACCAAACTACCCAATCGATTTACAAAAAAAAATTATGGGACCAAATGGCAACTATTTCGCATCGAACAAAACAAGAATCATCAATATCGGTTTACCCAGTCGAAAGTTCTGAGGTAACAAACATACAAAAAGTCGAATTGATAACCTCCGCCTTTTTTGAAGTCGCTTAAAAATAGTGAAAAATTCAAAGGGTCTAAAAAAATATTAGCGTGGTCCTCAAAAATAGTAATTGGTCTACAAATTATTAATTTGTCGGTATTTTGAAGTTTAATAGGTCTTTATTTGTCTTCTAAGCGGTAATCTTTTATTTGCTTATTTTTTTTTAAATAAGCTGACGCTAAAGCTTATTTGCTTATTTTTTGAAATAAGAAAGGCGGTGGTAGCTACCCAGACGACCCTACATACAGGCCTAACTCCTAGTTATGCGCACGCTTAACCACAAACACGGGAATTTGATGATGTTTAAAATAATGGATTCTGTCGATTCGCCATTATTTTTTTCAACTCCCAGCTCCGCCACAACACTTTAGACTCAGGCGCACAGCTACAGGCGTACTGAAACAAAATCGCCGGCGCCGCGTTGAAGACGGGCTGTGTGTGCGGGCTGTGTGTGTGACGAATGACGTATACGCAGCTAGTTCGTAACGCCCGCCTCTTTCTTACCGGGCGCGGCCACAGGCCTGACCAGACGTTGGCCGGTGGCTTGCTTACCGGGCGTTCTTTCCGTTTCCAACCGGTACATTTTGTATTGCATTCTTGCCTTCCGGTTGATGATTCTTTCTAGGTAGAACGCCGGAACCGGCAAGTGTGTGACCGCACTAAGAAAGCCCGGCGACCGGTGTGTGTGTGACGATGAACCCGGTTTTATGATCCTTTCTAGGTAGAACGCCGGAACCGAAGCAAGTGTGTGGCCGCGCTTAAACGCCAAATATTACCATTTATATTACTTAAGTCAAAGTCAAAGTCAAATATTTATTTTGCTCACTAAGTGTACATACAGTTAGTAGGTGTTATACTAATTTACAATAAGTATTGCACTTAAAACAGTTGAAATTTATAATAGCCAGTTTAATTACGTACATATTATTCTAACATAATCATAAAAAACAGCGATCTGAGGCTTGTAAATAAACTTGTGTAGTTAACTTTTTATAGTGCACGTAATGGGAATATGCGTGAAAAAAATACTAGTTTGATACATTAAAATTGTCAAAAATATACGTAAAATTATAGTACTATAGTGAAAACAGAATTGATTTTAGCCAAAAATACCCGGAGATATTTGAATTAGATACTACTGTATACTTGTATCTTTCTAAAACAACTTTTTTATATGAAAAATGTATGTCGAGCGTGTACTGTTGTGATTTCAAAGTTTATATTATGTGGTTGTAATGTATAGACGACAGCAAATCAACTGTAACAGTGGTACTACGAAAGCCGCCTATATTACAAACGTAGTAAGGACGGTCTCAATGTCAAACTGTAACGTTTCATGTGCTGTCGACTTTACCTAAGTCGGATAAAAATACTGCATAGTGTATTTAATATAATTTCAGAACCAAAACAAAAAATATGCATATTCCTTATTGCCATAGTAGACCAACTGCTAATAGACCATAGTAGACCAAGTGCTAATAATTTGTAAAATATGTAAGTTAGTGCTTAAGACTAGATTATTTGCTCTATTAAAAATATCAACAAACCATTAAAAAATAAAAGCCTTAACTAATTATATAACCTACGGAACCCCTAAAAATAAATCCATTTTCACGAATCAATACAAAGGCAATTATTGTATTGAATCGAGAAAGATGGAAGAACTATTTTAAATTGGAAGTGGAAGTCACTTTAATTTAGCAGTAAATATAAATAATTCCTACTGCTTTAAGCAACATAAAAGCTACGCGGAAAGAACGAACTACGGTATTGTTGAAGGAAGATCGTCAAATTGTGTGTTCAACGATCGCGGCTCGAAGTTAAAAGTGAGAAACGTGTCAATAGTAAGGGTAACGCTGGTAGGTGACTGACATTTTGTTGTCATTGCAATCTGTCTAAAATTAGTAAGAAAACCTCGAAATTTGCCGGATTATACTAACTAAAAAGCTCAGTGTTATTTATATTTATAGTATGTAAGTAATGGTTATTCATTTCATCAACAAATCAATATTATGAAGAGGAAAAGTAAAATAGGTTATGTTACCTCTACTCTCGACGCAGTAAAACTTTTCTCAGCGTAGTTTAGAACACTTCACTTTAGAACCACTAAGTTTTCTGAATTTGACACAATAATACGTTGTTTTTTTGTTTAATTCGCGACATAGAACAGTAAACACATTGACGAATGACTTGTTCGTTAGTAAAAATCGTAAGCTGAATAAATTGAATGCGACGAGGTGCGGGCGGGCGGGGCGAAGTAAACCTAGCTAGAATCGTGCAACAGCGGGTGTACGCCGCGCGGTGTAGCGGGCTGCGACGGGAAGGGCTCCCCTCTCTGCCCTCCCCAATGGTCTGGTCCAGAGGCGGGGGACGAGGCAAGACGTACCGCGCGCCGATTGCGTTTCTTCCCCTCTCCCCGCAAACATTCAGAATTTAGTGATGCGTTGTTCGAGTTGTTTGTTCGTCGAATAATTCTTAAAATTCTTTTTACCAAGTATTTGAAGGTTTTTCTGCTTTTATTCTAATTATACTTTTATATTACAAAAACGATGCCTACGAATAATATATAAATTGTACAGTACAGATTCCTTACGAGATATTTTTAAAAGGGAATATTTCTTAACCCTAACATGTTTATCTATATTAGAAATATCATCATTCATAAAAAAATACAAAGAAAACTTTATACATAAAATTTGCTGTCGTAATGTTCGCTCAAAATATCAATTTGATTTCTATGTACCACAATGTAATAACACAATGTACCATAAGAGTACCTACTTCAGTGCAATAAAAATATTTAATCATTTGCCTGTTAGTACTTATTAAACAACTAGAAGGAAAACAATTCCAAATTAAATTAAAAATTTGGCTGATTTCAAAAGCATATTACAGTTTAAGTGAATTTTATAATGATGAAAGTTAGAATTAAAATTGGTTTTACATACCTTAATAAGTTTAATTACTCAATTTAGATTAAGTAAATATTGTATGTCCGAAATGGATAAAACTGTTGTAAGCACTATTTATATTTTAAGACCTTTTTTATACACAGTTATACAATAAAAAATTATTCTATTCTATTCTATTCTATTCTATTCTATTCTATTCTATACCTAAAATATATTTCTTAAATGTTGATATTATTTTAATATTTAAATATGACTGCACTGGCACTGCGAACGCGAATGCGGATTTAAAACCACAATGTTTTTCATAAAGGCTATTTAAAGGTTAAAATCTACAAAATTAATAAAGTATATATTAATTTTTGAATGTAGTAGATCCGAGCTCCGAGTTATTTCTATTACAATTTTGACGCTAGACCTTAGTGCTAGTAAACAACTCAGAATTATGGCTCTTTGAGAAAAAGTCACAAAGTAAGTAGGTAATGTTAGGGATTATATTCATCGATGTTGAATAAACATCGATGTTCAACTGGAAAACATCGATGTTTTTACATCGATAGGTTGACTTCGATATTATCGACACATCGATGTTTAAAGAATAAAATATCAAAACGTCAACTAGGTACTAGCTTCAACTAAATGTTGGATAGTCATTATCAGATGACTATCAAGTTGAACTATTTTCCACTAGATGACACTGAAAAAACCTATCAAAGTTAATTTTTTTACAAAGTGTGCCTAAAAAAACAATAATTAATATACTAAATATAATTTACTTAATTTTTTTCGTTAACTTTTGTGATTGCAATAATAATAATAAACACATTTTATAAATATAATAGACAGTTTGATTTGTTACCGAAAAACATCGATGTTTTTCTAATATCGATCATCCCTAGGTAATGTTCCGGTTCCATCATGCTGTGGTAGGTTTCAAGGTCATTGACACGAACATGCCCCGCGAGCAGCACATATTAGATAATAGTCTATACCTAGTTAAAGCAGAACAGCTTAAATTGTCAGCTGTCTTACACATAGAGCTACCTACCATACCACGGTAATGTTATTATTATGACAATACTAAAGGATTTGCCCTGAAATATTGGGAATTATAGCTACCCGCTAGAAATAGAACACACTGCTACCAACTGCTGAGGAGATTTATCACTACAAAACCTGTAGACTTAAGGCGATACTCTGAAAATAAATCAAAGCGCTGAGGGCGGAGCTTATACTTGTACACTGCTGCGCGCGGAGAGGCGCGTTCCGGCTTGTCGACTGTATTTTTATAACGGGATTACGGGATGCATGGAGTCTCAATAGCAATATTTGGCACTTAATATACTCGTTAATATGAGTTGTAAGATATTAGGCATTCTTGTTTACTACGTCTATTTCAATCGCGAAAATGACCAAGTAGGTTAACTCATTATTATATTTTCTATTTGGGATCCGAATTTCATATAATATTCTCAAGCAGGATATTGAGCATTGTAACGAACGAGGGAGTTTTCGTCGGCGACCGAACGATAACTTGTTAGAATGACCAATATATTTCTACTAATATCCAAATCTAAAGGAATAATTCTGAAATCTATCTGGAGCAGCAGATATATCTAAAAATATATCTGCTGCTCAGTTCACGAAAATTGTTGCTTTACGATTAGAGAATAACTATCCATTATTACCATATGGGGTTACGTATTTTACACGTATAGATGACAGCACACTAAGTATAACAGTTGCACTTCGAAAGCCCCCTATATTACAAAACCAAATAAGGGATTGATGTGCTGTTGACTATACAAGTAAGTTAGCCCATTGTATCCGACTAACCTTTTTATATTTTTCATAATAAATAAAAAAGATTAAAATGAAAGTACAAAAATAGAGAAAATTAAACAATTCTATATTTTGTATAAATGTGATTTTACTATACGGGATGAAGCTGTTAATGCGACAATAAATTGAAACATGGGCTATATTGTATTGTCTTACATTTTCGCGAGCACTACACATTTGAAATAAAACCAATTTACCGGATTTAACTCGCGCTTAATTAGATGTTACATTATTATTATACACCCGACGATTCGATTACTTTACAGCGATCGTGGTCACGGGAAGACTGAAGATGTCAGTTGTCTTTGATAAGAAACTGACACCGTGAGCTGCGTATGCACAATTTGGACCGCTCAAAATACCGGGTGGTGCCGTCAATGCGACAATAAATTTAAACATGGGCTATATTAGTCCATAGAAATGGTTTGCCACTTTCAAAAATATCGTATTCATTTGATAATTTCAAAACATTTGTTTGAAACTATGCTGCCAATGTTGTACAGTCGACAGCACATCAAGCGTAACAATTTGACCTTGAGACCGCCCTTACTGCGTTCGTAATAGAGGCGGCTTTCGTAGTGCAACTGTTACACTTGATGTGCTGTCGACTGTACGATTTCATACAAATGTCATGAAATTATCAAATGAATAAGATGTCACAATGGTTTGGAAATTGGAAATTGGAAATGGTTTGCCACATTCAAAAAGATTTTCTTCGTTTGATAATTTTATGACATTTGTATGACATAATTTATCTTTCGCTGCATTATTTCATAGAAATGTCATGAAATTATCAAACAAATCGATGTTTTTGAAAGTGGCAAACTATTTCTATGGACTAATATAGCCTTATTTTTAATTTATTGTCGTATTGACAGCACCACCCTGTATAAAATTTGAGAAATAAATTATTGACTCAACGTAAGCAGTAAAATTATTTGGAAAATTATTGTGATTTTTATTTGACGGCTGGGAGTTTTTTTTTTATTTTGAGTAGCTTCATTGTGCTCAAAGAACATTAAAATAATGAATTGTGGAAGAAAATCTTAGAAAGCTGGCTTAGAAATTAGTTAAATTACATTATTCGCTGTTCAGTATCTTTCACTTCATGAAATTGATAAACAATATTAAAATAAGTAATTATTTTCAAAATTTAGCTGGAGCAGTTTCCAACAGCGGAATTGATGTTTTAGGGGACTTCAATACTCACCACGAGTCGTGGTTAAGTCCCTCTGAAATTGACCTGCCCACACTTTCGTCTCACGCAAGACCTGACTCAACTGGTAAATCAGCCCACCAAAATTCCAGACATTGTCGGTCACGCGCCCTCATTGTTGGACTTCTGCTGTCGACTCGCCCGGATGGATATCGGCTTCTTTGGGAATATCCGATTGCAGTTATTGTACTGATAATCTGCGCAGCAGAGTTGTCCCCCGTCTTAACGCGGGTATAACCGTGTTCACCTCTTTCTCTCTCTTTTGATATTTGATATACTAAACTCGCGAAATTTCAGCGACCATGGCTTAAAAATTGAATGCGCAGAATGCCGTTTGTGTTATAAATTGTAAGTACTAACACTAGGTTTTGCAAGTTTTTAAAGTGTTACTAACAAGCTGTATATTGGTCCGAAATAAATGAACAATAATAATAATAATAAAAGTTTGTAATGAAGCTAAATTGACCTTGCTTTTGCTTAAAACAAAGGTGGCATATAAAAAAACTATAACGGTTGAGGGACAGAAACGAACTGTTTTAGTTCGAACGAATTACAGAAGTACCTTTACACATATTCAAGGCTGACACGGGTGTTCGGGACTGCTTACATGCATCAATAGCGTTAAGCATTTGCACATCACACTTGTCGACGCCGGAAGTTTATCCTATTTAACCATGTACAAATTTAGCCAGGACCACCTAGAGCTGTTTTTGGTAAAATTCGAAGCCTTGGAGGACATAACAATAACCGGAATACCCGACAGTTTAAAAGCGCGTACAAAAGCTATTATCGCACTTGGAACTAAGCTCAAAATTTAGGTGGAAATTGTGTTCCACTTGAAATTTTTCCAATTTTAAGTGGTTCTTAAGTCATCAATAATACATCTCGCGCCGTCTGTCATGATGACATCAACGAAGACACAGTATCGAAGATGTTCATTGAAAACAAAAAACACAACGCTGAAAATAAATATATCGATAACTGCGACCACTTATTCTTGACATTGAATGACACTCCTAACTATGAGGTGACCAAACAGATAGTGGGTTACATCTCCGGATTTATCGTATACCATTTATTTAAGACTTTGGACTGCGATGACTGGAGAAATAATTTTCTTGCAACTAAGAAGCAGTGGTTCCATAAATTAGTGGATCTAAAAGACATGGGTGGTCTGTGCAATGCTTCCGAAGATATTTGTGTAATTTGGAGCCGAACAGAAAGTTCAATTAGGTATCATATTAAACTAAGTGGTGGTAATATGTATTTATTTAAATCAATTGTCATTATTAAGTATTCAAAATCATATATCGTTTTTATGACATCTCGACTTGATTGAAAATGGTTGACTCATCTCTACTTATTATGTATTTAATTAGAATGCATAATATCTAAATAGTAGAAAATAAATACGAAGAAAATTAAAAATCTTCCTTAGAAAAATAAAAAATAACAGCCCGTTGCTACTCCGCTGCACTTCTAAAATTACCAACTGACTGTTTGCTTTACATTACTGCTTTATGACTGAGGACATTTTATAAGACTAAGGTGTCAGCGGCAATGTACGGAAAGAGCCAGTCGAAGTAAACTGACATAAATCCGACGTCGGTGGGAGCTGTCGCAGCACTGAGTCTGTGAGAGCGCTCCTATCCTACGCTATTATACTTAATTTTTATAACGTTAAAGTCGTGAATACTCTGCGTCGAGAAGCTATCGGGTCGCACAAAAATTTCGACGTAAGCGACAAAACGTAAATAAATCGATTTAAAAAAAACTAGGAGGAATACGGCAAAATGCTCGTATACGAATCTAAATATTCATGATGTCAACTAATTAAACTAATTTTATATAGACTAGCTTTTCTCATTTAACAATAATATTTAAATTTCGTATATTTAGGAGGTCTTTTCAACAAATAAATGTATCGAGGCAAAATCATGTAATCGTGTTTATGGCTCTACTCAAATCTAGATAAAGATATGAAGAAATGCATATTTTATTACCAGATTTGTAATATCTCTAAGCGTCCTATCGCCTTAATATTTAATTTTAGTAGTATAGATATTATGATGACCTGTATCGACGACATAACCTCTTCATCCCATCGACACTAATCAGTACCTACTAATATGAATTATGTACGTATTTTGAACTAACAATTAAATTTAAAAATATATCCTCAAATTATTTTAATCGAATTCGATTAAATTTTATCGATATCGATAAACAAGCATGATTGCTTTTTATTATGTTGGTACTATTAAATATTATTATTATTTTTATTTTAACCGGCATTTTTGTGCATGACTCATCAAAAACCTACCTAACTCACTTCTAAAGGACCTAGAAACTTGGTACCAAAATAGATTAATAAGCGTACACAAAGGGGAAAATTCTGAAAACTCATAATTATTGTAAATTAATATCAATCAAAAAAGTAACTTACACCATATTATCTTAAAATCATAAGGTTTTTCAGCCTCAGAGTTATTGTTCTGAGGTTATACTAAGGTAATAATAATGTTAAGTAAGAAATTTAGTCACTGATATTTAGTTAGGTACTACGTGTTAGGCGAAATATACATATTATTTCTTATACTTTACTTATTATAGTATAAAGTATGGTAAAAATATTATGTATAGATTCTTATTACTCCAGTTATCATAAAAACTTATTTTTGGTGTTGTCAACATCAAGGGAGAGTGTCAGGCATATACGAAGGAAAAAAACTGAAAAATATTAACAATGGTTTTTAAGAAATTAATAACAACAACGTTAAAAACGATAGTGAGTACAAGTATATATAATTTTATTCCTTCAATATTAGTTTCCTAAATCTTATGTATACTATAGTTAGGTTTTATGCCGGGTGAATTCGCCCCGTACTAAGCCACTGCGCGGGGAGCGAGGAGGGCAACGAGAAGGCAGCGCGCGCGGTGTGTGAAACCGGTGGGTGGGAATCGACGCGAACGATTTCTTTACAAAAAGTAATGATATCTCATCAGAAACATAAATGTGAAAGAAGAGCCAAGTTCAGTATTGAATAACGAGTCGTACTCGACTTCACTGACAAATTAATCGAGGTTATTGTTAGGCTGAACGGCCACGTCAGACTTTTGTAGGATAGATAATCGGGCCGATATTCCTCCCGATTCTTGTGATCAATTCTTGAACGACTTTTTGTAGGACGTGTGCGTTGCACTATTGCTATCAGTACGTTTTTTTTTATTTCCTACAATAATCGGTCACCGATAATCGGACGTGGGCGGGCAGCCTTGTGGGTGCCAAGAGTGATATTATCGGTTAGCATTCGAACTTTTCGAAACCAACTAAAGCCCGTAGCAGTCGTTCTAACTTGGTCGGAACCAAATTCGAGGTCACATCAAATCGGAACGTGTAAGGCAGTAAGGGGGCGTCCATAAATTACGTGAGGTGTTTTTTAAATTTTCTGTCCCTCCCTCCCCCCCCTGGTGAGATGTAGTGAGATTTTATTCAACCCCCTCCCCCATCCCCCATTCTCACGTGAGATTTTTCAAAATGTGGTTTTCTTACGTAAACGCGTTGGATTGTTATTGTAAAAAGAAAAAAAAATTGCTTCGTGCTTTGAGTCGCGCGTTCTGCTGACAGTGGCGCCAAAACAAAGGACGGGCGCGAAAACAAATATCGTGGTTTGACAGTCAGTAAATGTATAACGTCGAAGTATGAATGAAATTATTTTCTTCGAATTAGTGAATGATCTTAATCGTATTACGATAACGCTTAAGATTAAATCTCAAGCATGTACAATCTGGATTAAATGATCCGAAATAGTATATTTTTTTTGGAGTTTCAAACAGAAAAAAAATTACGTGATATTTGTCGAGACCCCCCCTCTCTCCAACGTAAGATTAGATGAGATTTGACTCGACCCCCTCCCCCCCTTAAACACCTCACGTAATTTATGGACGCCCCCTAAGGTCTAGCAATGATTATTATTAATACTGGTTAAGACAAGCTGGCCGTTTATTCATATAAGGACTACGTCTGTAAGGCGCCCATACACCTACAATAATATTGAACATATTTTTATTGTGCAATAATATTGAATACGCCCTTTGATTCCTAACGTTCAATAAATTCACTCAATAAAATTGACTAACCAGTCTGATCAATATTTTCGTACGAGTAACATGTCTGACAACGAAGTTACAATTTCCCATATTATTAATAGAATTTCTAAACAAAACCAAAACAAATTAAATAATATTCAATTTCACGACCCAAAAGAACCGAAAATAACCGGGTACCCGGTTCTTCGGTAAAACGGAACCAAAAAACCCGGTTCCTAAATAAGGTCCGGTTCTGCATCCCCTACTCACGAAAGGTTTAAGCCATATTCTTCTTGTCCCGGTCATAATAAAGTGTATTTTTTATTTGCCATAAAGCCTCTAAACCTCTATACACTCAAGTGAAAACTCCTGTTCTTTATCTTTATTCGTGTTTGCCATTTTTCTCAATTTTACAACACGATAACTAACACCGCGACTGACCGATTTATTTAAAAAACTGAAATCAGTAAGTCGTCTACGTTTTTTTTTCTTTGTATGTACACCTATTACGCCGAGATTACTGATTCGATTTACGTGATTCTTTTTTTGTTCGATGCGGAATAGTTGCCACTGGGTCCCAAAAATTTTTTTTCAAAATCAGTTCGATAGTTTGGTTTTTAAATAAAAAAAACTGAAATCTGTAAGTCGTCTACGTATGCGAAATAGCGGATTTTTGCTTTCCTATGACTTTTTAGTGAAACGATACGATAGTGGGAAACAATATAGTTGACGGTTCACCCATCTAGCTTTGACCTTAGAAAAACACTAAAAATTGTAAAATAAAAATTTTAAACATAAATTAAGACCGACTTCAAAAAACTGAAAGGGATAAAATAATTAAATTTGAGTAGGTACTCATCCCCTAGAAACATATTTTGTGGAGTCGGTGCTTCACTTTCTATTGCTTTTTTTTGGAAACAACTTAGCACCAAGGGGATGAGTACCAACGCAAATTTAATTATTTTATCCTTTGTGAAAATTAAATCGAAAAAATGATATTATCTCATAAAGTCACGTAAATATTTGTTTACCTGAAACACAGAGAAAGTATTCATAAATAATAAGCTTTTTACAGAATGTAAATAAGTAGAATACTTAATTTTTTATGTTTATTTTAGTGAGTGCCCCTTTATTTTATTTTTTTGTGGTAAGGGGGTGTTTCGCTGGGAGACTTTTATTGTGCAGGTCTGAAAGGTTAGTAAATTAGGTGTTTTCTTAGAAAAATACAAATACATACGATAGCTTCCTGAGATCTGTACCCTTACTATGAGTGACTTAAATAGCAGTGATCGGACTCGCTAGCGTCGGCGTAAAAAAATTCTATGAGAAAATGTACAGCGCCTCTAGCGCTAACTTGCAGAACTAAAATCGCTAGAATGAGTCAACAAATAAAAAGTAAAAACCTATAGAAATCTATTCGCTACCTAGTAACGTTTTGAAGTAGTTCTTTATAAAATCGGCACTGATGGCTTTGAGGCTTTACACACGTAGTTACTGTATTGAGATTTTTGTTGGAAACTAGCTTAAAATAATAACGATTCCAATGTCCGTTTTCACTAACCATTGGTGACTCCTAATAACATTTGTCTCTTTCTGTCTTCTTTAAATAGACTGAGATAAAAATCGCTG
Organism: Nymphula nitidulata; assembly: GCA_947347705.1. NCBI lineage: Eukaryota > Metazoa > Arthropoda > Insecta > Lepidoptera > Crambidae > Nymphula > Nymphula nitidulata. Next base: position 7,737,415 of record OX374639.1, read on the forward strand.
AGACTCTTAACGCTAAGCAAATGTTAGTGAAAACGAGCATAAGTAGAGAAAGGATATTGAGAGACACATTGGATGTGACATTTTAATTTTTCCCATTTATTAATTTATTGCACTTACCTACTTATTTCATAAAATTATTGGTAACTTAGTTTAGTATTTTTTTATACAACTAGATGACAAGCAAGGCAGGATGACGGCCCACCTGGTGGTAAGTGGTACCGTCGCTTATAGACACCTATAGCAAGCCACCTCGAGTAGCTATAGTTTCCAGAATATCCAAAATACCTAACTGTGCCTGATCTGTTAATTAAATACTCTGTGCTACACAACTCTGTTATGGGTAACCATAACAACCACATTGTTTATCTTGTAGTCGCAGTAGCGACTTTGTATATAAAAAACAGTTTTTAATCTTTTTTCATCGCTAATAAATATACATAGGTATCGTAAACCTTTCTTGTAAGTTTAAATTATTGAGATTTTAAAACGTATTCTTGATAAATAATATCAGGTAGGTATTTATTTCTAAGAACCCGGTGATAAAATAAGGGAAAATTGTGTGTTAACATTTTTACTAATTATATCCAGTGATTAAATGTAATTAAGTTTAATGACTCATTAATTTAAAAGTAAATATGACAAATCAGAAGAGCGATACTTAAAGCCGAAAATCAGATGATTATTTTGTGTTAATGATCTACGTAACATGACCTACATTTTATTGACCTAATTAGCAAGCTGTACCCCATCAAGACCTAGGTAGTTACTTTGAAATGTGGACAATGAACATGACCGTTTTTAAATTAAACTACATAATAGTGAATTTTGCTGTATTGGACACGTATGCTAGCAGCTGATCCAGAATTTTCGGTAAGTTTAGCCGTTTAGCTAATGCGTGGTTGGTATTAGTCTAAATACCAAATACCAACTTAGGTAGGTAAATTTAGTTGATTTTTATCATTGAAACTCTTTTCCTATTTACCATGATAACATTTTAAAAAAGAGTTGTTTCATTTTATGATACGTGTTTTCGTAAAATTTAAATAATACCACACACGGAATCTTGGAATAAAGTCCTTAGATAATCTACCACCTCTTTGTAAAAGTACCTACCATCGGAGTGTAATAAATATTTTAGTTGTTTTTATATAAATATTTTTACCTACACACAGAGTGTGAATCCCCACACCCCACCCATACGCACATTATTTAAAAAAAATAGTTTTCATCTCTCCAGCAGCAAAATAGCTCTTTTGCTTCGTAAAATCTCGAAGGAAAACCGGTTTTTGCAGAGAGCGTGATTCAAAGTAAGTTTTTTAATAAAGAGATAGGCAGTAGCGCGTTACGAAACTCAGGACTAGTGCTAGTCGCACAACTATGTAATTTAATTATTTTAGTTTATAAGCTTAACTATTTTAATTTGTGGACGTTTTTTTGAAAAATAATAATAACTATATAATTCAGTCAACAATAATGTCACGTTACATAAAAATAAGGCTTTATAGGGTGCCGCCCTGCCCAGTAATTACTTTATTTTATTTTAAATATTATAAATATACCTAATCTTAGCACTTCATCTTAGGCTTCTTTTATCTTGGCATTACATCTTAGGCCTCAGGATGACAACGCACCTGCAATATCAAGTGATTTTTCCTTGTTATTGCAGATGTCTATAGGCGGCGGTAACCGCTTACCATCAGGTGGGCCGTCAGCTTGTTTCAAGTCATCTAGTTATATTATATATAAAAAATATTGAGAGTGGGACGTATAGGTACTTATAGGCTAGTGATGATTATTATGATATAAATTAAGTCCTTGTATCTTGAACGACAGGGCAATGGGCAGCGTGCTGGCGAAATTATTTGCCGCCGGCGATGTGCTAGCTGCGGGGTCTGTTCTGGACAGGGTCATCTCACAACCACACACCGAGGAACATACTGTTTTATACAAGTTAGCTGATTACAAAAAGGGTACGTGAACCAGTGAAGATTTCTCAGATCATAGAATTTCCTTAAGATTCCTGTCTCCACTTTAACATCACGCACAAATAAATTTAGTGCCTCGTTTCTTTGTCGTACTTCCAGAACTTGGAATTCTTTGCCAGCCAGCACATGTGTTCCCTCCTTTCTATAACATGGGGTCTTTCAAGAGAGGCGTCAAAAAGCAACTTTTGGGCCGGCAAGGCGGAGGCGGCTGGTGCAATATCTATTCTGCACTAGCTGTCTTCGCATATGGACTCTCGTTACCGCTTCACATCAGGTGGTGTTGGGTCAAATGCCGTGCTTTGTATAAAAAAAGATATCTTTTATCGGATTTGATACTTACGCAGATAGCGCATTTCATAAGTTCCTTCTAAAACAAGGAATTCTTTACCAGCACATGTGCCCCGCCTTCTTATAACATGGGTTCCTTCAAAAATGAGTGTAAAGGCACCTTTAGAAAAATGAAATGTTTTTCTACCAACCAAAGAGTTTGGTAGTTTAGTAATCGAACAATTAGACAATAATACTAAACAATAATGTATTAAATGGTCTCATGTGAGAGTACCGGATATAAATTAACACACACAAATATAAATTAGGTTTAATCTAAGCACCTTATAAAATATTCATGTTTAACTTGTGGTAAAGTCGTCGTAAAATAACATAATTTTCACAAATTTGACTTTTAAATATAATTTTCATCCCCCCATCTCGGAAAGAGTATTTTTTCTCTTCGATATCTGAGTGCAAAAGCCGTTTTTATCCGCTAGCTAGAGGATAAAGTAAAATTGAATTTAGAACATCGTTTGCGCTATGTTTGTGAATTCAAAACATTATTAAACCTATTTACTTATACCTCCATGGTCCCAAATTGGTGATAAATTTATCAAACAACCTTTTTTAATTTGTTAAAAACACAGACTCGGAACCTTCTTGGTGTACTTATTTTTTTTTATACCGATTTAGTCATTTCCTCGCTGAGGTGGGATGAAAAATTATCTACGTGTTGCACTCGAGTGCAAAGATTTTTCACCTCGTGCTCTTTTTCTCTTAATTTCCTCGCTAACGCTCAGGATTCTAATTTTAGAATCCTTCGCTGCTCGGTCATCAAAATTGAGCATGCGGTTAAAAAGCAACTTTGCACTCTTGTTTAACAAATAACAATACAACGAGAGTGACACAATGTGAAAAAGAACATCAGCAAGAATTCTAAAATGAAATGTTTCTCTACCAACCAAAGATTTTGGAAGTTTAACAGAAAAGCTGTCACCTAGTGAATTACTCTCAGAACAATATTTAGTTATTGTTCTGAGGAATTACTTAATCACTTCTTGTAATTAAATACTTTTTTGACACATAAAGGTGGTCTCCTATTAGAAACCTACGCCAAAGGCGGGATGGTAGCGGCTGAGAAACTTATAAGAGAAGAGTTTGCCCCATACATGTACGCGGGAGGTGTGGGTAGAGTCATCAACAGGGCCGAGTACCTTCGTTGGAAGTTCCGGGATCAGGAACAGGTATCCCAATGTTATAAGCTTATGTGTAGTACACTATTGCTCGTTTTCACTAACCTTTGCTAAGCGTTAAGTTTCTATGCGATTTTTATCTCAATCTATCTAAGGGAGATAGAAAGAGACAAATGTCGATAAGAGTCTCCTAAGCCTAGGGAATGGTTAGTGAAAACGGACATATTATTATGTGAAGTTACTTGATTAATGTACTACACTTACTTAATTATGTTACTTGAGTCTTGTGTATTTCAATGATTCATAATAGATTCTGAGGGAGTAGACATCAATGAATTTATTTTATTAAAGAAGACAAAGATATTTATTAATTAAATAAGATATTTATTTATTAAGTGTACATATGCAGAGTGTGCCGAATGTTTGTAATTAAGAGAGAGGACGAGCTCAGCGGGACATCGACATATACTGGTTTTGAAGCGTCTCTGCACGCGTAGCACAAGGAACACGAGAAGCTCGACAAACGGTTTTGTCTACACCGTAATGTCATTTTTGTCGGGCCTACAAAACAAAACCGTTTCTCGACCTTCTCGTGTTCCTTGTGCTACGCGTGCTGGTTCATCATCATCATCATCATTTCAGCCGAGAGACGCCGACTGCTGGGCATAGGCCTCCCCCAAAGATCTCCATACCGATCGGTTCTGCGCTGTCCGCATCCATCGGCTTCCCGCGCCCTCTGATCGTCGGTCCACCTTGTGGGAGGCCTACCAACGCTGCGTCTCCTGGTACGCGGCCGCCACTCGTGCTGGTTGGTCTTGCGTAAACTAAGATGGGCTTGAAGTTCATTCCCGTTGCTCATAGGTCATAGGTGTAATGCGTAGTTGTCCGCTTCGTGACATCACGGAAGCGATCTTATCTTACCTTGGAATCTGAATACTCTGATGAAATGCGATCGTAATTTATTAAACGTAAATAATGATAAATACAAAAACATCAATAAATTATACCTATACATAACAATATACCAGAATGTCAAGTTTTTTTACTAGTATAATTTTAAGGTAAAGGAGATGTTTTATATCCAGCCAAGAACCTATGCCTATGTACAGTATCTCAAAAAATCTGGAAAAATCTCCTGACTCCGCGAAAATTACTGATAATTCGTTTTTATGCATAGTTTTTTTGTAAAAAAGTTGGATTTTCTTGTCGAATACGCCGTTATTCACTATGGCAATATGGCGGGCGACATAGAAGTCAACTAAACGTCACCAACGTGACATACGCGCCATGATGAATATTGCTGTGTTGCTGTTTTTTCCATATAAAATATTATTTTGTACCACGCAACCGAGAGAACTAGAATAAAATGGACAATTGAACACTCTTCTGCATATTTTTCAGTATATTGTACACACGACAGCACGTCAAGTGTAACAGTTGCACTACGAAAGCCGGCCCTATTACGAACGCAGTAAGGGCGGTCTCAAGGTCAAACTGTTACGCTTGATGTGCTGTCGAGTGTACATAGACCTGCTCCATACATTTTTGAAACATCTTTTTTCCCGTATGATCACTAACCTACATTGGTGCGATGCGGGTTGGTAGGCCAAAGATTACAAATTTTGATTGACCCATCCCGGGATCGACCATGGCGAAAGTTGCTTTGTTTTCGCAATCAGAGCGCGCTAGCTACACACATTATATTTTTTCCAGGTGGTTTTACCTATAGAGGCTTCGTTATCTCCTCACGATCCCCTAGCCAAGTGGGAAGACCACATGGCTTGCTGGCAGATGTGCTACCGAGGTGCCTTGGGGGAGTCGCTCTTACATGTGCTTATCATATGCGACACGAAGGTACAAATTATTATACATGTAAAAAAGTATATTTAAAAAACTCGCCGGTCTTTTTCTCTACCATATCTATGATCTTGCACATCTAGGCTTATCACATTTTCATATTCACCTTTTTCCAACTGCCGCGTTATTATCGAATGCTTAGCTTAGGTAGACCATAAGAACAAGAATAATGTGTGACCGCGTCTCTGTACCACAGGTAAGATAATAGTTAAATAAAACTGTACTGCAATCCTCTCTACTTCAAACATTGGACAATCAATCGGAATACCGACCTAATTATTGTAGTATAAGGACTGTTACGCCACGTTTCGCGCTTAAATAAATTTTAAATTAGGATAGGTCAATAAAATAAATGTGGCGAGGTCAATCCACTATGCGGAAAATGGAACATTCGGTTATTTCGAAAAATGCCCCATGCGCCAACGCAAACTAAGTAGGTATTCACAGACATGTTATAGTGGAATCTGACTAATAACCATCATTGAAAGTTGAAACTGATAAGTAGTAAATTACTCGAAGGACCAATATTTTATTATAAATATAAATTTATTTATTTTTCAGATCCACACAAGACTAGCCAGAACATTAGTCAAATGCTTTCCAAAACTGTCTTTGGATGTTGTTGAAGGAGAGGAATATTTAGGTTAGAAAATAATTAAATAAACTATAGCGACACACCGACACAGTGCTTAATTTAGTTCTCATAATATGATCATGTCTTGCACATGCAATGTGAGCCACATAATCATGTTAAAACTTGAAAAGGTTGACTTACAAGCCTCTTGAAATATTACAAAAGTAATTCTAGTTTTCTAAATTAGTATAAATAGGGTGGTGCCGCCGTCAATACGACAATAAATTAAAACATATGGGCTATTATTTTATAGAAATATGTAGTTTGTCACTTTCAAAAAAATGTTATTCATTTGATACTTTTATGACATTTCTATAAAATAATGCAGCCATATTATTTCATACAAATGTCATGAAATTTATGTTTTTTAAAGTGGCAAATCATTTCTATGAACTAATATAGCCCTATTTTCCTATTGACGGCGGCACCACCCTGTTATTACTAATTTGGAAAACTAGAAATTACTTTTGTAATATTTCAAGAGGCTTGTTAGGTCAACCTTGTCGAGAGTTTTAATATGATCATGTGGCTCACATTGCATGTATCTACAGGAGAAACCTGCCTACCTACTTATAGAAAGAATCGCAAATAGCTCAAAAATGATTTAGCATTGATTCTAACGGGTTTTTAACGCGCCAATTAGACCAACCCTAGAAAAAAAAAAATGTTATTATTCTAAGATCCCTACGTTTTTGCACTACGTTTTGTTCGGCCAAGTGCACTAGCTTAGGTCACGCATGAGTAGATCGGAGCGTGATGTGTCGTCGCCTGCCAGTGCTGGGTAAACTCGTCGGTTTTTCTTCGTCCACTCCCTGACCACATAACCTGATCGAACAAAAAAAACAGAAGGCATTAAACAGCTGATTTTTTTCGCGTATTGGGAGTTGGTCTGAACACTAGGAACTTGGCCTTTAAATAATTTAAAATTTACATTGTATATTTCATATGCGGCTGTAGGTGCCAGCTCCTTACATCTGGCCATAGCGTACAGCAACAACGAGCTCGTCCAGGACTTGGTGGAGGCCGGAGCAGATGTCAACCAGAGAGCTATTGGTAGGTACGATACTTTTACAAGGTTTGCTTCTATTTCCAGCCCTTATCAGAGGCCATCTACCATAGGAATAACGCGATGAATTAACTAGCGATCTAGACGTGGATTAAATTCGTATTAAAGACAATATTACAGAACAACCTATCAGATTCTGACAGCGATCCTCGAGCTTGGATTTTCTCGTTTGGAGAAAAGCTTTTGTATTAGCTGATACTTAAATTATTTTACTAAATAGTTTCATCACAGTTAGCATCTGGTATATTCAAACTGGTATATTTTACAAAAATAATGGCTCACCTCTATAGTTATAGTTAGTATAGTTCGGAAATTAAAGTCTCAATCCGAGAAACATGACATTTAAATTGCGATGCAAAGCTGAAGATGTCAGCCTTGTAGCAAGAGTAGCTCAAGCTACTCTTGCTACAAGGCTGATGACATTATGCCAGTAATTGTATTTCCTTTTCCAGGCAGTTTTTTCCTCCCCCGAGATCAACAAAGCGTGCCTCCTGCCCGCCAGACCAACTACGAAGGCTTGGCTTATTTGGGGGAATACCCTCTAGCTTGGGCGGCGTGTTGTGCTAATGAGGCTGTGTACAACCTGCTGTGTGACTCGGGAGCTGATCCAGATGCCCAGGACTCTTTTGGAAATATGATCCTACATATGGTGGTAGTTTGCGATAAGTTGGTTAGTAAATGGGTGTGATTTATTTAACTACGTTTCGAGAGTACGGCCACAGGTACGGCTTAAAGAAAAGTCCAGTCGAGTTGCTAATATAATATTACAAGGTATAGGTTAAAAAACTAGGCTTGATTTCCCAATGTGCTAGGTTTACGTTTCGCAATTTTATTTACATTAAATTTCTTTTCTTAGGACATGTTTGGTTATGCCCTCCGCCATCCAAAAGTGCCAGCTAGCAACGGCAGAATGAACCGCGCTGGTTTCACACCTCTGACTCTTGCCTGCCAGCTAGGCCGAGCGTCTGTGTTCAGGGAGATGTTGGAGCTGTCTGCTAGAGAGTTCTGGAGATACTCTAACATTACTTGCTCGGCGTACCCTTTGAATGCTCTGGATACTTTGCTACCTGATGGAAAAACTAGTAAGGATACTATAATGACGATTACAGCAGTAGTGTCGGCGCTGGTTTGCAAAAATGGATCAGTCTCCGTACGCTTTACCGCCGAGCGGTGACATGGGCTTCACCTATTCCTGTGAGCTTTGCCTGGTGTACTTGAGAGTACATCAGCTGAGCTAGCTAAAAGTAGCGTAATTTGTAAATAAGACAATGATGATTTCTATTTTATTGAATAATGACTTGTAGGGTAATAAATAGGGTGTATTTTTTAGATTGGAATTCAGCGTTATTTATTATACTGAACGGAACCAAACAGGAGCATCTAAACATGCTCGATGGTGGCATCATACAAAGGTTATTAGAAGAGAAGTGGAAGACATTCGCGAGGGTATGTATTCTTGACAGTAAGCTACTTAGATCAAAAATGTGTATTGTGAATTATTTACATCACACATCATTCTTAACTGATTGTGGCTTTGGTATATCTAAATATGGCTTTAAATAGAGATTGGCTTTATGATGAAATGAAATTGATTAAGATGAAATTGTATGAAGATTTGATAATATGAAAAGGGCTTCTGTTATTGAGGTTATAATACCTAATGTTCTGTATCTGTACCTACTTAACGAACTTGTTTGTTTTAGTGGATTATCTAAATATTTAATAAAATTATTATTACATGAAACGGATGATACTAAAATTAAAAACTTACAATGATTTTTCACAATTATCATAGAGTTGCAGAGGTTTAATGCCGCTTGACAGATTAAGATTAATATACTTTTTTGTATTTCCAGAAAAAGTTTCTCAAACGCCTCATGATACTCATGCTGCACTTGCTCCTCCTGTCCTTGTCGGTATACCTCCGGCACAGCAGCGCTGAAGCTGACGCCAATCCTGACTGGGATCTGCACGTCGTGGACGTTAGGACTGGCGTCCGACTGGCGTGTGAATTAGGAACGATTGCCAGCACCTTGTGTTACATTATACTGCAGCAGGGAGATGAGATCAAGAATCAGGGGCTGGTGGCCTATTTTAAGACTTTGGTGAGTAAGAGACCCTGGGAAGTAAATATATAAAGAGATGTTCCGAAAAGGTATGGAAACCCGGCCAGGGTCTATATACAGTAGTATACTGAAAAATAGGTAAAAATATGCTGAACAGTGTTCAATTGTTCGTTTTGTTTTTATTTGCTTTGCTGCGTGGTTCAAAGCCGGAATTTTTATAGAAAAAAAATTGCAACACATTCAAATATCATGGCGCCTATGTCACTTTGGTGACGTTTAGTTGACTTCTATGTCACCCGCCATATTGCCATATTGAATAACCGTGAAATCGACGAAAAATTTCAACTTTTGTACAAAGGTACAAACTAACTATGCATGAAAACGATTATTAGTATTTTCGAAAAAAATACTAATAGGTGATCGTTCGTTTTCATGCATATATTCAGGATATTTTTCTTCATTTTTGAGATAGTGTAGGTACATATATCTGGCCGGACATGGAACTCTCCTTTAATACGTTTTTGATTTTTTTAATTTTATTTATGTTTAGGTACTTCAAGAGTTTCACCCCATCACCCGTAGACATTTTTTTTTAGTTTAAACATTTCTATTGTTGTTACTTGACGATTATTACCTCCGTAGATACACGAACCAGCTCAGTTCATATTCCTGTCATCGAACCTGCTGCTTCTAGCGTGCATCCCGGCCCGTCTGTCTCGGCAGGCCATGGCGGAGGAGGCTCTGCTCATCTTTTTGCTGCCAGGCTGTTGGTTTTTACTCATGTTTTTTGCTGGGTAAATAATATTATTATATCCTTATCCTATACTCTAAAAAATAATATCCTTACCTACTTAGCTATCATTTAGTTGGATATCCTACGCGGGAGAAATACATCGAAACCACCATCGAAATTAGAGAGATTTTAACGGTCGACTACCGAATTTCAGGATATTTCTATGAAATAATGCAGCCAATGTTATATTATTTCATCAAATGTCATGAAATTATCGAATGAATAAGAAGTTTTTGAAATTGGCTAACCATTTCTATGAACTAAATATAGCCCATGTTTTAATTTATTGTCGTATTGCCGTCAATACGACACTACCCTGTATACCTAACCCTAATTAAACAGAACAGACTACTCGGTCAGATGTCCTGGGCTCGATTCCCGGTAGGGGCAGAACGAGCAGATGTTTGTATGATGACTACGAACATTTGTCAGATCATAGACGTGTGTTTAAAAAAAACTTATTAAGAAAGAACTTATACTAGAGGTACTTACTGCAGATACTTAATATTTAAACTCGAAGATTATTAAGTAATGGAGCTGCTCCATATAATACTTGTGCCTATACGCCATTAAAATATCACTTATCTTCTTTCTATTCGTTTATAACTTGAGACAGTCAATGCATTTTGATAGGATTACTGTGAGTGAAAAGGGGGTTGGTACAATTCTTCAGAAATGTACTAACCATCACCAAAGGGAGCTTCACTTTGTAAAACCTTAGCCACTTCAATGTCGTAGGCTATTAACTCAGTCGCCTTAATCTTAGCTTACTTACTTTCGTTCTTTGCAGCGCTGTCCGTCTGACGGGTCCCTTCGTGACTATGATCTACAGCATGATAACAGGAGACATGTTCACCTTCGGCATCATCTACTGCATCATTCTGTTCGGCTTCTCGCAGTCATTCTATTTCTTATACAAAGGTACAAAACTAGATCTAGACATCCCAATTAACAAGGGAAGGGGGCCCGAAGCGGTACCCATAATCACTCATATTCACAACTGTTGGAAACTCTGTACTTACCTGTCTCTTTTTGTCGCGGTGTCTCAATAATGCGAGACAGGTGAAATTGACTTATTGAATGGAATACGTGATCCGACAGACAGTTCTCCTTCTCCTTGCATGTAGGGTTAAGAAAACAAGAGTCGTTTACTGTAAAATTATTTGGAAAATGTAGAATGGGCAAATGGTGGGTCGTCGTCATTGTTGCTGGCTAAGTTTAGCACATAGGTAAGTTTTAAATTTTTAATACAATCGCTGGCTATAAAGTGCTAGTAAAGTAAAGTGAAAAAGGTTTTATTGAATTTAGGTACTTACAGACTACGAAAGCCGCCTCTATTACCATTAGGTAAGTACATGATGTTGGTGATAAGACCTAATTGCCTATACCAGTTTGTATAAAATAATATTTAATAAGCTTTCATGGTAGCTGGTAAACGAAATTTAGTGGACTGTATTCTTTGATTTTAATTGTGAAAAGTGTAACCGCAGATGAACAATATATTAGCACTTGTGATGACTGGAGACAGGAATTCAGCTGTTATAGACGTGGAAATAATGGTAACAGCTTAAAAGTAAGGAAAGGAAACATGCACTTACTTGAATAGTCCCTTTTTCTGTTATTAACACCCGGCGAAACCAGCACCACGTGGCAGCTTCAATTGTCCAAGTTCTACGGTGCTAAACGTACTGAATACACTAATCACATCTATTTATACTTAGTTTATGCAGTCTTATAGATTGTTCAGATTCACTTTATAGGTGATTAACATCAAATATTACTTAAAAATTGCGGAGCGAGTTCGCAGGCGCACGTAGCCCAAAGACGAATGTGAAACGTCACCGCGCGCGTTGAACACATAGATACGTATAGTTATGTGCATGTTGGTTAGGAAGGTTGGGTTGGTATGGATAAACAGTCATCACAAGTGTATAGAAAAAAAATATATATTAAACTGATATCTTTAACCAGCACATGATACTTACCTACTTTAAGGGCGGTGTTATGGTCAAACTGTTATGTTTGATGTGCTGTCGACTGTACATAATACCATATACTATACTTATATCTAAGCCTAAGTGTCTGTAAACTGTTCTGTAAACTTCCGTAAATATTTGTGAAATGTGTAAACTGTCCCACGGTGAAGAGGAGATTAAAAAGTAGATACAAGCAATCTGTAGCCATAATTCATAGATAGAATAAGATAGGTAGGATTCTATCTATGAACTATGGCATATGATTTTATCCTAAGTGGTCCTCCTCTGGCGATATTTGTTGCAATAATGGACAAAAATATGATTCCAGGTTTCCCCAACGTGCAATCAACGTTGTATTCAAGCTATCCTAGTACATGGATGGCGTTATTTCAAATAACATTGGGAGATTACAGTGTACGTATGAATCAAATAAATTTTCCATCCCACTCACTAAATTCTACTAAAATGAATTTTGTCACTATGTATAGAGAAACTGCAATGTTTTGATGTTTAATTTTCGAAAGGCAAAAAATTATTTTAAAGCTTTACGCGCATGTAACCTGAGGTTTAATTTGAAGGAAAAAAAATAAGGCTTTCATAACCAAAGGATTAAATTGAGAAACATAAAATGTATAAAATAGCCTACTGAAGTTGCAGTAAGTGACAAAAGCCTTCGGATCATGCATATTCTGCCGATGCAGGTGTATTTCTTGCGGGATTTTCCTAGAAATATTTCTATTTCAGTACTCAGATCTAGGCATGACAACGTATCCGAACCTGACGAAGACGGTGTTCGCGGTGTTTATGGTGTTCGTCCCGATTCTGCTGCTGAACATGCTCATCGCCATGATGGGCAACACGTACGCTCACGTCATAGAGCAGTCCGAAAAGGAGTGGGTCAAACAGGTAGGTACAGTGTAAACCAGATTAGAAGCAGTTATCAGGTATAGGGTAGAGTCACATCTTCAGATTATTGACAAGTCACCTAACGAGAACGCTGAAGGTCGAGAAACTGTAGACTTTTAGTCATTTATGTGCACTTCCCGCGCTGCCATAATACTTAAGAAGTTCAACAAGGTAGAAATATTTGCTTTTAGCAAGAAGATCGCCGTTTTTCTCTTTCTTATTATTTTATTGCGTATATTATGCACCTTTTCAAAATCTATCTCCTGTATTTTTACAAGAATATTATGCACTAGACGCCATACCACAGACCAATTTTGGATCTTTTTTCTGTGTCTTTGATTGAGATTAACTTTTTTGTAGGTATTTTTCTTCAAGCTTTCTATGTCGACTTTTAGTCAGAATATGTAAAAACCGAATTTTTATCTAGCGGTATTTTTTGCACTTTTTTTTATAAAAGTAGGTACCTATATAGTAGAGTTGCAATGCTTATTGCTACTTTTTTCTTTTCAAATGTTTATTCTGTTTTTTTTTTCAATAAATGTTTTATCTTTCTTTTACTTACATTCTAACCTACTTTAGTGGGGTGATCGATGTAGGTAAATGTATTTCTTTCTATTCATGCTAAGAATTAAAATCTGCATTTATGTTACCTATCTGCTAAATTGCTATGGATGGCAACTTGTGATCTCAATCTAAAACCAATGATTAGGAAGAATATAAGTTTTTTAAAATAAGTACTGTTGCAAACTGGCTGAACAGTTCGCCCTTCTTAGTAAGTGGCGGTGCTAACTCCGCTATCATTCCCCAGTGGGCGAAGATAGTGGTGTCTCTCGAAAGGTCGGTAGCTCAAGAAGACGCTCACAGATACCTCCAGGAGTACTCCATCGGGCTGGGCCCCTCGGACGACCCGCGCTACGAGCAGCGAGCGGTCATGGTGATCAAGAGTAAAGCCAAGACTAGAGCTAAGCAGAGAAAGGGAGCGCTTACCAATTGGAAGGTAATGTTAAAAGATAAAGGTATTCGTAATGCTAAAAGCTTTTCCAGTAGAAAACAAACTTTTATTTTAGGAACAACTGAGGGCCTTGACAAAATGCTTTTCGAAAGTCGTTATCGCTATCGCTAACCAGAAAATGTATGGGATTTGACGGAAGCCCTTGATGAACTTGCGAGGGCAACTGTCAAATCTTATACATTTTCCATTTAACGATAGCGATAGCTATTGTCAAATGGCATCTTGTCTACGGGGGCTATTCGCAGATATGTTAGGCCGCGTCCTGAACGCCAGCTCGGCGGAGCGGGCGTGCGCGCGGTGCGCGCGGTGTACGTACAAATCGACGCTCGTGATCCGCCGCTCGCACCGCTGTCGTCGATAACAGCTTCACACAAATCTATGAACTTTGATCAAGACGCGCGTGCCATCGCCCGCGCCTCCCGCACCGCCCGCTGGCGTCCAGGACGAGGCCTTAGAGACGCGTTTTGAAGGTTTCAAAGACTCGAATATGCTAAAATTTCGTCACCCGTAAAAACATAACCAGTAGAGTGATCAAAAATATCTGCACTATTTCGGAAAACCAATTCTAACTCTACAAAGATAGAATCGTGTGTGTGTGTCGTGTTGTTGCATCACAAATCTTTGACAAATTAAAGTAGATTCTAATGCTGTGGCAATAAGGTAGAGCTTTTCTAAAACATCACAGTATTTGAGCGCTCTGAAAGCTCAGCTAATTATAATGATAAGAGTACCTATGTAACAGTGGGCAATAATATTAGTGAAGTTAAATACCCCAAAAGTTACGTCTCCCATTTAACAAAATACCAGTAATTCTTTCTTCTTTAACATTTGGCAGTCCATATTTGTGTAGATCAAAAACCTTTATAATATTTAAAATAGCGCGTGGGAAAAGTAACGATAGCCGAGTTGAGGAGACGCGGAATCAGCGGTGAGGAGCTCCGAAGGCTCATGTGGGGGCGAGTGTCCATCTCCACGCCGACCAAGGTGCCTGGCATGCCGTAAGTTATAACGTTGATATACATATAATTATGTGTCAGTCAGGGAAGAGGAGTTATCAAACAAAAACTAATAATTTGTAGAAAATAAATCAATATTATTTGAGAATCGTCGTACCTTATATCAATCGTATAAAATTTACTTTATTAGATACCTGCTTAAGAGAATCGCTTTCTGACGACGTGAATGACATTATTGGAGGACCCTGGAAACAACAAAAATAGCATACTGTTTCCAAACATCCGACTCTTTATTGTAACAATTACTAATTAAATTACTTAACTAAATTACTAATTAAGAAAACGATGAAAAAAAGCTTGTAAAAGTATTTGTCAGCATTTTCATTCGAAATGGTTCCCGTACCTAGCGCAAACGAACATAGCCATAATGGTGGATTGCGAGCATCCTTCCACTTTATTTGAAAATGAACACTATGTTATAAGTAGGTTCGTCCCTTTCACTCTCTACCTTTCTTGCATTTAACATTTATTCTTTATCAAAGTTGGCTGAAGTAGTTCCTCATCTGATTGTGATAGTCGCCGCGGCGCAGCTCTGCCGCCGGACTGCGTGGTGACGGGGGGAGTGGCATTGATGGAAGACGTCGGTAACGGAGTCGCCCCAGCACTCTCTTCAGCACTTAACGTCATGGCTTTTACTGAACTCGAATTGGGCACTGGTAAGAGCTTGAAATTTTATAATGAATGGTCATAAAACCTCGTAGTTCGGCCTGACCACTTTGACTTTGTGACCAGCCTTACTGTTACACTTGTTATGCTGTCGCCATTACCTAATACTAATAGGCAACTATACGCAGAACAATTTTCAACAGATCTCGGACAGAAGCAAGTAACGCCAGATATCCTAGTTAACGGCAAGGGTAATCAACCGCATATATCAAGTCCACAAGTTCCAAAGACCACAGCGTCGACCCAGTTATTAGTAACACCACCTACCATGACTACTGCGAGTCAGCCATTCCAGCCTCTAACTAAAACCAGCTTAGAAACAGGATCAAGTCAAAGTAAAGTAGCGTTGGATGTAAAAATACCAATTCATGGGAAGCCCGGGTTGGGGGTTCAGACAGCGCCCGTGAAAGGGCCTGCGAGTGTTCTTGGAACCACTGCTGGAATGTTTCCAAATGTGCCGACACTGCAAAATGTTGTACCTCCAGGTCTGTGCTCTATGATTTTTTTTATCCCGACTAGGTATTTTACATACTCCTGTGAAAGTCAAGAAACTCAGCTTTAGTGTACCTGTTTCCTCCATGTCATAATACAAAAAGGTCAAATTAACTCAAAATTGAAACTGATTCATCGTTTGTGGTCTATAGCATTTTCTATTGCAATACATTATTTTAGTGATGATTGGTTTAACTTTAACTTAAATGTTTTGGACTTTTCGTAATTAGAGGTGCAGATTTAGGATTTATAGGTGCTAACCTGCTGACGAGATAACGTAACGCAATGCAAATCTTAGAAGGCTGACTAAACTTCGCCTTGCTTTTGTGTACAGCACCAAAGGAGGAGGTATACCGCGACTACCTGCTGGAATTGGTGAAGGCATCAGAGACAGCGGAAGCGAGTGACCCTCGACTCAGACAGCTGGCGCAGCAAGCCGCAGACCTGGGCCACGTCCCCGAGATAGACATCAGCATTAGCGTGAGTGTACCACGTATCAGCGCTTAAAGGAGAATAGGTGGCCAGCACCCGTACCACCATCTTTTATCGCGATCCAGTTTAGGACCTAAACTGAGTAGAATCGTTAATTCGTACTAAGACGCTATCTACGACTAAGACAGCGATGCAGTTTAGGAACCAATACTGAATCGAGCGGAATATGGATCGCTTTTTAAAGATGGTGGTAAGGCCCCAGTATGATATACATAACTTCATAGACATAATACAAAGGCAGTGGGCAGGACACTTCGCTCGTAGGACCAATGGCCGTTGGGGCGGAAAAGTTCTGTAGTAGCGACCACGGACTGAAAGACGCAGCGTCCTGGCGTCCTGCTTTGGGCCTCCAAAAAGGTGGTCCAACGGTCTGGTGAAATTCCCAGGTATCCGCTGGATGCTTGCAGCCCAGGACCGATCGTCATAGAATTTCCATATAGCAGTTCGTTGTGTATGTGAAGGAAAAGATAGCCAGTATGATTACTGGGAGGCGTCGATATTGATGCCTCTTATCTTCAGACTACCCACTAGGGCATTTTATACTTTAATGGTAATTAATTAACATTACAATTTCTAAATATCCCGAATATAATTCTTCTAATATGTACTTACTAGAGGTTCCAGGGTTGAGTTCCGGTAGGGGTTAATATTTGTTATGTATTTCTTACTAACTAGTATCTATTCTTGTAACAAGTTCTCAACAAAGAATAACCTTATAACAAATTGGTGAGTGTGTGCGTAAATGAGTTCCTCCCTTTTGAAGTTGGTAAGATTGAACATTTCTGGCTTCATTAGACTACTTTGCTTGACGTTTGAAAATAGAGCATGAAAATGTTCATCGTTATTGTGTAGACGGCCGCAAAGTCAGCTCGTAAGATGGTGGCTGGCGCCGTCTCCGGCCTGTTCGGAGTGGCAGCCGACGGCCCCGCGCCCGACTCGGGCTGGCGTCGGGACCGGCAGGAGCATAGCGATAGCGACCCTATATCAGGTACGCATAGAGTAAAATATTCATATTTAGGGGGCGGCTGCACCCGTATTACCAAACGTTCTGTACCCCTAGTGTAAGTTTCAATCATGATCATCGTCGTGTTCACCTCTCAAGTCCATTTAAAAAAGAGGTTTCCAATAATTCACAATAGAGGTACAGTCGACCACAGAAGTAGTACACCGACTATTGCTCGTGCCTGCATAGTAATTGCTACTATTGACAATTCATACTGTCGTGTTTTGGCGGCAAAATAAATTACTATATGTAAATCTGCCGTGTTATTTAAAAATGGAACGATCTTTTACTCCGAAACATGGCAACCAAGGAGGTTATCAATCAAAGGTTTTATTTAAATTTCGAACTGGCTTGCAAATATACAGCTGTTTATTGAAAAAAACAAACAAATGAAACACTTTGGCGCGTGAATAATTATTGTTGTTCGTGGCTCGTCATTGATTTTGAAAAGTAATTGTATTTTAATTTCCGCATTATTTGAGAAAAGTACTAGGTACACAAGCCTTGGCCACAACTAGGCTCGACTTACGTTATTTACACGTTCATCCTTAGACCATAAGAACCGTTCGTCCATCAATGTCTCTTATGCATGGCAAGTTTTGTTTGAATTGGATTGTTCGTTTCCAATATTGTCGACTTGAAAGTTTGAATGAAAACCCGTGCGCTGTAAACGCCCTTCAGGCTAAGGTTGATTGAGTTTACCAAAGCAGTTTCCCACGCTTGTAAATAAGGTGTTGGAATGTAACCATTGTAACCAATAACGAATAACGAACCAATAAAATCCAGAGTCAGTGTTATTGGGGCGAGCGTCCCGAGCACGGCGAGCGCGCTCAGCGTCGAGACGAGCGCCGCCGCCGCCACCCCACCTCTACGTGCCCGCAAGGTACAAAACAAATGAAAGAGACAGATATATGTACGTATAGTACAGTATACTAGGTTATTTGGCACATGGTATAACAAGCAGGCACTAATCATTTTAACTACATAAATACCTACTAAAGTGTTATCAAAATTTCAAAATTGTAGAATAAATTTCAAACTTCATACAAATAGTTTAGTCAGTATCGCAAAATTTAAAAAATTAATTTTCATATTTTTGATACTTCTTATTGCTTCATTTTATTGAATAAAGGACTTATAGCACAGATACCCGCTTGTTATACCAAGGTCAACAGTTAGCTCATACATAACGCAAGTACCTACAGATGGACGAGAAGAAATTCGTTAGGACTTCACAAGTCCGTGGTCTGACTGCTCTAACCACTGAGCTAGTGGTTAGAGCAGTCACCAGAATTGTGAAAGATCCCGCCCCGGGACATTAATTTTTGTAGTTTAGATATTTTTCAATTTAAATTTACATCACGGTTTAACGGCACATAAGAAATTGGCACCTTAATACGATATAAACTAATTTCTTTGACATAGCATTTGTAGAAACTTTAAAACTTGAAATATTATTTTTAACACATAGATACTTTGTTGATAGATTTGCTATTCAAAGATAGACTCCAAAAAGTTTTATATTAGTTTAGCCTTTTTAGTTTTTCAGTCGGTTTTTATCAATTTTGTACACATATTGACTATTGTTTCCGTTTTATCATAGATCCATGTACTTGGTTGCGTCTGAGAGCAGTGCGATGGAGAGCGACGCGCCCATAGAAGATCAGCCGAGTTCGGGTAACAACTCGTGAGTAATAATTCTAAGGAGCACGGCAGATGTGCAGACAGAGAAGACAGCTAGTATATCTATTTCGGATTTGTATATTGAGAGGGTATACGTTAGCTACCAACGCAAACACAGATGAACTAGAGGAATTTCACAGGGCTATCCCAAGTTCTTGGTAGCTCAGATAGTTAGAACAGTCATCCGAATTGTGAAAGGTCGCGGATTCAGTCCCCGCCTGAGGACATGTCTGTCTTGTTTATTCTAAACATTTTTCAAACGTATCTCTTCTATAAGTACAAATAAAATACAACGTGTTTGTCTGTTTGCACGCTTATAACTTTATACAGGATGGTGCCGTCAATATAAGGACAATTAATTAAAACATGTTCATAGAAATGGTTTGCCACTTTCAAAAACATCTTATTCATTTGATAATTTCATGACATTTGTATGAAATAATTAGAGATGACACGGATATCCGGTATCCGGTCCATCCGGCCTAAATTCACTATTTGGCCGGATACCAGATCCTAAATCAATATCCGGCCGGATGCTGGATATTCAATCACTACATTTTCCTATAATAAAATGCAATACATTAATCTTTGTGAGTTAAACATCAATAAAATTGCTTATAATTATGACGGCTTTTATTTTAAGACGAAAGAGTTAAAAAAAAGCCTTCCAAAAAGACAAACTCTTCTGAGATATTCACTCTAATGATAATAAATAAATAGGTAGTAAATATCTAAACTAATAACTTTTAGTAAAAACTTACAATAACCTCGCAGATAGGGAATGCAAATCTCGCGAAATTCGGGCTCAAGTGAGATCCCGCGAGTTTATGAGTAACAATACTGCGAGATCTCGCTAATTTCGAGATCTCGCGAGATTGGCAGTTTTGTGTATTTTTTTGCATCACAATATTTGAATAAGTTAGAAAAATAAAAAATAAAAATTATAAGTAAGTATTAAGTATAAGATAAACATTTATTTTCATGAATTTTTCAATAGACCTTGCATCAAACATTGTTTGACGTATTTGTCTATAATTTTTAATAAACTGCTAAGTAGTAAACTTTGACGTATGTATCTATCAAATACCAAATAAAGAAACTCTGAGAAAGAAACAACCAATCTTCTCTTCTAATATCAAACAAAACAACGAAAAGTCAAAAACTTTTACCTAAGTTGAGTTGACTATCAAACCAGAAACAAATTAATTTTAATTGTTATGTCATCTTATGTTGACGTCTGGGCGTTGAAGGATTAAACTGAGATATTATTATCAATTATATAACTCCGTCCGTGTCAGGCCGCGCTTCGAATAAGACGTTTTTAAGCTCGAGTGCAATGTCGTTACACTCGCGAGATCTCGACCTTTTTTCGTCCGAGATCAATCGCGCTAATAAAAGGAAGAGATCTCGCGAAAACGAGATCTCGCGAGAACGAGATTGCATTCCCTACTCGCAGAGTAGCGAAAACTTAAATTAACATAAATAACACACTCACCATTAAACTAAAAATCGTAAAAAACACAGATTATTGAAATGATTAAATACTGACATTGAAGCACCATTATATACCTACCTCTTGTTCTTCTTCTCAAAAAGAATATTTTGAATTAATACTCAAAATTAACAAGTGCTAAGTCACGGCATGCAACAAGACAATATGGGCCGAATATCCGACCGGCGAATATCTGGCCATTTGGCCTCGCAGCTCACCGGGTATCTGGTATCCGATAACCAGTCAAACAACTATCCGTTTCCATCTCTAGAAATAATATAACATTGGCTACATTATTTCAAAGAAATGTCATGAAATTATGAATAACATGTGTTTGAAAGTGGCAAACCATTTCTATGAACTTTAGCCCATGTTTTAATTTATTGTCGTATTGCATCATTCTTTATATTATTTGTCAAGCGACTTGAGGCCCCGGGGAGTCTTTTAGAGACAGCTAAAATCCAATTATATCTGGAATCAGTGGCTTGAAAGGCGACGTAATTCTTACTAAATTGAATTTGAAGTGGTTTTTACTTTAAGGTAGTGGGTTTCTGGCCTTGGCTACATAAAAAGGAAAACGACCATCGTTGTGTTCACCTCTCAAATTCATATTACAAAGTGGTTTCCAATATCAACATCAAGCTTGATTAAGAGACAGTTGGTTGCCAGCTATAAAAATAATGTTGTCATTTAAACTACTTACACTTTCAAACCTACTTTATTTACAAGATTTTAAGTAGATACACGTAAATTCATGAATGACAATAACCATCTTTGAGTTTCAAAGTTCATACTGAAATATTAACATTTTGTCCCTTTCAACTCAACCGACACCGTCTCTCCAAACTACGTTCAAGGCTTAGACAAGATGCGTTTCAATAATCGCTACCGCTATCTCTCAAGGGAAAATGTACATGATTTTACATATGGTTTCGAGTTGTTCGGTATTGAATATTCAGTAATGTCAAATCCTTTTCCAGGTAACGATTTTCAAAAGACATCTGAGGGGCTAGACAAGATACCATTTGACAGTCACTAAATAGAAAATGTATGGGATTTGACATTTAAGAACGAAAAAGGAAGATCGAGGGCTTAAGTCAAATCCCATACATTTTCCGCTCTGAGGGCCTAGACAACACGCCTTTCGATAATCGCTATCGCTAAGCGGCATATGTATGGGATTAGACATAAGATATCGAACGACTTTCCATCTTATATGTCAAATCCCTTACATTTTCCATCTAGCGATAGCGATTGTCAATTGGCATCTTGTCTAGGCCCTCTGTGATTATTGAAAGGCATTTTGTAGGCGAGGGCTTAATTCTGAAGACACTCTAATTATAAATTTAAGTATCTACAGTGGGCCTAATTCTGGGAACACACTTTTATTCTAAATTTAAGTACAGTATATCTCTTTCTCGCAATTAGTAATAGGAAAAATATAGCAAGAATCTGTTTAGAGCTGTCACTTAGATTTAGATAGATTTCAAAGAAGCCATAGACAATTTTAGACGGTATGTACGGAAGTGCCTCCTAAACACTGCATTTTAGCACGTTTAATAAGGTCGAAAATTGAACGCAGGTTTCTAAATGTCAATTAATATGACTGACATCCTTTTCTTTTTCATTTTGAGAGAAAGAAATAGACTGAACTTAAATTTAAACTTAGCATGTGTTCGCCAGAATTAGGGCCAGTATATCTCTTTTTCGCAATATGTCATAGGAAAAAGATAGCAAGAATTTGTTTAGAGCTGTCAATTAAATTTAGATAGATTTCAAAGAAACCACAGACAATTTTAGATGGCATAATTATACGGAAGTGCCTCCTAAGCACTGCATTTCGAAAATTGAACGCGTTTCTAAATGTCAAATTTTATGACAGCCATCCTTTTCGTATTCATTTTGAAAGAGATGCACTGAACTTTTTAGACTTGGCATGTATTCTCCAGAATTAGGGCCACTCTTTTTATAATATTTGGCAACTGAACGCAATGAATGAGTCGAAACCATAGAATACTATTACTCCAAGGAGAAGAATGACAACTTCATAGTTAAAATATTTATTTCCGGTTTTAGCGGAAGTACAACACTCTAGTGCCACCTATAGTTGACCCACCGTCAACTATTTCAGCGGCAAAATATAAATTTCATGCAAAAATATTTATTTAAGTTTGAATGGAGGGATGGGCAATTTCACTTGTAAGAAAACTATTTTTTTTTTAGTTTTCTTACAAGTGAAATTGCCCATCCCTCCATTCAAAAATAGTTTGCCCATAAAAGGTAAAATAAAACAATAATTTTATGTTATGGAGGTATTTATTTTTTATTTAGTACTTCCACATAACATACATAACATATATTAATCCAAGTTTCAGATAAAACTAATTCTGATGCATGTCATATGTCATAGTACGGCGTAAATAGCACACTAGTACGTACCGCAACAGGTTAGGTTTTAGAAAACGAAAATGTTTGATTTCGTCTAAGGCAGGTGATTTGCCACACTTAGAACATTTTCTTCTGCTTTCCTTTGTAATAGACATATTGCACCGGTTTAGAGTCACTGTCTCGTAAATAAATAATCAAAGTCACTGTCTTGTACGAATCATAACACTGATCGATCACTGAGGAGAATTCAGGAACAAAAACATAGACGGAGGAACTCAATCAATTCGACGTCGTATGCACGTAAAACTTATGAACTTTATTTATACGAGTACTCTGAAAACTAAACCACATGAAATTGAGAGATCACGAAATACAAACGAAGACCGGCCGGCAAACAAAAGCAAAATCCGCCATGATTGTTTACGTCCGTCCCACTTGTAAGATCGGTCTTGCCAGCGTACGTGGTAATTTATCTACCATCATTTTATCAACATACGAAAAATAAATTGTTTTTCTTTAATCAAATTAAATTTTTTATCACATTTTGCTTTTAAAAATAGCAACGCATAGAGAGGTATTGGTCTAAAATTGTTTTGTTGCCGATAAATTGAATGATAAAGCAATATTATCTTCACAAAAGTCTACTTACAGTATTAAGGATATAAAAAAGGGTATCCCCAAGGGATACCATAATTAAAAAAACGACATTTTTGAAACTAGCAATGAGAAAAGTTTGCCCCCGTAGGTATTTAATATTTGTATAAGCAAAGTTGACAACCCCGGTCGAAACGTTATTCATGGTTTAGGTAGAGGAGTACTAATGCATGG
This sequence comes from Nymphula nitidulata, assembly GCA_947347705.1. NCBI lineage: Eukaryota > Metazoa > Arthropoda > Insecta > Lepidoptera > Crambidae > Nymphula > Nymphula nitidulata. The sequence continues at coordinate 7,761,233 of OX374639.1, forward strand.
TACATGTTACTTTACTTACCTACCTTTATGAAACAACGAGGCGTTCTATTCCTGAGGGCCTAGACAAGATGCCATTCGATAATCGCTATCGCTTAGCGGAAAATGTATGATATTTGACATAGACATCGAACGACTTTCGATAGTTAATGTCAAATCCCATACATTTTTCATTTGGCGATAGCGATTGTCAAATAGCATCTTGTCTAGGGCCTCTGAACATTCAATCAAGCTAATAAATATGTAATTCTTCGAATTACTGCAGTACAAATTCACACGCTCTGCGCGGTTTTTATTTTTACTTCAATAAAGTAGGTTATGACAGTTTGTGGCTTGTATGTGATAGTAGTGTTTCTCCTTACTTTCAGAGCGATCGGAGGCAGAGCGAAGGAGACAGAAAGGATAAGGGCGGCGCGACCACTTTGTATTCAACATGCTACAGGACAGGCACAGGTGGAGCATTCACTGCTTGTGGTAGGTAAGTAGGTAATATCTTGGGTGGCAGGTATGTATTACTACTAGATGAAACGCACGCGTAACTGACAACGCACCCGCAACAATAAGTGATATTTCCTTTGTTATTATGGTTTTCCTATTATAGGTGACGACGGTAGTCACCTACCACCAGGTGGCCCGTCAGCTTGCTTATCATATACTTTAGCCTTGTTTGGGCGGTGGCAACATGGCGAATTTTAAATTTGACTTTATGTAGGTAGGTAAGTATAATAATGAAATCAATGTGGAATATAGGAAGATGATAAGTGTGAGCAATGTCAGGGGTATCATTCAAAGAATAATAAAAGCGTTTTGTCATTGGGCCGCTGAAGTAAGTGAGAACATCCGAATTATGAAGTCGGAAGTACATTTATGAATTTAAATTAAATAATACATAACACTGTTTTAAAAAGCATTCGTTATCCTTTTTTTTTAGGTCCGGGCAGTGGTATGGACGTTGAAAGTGCGGCCCCGATGTCGAGACCAAAACACGAAAAGAAAGTGCGGCCAAAGACATCCCGGCCTAGGCGAAATAGGTAGGTTCTATGCAAGTAATTCTGCCTTTTGACAATCGCTAACATTAAATGGCAAATGTATGGAATCTAACATTTGCAATCGAATGTCGTTCGATGCCTTATGTCAAATCCCATACATTTTCAGCTTAGCGATAGCGATGAAGGGCATTTTGTCTTAGCTCTCGGTTCCCTTTTTTATTTCTTTGAAGGTTTTCCTCACAATAGAGAAGTTGCACGATGCACTGTATTCTTACATGTTTTCTTTTGTTCAATTGTGCTTTATTTCTACTAGGTTCTACACAAAATAATCCACCGCCATAATATGGTGTCACTATATTGTACCATTCTACAAAACGATGGTCAGATAATTAAAATCCGTTTCTAGGGTATCCCCCGTTCCGGAGCCCAGTTGCGCAAGTCCGTTAGAGCCGTGGGCGACGGCTCCTCTATCGAGGCTTTCGAAGCTAATCCGCTCTTCAAGTGCTTCTACTGCGTCGCTAACTTCACAGACATCTACAGAATCGCCAAGAAGATATTGAAGGGTTGCTTGATATTTTCTAGTCATGTAGGAGGTAGGTAAGTCAAGACTTGACGTAAGAGAGAAAGTCCAATATCATAGTATCAAAAGTTAGGTCATCGATGACTATTATGGGTTTTGAAGGCGATAAAAGGACCACTGAATTTCGCCGATGGCGCAAGATACACAAAAATGGATTCTGGCGTTAACATTGCGCGCCACATTTGGATTTAATTTTCTTAATTTGTATGAAATCCGCACGAGTAACGTCATACTAACTCCAGACGCCATTTCTGTGTACAATTACAAGCATTAACATGTAACCACTTTCCGACATTTCAGCATCCTTATTACCTCTGTAATAAGCGATACAATCTGTCAAAAGTGGGTAAATGTAAATGCTCGTGAGACTGTACGCAACACTTCTGCCCCCTTTTATTCTCAACTGTCGGATCACGGATGCGATTCGAAAAGTCACATGCCGTCTCGCTTTGACGCAGCGCGATAAAAAGTGACAGGTATAGTTTCCGAAATTCGAATTCTTTCCGACAGTTGAGAGTATGGGGGCTGGTGGTCAGCACAGCAGGATCGTAAATTCAGTACTCTGTGGAATCCCATTCGCTACGAAATATTTTCATCAATAGTAATTTAATTTTATCTATTTTAAATAATAATCCGTATAGTAAGGATTATGTAGAAATAAAACAAATGTGAAAGCATTTGCAGATAATTTATTGATACTGATGTTTAGCATCTGTGAAAACGAAGTGATGATAAAATGCAGTAATATTTCAGGCACAGATAATTATGTAGTAAATAGGTATATGTATTAAAAATTGTGAAAATGTAAATAAATCAGGTGATTTCACACACCTATTAATTCTGTTATATAACGAAAGAGTAAATAATAATAAATGTACATAAGAATTAAAACAAATTTAAAATCATAAGAGATGGTCCATAAATTACAATAATAATGTTATAGTTTAAGTTTAAATAATTATAACAGTCATACATTTCGTTATTACATTATCAAAGTTTATGAACAACCTCCCGAGATTATATTCTATACATAAAGTATAGACAAAACTGATTTGCCTCAATAATACAAAAAAAAACAATAAAAATCAATTTATAGAGTGCAGTCGTTTCATTTCTCATATTATATTATAAGCACAGAGTTACTATTAGGTAATTCCTTTTACCAAACCTCCTGTGAACCATTTCTACATAAAACTTGGATAAATTTAGCTATGAACTAAATTTTTCAATTGAAACAAATTTTTTTGTTCAAAACTAACAATTTGGTGAAAATATATTTGAATCCTATTTTTGTAGTGTAGTATTCAGGAATATAGTCTTAGGTTATTTTCAAAATTTAGGAAATGTAATTAATTGTATTTACTCATTAACAGGGACCAACCATTTTATTTATTAAATGTTTTCTCTAAAACTCTACCAATAGATTTTTACGAATATTTCATAAGACAAGCGATCCATTACACATAATTATAAACAAAATAGCTTTTTTGGAGGCAAAACTGTGATAAAAGGAGGCTTTTGAAGTATGTAGGTACAGATTGATATGATGAGATGACGTAGGTTTGGTCAAGCGTGAACGTTCAGCGATTTATAATGTCAATGGACAAAAGATTTAATAAAGCTCATCCAATTTTTAAGATTTGGCTCTTTAAAGTTTCAATGTTTTTGCTTTAAAATGTAATTAATCTATTGAAAAAATCAGTTTTCATTTCAAAGTTGAGAATACTACTCTGAGACTTATACATTTGTATGCCTCAATTTAATACCACTTTTTCGGCATTTATTTCAATATAGATTTTTGGTAACCATCTGACGACATAATCTTTCACACAGGTGTTTACACACGTGATCATAATAATAACAAGTGTTTTATTCCATTCCATATTTCACATTAATCCAATAATACTTACCAAGAACGAAGCTGTTATACTTTTACCTTCCGGAATATTGTCCATGGTCCTTTATCTCAATATATCCATCAGGTTTGATTTATACCATTTATCCTATTTAATAACTCGTCCCCACCTTTAACAGAGTCACAACAATGATGCAGCGATGTTATCACAAGATGAATGTGACATTGTAATTCAATAGCAAGTCGAATATCAATAAATCATCACAGATAGATACACCAATAAGAAAGATCTTAATATAGAGACAAGTTGTAGTCAGTGGTAAAAAATAATGCTGTAATGCAGCCAAGAATATAGACCCCACCTCCAAGTTATGCATAACGCTCGGAGTGTCTCCCTCATTCAGCCGGATATAGTAGCTGTGAAAGGCACATGATACTTATGCAAAATTCTTACACGACATACAAATGCACCAATTATGTCACAATACTACTGGAAATTAGTTAAAAATAAAATTGGCCTTTGATAATCTTAGGAAATAATTAAAAACGACGAAAATAAGAACATGGCTACAACTACACAATACGATTATAAAAATAAACCTTATGAGGTGGTAAATAGTGGTCATATTTAAGCATATACACGTCGAAAGCATTTCATATAATCGTTTCAACTTTATAAGGAAACTTACCCCTGGGGACTGTGGAGAGAAATCATTATCATAAATAAAATGAACACACAAGAGTCAATCAACATACACTTTATATCTTAAAAGTAAATACAAGACGGGCTCGCCCGCGAAGCGACCACAGCTAAGACCATAATTGAACAATTTTAGGAATGTAGATAGACTTACATTACCTTCCTTCATTTTGGATCGTGATACACTTATAGCGAGTTTTGTTAAGAAATCTAATGAAAAATACATTATGTTATGACGATTACAACCTAGTGAGCTGATGTCGCGGCGAATGGTATTGATTACACCTAACTTATTTTCTAAACATAGTTTATTAAAATCTGACATGGAACATTCCGTTTTGATACGGTAGAATTTGAAATTTAAAAACTGTATTACTGAAAACGAAACGTTCCGTCGCATACTAAGAGGTTACATATAATGAAGTCGTTATGTCTGTGTGTGTCTAACACTCTTACAGTGCATTTACCTCGACTCCTCGCGGCGTGCTGTATCTCTGTCATTTGTATTCTTTCTCTCTACAGCTCCGTGGTACGTCGGATTCTGTTACATCTTTAAAGGCAGTGTGGCATTTACTTTAACCTGGACAAACTGGCATTTAAACATGAATATCGGTAAAACATATTACTCAAGTACATAAACACACGTTTTATGGTAAAATACAATATACATATACACCACAGAGCCGTTCAATTTATATTAATAGTCGCTTCCGAAGTATAATCTCATACATATATATCTTACTGAAGACCCACAAAAATAACTAATATGTTAACTGTACAATGGGATACATACACAAAGTGACGGAAGGACAGGCGACGGTCGACTAACTCGCAAAACTTGTCAAACTGAAGATGATCTTAACTTATTTTATCGAAATTAATGTAAGAGAGGGACGCTTTATACATAAGCGGCACTGGGCGCGGAGTGCACGTATTTTTATTGATGCAGTAGTAACTTGGAAAGATTCATAGAAGTAGGCGACAAAATTTGTAGCGTTTTCGCTGGTCTGCGCATCAGCCCCGAGTACAAGCTCAGTGTAAATCATCCTTATATTTAATGTGGGCGTTCTTTTTGGAGTCGAAACGATTGCCGCTTAAACGCTAAATTCAATTGGCGAGTTCGTGTAGCTCCGTTTCGACTCGTCCTCCGGATCTCTGTAATCAGAACAAACGGACATGGCAAACAAACAGAAATATCTAATTTATATTTATTTTTGGTATTTTGATCTCTCGTTAGCAGGCAACCCCGGCACTGGCCTACATCTGCAACACTACACACACTAAACATGGTAAAACAATGTGACAGCCGTGTCAATATTGTTTATAGATACAAAATATTATACATAACACATTATGTAGATGTGACGTTAATTATATATATACGCGGGACTTTAAATATTAAATAATTTAAGGTTGTTGGAAATATTATTATATAAATATGTAACTAATCATTAATTGATTATTGTTAGCGATATTATAGTAACTTGTGCAAATGTGCAAAATATGTAATGATAAAAATTCCACAATACATATTTATAACCAATTTTATAAAAAACAATATTGTATCTATGTACCTATTTTAGATTCGAAAGTTACTATGTGTAAAAGATGATAGGGATATTATCTTTTTTATTTCTCGACAAATGTCTCTAAAGAGTTTAAACCAGTGAATTCATTTTAAAGTCATATCTACATATGTTTTTGCATATAATAAAAAACACTACACATAGGTTATAAACAACAGAATTACATACAAATCATTTGACGTAATCATAGCAATGTTTCTTGTCTAAATAATATTGGTTCATGCAAACTGAAACATAACATCATATTGAGGCATGCATTTGGATATGACGTGTAAACATCTAATTTGAGATAACAGCAACAAGTGTTAAGAGACCCTTAAGTTTTTGACCAAATAATTTCATGAGCTGTAAAAATACTCTTTAAAATAAGCTTCATACCAAACTATGAAAGAATAAAATATATAACAACTTTTGTTATAGAAAAAGAATCTTCTAAAACACAAATTTTTAGGAGTTTGATAGAATTTCAAGTGGACGGACTGGCTAGTGAATTTTCGAGATTTTTTATATGTTGCATGCACAGACCCAACTTAGACAACTAGAGTTGACTTTTTTAAAAAAGAACTAAGGGCACTAAGGCAATATTTAGAAATGTCCTATCAACATCTATGACACAAATCAATGGGAACTTTAATAAAAAAAAAACAGAAAATGTATCTTTACTTTCCTTTGCAATAAATTAATTATACATTTGAAAAAAATCTTGAAAGGATCAAAACTGTGAAATTACTGAACCATGATTCTACAAAAGTAGTATTATTTTATATAGAGGACATGCAAGTTATTTTTATAGAAGCTATGTTATAAATATGTTTTGTCACCAGTCACCACTATGTAAGCCACATTTTTTTTATTTGGCATAACTTTGCATTAATCAAAAACACATGTAATAAACAATAACACATATTTATGTCAATATATAAAAAATCAGCAGCAACCAAAACTAGTTGATATTTCAACTTCAAGTAATAAACTCGAAAACGTAACTGCAATTGCTTTTATAAACATATTTTATGGCAAATAAATAATAATAAAAATATAATGTCTAACTATTGTAGTATTGCATGTAAACTGGCTTAGTTGCCTACTCTGAACGCACCTAACATACCCAAGATAAAGGCAGGTCTGCTAGTGGTCACTGAACTTTGTTTAGAATAGTTCTTAAATCAATAAACGCAATCAATTCTTTAGTTCTTCAATATTTCTCGGCAGAAACTTCAGGAACCACTAAGACAGTATTGCCAAAATCAAATGAGGAATGTTATTAAAAATGGGGTGGCTTTCAATTTCATACATTTCCTTTTAGAAATGTGTAAACAATAAAACAACTCGGTGTTTTGGTAAACGATTTAACAAGCACCGCGGACAAATAAATGTCAATTTTCTCCATACAAATGTTTCAGACAGTAAAACAAAATGTATGGGAAATTTCAAAATTAATTGTAAAATTTTGCTTATTTGTGTGTTAACAAATAAGCAAAATTTTACAGCAAAATTTTTTATCATATACCAAACACTCTACATATTCGCAAATAAAAATAATTTGATTTGAAAACAATCCCATAAATTAATCACGACATGACAAACGCCTCATTTTCAAGTCCATTCCCCATTGCACTTCAAGAAGGCACTCACCATTGTTGCTGGTGGTCAGCCGGCGAGGGTTGCATGCCTTGGTACGGGTAGTTGTACCCGGGGTACACGCCGCCCGGGTACATTGGGTACTGGTACTGGTTCTGCTGCATCATAGGGTTGCCGGACGCCGGCGGTTGCTGCGGCTGTGGCGGCTGCGGCGGCGCTGAGCTCTGCTGCGATTGCTGTTGCTGTTGACATATTGTAGTATTAACGAAGTAACTAATATTTTTAAGGTAGTATTGGTACTTAATTAAAGGGGTGAGTCTTGTAAAGGGTTGATTTCACTCAAGTCTATTCTTTTATATCAGATGGATATGTCGGCTATCAGTCAGCCCGTCTAGCATGACCACCGAAACGCGATATGATAAAGCTATTTATCGCTTTGAACTATCAAAAATCATTGGATATAACCGCTATTTTCAAATTTTATCAAAACTGCGAACATGTATATATACAATACAAGTTCGCAGTTTCGATAAAATTTCAATTTTATGCACAACAGTCAATATAATGTATTTAATTAAGAAAGTTATTCCGACACTTTACAATTACGTGAATATGCTTGACCTAAATATGTAAATATCCGAGGATGAAATTAAAAATATGTTTATTCAATTAGGCCCCCCGAGCTCTTTAGAATCGTCAAAAAAACCCATATATTATTTATTATTATCACAAAAAATAATATTAACTAACAATGTATAATTTTGTGTAACACCTATGTAATACATTATGGTTGCAATAAATGATATTGAGTATTGTGATACCTTGAGCTTGATCTGCGCCTCGATGGCCTCCGCCTCCTTCATCTTGCCGATGCTGCGGTAGTACTCGGCCCACTGCGCGCTGTAGTCGCCGCCGCCGCCGCCGCCGCCGCCGCCCGGGCCGCCGCCGCCCGGCCCGCCGCTGTTGGCCTGTGTGGGAGTGTTGCCGCCGCCGCCACCGCCGCCGCCGCCGCCATTGCCGGGCGCCACTGAACATTTAACATTTCTTCCTTCGAACTACGCAATAATTTCAACGTAACTAACCTTAAATAGCGAGACTTGACTGCTTCAGAGTAAAACAGTAAAACAATGCAATAAAGTTGTATGAAAATCCATTACTGCCCTAAAGCCAAAAATCCTAGGTGACTGTCCAAACGCAGACTTCATCTTTACAATCGTGGTCAGCGCTATTCTGACCACACAACAGGCCAATGGAAGGCTACTAACCAACTAGTTTTCTACCAGCCAATCAGCGCTATTATTATTCTAGGGATTGTTCCTGGGAATAATAATAGCGAGATTGCAGAATAAATGTACAACCATTGCAAAAAAAAAAAAAAATCTCAATAAATTGTTATTGTTCCTACTTTATTTGACTTCAGTCAGTTCTTTATTCAGTAGCTGGAAGAAAAGCAGATTATGATCCTAGCAAAAGTGGCGTCTATACTTGCACTCGTGTTTTAGAGTTAAAACTAATCTAATTTCCAAACTAACACTCGATTCTATTATAACTCACTTCCTGCTTGATGCAGCAATCTACTATTAATACATCCATATCTATCATCATCACCAGCCTATATACGTCCCATTGCTAGGCATAAGCCTTCTTACGTGGGAGAAACCCATACGGAGTTCTTGGTAGCTCAGATGGTTTAAGCAGACACCCAGATTGCGAAAAGTCGTGGGTTCGGTCCCCGCCTCAGGACATGATTTTTTTCTAGTTTAAATACTTCTTACTACATGCATACTAATATTAAAAATAAGTTTTCTGTATAGCCCCTGGCAGACTGGTAAAGAATGCCATTAGGCGTTAAGTCTGGCATTTATACACTTTTTGTGCATTATAGATTAAATAAATGCGAAAATATTGAGATTTTTTGTTATAATGCCAAGGTACAATTTTTTATCATATCTTAAGAATCTACCGGCCATCCATCATTGTCTAAAGCAGGGGTTCCCAACCTTTTCTTGGTCACGGACCATTTTTATAATTTTCTTGTTAACAGGGACCACTATGAAGGCATTAACAGGGACCACTATGAAGGCATAATAAAAATAAACTAACCCCACTACCCTTTTTTACCATAGGTACTTTTCGCTTATTGGACGACGACTAACAGCCGCCCGCTAAATTTAAAATCAATTGCGGGCCATATTTTGGCTCCTGCGGACCACTGGTTGGGAATCAATGGTCTAAAGAATCTGTCATAGTTTTTATTCCCTTTTATCCTTTTCAATGTACATTGAATTACCTATGTAGATAGATATCATTTCTGACCTTGTTGTTGTTGCTGCTGCTGTTGCTGTTGCTTCGCCTGTTGTTCTATAGCTTCAGCCTCTCTGGTGAGCCCCAGCGAGCGGTAATAGTCTATCCACTGTTGGGAGTAGTCTGGCTGCCCAGTAGCCGGATTTATCTGGACTTGCTGCTGTAAAGTATACATCTACATCAACAACCTATCTGAATTGCACTAAGTGTAACCAAAAAATCGTGTCTAATCGCACCTCGGGAATAAAATGATTGTCTAGTATTAACAGCTAACCAATACCTCCTATTTTTTATTTTGGCAAAAATGAAGTTTACTTGCAGAATTATAAAGTTCTGTCTCACAAAATAGAAATGTTTCCAACTTAAAATTAGCAATATATGGTATATTTATGCAAATTGAAGCAATTCCTACTGATAAGCTAGTACGAAAATAATAATAATGTTACAATATAAATCCTATCTAAAAAAATCTTGTAAAAAAAGGTTTTTCAAACCAACTAATCTATTGGTAAAGTAACTTGGGGTGGCCCAAGTAGCCACCCCTGTGATCTAGTGGTTGGAATTACGAGGTTCGAATCCCATGGGGACAGAAATTTTCTGCTCGGTTTGGTTGGTGGTAAGGTTTTTTCTAAGTTCGCCTGGATAGCTACCACCATTTTACCCGCCGTTTCCTGGTGGTCATACTAATTTGTCTAAGTTTGCCACCGCCATAGCAATAATGTTAAACAGCATTATTGTGTTTCTGTTGTTGGGAAGTAAGATAGCCTCTTTGATTGAGGAATCCGGGTGTAGCTCACTTCCATATTTGGCCTTATCATCACTTAAAATCAGATGAGAAAAAGGCAAAACGCTACTCCGTTAAGATTTTAAAAAAAAACTCACATTCAAGTTAGAAGGTTTTGTCTACTAAGTCTTGGTGTTTAACCGTAAATATGGCGTCTTATCTATAGAAAATGTTTTTTTAAATCTTTTATTTAATTTAGGGACTTTTACTATATAGTATGTCAGTCCCATTGTAACCTTGTCTAGAAACACTTAAAAACAAATGGTTGTTACTTATGATTTTTGACAATCATTGACGAGTCACCAATACCATATTGCATAGGAGTTTAGATGCTTAGAGAAATAGTTACTTGTGTAGGTTGCTGTGGCCCTTGCTGATGCCAGTGAGGGTTGTACCCCCAGGCAGCCGGGCCTCCTCCTCCGCCTCCGCCATAGTAGTCGCCGCCACCACCTCCGCCTCCACCATTTCCATTGCCACCACCGCCGCCGTTGCCGTTATTCGGGCCATCTTGCATGAAGTTGATAGGCTGTTAACAAAGATAATTGTTAACTTACTCCTTGCCTTGGTGATCCTGGTACAACGATTGTTCTTATAAATCGTGACACAATGACATAAATTCATACACTCAGTAAATCTATATTTATGTTCAGGACAATATGAAGGATAGCTGACAAATTATTTGACTATAGACTGGTGCAACTCACTAAATCGCCTCGACTTTTAAAATAATTGTCATAAAATTTAAGTACAATTCTAACTTTTTCTATCATTTTCCATTATATATTGGGAGAACGATATAAATTGTACTGAAATTTAGATTTAATGTCTACAGAGCCGAGACCATTGTTATATTAAAAAACATTCACGATTGAAAATACGGAATGACAATTTCAATAAATGTCAATATGACGTTAAAGTCAACTTTTTAACAATGGTAATGTGGCTATGGTCTATGAGTTCTATGTTGCCATTTTGTACAAAACTTATTTTATTTAGTTATTTTTTGCAATAAAATAAAAGAGTTTTGTGTTATTAACTGGAAACCTTATTCAGTACATTATTGCCTACAATCTGAAAAGGTGCTCATGAGCTGGCACAAACTTTACCATTTCCTTTCATGTAAATCGGTTCAGCAGTAAAACGTTACATACAGACAGAGTTCTTTTCGCATTATTTATCCATAAATTAGTATTGATTGGAGTGTGCACTTGCAAAAAAAAAAAAGTTCATGTCTGTCTTACCATGCCGACTTTCTCCATGATAATCCTCTTGCAATGCTCCACAGCATCAGGGTGTCCCCTTATGAAGAAAGTGCGATTGTTCCGGTCGGCGCCGGTCGCCCGTCTATCCACTTCGCAGTGGGCGCCTGACTGCGCGTTGATCTGTTTTATTACTTCCCCACCTGATGAGAACAGGATACAGTTAGCCCCTCATCAAGCGTAACAAGTTACTTGAAAAACTACTCTATTACAAACGAGTAAAATATAAATGTCAGTGTGTAATTTAAACTGCAACTGTGTGTGTACAAAAAAAACTTTTAATATATGACAAGGGTGATGGTAAGTGGTTAACGTACAGGTAGTTACAGGTCAGGCGTTTGATGACTATCAGCACATTTTCTACATGATAAAAGGGTTTCACTAACTTTCACAGATCCGATTGATTTGAATTTCCATGACATACTAACCTTGAGCTGATCCGTTACCATCAAGATGTCTGTGGGATGCTTAATTCTTCAGAAACTTACAGCAGATAAAGCGTGCTTGGGCTCATAAGCATAGTCTCAATGAGATGGTGTTAGATAGATTATTAATGAGGCCGGGGGTTACTTAAAATTTTTAAATTTATATTTTTAAGAAGCTGTTATCAATTTAGTTTGGTACTGCTCGGCTACGTTGCTTGGACATTTATATAGGTCTGTTTTATATTATTTTACTAGCAAACCCATTTTCCCCGCTACCAGCCCTTTAAACAATTTGTCCACCTTCAGTCAATAATAGCGTCTGCCGATCCGACATAAAAACTAATTATAACTAAGTATCTCTATATCTTTTATTACTTTAACTTTCCTTTTATCATTAATAACTTCACCCTATTATGACGATTTATAATTTATCTGTATTATACTTTATTACTTTTACCTTTTTTTTTCATTTAAAAGAACTTATTCTCTAGTCAATTTAAATAAAGAACTTTTTGATTTTGATTCTGACTCACCTCTGCCGATGATCAGGCCGCACTTGACGTTGGACACGCTGAACGTGACCCGGATCTCCTGGAAGTCCCACTGCTGGAACTCCGCGCGGTCGCCGTTAACCGTCTGTCAATAACAGCGTCTGCTTATGTGACTCACCTCTGCCGATGATCAGGCCGCACTTGACGTTGGACACGGTGAAGGTCACCCGGATCTCCTGGGAGTCCCACTGTTGGTACTCCGCGCGGTCGCCGTTCACCGTCAGTCAATAACAGCGTCTGCTTATGTGACTCACCTCTGCCGATGATCAGGCCGCACTTGACGTTGGACACGGTGAAGGTCACCCGGATCTCCTGGGAGTCCCACTGTTGGTACTCCGCGCGGTCGCCGTTCACCGTCAGTCAATAACAGCGTCTGCTTATGTGACTCACCTCTGCCGATGATCAGGCCGCACTTGACGTTGGACACGGTGAAGGTGACCCGGATCTCCTGGGAGTCCCACTGCTGGTACTCCGCGCGGTCGCCGTTCACCATCAGTCAATAACAGCGTCTGCTTATGTGACTCACCTCTGCCGATGATCAGGCCGCACTTGACGTTCGACAAGGTGAACGTGACCCGGATCTCCTGGGAGTCCCACTGCTGGTACTCCGCGCGGTCGCCGTTCACCATCAGTCAATAACAGCGTCTGCTTATGTGACTCACCTCTGCCGATGATCAGGCCGCACTTGACGTTGGACACGGTGAAGGTGACCCGGATCTCCTGGGAGTCCCACTGCTGGAACTCCGCGCGGTCGCCGTTCCGTTGTCCGGGGCCGCGCGGTCCTCGCCCACTGGATCTCACTTCCTGTTCTCGCCTCTGTCCCAATTGAATTTAACCGAACTTTGGCAGGATGTATTCCCTCAAAACCCAGTGTTACCCGTTCCATTATGGAGAAGATTGGATGTAAAAATTCATTTTCAAACGGTAAAGCCAACTAATTGACGCAATTCAGGAGAACACATGCTAAGTCTAAATTTAAGTTCAGTTCATCTCTTTCTCGCAATATGAATACGAAAAGGGTGGCTATCATATGATTTGACATTTAGAAATGTTCGTTCAATTTTGGACCATATTGAATGTGATAAAATGCAGTGTTTAGGAGGCACCTCCGTACATGTCGTCTAAAATTATCTATGGTTCCTTTGAAATCTGTCTAAATTTAGTTGACAACTCTAAACGAACTCTTGCTATCTTTTTCTTATACCATATTCCGTAAAAAATATATACTGATCTCAAATTTACACTTAGTGTGTCTTCCAAATCAGGCCCATTATGGAAGATGTAAATAATTGTTACTATATCCAATCTAATTCCTTAATCAAACCAGTTGCACGTGACTTTGTTTTGATAGGATTTCAGGGAGTGCAGGCAGGATTAGGCCCAAAGCAGATGAAGATCTACGGCTCGAAAGATAATTTGTCCGTAAAAAATAAAATAAGCTCGAGTTTTTGGTATGCAGACATGTTATATTGGCAATAGGATAGATCACAGTTTTTGAGAAACTAGTTAATTGTGTCTTGTGGTCTATGTTACCCAAAACATTTCAAGAAAATTTAATTAAATCTACATGGTTTTTTTTGCAATTCTTAAGTTCCAAATATGCCAAAGTGACGTCACGCCCAAAACCATAATGGAGCCATTACCATTTTACAAAAATCGAATCATAACTCAGAAACGGTACATCATAGCGCAAGAATAAGAAAATTCAGACATATAATGTACTTCCAAAAAATGAGGAATCCCGATTTCGACCATATTTTCATACTCGAATGTAGGCTGATTGCTGCTTAATGTCACGTAATTTATAACTTCATTTTCGCGTAATAGAGCATGTTGCACATTTTGGACTTGTACAAAATGCTCTATTGAATTAAAACTCGAGCTTTCAATCTAACTTAACGAACTTTAACTTTTCATCTGAACTGGGCCTGAGCTCTTTCTCACACGAGGCTATTTAAACGAAACAAACAAGAATCTTCATTCACTTGGCCATCACTAGTCTTTGAACAGATCTGCAGTGCGCGATAGCACTATGATTTTGGTGAGGATCTCCACTGAAATACCTGTGGCAGCCAGTAATGATACTGATTCCGTTTGAGAAGCCTCGTGTGCGAACCGGCTTGGTGCGATTAATAATATTTATAAAATACTGGCCTCGATTCTGTGTTACGATTCACTAGGCTAAAGATACCTTCACACGCGTATGAAAGCAGAAAGATTTCATTCTAAGAAGATAACTGAATTTCTATCAAGTATAACGTTTTTATTAAGAAAGTATAATGTACAATTTTGCCGTGCGGGCTTTAAAATGCAGTAACATAAAAAAGCGGTATCGAGAAACCTGCGGAAAACTTTGACGCTTTAATTTATCATTACTATACATATTTGCATGGAATTTTTTTTATTGCCACAAGGACTAATTGACAGTTAAATTATACACAAAACTTATTACTTCAAACTATTCTTAACTATGTAATTACTGTTATTAAATTAAAATAAGCATAATGAAATTTAACACAGAACCGGGGCCATAAACTGTTTTTTTGTTAGTGTGGATTTGTTTAAAAGTTTATTACTGAAATTAATTTATTATAGCCGTTGAGAAGGTGACAGAAAATTGTAATACGTAAATGAAAATTTGTTTGATATTTTAGAAAAACTAACTAACACATTTCACTATATGAAATGAAATATGAAATATTTATAATAATTTTAACCTTACACAAACTAGACATATACCTATTTATCTAACCCACATTATACATCAAAAGTTTGTGTAGAGAAATAAAGACGATAATTTATAATTCGTAACTAATTTTATATCATCTATTATGTAATCAATTATTCTAAGCTATCACCATAATAAACATTAGAGTTGTATTACAATCATTAACAGAATTGATCAAATTTCAGAGTACTTGGATATCGAACTCCCAGTTACATATTAGTTGAAACAATATCATATAATATGGAGTGGGCATGAATTGTGTAAAACTCCAGTGGCATTGTCTACCCTATAAGGCTGTGCCGTGCCTATGAGATAGGCCTAGCTCTGTGGAGTACCACAGAATAAAACATAGTCCTCTATGAAATAAACAAAATGGATCTCATTTTTTTTTGATTGCATATATTCTCTTACATAGTATGTACATTATGTAGGCAAGATTTTTAACTCTTAAATAAGAAAAGGAAAAGTTTTAAAAAGGTGTTGCCAGTTCATAATTTGGCAAGACCTTTTTAAAACTTTTCCTTTGTTTGATAAAATCAAAAAAAAAAAGTTTTAAATATAATGCCAATGATTTATAGTATGATTACTATGATTCATTGGCAATATTGTAAACAGTATTTTTTTTATAAATTTTATTAAAACAGAGTAAAAATTTTGTCTAATATATTTAGTAATATAAGTCAGATGATACTTACATTTACACTAGATATTAAGTCTTCAATCATTTGCCTCGCCTGATCTACTTGATGCGGCTTGCCTTGTAAGTAACACCTGAAAGGGGAAGATACCGTCAAAACCAGTCACATTCTATTGGTTCCATGAGAATTAGGTGAACAAATAGGCTACAATGTAATTTAATATCCATATCTATTTATTTTCGTTAATAATACGAAAATTGTCCCTAATATTGAATTGTATAATTATTTCATTATTAGTAACGTGATTTTTATGACGTAACTATTATAGTAATAGTTGGCACTTGAACGTTAGCAATTGTTTCTGCACAAGAGCAAACAAAAAATCAAACATCTGATGTTTTTAAAATCAAAGTAGCACACAAAAGGTCGAAGTGCAATGTATAGTGGTTACAAGAACGCACACCTATTTCGTGCCTAGAAATTTTCTCTGTTTTGAAACTGTACAGTAGATCTGGGATGGGGATGAGAATAAATATAAAATCACCTTTTGTCCCCAGGTCCGTCATCCCTCTCCTGGTGGAACTGTACCCTGCATCCTGTCTCTGCTTGGATTTTCTTTATCATGTCCCCCCCTCTTCCTATTACTACACCCACAGCGATCTTAGGTACTAAAACCTAGGGAGAAAATGAACAATTAATTAAATTGTCTTTTTTTCTAAAACTATACAAAAAGGTGTTAGTAAAAACATGAGCTTATTGTGTCGCAATAACTTTTTTTTGGCAAGTCTCAACTCTAAGGGGCGATTCACATGTGCAGGATATTTAATCAATCCGCATTACAATCAGGTAAGGTTCTCGTCGTCTTTAAAGACCAGGGTGGTCGAGCCATGAGGGGAATTTGGCAAGTGTATGTGATGGATGTATGAGTTTGATTTTGTTTACATATACATTTCTTACAAAAAAAATGTAGGTAATTTTAATGATACACAGATTTTAAATTTAAAAACAAATTTATGGTCAGGTATTATGCACTTTTAGACCATTTAAATCAAATGTGACTTTAATATCATGACAAAAAAATGTCTAGGACATCTCTGTGAGGGATGCTCGATCACTGGGTGGGAGAAGCTTAGTCATAGCACTTACTTCTGTAGAATTAGTAGCGAGTCCATTGCCCTCTTGCGAGTATTCGTCGTACTGCTGCCTCGGACCGCCGCCTCCGCCGCCGCCGCCACCCATGTCTTTGTCAGCGAGGAGCTCGTACACCAACTGCTTGGCGTGCTCCACTTTCGACGGGTCACCCGATATACGGAGTGGCTTTTCCTGTGGGAACAAATATTTTTGGAGGTGATTTTTTCATGATAATTTGCAATAATGGAGTGTTATGAATCCGTTGACAATACTAGCTTATAATAATCGGAAGTTTGATAATAGTTACGATTGTTAGAGCATATTAAGAATATTAAGTTATGACCAAAAAAGCAAACATACTGAAAGTATTAAGCAAACAACAAAAACTGTACTGCAGCAAAAATATTTAAATGCTCACCATAATAGTGTTTAAATATGTTTGTTGTTTAACCTGTTCTTTTGGTTGGTTATGTTAATGTAATGTGAGGATAAATATAATACGTCGACTGAAATATCAGCCCTTAGTTTGAAAAATATAGAAATTAAGTATAAATAAAGTACTCACATATTCAGTGTTGGGTCCGTCCTGTATGACAACCATCTTGGCACCAGACTGCTCTTGTAACTGTTTAATGGTTTTGCCACTCTTGCCAATGATGAGCCCTACTTTTGGACCCGGGAGCATTATTTCCTCCTATTAAGAATAATAAAGTATTAGTTGATGCATGTACTTACAAGAAGGATTGTCTATTTGTGGCCCACCATAAATCCCATGTTATGCTCGAAATTAATGATTAATTAGTCAATTTTTAACCAGTCTCTAAAACCATCTAAATCACCATAGACATTTAGGCGTTTTGGACCGAAATTTGAAACGCATTTTAAGATACCTACAAAACATTAGTCATATAAAAAATAAGTATGATAACGGGCTATAATAGGTATACGCGACATGATACACTTTCCGAAAATTAAAATTTGTCAACATCCCTTTTGTAATTATGTCTTTTAAATTGATTTTCTTCAATAGATAGTACGGCAAATGACTCAACACCACCTGGTAGAAAGAGTCCATGAGAGCTAGTAGGTACAGCATGAGCCGCTTCCACCTTGCTTTTTTTTATACAAAGCTTGAAAAATGACTCAACACCACCTGCCACCCAATTCTGCTATTGTATTTTGATCTGAAACGAATCGGAAACGCTTAAGTTACAACGTTTTTGTATTCTGCTAACTCAACGCAATCGAAACCGTAACGTAACGCATCAGTTTGGTATTCTACTAACAAACACTTAACGCGAACCTTTCGGTTCAATCATTGTTTCGTATTCTGCTAAATATTTAACATTTGTGGCAGCCGAAACGCATCGATAGTTCTTTGTTAGAACTGTCCAAAATTGACAACTGTCAAGTCACCAAGCCAAAATTTATTTGTTTCTTGCAATAATGCTAACAATTATCGAGACGAAGTTGAACCAACCGAGAGCGTTTCGTTAGCGTTCCGGCTTTATAAGCAATGTTAGTGGAATACCTTTTTGTATTACAACCGCATTGGTAACGATACCGAAACGCAGCCGATCCGTTTAGGAAAATAAATAGCAGAATTGGGGGGCTGATGTGAAGCGGTAAGAAGAGTCTATAGATATGCGAAGACAGACAGCTAGTGCAGTTCAGACACTGCTCTAGCCGCATCCACCTTGCCGGCCCGAAAGGTGCTTTTTCACGCCTCTTTTGAAGGAACCCATGTCATAGGAAGGAGGGAACACATGTGCTGGCAAACAATTCCAAGTTCTGGAAGTACGACAAAGAAAAGAGCTACTAAATTTCTTTATACGAGATCTTGAGGTGGAGACAGTGAATTGATGGCTCCCAAAACCGGCACGCGTGCTCCTGAGTAGAAAAGGGGAAGGTGGGATAAGGTCAAATAGCTCTTCAGAGCACTCTCCGTGATATAGCCGATAGAAGGCGCTAAGCGACGCAATGTCTCGACGCAATTGCAAAGGCTCAAGGTTGTTCGAGACCTCTACATCGCCAACGATACGGACAGCACGACGCTGCAATCTGTCCAGGGCATCGCGTAGGCACTTGGCGGAGCCATCCCACATGCTGGCCAATAACGTGCATTTTTAAAGCACTTTTGAAGGAAGCAATTATATGAGAAAAAAAATTGAAACCGAATTGTAGGTACGGAGTCCCAGCATCGCCCACGGACGGTTGTCGTATATTTTCCTAGGTAGGCCCGTAGGTAGGGTTGTCTGGTTAGGTACCACCGCCTTTCTCATTTTAGCCGTGAAACATTTCGCTGTTTCGGATTGAAGGGAAAGGTAGCCAGTGTAATTACTGGGATGGCCGGCATTTCATCTGAGGCCTCAGGATAACAACGCACCTGCAATATTAAGTGAGTTTTCCTTCTTATTGCAGGTGTCGATAGGCGGCGGCAATCGCTTACCACCAGGTGGGCCGTTAGCTTGATTGTCATCTAGTTATGTGAAAAAAATGCAAGGCTCTGCAGCAAGCACGATTGTCGGACTGTCGACACTATTACTATTTCTCCGCAATCTAGTAAACTCATCATAAACTCTTAATGATGCTTAGTTTGAGAATAGATAATAGGCATGAGTAAGAATATTATTATTACTTACCACTACCTATTACTACTATGCAACCTTAATAAGAATATGATCGAGCCAGCGCCATTTAGTCACGTCATAGATGAAAAACTAAATTCGCTTTAGTGAGGGAAGACTCGCAGACTTCAGACACACGATTTTACGCACGTCATACCGACAATTAAATACATTATAGACACATTGAACCAAACGCGAGGGGGTTACCGCCTTAATGGATATTCTCTTTTGTCTCAGACGTCAAGTTTGTGTACACATGCACTTGAGTCATTACATAATTATTTATTTGACTTGTTAATTCCATAACTATTTATTAAGCAGATAATCCAACAGTATTTACTTCTTTTCTTAGATTTGGGGCACTGCCAACAAGACAAAACTAGCTGTACTACAAGTGACACCAAACAAAATAATAAAATTATCTTCTAATCATTACCTCCTACTTCTAAAGGTAATTAAATAGGAATAAACAAACTTTAACATGATAGTTAAAATTATATATTTATAACACATGCATTCTTATTAAAAAGATATAACCTCTTTGTCTGCACTGGCGCTCTAATGGGGACTCCCCAGTTTGCAGTACACACTCACAAACACACACATTCAATTGATTTGTCTATACTTAAGATTAAGTCAAAAAGTAACTACACGAAGTATATAATGATACGTAAGGCAGCTATCTAATATTAGATAAAAGACACGGGAGGCAGAAGCTCCCAAAGGGTCGAGGTACACCTTGAGTGCTGTAACGTTTATCATGGCCCCACTATAATAGCAGACAAGATAACTAACCGTAGTAGCTAGGCCTCCGCCGCCGCCGCCACCGCCGCCGCCGCCGCCTCGCGGCAGAGGAGGCATAACGCCACTTGAACTGTCTTGGTTCTGAGGCGCGTTCTCTCTGCCTCTGTGATTTACAATCTGGTTTACAAGTTCCCTGTAAAAAACTTTGTGATAAACCCAATTTCAAGTCGGGATTAACTGCGCGTGAAAACTAAGTAGCTGGTGTTTCTCTTCGAGCTAGAAAGGCCATTTTCATGCTGGCGTTGGCTGTCAATGCAGATGCTGTACTACTTGTTAGGACCATGAGAGTTATCACAGAAAAGCCTCAAAAGAGTTAAAAATATGGCACAGTGTAAATGCTATTCATAGTAAACAAAACACCTGTATATAACAGTTTTGAAGTAGGAAGATTTTGTTAGACACACACTCTTTATTTTACAATTACAAAGTAAGATACCTATTGTCCGTTGTTCATTTTACTTTGCTTTCTATTCGACACGAGGCAAGTAAGTGATGATCCAGAGAGCATATTTGCCTAAATCATGAATATTGCACACATATTGTGTGCATTGGAGCAGCCACTTGATATTTTCTTGTGCATCAAAGAGGTCCAGAATAAAATTGCATTTTTCTTATTTGCACACTGAAGTTTGGTGGTAATATCCACTAATATAGATGAAAAACATACTATGCACCTTGTTTGTTTATTATGGAAAGGGGCTAGATGGAATCAGCTCATTTTAATCTGATACCACACTCCCTGACGCGTATGTGATTTATCACATTAATACACATTACGTTTTAAACGTAGAAGCATGCAAATTTCACTGTGTCATTCAAGATCTTGGAGGTTGTACTACTACTAAAGTTACACCACGAGTTAGAGTTTTAGAGTGTTAAGAGTGTAAACTGGGATTATTCATGTTAAAGTCTATCAAAAGAATCTATTTGAAATATTGGGTATGATTTGTATGCTGCATTAGCTATAAATAAAATATACTCACTTAGCTCTCTGTATTGCCTCCCGGGAGCCAGTGAGTGTGCACACCCGATCCGGCTGTCCGCCAGAGTCCGGCGCCATTTGTATTTTGCATCCTGAATCCGCTTGCAGCCGAGTAATCTGTTCGCCGCCGCGCCCGATAACTAGCAAATAACATGTTAAGTTACCAATTATAGCGTTAAAATAATTAAATAGCGAGATAAATATGTAGACACATATTATCTAATAAAGATTACAACAAATGTAACAGTACTAGTGTGAAATCAGAATGACTCCGGACCTTAGTAAATTAAATAATAATTTTAATTTATGTAATCTCACTCACTAAGTCCAACCATCTTATCCGGAACCCGGATGTACTCGTTGATCTGATCCTGCATGTTTCCCGCGTTAGGAGGTGGCGCTGGCGCACTGCCGCTAGTCGCCGCGATACGGGCCGCCGCTGCCGCTGCTGCAGCCGCCGCTGCTGCTGTTGCACTAGTGGTAGAAAATATTTTTGAAGTCTTAGGCTGCTTATAGGTACTTTTTTGTTGGATAGATTTACTTATTTATTTATACATTCTATTTAACAATTAATCAGAACAATAATACAAAGGAAAAGTAAAACATTATACAAAGGCACTGATTATTTCTATACAGACAAATGAAAATGAAAAGGTACAATTAGTGTGCACATATACAAAAATATGTTTATATGAAACACATCACATGCCTACCAAATAATATACTAACATAATATTCTTCCTAAGTGGCAAATAACATTGCATAGGCCGTGTGACACCACCACACATTTACTTTTTGTCTCACCAGCCCTCGTCTCTTCAATAATAGAATCTCTTGTGTCTGTTGTGGCTACCACACAAACTTCTCAAACTTTTTATTGCACCATAACATCACTTATATTATAATCAAAATCTATTATTTATTTAAGGGGATGTAATTTTATAGGTAATATACATTTAGACTCAAAACATACTTTTATTCCTTTTTGAGTTTCCCTATCCAAAACATTGTAACTTTTTTCGAAAACTATATCTCTCAGACCAATGTGGCATTCTAACTTAAAAGTGTAATAAGAATATTTGTCCCTATACATTCCATTTTTGGCATAATGTTTGCTATGTTATCTTTAATTGAATTTAATTTTTCTTATCTTAGACAGTTTTAGAGATGTGACGGGGGTTTATTTTAGGTACAATGTATAAGAAGTTAAAGAAGTTACCAATTATTTATAATATATTTGAGCATGGTTAGGAGAATTTTGAATTTGTACATGCATGAATTTAATGTTTTGTTTAAGGTATAAGATAATAAAAAAAAGTGAATGGTTCTATTTTTTTAATAATATCTACATAAATATTATTCTAGTTTAGTAAAATCATTAATACCTATCCCTAAATTATTACTAATATTGTTTTCAAATAAACACAATTACTTGACTTGTGATTTGATTGAATTGAATTATTTGTGATTTTGTTGAATTGACTTATTTGTGATTTTGTCGAATTAATTTATTGTGATTTAGTTATTGTGTTGCATTGTGATAGATATTTTGGTTTGTTCATATGCTGATAAGGTGAATCATGTCTGTACTTATCATTATATTTTTAACATCAGTGTATTAATTTATAATACTCATTTTTATGAACCATTAAATGAATATGAATTAAACTTACTTCACAATATTTATAAGTAGGTAAGTCTTTTTAGGAAGTAGTATAGTTATAAAAGTTCAATCTTCAGAAATAGCCAACCCTGAAGTTGAATTTGATTTTCAATACTTTACTGTTGATAGTTGAAACAAAAATATTGATCACAATTTGTGAATGATTATTACGACAACCAGTGTAAGCCTGTTTGAATTACTAGGTAATTCATATCAATTTATATTAAATTAAAGCTGCATACAATTTAGAGTTAGAAGCTCACATGGTTCGTCTTGGGTTGTGGCTTATAGCCATGCCATCATGGATAAGCCATGTGTTGCTTTGCCTGACGTTGCCTCATATGCCGCTTTTTATGTATAGTATTAGCCCTTTCAAATATGAATATACCTTGGCCTATAGTAATAATTTCGACAATGATATCTAATAACAAATTATGTACTTTTTTTATTGATATAATAATAACATAGTGAAGGTAGATTTATGATCATAGTGTGATAAGAAAAGACTAGATTAAATTCATAGGATTCTCTCAAGTCATAAAAGTATTAGCTACCAATAGGTCAATACTTTTTTGCACACCTTATGAGCTCAGTGGTTGGAGCAGTCACCAAGTATAGGTCGAGGGTTCGCATCTCACCCAAGTGCTTGTCTATGTTCTAATTTTCACTTTTTTTGTAAATAATCACATTTTTCCATACACATAGGTACTTGTAGATGCAAAATCAAAAGAAATGTATTTTTTGTTGTTATAAGTAATGACTTACCTCATTGATTGTTGTTGTTGATAAGAGTCAAGTGAAGCTGATTTTTTTGCACTGGGTTCAGATCCTTCTTCTAATGGTCTTTTAGTACTGCTAATTTTTGCTGCAACCTTAACAATAATATCACATTACAAAATTTTAAAAATGGTACCTATCGTTTTTTAGAAATAATAACATTATTCTTGGTTATAATCAACATTTATGTAAAACAACGGAAATTATGCCTATGTAGGTTATGTATGTAAAAGAAAGATACACGATAGACAGAACACAACTTTGACGTGACACACACAAAGAGAGAGTGCGTAATGATAAAGTTAAATTCAATATGAGGGCTAATATCAATATCACTAAACAAATTAACGGTAAAACTATATGAATTATCATACTGACGAGTGATTACGCTCCTAAACGCTTACCAATTTTGCGCGCTGTAGAGCATCCACATATCCCGCCGTTTGACTATTATTTTGAACCGTAGCCATAGAAGGATAGTCACTCATCTTTAAACTAAAGTACACATCAATATTAAAATACGACAGCCATTAAAATGGATCAAGAGACCCAAAATTTTAGCACGATTTGCCTCGCTTCTTTGGCGAAAAGACGCGGTGCGTCCACAGACAACGTTGCAATGATTTTATAAATTTCAACTTTTATGGCAAAGGGCAAAGCACGGAGTACGTTATTTCTTATATTATCTCTAATCTATGTTATTTCTTCTAGAGCTAAGCCTAGACATCAAACTAAATACTACTGTGCTTACTTTTGATGTCTCTAAGATTATTGTATTTATAAAAACTTCAACCTTCAATATAGTTTTTATTTCAGCTTATTACGCCTCTCTGCGATGAGGGCGCGTACAAAGAGAATATAAAACGCTACGCGCGTATGTAAATCTTATTTTGACAGCCAAAGTGATAAACCGAGTAAAGGTCTATTGGTCTATTCACACATATCAGTGAAGCCACAGTTCCGTATCAGTGCTTCAGTGTTGCGTCAGTGATTCAATTCACACATGTCAGTGCCTGCTCAGTTCACGGAGCTTCAGTGAAAACGTGTCCGTCGTCAATCGTGATTGTATTTCGTATCCAGATCTGTCCGTGATCTGTACGTCCCGCAAAAAATATTTATTTATTTATTTATTTATTTATTTATTTATGTACACACAAAATACTTAAAAATAAAACACATAAAACAGTTGAGTACAAAGGCACTGCTTATTTCAAAAGAAATCTCTACCAGCAGACCTGCGACAGGAACACGGGAAAATAAA
Organism: Nymphula nitidulata; assembly: GCA_947347705.1. NCBI lineage: Eukaryota > Metazoa > Arthropoda > Insecta > Lepidoptera > Crambidae > Nymphula > Nymphula nitidulata. The sequence goes on from OX374639.1 coordinate 7,786,455, forward strand.
AGTGGGCACAGTGTGTGGTTCTATACATATACCTAACAAGAAAATGTAGATGAATAATAAATAATACACATATACTAAACAAATTATAAATTTTAAAATATCAACTAAAGCATAAAAAAAATAAAAAAAATAAAAAAAAATGTTATTTAGAACTTAAAGATGATCGATCTTACGTAAGTGAGGACAAATAATGCTCTTTTACCCGGTTCTTAAAAGAAGTGATAGTTTGAGAATCACGAATATTAGCCGGAAGTGCGTTCCACAATCTGACAGCGTGGATAGTGAAAGAATAGGAGTAAAAATCGGATTTATGAGGTTGGACTTTAAGTAAGAATTTGGTATGGGATCTACAAACGGAATCAGGAGGACGAACATAAGAGAACCGCTCACGCAGATAGGAGGGATAAGAAGGGTCATGTAGGATATTGAAGAGAAGACATAACAGCCGAGTGTTCCTGCGAAGGCGAATTGGCAGCCATTTAAGCTCTTTGCGAAACAGAGAAACATGATCGAATTTTCTCAATCCGAATATGAAACGGATGCATACATTTTGCAGTCGCTCAAGCCTGTCGAGAAGCTTCTCATTGGCATCTAAATAACAAGCATCAGCGTAATCAATTATAGGTTGAATTAAGCACTGTGCCAGAGTAATCTTAGTCTTAAAGGGCAGAAATTTTTGTAAACACTTAAGGGAGTGGAATGAGAAGTGCACCTTACGACTCAATTCATTAACATGAACATCCCAAGAAAGGTTTGAGTCGATCAGGACTCCTAGATCTTTCGCTGTTTTCGAAAAAGCGATAGGAGCACCGTCCAATAGCAAGGGAGGCAAAGAAAGCAAGTCCAGGCCGTTCCGAAAGTGTCTGCTGCCGATGATTAATGCCTGGGTCTTGGAAGCATTAAGTTTAAGACCAAAAGAATTCGCCCAATTATTTATACAACTCAAGTCACCATTAACTACAGCAATAGCATCATCAATATCTTCCAGTCGAAAATGATGGTAAATTTGTAAGTCATCAGCGTAAAGATGAAAATTAGAAGAAATGACCTTAGAGACAGAATTTATAAAAATAGAGAATAGTAGAGGAGAGAGGACGCCACCCTGCGGTACGCCAGCAGCGAGATCACACCAATCAGAATAGAACTCCTTAGAGCGGACACGCTGCGAGCGACCACGAAGATAGGAATCAAACCAAACTAAAGAACTATGTGAGAAATTTAATGAACGGAGTATGCCGAGAAGAATATCAAAATCTACAGTATTAAAAGCGTTGCTAAAGTCGAGAAGAACAAGTATAGTTAAAGACTGATTCTCCATGGCCCAGCGAATATCATCTGTCACCTTTAAAAGTGCAGTGACAGTACTATGACCACGTCGAAATCCAGATTGATAAGGCGACAAAAGAGAGTTGAAAGACAAGTAGAAAGAAAGCTGCCGGTGAATAATGTGCTCAAGAACCTTAGAAAGAAAAGGGAGAATGGAAATCGGTCTAAAATGAGAAAGTGTAGTAGGAGCAGTCACCTTCGGTAAGGGAACTACGTGAGCCATCTTCCAGGTAGAAGGAAAGGAGCCAGATGAGAGGGAAAAATTCATGATGTGAGTGAGAACAGGAAGTAGGGAATCAAGTATAGGAATAATCATTCTCGAACTAAGATCATCATTACCGACAGCGGAGGAGGATATGGCAAGAATAGATTTCTTAACGTCATCTTCAGCAACAGCTTCAAGTACAAAAGGGGAAACCTTCGGCAGCGGCAAATGCGAGAGCTCCAGTAATGTGGACGATTTGACACCTGGATTAATAGTAAAAGGAGAAGCAGAAAAGTGCTTGTTTAGAGCCTCCAAGTCAATACCTACACTGTTGTCATCTACGGAGCATTTACCGATGCCTATCGATTTAAGGAATCTCCAAACGTCAGAGGGACTACGATTATCAAGAGAGTTATGGAAGTGGAGCCTCTTGGCATCTCTACACAGATGATTACAGTGGTTACGCAAATACTTGTACCGTGCGAGATTAGTATCAGATGGTTTACGCTTATATCTATGCTTAGCCCTGTCACGACGCGCCATAATATCCATAATATGACTAGTAACCCAAGGTGCAGGATCACGTTTTACTCTGATACGACGAAGAGGAGCATGCCGATCAAAAAGTGAAAGAATCGCATCACTAAAGAATTGAACCTTAAAATCAAGACTGGCACTGTCAAAGAGTTCATTCCAGTCGATAACTTTAGCGTCATTCAATAATGCATCCAAGATAATGCTTCTGTAAGAACGCAGCATCAGAAATTGCGCTTTTCTCTTCGGAGTGCGTATACGATAAGAGAGATAGACTAGATCGTGATAAGAGAAAGGAGCCGTAAGTTGTCCGAACTGGGAAACATTATCAAGGGATGAGACAACCATAAGGTCTAAGAGAGAAGGATAACAATTAGGAGCGTGGTGGGTGGGAGACAGTGGTATGATATGAAGGCTGTAAGAGGAAAGGACAGACATGAGTTTGGATGAACGAGAGTCACATTTAATCAGACATGTATTAAAATCACCCATTACGACAATATGTTCATAAAAAAGGCACAAGTCATTTAGGAATGAATCCAGACTGTCAAAGTAATTAATGTGAAGATTCGGGCTGTAACATACGCCGAGTAAAAGCTTAGTGTGATGTAAAATAATTTCAAAAAACAAAAATTCCGCTGACCCGGAGTACAGTGAAGGTGTAGAAGAAACAATTTTATGTGGAATGTCAGCTCTAAGGTACACAGCAACACCTCCACCACCCTTGCCGGTCCTGTCATTTCTAATAAGTACGTATCCCGGCAGAGCATATTGAGTGGAAAGGATAGAAGGCTTAAGAAAAGATTCTGATACAAGCAGAACGTCAAGGTGCGCACAATCAAAAGATAACAAAAGATCAGAGTAGTGGCTAGGAACACTCTGAGCGTTAATGTGAGCAATATTCAAATTACGTGGAAATTTAGATCGGAGAGCGGAGAAATGATCTTGTAAAGGAACAGAAGTAGAAACGTCACTATCCGCGCTAACAAAACTATGAGTTGAAGAAGAACACGAAAAGAAACTGTCGTCAAGATCAATAAAACTGTCCATTATAACATAAATACTACAATAAAAAATAATGTATGAAAAAAAATATAAATAGCAAAATAACAATAATAATAACTAAAAATATATATATATATATCTAAAAAACTAACAAAAATAATAATTTATCGATTAAATTAACTACCAATATCGCTGGAATCCTGACAGAAATACTCAATTACATTTAAATAATAATGTTTTTTTAAAAAAAAAAAAAAAAAATCATAAGAGTCTAAAGACAACATCTAAATAAAAATAAAAAAAAGGAACTTAAAAATTTCAACTTCAATACTTATACACTAAAATAAAATACCATTAATAAATAACTAAACATACCAATACCAATCTAGTTCAATAACAAGTGCAAGCTAAAAATAACATTGATTACAACTACAATGTAAGTTATTTATGCATTATAATAAAATACCATTTAAATCAAAACTTATTAGCACTAATCTAATCAGTATAATTATAATAGAAAAACACAAAAAAAAAATGCTAACCAAATAAAAAAAAACAAAAGCCAAGCAAATGTAAAATTAACAAACCGTTTTAAATTGATTACATTGCACAAACAAAACGAAGCACGAACAAAACGTAACGCATTGACATTTGACATTGACATCAAACTAACACTTGAAATGTGAATTGAATACAGGTTACCGACAAAAATTTATTTATTAGAAACTTATTATTAAGGTACCTATATATCTAAAATTATGTAAGGAGAGAAAAAAAATAAAGTGTGTTAGCTATGTGACAACAGTGCAACACTGGCAAATTAAAAAGTACTTAACACACGGAATGAAAACACTTTGTTTACAAGTAAAGTTACACACGCCGACGGGTTCTTTTCGTTCCTTTAGTGCTAATGTTCTTACTAGCAGAAGAATCAAGTCCACGCCTGTCCTCAACACTGTCACAGGAGGAAGGAAAACGAGCAATGACATCCTGGAGCTCTTCCATAGTGACAACTTTCAAACGAGATTTGTCGGGCGTTAAAACAACTATCTTCCCTTCAACAGACCAACAGCTCCTGACACCGAAATGCTTACGTGCGGCCATAAAAACTTTGTGACGCGAGTGTGTTAAGAACTCTGATATAGTGATTCCAGAGCCTTTAAGTAAAGTCTTAGTGTCCCACACAAGATGACGATGTTCCATGCTATAAAATCTGACAAGTACTGGTCGGGGTCTATGCTGAGATGATCCCAGTCTGTGGCAAATGTGTAGGTGATCGATTTTCAAGTCAGACAATTTTAATCGTTCGGTTAATATGTGATGGACAGAATCATATAGGTTTTCATTCTGCAATTCAGGTAAACCATGGAATAACAGCACCTTACGCCTCATGGCAGTCTCATGCTGGTCAAACCCCAGTGAAAGTAAACATATTTGTGTCCTCAGTTTAGTTAAAGCTTGCCAGGCAAAAGTCTTGAATTCAGTAAACTCACGTGAAAGCAAAGATATGTCTGGAGTAGCTGGTATCACAGCAGTAGAAGCTTTCTGTAGTCTAGATTCATAATCTGCCATCCGAGTGTTGAACAAATTCTCTAAATCTTCTAAACTGCTTGCCAACTTAGTATCCATAGTATAAGATGGTGAAATTTTCTTGACTAGTGGTAAAGGGGACAGGAAATGTAGTTAAATGCGACTAAAGGTAGTTAACACATATAAATGTGGTGATTACAACATTTATATATCAATAAAACTATTGAAATTTAATTACTTTTAAGGGAGCTTAAAATTAAGATGTGTCAGCTGTGGCCACCCTCAAAAAAAAAAAAAAAAAAAAAAAAAAAAAAAAAAAAAAAAAAAAAAAAAAAAAAAATCGTTGTCGACGATCCCTTCCGTGCTTGCCGGTGCCGGCACGGACCACGGACACTGAGAACTGAGAGCACTGTGCCGTCACTGACACGGACAAGTGGAGATACGTTCATAGATAATGTATGAAATAATATTTCGCACTGATACGGAACTGTGCCGGTACTGTGCCGGAACTGTGGCTTCACTGATATGTGTGAATAGACCTTTAATAGCAGATGCAAGCAGAGAATTACAAGCAAGCATTTCACAAGCATGTAACATGCAAGCATTCATGCAAGTAAGCATCCAGGCAATCATGCAGCCAACTGCACCCAATATTATTTAAATAAATCGATGATTATAATATCTACTGATATTACATCAAGAAAAAGTTATATAAACTGATAAATCGACAAATAAGTCTTATTTGAATTGATCCTTCAACAAATTAAATTATATTGAGAAATATATTAAATGATTCATAAGTTAAACGAAATTATAATATAACACAGGAATATTTATTCCAAATGATTTTTTATAAAATGGTATGATAATCTTTTCTAATAAATCATTTAGTGAAAAAGCTTGTCCGAGCCAAATCCCTTAGTCTTAATACAGCTTTAAAAAACCTTATAATGCTTTTTTTCCAAAGTCAAAGCGTTTTATTATTTCAGATAAAATATCATCACAACATTTTAAGTTTAAATATTTTCACGATTATAAATTTCAAATTATTACGTAAGGTATTGTAAAGGAATCCATATTTATTTTGAATAATTGTTTCTTTGTTCAGAGATTTGTATTTCGTTTCCATATTTTTTTGTTTTTATTAACTTTAGTTCTATAAAGATAAAATATCGAGTAATGTTTATCGACTAACGTTTCACAAAATCGTTACAAACAATATTTTCCTTCCCATTTTCTCTGTTATTGGCTAACGTTTGACAAATCGTTGAAAAACAATATTTTCTTTCTCATTTCCACTTTTGTGCCATTCCAAGGATCTCAGTGGAACAAAACGCAATATTTTTTTTCTTTGGGTGCGTGCATTTGTGTTGTCCGGTGTTTGAAGACGCTTTGGAATTCGCTTTCAATTTCTTCGTAGGAAAAATGTCGGGTGATACCGATAAAGCGAAAATCAGTGACAATCAGGTATAGTTGTGAAATATATTTTTATATTAAATTTCTTTGTAATTGTGCGCGTGTAATGAGAAGATTTTGAACAGTGAAATGGTGTTATTTCCGTGTTATATCACTAATGTTTGCCTGCGTCTCAACATGGCTGACAGAACGTTTGCTTCCCGCTAAACGCGGGAACTACGCCACGGAGGGTTGTGATATTAGTCAAGATTTTGGACTAAAAACTGTGAATGCGATTGTGATCGGTTATCGAAACTGATTTTAATGGGATATTTTTCAGAATTTCCTATATTTTGCCACCCCCGCCCCTTTTGCATTTGGATGCAGGGCCTTTGTTAATGTACACGATATACTATGACATTGATAGGAAATTCGCATGACCTTGATATTTTAGTTTCTTGTGGTTATTCAATTTTTGTAGACTGCGTGATATGTTGTCAGTCCAATGCCGCTGTCTTGTATCTCATTAGCGGCGCTTGGAACACAGCGAGCGATGTAAATAAAACACGATCTCCTTTCGGGGGCCTTTATTACTGACCTTTATTTTTTTTGCATTATTGTTTTTACACTTTTGCGCGACGTAATATTTTCTGTATTTAAATATAAAAGCGTTTTTCATTAAATATTGAATTCATGGTCTTACCTTGATTTGTCTGAATGTAATTGTATGGATAAATTGCCGATAATGTTGAACGAAATGTTCTACCGAAGTAGTTGCTATGTACACAGCTGTATATTTTACCGTAGATAGGCGTCAAGACGTATTGATTATGGATCTTATTAGTCTAAGAGTAAGGTCTATATTAGTCTGGCGGTGACGCGACTACCGACGCTAGTGAGATGCAGAGCAGACTGGACCTACCTATCCTCGCAAAAATAAAATTACGATTTAGGCCTGTAAACCTGTTTTTTGTAATCGTCACCTATTAAAATTTTATATTTTTTTTCGTTATTGATAGAAGCGATCTATTTTATTTGATAACCTAGATGTGTGCCGGTGGTGTTAACAAGGTCAATTTATTTTAGAATATATTAATTAGAAAAAAAATATAAAAGTAGAAGTCAAATTTAACCATTTAATGGACAAAGCAGAGGTAGTAGCAATTAGAATGTGTAATTAATAAAATTGTAAATTATCAAGTGAGAGTTCATGAATATTTTTACTGTGTAATATCATTAACAAGTTAAGCCGTCAAAGTCATTTACCTACCTTTACTTACTTTTGTTGATTACTTTATTAATATGAAAACATTCACTGAACTTTCTTAAGAAATCGGCTCAAGTCCTTGACAATTCCTATGTTATTTGTGAAGTATCCACATATCAAACAATAGATTTTGTATTGTGTGTTAGCCCGCCGGTGGCATTTTATGGTTAAAGGTGAAAAGATTTTAATATATAAAAAGTACTACAGAATCATATGCTACTACTACTAATCATAATCGTATCTACACTTTTGACACTTGCTGACTTTTTGCAGAGGTTAGGTGACCCACAAGCCGACCGCCTTACAGAAAGCTATATCAATAGTATAAATATTGTTTGAATTCTGGAGAACACACATTAAGTGTAATTTTCTAAGTTCGGAGCATCTCTTTCTCTCATTATGGATACGAAAATGATGGCAGCCATATAATTTGACATTTAGAAATGTGTGTTCAATAAAATGTAATGTTTAGGAAGCACCTCCGTACATGCCGTCTAAAATTGTCTATGGTTTCCTTGTAATATATCATAATTTAGTTGACAGGTCTAAACAAATTCTTGTTATCTTTTTTCTATCACATATTGCAAGAAAGTTTAGAGTGTATCTTCAGAATTAGGCCCAATGTGATGTCAGAAACAATTTCAATTATCAAACCAATGCATTCAAACGGTTCCCCAGCTAGAATGTCAATATTTTACATTTTATTAGATATAGTACAGTACTAAGTTCTGTTGGAATTTCAACCTTAACTATTTTTCTGTAGTATGGTGACCTTACGTTTTTTGATGTACCTAACACTTTGCAATCCAGATGTTATAACCAGAGTTAAATCTGGTAAAGTTGTTTCATATTGTTTCAACTAACGAAATTACCCCAATAAACTTACTTTATAGAAATCATTCAATATAAAATAGACATATGAAAAAATTTCATAACTACTATTTTTTTTGAGTAAGTGGGAAATTATGTATGTTAATAATAGTTTATTGGGATAGTTTTGGTAGTTAAAAAAATATAAACCACTTTACCAGATTTAGCTAGGATATACAGATTAGTGAGAACACTCATAGAACTCTCTATTGACTGATTTCTGTACTACAGGATGAAGACAAGAAGTCTGGTACAGGAGACGGACATACAACTGAAGATGATTCTTCTCAGGACTCCAAGGGTGAGTCCCAGGCTATTGAGTCTGAGACCCAAGGTACTACCGATGTAGATCAACTGAGTAACAACAAGAAACCAGATCTTGAAGGTCAGGACTATGATGGAATAAAAATGACAAGTTCACAATGTGTTCATCTACATCGCAACTAACCTTTGGTCTGCTGTGTCGTGTGCAGTACACGTGCAGTTTACAAAAACATCTTTACTGTATGATCGAGTATGGTATGGTCATCATCGAAACGATGTATACATTCTGCCTCTTATGTCAATGCAATAGGGATCAAAATCGCTTCCATCTTTTTGATGCTGACTGTACATGTGCAGGTACAATAACATCTCTGTATCTTTTGCACTGCCTATACCATTCTTATTGCTACTGCATAAGGATGGTTCAAATTTATGGTTGATGTATTGTTGATTGTACTCTGTACTGCCACTGTGTTGTAAATATTAACTTTTCATTTTTATTGTGCATACACTAGCAGCATCAATTAATGTCTCATCTCTAACATTCCATTTTTTTCATGTCAATATAAAATCTTTATATTTTTGCAAAGTTCTCCCTTTGTAAGGAAAGGCAAAGGTCAAGTGCATACAGCCATGTGTAATGTAGTTTTTATTAAGTTCTTAGAGCTAGATAGGTTTAATGCATCTTGAGAAGGTTTAGCGGCATATGTGCATGATGGCAGCCTTCATTATGCGAGTCCTTTGAGGTAAAATAATAAATCCATGATAAAATTCCAATGTTTTTACAAATAAGCCTTTACTATGGCAATTCCAGATTGTCAACTCAGTCACTTGTGTTATAATAAAATATTCAGTTCCACACAATTTTCGTTCTGTTCCCACAAGTTACATTTTTAGTTACATCACTGTTACTAGTTTAACTAATTTATTTCAAGTAGTTACATTATTTAGAAATTCATATTTAATTTGATTTTTGCACACCTATTCAATTATTTATCATTATATTTATTATCATTATTACCCATTAAATGTTATATTAAATATAATCCGTTTATTGATATTTTTTTTGTGTTACCACCTATTTTAAGTACATTCTACACCACACAAACGTAACAGTTAGACCATGAGACCGCCCTTACTGCATGCGTAATAGAGGCGGCTTTTGTAGTGCAACTGTTACACTTGATTTGCTGTCGGCTGTACAATCTTGCGCGGTTAAAATAAATAAAATATACCATAAGTTATGTTTATTGTAGTTACAACACACCTACTTAACGTTGTATTTGTTATTATTTACTTTTCTTTACCTTTGTGTAAGTTCCGTCCGTATCGCTAGAATCGGTCCTAAAGTACAATCGTTGGTACGCTACGAATGTATGGTACGATTTTGAGGCTTCATAGTTATTGAAATGTATCTAAATAAGCAGATGTCCTTATTTTTTTATTTTTAACGTTATTTATAAAGGTTTTACAAAAAACATATTTCCTTGTATATTTATATAAAGTCATCAAGTTCGTTACACAATGCAGCAATTGAATCAGCTGAAGATAGCTGCGAATCTTACGATAGATATGTCACACTGCCGATGGTGTTAGGAATCATGTCCGTCACAAAACTGGACATAATTAATTCAACATTTTTACCAATGACCCATTGGTCATTCATAAATCATAATCAGGCACATGTCAATAAGCAAAGTCATTATATCCGACTATTTTATAAAGAATTTTATATTAAAACCAATCTGCGCTTGTAATTACTTCATATTAAGCGGTGGGTCAATATAGGCGGTGTCATAATGAACGGATTCCACTGTAGAATTATGTTTCCTTTCCAATTATCATTCTGCTGAAAACGTAATTGACAAAGTTTTGAAATTACTTTATTCCGAAATTAATGATGCTTGCTGGGGTAGGCATCCAACAAGCAGGCAAGCAGCATACAAGCAAGCATGCCGCAAGCAAGTATGCAGCAAGCAAATAAGCAATTTGCTGCTATGCTAAACGCACTCGCCGCTGCGTGCGGTCAAATTTACCTAACCCTTCAATAAGCAAACAAACACTGCAATATTAAACAGCGATGATTTTTCGGAAGTATGATAATCGTAATACCGTTTTAACATCGGAGTTTTAGTATTCGTACTTATGAAATTCGAGAAACTAAAATTACGTATTTATAACACTCCTGTATTTCTCCTATGTAGGAAGGACTGTGCCCAGCAGTGGCACGTATATAGGCTGGTGATGATGATGATGAACACTGATAAATAAAATTTGGATTTAAAAAAATCGAAATACCTATTTAAATTTGGAATAAAGTTTTTCAGATTATTAGGGTGTTCCTGTTAAAATCACTAAGAATAAATCAATACTATCAACTGGTCCTGTATTTATTATGGAAGCACTTTATCTAAATATGAATAAATCGGTCAGTAGAAAAGATCTAACATAACTACCTACCAACTGTAAGTTGTCATAACGGTAGCATTCTTGTACACATTATATAATTGTTTCATATAATAGATAGCTCTCCTGTGTTGAGATACGTTACATTACAAAGATAAGACTAGTTTACATAAGAGTAACTTGTGGACTAATATGGGCAATAATAGAAGTCACATGCAATTGATTAAGGCTTAAGGACTTGTATCCAATGCCAATAAATTATTTAAAAAAAACATGCAATCGATGCTCGTGTTGATAAGTTAAACAACTTATTTAATTACTTACTTTAAGCTAATTGGGTATATCTAACCAATAATTAAAGATATAAAATTGAAAATTTCAAGTAACCCCCGGCCTTATTAATTATCTAAAACCATCTCATTGAGACTTCTTATGACCCCAAACACGCTAAATCAGATGTAAGTTTCTGTAGAGATAAGCGTCCCGCAGACTTTTTGATGGTATGAGATAAGCTTAACGTTAGTTTGTCATAGGTATGTCGCTGAAGTGACAGTTTACCAAATTACAAATCAATCGGATCTGTGAAAGTTAGTAAACCCTTTTATCATGTAGAAAATGAGCTGATAGTCATCAAACGCCTGACCTGATTTTCATAAATTTAGCTAAGAACCATCCTAACCACGTCAGCTTTTAAACATAAAAAACCATATCAAAATCGGTTCATGCGTTTACCACAGACATACACACAGATACAAAGACAAGCATGTCAAACTTATAAACACCCCTCTTTTTTCGTCGGCGGTTAAAAATAACCGGACATGCGTCACTCCAGAATCTTACAACTGACGGTTAGCTTTACCATTTATAATGAACAATGGCACGCCTCCATACATTTTACCTGATATTAATTTTAAACGTCATAAAGTGAAAAAAAAATATAAATTATACGGGCTGCTCATCCTAATCCAAAGCATTATGATTCATCTATTTAGGAAGCGGGATATAAAAGATATTAACTATTAATTTTTTTTTACTTTCATATTGAAATTGAAATAATGTAGATGTGGCTGTTATTGACCCTTTGCCGTTCCTAGGGAGAAAGGCAAGGCAACTTAGGGAACTGTGCAAGTTTCATCAAAATCGTTTCAGTAGTTTTTAGATAGAGATCGTCATTATCATCACCAGCCTATACAACGTTCCACTGCTGGGAATAGGCCTTCCTATATGAGAGATTCACATAAATACTCCCCATGTAGAAAGGGCAATACAATTAGGCTCTAGATAAACGAAATTAAAAAATAATTTTAAACACTAAGAAGAAACAAGTAATTAAAATGAAGTAGGTAGGTACTTATCTGTTTCTCCCACGTAGGAAGGCCTGTGACCAGCAGTGGGACGTATATTAGTGAGGGGGTTAGGTACTTATCTCATAAAATAATAGAAAGTGAAGCACCGACTTCAAAATATAACTTTTTTATGAGATACGAGGGCGACACTGAAAGTTTTCTGTGTGTGTTGAGTGTTTTCTTCCGAGGAGTTACCAACTTAAGTGAAGAGAGGACGAAGACTGGGGAAAAAGATGATCGTTCTTCGGAAAGACAGGTTCATCATCACCAGCCTATATACGTCACACTGCTGGGCACAGGCCTTCCTACATGGGAGAAACATATGAGGATATTGGGCCATAACATCACCACGCTGGCCCAATGCGGGTTGGTAAGACAGGTTATTACGCGACAATTGTTTTAGTTAGAGGATAACAGTTACTGCAGAGTGGTTCACGTACACTTGTTTGCCACATAATCACTTACAGAAAAGCATGAGCTTGTACAGTCGACAGCACATAAAGCGTAACAGTTTGACTTTGAGACCGCCCTCCTTTTGTAATAGAGGCGGCTTTCGTAGTGCAACTGTCACACTTAATGTACTGTGTGTAAATGCCGCCAGCCCACTTTGTGGGATGCAGAATTTAATCTTATCTTGTTTTTGTAAATAATCGCTCCACATACGGTAAAAAATATAAAATGTTGAGTGAAATCATAATGATAATATAAGACTATTTGTATTTATAGGACAGGCCTAATCTTATATTAATTATCGAAATTTGTGTGCTATATATTGATATAGGACAATAGTAATAGTATATCGTACGTATTTCATTACGAAAGGATATGCAAATTACGGATTTAACTTACTTGTCTATTGTAGTATGAACTTGGAAAACACCCCGCAACATTTTCTCCCTTTACATTTATTCGAGACTAGCTGTGCCCGCGACTTTGTTCGCGTGGATGTCGGAAAAGGATTTAAATCATGTTTTTAAAACACCTTTGCAATTAATGCATTGATCGCCCCGCCCGCGCCCGCCTGCCGTGAAAATCATAAATGCGTGTATGATATTTTAAAACTATGATATCTCTTAAGATATTAATTAAAATCAAATGATGTAAGGAACAATTTTGCTCAAAATTAAATACTTGTGGTAAATAATGTATTTATTTCGATAAGGAATAATATCATGTTTACAAAAACTCCTTCGCAGATAGTACATTATTTTAGAACAAATTTGATTTCCAAAAAATGATTCTAGAGTGTCAATTTCAAAGAATAGACATAATGCTGTCGCGGACTTTTTTTTAGAACTTTTATAGAAGAACAATTCCTGCATACATGATTTATACGTAACTTTAACCGTTTACGCAGCGCACGCAACGAAAGCTCTCAAAATAAATATTTCTCCCCATTTTTGCAACACTTTTAATGAATGCTCAGCTCCTATTGGTGGTAGCGTGATGTTATATAGCCTATATAATAAATACCTCGATGAATGGACTATCCAACACAAAAATATTTTTTTAAATTGAATTAGTAGTTCCTGAGATTAGCGCGTTCTACCAAACAAACAAACAAACTATTTCAGATTTATAATATTAGTATAGATTTAATTAGAGTCGGTATATTATTTCGTTTTAGTTTTTTTAAACTCTGCCGTTATCAACAGCCTTAATCTAGCAAGAATATTGTTTGGAAGTTTTGCTATTAGTTCTACTATTTTGGCATACAACTTCATCCGCTTGAAAATAAAAGTATTTTATTATTAGGATTACATAGATATTTTATTATTTACATAATAATAAAATAGAATTTAGAGTAATATAGAAATGTAATTCACACAGGTGATGCAAAATCAAATACTGCCAACGGGAGTAAAGACGATCCAGCGGATGACTCAAAGGATGAGAAGAGAGAAGCTAAAGCAGATAGTGACTCTAAAAAGGTGAGTTACTATTAAAACGGAGAGTTAGTTTTGGAATCATCGTGAGTCAATTCACAAGTCCTTTAAACTCTAGCTGTCACTTGTCAAAAATATTGTTGAGTTAATTATAAGTAAAACACCAACACAACATCTGCTAAAATTCGAGGTTGCCAATGTTTGTGCTAATTGAAATGGAGGTACATATTTATTCTAAGATACTGGCATTTAAGTTTAACATACTGCTATGTTTGGTTTAGGAGGAAAATGGGGAAACGCACGACGATGATGAAAAGGATGACGTAAAGGAAAACGACAAAGGTCCAAAGAAAGGTGCTCCCAAGAAAAAACCTAAAAAAGAGGTAAAATAATACATAAATTGATTATGTGTTATAGTATGGTCAACTACAGAAGTAGCTGAACACTTTAGTACCATGTCACAACGACTCTAGCGTCAATATAGTGCGGTAGCAAATATAAAGTACGTGCACAAGATCGGTGTGACATAGTACTAAAGTGTTCAGCTACTTCTGTGGTCGACCGTACAAATGTGGATACTGTCGAGAATTTCTCAAAGCAAATTCTCAAACCACTTCTATTAGTCAATCTTACTTCATTCATGCTAGGTTTGGTGAAACATTTTGGTAATATGGCGGAGCCGGAGGTGAGGCAGGTTGATTAAAAAAAAAGTAAATTGATTAATATGTAGAAAAACGTAATATTTTAATTCATTTTCAATCCAACATTTAGCTAAATGTGTAAATATTGTAATGTCAAGGACAATGGATTAAGTTGTGAAAGAAAAAAAAGTACATAGTTTGCAAAAAATAAATTTTGGACATAACTATGTGATTTTTTAAAAATTTCTATTAGGATACTGAAGAAGAAGACGAAGATGAAGAGGAGGAGGAGGAGGAGGAAGAAGACGAAGAAGGCGACGATGCAGAGGAAGACGAGAAACCAAAAGAGAAGTTAGTTTTTATAAATTGTTTATGTTAACAATTGGTAGTAATAAGAAATAGGGGTGTTTTCTAAAAGTGAAAATGTAGTTTTTCTAATACATTTCGAAATTATGAGTTATGAACTTATTTACTAAAAATATTATGCGAAGTATTTTTTTTGTATGGTATGAAACTTTGTGGCTCAGAAATTTTGAAATAATGGCGATATTTATAAATATTACAAAATTCATTTAAAACATGTACTATTAGTTTGCTCACATTAAATGTAACCGCCTTTTATATGCCAACTATGCGTGACCAAATTGCATAAATTACAAAGATATTATTAATTTTATCCATACGCCCATATACATATTCGGTGGCCACTAGTAAGGTGTGACGTCACTATTCTGCATCATACAGAATAGAGCGTTTTTTGACATCTTGTAACCGCACCTCCCAACAAATTGTTATAACTAAGAAACTGTTGATTGCAGATATACTATTGCTTCTGCGATAGGTATCGACTATTGACATACTATTCATATATGAAATAAAAAAAGTTGGGAACTACCCTATTATGGTATAATCACGCTAGTCTTAGTTAATAGATCCCGAGCTCACTAGTTACGGAATTCAGAATGACTAAACAGTTCATGACATGACAACATTGTATTTTTGCACAGAGTAAAAAAACCCGTTAAGAAAGCGAAGAAAGATGATGATGATGGGGATGAAGAGGGCGATGAGGAAGCCGAGGAGGAGGAGGAGGAAGAAGAAGAGGAGGAGGCGCCTAAACCTAAGCCCAAGAAAGAGGTAAAATTGGGATTTAATTGAGCTCTTTTTTGTGTGTGATTATGTATGTTATTTTGACAATTTGACACGCGACTTGATAAGGTAAGGTCTACTCTAAATAGTGATCTGAAATATGAGTAACATATACATATACTGGTTGGTGCCGTCAATATGACAATAAATTAAGACATGGGCTATATTAGTTTATAAAAATGGTTTGCCACTTTCAAAAACATCTTATTCATTTGATAATTTCATGACATCCGTATGAAATAATTTAATATTGTCTGCATTATTTCATAGAAATGTCATTATATTTTTGAAAGTGGCAAACCGTTTCTGTGAACAAATATAGCCTATGTTTTAATTTATTGTCGTATTGACGGCACCACCCTATCTAGTTCTGTCGAAATAAATCCACTTGACAGATTCAACTCGCGTTTAATTAGATGTTATATTGACGTTGGGTATAAAATAATAAAGTAACACCTGAATAAATGTGAGCAGAATACTACATATTAATAGAAAAAACACAAAAATGATCATCCTCATTCCCTTTTTTCGTATAAGTAAATGGTATAATATTTGAAATCTAATAAAGACAATTAGACATGAAATAAATAATTGCATTCTAGAAATAATAATATTTTTTTTTCGCGAATAAATAAATTATTTTTAATTTTTAGCTTACGTTACGCGCATGTGAGCTAATTGTATTCTTTTCCCTCGCGCTGAAAAGTCCTACTCTGTCCTTCTGTCTTGGTTGGAACAAAGGTTTCAAGATGAATAATTTATATTCGACTTTTTATTAGCCTACGGAACCTCCAGTACCATTACCGGCCGGTAAGGGCATCCCGCTCGGCCACATCAGCAACGTAGAGGTGTCACTGTCGCGTTTCAAGACACAGGACCAAAAGATACTTCATCAGTACCTTTATGGGGTAAGTCCTTTACCTTTATAGAGTCTCAAGGGTTTATTTATAGATTTTACAAATAATTGATTATTATTGAAAATATTGATTATTCAAAACAATAATCGCAATGAATGGTTCAGCTATTATTCGGTGTTCAATTATAAAGTTATGGGGAAAATAGCATTGCGTCGAATAATTAAAATGAACTTGTCGAAACACTTAACAAACGAAGCCGAATAGGAAGGAGCGCAGCCCCATCATAGACATCATTAAGTACGCGACTGGAAAATTTTGCTCCATAATGGGCCGTATTATTTATACTGTTGCAATTTCCATCATAAAATCCTTTAGTATCATGGGGTTCTCCCATTTAGGGAAGACCTGTGCCCAGCATTGGGACGTTTATAGGCTGCTGATGATGAATTCTTTACCATAACCCGGCGTTCATCTCAAAAACTTATTTTTTTTTATCATCAATATTTGAAATATTTGATATTCTCTTTACACAATAATTGGTTTTGACAGCAACTGTGTCTGGACCGCAATGTGAAGCGGAACATAAAGAAGTTCAAGGGCTACGAGTGGTCGATCGGCTCGTCGGATTACAAGGCCAAGCTTGAGGAGACCACCAAGATGGAGCCCAAGCAGCTTCGCACTATGTGCGAGATGCTGGACTTGGATAAGAAAGGTGGGTTTTATCTTAAAATGCGCACGATAGAAGCCAGCAAAACTTCTTATGTATGTCAACAAAATGTTCATGGGTATTCACCATCAATAGTCAGATGAAATTAAATTTCCGAAAGTAAAGGGAAGTTCGAGAAACAGTATAACAGTTGAGTAAGAACAATGAAAACAAGAAAATGAAAATATCTTTATTCAATTAGGCCTCCCAAGAAGTACTTTCGAATCGTCAAAAACCCCTTACGTTCACATAAAATAATATTAATACTACCAATGTCATAATGTTTGTCTCTCTGTCTTGTCCGGATTTACGTAAGCTAACAATGTTATAATGTCAGTCTGTCTGTCGATTTGTCTGTCATTCTGTCTGTTTTTTAACCTTAACAGGGTAACTCTGGGCCTTTATCTCACCTGATGGTAAGTGAAGATAAGGCCAACGATGGAAGCGAGTTACACCCGGATACCTCAACCACAGAGATACTCCCGTTGAGTAAAGAATATTCCCGTAGACTATTCCGTAGAATATTCCGATAGACAAAAAATATTCCCGTTGAGTAACACCGTTACTCAATGCCACTATTTTTTTTCCGTTGAGTGACAGTGTAACTAAACAAAACGCTATATTCCCGTTAAGTAAGTAACACCTTCTTGGGTAAAATCATTGTTCAAATTCGTATGTATGTAGCTGGATCATCCCCTGAAGTACCAGGCTACCATAAGTATATGAGAGGTTATTTATTGTACCCCTACGATTATTATATAAATAAAATAAGAGTATGCTAAACATCTCCTACATAGATATGGTAGCCTGGTACTTCAGGGGATGATCCAGCTACATACATACGGGGAAAAAATAGTGGCATTGAGTTACGGTGTTACTCAACGGGAATATTTTTCCCGTTGTGTAACAGTGTGACACAAAATCGTGTGACTCAACGGGAACAATGAGTTATTTTTAAAAACTAGTTATGTGTGTTTTGTTTTATTTTCCACCAAAGGGTGCTTATCTTATTATTCATTACGCAAAAATATATGTGCAACGAACTTAGAAGGAAAATTATAGGTAGCTACCTACAAACATAAAAACCTCTTTTTATTACTTTCAGCTATAGATGTCGACATCACATCACTAGTACTCAATGGTATCGTCTAACATTAAAAGACCCACCGTACCACCGTACAGGTGGGTCAGAAGTGGCTAGTGTCACCTGCAGCTAGAAACTATTCGTCACGTCACAATAATCAGCGCACTCCCATATATCTTCATAGCACACGACTGGGTAACTTAAAGTCACGGTGACAAAAAATCTCAATTAGCAGCGAATTGTAGGTGATACAAAGTTGACCGGGTCAGCTAGTGTATAATATAAAATTTTAAACAAAAATTAAAACCGACTTCAAAAAACTGAAAAGTTTAAAATAATTAAATTTAAGTAGGATCCCCTCATCCCCTAGAAACATATTTTTTGGAGTCGGTGCTTCACTTTTTATTGTTTTTGGGAACAACTTAGCACCAACTTCTAGGGGATGAGTACCTACTTAAATTTAATTATTTTAACCTTTTCAGTTTTTTTGTACTATCGTATCGTTTCGCAAAAAAGTCATAGGAAAGCAAAAATCCGCCAATTTCGCATACGTAGACGACTTAATGATTCCATTTTTTTTTATATAAAAACCAAACTACTCAACTGATTTTGAAAAAAAATCTAAGGGGAAAAATGGCGACTCTGCAATTACGCATCGAACAAAAAAAAAATCACGAAAAACGGATCAGTAGTCTCGGCGTAATCGGTGTACATACATAGAAAAAAAACACCAGCCGAATTCAGAACCTCCTCGTTTTTGAAGTCGGCTAAATAGTGTGTGTGTGTTGTGCAGGCGGGTCGTCTGAGCTGGCGGCGCGGCTGGTGGGGTTCCTGCAGCAGCCGGCGGCCAACTCGCCGCACGCGCGCGGCCAGGTGCGCGCCGCGCCCGCCGCCGCCGCCGCCACCGCCGGCGGCCGCCCGCGCCGCTCCGCCGCCGTCAAGGTGCACAACAGAGGTAACCATCACACAACTACAACTGGCCGCCCGCGCCGCTCCGCCGCCGTCAAGGTGCACAACAGAGGTAACCATCACACAACTACAACTGGCCGCCCGCGCCGCTCCGCCGCCGTCAAGGTGCACAACAGAGGTAACCATCACACAACTACAACTGGCCGCCCGCGCCGCTCCGCCGCCGTCAAGGTGCACAACAGAGGTAACCATCACACAACTACAACTGGCCGCCCGCGCCGCTCCGCCGCCGTCAAGGTGCACAACAGAGGTAACCATCACACAACTACAACTGGCCGCCCGCGCCGCTCCGCCGCCGTCAAGGTGCACAACAGAGGTAACCATCACACAACTACAACTGGCCGCCCGCGCCGCTCCGCCGCCGTCAAGGTGCACAACAGAGGTAACCATCACACAACTACAACTGGCCGCCCGCGCCGCTCCGCCGCCGTCAAGGTGCACAACAGAGGTAACCATCACACAACTACAACTGGCCGCCCGCGCCGCTCCGCCGCCGTCAAGGTGCACAACAGAGGTAACCATCACACAACTACAACTGGCCGCCCGCGCCGCTCCGCCGCCGTCAAGGTGCACAACAGAGGTAACCATCACACAACTACAACTGGCCGCCCGCGCCGCTCCGCCGCCGTCAAGGTGCACAACAGAGGTAACCATCACACAACTACAACTGGCCGCCCGCGCCGCTCCGCCGCCGTCAAGGTGCACAACAGAGGTAACCATCACACAACTACAACTGGCCGCCCGCGCCGCTCCGCCGCCGTCAAGGTGCACAACAGAGGTAACCATCACACAACTACAACTGGCCGCCCGCGCCGCTCCGCCGCTGTCAAGGTGCACAACAGAGGTAACCATCACTCAACTACTTTACTAGGTGGTAGACCCATATGTAGGGTGGCCTGGGTAGGTACCACCGCCTTTCTTATTTCAGCCGTGAAACAGTTCGCTGTGTTTCCGATTGAAAGGAAAGGTAGCCAGTGTAATTACTGGGCATGGACGGCATTTCATCTTAGGCCCCAGGATGACAACGCACCTGCAATATCAAGTGCTTTTCCTTGTTATTGCAGGTGTCTATAGGCGGCGGTAATCACTTACCACCAGGTGGACCGTCAGCTTGTTTGTCATCTAGTTGTATAAAAAAGAAAAATCTACAACTACAACTGGCCGCACGCGCGCGGGCGGTTCAACTAACTATAAATAAATCACTGACGGCCGTTGGGGCGGAAAGGTCCTCGAGTGGCGGCCGCGTACCGGGAGACGCAGCGTTGGAAGCCGATGGATGCGGGCAGCGCAGGACCGATCGGTTTGGAGATATCCTTCGGGGAGGCCTATGCTCAGCATTCAGGGCGTCTTTCGGCTGATATGATGATGATGAAATAAATCAAACCTTTATTCACTGACCGGTTCTGTCTTAAATGGTAGGCTAATGTAAAAATACTAGTATAGCTTAATTCGACAATAATATGCTTCACTTCTACATAAAAAAAAACATAAAACCACCCCTTATGACGCAAGTAAAATACGAGCTAGGAGAAACAATGTTATTCCCTTTATTCAAACTAGGACCGCCTTTGCTGGCAACCAATTCATTACTCGGCATACCTGTACAACAAAATAACCATGCCAATCCATCTTCTGACACACAGGATCCGTTGTTCGTGATAACGGAGCCGAAATATGTGAAATCCTCTACAATTTCCAGGTTTAATCTACCGGTCATGATGAGGGGCATGTTGCGGTCGACTGCCATTCTACTAATGAGGAGTCCCATTTCATTCAATTCAACCTTCATACAATGAGGTCATTTAAATGGTCGTCGCCAGCATAGGCTGTCATAAAAACAACTTTCACGCAGATGCAGTCGCAGGCGCTCGTTTGAAATTTTTAAGTCAAATTAAGCACTCGCTAAAATTCAAGCAAGAGTTAAGGTGACGTTGACTAGGTATTTGGTTGTAAGAGATGCGGGGAGAGCTACTCAGGCGTAACGCTTAAATAGCGACAGGAAAGCCTCTGTTTACTAGTAGACTTGATCGACTAAAATGACCATGAGGGCATAAGGGTCCAACTAAGTTTTAAGTGGAAATCGTAGCAAAATGACATCTCTGTGAAGTGTTTTGTCCCAGTAGCAAGGTCGGTAGAATTATTTTCTCTGACGAAAAGTAGTGGTTTATTAATGTGTTTTTCAGTAAGGAAAAGTTGAAGTTGGATTTGTAATTGTTATTATAAGGAAAAGTAATTCACACTCGTTTCCTTTACAACGTTCGTTCCTAGTGTTGTGTTTGATTGACGAAGATGACTTGATAGTGTGTTATTATTTGCTAAGATGCTTTTATTACATTCACGCAGGTTACTCCGACGAGGAATATGAATCTGACCCGGAAACTAAAGTAAAAGGTCCTAAACCAACAAAAGAGGGCTCTGAAGATTCAGATGTAAGTTTTAAATTTATAATGATGTCACCATTTTTAAGATTTGATAAATTTTTCTTATTGGAAGTGTAACTTTTTGTTCTTATAAAAGAATTTCGAGCTGCAATAAATTTAATTGGTAACATGAAGACAAAGTTCAAGTTTTACATTATCAAGTTTTTAGCAAATTTTGAATGTGTTTTTCCTCTAGACAACTAGCTAAGTTTACTTGCACAGTTCGAAAGAAAAATTATCAATGATTATTTTTATCATCTAATCCTTTCATGTAACGAAATATTCTTATAAAAAAATAATTTGTCAAGCAGAACTCATTTAACCCCAGCGGCTCAGAAGAGGGTGATTCCGACTTCGACCCTGAAGCCGGTGAAGGAGTGGCCGGTCCTGGCCGTAAGCGTAAATCTAGCGGTCGCCGCCGCTCGTCGGCCAAACCCGGCAAGAGGGGCCGCAAGCCTAAGGGCAAGCGGGGCAAGGTAACTGCGCGAATAGACACCAATATAATAAAATATAAATTAAAAAAAAATAATAAATAATGAATAGTTTTTCCATTCCACAGACTAACTCAAAATGTAGACTTTTGTTATTCCCACTTCTAAGGATTTCGTTTAGAACGCGGTCTATCTAATTGTTGATTTAAATTTTCTATAATGTACTTGTTACGGCAACCACTTTAACCCACCAACCTGCGTTGGGCTAGTGGTTTAATAGCCCGAAGTCCTTATTTGTTTCTCCCATGTAGGCCTTTTCCCAACAGTGCACAGTGGGACATCCATAGGTCATAAATCTTAAAAACCTGCTTTCTTGTTTTACATTTTATTCCTTGTCGTTACATTGGATAGTTGCGGTACCTTCTGAAACTATAAATAGGTCAGTAATTAGAGTGCGCCTTCATTATCTATTGTGCATTCAAAGAGAGCGCATCGCCAATCGTAAATACTGTTATCAGTGAGTCATTAAAAAGCGTGACGTCATTTGTTGTCATTGCGGGACCTGTGAGTGCTGTGTGAGTTTTTTCTGAAATGGATATCCAAGAACAGGGTATGTAATAATTAATATTTTTATTTTAATTGTATCTTAGTATATATTTTCTTTAGTATGTCATTGCTACGAGGCGACTTTTCTTGGAGTATTATATTTTAATATTCAAAGTTTGAATAAACTTTTAAATATGTTCCCACTCGCTCCGACTATGGAGGTATATTGCACCATAATCTTTAGACTTTCTTATCTTAGGAAAATTAAAACTTGGCTGCCCTTATCTGCCCTTTTGGCGATGACAAGGGTGCTACGGTTGCCAGATTATCTCGTAGCATTTGCTACGAAATTAGTTTATTTAGTCTTAGTGCTTTGTGTAGGTTTTGTGACTGAATTTTAACCGTTTTTTTTTTGTTTTAGGTAATTTATATATATGCTCGTTTTCAAGAATGCATATTCTTGAAATATGGCTAACTGTCAATACCGATAATGACTCGGAAAAGTGTCGTCAAGTCCTACAAAGTTTGTTGACTACTCTGAACGATGCTGAGAACATTGATATTCATTATTTAGAGAAAATTGTTAATAATTTATGTAAAGCTATTGCTCGATTCTGGAAAAAATGTAATAGGGATAAAACCAAGCTTTTATATAAGAATTCCGATTGGTTTAATGTTATTGAAAAAATTCAACTTGTGAAAAATAATAAGCAATGTACTCCGTCTGAAACGTCGCCGTGTCATTCACGTGGTCGTCCTCGAAAACCTTTTACGCAATGTAGTAAAAGGACTAAACGTCGGAGAGTAGCTGATTTGTCAAAGTCTGATGATTCTACTGTGAGTGCATTGCTTGATGTTTCAGACTGTTCATTCGATTCGTGTATATCTAGAGTTAGCACTGATGATGTCTTGTCACTTGTGACTGATGCTCAGTTGACAAAACATCAGTATTTATTAATTAAAAACTTTGTTAATAGTAAGATTTCTCCTAATGTATTACCATGTTACCAACAAATTACTAAAGCGAAACAGAGATGTTACCCTTCTAATATAACTGTTTCCGAGTCTTCAGCTGAAGTTGAATTACAAAGTCTTTTTGATCACACAGCTTCTCGAATCCTTGAATCTCAAAAAGAGGTCTTAGATCAGATTCCTGATGATTGTTTGTCTAATATCTCTTTACTTGGGAAATGGGGATTCGATGGCAGCACTGGACATAGTGAATACAAACAATTTTTTTCAGATTCAACTTTAGAAGATAGTAGTTTGTTTGTAACATCTTATGTACCCCTTCAAATTATTGTAAAATTAGCTGAAGATAATTGTAAAATTTTATGGAAAAATCCTCGACCCTCTTCCACTAGGTACTGCCGTCCTATTCGATTTCAATTTTTGAAAGAAAGCACAGCAGTGTCTTTGCAAGAGGAAGCTTATTTTAAGGATAAAATTGAAAGTTTGCAACCTACTTTTATTCAGATCGACAATCGTGAATTGGTCGTTTCTCATAAGTTGCAGCTTTCAATGGTAGATGGTAAAATTTGTAGTGCTTTAAGTGAAACATCTACAAGTAGATGTTATATATGTAATGCTACCCCTAAAGAGATGAATAAAATAGACGAATGTTTACAAAAACCTGTAATAGAGAGTAGATAGATTTGGATTATCACCACTACATTCTTGGATACGTTTCTTCGAATATTTTATTCATCTTTCATATAGATTAGACATAAAAAAATGGCAAGTTAGGCTAGATAGTGATAAACAATTGTTATCAAATAAAAAACAATATGTACAGTCCCAGTTTAGGGAACGATTAGGTTTAATAGTTGACAAGCCGCGTAGTGGTGGAAGCGGGACGTCTAACGACGGAAACACGGCCAGGAAGTTTTTTTTGGAATCAGCTGTATCTGCTGAAATTACAGGTTTGAATAAGGATCTCATAGATCGTTGTTGTGTAATATTACAAACGTTATCTTCTGGACATAAAATTAATGAATGCAAGTTTAAAGACTATGCATTACAAACAGCATACAGCCTGGTCGAGGAATATCCGTGGTATAGTCTTCCTGCTTCTGTCCACAAGGTGCTCGTACATGGATCAGATATTATAAGTTATGCATTGTTATCTATAGGAGAACTTTCCGAAGAAGCTGCTGAAGCGACAAATAAGTATATCAAAATTTATAGACGAAGTCACACTCGAAAAATGTCACGTGAAGTTACCAATCAAGATTTAATACAACGACTATTATTACATTCAGATCCTTATATTACAAGTCTTCGGAAACTTCCCCCTAAAAAGAAAAATACTCTGTCACAAAGTGTAATAGAATTGTTACATGTTTAATATTGTTAGAATAAGAATAATTTATTTGTATTTTGTTAGTTGTTTTGTTTTTTTTGTATTTAATTAATTTTAATTTATTTATTTCTATTATTTTATTATAATTAAATAATGTTATCAATGTTTTGACTCTTATTTTATTTAAAATATATGTTTTACATTCCAATTTTTAAGTGTTTGTTCATGATAAATTTAGGTAAAAGTATGTTATTGTTTATATTTGTTTTTTACTGAAGTAAACGTTTTTTATTCCGTAAATACATGTACTTCTTTCATTTTAATGTTCCTAAAACACTTTTACAACTATAAGTCACTAAAATAATACAATGTATTGATAGTAACAGGACTTTAACTATTTATGACCGCCCTTGTATGGAGCGTGTCCCTCCGTGCAGTGGGACGTATATAGGCTGGTTATGTTGTTTCTAATTTGTTTGTAAATTTATTTTTTTACAATATAACAACATAAAATAATGATGAAAATAATTAAAATTTGTACTTTTTACTGATGTAATGTTCTTCCACCATAACCAGCCTCAATTTTTGTATAAATACTGAGATATATAATATAAGTGCGAAATTACAAATGTTTCTTCTTTGTTAGCCGCCAGGTAAACCTGGGCGCGGCAAAAAAGCCAAATCAGACAGCGAAGAAGAGAGTGAGAAGTCTGAGAGTGAGAGTGAGAACGAATCCGGTAGCGAGGGCGAGGAGTCTGATGTGAGTATAATAAATTAATAGCTAACTATTAATGTTAGCTAGTGTTGTGTATACAAAGATAAATTATAACCTGTCTATGTCTAACTAGATATGTATAAGTATGAAGAGACATCATAATGTGCACCAATGTGGAATAATTTATGTTTAAATTTGACAAAATACAATTAATTTTCAAATAACATACAAACACTCAGGATTAGGGATAAAAAATATTTTGTGTTTGATTAAAACTGGTATTTGAGGGTATGGGGTAACCATTGTTATTAGAGACAATTTCCAACTGACCTATTGCAG
Source organism: Nymphula nitidulata (assembly GCA_947347705.1). NCBI lineage: Eukaryota > Metazoa > Arthropoda > Insecta > Lepidoptera > Crambidae > Nymphula > Nymphula nitidulata. The sequence goes on from OX374639.1 coordinate 7,812,648, forward strand.
TTGATGTGTAACCTTCTGTACTTCTAACCTCTTCTCTTTATGTCTACTTCTCTTTGTGTCCCTTTTTCTGTGAAATAATTCTCTCAATCTTATTTCGTTTCATCTGTTTCCTACTCGAAATGACATTTGAACAGGTTAAGATGGCAAATTTTATGGATTTTTCATCCATAAAATTTAGGTAAAACGTTAAAATGTTGCCTTAGATCTAATGTTTTACCTTAACGAGTGTTTGTTTGCGATATTCAGCAGGAGCCTAAGTCGAAGCGCGGCAGGCCGCCGGCGGCAGTGGCTAAGGGCCGCAAAGCGCCCGTAGTGAAAGCAGCCAACGCCAAGGCGACGCCAGTCAAACGGAAAGCGCCCACACCTCCAGGTAATATTTTTTTTATACAACTAGATGACAAACAAGCTGACGGCCCACCTGACGGTAAGCGGCTACCGCCGCCTATAGACGCCTGCAATAACAAGGGAAATTCACTTGCTATTGCAGTTGCGTTCTCATCCTGAGGCCTAAGATGAAATGCCGTCCATGCCCAGTAATTACACTGGCTACCTTTCCCTTCAATCCGAAACAGAGCGAACTGTTTCACGGGTGAAATAAGAAAGGCGGTGGTACCTACCTAGATACCTAGACGACCTTTTTTAAAAAATATATTAAAGCTATATATTTTTAAAAAACTAGGGTCATTATTGAGGGATTTATCTTCTACCTTGAATAAACATGGCAGTTCTATCAAACGTGACTGTTATGTTTTTATATTTTTATGTTTAGCCAAGAAGAAGCCCGCCAAGCCTGCAGGCCGACCACCGAAGAAGGGTAAGAAGGCGTCATCAGAGGAAGAATCTGGTGAAGGCAGTGAAGATGAGGACGAGGAAGGTAGCGACGAAGAAGATAGCGGCGAGGAGTCCGATTCGCCCGCAGACAAGAAGGCCAAGCGGCCGCCCACTGTGAGTACAATCTAATGACAAATTAAAAAGTTGTTTAATTTTCTTGTTTTTTTTTCCCTAATATATTTATTTATCTGAGGGCAAGAAGCTTTAAGCTAAGTTTACATGAAGCCAGTGCTCTGCCGCCAGTACTACAGACAAGCCAGCGTTGGCCCGGCCCGTGTTGCTTAGACGAGGCCAATACCAAGCCAGTGCTGGCAGCTAGCGCTGGCTTGGCTTGAAAAACTGTTTATACGAGGCCAATACCAAGCCAGCGCTGGCTGCCAGTGAGACTGGCAGATAGCCTCGTGTAAACCATACATTACTTTAGATGGTGAAAAAATTATAGTACAGGCTTCACATTCGAGATAAAATAACCCGTTAATTGATACAGAGTAGCTCGGTGGGGTAGAGGTTTAAGCTGTCTGGTTTCGATCACGAAAACAAAGCAACCTTCCCCATAGTCGATCATGGATTGGTCAATCAAGATTGTAATTTCGACCTCCCCCGTGCTTCGAAAAGAAGTTTAACCGGTGGTCCCGGTTGTTACTGCAACTGCTTTAACCCAACAACCCTCATTGGGCCAGTGAGGTGGTGTTGTGGCCCAAACTCTTCCAAAGTCTGTGCCCAGCTGTGGGACGATTTGTTCAAAGCCAGCATTTACCCGTGTTTAGGATGAGGAGATCAAGAAGTACGTGAAGCAGATCCTGGAGGGCGCCAATCTGGAGCAGATCACGATGAAGACGGTGTGCAAGCAGGTGTACAGCCATTACCCGGACTTCGACCTCGCACACAAGAAGGACTTCATCAAGGCCACAGTCAAGTCGGTCAGTATATAACGGATGATTATTCAAGCATTTAACTTTTTACCGTTCCGCTGGCATCCACTCAACAATGGCCCTAATTCTGGAAAACACATGCCAAGTCTAAATTTAAGTTCAGTGCATTTTTTTTGTCTCAAAATGAATACGATAAGGATGGCTGTCATTTAATTTGACATAGAAACGTGCGTTCAATTTTCGACCCTATTGAACGTGATAAAATTCAGTGTTTAGGAGGCACCTCCATACATGCCGTCTAAAATTATCTATGGTTTCTTGGAAATCTATCTAAATTTAATTAAAGCTCTAAAAAATTCTTGCTATCTTTTTCAATTTAATTTGATTTGATTTTATTTGATTTGTTTTAATTTAATTCATTGATTATATTACTAACATATTTTTAACTTCTCATTGTTACTCACAAAATGTGGATCATTGTTATCTGAAATAAATGAATTATTATTATTATTATTTTCCTATTACATATTGCGAGAAAGAGATATACTGTACTTAAATTTAGAATTAGAGTGTGTATTCAGAATCAGGCCCAATATAATTTCTACTACTGCGGATTTTACTGCGGACTTCACATCACATTTCGGATCTAAATCTTCATAGTAATTACATCTTTTTTAACATTTTTCAAGATCAGCGTGGTTTGTACAGTCGATAGCACGTCAAGCGTTACAGTTTGACCTTGGGACCGCACTCACTACGTTCATAATAGAGGCGGCTTTCGTAGTGTATCTTGTGCAACTGTTACACTTGATGTTGTCGTCTTTACATTTTTTTATTAGCTAAGTTTTTATTGAAAGATATTTTTTTTTGAATCATTGGCACTAATTCCGGAGTACACACGCTAAATCTAAACTTATTTTCAATGCATCGTTTTCTCTCAATATGAATACAAAGAGGCTGGCTATCTTATAATTTGACATTTAGAAATGTGTGTTCAATTTTTGACCTTATTGAATGTAATAAAATGTTTAAATTATCGAAATTTAGCTGACAGCTCTAAACCCATTCTTGCTATGTTTTTCCTATTACATACTGCGAGAAAGAGATAAACTGTACTTAAATTTGGATTTAGAGTTTCTTCAGAAATAGGCCCATTATTACTATTACATAAATTCCAAATAACGTTATTTTCAGTATATAAAATTTACAAGATTCACAGTGCTCATTGCCTTTGGTCATAGATATTCCCGGCTTGGTTTCGTAATATAAAACGTGATTAACTTCTTGTTTGACTGCTGAGTGTGTGATATTAATATTTATAGTTGCTACTTTTCATAGTGCATGTCCAGAAAGTATTTTTTGACAGATTTTAATTTTGTTTCATTTTTTGTTTGTTACAGTGTATTTAAGATGTTAGGCGTTAAGGGCGGAGTGTAGATGTCTACATAGTATACCTATAGTTTGTAAAAGGACATAGTTATATATTATTACAATAATAATATATTATGAAAAAATTAAATAAACTGACACGAAGTGGAACGGATAACACCCGCTTTCTTAATAAGGTAGTCTTTTTAGCTTTTTTTATTATTTGCATAGTTTTTAATTATATACATTTATTTAGTAAATTCACATTTATTTGTCACTTTATATTTTTCTTATTTTTTATTTAGAGGTTTGGTTATGTTAATTTTTAAGTTCATCTTCACTCACCAATCCACTTAGGTCTGCTTAGTGTAATAGTGTTGTAATATGTTTCCTCTATGAAGGAAGACTGTTTTATCATTTCCACAGCTTTAGTGACTTCAGTTCATTATATTTATCCTGCAGTTAACATGCCACTTCTGCTGCTTTAACATTAAAACATTTGTTTACAGCTCATATCATCGTGAGCAGTGACCACTCGGCCGCAAAACATATAATAGTCAAGTAAGCCTCACCACTTAAAACTTAGTGTAATACCTCGCGTCGCGTCCTCTGTACTCAATACATACATTCAAGTTTCTACGCCAAACAATCTTAACATCAAGAGTGTCACTATTTTAATGCATTTCCCCAACATCTGCCAAGTAATTTATGTGTTTACGACAGTTTGGAATGGCTATTAGAGAAAAAATATATTTTTGTTGCCTCGTACATAAATGTAAAATTTTTGGAAAGTAAAAAGATACGTCATTTTAATGTCTTAAGTCTCGATTTAGGTTGTAAAGCCATATCGAACTCTCGTAAAAAACTCAAGAGTCGTCTAAAACAAGTGTCGCGGCGTAGGTGTGTATAATTTTATGTTGTAGAAATAATTCCCCTCTAGCATAAGGATAATCCAAGTAAACAGCTCTAGTATGTATAAGGAATTTTATTTTCACTGCTTGTAGTTCTACGAAGTGACGAGTATTTTTATTTTGTTGAGTTTTCCATAATATTTATTTAGGCCCGCGCAAACGCATTGATTAAATTATTTTTAATTCGACACTAAGAGAAATAGCGAGTCGGGACCATGATTTGTTTACGGCGTGCGCGCTTGCATTTAAGTTTATTCGTAAGCTTAAAAAAACATTGTATAAAGTTCAAAAGTAATGTCAACCAATTGCTGTCTGAAATGAATGAAGGGTAAATAAATTTTGTTCCAATTTTGTTAATTCAGTGAAAAGGGGGCGTAAAGCGGGATTTTTTCTGAAACTAAGTTCTAAATCGTTCTCACAATTCGGCACTATCGCAAAACTATTCAATTAAGATTCGATTAAGACTATTTTTAAGATGTGTAAATAACACACAGGACACAATTTATTGATCTTCGGGAAAGAGGTAAATATGCTTCATATATTTTTGACATATTACTGCGTATGTGCGACTAGGCGCTGTTGTATTGATTTGTTTTTCTATTTTTGAGACAATTTTTGACGTATGTATTGTATTTGTTTTTATTTACATAAGTACAGAAGTGACTGCACTAATAAATGTTTTTTGTCTGTGTAAGCCATAATTTTAATTTAAGATGTATCGATTTGTTTGAAATGGCAATCAATGCTCTGTGTTCTATTAAAAGGATAAGTCAAAATTTGTATATTAAAGTTCATTTGTAGTATATGTTCTGAGCTTAGACTGTATGCGAAATGTAGACATGGTTATAGGCATTTTTAATTTTGTTTCTCGTAGAAGAATCACACATACAGTCGCTGTAGTGAGCGACGTATTTTAATGATAGTGCAATAAGATTTATTATTTTACAATGGAGTTTTAATCGACTTTTCATGAACCATATCAATAATATTTTGTCGTGGTAATAGCTTACTTTTTACATTCAACGTTTCTGTTACAATAGTGTTGTAGTTTGAATCAGTCGCTTCTATTGTTTAGGTGCTTCTCAGCGTTTGGTTTTACAATGTATGTTGTGGCCGAAATGTCGCTAGGTCCGTGGGTGAGCAGCGTAGGTTAGGCGTTTGGGCCCATCGAGACGTTGGGCGAGCAATGCGTTCCGTTAAGGAGATCTGTTCTATATCTTTACCCTTTGTTCCCGTTGAGTCACACTGTTACTCAACGGGAAAAATATTCCCGATGAGTAACACCGTAACTCAATGCCACTATTTTTTCCCGTATGTATGTAGCTGGATTATCCTCTATAAAAAATAGTGGCATTGAGTTATGGTGTTACTTATCGGAAATATTTTTCCCGTTGAGTAACAGTGTGACACAAAATGGTGTGACTTAACGGGAACAAAGGATCTATGTAGAATACTGGCAAATAAACGACCAGTTTATCTTCTTGATATATTTCATTTATTTTTCGGTACTCTACCGCCGTCTCTATTCGTGAATGCATTCGTCAGTAAATGTTCATTACCTTAAAAGTAACCTAACCTCTCCTTGCGCCCAAACTTTTAATTCTAAGTTAGGATTAATCAACATTAAATGTGTATTTGTGAATTTTAACCTTATTTCGGTTGATGTTTCTTTATAACTGTGTAAATGGCTGAAGATCAGTAGTGGCGTAGTTACACGGAGTGATAGCGAGTGACTGGTTCCCCCTTTTACAATTGGAATATAGATAATAAAATGAATAAAAGTTTGAAATGTCTCTTTTATTTTTTCGTTCTTCTCTCTCTTTACAATATGTTAGTGTATAATTTTATACAGTATTATACAAAAATACATTAATTTACATTTTCACTTAAATATTAAAAATACTCTGTAGTATTTATTACACACATTTTGAAAACTTTTTAAATCTTACAGAAACAGAGATCCAATTATGTAAAATATCAAAGGACGATTAATTTGTATATTTACAAAATTGACTAATATAAAAAAAAGTACCTTCTTTTTCCACCAAAGATTAATTTCATAAAATTTTAAAAATATTAATTAGTTTGAAAACATATTTGTGGTATAATAAACAAATATAATACGATTAATGGTGTTGATTTTGAAAAAATTCAAAACTAAAACCATTTCGTGCATCATTCTTCTTGTAATAAATAATATAAAAATCACAACATGAAATTGAAGTTATTTTTATGTTTAGAAAATTGTCTATGGTTACTATTACTAATACAATAGGAATGTAATGTCATGTATAAAATTAAAGCTTACTTGCATAGCTGCAACTGGAAAATAAACAATAGTTATTTTTGTGTAGTAATGTTCCCCTGTTATTATGTTATATTGGCGCTCAACGTGCGATTATATTAAAGCTTGGTTTCTGGCTTTGGCCCTGGTTTCCTGAATCCTCTACGAGGTCTTCGGTCAGGGCAAGCGTATAGCTCGCTGTACCTCGGCTCTTGGGGCAGCATATCTGGTTGGTACTGGAAACCTTCATACGTCGCGGTCTGGAGCTGGGATGACGCGGAACAGTTTGAACGGCGATCGGAATCGTTGTCTGCACTGTCGACGTCACCTGGGAAATGGGGAAAAATTTAGATTGATTATTATGACGTGTTAGGGTAGGCGATCTGTCAATTATATATGTTTAATCTTAAAACAAGTCTATCGAAAATATTAAGTTTCATTTTTCAATAAACATAACCTTAAAGAATGGTAAATTAAAATTAATCGAACCTTACCATATCACTTTTACAATTTTGTATTTATGCACATGTAATATTTGCCTTCAACATGATGAATATTAAAAGACTGAAGTCGTCTCTTAGGATTCCATGCTTTTTTTATAAGACAAACGTGGCAAACATTATTGCCAAAGGGAGAAACAAATAAAAAAAAAATGGCAAACGCTCATGGCGAGCGGTTACAGTAGTCTATAGACGCTCGTAGCGCCTTGGGCATTACTCACACGTTGCTTACCACGTAAAAATCAAAAGAAAGCGTAAGTTAACTACACCCTTAGATTAAGGGTCGACCGAGACAGGATTTTTGCTCTCGGCTGAGACCGAGAACCGAGACTAATAATAGATAAATAGTAAAAAATGAATTTTTGCATAATATTGATAGTAATATGCAAGATTTTTGCATAATATCACAACCGACAGTTAACTCCCGCACTGACATCCAGCGACGAACGTTAATCCCATACCGTACAAATGTCTCCGTTATTTATGGTCGAGAATTTCGGTAATTTTTAGTCTAGAACCGAGACCGTCTCGGTCGAGCCTTGCCCCAGACTCCCAACATAGAGCTTTCTCAATGAACTCTCTCGACCTTATTCACCACAGAGACACAAATACAAAGTTTAATTAGCTGCGATCTGTAATGCAGTCCCAGTAAAGCGCTTATAATCTTTTTTACTTGGGAAGGTGTTCAAAGAAACTGCTTACCATCGCTGCTATTGTTGCTTGGCACATGAGCATCTCTGAGTCGTGGTCTTCGCCTCCAATATCTGAACTCACGAGGAAGGGTGTACGAACGCGGCAGCGAAATCTGTTTGTTAAAAAAATAAATTATTTCTCGTTCGTCCCTTTACTTATAAAACGAAAACGGGAACGTGAAGATTATCTTTGAATTTTTGATACTAAATTGATTACTCAACTACTAAAACATATTTGAAAACAAAACAACACTCAATACTAATATTTTAAATGCGAAAGTGTGTCTTGTCTGTCTGTTACCTCTTAGCGTTTAAACCGCTGAACCGATTTAGATGATATTTAGTATGGAGATAGTGAAAGATCTTGTGAAGGACATAGGATAAGTTTTGGAGCGATAACCGACATCGCCGCGGGCGGCTACTATTTCTGTATATACCTGACTATCAATGTCGCTGGGGGGACGCGGTGTTTCTCGCGCGGCTCCCTCGGGATGAGATTCCTCGCCACTGCTTGCTGCACCGTCTTCTTTCTTTCTAACCCTGTGGGGAATCAGTTTGATGTTCGTAAGGAACACACAGGACTTGACCAAATATGTTATAAAGGATGAGCACAGAAAATGTGGCGAGATCATCTTGGATCCGAATTTGGAATAATGGGCCATTGTGGACCATATGTCGGCGAATGTCGTAAATTGTTAGGATATGTGGAGCCGTTGCTTAGACCCGATGTTTCGATTACTTTACAGCGATCGTGGTCATGTGAAGACTGAAGATCCTCGGCAAAACACAGCTTCATTCCTAAAATGTTGCGTGAGGCTATTGAAATCAAAAAAACATCCTAAATTCAATAGAGAAGATGATTGGAGTGTACCACCTTGGGCTTGGGATCTCATCATGCGAATAGTAAAGTCTCAAGCTCGTCCTCAAACTGTCCGACAAACTGACACTGTGAGCTCCGTATCCGTGAATCGGACTGCTCAAAATATAACAAAGTGACGGCAGTTAACTTAAAAACTTATTAAAGACAATTGACACCTTCAGTCTTCCCGTGACCACAGATTAGTGACATATAGTACCTATGTATCTACGATACCTGTGATCACGGATCGCTGTAATCGAAACGTCGGCTGTAAATAATAATGTAGCATCTAATTAAACGCGAGTTTAATCCGGTAAAGTGGTTTTATTTCAAAGTTATACCAATGTAGCGTATATTGAGATAATGAACTAACATTATTGTCAACTACAATTATGGAGCTCGGTGGCGTATTGGTTTGAGTGCTCTGGTTTCGAATACGAAAACTAAGCAACTTTCGCCATGGTCGACCCTGGGATGGGTCAACCAAAATTTATAATCTCGAGCTCCTCCGTGCTTCGGAAGGCACGTTAAGCCGTTGGTCCCGGTTGTTACTACAACCGCTTTAACCCACCAACCCGCATTGGGCCAGCGTGGTGGTGTTATGGCCCAAACTCCTCATGTGTTTCTCTCATGTAGGAAGGCCTGTGCCCAGCAGTGGGACGTATATAGGCTGGTGATAATGATGATGACAATTATGTTTTAAGGTACAATGCGACTGATTTGATTTGCCATTCAAAACTCATAAAGCTTTCACTGATCGATAATAGATGGCTGAGAGCAGACGTCCATGTGATTTGGTACCCTAAGTACTATACCTATGAAGATTTTTAAAGTATTCAAATTATACTCACGTGTACGGAGGTCCCCAATGACAGCACACTTGCCTATTACATCCCTCCAAATAATGTGGAGCCAGCAATATCTCCGGCGTCCTGCACCTCTGCATCTTCCTCATCTGCTCCATCTTTTTCCCCGACAAGCCAGGGTAAGGGAACATCCTCTCGCAGTTCTGACTATACTGGTTACAAGCACCATCGTTGTAACTGCTTCTAATATTGTCTATACTTTGTACATTAGCTAGAGCTGTATGTAACGCGGATACATACTCGACTTTCGACTCGTATTTCGGGAACTGACCGTTTTCGCAGTAACCGGAATACTCGCCTATTTGATTCTCACCATAGATAGTAGAACTTTGTATTCTAGGTTTGTCTAGAGGATTGGATTCGTAGTTGTTCGTCGTAACATCAGGTATGTACGCTCTTGGACTACTGTTAAGTACATTACGGGGACTCCCGCAGCTATTTGTGTCGTAAGTTCGGGTTTCCCCTAAAGCTAAGTAGTTTGGTGATCTTATAGGAGTCCTGCTTACGTCGCTTCGAATATTCGATGGATTTTCGTAAAACGTTCTAGTATTATCATATCTGTTAGGTATCCGTCTTATTTTCAAAGGATCATCTAACTCTGCGGTACTCGATTCAGGGTTCTGGAAGTTCTGTACAGGATACTCAGGTTTTATTTCCGTGTATGTGGGGTATATGTTGCAAGTGTGGGGCATTACTGGGTAGTTTTGGTAGGAATGCGTCATTTCTATGCTAGGCCAAGCCGGCGGTTCCGCGTGTGTCTTCGCTCTGGGAATGGGCTGCCTCTGTAGACTGCTGTATATTTCTTCAGCAGCGACCGGGGTGGTTTTTGCCAATTTTCCCTGCTTGATCTCTTCTTCAATGACGCGTAGTTCGGCGAGCTGTTTCTGCTTCTTCTCCTGCAGTTTCTGTTGGATGTTGACCCGGGAGCCGACGCTGGATCCCTCGTTTTCTGATGATCCGCCCTGGAAGCCGAACGGGTTAGTATTTTGTGAGATATGTTATCAATATTATTCAATTATGTTATGATACAGATTAGTTCGTCTTATCGAAATCAATAATATATTAATTTGACAGGTTTTTACACATAAAGTTGCCGGTTTTTTCTCACATTTTATTCTATTCTATATGTAACGTTGAGGTTACATATAGAATAGAATAATTATTAGCGTATTGGTTTGAGCGCTCTGGTTTCGATCACGAAAACAAAGCAACTTTCGCCATGGTCGGTCCCTGGATGGGTCAATCAAATTTATAATCTTGAGTTCCTCCGTGCTTCGGAAGGCACGTTAAGCCGTTAGTCCCGGTTGTTACTGCAACCGCTTTAACCCACCAACCCGCATTGGGCCAGCGTGGTGGTGTTATGGCCCAAACTCCTCATGTGTTTCTGCCATGTAGGAAGGCCTGTGCCCAGCAGTGGGACGTATATAGGCTGGTGATTATTTATTTATTTTTATTTATATTGGAATTCTTTGCCAGCACATGTATTCCCTCCTTCCTCTAACATGGGAACCCATGTTAAAGGCATCTTATGGGCCGGCAAGGTGCCGGGGTAGCTCTTCGCAAATGGACTCTTCTTGCCGCTTTACATCAGGTGGTGTTGAGTCATTAGTCGTAATTTTTATACAAAATAAAAAAAATCTTGTGTTTGTTACTCACGTGATGATTATGTACAGTCGGCAAAGGACGTCTCCAGAAAGCTGCGGTGGGGGCGGCGGGGGGAGGAACGAACGAAGTGGGCTTCTTCTTTTTGCGCCCATTGGCGGCACTACAAGAGATAAATTAAACCATAGTAGATATTTACCTGATCGACAAAACCAACTCTAACAAAACCTACCAAATTGGGCGAATAAAAGTTTTATGTGTAATACTCTATATTGCACTTTAAAAATTACAAAAACATAATTCATAACGTAAGTTAGCAAAGGTGGACTTATCTCTATAAGAGATCTCTTCCAGCCAATACATAAGTGTGTGAGACATACTGGTGAAATGTAGGCAACACGAAGTGCATGCGTGTGCGTCTATTCATATTCAACGATTAGTCGCCCATTACATTATTTTTTTGCTAATTTAATATTTTTAGTTGCTCAATTTATTATTTATTTAATTAAAAGACTACATACAGGGTGTTAGGGGGACGCTCTCGAAAACGAAGGCAGGTGGCAGTGATGGTCACCCTAAACATGACTTGGTAAAAAATAAATTTAAAATCGCGGAAAAAAATTAGCTGTTCCATACAAATAGGTCGTGTAGATTACAATTTGTATGAAACTGCTAATATTTTTTCCGATTTTAATTAATTTTTTATCAAGTCGTGCTTATAATAGATAATAGGTGTGTTTACGTCGCACGGCTTTTCATACAGACTCTCAAGACGAAAATATTGGAAAAGAACAAACCGAGACTAACAAACAAAACTTGCCATGGATAAGCAAAGTCGGACTACTCGATAAACTTATCAGAGGATTTTTGGTAAATAAATTATTGGCGATTTTTGTTTCATATGAAAAGGTAAAAACTGCTCTTACTCAACCATAACACTGTTTATCGAAAAATCCTCTGACAACTACATTTTTATATTTAGTACTATTTTACTATTTAGTATTTCGACTAGCCTGACTTGCCTTTGCATGTACATTTTTTTTTTTTGGATAAACTTGCTGTTGGCCGCAGATGGCCTTTGCAGCGTAACCCGTGTTTTAAGGAAACGTGAACCTTGGCGACTCCTCAAGCCTTGAGGGTCGAATTCGCTTCTGCGGGATTTCTAGTCGCCGGCATCACCTTCAGGGAGGTGTCCCGCTGACACGCTCGAGCCATGAATGCATGTAAAGTCTGTGACGTGGTGCTATAACATTGCGATGTTGTGGCGCCTCGTTTCCCCTTCCAAATTTCCTGGCAATATTTGGAGCAGCATGGATTCAAAATTCAAATTCATACTTTGGCGGTTGATTCGGTTTTATCTTTAAAAATCATTATTTTGCTGACTCTGAGAAGAGACGTATGCAATTAGCTTGGGCGATATATTAAACAATATAAGTATTATAACTTTCCGATTTGGAAATTAAATTTCTTAATTTGTCTAGAATAAATCTGAAGGAACTTTTTGTGCTTTTACTTTACAATATAAATATACCATAAGTGACGTATTCCGGTGGCTTATTTAGTGGACCCCCATAACAACATACGTTACAAGTCTTTGTGTGCGAGAAGCAAAGTTAGTACCTATTACCTACCATAATTTTTAACTGTGCGATCACTTCAATTATTTATTGATTAATTAAAATTTATCGAAATGAGTCCAGTGAAAATATTTGATAGTCTATTCCTTAAAATAATCACGATTTGATGTTACCAAAAGCAAACCCGTGACTTACGTAGGTACCTACGCAATAAGACTCAATGTGGATGATATGTTCGTTCAGCGAATGTCATAAAACTTATATACTTTAATCCACAAAATATTTGACTCGTTGAAATAATCAAGAAATAATATTTTACCTATTATTGACTGGGTTGGAAAATCTACAATTGAATACGCCTGGTATGGCTGCGTTGTCTGACTGCGATGATTTTCCTGAAAATAATATAAATGATATTTTTTTTTATTCCGGAGAACTCCCATTTTGTAAGTCTTATTTAATCAGGCAAAGTAACGTAAGTACCATTTTTGTTCTGCGAAGAAGCGTTCGTGCTATTTGTACCCTGTTTGTTCTCACCTAGCATATAGCCAAGTCTTCTCACGTGGAAATATCTGTAACAGAAGCAAGTTTTCATAGATAATACAGACCTAACTATTCAATGTTTTTGCGGTTTCTATACCCGTTCCCTCATGGTCATACTAGTATGGTGGGACCTAAACGTAGTGAAAGAAGTCATGAAAGTGCCCAAAAGTGCATGGTCCACAATAACGCTGTTAAAAAATTGACATTTCGTATTTTCTTTGGTAGGAGCAATATTGAAGAAATTTACAATACGAAACCACCTAGTACAGTTAGTCATTCCGTCTTATGTCAATGCGATAGGGCTTAAAATCGTAAGGATTTTAACAACACTGGGAGATTGTGAGGACTGTCCTCACTGCATCTTATTTCCTTGTTCCATAGGACAATTTAGGAAATACACTTATTACACGTTCTATAGTAGAAAAAACTACTTATATTTTCGATGACGTCATGATTTATAGAACAAATAGGAACCACCCAAAACTGTCGCATAAAAAACTTATTCCTGGAGTGGCATGTTGGACGTATATAAAATAATTATTTTTTAAGTATGTATTTAAATATTCTTAATTTTTGATTTTAACATTATTATAAATGTTTGAAAAATTACTTAGTAATTAAAATATAATAAAACTAGAAAAATTCCTGCCTCAGGACGTGAAAATTTTCTAGTTTTATTATATTTTAATTACTATGTATTTAAATAATTTGTCTCGTGTGCAGTAACTAATATTTATCATTATTATTATATCCACGGGTTTCTTTAAGATATATTTCTTATTATATATATTTAAGATATTATGATAAAGTTTTAAGGGGACATCCAGAACACTATTAATAGTTTTATAAGGTAACAAAAAATTGCTTCCAAACATTTGACATCATGCTATTTTAGAGAGTTTCAGAACTTTCATAAACATGCCCAGTTCTATAGTCCAGTGCTCTAATAAACTTCTGAACTCTTTCAATTCGGTTCATGTGTAAATCCGGTTTCCGAATAGCACAAGCAAATTCAATCCTACTAAGACTAAAACTATTGCACAAAATTTTGTATCTTAAACAATTTTGAAACGGTTGTCCAACGCGAAGTATGAAACCCAAATGCTTTTCGCAAACAACTCGGAAGACTCAGATAATAGGGTAAATTCCTTATTTAAAAAAAAAAATATATATATAATTAGTATGTCAATAGTTGATAAATATTGCAGTAGCAATAGTTCTGCATTCAAGTTTTTTAGATATAGCGTTTTGTATGAGGTGCGCTTACAGTTCTCCAAAAATACTCCATAGAAAATGATGCGAAATAGTGACGTCACACCTCACTAGTGGCCGCTGAAAATGTATGGGCGCATGGATTAAAATTAGTAATATCTTTGTAATTTCTGCATTTTCACAGTTGACATATAAAAAAGTTTTTTCATTGGATGTGAGAAAATAGTATAAATGTTTTTAATTAATTTTATGTAGTTATAAAGGATGGTGCTGCAATACGACAGTAAATTAAAACATGGGCTAAATTACTTCATAGCATCGGTTTGCCACTTTCAAAAACATCCGACAATACGATGTTTTCGAAAGTGGCAAACCATTTCTATGAACTAATATAGCCCATGCTTTATGTCGTATTGACGGCACCAATCTGTATAATAGCGGCCTTCCTTCCTTCGCAAAATCTTAACCTATCTACATGTCAAATTTCATCCTAATCGGTTCAGCGTTTAGTTATAACAACTCATATTTTCGAAATGTATCTGAAGAACCTACATTTTCACTTGTGGGAATGTATTTGATAAATACACACTTTTTTTACTTGTAGACAACACTCCATTTCTGATGCTGAGTGTAGGTACCTATACCTACACAGTGCTTGCGCCAGTTACCTGTAGTAGAGCAGCATGAAGCCGATCCCGGCGCAGAAGGCGGCGGCCGCGGCGGCGGACAGGGGCAGCGGCCGCCGCGACCAGCCGGACCACCACCACGCGGTCACCAGCAGCCAGTTCTCCACGCACATCACGCAGTAGAACGTCACCTGGGACAAAACATGCAGGTCTGTGGCCGCTTTGCAGGATGGTGCCATCAATACGACAGTAAATTAAAACTTGGGCTATATTAGTTCGTAGAAATGGATTGCCACTTAAAAACGTCTTATTAATTCGATAATTTCAGGACATTTCTATGAAATAATGCCGCCAATGTTATGTTATTTCATACAAATGTCATGAAATTATCAAACGAATAAGTGATAATTACAAAATTAAAAATTTTAAGTAACCCCCGACGTCATTAATCATCTATCTAACACCATCTCATAAAGACTATTCATAAGAGCCCAAACACGCTATATCTGCTGTAAATTTCTGAAGAAATAAGCATTTCGCAGCCTTTTTGATGGTATAGGATCAGCTTAAGGTTAGTATGTCATGAGAATGTCACCGAAGTGACAGTACACCAAATTTGAAATTAATCAGATCTGTAAAAGTTAGTAAAACCCTATTATCACGCAGAAAATGAGCTGATAGTCATCAAACGCCTGAACCGATCTTCATAAATTATAGCTAAGAACCATCGTAGTCACATCAGCTTTCAAACAAAAAAAACCGAATCAAAATCGGTCCATTCGTTTAGGCGCTACGATGCCACAGACAGACACACAGATACACAGACAGACACGTCAAACTTATAACACCCCTCTTTTTTCGTCGGGGGTTAAAAAAATATTTTTCTCACAAAGTGATTTCTCCTTACCATTTTCTGCCTGTGGTTGAGCTCCTGCAAGTTGACGTACGCGAAGACATATACGAAGGCTATGAGCGCGGAGAGGTACGCCTTCCTCTGTCTGCTAATGCGTTCCCCGTGGAAGGCATTCTTGGGCGAGATCAGCCATAAGAACATTGATACCCAGTGGAGACCTAGACAGAGTAAATACAGCGTTAAAAGTTAACATAAGTATAAAGGATGGCGCCGTCAATACGACAATAAATTAAAACATGGGCTATATTAGTTCATAGAAATGGTTTGCCACCTTCAAAAACACCTTATTCATTTGATAGTTTCAGGACACTCACTTCTATGAAATATTGCAGGCAATGTATACAAATGACATGAAATTATCAAACGAATAAGATGTTTTTGAAAGTGGCAAACCATTTCTATGAACTAATATAGCCCATGTTTTAATTTATTGTCGTATTGACGGCACCACCCTACAAGCCCCTAATTTGAGGGTGACGGCCCTCCTGGTGGTAAGTGACTATACCTGCAATAACAAGGAAAAATCACTTGGTATTGCAGGTGCGTTGTCACCCTGTGGCCTAAAATGAAATGCCTACCATGCCCAGTAATTTGCTCTGGCTAACTTTCCCTTTAATCCGAAACACAGTGAACTGCTTTGGGGCCGAAAAAGGAATGGCGATGGTACCATACATACCTCGCCAGACGACCCTACGAAGGTAGGCGACTCTACGACCCTCGGAGCGAAGTATTTACTCAGGGAATAAATTGAGAGAGTAAAACTTTTATCTCGGATACCAATTGAAAATATTTTTAGTTACTTTAAGTATTTTTTTGAAATGGAAATAATGAAAAGTATTTTAGTCTCACCTATAACTAAGAAGACCCAGTACTCGTAGACTAGTGCGTATACAGTGAGCGCGCATATCCTCGCAGATATGGTGCCCAGCCGCCAT
Organism: Nymphula nitidulata; assembly: GCA_947347705.1. NCBI lineage: Eukaryota > Metazoa > Arthropoda > Insecta > Lepidoptera > Crambidae > Nymphula > Nymphula nitidulata. The sequence continues at coordinate 7,829,239 of OX374639.1, forward strand.
AGGAACTGAAAAAAATATTATGGGGTTAGCTAGGTTTTTTATATATATTTAATTTCGGTCGTAAATCCAATTAAAAATTCAAAATACTTTTGTTCTGTTGCTTGCAATTTTGAGTGGCCGCAAGGAAAAGGGAAATTTTAGTTTTTTTTTATGAAAATCGAACGATGTTATTCTTTCTAAAGAAAGAATCCTTATAAAACACTTAGAAATTAGAATATAAAACTGGGACAAAACTCGTTTATCTACACATTTCCAAATTCAGAAACTTTTTATTGATACTGAAATAAACCCACTTTACTGGATTAATCTTGCGTTTGATTTAATTTTAATTTAGTAGTTACAGTCAGGAGCACTTTAGGTAATAATGAATTATGTATGTACCCAATTATAACATATCAGCGTCCTTGTTATCTGTGCAATAGAGCTTTAAGTGGGTACATGTTATTGCACGTGACTAAATTTTTATGTAGGACGAATGTTACGATTACTTTACAGCGATAGTTCGACCGCCCTGGAGACTCCCCGGAGGTCATCCCTGGCAACTAGAAATCCTCCAGAGGCGAATTCGCCTCTCAAGGCTGGAGGACTGACTAAGGTTCTCGGTTACGCTGTAAAGGCCACCTGCAGCCAACAGCAATAGTCCGTCCAAAAAAAGGGAAGTTCGAAGATGTCATTTGTCTTTGTTAATTTTCTAAGGTAGCTATGGTCATGTGTTACCTATACCATTTTCTGTGTTGCTCGAAGTGTAATACAAGAGTGGATTATCTATAGTTATTACCTGAAATATGACCCCGAGCCAAGTGAGCACCAGTCGGTGAACGTTCTGTAGACGCACGTTCTTGCTGAAGCTGGCCAGCGCCCAGCAGACGGAGAACAGCGACAACGATGCAGAGATGACGTTCAGTTCCGCGAACGCTTTGTTCGCTGGAATACAGAGCATATGTCGTTGCAATAGGAAAGTCTAGCAACACTTTCGTCTACTTAACAGGAGACAAAATTGCGTTCATCTCTTTCTTTCTCTCAGACGAAGAGTCAAAATTTTCATCATTTCCTATGGAAATTGCCGTGCTAAGGGGGCAGGGGTAGTCATACCAATTACTAACAAACGTATTATGTGGTGTGGTCTCATCTTCTTTAGTTACACAATGGCAGCAGACGATATACGAATATCTTACATTAGTATTGTCTTACATTTTCGCGTGCACTACACATTTGAAATAAAACCAATTTACCGGATTTAACGTTTAATTAGATGTTACATTATTATTATTCACCCGACGTTTCGATTACTTTACAGCGATCGTGGGTTTAACGCGAGTTAAATCCGGTAAATTGGTTTTATTTCAAATATCTTACATTGTTAGTTCTCATGCTCATCAAAGTTTGAGATAGCTATTCACGATGGCGAGAAGCTTTTTTTAGATTGTTACAAAATCTAGATGGTTCTCTATGGTTACGACTTGGACTCCAGTCCTCAGCCTGTAATTACGAATACGACGGCAGGCGCAAGGTGCGTTTATTCATGAGAGCGAGCGGTCGAGCGAACGTGCGCTCTGACTCGAAAAAATCGAAAAGCTTCACGATTGTATGTGAGAACAGCGAGTCGATTGTTGACTCGGTTGTAGGTATATTTTGACGACTGCGATTTTTAATTGTTAAAACCTCTCTGAATGTTCGCCTATTGCCCATTGCTAGTTTGCGGGAATTTTCTAAATTGAATAATGTAGAAAGCACCTATCAATTAGTTTATTTTAAACCCTGAGGAGGAAAAACAGCATATCTTCAAGGTCTGATTGACGTTTTCAGCAACATAGACTTAGGATTGAGTGCCTTGAACAAAACCAGCAATCAAACAAGTAGGTAAGGAGTTAACATAACAAAAATATTTAATTCGCAATTTTTTTCGTAAAATTTACCTATGTGTAATTACCGTAGCGTCTACTTAGTTGATTAATTAAGGAACTTCACACGTAATCTCACCTGACGGCTCGTCGATGCTCGGCTCCGGGGTGACTCCGAGCTCATTGGGCTCCACACTGGTATCCTTAAAGAGGATGTGGAGTTGCAGCAGAAGCATTGGCGCTGCTTCACAGAACGCGTGCACTAGCCGCAGCATACCTGTACCATCATACAAAGAAAGCCGACTTAAAACAAGGTGAGGTTTTCATTCGCGATGATGGAAAAATGGAAGATTTTTTTGGTAGAATTCTTTGTTCTATGATGATTACGGAGCTGACAGTGTCCGTTAGTCTGACAGTGTGTCGACGGGTTTGAGACACAACTTTTTTGCGTAATGTGATCCCAAGCCGTTGGTACACACACTCCCACATCTTCTCTTGTGTTACCATCTACCATTTTGGCAAAACGTATCAATCTGATTCGATTAAAAACCCTAAGTATGTACTCATGCTTGTTAACAAATTTTTTAATCTCGAGCTCCTCAATGCTCTGTCGTGCACGTTAAGCCGTTGATCTCGGTTGTAACTACAATCGGTTTCACCCACCAACCCCCATTCGGGCCAGCCCACATAAGGAATGTTAGGCCATAATACTACCACAGTGTTATGGCCCAACATTCCTTATATGTTCCTGCCATGTAGGAAGGCTCGTGCCTAGCAGTGGGTAGTATATAGGCTATTCCTCCTACTGCTGCATCATCACCAGCCTATATACCTCCCACTGCTGGGCACAGGCCTTCTTACATGGGAGAAACACATGAGGTGTTTGGGCCATAACACCACCATGCTGGCCCAATGCGGGTTGGAGGGTTATAGCGGTTACAGGAACAAACGGGACCAACTGCTTAACTTGCCTTCCGAAGCACGTAGGAGCTCGAGATAATCCATCCCAGGATCGATCATGGCGAAAGTTGCTTTGTTTTTCGTATCGAAACCAGAGGGCTCAAACTAATACGCCACCGAGCTCCTCTCCTTGGTGCTGCATACTCACACAAATCCCGCACTTGGTGCTTCACCCTTCTCAGTTCTACAGGCACCAGTAGGCGGGCGTACCTCCACAGCACGCCCAGTTGCAGACAGTGCAGCACTATGGGCAGCCAGGGCGGGCGGCCTTTACGTCCCTCGCTCGCCCACCACATGTGAAGATACCAGCGGAGGGACAGCACCTGGGAGGATAGGGATTTATTGGATGTCAGTTATCGCGCCAAAACGTTGCTCATGTCCTTTCTGAATGGTGACCAAATAAACGTCTTTTCTTTTTCTTTCTTTCTTTCTTTCTTAAGATATATACCTAATCTATGTCCAGCGGTTTAGGAGAGAAAACGTAACAGACAGAGAGATACTTCCGTATTTGTAATATAAATACCTATGGATTAGATGGAAATTCTTAAGGCCTTATTTTTTTATACTACTAGACGAAAAACAAGACGCTCCACCTGGTGGTAAGTGGTTACCGCCGCCTATAGACACCTGCAACAACAAGGAAAAATCCCTTGGTATTGCAGTTGCGTTGTCATCCTGAGACATAAGACAAAATGCCTTCCATGCAAGTAATTCCATCCATGCTTCCTTCCAGTTATTACACTGGTGACCTTCCCCTTCATTCCGAAACGCAGTGAATTGTTTTACGGCGGAAAGGCGGTGGTACCTACCCTATAACCTATAACCTATATGCAGATATATATACAGAAATATATACCCTTTTATACGGTACCCTTTTTTTTGTAGGTAGTACGGTACGTAGTTATTAATGATTAATTTCATTTAATTTTTTGAACGTAATCAATGTCATGAAGCGTTGTGTCATTAGGCGATATGAAGAGTGTTTAAAGGTCTATTCACACATATCAGTGAAGCCACTGTTCCGTATCAGTGCTTCAGTGTTGCGTCAGTGATTCAATTCACACATGTCAGTGCCTGCTCAGTTCACGGAGCTTCAGTGAAAACGTGTCCGTCGTCAATCGTGATTGTATTTCGTATCCATATACTTTGCATAAGATAAATCATATAAAACTCTATTTTCACGAACCAATTCGATTAATCGCTCGTCCTCTATTTTGTTTTTGTTGATGTCGGCGTCCGTGATCTGTCCGTGATCGGTCCGTCAGGCAAAAAATATCGTTGTCGACGATACCTTTCGTGCTTGCCGGTGCCGGAACGGACACTGAGAGCACAGCCGTCACTGACACGGACAAGTGGAGATACGTTCATAGATAATGTATGAAATAATATTTCGCACTGATACGGAACTGTGCCGGATCTGTGCCGGAACTGTGGCTTCACTGATATGTGTGAATAGACCTTAATTGTTCATCAAATTGTCATCGTTATTTATTAATTGTTACTACAAACCTGAGATATTAGCAACGAGGTAATGACGATAGATATCGCCGCCGCAAACGTCCCTTTATATCCCCTCTCCAACAGAGCATATCCCATGACGACATCGAACACGACATCGCAGAAGTAGCCCGCCAGCGAGATAACGTTGAACAACACGTCGCACAGCGGTAGGAACTCCGCCATTTCCGAACATCTCACTCACTAGCTCAACTTGAAATTCCTAGGGCTTTTCATAATTTTTCGACAAAATCTGTAAATGAAAAATAAATATAGCTATTACTTTAATATTACTGCGTGATCCGAAACGTAAGTGCGACGTTTCGTTGTATGCATGTCTACGTTGTAAAGATAAAAAAAAAATGAAACTATTTTAAATGTAAATAGTTTTATATAAATATAAGAAGACTTAAATATATATTTCTAGCATTGCAATCAGAATAAAATAGTATAGTATAGTTTTTGAAGCAAGGAAAATACTTTTTCGAGGTTACGTTACGTTCCGTTCCTTTGTGTAAAACAAGCGTCATTTGTTGACGTCAGAAACTGTCAATGTCTAAACACGATATCAAATTTTTCGGAGAAAGATATTCAATTACAATTATCTTTGTGAATAGTAAGGAATAAAAGTTGTCTAAATGGCTAGTTATACTGATTTAGTCAATAAGTTTGGAAAGGAATCTTCGCGGGCTGCGTGCAAAAAGTGTGGTTATGCTGGGCACCTTACGTTTCAATGTAGGAATTTCATCAAAGTGAGTTATTTGCTGATTTTTACCTTGTTTACACTTTGAATAACCTATATTACTTGAGAGCCGATTACATTAATTTTCATTGCTAAAAAAAAATTTGTTATTGAAGTAATTTGCAGCTTATTGAAGTAATAATAGATCAGAAAACCATTATCAAAACGTCGTGACGCTTTGTTTTATAAACATTAATTTACGAAGTAGACTTTTAGATTCATTGTAAAAACAATTAATCAACAAAATATACTACTATTACTTTACAATATCCAGATATGTTATCTTTTGCAATTCTTTCACAGGTTGATCCAAACAAAGAAATAGTTTTAGATGTTAGCAGCACAAGTAGTAACAGTGAAGAAGATTATCCAACTCCTTTACAAAGTCTTAGGGAAGCCGAACTGAGACAGAAATTAGAAGAAAAGCTCAAGAAAGCAAAGGAAAAGAAAAAGAGCAAGAAAAGAAAAAAGACTCGGTAGATATATATTTTATTATAATTACATTGTAAACCTACAACTATATACCTTTAAATATATTGTAGCCTTGGAACTACATTTTTATTACCTAAATAAGTATGGAGCTTGTTAGACTTGATTGAAATACCACTTTTGGCCAGTGAATATATAAAGTTCTGTATTAGGAGGCTAGTTGGTGCAATATATAAGTACTTTCATAGAAGCTTCTGAATCATGTATGATATTTAATCATACATGATTCAGAAGTCGTCATAGATGTATGTCCTAAACAATTAAAATTTTATTGTGTCTGTTATGTCAGGTTTGGAATGGTTTGAAAACTGTTAACTATGTAAAAACTAATATCTTAAATATGTAGTATTTGTCCTGCTAGATGAATAATGGTTGAAGAAAATCATGCATTCCCTTGCCTTGCCTTGTTCTTCTGCTATAGCAGAAGAACTATATCAGCCTAAGAATTACCTTTGCCTGTTGATGATGACAATATTTAATTGATTAACCAGCAGTAAGATTCACAGGAATCTATTACAATTATAAAATTATGTAAATGTGTGGCTTCACAGGTTAAATAAAAATTAAAATGTCCATTTACTTACATACAGAACTAAAGAATAACTTTGAATCATTGATAAGCATTTATGTATTATCCCCCAACTACAGTTACTACTAATGTAATGGAAAAAAGTAGAAAAGTATGCATGAAACACCAGAAAGGTTTTGTCTACATAGAAATGCTATTTACTTTAACTTCTTATCTTAAGCCTGAAAATGCTATTTGGATGTAGACATAACCTTGACGACTTCACGCCACACATACTGTGTCATATTGTAAGTTTCAATTGAATTGAAACGAAAACAATAGTTGCTGTGATAACTGTCAAATCATATAAAAAAGGCAACAGCATATGCTATAGTAAATTATTGGAAACTTTTATTATTGATTTGAGAGGTGAACACAAACAATAATCGTTTTTGAATACCCACATAGTAGTGTATGTAGTAGCTGCTTTGACACAGAGGGCCATTTATTTAGTAAAATTACTTCAAATTCTAATCCATAAATGTTTTTATATTATTGCCCTCAGATCACCAAGCACATCAAGCACTAGCAGTAGTTCCTCATCAACATCAGAGAGTAGTGATTCCGAAAGTGAGAAGAAGAAAAAACACAAGAAGAAAAAGTCAAAGAAATCTAAAAAATCTCACAAACATAAAAAAAGTAGAAAATAATGAAATGTGTTAGTGTAACTTAAGGCTGATAGTTTTATAATTAATAGAAAATATTTTCTACTAAATAATGTATTATGATAATTGTTTAAATTAGCTTTTACATCTAAAACATTCTATATCTTTTACATTAAAACATCTCAAAATTATAATATTGATGTTTTCATTTATTCTATTCCAATATGTCAGGAGCCACCAGTTTGCAAAAAATATAGAGAAATTTAAGAGAGATAAGAGACAGAAATATGCAAAATAAATATATAAATTTTCTTTGTTGTATACACTTTGCCTCAAAGTACTAAGTTACAGTTACAATAACAGTACTGTACTATACTGTACAGGTGGGCTATTGCTTTAAAGCTATAAATAATATGAAGGAGAAAAGAATGGGTGCAAGAATTTAAAAATATAGAAAATAGATATCATTGTTATGAATGATTATCATTATGTTTTATTTATTTTTAATTAAACAAGTGAAATGAAATATCTATTGACATGTTTTATTTTATAAAAAATATTTATTTTTTGATTAATTTATATTAATGAAACAAAATACGTAGGTAAAACTGTACCATCAATTTTATTTTAGAACCTAGATGCTAGCTTATTAGTAATTTCGCCAACTTCCTTACCCTCTTAGTTTATATCCTGTCCATCCTAAGCTTGCCTGGAAGAGATTGCTCTTAACGATAAGGCCACCTATTGTGCAAGCATATTTTGTTATTTCTTTCTGTTTCTTTACTTGTGTAATGTGTGTTGTGCAATAAAGTGTTAAAAAAATAAAATAAATAAATAATTTAAAATTAAAGACATTTTCATGACCTTCACCTTCATAATTATGTACATTATAGATTATACATTATAGAGTAGATACATATGTTAGAAATACATAGAAATAATTTGTGAAGCTTTAATGCCCCAAGCAGCCGCATCCTTAAGAGGGCTGTGATATTTGATAAATCAATTGTCTGGAATCCGATGTTTAATTATTATTTTTTCTTTAAACAAAGTAATAAACATTTTTATCATATTGTCAAAATGACCTATCATAATGTAATAGAACAGCAATAAAATAATCAAAATAAAAAAGGTGGTCTTTCAACAGAAGCGATCGAAGAAAAGTGGTGCAATTTGTGTACGAAATGTGGTATGCTTGGATCAAACTTTATGCTGTCTTTGTTTGGTATTATGGCAGAATAGGCTTTCCATAGTTGAAGAGACTCCGGAATGCTGGTAAGGGAATATTTATTCTGCTCAAGAAAAAGCTTTATTATTTACTTTTTTATTTATTGTTATTAAACAAATTCACAGAAATTTTATACTAACTGACATTTTTAACCAGTTCAATTTGTAATGCAATTTTCATCTTGAAATAAATATTATGTTACAATTTAAAAAAGTCTTTTTTAGCATGATTATTATTTATTATCAACATAACTTGTTTGGTTCATAGACATACAATCAATGACTACAACTAGAAAGTGGGCTAGACTTTACTTTCCCTTTATTTATAGATAAAACGTGTTTGAAGAAAATTCAACCACGGGAAATAAAGATAAAAGAATAACACATCTAAAGATAGTGTTTCTTGTGTTTTTGTCAATTTATAGCAGCATTACATACCTCTATATCACTGGAATTTATCTTGATTTCTCTAAATAGCTACCGGGATACGGTATGAGGGGTTTATGGTATATTAAAAACTATTCACACATTTGTATTATAATAACGTTTTTGTTTTTAACAGTTCCCACGATTATCACTATTCAGATCACACAAAAAGCTTAGATATTTTGGTTAAGTTATTCAAGTTCCAATCCAATCAAGTTCACGTCAAAAGTTCATTGATAGTGGCGACATCTAGCCGACGGCATGCGAAACTTCTGAAAGCTCGATCAATGCGGATGCGTTCGGAGCGCGTTGAAGTCTTTTGTACGTTCGCTGTTATTGTGCCTCTTTTATAAGTTGGACGTAATTTTTGCGCGTCAGGAAATGCTTGATGACAAGATCTTCATCCGTCATGTGGCGAATGGGCTTCCGAGGAAAGCTTGCATGGGACCTGAAAACAAAAGTTTTCGTTTTGTGGAAGCGATTACTATCTATCACCATAGACTATATTACAATAAAGCGGTGATAGTTTAGAGAGAGTCACTCTATTGAGGAATGTAATTGTATACTAAGGCTGCATTTCATATTTACAAAATCATTTCAAACCAGTTTACGTTCCCACAGTGAGCAAGATCGCCAGATCTCATTGAGGGACTAATAGCCTAATGGCCATTTTCACTAACCATTCCTTAGGCTTATGTGACTCTTAACGACGTTTGTCTCTTTCTATCTCCTTTATACAGACTGAGATAAAAATCGCTAAGAGATTCTTAACGTTAGGCAAATGTTAGTGAAAACGAGCATTATTCCTTTTGCTAGACAAGGCAGAACTTTTGGTATTACAAACGCTTATGAGCGGTTATGTTGCACAGCTTTTCGTACAAACTTTCAACTCGAAAATCGAAAATGTTGGAAACGAACAAACCGATTCTTACAAAATAATGTATAAGTCTCAAGTCAGGCCCCATATTGAATACTGCTGCTACCTATAGGCGGGAGTACATAGGTATATACCAGCTTGGACCGTTAGACGCGCTCTAACAATTGACGACGAGCCCGAGCTTACAAATGGTTTTGAACCCTTAAGACTAAAGAGAAATTTTGCTGCTTCCTTACGTGTGTTCTAAGATACCGTTTGTATAACGGAGTTAATTCTAAGGAATTATTTGATATGATGCCCCCCGCATCTTTAATTCTTTCTATCATCGCACCGCTCGCTAACGGCAGGGAATTCACTCACACGTTGGAAGCAAAATGGTCACGTACTGTGCGGTTTCAGAGATAATTTCTCCCGAGTACGCTCAAATTGTGGAATGACCTCCCTAGAGAGGTTTTCTCGAACGAGTACAGCATGGGGTTTTTCAAAAAGGGCTTTAACTCAAAGTTCAACTAGATAGACAATCGGTTAAAATAAACTAACTAGTTTTTTAAGAAAAAATAAATAATGATTTCGTTTTTTGGACATACTCTTGTTTTTCCGACATTCACTTGTTTTTTTGACTAGCTATCAATTATTTTGTCACATTGAGCTATTTTAACTATATTCATTTGTAACACAAATGAATATGAGTTATTCATTTGTGTTTCAATTGTTTTACGACATTCAGCTATTTTCACTATATTCATTTGTTTTCTAATTTACGATGGGTCCCACAAGATATAAAATTAGATAGTCTTGTGGGTCTCACCAGACTGTGGGTATTTAAAGACATACTGTACTTAAAGACCCACTGGTGGGTCTAATTGGTGGATATCTGAAGACTAAGGGGAAAAAGGTTTTTACAGAGTCGGCAACGCGCAAGTGATACCCCTGGTGTTGCAAGCGTCCATAGGCTACGGTAACCGCTTACCATCAGTGGACCGTATGCTTGATTGCAACCTTAGTGATATAAAAAAAACTTTACATGCTTAGACGAGTCAGGCTAGTCTAAAGAGTTATAAGAGAATTTTGTCTAAAAGTCTAATAATAAAGTAATTATTGGCGATTTTGCAGACTAACCTAACTCGCTTATGCGTGGCAAGTTTTATTAGAATCGGTGATTCTAATAAGACTTTACAGGCATACGCAATCATGGCGTAAAGGTGCTGCCACACTGCTGTTTAAAAATGTTTACAAACATTTCATAACACTGATACATTTACTAACAAATGTTAGGAATTGTTACATTCTGTTAGGAATTGTTAAATGTTTTAAGTGCTCCTACACTGATGGAAATTGTTTACAAACATTTATATCATTTGAAATTATTTAACAACATAACATTTGGCCTGGATTATATGTTTACAAACAAATGATAACAAATGTTTTATTTTGTTACGATTTGTTAAATAGTTTAGAAATGTTTACTAACATTATCTAACATGAAAACATTTTCTAACATTGTGATCGTATGTTTCTTAACAAATATATTCACTAACATTTTTAAACAGCAATGTGGCAGCACCTTATGGACCGACTCCTGAATAATCCTCCCCAGATGACGGGGAGCATCGTCGGGGTACTGGCAAATCTCTGCGACCACCAACCCGCCTGACTAACATTATCTAACATGAAAACATTTTCTAACATTGTGATCGTATGTTTCTTAACAAATATATTCACTAACATTTTTAAACAGCAGTGTGGCAGCACCTTATGAACCGACTCCTGAATAATCCTCCCCAGATGACGGGGAGCATCGTCGGGGTACTGGCAAATCTCTGCGACCACCAACCCGCCTGCCAAGCGTAGTCAAGGAAAATCCCCTCATGTTGTTCAGGACACGGTTTCGGCCCCCAGTCCCCGGCGGCCTCACTATTCAGGACTACGGTACCGTAACGGTGGGGCAGGGGGTTCTAAGAATCCCCGGCAGCTATTCGGTTGCGCAAAGTAGGAGGCCTCTCAACAGATGGACAGACGATCTGGCAAGTGTCGCGACGAGCCGTTGGATGCAGGCTGCGCTGCGCAGAACTGGGGCCTTACCACCATCTTTATAAAAGCGATTCATATTCTGCTCGGTTCAGTATTGGTTCCTAAACTGCATCGCTGTCATAGTCGTAGATAGCGCCGTAGTACGGATATAACGATTCTACTCAGTTTAGGTCCTAAACTGGATCGCGATAAAAGATGGTGGTACGGGTGCTGGGCCTCGATCGCGCTAATTTACATTGTATTTACCAAAGCAAATGTGAAACGTTCCCTTGCGCACAATTTGTGTTGCGCGAAACATATAAACGGCCACCAATTAGCTGTTTTTTTGAAGCATACATTGATTTCTTTGATTATAATTATATTACATATTTATTAAGTTCAAATTACATAAATTAATAAAATAAAAACTTTCTAAATTTAGTAAATATATCGATCAATTTTTGATAGCACCTAGATACAAATACGTTTCTATGGCAACCATCTATAGGAACGTATTTTCCGCTGTCGGTCGCACGTTTTTGATTAAGTTAGTGCCTAAGCAACTAAGTTGCTTGTTAATAAAAGTCTTGTCAAAAATGTTTGTAGGACAGCGGAAAATACGTTCCCATAGATGGTTGCTATAGTAACGTATTTGTATCTAGGTGCTGTCAAAAAACTGATCTATATATTTACTAAATTTAGAAAGTTTTTATTTTATTAATTTATGTAATTTGAACTTAATAAATATGTACCTAATATAATTATAATAAAAGAAATCAATGTGTGCTTCGAAAAAACAGCTAATTGGTGGCCGTTTATATGTTTCGCGCAACACAAATTGTGCGCAAGGGAACGTTCCACATTTTCTTTGGTAAATACAATGTAAATTAGCGCGATCGAGGCCCAGCCCCCTTATTCTCAACTGTCGGAAAATATTCGAATTTCGGAAACTCTATACCTGTCACTTTTTATCGCTATGCGTCAAAGCGAGACGGCATGTGACTTTTCGAATCGAATCCGTGATCCGACAGTTGAGAATAAGGGGGCAGATCCGTTTGGAAATAGATTGGGAACGCACATCATAGGCTGATATGAATGAATTGATATTTCGATAATTTTCATATTATTATAGCCCAACCGCACATGAGCATGTTCAGATATAGATAAGTGTTTTGTGTAGGTGATTATCTGCATGACCCGATTATAGGGTACCTAGCTATTTCATGGATGGTGGAGTATTATTGTAGGTATAACTTATTGCTGAAAATATGTGAGTCTATTAAAAAAACATTGCTACAAAATTTGGGATCACAACACACAGTGGTGCCACATTTTGAAAAACTTTTTAGTTAATTATGTAGGTATAACAGTGTGGTATCCTTACGAATCGCAGTACGCAGAGCATGCACTGAGAAGTCTTAGGAACCCTGGCAGGGCGAATTCCAGGGAAGCCTCCTCCATTGCTAGTACTTTAATAAGTTCCACTGGGTCTGCTTTCATCGTTGTCATGTTGCAAATAGGACCCTGAAACAACCTTCAGTCAAAGAAATCCTTACGTCATGTCACCTTCTCGTGGTCTAAGTTATATTTTTTTGACAATAGATTATTTAAATTTTAATTTTGAAACACATTCTTCAAGTTAAAAAAGCTAAGCTAAGTTTAAGTTATTATTGTTACTCATTATCATTTTCAAATTCATCATAAAAAATCGGTAATAATACGGCCCATTCTTATTATAATAGCACATAAAAGGATAGTTCCGTACGTTCCGCGGTCACAAAAATGAAGCAAAAAAATGGATGTGTGCTGTGCCTCTTAGACCATAAGAACTTAAGGCGATACCTCGTCGGAACTAGCGACACCACTTGATTTATATTAATTGTGGTAAATAAAGAACATAATAAACAAAAACGCTTTAGTGAATGACTAAAGAATGGTATTTGTAATTTTTTGAGATGTGCTCGGTATAAGATATTCCTCTAAATGTAACCAATTTTTACATTATTGCCGAAAGTGGCCACTTTTAACAATAATAAAAAATTTGGTTCCAAATTCCGTTCTTTAGCAATTCTCTAAAGCGTTTTTGTTTATTATATTCTAAATTCAGCATAATTAATAACAATCAATTGGTGTCGCTAGTGTGCACGAGGTAGCCCCTTAAGGCTAGCCCCTTAGACCATCTTATGGTCTAAGTCGCGCATACGATTACAAATGTATTAGCTTAGACTCTCCACATTTGTAATCAGTATGCGCGGTCATAATTGTAATAAGGTACCATCTTTTTGTAGATTTTTTTAAACTCTTACTAATTTGTACAGAAGAAAAAAAATCTGAAAGCGTATATATTTCACAATATTAGCACTATAGCAATATTAGAAGATTCATCGCATCAAAACGAATACCTAATTATTACCTCAGTAACAGCGGCCACATCATATCGCTGATATTCCAATGACTTGACCATCGTCTTGGTGATCAGCTCGCACTGGTTACTCACGTGCTTCACGCACTTCCTGTACGTCTCACGGCTGACACTCGGGCACTTCTCAGCTATATCTGACGTGGCTCTGGTTACCTGTTAAAATGAATAGAGAAGAAAGGCGATCGTTGGATTTCCTCAATGTTATCTTTTATGTTGTGATGCAGGGTCAGCGCAGACAGAGAGGAGCGCAGCGGAGAGGATTTTATTGGGGCACTCGAAAATCAACTTTAAATTTATTAAAATAAAGTGCATACATGTTTGAACCTGACAAAAAATGCTCGCGAAGAATACACGGGAAGCCTCCTCGACCCATATTCTTCGTCTGACTTTCTGACGCCTTACTTTATTAATAAGTTCTTCCTTTTCTTCTTTTTTCGCCAAAAGCGCAATTATAACCATATCCCAGTCCACCATCGATGACGCACTTTCGCGACAAACTGGCATGTATGGTAGAATGGTAACCCAGAACGGTTTACTCGCGCAGGCTCGCGAAGTCGCGCGCAAGCTCGAGCATACGCGATTCGTAAAGAAAATGCCCGAGACCGCGCCAGGATTATCCCTGTCTGTCTGCGCTGACCCATATGGCCGACTCTATATGCTTGGTAAGTAGGTGTGCATAGTAATTTGTGGATTAAGAAAAATACCTAAATCTATTCGTAGGCAACGTGTGACCGATTTCCATCAGGCGGGCCTTATGCTTCCCTTAGGCTTTGTGTCACAGTTACTTTTATTTGGGACCTGTGGCGATAAAGGATTTGATATTAGAATTTATTAATTCTAAAACTCAGAGGGGCTCGGTGGCCTAGTGGTTTAAGCGCTCTAGTTTCGATACGATCGTTATAATCTCGAGCTCCTCCGTGCTTGGAAGGCACGCTAGACCGTTGGTCCCGGTTATTACAGCAACCGATTTTACATTACCCACCTACCGGTGGGTGGTAGTGTTATGGCATTGGGCTAGCGTGGTGGTGTTATGGTCCAAACTCCTCATATGTTTCTCTCGTGTAGGAAGGCCTGTGCCCAGCAGTGGGACGTATACAGTGGTGATGATGATGATGACAGACAAGAAAATAGATATGCCTTGGGGTGGGATGCGAGTGAACCAACTGCCAAGTAGCAAGTAAGTTGGCACCATTGTCGTTTAAAATAATCTAACCATTTAGCTATCGAAGACATGGAAGAATCCTATGTTTTTTTCTTGTCTCGAGTACGAGTGAGTTACAGAAGTCGCCGGGATTATACGTTGGTTCACTCGCATCCCATCTCAAGACATATCCATTTTCTTATATGTGCCCTTTTAGAAATAAACGAATTATTATCTCAAAACCTTTATCACCAGGTCCCAAATAAAGATGACTCTGGGCAATCTCCACTGGCGCGAAGACCTCAGACCACCTCCGCGAAGGGCACGGGAGTTATCCAGGGGTTTTTGACGGTATTGCAACGGTCAATTTAGACGCTGGACGATCTCTGCACACGTTTGCTGCTTTACCAGCAGCGGGTACGTTCGTCAATGGATTTCTTCTGGTAAAAAGGTTCCAAATAAAGGTAGGTTCCTAAAACTGACCTCCTTGATGTCCTTTAGGAAGAACAGTGCTTTATTATGGTAGCTTTTGAACAATTTCAGCAGTTTGGTCTTCATGTGGGTCACGAGGTCTCTCTGCGTGGGCACCTCGTAAGGCCCTATGTTCCAAGGCTTCTCTTCTTCGGGACATGAGAATTTATCTGTCTGGTTTTTAGTTGTATGCTTTTGAGTCGCGTTTAGTTTTTTCTGTATATTAAAATTTGCAATGAGTAAGGGTAATGCGAATAACCTATGTAGCTCTAAGAATATAAAGTAGTAGGCAACATCAAAAGTCTGACTCATCACATGAGGAGTTTTCGAGAATTTGCTTTCAAATGTAGAGGTTAGAAGCATAAATGTAAAATGGTTAAAGACGTATTTTTTCGATGAGTCGGTGTGCCCGACTGTGCCAAACTTTTTGTAATGATTTTTTGTCTATTATCAGTATGATGTTTTTGATACGATTTTGTTTTATTGAAAAATTATAATAGTTTGAAACTATTATAATTTTTCAATAAAAAGACGTGAACTTAATGAGAAAAGATATTATATATATATTCTTTTTTAAAACAAAATCGTATCAAAAACATACTGATAATAGACAAAAAATCATAATAAAAAGTTTGGTACAGTCGTGCACAGTCGGCAATCTGAAAACTACTAATTACTGTTATGCGTATAAACCCTAGCCGTTGGGTCTTCTAGGATTAATACCTTTTATTTGATTTTAGAAAGAGAATTTGTTTTACCAATGGGCACCACGCGGACGATTGTAGCAAAAGCTATTAATTTATATCTTTATTACGTACTACTGTGATTGTTGTTTTGATGGCTTCTGTCGGTGTGTAGGCATAGTCTGTGCTACTTTCGGCATCAGTACTATCATCTCCGAATCCAGGGAACTGCACAAATTCTGCTTCGCAAATACAGTAACCGGAATTTATCACAACGATTGTAACGCCTGTGGAGAATTGACAGTTGAATGCAATGGATTATCACAAACTTTTCAATTCAAAAGAGATGTTTGAACTTTCTATTAAACCGTTTATTAAGAGTAGTATCAGTAGTAATTTTTACTTGTCACGATGTCACAGAATTTGTGGAAAATATTAACAATTTAAACTTTATTTAGGTATTTTTACATTACCTTAACATTTCTATTGTTAATATAACATTAGTACGCATTTAATATTTATTTAACGTTAAAAGAGATGATTCAAAAATGTATAGAGACCCGGCCAGGTCTTTGTACACTTTACTAAAAAATAGGTAAAAATATACAGAACAGTGTTCAATTGTTCATTTTCTTTTTATTTGCTTCGTTGCGTGGTACAAACAAGATTTTTTTATAGAAAAAACTACAACACCTCCAAATATTCATCATGGCGCGTTTGTCACTTTGGTGGCGTTTAGTTGACTTCTATGTCACCCGCCATATTGCCATAGTGATTAACGGTGAAATGGACGAAAAATTTTAACTTTTGTACAAACAAACTATGCATGAAAACGAATAATTAGTATTTTTTACGGATTCAGGAGTTTTTTTCTGATTTTTTGAGGTACTGTACATATACCTGGCCGGATATGAAACATCTCCTTTGTCAGACATTAAAGAGAGAAAATAGAGTCTTGTGTTTATTATGCTTTTTTAGTGTTATGTGTATATAAGTGTTATGTGTATAGTGTAAGTGTGTGTAATAATATAAGTCCTAACTGAACTTACACGTAACTATTCGTTGTATTGCAGCCATAATGTTGTTGATACTGCCAATTACTAAAGAAATCCGTTCAAAATACCTAAAGGCACGTTTCCATATAACAGGACAACTTGAATTTGATCACTGAACTTTGGTAACATATTTTTTTGACAAAGCAATTGTTATATGGATTCACGATATAATTGCAATGTTGATTTATACGTTTTTAACGGGTGTGTAATGTATAATTATAATTACATATCGTATACTACTTAGATGATATACAGGATGGTGCCGTCAATGCGACAATAAATTTAAACACGGGCTATATTAATCCATAGAAATGGTTTGCCACTTTCAAAAATATCGTATTCATTTGATAATTTCATGACATTTGTATGGAATAGTGTAACGTTGGCAGCCTTATTTCATACAAATGTCATGAAATTATCAAATGAATACCCTTATTATCAAAATACATAAAATCATTTAATATAATAATTATTTTGTATACCTAGTAAACGAATAATATAATTTTAAAACAAAAAAGGGAACGGCTGATAAAATCGTTTGCTATCGAACTTACATTGTATACTATTTAAAACCAATACCTATCTACCACGGGCATGATATAAAAACAAAATGTCTAACATTCTTCTTTATACATATTACTTATAACAGGTAAACCAGTACACTGTTAATAATTAAAATAGAATAAAACTAGAAAAATTCTAATCCACCTTCTTTCTAATTTTTCTTTCTATTTCTTTTTCTATTCTTCTTTCTATTCTTTCTTCTTTCTTCTTTCTTTCTATTTTTCTAGTTTTATTCTATTTTAATTACTAAGTAATTTTTCAAACATTTATAATAATGTTAAAATCAAAAATTAAGCAGAACACTGTTATTTGAAATCTGTTAGTTTTATAATCATATTCGTAAACAGCAGACTTTGCTGCAAAAAGCGGGACCAACGCAACTACTCTACGTGCTTTTTTTTAAAAAAATCTTTTATTTAATTTAGGGTCTTTTACTATACAGTGTGTCAGTCCCATCGTAACCTAATCTAGAAACACTTAAAAACGAATGGTTGTTACTTATGAGTATTGACAATCATTGACGAGTCACCAATACCATATTGCATACGAGTGACTCTACGTGCTTTCCGGAGCTCGAGATTACAAGCTTTGACTGACCCATCCGGGATGAACCATAACAAACGTTGCTTTGATTTCATAATAGTATAATCGATTAGCTGAATAGATTATAATAACTAAACTAACTATACTGTACTGTAACAAAACTAGTCCAGTTATTGCAATTGCTAGTGTTTACATGATAGTTTTTTAAACATTGTTCTGACTCGGTAATACTTCATTGTGTGGTTATCAGCGGCTTATTAGTTATGTCGCACCACCAAAGGTTATCATTACGTACAAATTGAGGAGAGAAAAGCTAAATCCTCTATCTATTATCTAATTTCAGAAGAAAAAAATATATCGCGCCATCCCCAGGGGCAATACAAACTGTCATTTTTGCAATTCTGTTCTTTTAGGAGTAGTATTCCCAGATTTTATTCTTATATGAAATAATGAATCTTATTTATATAAGATTAATAGAATGTATCCTTACCCTTGTAGGTATATTAAAAATGAGAAGTAACTACTTACCTAAATAAAATAATGAGAATATGAGTAAATAATCAATAATAAGAAAATATAGTAAATACTTAATTAATCGATCGTAAGTGTCGCTTGATGCCGAAGACAAACAATATCAAGACGATTCATAAAACATTTCAAAATTATTAACCGACTTCAAAAACGAGGAGGTTCTCAATTCAGTTGATATGTTTTTTTTCTATGTATGTACACCCATTACACTGAGATATCTGGTCTGATTTACGTGATTCTTTTTTTGTTCGATGCGGAATAAATGCCATTTTATCATCACCAGCCTACATACGTCCCACTGCTGGACAAAGGCCTTCCTACATGGGAGACACACGAGGAGTTTGGGCCAAAACACCAACACGTTGGCCCAATGCGGGTTGGTGGGTTAAAGCGGTTGCAGGAACAATCGGGACTTAATGTGCCTTCCGAAGCACAGAGAAGCTCGAGATAACAAAATAGACCATGGCGAAAGTTGCTTAGTTTTTCGTATCGAAACCACTTCAAAAAAATCTGAAAAGCATTAAATAATTAAATTTAAGTGGGCACTTACCCCAACATATAAAAAAAAAAAAAAAAAAAAAATACAAAATTAAAAAAAAAAAAAAAAATTGTAAAATAATGAAAAAAAAAATATAAACAAACAAACACATATAAACATATAAACATATTTTTCTGGAGTTGGTGCTGAGTTGTTTCCAGAACCAATAGAAAGTGAAGCACCGACTCCAAAAAATATGTTTCAAGGGGATGAGTACTACTACCTACTTAATTAAATTTAATTAATTTTTAATAAATTTTAGTATTTTAAAATCGTTTTTTTTTATTCAACTCGATTGAAACTTGTACTAGGGTTTGAGTGTAGGTATTATATTCTTTGTAAGGGGGGTACTGATCATAAATTATAATATTCATACACTCACACCTATTGGCCCTAATTCTGGCAAACACATGCTAAGTTTAATTTAAGTTCAGTCTATTTCTTTCTCTCAAAATGAATACGAAAAGGATGGCTGTCATATAAATTGACATTTAGAAAGGTGCGTTCAATTTTCGACCTTATTGAACGTGCTAAGTGTTTAGGAGGCACCTCAAAATTGTCTATGGTTTCTTTAAAATCTATCTAAAAAGTGACAGCTCTAAACAGATTCTTGCTATATTTTTCCTATTATTTATTGTGGGAAAGAGATATACTGTACTTAAATTTTGAATTAAAGTGTGTTTCCAGAATTAGGCCCATTATCTAGCCCAAAGTAGAGCTTGTGTTATGGATACTAGATAACGGAGAAATAATGATAATAATATGTATATATTAGAAATATACTAAATAAACATATAAACATCTATGACTCGTAAACAAATGCTCGTACTCGTCATACAAACATTTGCTTCTACCGGGATTCAAACCCGGGACCTCTAGACCGAGTAGTAAGTACCTTGATGAGACTCGCGGTTTGCTGAAGGTAACTTATTAATGATTATACAAAATCACGTTAAAGTTTAATTTTTTATTCATTTTGTGAGTTAAAGTTTGTGAGATTTTGTGAGAATAAATAATTATTATTATTTTAGGATTTAGGAAGCTTATTTTTATTTTAACTTGTTTCTTTGTCGTACTTCCCAAAGCAGTTGGAATTCTGTTCCGGCACATGTTTTATGTGTTCCCTCCATCCTTATCATTGGTTACTTTAAAAGAGGCATGAAAAGGCACAGAGACTTGGCATAATCTGTGGGCATAATCGTGGTGCTTCGTGATATTGCTCTGAGGTAATTTGCCATGGTATGTTTAAAAAATCAATAGAATCGTTACCATGGCAACGGTTGTTTAATTTCCATTTAAGTGTTAGAACATCAATATATCACATCTGTTTAAAATTATTATTAATTAATTACCTAAATCAAATGGATAAGGCTCTGAGTGCAGAAGACATAAAGGCCATGGAGGGCCAGTTGAGGGTCAGCGTGGAGGAGGACAAGAAATACTGGAGGGTGAACGACGTGAAGTGTGATGCTATTTATACCGCCAAGACTTACGAAGAATTTGCGTGAGTTTCTGTCATTGGTTTGATCTGCTATCATAAACAAAAAAAATGTCATTTCTCAGGATGTATTCTAAAAGGAGTTGTCCCAAAAAGGTATGGAGATCTGGCGTGTGAATCGTTCTGGATCGGCCACCAACACCGATTTGGATTCTGACTACACCAAAAAAATGTCGCGATTTCGTCGAAATTGGTCGCTCAAATATCTGAGTATGTCGGACCATGGCATAAAAGTTATAGGGGTATATTGGTGGCCCAGCCAGGACGCATTCGCCCCAGATCGGCCACCTCAATATCTCGAAAAATATACTACCTAACAAAAATCGGTTTCATCTCAAAATATGTCCCGAATATGTAGCGATTATTTGACAAATCTCAGATTTTGTCGGAAAGTTAAAAGATAACGGAGAATCTATTTTTCACCATACAACGTATTGACAATGGCAATAGTTTTACAGTGAGACTGCCTTTACTCCGTTCTTTTTCAGGTATAATTTCATTTCGTGTCAGCTTCATACAAATTTTTCAGAATAAAATTTCGAGTGAGCTATAAACGAACGTTATAAAATAATGATGCTATATTTGGGCACGTAGTTGGTCTTATAAAACGTATTGTAGCATAGAAATGATCGATTTCGAAATAATGAATCAGATGTCTATGGAAACTGGAATTTAGCCTACAGTGCACAGTGTGACGATTAGTTGACTTCTATTTCTATATCTATTTATTTATTTGTTTTATTTATTTAGGACAACAAACAACTGTACAATAAACTCACTAATTGATACATGTATTTTCATGGTTGTAGATGTACAATCAGCACCGTTATCCACACATACACACACATACATTACACATACATTAGTTACGTTATACATTAGTGTGATTGATGCAATATTAAGAGACACTTCACCAGGACATATTTTGAAACAAAAAATAGAATTAAATATTACTCAGTGATTCTCAGAGGTGCTTTTTGAGAACATATGGAGACATACCATAACTATCTAAATCTAAACTACAAAATAAATCATTAAATAAATGCATAATTCGCCTAAGTTGCGCTCGCTGACCTGCGTTAGTTCTACAATTTCTAGGGACAAAGAAATGGTAAGTTTTTTTATACAAAGCCCGACAAATGACTCAAACTCACCTGGTGTGAAGCGGTAAGAAGAGTCCATATGCGAAGACAGCTAGCGCAGTTCAGACACTGCTCTAGCCGCCTCCACCTTGCCGGCCCGAAAGGTGCTTTGTCACGCCTCTTTTGAAGGCAATATAAAAAGGAGGGAACACATGTGCTGGAAAAGAATTCCAAGTTCTGGAAGTACGACAAAGAAACGAGCTACTAAATTTCTTTGTACGTGATGTTGAGGTGAATTAATGACTCCGAAGACCGGCACGCGTGCTCCTGAGTAGAAAGGGGGAAGATGGGATGAGGTTAAATAGCTCCTCAGAGCACTCTCCGTGATAAAGCTGATAGAAGGCGCTAAGTGACGCTATGCCTCGACGCATTTGCAGAGGCTCAAGCTTGTTCTTGACCTCTACATCGCCAACGATACGGACAGCACGACGCTGCAATCTGTCCAGGGCATCGAGTAGGTACTTGGCGCAGCCATCCCACAAGTGCGAGCAATATTCCACGCAAGACCAGACCTGAGTTTTATAGAGCAGGCATAATTGGTCAGGCGTGAAAAATCGACGCACCTTGTTCAGGACACCGAGCTTCCGGGAGGCTGTTTTGATCATGGTTTCGATGCAGTTTCTGGAATTCAGATCGCAACATATCTCCATGCCTAGCAAGTTTAGGGAGCCCTGTGCTGAAAGAGTGGTGCTCTGAAGAGACGGAAGGGGAAGGAATGGCGACATTTTACTGTAAACGCGCACACCTGTGTTTTCTTAGCATTGAACTCAACAAGATTGTTAGATCCCCATTCAGATACGAGGTTCAACACCGTGTTGAGCTCAATGGTAAGATTCTCTCTTTCTCTCTCGGTTTCAGCTCGCCCAGCCCCTGGGCGACTGTAATATTCCCCATGTACTGTACTGTCATCTGCATAGCAATGAATGTTTCCTAACGGAAGCATGTCTTTGATATGCAGAAGAAAGAGTGTGGGGGATAGAACAGAGCCTTGTGGTACACCAGCATTCACTGACATGAAGAGAAGACCCCTGTGTCTTCTCTTTTTCAGAGACAACAAGGAGAATTTATTTAGCGAGTCGATATATGATTTTTTAGCATGAGAGCATGTGTAATTAACTAAACGAAGAAATTTACGTTGAACCAACTCTATACGGTCACAGTATTTTGCGTAATAAAATAAAGATTACAAATAATAGAACAGTATTCAAGTTGAGATCTAATAAGAGTCTTGTAAAGCAGTAGGTAGGTTTTTGGTCTTTTAAATGAACTACAAGTCCGAGACACTACGCTTTGTTGGTAATATTTTCTATATGAATATAAAAATGCAGTTTTGAGTCAATTATTAAACTCAAGTCTTTTATCATTGAAACTCGCCCAAAAATTGTGTTACATAGTTGGTAATCATAATATTGATTTTGTTGTTTTTTTTGGTAAAAGTAATTGATTTACATTTGTTAATGTTAAGATGCAATATATTTACAGTGCAATAGTCAGAAAGACGGTCCAAATCAGTCTGTCCAAATGTCCCCAGTCATATTGAATAATGGTATAAAATCGATATATAATTTAGAATTTTGTACAAGTGAATTATACATGAAAACTAATTATCAGTATTTTTATTATTGTTTATTTTTTTTACTGTTTGTGTAAAGTTTTATACGATAATTTCTATACATATGTACAGATAGAGGATATTGGTCGTCCCCATGTTTCTTCTGGTAGGACAGCCTGTAACACGAGAAAACGCCCGAAATTTTATTAATATTATTTATTTATTTCAGCGATCGCGTGGCGGCTGCTCACCTCCGTCCCTTGGAAAGGAGCGACTACAAACAAAAGACTCCCAAGAGCTGGAACCAGTTTGCAGCTAAAGACAAGGAGTATCCAGAGTAATTTTTTACCTATCTTGGGAAGGGTGTCATAATATGTAGGTAGTTTCGAATGCCGATGTCGTGAAACACGCTGATGCGAAAAATGTCCTGACTTCGAATCGTGTAGAAATTTAATTAATATAACAAAAAACAGGAAACTATAGTAACGCGCTGAAAGAAAGAAAGAAGGATTTTTGTTATTGACATACACTAAACATAAAAACATACATACAATACAACATAAAACTTAGCTAGAAAAATAAAACAATTAACACTTAACATCATGTGCAGTCAACAAAGATCTATCTCAGCATAAAGCTTCTGCGGCGTTATGAAAATGTCGCGGAAGCGCTGTTATTATGATTGGGCCTTGGGTGTGACGTGTGATGAAATAGACTTAAACCTTGCTTGGATAATGATCTACCAAGGACTTGGGATCGTCGTCATCAGCATCATCATCATCATCATATCAGCCTGCATCCAAACTTGGAATGATCAGTTTCTTTTGACATAAGATTACCTATGAATTTACTTGATACCTTAGCGTTGTTCGCGACTCCGCGACTACTTACATAACTCGAATTAACAAAAAAAAATAATACAAAAATATTTATTTCGTAACTTATAGCCTAATACAGTTTATAGTGGCTGGAGCTTCCTTTTAAGCAAGAAATTTGTTTGTGTTAGGAAGCACCGCTCTTCCATAACAGGATAACATTAGAAGACTTAAGCTTTATAGCAATTTAAAATTTTGAAACATTAGTAGATTTTACGCTTAATATTACCAGTGCGTGTGTGTGTTTCTGTATGTGTGTGTGTGTGTGGTGTGTGCGTGCGTAATTAACAAACTAACGGCCTGGCCACGGGAACGGGCGGCGGAGGCGTCTCGGCAACCACCGCGCGGTCACGACGACGCGCTGCGAGGCCGACATCGAGACAGCGCGCAGTGGTTGCCAAGACGCCACCGCCTCGCAGCCGCCGCCCGTTCCCGTGGCCAGGCCGTTAGTTTGTTAATTACGGACGCACACACCATACACACACACACACACACACACACACACACACACATACAGAAACAATCGAATATTTTCCGACAGTTGAGAATAAGGGGGCAGTGCAAAATTTCTTCGGAACAGCGTGCTTCGCGATATCGGCAATCAATACCGCGTAAGGCACTACTTGAGAAGAATAATAAATTATTAGTAAATTAGAATTAATTTAGAATGTTTTTCTCTGCTCATTTCCTAAACCGTAAAAACCCAGAACCGATAAGAGGTATAAACAGTAAGTACCTACATAAATATTTATCAATAGCATCAAAAACTTTAAAGAAAGGGAAATGTAAAAATTAAAATTATTCCTACTTAATTAGTAATAAGTAACCCCGATAAGTGGTTAATTTAAAAGATAAATAACGAAAACTCAATTTAAAATATATCCTAACGCTCTTTGACAGCTTTTCCTATGATTCTCATTTGTTTTATTATGGGGTTTCGAACCTGTCCGGCTTGTATGTATATGTCGCCGCTACCGTCTAGTTAAATTTGCTAATTTTATGTCAAATGTAAATACAAATAGAAAAAATAAAAATATCATTTAACTTAGTAATTTACATTGTGCTTTCAAAAATATAAATACAGGAATATATTTTATAAGGTTTTTATTTATTTTTTATTTGATAAAACAAGCCGCCTTTAAAATTAAAAATTTAATACGGCTTTCAAAGTTACGAGTGTTTAGAATAATAACAGACGGTTTTGAGTATATACCTACCAAAACAAATCTTAGATATTATGTCGTACCATGTGGTCGTACCTATTCAATATAGACGGAAAATTTTTCCTAAAATCACCCAACCAATTATTATTATTATTACTGCAATTTTTGTGTGGGAAAATGAACAAGTTCGTTGGGTTTCATTCAAATTCATGTAGAAAGTCATCATTATTACATTTGAAGAATTTTATCCGGAGATTTTTCAAAAAAAAATCTGAAATAGTTATGCGTAATCGACGGACAATGATATTTTATACGTACATACCTAGATGTAAGACAACATTGATATGTAAAATGATTTGTGTGGCACCCAGGATAAACAATAACTCCAGTTATTATCAAACTGTCGTCGTTTCTACATTCAATCCGAAGATCGCTCCACAGTTGTTTGATTCTAAAACAATATTAGTTATTTATTCAATGTAAAACGCTTCGCCGAGGAATCCAAAGAATCTAATCGTTTTACGCCCTTATAAATGTAACAATAAAAATTTAAATATCGCTATATCAGAAATACAGACCATAATTTATTACCAAACTCTAAATTTAGACGGCTTTACGAAGACTACTTCCTTTTCTTGGGGTTGGACATGAGGATGATGACTTCAATTTTGGTGTGACTGCTCTCTTTCTTCGGGTGGTAGAACCGATGGTCGTTGCGGTCCATCCGAAGCAGGGGCTTGAAGTGCCAGCCGTAACTGAGTATATGAATTAAAATGAAAACGTATACAGTCAGGCATACTATCCTACTTTTTGAAATGAATGTTTTTTTTTTATATACAACTAGATGACGAACAAGCTGACGGCCCACCTGATTGTAAGCGGTTACCGCCGCCTATTGACACCTGCAATAATAAGGAAAAGTCACTTGATATTGCAGGTGCGTTGTCATCCTGGGGCCTAAGATGAAATGCCGTCCATGCCCAGTAATTGCACTGGCTACCTTTGCCTTCAATCCGAAACACAGCGAACTGTTTCACGGCTGCAATAAGAAAGGCGGTGGTACCTACCCAGACGACCCTACATACGGGTCTACCACCTAGTGAAATTTTGGGGCTTCTGATCAAAATACCGCGACATGTTTTTTCCTGTCATATAAAAGCCATAGCAAATTATTTAAATATGTAGAAGTTTTAGGCAACTACATATAAGAAACCTTACCAAGAGTATTAGGTATATAGCGATCAGTATTAGGTATATATAGAGTCAGCGCGTGAGCCTCGTGTCGTGCGGTCGGCGTGCTATTGCGTAGCGAACAAAGCTTCGTTTTTGTGTTCGAAAATGTCGAATGTTGTAAAGTGCAATAGTTGCAATATTATTATAGATGAAATGTTGGCATACATTCAAAATAAAATATCTGTAATTGACGAAGAAACGTTAGTGCGAATATGTACGTCTTCGTTTTCGAGTAATCAAATTGAAAAATCGAAGGAGTTATTGTTTGAATCAGTGTGCGTTGATAAACTCAAAATAAGGCGAAAAAATAAAGGGAAGGAACAGCGAACTCTGATTGATATTGTGAATGTATTTAAATCGACGGAAACAGATCTGTTCCCGATTTTTGTCGCAAGAGATTTGGAGCGGCTACCTCCTATTTTATTTGACCACCTCGATTGTACCAAGCTTTTGAAAGATTTGCTTCTTGTACAAAATGAACTAAAGGATGTAAAAGCAACATATGTTACACAAAATCAGCTTAGCGAGTTGAGGTCGGAGGTAATAAGGATGCGAAACGACTCATTAATACCAGCATCTATTTGTAAGGTTAACACGAAGCGGGGAGGATGGATTATGGATAGTGGCCCGGTGGGGCTGTCACATATACAATATTCATCAATAAGTAAATCCACTACGAACATTAGCAGCGAAGAGGAAAGTACGGAGGAGCGTGAAACTACCTCACAAAAACGCAGTAAATTTGTCGCAGTAAGTGGCGAAAAAATTGATTGCGAAACAGCTGTGCCGCAACCGCAACGGACGGTTGACGATGACTTCGCCCCTCAAATGACCGAACAAAGTTTGACCATGAAGGTGCCAGGGGTCGGGACTTCGCCGGATCGGGCTTCAATGTTGCAGCCACAATACCAGTGCCTTAACCACAACGATGTTGTAGAACCAGTGCAAACCGAAGACTGGCAACAAAAAACCAAGCGTCAGAAACCTAGAAAATATCGTTACTCGGGCATTGCTGGTATCTCAAGGGACAACGAAAGCAAGTTTAAAGCCGCGGAGAAAAAGGTGCCTATCTTTATTACCAAAGTGCACAAAGAGACAACCGAGAAAGATATTACGGAATATGTATATCGGAAAACGAGAGAGAATATTGTATTAGAGAAAATATCATTAAAATATGAAAAAGGTCATAATGCATATAAATTCTTTATCCCGGATCACAAGTTGAATTTATTCCTGGATAGTAAGTTGTGGCCAGAAGGGATTATATTTCGACGTTTCGTAAATTACAAGCCTCGAAAACCGAATAGTGTAAATGTTACCACTGTGCACGGCTGTTATAAAAATCTGAATGAGTAATAAGTCTTCATATAATCTGGTGAGCTTCAACTGTAAGAGTGTGAAACGATCAGTGGAGAGTATTAGACAGTTATGTCTCTCATCAGACATAATTGCTTTACAAGAGACCTGGTTGCTGCCAGATGATATTCATTATCTAAGCAACTTAAATGACAACGAGTTTGGGTACACTGGGACGTCAGCGGTGGATACTAAGGCGGGCATGCTTAGAGGGCGTCCGTACGGCGGCGTCGCACTTCTGTGGAGAAAAAGTGTTTTTAACAACGTTTCGGTTGTGCAATGTGATAACCCGCGAGTATGTGCTGTTAAGGTAACCATAGATAAAGGATCGTTCTTGGTGTTTAGTATTTATATGCCCACGGACAGTAACGCGAATCTGTTGGAGTTTACGGATTGTCTCAGTTTGGTAAGCGCTATCATTGATAATAATGACATTGAGACTGTATATTTGCTGGGGGACTTTAACGCACATCCTAGTAAACCTTTTTATAATGAACTGGACTGTTTTTGTTCCGAGTTGGAATGGTTCTGTGCCGATGTCACATTTTTAGGTTTAAAATCTGAAACTTATACCTATATTAGTGAAGCAAATGGGTCGAGACGCTGGCTTGACCACTGTGTGGTCAGTGGTTCGGCTATGCTGACAGTTGTAAATGTTTATGTTAAATATGACGTCCTGTGGTCTGACCACTTTCCTCTTGTAATACAGTGCAAGTTAGATGACATTAATTCTAAATTGAGTCAAACAATAAACACCAATGAACAGTGTAATAAAATACGTTGGGGTGAAAGAAATCCTGACCAAATAGACATGTATAACAAATTGTGCAATTACAATTTAAGATTGATAGATTTTTCTAGCGAACTAAGTAAATGTAGTAACTATATTTGTAATAATTTAGACCACAGAAATATTATTGATAAAATGTATGACGATATTGTTGATATACTATATCAAGCGGCATATGACAGTCATTCGCTGAAAAGTTTTATTAGTAAAAAGCCGGTTGTTGGGTGGAGCAGGTATGTGAGTGACGCGCATAGGATAGCCAGGCAGAAGTTTGAGCTATGGACTCTGGGCGGAAGGCCGAGGGATGGTCGTGCTTGGAATGAGATGCAGTCGAGTCGAAGGATTTTTAAATCTAGGTTGCGTTGGTGTCAAAATCATAGTGATCAAATTAAAATGGATATCGTAGCATCACATCATTCTAGGCACGACTTCCGAAATTTCTGGAAGTCGACAAAGAAACTTAATGGCAAGGCTGGCGTGCCAATGGGTGTGAATGGTATCAGCGAGCCGGCGGGTATAGCGGAGCTCTTTCGGGAACATTTTACTGTGAAATCACCCTTAGGGCCGTCACGGCCGGTGTGTGGTGCTGCTTGTGGTTTTCAGGAGCACAAGACCCTTTTCACTTCAAAAGAGGTCAAACAAGCTATTAACTTAATGTCACGAGGCAAGTCTCCTGGCCATGACAACCTTAGCATTGAGCACCTTAAATATGCAGGTTGTCACCTGCACAGAGCGCTGGCAATGCTGTTCTCGCTGTGTGTGGGACATTCCTATTTACCTGCTCGGATGACGAAAACAGTAGTGGTGCCAATTGTTAAGAACAAAACCGGTGATATTGGTGACAGAAGTAATTATCGACCCATCTCGCTGGCTACTGTTATCGCGAAGGTGTTTGACAGTTTGCTTAACGCCGAGCTTGATAAATATTTGCAAATACATGATAACCAATTTGGTTTTAAGTTAGGGCTCTCTACTGAAACAGCCGTGTTGTGTTTAAAGCAGACTGTCAGGTACTACACCCATAGAAGCACGCCCGTTTTTGCCTGTTTCCTTGACTTATCGAAGGCGTTTGATCTGGTTCATTATGACATTCTGTGGCAAAAATTACATGAAACGTCAATGCCGGACGAACTAATACACATTTTTAGATATTGGTACCAGAGCCAGATCAATGTTGTTCGGTGGTCGGGAGCCTATTCCGTTCCATACAGGTTGGAATGCGGGGTGAGGCAGGGTGGACTGACTTCGCCCAAGCTCTTCAACCTTTATGTAAATGCATTGTTAGAGGAGCTTAGCAGCACGCATGTCGGCTGCCATATTAGTGAAACGTGTCTCAATAATATTAGTTACGCTGACGACATGGTGTTGCTGAGTGCCTCAGCATGCGGCATGTCGAGATTGCTTGGCATTTGTAAAAAATATGCTGATAACCATGGCTTATCATACAATTTAAAAAAGAGCGTATATATGGTCTTTCGGGCCCGAGGAAGAAATCTTGATGATGTACCAGCTATTAAGCCTAATGAGTGTCCTCTAAGTAGAGTAGAAAAATTTAAGTATCTGGGACATCTGGTGACCTCGGACCTGAAGGACGACGATGACATTGAGAGGGAGCGTAGGGCGCTGTCTGTAAGGGCTAATATGATAGCTCGCAGGTTTGCTCGTTGTTCGAGAGAGGTCAAAATAACTCTTTTCAAGGCCTTTTGTACATCCTTTTACATGAGCAGTTTGTGGGTGAGCTATTCGTTAAAACAGTACAGCGCGCTACGTGTCCAGTATAATAATACATTCAGGACGCTGTTGGGGCTGCCAAGATTCTGCAGTGCATCTGGGATGTTCGCCGAGGCGCGCGTGGATAGCTTTCACTCCATCATGCGCAAACGGTGCACATCCCTGGTGCGTAGGGTGAGGGCTAGCCACAGCGGTATCCTGAAGGTATTTGCAGAAAGGTTTGACTGTCAGTACCTGAACCATTGTAGCATGGTTCACCTACTGAGAAATGTCAAAATATTATTTTGAAAATATAACTTGTGGTGACTTTGACAATATTGACTGTTATTATTTCATGTGTGCTAGACTTATTTAAATTTAATTTTTATTTAAATTTGTATTTTGATTTTAATTTTAATTTTAATTTTATTTTTTGATTTTAATTTTGATTTTGATTTAAATTTGATTTTAATCTTAATTTTGATTTTAATTTTAATTTTGATTTTATTTTTGATTTTATTTTTGATTTTATTTTTGATTTTATTTTTGATTTTAATTTTGAGTTTGATTTTGATTTTAGATTTTATTTTAATTTTAATTTTAATTTATTTTAATTTTAAATTTATATAATGGATTGGAATTGTTACTATATGGGTGTAATTTGCCTGAAGTAAATAAATAAATATAAATAAATAAAATATAGCACCGTATTTCCAACGTAATATATCTGTCGTAGCCGTCTGGCCAAATTAGCTACTTAGCTGGACGCCTAGGCCGTTGATTAAACGCCGCCATCCAATGAAACGGCTGAAGGACAACTAGCCAAGTCATTGAGCGCAACGTTTAACCAGATAGCAGGTCGTCTAAATTGAAGAGCTTTTCGTGACTGTTTGAGTGCTTGGTAGGTTCAAGGTTGTTTTTATGACCACATATCCGAAATAGTTTTGGTTTTATGTGGTCATGAAAAATAATCTTGAATCTTTTTTTTGTTAAGTGGTGACATGGCCTACGATGATACATGCTTAGGTAAGCATATTAAAGTGCCTATTCACTCTAGCCTTAAAGACGTCCAAATCGTAGGTTTCGGGAAACAGATTGGCAGGCAGAGAGTTCCACTCCTTGGCAGTTCGTATTAGAAAGGACTTGGCGAAATGCTTTGTGCGGATGGTTGAAATATCCACAACATAACGGTGAAAAGCCATTCTACGTCTGGTCCCTCGATGGTAAAAGGGAGCTGGTGGAATTAATTCGTGTAATTCCCTCGCACACTCTCCGAATTGTATACGATAGAAAACCGACAAACCTATTAATCAAACCAAATCTCTTCAGTACAAGACTAACTAATTCAGTACCCTAGGCATAAGCGGACTTTCAATACGCAATGTTGTTAAACGCTGAGCGAGTCTACTTCAACTATCGGCCTAGGCATTAAAGTGGATGCCGGCGTTTAATCAACGGGCAAGGCAGCTAATTGAGCGGCGAATTTAACCAGATGGCGGCGACATATCCACCACTTGAGAAGCTGATTAATGTTTAAGTAGTGATTTGAGCATTTTGAGGGCTCCGTCCCCTTATTCTCAACTGTTCGAAAGGATTTGAATATCGAAAACTCAATACCTCTATCAGGCTCTGTCACGGTACGTACGAGAGAGATGGGATACGGCTTTTCGAATCGAATTCATGATAACGATAAGGCTGTTCTGGTTTGGATTACGGAAACAAGGCAGTTTTCGTCATGGTCTTACGGACACAAAAAGATTATTAACTTTGTTTAAGCTGACTACATCAAGTTAATTTTTTTTAATATTCTATTTTAATTTTCGACGTACCTACAAAAAACGAATGCATAAAAATCCGAACAAATCGGGATTGATAACCGACGACGTCGAAACTGCACGCATAGAGTACATTTTTTTATGCGGGTATGCACGTACATACAAACAGCAACACTTAACTGCCCGTTCGAGACGCAACAGACAGAAAGGTAGAAAGAGCTGAAATTATTTGTACAACAGCATCAGGGCAGTTAAGAGTGTTGCTGTTTTTAACCCCCGACGAAAAAAGAGGGGTGTTATAAGTTTGACGTGTCTGTCTGTGTATCTGTGTGTCTGTCTGTGGCATCGTAGCGCCTAAACGAATGGACCGATTTTGATTCTGTTTTTTTTGTTTGAAAGCTGATGTCACTACGATGGTTCTTAGCTATAATTTATAAAGATCAGTTCAGGCGTTTGATGACTATCAGCTCATTTTCTACATCATATTAGGATTTTACTAACTTTTACAGATCCGATTGATTTCAAATTTCGTGTACTGTCACTTCGATGACATTCCCATGACATACTA
Organism: Nymphula nitidulata; assembly: GCA_947347705.1. Taxonomy (NCBI): domain Eukaryota; kingdom Metazoa; phylum Arthropoda; class Insecta; order Lepidoptera; family Crambidae; genus Nymphula; species Nymphula nitidulata. The sequence goes on from OX374639.1 coordinate 7,862,091, forward strand.
ACTTTGAGCTGATCCTATACCATCAAAAAGTCTGCGAAATGCTTAATTCTTCAGAAACTTACAGCAGAGATAGCGTGTTTGGGCTCTTATGAATAGTTTTAATGAGATGGTGTTAGATAGATGATTAATGACGCCGGGGGTTACTTAAAATTTTTAATTTTGCAATTATTACGTATCCGTATGACTAACTCACACACTATGGTTGGGATCTGTCGTACGTGTTCGCTTCTTAGGGTCCGCAGGAGTCAAATTCGTACGAAAACGCGTTGAAACTGAGGTTGAAACTGAGTGTAGCCTTACACCTGATTCTCCGTGGCGGGTGAGGGATATTTGCTGTGTGGCCCTTTAGCCCTGGTCTGCGCGACGTTGTGGTGGTAGTTTTCCACCTTCTCCGCCTGTTCCTTGGACTCCGTTCTATGCTGGTCGTGTGCTGCATAGAACTTGCCTGTCACTGGTATCGCTGTAGAATAGAATCAATTTTTGTAGGTATAGCATGATGATGATGTATTTCGTGCCACGCATGATCGACGTGGAAATCTTTGTGGGAGGCCTTTGTCCAGCAGTGGGCATCTTTCGGCTAAAATGATGATGATTATCATGATGATATCCTTCATTCCAATAATAAAGAATTATCAGATGTTTATTTTTAAATAACACTCAATTATAGTGTTGTGGTCCTACATCCAGTAAGGTTGCCAGGGCTATTGAGGAAGCATTGTGGGTAACAGGGGGTCTTGGATCCACGTCTGCTTGTCCATAGATACGAGTATTCATTACTTCTTGATTTTTCTACACGCAACGAAGTGTTAAAAACTCCTACAGTTACGTTAACTGTATACAACAGGCAGGTCGTAAGTTTGTTGAAAATTATATAATAATATTGGATACTAGATAACATACCATATTATGTGAGGAGCTTGGTGGTGTAGTGGCTTAATGATTCTGGATACGATTCCGAAAATAAAGCAACTTTCGCCATGGTCAATCCCGGATGTATCAATAAAGTGAAGTCGAGCTCCTTTGTGCTTGGAAGCACATTGAGCCGTTGGTCCCGGTTGTCGGCACTGGACCATCATGGCGGTGCTCTGGCCTAAACTCTCCATCTGTTTCTCCCATGTAGGAAGGCCTGTGCCCAGCAGTGGAATATACCGGGTGGCGATGTCGATACGACAATAAATTTAAACATAGGCCTCATTCTTAATTTTTGATTTTAACATTATTATAATTGTTTGAAAAATTACTTAGTAATTAAAATATACAAAAATTTCACGTCCAGAGGCGGGAATCGAACCCGCGACCTTTCGCAATTCGGGCGACTGCTCTACCTGCGACGGGATTGCGAAAGGTCGCGGGTTCGATTCCCGCCTCAGGACGTGAAATTTTTGTATATTTTAATTACTTAGTAATTTTTCAAACATTTATAATTATGTTAAAATAAAAAATGAAGAATATTTGAAAGCACTGCCCCAACAACCGAATCGTAGGTACCTATATGTAAAAATTCTCGTTTCGGATGTTGAAATAGAACATTTCGACATTGTAGGGTGGACGTTAGCTTATAACACAAATACAGATAGACTAGAAGAATTTCACAGGGATATCCCAAGTCCTGGGTAGCTCAGTTAGTTACCGCAGTCGCCCGGATTGCAAAAGGTCGCGGGTTCTATTCCCGCCTCAGCACGTGAAATTTTTCTAGTTTAGATATATTTTTATAAGTAAATATCTTTTAGAATCAATATAAAAAAATATTTTTCAATCAAACGAAATAACTTAGAAGTGGAATTAAAAAAAACATTAATTAAGAAATATCGGGTCACTAACGTTGATAAGGACGGCAACAGCTCAAATACGTAGACTGTTGATGATGAGGCCTTTTTTTCGCACAAAATAGCCTTCTTAACTATTAATAAATAAATTTAAATTCTATTTCCAACAAACAACCTAAGCGAAAAATAGTAGGCAAATAATTAGATTAATAATAATTAGTCTTGACTCTTGAGTAAGTGACTCACATCCAAAATTCGGGCGGTATATCTTATAGTTCCGGAAGTGCTTCACCTCACGGTAGATAATCTCGTTCAGCATCTGGATGTCTACTGGCATCCTGGTGCCGAAGGTGCATTTGCCCTCAACCATTGCTAATCTATATCAAAAAATCAAAAATACAGGGTGTTACCACAACCCTGTATTACCTCTCGAATACGAAGGCAGGTGACAGTGCTGGTCACCTTAAACACGACTTGCTAAAAAATAAATTTAAAATCGCGAAAAAAATTCCTTTCCTACAAATTGTAATATCTACACGGCCTGTTTGTATGGAACAGCTAGTTGTTTTTCGTGATCACAAATTTATTTTTCAACTAATCGTGTTTAAGGTGACGGGCACTGCCACCTGCCTTCGTTTCCGAGAGCGTCCTCCTAACATCCTGTATGTTTATTCAATTAATCCCCCAAGTAGCTCTTTTGAATGGTGGAATCTATTACAAAAAATATAATGTTACAATGTCATCAAACCTTAAAATTTGAAGACAGCGCCTCTTTCCCAGCGTAGAGCAATGTACAGAGGGTAGCACATCAAGCGTAACAGGTCGGTTGGAAAATGATTGACGATATTATTACAACGGATTAAGGTGGTAAAACTTTTTAAGGTAAACTATGTGTGTATTAAAGTACCTAATTCATATATCTTTACCTGAAATTTAATGTAGGTAAGGGGCGTAAAGAAAACTATAAAAATTTATTTAAAAACCATCACAAAGCACAAGTCCTTGGACCTTGTTTTGACAACATCATTGTGTCCATAGAGAAAAAATAATTATTGATTGTGTCTCTCATAGCCTCCGTGGTAGTTAGCGAGTTCTAAATGAATATTATGTTTATGTCATATGATTTTATCAAATATTATATTTCTAGCTGTGTCTTTATTATCGAGTTTGTTTTATATACTAGGCAGCTTTGCATTAGATACACGGAACAGTGTCAACAGCTAGGTCACAACTAATCAACCAAAGAGTAATCACCAAAGAGAATGTTACGCTTGATGTGCTGTCGACCGTACATATACCTCTCGCTCGTAGTCTAAATAAAAGCTTATCACGAGTTAAATAAAAGAACCCATGTGTATATTATTAGGTCCTTCCTATACGTAGTTTCGAATTGGTACGTTGGAGCGAAAAGTCTTTGAAGCGAATTCCACCAGGGCGAATGAAACTGCAGCGACAAACAATGTGGCGAAAAATGTCTGTAATTACATTATGCTACTTTAAAACTAAAAAGGTGAAATCAAAAGACAGAAAGTAAAAGTTTCAGTTAAATCAACAAAAAAAAAGTTAAATTCTCAATACTATGTCTTCGAATATCCGTTTTCAACAAAATTAAAAGGTTATTAAATGTCAAAAACCATGTATCTTTAGCACGTCTCTAAGGAATAGCTCTAATAGAGCGTTAGATAAAGAGAATAATTAAAAAAAATACTATAATCGAGTATTTATGCTTGTATAAAATCAACGGTGCTCATTTTGTTTTTATTTTTTATAATTTCTGCTATGGCTTTTCCTCGTAGTTAAATTTTTTTTTGGTGGCGTCTGAGGGGTTTTCCTTAGAATTCTTTCAATTTTATGAGTCGTTGTGTTCAGCTCTTCAATTAGTCTAATATCTTACAGAAAATTATTAATATTGTATTGGTTAAAGACTATGTATGTAATTGTAGAGGTATTTACATATCAAAACGGGAAGAATATTTTACAGGATATAGGTATAGCGCATACGTCTCCTACATAATTGTAAGTTTATTGACATTTGATAACAAATTAATTTGGTTGAAAACGGATACTTATAGATATAGTACTCGGAATTTAACTGTTGTTTTTTGTTTATTAAACATTTACTTTCTTCTTTTTATTTCACCTTTATAGTTTTAAAGTAGCATACATGTAATTACAAACACTTTTCGCCACAATGTTTGTCGCTGCAGTGCGAGCGAGCGAAAAGTCTTTGAAGCGAATTCCACCAGGGCGAATGGAATTCGCTTAAAAGACTTTGACAATGGAAGAATCAATTGTGTCTGGAATCTCATGCTTGACGGGTTAATATTATTTTGTGGCGTAGTGTTATTATTGTGAGTAAAGGGTAATAAATTATAAAATAAAACAACGAAATACAGTAATCTAATACATTTACTTTATAAATGAACACAGTTTACAATGATTCTCGCAGAAATTTCTACAACATTTTTATTCCAGACATTTATTTACAGTAAACCATAATTATTATTTTAATATTGCATAATTCTAGTTCAATTTATCTAACAAGTTACACTGTTACACGTTGTTTTAACTCTCATGGAGCGAAGTAATAAGGCTAAGATTTTATCAATTTAGGAAAAGTACGTTGGGATTTATATGAATACCACATGGGGTACTTCAAGAGATTCATCTATATACAATTCACTGCTAAGTACAGGTCTTCCTACATGCTACGGCCCAAACTCCTCAATGTGTTTCTACATTGAGGAGTTTGGGCCGTAGCACTCAAATTATAAAAATATTAAAAAATGGGTAGGTATACATCTAGCTGTCCTTGTCGAGATTCGAACCCAGGACCTTTGAATTTTTAAGAAAGGCAAATTGCAAAGAAATATTAAAAATACAAAAATCATTAGATAAGTACAAGTACTAATTATGTACCTAGGTACCTAAGTACTCATCTTTCCAGCAAATTGTCACATAATGAATTTTCCATTTCATACATAATTATTGTTTATATGTTTAAGTATCTATTCATTACACATACTTACTTATGAGTAAAAAAATAAATGGATCTTTATTCCTTAAAAATCTCAAAATTTTGCTTACGTTTGAAAAAGCTTTGAGCTTTTGAAATCTGTGCCCCTAGTGTAAGTTTCCATCGAATTGAAACGAAAATGTTATGGGGTCAAACAAATTGGGATGTTGCCTAAGTATGAATATGGCGATATTTTTCACGAATTCGGAAAATATACGCTCATATTTTTTTTCTAAATTTACCAAAAATGTTAACGATATTAGATTGCTGACATCAACTTAAACAACTATTATTATGACCAATATTAATGAAAACATACTTAATACATAGTTAGTATTAATTTTGTAAGTATGCCCATACATTTCTTAGTAATATGGGAACATGTGACGTCACCTGTTCTGTAGATGATTTTCTTGGAGCGTTTTTGGACGATGGGCCGCAACACATGAAACATACCACTATATCTATGAAACTATTAATTTTAGATATACTATTTCTTTTGCAATATTTCTTTATGAGTTATAAAAAAAAAGTTGTCAACTACCCTATTATACACGTACTGTCTATTACGAAAGCAGTAAGGGCGGTCTCAAGGTCAAACTGTTACGCTTGATGTGCTGTCGACTGTACGAAAACGGCAGCAGCGTCTCTGTTGAATTATTGGAAACAACTTTCTATGTATGGATTGAAAGGTGAACACGACGATGATCGCTTTCGTTTCGATTGACACTGGGGGCACAAAAAGGTTTTGAGGTATTTCACTACTTCGTATCGTCCTGTTGAAAAAAAACACAACTGACAGAATTTTCCGCTATCATCATATCAGCCGAGAGACGCCCTGCTGGGCATAGGCCTCCCCCAAGGATCTCCAAACCGATCGGTCCTGCGCTGCCCTCGTCCAACGGCTCCCCGCGACCCTTACCAGATCATCGGTCTACCTTGTGGGGGACCTACCAACGCTGCGTCTCCCGGTACGCGGCCGCCACTCGAGGACCGTTCAGCCCCAACGGCCGTCAGTCCTCCTCGCAATGTGACCTGCCCACTGCCACTTGAGACTCGCAATTCTTTGGGCTATGTCAGTGACCTTAGTTCTCCTGCGGATCTCATCAATTCTGATTCGATCACGCAGAGAAACATCAAGCATAGTCCTCTCCGTTTGGTTGACTTTGAGCCTTCGTATAAGGCCCATTGTAAGCGGCGACGTCTTGGTTCCGTATTTGTATTTTCCGCTAACCACACATAAAATTTTACACATTTTAACATATTAATCTCTATGCAAAAATAGTTACGATTTAAAATACAAAGTTTTTTACTAAGTAAATCTTTCATATTTCACACAAAATACATCATACTTGCGTACAAAAATACCAGAAAGCTTTTTAGCTAAAATATTTATAAAATCTAATTATATACTTAAGAAAGTACATAAATGAATAAATTTTGTCAATGTTTTTTGCAGTTGTATATATATGTAACAGTTATATGTGTGTACATTATTCAGGCGTACATAAATATATTAATTGGTATATAATTTATATAGGTAATGTATATACAAAATTATTGTGTTTGTCACAGTTTTGGTTGCGAGTTTGGCCCAATATTGGACAAGATAATATTTATCTTCATTAAATATTCCACATTCTCTAAGATTTTAATATACAATTTTATATATGGACGTATTAGTCTAAGGAATAATAATAAAAATCTAACAGCGAAGTTCTTTATTAAGAAACCTGTTGTGAAATGTAGGTACCTAAGCATTGTTCTATACGTATATAATAGACTACCTATATTGGAGAATTCTCAATTTAGGTAAAATTTACTTAGCAATTTATTTTACTACTTAAAATATCATGCTATCTACAAATGCAAATATATGCATATTTAGAGCTTTAATTTAGATATTCCCTATGATAAAAAGAATAAAAACATGACATTTTCATATAGTTATTAAACTATTTGTGACTACGTAACAACTACTACAGAGATATGCTTATTATAATATAATACATCAAATACATGTGACTTGTTTCAACCCACATTTTAAATTCATTCTCAATTATATTTTCGTTCACACTACGAAAAATAAACTAAGTTAATATCAAAAATAAATATTTTAATTAAATAAATATTAACAGTCACACTTTACGTTGATATACATTGTTTTAATACTCTAAATCCTATGTTCCCAAAGTGACCCCCAGGGGTCCACGAGAGACTTGAAAGGGTTCACGTTGCCGTGACGAAAAACACATTTTTTGTCGAGTTTTGGGAATATGGTAGAAATAGCTGCGGGGCTCCACCGAAACCAGCAACATTTAGAAAGTGGTCTATGAGAATAAAAGCCTGTGAACCTCTGCAGCCTAAATCTTACAATTCGTGAGTAAATAATTAAGTATCTCGTTTAACATGTAAGTACCTTTTGATATAATAGCCCGCCTCTTTTTGCGTCATTTTTAGCCAAAAATAAAGCCGTCCTGTTGTGAAGTAGATCAAGCTGTAAATTTATTTAGACAATCTTAGGTAAGTAAACAATTATTAAGTAATGTTACGGTGTACGGCCATAGCTATTGCCATATCACGGTAGTGTAGGTGCTACCGTGGCAATAGTTATGGCCATAATTGAAACAACAACTAGCTGTAGCCACCATTCATAACCATAACTTTAGAAGGTCAATCAATATTGCAAACGGGGGTAGGCAATAGCTCTGTCATGGCGGTCTAAGATTTTGCCTCGATACATTTTATTTTTGAAAGAACCTCTTCAAATTAAGTAAATTTAATATTATTGGTAAACAATAGGTATTCAATACGAAATTACTTTGACAAGTCGATATTAATAATATTCAATGTCGTGTAGAAGCATTTTTCTGTAATCCTCATAGTATTTTTTAATAACATTTTTTTTTGTGTTTTTTCGCTTACTTTATTACACGCGCGAGCGCTATGGTTACGTTTTTTTCTCGCGCCGAGAAGCACCTAATATCTCCGTCTCTCTCTGTCTCGTAGAGAACAAAGTTCACAATGGCTATTTTCTCTTCAGACAGATACAATTCAAGTCCAGAAAAGGTCTACGTAACTCAATCGCATCTTCAACAAAAATCCTCTCCTCCTCTTCTTCAATGGCCTCCAAAATTATGAAGACGTTGTACCCTCGAAGGTTTTTGAAGTATCTTCGTGTTTAAACGTACAACCAATGCTTCCATGTGAAGCGAGTGACCGGTGCCCCACCTCGGATCGCTTCATGTTCAGATTCCGGTGAAATGCAGCAAGCAAGACGCTGTGGACAGTAAAAAGATAAATTTATAAAGTCCTGGTGCGGGAGCCAAACCAGTGACTTCAACAATCCGGGCGACTGTTTTCACCACAGAGCTACCGAAGGCTCGGGATAACTTTATCAATTTCTTTTATTGTATTTAATCTTGCGCTAAAGAAGCTAACATCTGTTTAACCTCACAAATGTCGAATGCATTCTATTTCAACGGGAACACCCAAAAAATTCCGAATTATGTAATTTTGAATTTGAATATTTATAAATACGAAATTTTAATTTACCGACTTTCATTAGTACGAAGTATTAAAAACCCGCTGTGTCACTAGTCCGAAATATGGTATTCTGAATTTTAATTTTCCGATAATTCATTGCTATCAGTGCTAGAAGCGACTTTAGGGTGTTTCATATTATTCGGAATTTTTAATATTCTGGATTTGTATTTATGATATTGCGGATTATTATTAATTGGGATTTTTTATGGTTCGGTATCTTCAAATTCGGCATATTGATTTTCGTAATTATAAACGTTCAGTATTTTAAAGTTTCGGATTTTAAATATTAGGAATTATGAAACACGTAATTTTCATTATCGAAATTTTGAACCATTCGGTGTTATAAAATTCGGAATTTTGAAATTCGTGATTATGACTATCGGAATTAAGTTTTTCGTATTTATTTAGTGTACTCTATTTCAACACAACGAGTTTATTTTTACGCAACAGCACATGACTTTTTTAAATTAGATATTATTTTTAAACATTTATCATTTACAAAAGTACCACCAGGCCGGCCGTAAGTTTATTTGCCATGTGTGGCCTTGTCCTATACTATAAAATGTATTTCTAAAATAAAACTTTACTGATGTGAATTGACGTTGCAATATTACGTGTGGTTATAACTAGGTTTAATTTTGATATAAAATTTTTCGCTCATCAGCCATTCTAGTTTCGTTACCATACTGGTTTAAGATATTGAACCAAAGTCCTCTTTGCAGACATCGAAGAAGAAGACACAAGGACTCTTCTTACCGCTTCACATCAGGTGGTGTTGAGTCATTTGTCGTGCTCTGTATAAAAAAAAATCAGTGACGAACCGATGCCGCGACCCTCAACTGAGACGCGAACGCAACCGCCAAGACTACTTGCATCTCCTTGGAGTAAGAGTATTCCGTAACTTGCATGACAACAATGGTACAGGTAGGTAATTCAAGAGACGCATGCTAGTTGCAATCAAGGTTGTCATATCTTCTCTTGTGAAAATCAGGACACCTTGATTGAGTGTATTGTTCTCTAAAGCTAGTGTGAGCAGTGTAAAAACTATTATAATCAAGAATTACTAAAATTTCATAATAATAATAATAATAATATAACTTATTTGCAAAGAACACAGTTCACAAGATCTTATTTAGAATTAAAGTACATTTTGTGGTCAACCTGCATGCAGGTGTGCAAATATTTTAGTCATATTTTTTATTTCTCTCCATATACTCTTTAACGCTATAAAAACACCTTGTCTGTAGCCACTTAGTCAATTTTGTTTTAAACATCATACTTTTTTCTAATTTATGGTCTGGTAGGTTATTAAAAATACATACACACATTTTACATACATTTTTTTAAAATACATACTTGCGACAAGGAGGCTGACATAGTAAGTTCTTATATTGGGCTCTTCTATGTCTATAATTAATTTCAACACGTTTTTTGAAATAGTGCATATGGTTTTTTACAAAGATACATGCTTCCCTTATCGCGTTGACTGGTGCAAAGAAAAACAAGGGTACGGCTTTTTGTAGGGGTCATTGCATTGAGGGTCAGCTTTTCTTGAGGGTTACGGACACGTTGCTGTGGACAGTCAAGGTAAAGTGCTGTATTTACTTGCTTTGGCTTTCCACATCTTATTTACATTTATCAGCGCAAATATTCTATTAAATAAGTAATTTGTATTATTATTATTAATATATTATTCTGTGTAATATAAGTATTTTTCAGTTTATTATTTTATTGACATTGTGATGTTTTTTTATACAACTAGATCACAAACAGAGCTGACGGCGCTCCTGATGGTAAGTGGCTACCGCCGTCTATAGATACCTGCAATAACAAGGTAATATCACTTTATATTGCAGGTGCGTTGTCATCCTGACGCATGAAATGCCGTCCATGCCCAGTAATTGGCTTAACTTTGGCTACTTTTCCCTTCAACCCGAAACTGTGAACTGTTGCCAAAATGTCAAATAAAGATTTTTCGTTTCTTTCTTTTCGGGAGGATCGTTTCGTGGCATGTTTTTGGTAAAAAGAAAGAAAGGAAAAAAATATTGACTAGCACAATACATTACGTTTAATCTATATAGAACGGTAAAAAGAAATCAATAATTGGAATGCTTACTTGTCGACAAGTGCCTGGTGTAGTGACCAACTTGTAGATAGCCACGAGCGGTATCATGAGGATGGAGGAGCAGGCGAGCCCCCAGCCCAGTACCACGGCCCACTGCGGGTACGTGTAGTGTTGGTACTGCAGTGGCTGCTGATACAGAAGCCCAAACACCACCACTCCCTGTAAGATCGGATAAACTATTTAATGGTGTGCGTGGGTGATTTTCTTTATCAAATGACACAAACGTAGAAGCAACAAGATATACTTCTATACACATACTAATATTATAAAGAGGTAACTACTGGAACTACCGAACTTTGGTACGTTGATAGATTATATCCCGAGAAAGGACCTTTTGGCACGATAGCCGATATCTACACGGGCAGGGTTGCGAGCGAACACAAGTAAATATATATAAAGAAGGAGGATATAATAAAACGAACAGATTATTTAAACAATAAATCTTGGAAGCAGACTGCTTACGAGATTTATTGTTTGAAAAAGCTGTTCTACTGCTGAAAAAGACTACGACTAGGAGAATTGATAGAAAGGAAGAAACGGTGTGGATAAATTTAAATACAATTAAAAACATAAATACTTATTTATGTTTTTAATTTTATTTAAATTTATTTAAAAAAGGATAGCAGAGAAGGAAGTACATTAATAATACTGTTATTCATATCATACTTACAATGATGAAAATAGGGCTGACAAATTTCCAACATATCCTCCAATATAGTCCTGGTCTGAAGCCCAACATCTCTTCGACGTCATCAGAAAATCTCTTTAGGCCTGGCATGAAAATCACTCCGTAAATATAACGCGTCGAAGGAAACAAGCATTCTCTAACACTTATCAAGGAATTGCAAAGACAACAGGCGTTTGCATGGAAAACTAAAATTTTCTTACCATAAAACCAGGAGACTGCAACAGCTTCAAAAAGAGCGGAGCACAGCAGTGATATGCCTGCAGCGTAAGTATCCAACAAGTGGAACATGTAAATACCACCCTGAAAATACACACTGAATTAATATACATGGTAACCGATTAAACATTTTCGAGTAGGTACATATAGTCTTTCAGATCACATTACTAACTGGCAGCAATTAGCTTCTTTTAGATAATGTGTTAGCTAACATCACAATTGAGCCCTCAGGGCCTTCTCTTTCTGCCCCTGTCCCAAAACATGTATTTAGATACATCGTCAGGTCTGTCGTAAGCCAATTTTTCACACCGTTCACAAGAGTATTTATGTGACTAACTGCTGGTAAAATGACCAGAAACAATATTTCGTTTGACGCTCTGGCATCGTCTCTGGTGTCAGGTCGCAATAATACAAATTTCACCAGTATTCTTTGCAGTATGGAGTCATACACAAAAACACTGAACGATTCCTGTTGTAGCTGATCAGGTTTCCAGGGTTAACTTTAGTGCTAAAAACATGCTGTGCATGCGCTCTATAGTGCTTTGTCGATAATTACCGGGGTAACGTTGATGCAAGCGACGCAGAACGACACACAAACCACCACGAAGGTGAAGTGTTCTCGACGAAGATTTTTTGCTCCGTTTGCTCTAGCTGCATCAAGTAAACCTGTGATCACGCACTCCAAACCGCCCATCTGTGTAACAAATATTCTTTAAAATTACCTACACAGTGGGTGTAAGAGCGTTCCGCTCTCGAAAATGAAGGCAGATTACATCCTGTAGATTCTTTAACATTATCATCATATAATAAAAAGAGTTGCCTAAGGAATAGTACCAATCTAAAAATGACGGATGGTTAAACCTAGAGGAAATATAACTTTCCTTTAACGAAAATTGAACGGCTAACTAAAAATAATGAATCAGTGACCGTTGATGCAATGATTGCAATTTAAATGCACGTCCAATCGGTGTAATCTTACCCCAGAATCTAATCCAAGCATTATCAGCATGAAGAAGAACAGCATTGCCCATAGACTGGCGCCAGGAAGTGTGGCCACCGCTTCAGGGTACACTTGGAATACCAGACCAGGACCTACGAATGTCATCGTTAATTATTAATGTCTATTATGAAAAGGATTGGATATAGCGTAAACTCCTCTTAGATTTGGAGAAGTCAAAATTTTAGAAGATAGAATATAGTTAGTAGAACAACATCTTAATATTATACTGCTAAATGACAGGTGTAGGAAAGCTTCTTGAGCGATTTGTTTTAGGATTCTAAGCCTAAATGCATTGATATAATTATAGAGCTAGAAGCACTCGCCTGGTAACTTTGCAGCTCTGAAACTGCAAAACATCCAGAAGATTCTAAGCAATGAGACGCATCAGGGATTGCGGTTCTTCATTGTTTGAAAAGAAAAACTCGGTGCAAAAAAACAAATATAATTCTTATAGTGTATAAGTCAGTCACCTTCAGTTGCCACTGATGATATGGGCACTCCTTGCTTGTGAGACATGAAGCCCAAGTAGGTGAAGATGACGAAGCCGGAGAAAAATGATGTGAAGCAGTTCACCAGAGTTGTCACCAAACAGTCTCTACGAATTAAATGTGTCCATTCATTATACTGCCCTCAAAACAATGAAACCAAAAATAGACTCTATAAATATTCGGCAGTAAATGATTTTCAATATTCACCTGTAACAGTTATTGTGGAAGGTGTTGTAGCTTGCATATGATAGATGAACTCCAAATCCGGCACCCACTGAATAAAATATTTGAACTGCTGCATCTACCCACACCTATAAGCAATGAAGCACGTCTGGTTCTTAAAACTTATAAATATTAAAACATTTTGTAGGACTTAATCTTCAATATGACAAGTAGTACCCGGTCCTTAGATCATTTTTGTAGATAATCAATCCCAAAGTCCTATTAGAGGTTCATGTTATAAACGTCAGTTTTTTTTTCTAAGAAGAAAGCGACGAATAACTAAATTATATTAAAACGAATAATGTAAATTCAGACATGACAGACAGACAGAGACTATGACGTTGTTAGTTAATATTTTTTTGTGATAGTTGTAAAAATGTGTTTTTTGACGATTTAAAAGTGCTTCTTTGTGGCCTAGTTAAATAAAATATTTTTTCTTTCTTTCTTTCTTTCAATTACGTCAACTTCTTATTCAATAGGTAATCTTATATGTAGTTTTGAAAAATGTACCACTCAATCACCACGAGTGTCAAGATCATTAATTCAATCGATCAATCAATCAAATACTCTTTATTGCACAACAGGACATAGACAAAATACGTAAAAAATAAAAATAAGAAATAAAACAATACAATTGGCGTCCTTATTGCTAAGCAGCAATACTACAGGATATACTACAGAAGGAAAAAGGGGGGTGGTTACAAGAGAGATATATCATTATATTATATGAATTAATATATTAAATATACCTACACTTATACAAAATATAAATAAACTATATAGTAATGAAGTTCAGTGTGATTGTTCATGAGAAAGTGAAGGTGATCCTTCTGTAAAGGTCTTCGCTAGTTCTACAAAAATATCCAAAACCCAGTGCATGATGTCGACCGGAATCTGTCGCGTTTCTTGTCTTCCGTCTTATACTTGTGGGCCAGCAGTGTGGTGGGAACTGCGGCCTCCTTTTCAAGGCGTACTAGCTACCTTCAAATAGGTAGAGTCCGTACGCCACTCAAATGTCGACATATGGTGGCTTAGAAAAGAGCTCAAGCGTAAATATGCTAATGCAATGCAGAGCCTTGGAATGAACAATCTAAATAGAATTAATTTATTGCAGAATACGAGAATTCAGTGGTATACCACCATCTCAATTTTAAAAATCAGATCTAATTCTATCTAACACACTATAAATTTCTACACTCTTGGTGGTCCCATCAGCACAACATGGTAATATTTACCTGGGTATCCTTCAGCCTGGTGAGCTCCGGTTGCAGGTAATAGGCGATGCCGCTTGTGGCGCCCGGCAGCAACAGTCCTCGCGCCAGGAGGATGGACAACACCACGTATGGCATGGTGGCTGTCATCCACACCACTTTACCTGGGTTATGTTGAGGGTCAATAGTTATATACTGGATTTCAATCCTAAAGTCAATTAGGCTAATATGATGGTCTTGTGGCCCAGACTCCTTAGGTGTTTCTTCCATATTTTATGAAGGTCTGTTTCCAGCAGTGGGATCAACAAAGGTTGATGATGATGAAGTTGCAGGCGTTCCATCGAGAAGCTACAGCAGTTTCTTGGGGTGTACCAATTTTGTAACTCTATTCAACAACAATTACAAATAAAGAATGAAAACGATGAAAAAATATATGCTCCAGGCGGGACTCGAACCCGCGTCTCCTGATTTCCGGTCAGACGCGATTACCACTACGCTACCGGAGCACTAGGTATAACCTGTTAATTTATTCACCGCTTTCTTTCCTTTTCTAACGTTTTTATAGCAACGTTTATCTCACCACTCATTGAAGTTAACATCTCTAGTGATCCGAAAGAATACTTTTACAAGTATTTTTTTAAAAAAGCTATTTTTATCACATTTTAATGTTTAAATAATATATTAGCATTCCACCTTTTCATTCTTTATTTGTAATTGTTACAATAAAGTAGGCGTTTAAACGCATCAACAACATTAAAATGTAGTCTATTCAATAATATAGGTATTGAATTTTGTATTAACTTATGCACTTGCAGATAAATAGTATTTGAACTTTTAGAAAAAATACTTAATAATACTTAGCAGAATAAATTAAACGTCTTAATAGTATTTTCGTACTGCCGTAACATTAACTATGTTATGCACTTACCAGAGCTTTTGACTCCTTTAAAAAGGGATAGATAGAGGGTAATGTAGACAAGGCCGAGACAGAGCGTGAGCTGCCACTTGGGGAAGCCCAAGTCATTCAGCCCTTCGGAATGCTGCATCTCTAACACCGCCCGACTGCATGCGACAGAATAATAATTTTCAGATGATATTGTTGCTAAACTTCCGTATCTAGTTTAACAAGTATTATTATACTTACTTACATACATTACTTTTTAATCTCTATTGGGTTACGGTAAGTCACGTTACAACCGGGACCAGAAAAAAATGTGACAAGTTTCACACTGAGCGAGCCTCAGCGAGCTCCCCTAAGCCTCAGTTTTATGTAACACCACAAATTATTTTTTTTCTAGACGTCACTACATATAGACGTGAACAAATGTTATGTTAATTATGTTAGCTTGTTTGTCATCTAGTAGTATAGGTAAAGAAAAAAGAAATCCATATCTGAAGGTATAAAAATTAAGTTGGAACCAGCAGAATCGTAATGAGCCAGCAATACCACTGATGCTACCAACTTCTTTAGTCTTTGGAATCCGTTTACCATCAGGGAGCGGTATAGTTGGTATAGCGGTAGACTTTCGATACGATGGTCATAAAAAATAACTTTGAACCACCACCAGTAGGTACTTTTTTTTTCGGGGAGGAATCTAATTGCAGACCTACCCGCCGCTGGCTAGGGCGACTGGCGTGTGTGGGGGTCGCCCATCGCTAATGACACTGGGAATACCGACTAAAACTCCCCGGTAACTCTACTGCCCTTCGCGGGGGTAGCCTTGGCTCTGCCGAAGCAATTTCACCAGCCCGTAGTTTCACCAATTTCACTCCCAGGTACTTTTTTATACTATACTAATAGATGACAAACAAGCTGACGGGCCACCTGATGGTAAGCGGTTACCTATAGACACCTGCAATAACAAGGGAAAATCACTTGACATTGCAGGTGCGTTATCATCCTGGGGCCTAAGATGAAATGCCGTCCATGGCCAGTAATTACACTTACTTACTTAATATACATAAAATTGCTATCTTACTTACTGAAAGAATTCGGAAGCCGGTGTAAAGTGCGACAGTGGACCTTGGTACTTATCGTCATCAGTGCGGTTGGTACCGTTCAGACGGCCGGAGTCCCAGCACTGCTCCGTGTTCCAGGAGTTGTCGCAGTGCACCCACGGCAGCTCGGACCGAGCTGACGACATTAGGAAGTAGAACGCCCAACCTGGATGTAGAGAAGTTGTAAAGAAAAAATGCGTACTATTGTTACTTGCGTGATGTCATATTTTAGCAGCTACATTTAGCAGATACTATTCTTTTTTTTTTAACAATGTAATAAAATAAGATCCGTGGTGTAAGACCGTGGCCAAATATCTTCCTAAAACACTAATTCTACTAAAATGTTTTAATTAATACACTATTTGTAAACAATAACAAGATTAATGAACAGCGTTTTTTCAATGTTGCGCTTAGATAAATTTTCCACGCTCGAAATATGTGATATTGGTAACAATTCAATCAAACAAAAGATATTATGTGACGGCCAATATCCCAAATAAAATACATTATCAGAGAAATAATTTCAAAGATTTTGAAAGGGAAAAAAATCTAGTTAAACTGTAAATATTATGAGAATTTGATATTTCCAGCTGAATATACTTATTGAGGTGCGTGTTATGGCCCCACACTCCTCATGTGTAGGACGGCCTGTGCCCAGCAGTGTAGGATGTATATATAGTTTGGTGATGATGAAAAGAGAAATGTTACTTAATTTGAATAAGCCAGGATAGGTACTATACCTCTTAAAACAATTTTTGAAAAATATTGATAAAACTGTCCGCGCAAATTTCTGATCATCTGTCTCACGGCAGACGAAGGAGTTTCGTATAAATAATTTTAAAAAAACTACGAAATATCTTGTCACCCCGTTGTACACAAAAAAAAAATAGAAATAACATAAGAGCCAGTTACATCACTAAATCACATCTATTACGTCACAATAAGGTCGCTCTAACATACGCTTGGTGCTAACAGCAATGGCAACAAGGCAACAACCTTCATCCGCCCTATAATTAAAATGAGTTAACACCGGCCTGCACTCCAACCTTCGCTTGGAAGTCATCCAAATGTCCCTCTAAATAACCCCTACATCTGATAACACCGAGGTAAGGCTGCAATAACAAAAAAAGTTTAAAATAGTACAAACTGTATTCTAAGGTATTTAGGTTTATTTTCTTTTCCCTATATTAATAGTTTAACACTGTTATAAATAGGGATGTAAATTATATTTCCTTCATTTTTCTGCAAAAAAATATTAGATAGCTTAATAAAAAAAAATATCTAATTGTTAATTGGTCGTTAATAGTTTATATGGAGGAGTGCAGAATGCTAATATTTTTTAAATTATGGATAAAAAATACATCAAATCAATAATATAAACATACAAACACTATACAGGTGGTGCCGTTAATGCGACAATAAATTTAAACATGGGCTACATTAGTCCATAGAAATGGTTTGCCACTTTCAAAAATATCGTATTCATTTGATCATTTCATGACATTTGTATGGAATAGTGTAACGTTGGCAACATTATTTTATACAAACGTTATGAAATTATCAAATGAATACGATATTTTGAAAGTGGCAAACCATTTCTATGGACTAATATAGCCCATGTTTAAATTTATTGTCGTATTGACGGCACCATCCTGTATACCATGTATATTCGACACACACACGCATAAAGTATGTCAAATTGAGAATAGATTAATATATACAAAGGAAAACGAAGGAGGGGGACAGTCTGCCTGGCTCAATCATTGCACGCACAGCACTCTCAACATTTTTTCTGCTTTCTTGGACCTTATCTCTATAACAAAATCAACAACATCTTGGTTATATATCCACTTATTAGGTCGTCCTGTAAAAAAACCACATCAAAATGGCTTAAAACACTTGACTATTTGGAAACCGAAAAGCTTATGCATACACCGATATAAATAACTGCTAAAATGTCATACATAGCTACACGTCAATTACTTCATCTAACACTCGCCCGACAGATTTGAATGTATTATAATGGTAACCTTACATGGATAATTAGATATATGGATAGACAGATATACACACACATACATACATACATATAGATAGAAACATAGATAGAATTTTATATAGATACGTTAACAATGTTTATTATTACCTATTATTACTAATGTATCCCTGATTGTACCGCGTGATTATGTACCTATACATGAGTATGTTGGTTATGTGAGTGTGATTATGTATCTAATTTTACAATTTTCAATATGTGTATACACAGTTAATTGTTATTAATAATAGATACATTGATAAAGATAGATATGTAAATCGACTGATGGATGGATGGATAGATAGATAAATTTACGGATAAATAAATAAATAAATAAATAAATGGATGGATAGCTTCACTTTCAAACACTCACACACACACACAATTATTTACTAAGAAAGTTATTAATGACTTGCGGATATTTTTAGCACAAACATTAGATTTGGGGGTATATACCTAAAAATACATAAATGGTCGAAACATAAACGTACTAACTATATGTAGTTCATGGAAAACAGCATGTAACATGCAAGTAGAATCAGTAAGTTCATGAACAACCAACCTGAGGGTGGAGCACTGGTGACTTGTAATACGGGTTTTTCCAAAACCTATCTCAGGCACCAGTCTCTCACACACAAGGTCAGGAAATAAAATTATGTAATAAACTCAATAGTCAATAAGGATACCTTTGTGAGAGAAAATAAATGAT
Source organism: Nymphula nitidulata (assembly GCA_947347705.1). Lineage (NCBI taxonomy): Eukaryota > Metazoa > Arthropoda > Insecta > Lepidoptera > Crambidae > Nymphula > Nymphula nitidulata. The sequence goes on from OX374639.1 coordinate 7,881,111, forward strand.
TATTGTATTGTATTATTGTATTGTATTATTGTTTTCATCCCCCCATCTCGGAAAGAGTATTTTTGCTCTTCGATATCTGAGTGCAAAAGCCGTTTTTATCCGCTAGAGGATAAAGTAAAATTGAATTTAGAACATCGTGTGCACTATGTTTGTGAATTCAAAACATCATTAAACCTCTTTAAATTCGGCACCATGAAGGTAGAACCTTCATGGTGCCGAATTTATCATACCTTTTTTAACTTGTTAAAAACTCCTTTTTTTATCATCATTTTTTTACGACATATGTATTTGTTAAAACCATAGGCTTAAAACAAGAAACTTGAGTATAAGTAAAAAACCTAAAATGAGTGATTCTAGCGACGACAGAGTTTATTTGAGGCAAACAGAATTTACTGTTATTTATTTACTAATATTAACTATTAATAATGCGCAAATGTTGTCCCTCACTAACGCTCAGGCGCGACGCAGGCGCAACGCGAATCCTTCGCTTGCTTGGTCATCAAAATTGAGCACGTTAACAGCGTGCTTTTTAAAAAGCAACTTTGCACTCTTGTATAACAAATAACTATTGTTATTTGTCTATTGCATTACTGAATGTCAAACATAACCATAATAAAAAAAAACAAAAAAAAACGTCATTATAGAAGTATAGTCTTTGATAATAGAACCTTAATAATCATCATCATCATCATCCTATATACGTCCCACTGCTGGGCACAGGCCTTCCTACATGGGAGAAACATGGGCCATAACATCACCACGCTGGCCCAATGCGGGTTGGTAGGTTAGAGCGGTTGCAGTAACAACTGGGACCAACGGCTCAACGTGCCTTTCGAAGCACGGAGGAGCTCGAGATTATAAATTTGTTTAACCCTTCCCGGGACTGACCATGGCTAAAGTTGCTTTGTTTTCGTAATCGAAACTAGTTTTGTTAAATCTAATAGATTTCTAACTCACCAATAATGACGTTATAATAAAATGACACGTAGAAGGCCACCATGACTGCACAAAATCCAACACCTGAAGAAAAGAATGTATTAGGATAAGACTACGCTAGAAATAATAAAATTAATAACATTAAGTAAATTATGAATAATTATGTCATGATATGATCCCCTTATTATAAAACGCGGACTTAAGTTAGTACAGTCCCCTTATTCAGAAACTGGCGGATCACGGATTCGATTCGAAAAGTCACATGCCGTCTTGCTTTGACGCACCGTGATGAAAAGTGACGAGTGTAAAGTTTCCGAAATTTGAATCTTTTCCGACAGTTGTGATTAAGGGGGCTAGTCTAAAAATGATGCTGTCACTGTCTTTCTTTTAACAAATAAAAGTGACAGTATTAGTTTTAGACGGACTAACTTCCCGCGGTTTTATATTATGGTGGAAAGAGTTTATAAATAAGTGCCAAACAGGTGAAACAGGTAATTCCGCTGTCAACCGTTCCCTATAGTTATCAAGCTCCATCTGGCGTTCTAACAGCTAAATTGTGAAAAGGCACTGAAATGTTCAATCCCGGTTAAATATGTATAGTCAAAGTTAATTTTTTTATCGGAAAACGTTTAACAGACTTTAATAAAGCAGACTTAAAATTTTTGTAGCTTCTCGAATTCAGCTGTGAGATATCAAATTACGAACCTACGCGAAATAGTTTCGGTTCTTAAAAATAATAATAACATTGGAGCCCAAATGGGGATATTGGAATTTACAAGCTCGTCAGAAAAACATAAAGGGGGATACCTTGTACCCTGTTCAGCACCCCCACCATACATGAACCTTTTATAGGGTCGAGCCTCTAGGGTAGCCGATCAGAATAGTAAAAAAAAATATCGTTAGAAAAACTCAAGCGCGTGAGATGAAGGGAAGGTCAAAATAGTCAAATCTGACGATTTGAGCGTGACATAAGGAACTGGGAGAGTCAGAAAGATGCAAAAAAAGTCACCTGGACATTCTCGAGCGCGGTTATTTGAAGGGAACCACTCCCTCCGTGAAAACCGGCAGATTATTACTCTCCGTTATCAGAAACACGTAAGGGGTATGCACTACTAATATTTGACGCGTCCAAGTAATGATGTGACTATTTTTTACATTTTTGAAACATCATAACTTTTTGTCCTTTTGAGCGTCTAGTTTTACAATTTTATAGGTCCCGACGACGCTTGAGTAAATCCCCATTTAGCTTCCTAGGCTCTCCTACCATAATGTATTGTATGTTTTATATTTCGTATTGGAGTGGTACAGTCACCTGCAAAAGAGACATACTGCTTTCGGAATAAGAGTCATGAGTTGTAGAAATTGATAACTTATTTATACTGGTGCCTGTACATAAGTGTATGACTTTGGCAATACTTGACTTTTAGTGATTGCGGACGCGTTGTAACTCCGGTGCAAGGCCGGTTACATCATGAGAAGTATGCTCAATGCCAGGCACTAGGTACGCGCCTGGCATTTAGCTATAGAGTGGACCCACCTCTAAACATCAAGGCAGAAATATACTTTTATTTTTATTTTTATTATCAAGTATTATTATTTATCATGATCTAAGTGGCTTTTTCCGGCGCTACCCCACGTAATAGGATAGTTGACAACTTTTTTTTTATTTCATAAATAAGAAGTTTATAACTTGTAAAGAAATATTGCAAAAGAAATAGTATGTCTAAGATCACTGGTTTCATAGATATAGTGGTATGTTTGATGTGTTGCGGCGCATCGTCCAAAAACGCTCCATAGAAAATCTACGGAACAGGTGACGTCACATGTTCCCATATTACTAAGAAATGTATGGGTATACTGTCAAAATTGATAATAACTATGTATTATGTATGTTTCAATCCTTCAATGCCCAGACGGCAACTCAAGTTGCCATAACAATTAAAATTTAATTGTGTCTGGTTTATCGGGCTTCAAAGGGTATAATAATAAGGGCGGGTAAGGGCTTAGTTGTCATAATAATAGTTGTTTTAATTAATCAAGCAACCTAATATCGTTATCATTTTTGATAAATTTTGAAAAAAAAATATGACCATTATTTTAATTTTCAAAACAGTACAACTTCAACAATATTCCATATCATATTTTCCGAATTTGTGACAAATAGCGCCAAATTCAAACTTAGGTAACATCTCAATTATCGCATCCAGCCTCTAATCCTGCTTTAAAAGAATCCAGGATATATGTAGCATTTTTTATTTTTTTATTTTTTTATACAAAGCACGACAAATGACTCAACACCACCTGATGTGAAGCAGTAAGACGAGTCCATATGCGAAGACAGCTAGTGTAGTTCAGACACTGCTCTAGCTGCCTCCACCTTGCCAGCCCGAAAGGTGCTTAAAGTAAATAGCGTACTGGGGTATGCGTATAGTATATGTAGGTATATTCAGCGGTTCGTACCTTTAAACAGAGGACAAATTTTCCAAATCGTAATTGGACCTTGGCGATTGTATTGCCCTAAGATTAGCTCCATGTAGAACAGAGGAACTGCTCCGAAGACCAGCATTAGAGTGTAAGGGATGAGGAAAGCTCCTGAAATTAAAAATGATTCATCATTTGGAGTTATGAGCTATGGGTAAAATGAGCGTTTTTTTGTAGGTTTCTCCACCATTCACTCGATTATTATGAAACTTTGGTAAGTTGTTCTATCTACTTACGCCCGCGAAGGAACCTACCGTAGTGATTACAGGTTCTTAGATTAAATAATGTTGCTCCTTTAATATACATATATTATTAGCAAAATGATCGAGGTAACTAAAATTTGACTTGATCACATAGCCAACCAGCATAAATTTTGTACTAGGTTTGGTTGGTGGTAGGGCTTTTCTAAGTCGGCCTGGCTAGCTACCACCATCCTACCTAAGTCTGCCACCATTACAATAATGTTAATAGCAATGTTGTGTTCCAGCTGTTAGAGGTAAGATAATCAGTTCATCTGTGGTCAAGAAATTGGCGTGTAGCGCTTCAGACTTCGGCCTTATCATCACTTACCATTAGGTATTTATTTATTTAAACTTCAATTGCACAAAATGAGTTACAATTTGGCGGACTTAACGCCATTAGGCATTTACTACCAGTCAACCGGAAAGTTGAGTCCAAAATAAAAAACAACTGTTTTAAAAATTGAAATATACAATAGCATGTGAATATACATATGCATAATAATAAAAACAAATATTGTTAAGATGTATAATTATGGATAAATACGCAATTAATAAATACATTTATAATAAATACAGAAATATAAAAATAGGTAGGTATATCAATTGGATAAAGCTGGAGACTCCAAAAAAAGATTGCGAACTGACCGCTTGAAAGCTAGTTTGTTTTGGCCTCTTGAATAGTGCGTTCCAGAGCCGTATTGCATGACATTGAAAGGAGTTGGACATGAAGACAGTGCGGTGAGAAGGAATATATAGAGTAAGTCTGCTGCTTGAACGAAGGACACGATTATGACAAGCACCCACATACGGAGCAGATATGATGAAGGCTAAGGGAATATAAAAAAATGTAGGAGTATAGGAGATTTGCAAGTATACCGACCTCCTCCGTTCCTATAGCAGAGGTAGGGGAACCGCCACACGTTGGCAAGGTCCACAGCGAAACCGATGATGGACAGTAGGAAGTCAGCTCCGGTGCCCCACGTCTCGCGTCCATCGTCTGCTTCTGAATAAAGTAATAGTTTACTGCACAATTAGGTGTAAGGTCCCCCTTGGTACTAATTAATAGGATTCAATGCCTACATGGGCTTTTAATCTGAGGATTCTTAGATTTAGCCCGTCAAGTATCAGATTTCAGACACAATTGATTTTTCAATTGTCATAGATAAACCTAACGCCGCTTGACAAATAAATTAATATTAGTCTGAACAAAGGATAGGAACTGGTCGTACTATGTATTACCGCCTATTGACCGACACCATTGAATAGCCCAAAACCTCCGTTTACAACTATGTGACGAAACAAGACGGTTACTAGCTTCATTTAACACTTTTATAGCGTGTTTGTTTAATACATTATAGTTTATTATACATAAGTATGTCAACTTAAGCAACATTAAATATATAAAAAAACTTATCTTTATAACACTAACCTAATATTTACAAAGCTTAAAACGTGACAAAAAAAAACTTACAAATAATAAACACCACCTAAATCTTGCAAAACAGGAAGTGTACCAATAAGGCTGGTCGCAGCATTACCTCGCTGAATTGCGAGGCTTAATCTTTAAAAAAAAATGAAAATCATACTATCGTTTTGGGCGCTATTCAATGGTGTCGGTCAAGGTATTTATTACTATACAGAAATATTTCGAAAGTATGTTATGTTACCGATAGGTAATTATATTATATCGATTTTACCAACACTGAATCGTTTCGTTGAAGGAAAACAATAATTCAAAGATCTGTTTGTACATTATAAGGCGAAGATTATTATTATTAGGAAGGCCCTTAAACTAAATTTACAGTTTAAAATAATTAAAATTTGAAATTATTTATTATAAATGTTCCAATATGAAATCAACGAAAAAACAATACGCACATCTGGTACAAGAACGTCTTAATTAACAGTTGAGGATTTCTTCAGGAGATCAATTCAAAGTTGTCCGTTTAATTATCACGAAATTTATTTGATATTCTTTGGCGTATTAATGTCTATCTGTCTACAATCTCTATTTTCCAAACATTTACGATATTGCTGCACCAAATGTAAATATTGTTTGACATCATTTGTGACCGAAAAGACGTTTTGCCAAATTTTGTATTTCAGACGTAATTGCACCAAGTGTGCGATAGTGACTTTAATAATCATCTCATCCTTTTGTCTTCTATCTCACAATGAACCCCACAGCACTTGAAGCACTTGATGACGTGACGGAGCCACCGCCCCAACCACGTCACAGTAAATCAGCCTAAAATCCTTTTTTTTATACAACTACATGACAATTTTTTTTATACAATTACATGACAAACAAGCTGACGGTCCACTTAATGGTAAGCGGTTACCGCCGGCTATAGACACCTGCAATAACAAGGAAAAATCACTTGATATTGCAGGTGCGTTGCCATCCTGAGGCCTAAGATGAAATGCCGTCCATGCGCAGTAATTACACTGGCTACCTTTCCCTTCAATCCGAAACACAGCGAACTGTTTCAGGGCTGAAATAAGAAAGGCGGTGGTACACTACCCAGACGACCCTACATACGGACCTACTACCTAGTATATATACTAAACGATTCTTGACAAAGCTTTATCGAGCCTTAAATTTATTTTTGCAAGATACAGTTACCGTTCAGGTAAAGATGAGCAAAATTATTTTCATTCTCTTACCTGTTTTAATACTGTTTGTTCTAACCCGTTTGGTGGTTTCACTGAAGAAACACTCCTCTTCAATTTGGATTTTTGGCTCCTCTGAAAATAATGATAACTATCAAAGTAAAAATCATTTTATTCCTACCCCACCATTTTGTGTAAATTCATATCATACTCGTAGTTTGTAACATTCAAAAGAAAGCGATATGTTGACATTGCCAACATAAAGTTGTACATGTTGACTAGAGCTCATGGGGGAAGCCCCATGAGCTCTAGTTAACATGTTGTAAAGACCGCTGATATATTAATATTGAGTTTTAACTGCGGGAAGGTCCTAAAGACCCTTTAGGCACAGTTTTAATCTATTTCAGGTACCAGCTCTAATCAAATTGCTGAAGTGACCGGTAAAGATTTTGTAATTTTTATTTCACATCATTCTAATGGTCGCTCCATACTTACCCCGCGAATCGCGCGAGAACTGAGAAGGCGCGGCAAGAAAGCAGCGCGAACGCAGCGCGACGTGGACGCTCCACGTTTGCAATATTTGCGTAGTTTTCACAGTAACATTTGCTAACAATAAACTGAGCGACTAGCGAGTATAAAGTCTAGACGTGTTCCCGCAAAGTTCGCGCGCGCTGGCCCTTTGTCGCGGGTTAAAAAACCGACAAAAATAGGAGAAAATGGCGCGAAGCCGCGAAAAACATGCGACACGGCTCCACATTACGTGTTCTCGCACCTTTCGCGCCTTCTCACGCGATTCGCGAGGTAAGTATGGAGCGGCCATAAGCATTTTCAAAGCGTGAATTTTACTTCAATCTTAACGACTGAATTTGTTGTATAGACTTTACAAGAAAAAGGGTTCTCTAATACTTCAATACAATGGCGCTTTAGATATATTTTAGAAACGGAAAAACTCGCTGTAGGGCTCAGATCATAGAAACATCTGAGCTGTAGGGCCTCAAGTATCTTATACGAAAACTAATTTTGATATCCCAATGGAGTCACGGTAGTATAATTATAAACATTTATTATTCATGTTATTTTTGACGTAAAATTCATCAAACGGTCTTTATCAAAGTATAAACAAAGTACTTACAGATATACAGAGTAAAATAATAATTGTTATACTTACTTTTATAGCACGACAACGTTACTACGGAACCTTTGGTTGATTTGTGGTCTGTAATAATAAAAAATAAGTTATTATGATTGTTCTAGTTTAATAGCGTTCTAGTTAACACTTAAATTCTGTCACGGAACCCTCCAGATACCTGTTCAAAGCCCGATTTCCGCAATACGAATGCCAGGCCGTCTTAATAAAGCCAGCACAGGCATCCGACCCGCATAATGGGATGCCGATGCGGAAAAATCCGCCAATATTGTAGGTACGTCCGTATTGGAATTCAAAAATTGGTCCCGGAATTCACGGATAATTGACGACTTTCTAAATACCGGCTATTAACAGGAAGACGCCGGCTTAAATACTTCGTTTTGTCTGAACATTCAGGGAAATCAATTACCATTAAAGAGGATTCGTATTCATTTCTGTGAATTGAAGGTCGCCTGATAATGCAGACCTTGACTCTTGGCGGCCAAAACGAACAAAACGGAGGAGTTCAGGAGGAGCTTCATCAATCTGTCGGTTTGTGGTGTCTACCTTAACATCACGCAGAAATAAATTTAGTAAAACTTTTATTTTTTGGAACTCTATTCGAGCACGTGTCCCCAGACTTCCTATCATATGAAGTCAAAAGACGTGAGAAAAGGCACCTTAGAAAATTGGGGGCGTCTAGAGTAGTATGTTCTTGCTGCAATAGACTCGCATATGGACTCCATTTCTCCATTTACAGCTCATTATAATTTGCTGTGCTTTGCTAAATATTTATGTGTTTAATAAGTGAGCAAAGTAATTTTTTTGCTGTGAGTGTCGACTTTAAATCACGAACTAGCGAATTAGTCTAGATTCTAAAATAGACTACTGAGCACTGTGAGTGATGCAAATGGTAAAGACACAAGACGAAAAAAACTTGTTCTCGTGTGAAACATACAACTTTTCACCTCTCCCAGCGAGAAAATATTAGGTTACGTTAAAGTAAAATCACTCAAGGTAACATTTTATATAATAATAACTAATACACCTAATGAAAAATTGAAATAAATATAGGTACCTTTAGACTATTTATTATTATCAAAAGTAAAAAGTGAAATTGCTGCAATTTTGACAATTTTTATTATTATTTACGTCTACAATAAATAATATATATTTTTCTAGTATGAATTAAAACAAGGCAGATTATTAAGAGCTTTTGAATATAGTTTTGATTTTTCTGAGCTGCGTTAATTAGCTTAAAGGAAGCGTCTAGGCCAGTAAAATACCAAAAAAGAAAAAATACTGCGCCACGTAATAATAAAATGCTGTGTTCTAAATTTTTGCAAGTCTTTAAGCAGCAAAAGCAGTAAAGCAAGAGGCAGATAGAGCAGTGTCTAAACTGCACTAGTTGTCTTCGCATATGGACTCTGCTTACCGCTTTACATCAGGTGGTGTTGAGTACTTTGTATAAAAAAACCCCTTCATCGTGCTGGAGAGGTGAAAAAGAATTTGTTGCTTCAAAACCAATCATTATAGAAGGAAATGAGGGGTGGGTTTTTCTTACAGCTATCGAGTAAGGTATCAAGAAGGCAATTAAAAATAAAATTATGTTTCATTTCAAAAAAACTTTTACGAAAACGGATAATGCATCCCTTTATGACTAGCCACTCAAAGAGGAGGAAATGTTCCTCACCAAAAACATACATATTTGCATTCCTTTGCCCTATCTTTATTAGAAAGTATTCCACGACTTTAATCCTTTGATTGCGGAAGTGAAATTTCGATTAACAATCCGATTCTGGCGGTGAACCTTCGACGTTTAACCTTTAACTGGCTAAATCGTTACATCGGACAATCAAAAATAATCAGCGGTCGCCCCAAGAGGTCTTTCGGTTGGAAAATTTTTCCATTAACGTAATCGATACGCATCTCGTATTTGTCAACGCTTTTATATTTTTTTTAAGATCTTGAAGTCTTTTAAATATCATTTTTATTCTTAATGTTATCTATAGCTTACCTATTCTTTAACTTTAGTTTACCCGTAAACTAATAGGTTGGGGAAAAAGTTTCTTCGCATTTTTTAAGAAAATTCAGAACATTTTTTAATATAGTTTATTTACTTTTAACTAAAGTATGTAGGTACCATTTTGTTCGATAACTTTTTGTCATCTTGTAGGTAGGGACATGATCCCATTGCTATAGAAATTTTGGGGCTTCTGATCAAAATACCGCGACAAGTGGTTTTGGCAGTCCTCTCGTGATGTTAACCTAACACTGCCTAGAGAATTCTGAAGTGAACGAAACAGGTGGAAATATGAAGGTGCAAGGTCAGGACTATACGGCGGATGCATTAACACCTCCCAGCCAGACTCTCTTAATTTTTGCTGAGTGGCTAAATATGTGTGAGGTCTAGCGTTATCATGATGAAAAACCACACTCCTTCTGTTGATTAATTCCGGCCGCTTTCTCTCAACTTCTTACTTTAATCTCATCAGTTGTTCGCAGTAGAGTTCAGAATCGATGGTCCTGCCTGGTGGTAACAGCTCATAATGAATAATGCCCTTCCAATCCCACCACACACACAGCATCACCTTTTTGCGAGTTAACCAGGGCTTCGCCACAGTCTGTGAAGCCTGACCGGCCTTTGACCACGACCTTTTCGCACGTTCTTGTCGTACGTGATCCAATGTTCATCACCAGTTATCAGCTTCTTCAGAAATGGTTCGGTTTCATTACGTCGTAATAAAGAATCACAAATTAGTACACGGTTCATTAGGTTTCTTTCAGTGAGCTCGTGGGGTACCCAAATATCGAGCTTTTTTGTGTACCCATTTTTTTTAAATGCGCCAAAACTGTTTTATGGTCAATTCCCAGTTCTTCAGCTACGTCGTAACTACTGATATGCCAATCTTGCTCCAGTTTTTCAAAAATGGCATCAATTTTATCCGTAATAGAGCGACCAGAGCGACGTGCATCTTTGACATCAAAATTTCTGGATTGAAAACGCTTAGACCAAATTTGTGCTACTTTCACAGCCACTGCACTAGGTCCATAAACATCGCAAATTTTTTTCGCGGCTTGCGTTGCATTTTTACCTTTTTTGTAGTAAAATTTTAAAATGTATCGAATTTCTTCATTAGATTCACTCATCTTGACAGTACGAAAAACAAATGAAAAACACACATTTTCCTAATTTGAATTTGGAATTATCTTTTTTAAAATCTAAACTTTTAAAGATATCAAAACCAGCCAGATACAAATAGTACAACCAAAGAAATTTTACTACAAGTTCATACATACTACAGGGTGGCGCAATAGAACGTGCATATTGCATCATCTTTTTTCGCGGGGTAGAAAGTGCGCGGGCGGGGGGAGCCTGCATCGTTGGGTAGACGGGTTCATGGAGTTTTAGTCACTATGAGTCACTTCGACGGGAAGCGTCGCGCATTTTGCGTGCGCGCATTTTACGAGAACTCTCGTTCATACATCGTTACTAGGCGTTTATATTGTTCTGAATATGGACTACGGCAAATTAGTGAAGCTCCGAGTGCTAATGTAATTAAAATATGGTTACAGCGTTTTGAAGAGACTGGTTCAACGTTTAAACCACAAGCAAAAGGTCGTCCAAGAACATCTAGGACCGACGACAATATTGAGAGAGTTATGCAGTCTGTACGAGGAGATCCACAAATGTCTACTCGCAAGAGATCGTCTGTCTTACACTTATCGCGACGAAGTTTGCAACGAATTTTAAAATTGGATCTTAAACTGCATCCTTACAAGCTGCAGTTAACACAAGAATTGAAAGAGTCTGACTTCGGAGCAAGGCTCGCATTTGCTAATGAAATGCTTAATCGATTTTCCAATTTTGACAATATCCTTTTCTCAGATGAGGCCCACTTCCATATCAATGGGTTCGTAAACCGTCAAAATTGTCGTTACTGGAACAGTGAGAATCCCAAACTCAAGCACCAGAAACCACTGCATAGTCCTAAAGTGACAGTATGGGCAGCAATCTCTGGTAGAGGAATAATTGGACCGTTTTTCTTTGAAAATGCGCGGGGGCAAAACGTCACTGTTAATACCGAACGCTATGTTGCGATGTTGGAAGGTTTTTTGGCTCCAGAGCTTGAAAATTCAAGAACAGTGAAATCTAGGACTTGGTTTCAACAAGACGGAGCTACCTGTCACACATCAAATGACTCCATGGCGGTTGTGAAACAGATGTTCCCTGGCAGACTGATTTCGAAAAGAGGTGATATCCCATGGCCCCCACGTAGTCCAGACGTGACGCCTCCTGACTTTTTTTTGTGGGGATACCTCAAGAACAAAGTCTACAGCAATAATCCGAAAAACATCGATGAGCTCAAAGAGAATATCCGTGGTGAAATGGCAGCAATTACACCAGCTTTACTGAAGAAAGTTTTCAATAACTTCCGTTTGCGATTAGAGGAGTGTCGTCGTAGAGAGGGTCATCATTTAGACGATGTTATTTTTAAAAAATAAACTTCAGTTATTGTTTAATAATACCTCAGTTTTATTTTAACTATACCTTTTGTATTTATTTTTTAATCAATATTTTAAATATGCACGTTCTATTGCGCCACCCTGTATAATGCGAAAAGACTTTTTCCCCAACCAATTAACCTATACTTTTTAGTTTTTGTAATTTTAACATGAAAATTTCGATCAAAAAAATGAGTATTGTAAGTTAGCTGATGATTAATAAATAGACAACGATCTCTTTTCTTGAACAAGGGTAGTAAACTGTTGATATAGGTATGTATTACACAAAATCTCTAATTTTTTATGTAACTATTTTTTTACTTTTATTTAACTACGTGTATAGTTCACCATATTTGGCAAGGACTATAAAGATAGTTTTAGGAAATTCCTTATTTTAAATCTAAATGTATTTGGTATTTACATACCTATGTAGGTTTTCTTAATTTATTCTTAATTTTTGATTTTAACATTATTATAAATGTTTGAAAAAATTTGTGTGTGTTTTATTTTAAATGTTTTTGTTTGTTTTGTTATATCATTTTAATTAATATGTAGGTTTTTTATTATTTCGAGTGTGATAATTTAATTTCGACTTGTAGTCTCTTTTAGAAATGAAATGAAATGTAAGACATAAAAATAGTTGCGATATTCCCAAAACACAATTGTCTTGTTAAAATCTTATATATTCACGATAAGATAGCCCTAAGAAAATTGGCAAGAATTGTTTTCTGAAGTGCAGAGAACGTTCAGAAAAATATATTAAAAAGTAGTGAGATGTAGCACCCTTGGAGCGACTTATTGCCACTCGACTCTAGTCACGGCACATAACTACACAGTGTTGCAATTTGTGTGAGCGTTCAATCGGATTCAGCGAATTTCGCCTACAGTGAGAAATAGATCATCATTTCAATTGTATCTATTCTTATTTTATAATTAACATACTACATTTTACTATGTGGTAGACCTGTATGTAGGATCGTCTGAAATAAAAAAGGCGGTGGCCACCTTTCTTATTTCAGCCGTGAAACAGTTCGCTGTGTTTCGGATTGAAGGGTAAGGTAGCCAGTGTAATTACTGGGCATGGACGGCATAACATCTTAGGCATTTTATCCTGAGGGATAACAATGCACCTGAAATACCAAGTGATTTCTTTCCTGTTATTGCAGGTGTCTATAGGCGACGATAATACCAGGTGTGCCCGTCAGCTTGTCTGTCATCTTGTTGTATAAAAAAAACCTTTATAACTTATTAAAATAGTTTATCAACCTTTTCCCTAAGCTCCGTTTTGGTTTATAAATTATAAGGAGTTTCTTCAGTTTAATCTACACGTAATACTTCTGTGAGACTCAATGAACGTTGTGAGTATATAAAGCTGTTTAAGGTCTGTCCTAGGCTGTCACTTGATTACCTACGTTTAACTGATGCCCAAAATATTGCTGCTTCTGTGGTTTCATGACTGAGACCACCTACTTCAGATCTGAGGTCCGGGGTTCGATTCCCGTGAGGGCAAAATTTTTCTGCTCGGTTTGGTTGGTGGTAGTGCTTTTCTATTTCTGCCTGGCTAGCTAACTTAGTCTGCTGCCATAACAATAATGTTAATAGCTTTGTTGTGTTCCGGCAATTGGAAGTTAGATAGTCAGTTTCTCTGTGAGAAATCTAGGTGTAGCTCGCTTCCATCTTAGGTCTTATCACCACTTATCACCAGGTGACAGTAAAAAAACTTGGATCAGCTATATTCGTATTAGTTTTGAGTCGACATACACCACGCGCATGTGATTAATTCACATATTTATCGAAAATAATAAAAGTCCAGCGAAAAATTAGTTGTATTTAACACATGGTGTCAGAAGTGTAAAAACAGAAAAGTTGCTCATCGGTGCCGAAATTTTAAATATCGAAGACGGCATTTTAGTATCACGAAGCACAGGTTTTTAGGTAGTTTTAGTAGGAATAACTTCAATCAATTTGCTTTAAGCGTCAACTATTATGAATAAATAGTAATCACCTATAGGGCCAGCAAAGTCAATGTGAATTCGCTGCCAAGGGTCAGATGGCTGCTCCCAGTGATGTAGCGGTGCTTTAGCTGGCTGGCTCATTCTGTTCTATTCCACATTCTAGACAGATGATAACCAGTTCTTTAATTTCATTATCTATGTTTTTCCAGTTAACGTTAATATAGCCAGTTCTTTCATTTTTAAAAATCCTAAATGTCCTGAGTGAAGTTCATATAATATTACCTTTCTTATGGTAATTAGAATCATAAGCCGTTCTCAGAGTTCGTTATTGTTAAACCCGAATCTTTTTAAATCTGTGTCTGTTTTTAAGGCCTCAATCAACTTTGATATTGAGTGTCTACGTTACAATTATCTTTATTTAATGCATTAATCAAAGCCTGATAAGAAATGGGCGTAATGAAATAGACGCATAGTGTTCATTGAAAGTAAAAATAAATCTGAGTGAAAAATTGTTGTTACCGCTTTGTCGCCAGTAAGGCCAGTAAGCGGATTTCATGTCGCCTTTAAGAAATCCATTGAAGTCAAAATCGCCTAACTAAAATAAATTTCAAAATAGTGCCACCGCTTCCTTATCAATCTGCCTATACTTCTTTTCGCTACTATTAAACGAACCTAATGCAAAGGCAATTGGCCTGTCGTCCTCATTAAGTTTTCGATGAGAGAGTACTGCACCCAGGCCCGTAGGTGAAGTTTCAGTAGCTAACAATAATGTCTTTTTTGGATCAATGTGTATTATAATACACTATCGTCAGTAATTTCTTTCTTTATCGTTTCAAAAGTTTTTACTATCCCCAGTCCAAATAAAGTCACTATTCCTTTGAGAGGCGAAGCTTTGCTTGCCGAATCCAAAATTTTGTTATAATAATTGGCCATTCCTAAAAAGGATTCAAGTTTATTATTATTTAATTGATTTTTCAGCATTTTATATGGCCTTTACTTTTTGTTTATTCTTATGTAAGTAAACCATTCCTATCAATAATAGATACTTAATCCTAGATACTTAAGACTTGTTTGAAAAAAAATACATTTCTCTTCATTAATTTAAAGATTGTTATCCTTTATCTTTTGGAAAACCTGCTGTAAACGATCAAGCAACTGTTCTCTGTCAAACCTTAAATAATGATATCATCAAAATAGCACTTTGTTCCCGGAATGCCTAGTAAAATACGATCCATAAATTTTTGCCGTATATTAGGTGCTACCTTAACACCAAACATAAGACGGTTCACCATAAATGTCCCCTTATGAGTACTTGTAGATTGCACCATAAATCTCTCTTCTGTCATCGGCGTATTTATGTAAGCCTGTCGAATATACCTACAGATTACTAGGTGGTAGGCCCATATGTAGGGTCGCTTAGGCAGATACCATACCACCGCCTTTCTTATTTCAGCCGTGAAACAGTTCACTGTTTCGGATTTAAGGGAAAAGTAGCCAAAGTAAATACTGGGTATGGAAGGCATTTCATCTTAGGCCTCAGGATGACAACGCACCTGCAATAGCAAGTGCCTTTTTCCTTGTCATTCCAGGTGTCTATAGGCGGCGGTAACCGATTACTACCAGGTGGGCCGTGTATGATCTATAGTTGTATAAAAAAAAGTATTTACCCCCGTTCATTTCACTAAAGATATCTTCTATCACCGGAATAGGGTATTTTTAAATAAAACGTCTTTCAGGCCAGCGCCAGCGCAGCTCGAAAAAATCTAAACTTTGTTCAAAAATTCTTTATGGTTTTGATTTAAATTTTCCATAGGTTATTTAACGTAGATGTATTTTGAAAGATAAGATAAGATGAGATAAGATTTTATTTGAAAAACAAAATTAAGCCTTCATCCTACTTGTTTTCGCCAATAATGGCATACAAAATTAGCATGCAATTTTATGACAAATTTTTAGAGTTAAAGTTAATTTCGATTTAGTTTCTAGTTGTTAAGGGAAAGGTAGTCAGTGTAATTACTGGCATGGACGGCATTTCATCTTAGGCCTCAGGATGACAACGCACCTGCAATACCAAGTGCTTTTCCTTGTTATTGCAGGTGTCTATAGGCGGCGGTAACCGCTTTTCACCAGGTGTGCCGTCAGCTTGTTTGTCATCTAGTTGTTTAAAGAAAAGAAAAAATTACTTTAACTCTAAAAATTTGTCATAAAATGTTATACCTATTAACCTACAAGTATAAATTTTAATGTCAAAGTTTAATTTATTATTATCATATAATTAAAGTCATTTAGCTCAATCAAAAAGCATGTATTTTGCCAACCTCTGGGCGTTATACACTACAAATGAAATTTTTTATACCTAAAATAATTGAAATAATAAAAAAAACGATTTTTTTTCGCTGGGAATGGTGAAAAGCTGTATGTTTTAGTCGAGAGTAAGTTTTTTTATTGGTCGAGTGTCTTCAAATCACTCACAGTGCTCAGTTGTCTATTTTAGAATCACGAGCGTAGAGAGTGATTCATTTTTAGACTACTTCGCTAGTTCGTGATTCAAAGTCAGCACCCACAGCAAAAATAACCTTGTTCAATGTTTAACAAATTACATATTTTCCGACTAAAATAAAGTGTATTTGATTGTTTACCGTTGAATAAAAAAAAAATCTATTTTGAATATCCTTGGCCAGTAATGAATGACAGACATGAATGACAAAACAATGACAGTTTTAATTTACCTTACCAAATGATTTATCATTACTAATTTTTCGTTTGTATACGTAGACACATTTATTATTATGTATTTGAGTTAAATTGTTTTCTCTAAAGCATGGGAACACTTAGTAACTCTCTAGTACTTACTTCTGTTTTGCTTGTTCGAGTGGCCGCTTTATTGTTTTCCTATACTTACTTACAATGTAGTCTTAAACTCTCAATCAAGAGGAAATTAATTGACGCCACTTTACTAATTGATTGCTTTTTAACGATAAGACTATTAAACGAGTGAATTTTTAATATCTGAAAATCTTAAATTTTAAGTGAACACGCAAAATCTCAATAGAAATAAGATAATGTGTTGTCCTTTTTAGAATTTAATTTATGATCTGATGCTAGTCAGGTTGTCACGTTTATTTGGCCAGCTATATAATAAACGTGATGAATTGCCAAGAGATTATTATATCATCTATGTAAATATTATATCTATATTCGGTCAGCTTAGTGGTGTTACGGCCCAAACTCCTCTTGTGTTTCTCACATGTAGGAAGACTTGTGCCCACCAGTAGGTGCCGCATCACACCCACTTGACCTGGTATACAGATCAATCTGACTGTTATATCTTCCAAGCCTTACCTTCCTCCATAATAATGTAATGCATAGCTTTTAAGAGCTTGTATAGCATTTAGGTTAGACTATTATCTATTACTATTTGTTATTACCTAGTTATTCGGGAAGTTCCGCGGCATATTCTGGGCCCAACTTCCGCAGTGTGTCAAAACGAAAGTCTTTAATTCGCGTGTGTTGCCAGTGATGACATACGGGACCGAGACGTGGCCGCTTACAATAGGCCTCATAAGAAGGCTCAAAGTTACTCAAATGGCAACGAAGAAGGCTGTGCTCAGGGTTTTCCTGCGTGATCGAATCAGAAATGATAAGATCCGTGGGTGAACTAAGGTCGCAGACATAGCCCAAAGAATTGCGAGCCTCAGGTGGCAGTGGGCGGGCCACATCGCAAGGAGGTCTGATGGCTGTTGGGGCGGAAAGGTCGTCAAGTAGCTGCAGCGTACAGGGAGAGGGAGACGCAGTTATGGTAGGCCCCCCCAGAAGGTGGACCGCCGATCTGGTGAAGGTCGCGGAAAGCCGATGGATGCGGGCAGCGCAGGACCTATCGGTTTGGAGATCCTTAGGAGAGGCCTATCCCCAGAAGTGGTCTTTCAACTGATATGATAATAATTAGTTTATTCTGTGATTCAGGGCTAGATTAAATGACAGTATTGCCAATTTTATTTGCGGTTGGCAAACATTTTTTTAATACAACTAGATGACAAGAATCTACCTAAGCTGACGGCCCCACCTCGTGTTAAGTGGCCACCGTCGCTTATACTATGGAGTAACATAGCAAAGATAATTTAGTATTGCAGGTGCGTTGTTATCCTGAGGCCTAAGATGAAACACCTTCTATGCCCAGTTATTACACGGACTACCTTTCCCTTTAATCCGAAACACAGCTTACCATAGATAACGCCTGCAATTAAAAAAAAACACTTACCAAAAGCCCTAGGTGTACTGCTAGCAGAGCAATAACCATCATCACGTGCGCTCCGACCACCAGGGGTGCCGGTAGCGCCGCGGGTCAGCAGCGCTGGACTTGCGCGCTGCTCCTCGTATGAAGGCGCAGTGTGCGTCACGACACCACCACCGCTGAGGGATGCCTATTGAAAATAAACAACTTAAAACTTTTGGAAAGAAAATTAGTCTGTTACAACTATTTTATTCATAATTTTTTTTAACAAAAATTAAAACCGACTTCAAAAAAGTGAAAAGGTTAAAATAATTAAATTTAAGTAGGTACTCATCCCCTAGAAACATTTTTTTTAGGGGATGAGTACCTACTTAAATTTAATTATTTTAACGTTTTCACTTTTTTGAAGTCGGTTTTAATTTTTGTTTAAAATTTTTTTCACAATTTTTAGTGATTACTTTCTAAGGTCGAAGCTAACTGGGTGACCGTCAACTTATATTGTTTCCTACTATCGCATAGTTTCACTAAAAAGTCACAGGCAAGGAAAAATTCGCTAATTTTGCATACGTAGACGACTTAATGATATCAGTTTTTTTAATATAAAAACCGAACTACCCCACTGATTTAGAAAAAAAATTCATGGGACCAAATGGCAAGTATTCGAACCGCATCGAACAAAAAAAAGAATCACGTAAATCGGATCAGTAGTCTCGGCGTAATCGGTGTACATACAAAGGAAAAAAAACATACCGGCCGAATTGAGAACCTCCTCGTTTTTGAAGTCCGTTAAAAACTACTAAGAATATTGCGCTAATAATTAGGTTTAGCTGGCAACACACCTGGCTTTCGTCTGCAATTACTTGAGTGTAGCATGTGGTGTTCTGTGTCGTACAGACGACAGCACATCAAGCGTAACAGTTGCAAGAATACTCTATTACGAACGGAGTAAGGCAGTCTCAAGGTCCAACTGTTACGCTTGATGTTCTGTCGACTGTACCAAGAATGAGAGAAGTATTATTTGGAATATTTTTTAGTCTATCATCATCATCATTTCAGCTGATAGGTTACCTCTGCTGGACAAAGGCCTCCCCTGAATATTTCCATGACGATTGATTCATGGTTGTACTAAATTTTATTGTGTGCATTAAATAAGTTTTTATTTAAAGAATATAGCAATTCAGTTAACATAACCAAAGACCCAAACCTACTGAAGAAATAAATGAATATTTAAAAAACATTTAATTATCTTTCTTCACTTGATGAACAGTGGAAACAAACGAGCAAGCAAAGTGCAATTGGCAACTTAGTTAAACTTACTAATGTTATTTGGATCACTACCTAGAAATTGATAACTTGCTGCTAATGTTTGCACTAGCTTGTTGCAGTAGCGACAGCCAATAGCTGTACCAACGTAATATTTCTTACAGTATGCATTCATACGTAGTTTATTATGTAAGGGCCAAAGAAAAAGATGGCACAGTGATCGCCGCCTTCCCTTCGGCTGAACAAAATGTGTAAAAATATATTATGAATATCGTGCCAAAAGCACATCAACTGGTGATAGTAACACCAACAGCCCGGTACAGACTAAAACCCGTGACTAAACAGGACGTATTAAAAAGTAAAAAGGTTTTCTATTGCTTGCTGGTTTAGTGAAAGATAAGAATTATAAAGTTTTTATGTGAACAAAGTCGCGAAATAAATTTGAATTCCAAGAATGTTTTTATTTGAAGCGTATTTAAAAAAGGGCGCGCCTAAACAATTACAAAACAGTCGACACATACATTTTCAAATAAGGCTTTTACACGTATTGACGAGTATCTTTGAAGTTACATATTAATCAAACCTTTAACTCTTCTTTATTAGGTTGGAGAAAAAGTCTTTCTGCATTATAGTATGTATGAATTTGTAATAAAATCTCTTTGGCTGTACTATTTGTATCTGGCTGGTTTTGGTATCATTAAAAGATTAAATTTTAAAAAAATAACTCCAAATTCAAGTTAGGAAAATGTGTGTTTTTCATTTGTTTTTCGTACTGTCAAGATGATTGAATGTAATGAAGAAATTCGATACATTTTAAAATTTTACTACAAAAAAGGTTAAAAATGCAACGCAAGCCACGAAAATTTTACTACAAAAAAGGTTAAAAATGCAACGCAAGCTACGAAAAAAAATTGCGATGTTTATGGACCTAGTGCAGTGTCTATGAGAGTAGCACAAATTTGGTTTAAGCGTTTTCAATCCGGAAATTTTGATGTCAAAGATGCACGTCGCTGTGGTCACCCTATTACGGATAAAATTGATGCCATTTTTGAAAAACTGGAGCATGATCGGCATATCAGTAGTTACGACGTAGCTGAAGAACTGGGAATTGACCACAAAACAGTTTTGGCGCATTTAAAAAAAAATGGGTACACAAAAAAGCTTTATATTTGGGTACCCCACGAGCTCACGGAAAGAAACCTACTGAACCGTGTACTCATTTGTGATTCTTTATTACGACGTAATGAAACCGAACCATTTTTGAAGAAGCTGATAACTGGTGATGAAAAGTGGATCACGTACGACAAGAACGTAAGAAAAAGGTCGTGGTTAAAGGCCGGTCAGGCTTCACAGACTGTGGCGAAACCCGGGTTAACTCGCAACAAGGTGATGCTGTGTGTGTGGTGGGATTGGAAGGGCATTATTCATTATGAGCTGTTACCACCAGGCAGGATCATCGATTCTGAACTCTACTGCGAACTTAAGAATTAATCAACAGAACGGGTGTGGTTTTTCATCATAATAATGCTAGACCTCACACATCTTTAGCCACTCAGCAAAAATTAAGAGAGTTTGGCTGGGAGGTGGTAATGCATCCGCCGTATAGTCCTGACTTTGCACCTTCAGATGTCTATCTGTTTCGCTCTCTTCAGAATTCTCTAGGCAGTGTTAGGTTAACATCACGAGAGGACTGCCAAAACCACTTGTCGCGGTATTTTGATCAGAAGCCCCAAAATTTCTATAGCAATGGGATCATGTCCCTACTACAAGATGGCAAAAAGTTATCGAACAAAATGGTACCTACATACTTTAGTTAAATGTAAATAAACTATATTAAAAAATATTTTGAATTTTCTTAAAAAATGCGAAGAAACTTTTTCTCCAACCTATTATGATAAACAAAGTGATGTTATTATTTTGTAATAGTAAAAATAAAAAATACTAACTTTTGGTACAAACAGTTTTGGCAGACAGCAACCATACGATCATTGCATGTTTATTTAGCATTTGAAACATGTTGTCTTTGTTTTTCAATCTTTGGTTCTTGGCCATACATGACATCTTTTGAATTCGCCGCCAGAATACCTGCTGACCCTAGGACTATTTGATCACACCGTAATATGTAAAGTGGTTGTATGGACCCTGCCATTTGATAACGATTGACCAATAGACATTTTTTTTTTATACAACTAGATGACAAACAAGCTGACGGCCCACCTGATGGTAAGTGGTTACCGTCGCCTACAGACACCTGCAATTACAAAGAAAAATCACTTGATATTGCAGGTGCGTTGTCATCCTGGGGCCTAAGATGAAATGCCGTCCATGCCCAGTAATTACACTGGCTACCTTTCCCTTCAATCCGAAACACAGAGAACTGTTTCACGGCTGAAATAAGAAAGGCGGTGATACCTACCCAGACGACCCTACATACGGGCCTACCACCTAGTCACATGCGCGAAACAGTGCTTCAAAAAGTAATGCTATATCACATCAATTTTACGAAAACGTAATATTACACTGTGATATCACATCACTCGAAACATCACGCGAGCAAATGAGATAGATGCGCGCTAGATGAAACATCACATGGTCACAGCTATTGCTTATTACACTGAGATATCACATCACTCGAAACAGCCCCCGAACAGATGAGATGCTGCGTAACGTGCGATGCGCACGCAACGTATATTACACTGAGATATCACATCACTCGAAACATCACCCGAACAGATGTGATGCAGCGTATCTATGCGATGCGCACGCAACGCGCGCTAGATGAAACATCACATCACAGCTTCGGTCGGTCGTCGGTCCCTTTCGCCCGCGCTCGGAGCTAGTGTAATGTTATTTCGCGTGATGTTTAAAGTGATGCTTGATTTCTCGGAGTGATGCGTAATTTAACATCACGCGTTTGAGTGATATCTCATTTGTGATATTACGCGCATTACTTACACATGTCTATTGACCAAATTGCTAGCCAGCTGCTTTAGAAATTCTTTTATATATAAACTAGGACTAACTTTAGCCTCATAAATTACATAAAAGTTCATACCACAGACGTTGAATTGAAGTAGAAATATCTAACTACCTAAATATTAAACTACGCAAACAGTCGCGTGGGGTGTTATACAGCAAAATCTAAACATACAAGCGTCTTTCGCGAATGAATTACGAAGGTTTCAAAAAGTTATAAACGTTTAAAAATGGTCTAGGGTGTGCCGCACCCCACGCCCCCAATTAAGAGTTAAGTCATCATTATTCCCAGCCCATAGGTTTACGTCCCACTGCTGGGCACACGTGGGAGGAACACGACGCCCTAATCCGGGTTGGTGGGTGAAAGCGGTTGCAGTAACAACCGGGACCAACAGCTCAACGTGCCTTCCGAAGTAAGGAGGAACACGAGATTAAAATTTTTTTTTGAACTACCCGGGGATCCACCAAGGAAAAAGTTGCTTTTTTCGTAATCTAAACCAGTGCGCTAAAACCACTACGCCACCGAGCTCCTGTCGACAACCTTGTTATGTTACCTATGTGGTTTTTTATACGATGTACTATAGTGGAAAATAAGTATACTTTTTTTTGGACGGACTATTGATTGCTGTTGGCCGCAGATGGTCTTTACAGAGTAACCGGGGTTTCTCAAGCCGTTTTCTCGAGTATTAGACTCCTGGGGGAGTCTTATACGGCTTGAGAAAATCTTAAGTCAGTTACTTCAAGTCTTTTGTTTTTCGGTAGCTCAGTGGTCGGAACAGTCACCCGGATTTTTACTTTATACAACTAGATGACAAACAAGGTAACGGCCCACCGGGTGGTAAGTGGTTACCGTCGTCTATAGACACCTGCAATAACAAGGAAAACATCACTTGGTATTGCAAGTCCGTTGTCATCCTGAGGCCTAAAGTGAAATGCCTTCCATGTCTTCAATTACACTGGCTACTTTTCCCTTCAATCCGAAACACAGCAAATTGCTTAACGGCTGAAATAAAAAAGGCGGCGGTACCTCCCCAGACGACCCTACATACGGGCCTACCACCTAGTAAATATAATATATGACGTAGCGTGGTATGAGCAGTTAAGCAGGGAGATCGATCGGCGTCTACGCTGTTTGCGATGGAACTCACTTGGCCGTCGACTCGCGCTGCATGTTCCTCTTTATGTCTGTGGTTTGCCTACAATCTACATGTAGTGTAGCGGTAGTGTAGTGATTGTAGTGTAGTGTTTGTAGTGTAATGGGTGTAGTGTAGTGGTTAGAGTGTAGTGATTGTAGTGTAGTGGTTATAGTGTAGTGGTTGGAGTGAAGTGGTTGTGGTGTAGTGTAGTGGTAGTATGTTGTAGTAGTGTATCGTTTTCCTATAGTAAACTTACCATAGTGGGGACTTTGCTGTCAATATAACAATCTATTTCATAGCTGCGAGGCCGGCCCGGCAGCGCGCTAGTCAGGTCGGGCTTGTGACACGAATCACTGTCTTGCTCCTAAATAGAAAAAAACCTTACATGGTTAACATGAAAATGAAAAACCTGGATTTTTGGAAAATTATAAGTACCCTCGCAATTAGTCCTAAAGACTATTTACACAATATAATCTAACCCGGTTATAATCTAACACGGTGAATGCAGGTAAAGGAGATATTTCATATCCGGACAGTATCTCAAAAAATTAGGAACAAACTCTTGAAAAATACTAATAATTCGTTTTTATGCATAATTTGTTTGTACAAAAGTTGATATTTTTCATCGATTTCACCGTTATTCAATATAGTAATATGAAAGCATAGAAGTCAACTAAATGTCACCAAAGTGACATACGCGCCATGATGAATAATTGGCTGTGTTGCAGTTTTTTCTATGAGAATTCTCTCAGAATTCTTGTTTTGTACCACGTAACGTAACAAAGCAAATAAAAATAAAATATTCAATTGAACACTGTTCAGCATATTTATACCTTTTTTTTAGTATAGTGTACATAGACCTGGCCGGGTCTCCATACATTTTTGAAACATCGCTTTTAATGGTAAAACTTTACATTAAAAACCACATGATTAGATGCAATTTTGTATGCTCTAGATTTGTTTATCCAAGTTTTTTAAGGAAACTTATTTAGTTTTCGAACTTACCGGAAATTTCTCGAAAGCTATAGAGAAGCTTTAAAGCCCATTGAACTTTCTAGAATATGTTCTCGAACAATGAAACTGTTATTTTGTATGGAACTGGAGATTATTTTGCTATCATTAGATAAGATATAGCAAAATTCTCCGTCTCGCTGGCTAAATTCTATTTTATTAATCTCATAGGTGAGTCTCTAATTTTAGAGACCATATTCTAGAAAGTTCGATGGGTTCTACGGCCTTTGAGAAAGTTCTAGAACATTCGGCCTAAAATTGAATTACTTTCCCTAATAAATGTGTACAAATAAAAGTAGAGCATACAAAAGTGTATGACAGAACTGATATAAGACTTGAGAATGTTGTACATTTTTATTTTATTATTTTATTCTGAGAGCTGCTGTTAGAGCTGCTTTTAATACTTATAAAAGCACACCGTTCCTTGTAAAAATTGGCTCTTAACACTAATTTTAGTAGAAGATAGTAGCTTAAAATTGTCTTAGCATAGCTTGTTTATATAACTGCTCTATGTAAATATCAGTGAATACAGTGATGTAATCTCCCTACCTCCGCCCGATGTGGTGATGAGCTGCGCCGGGACCCGCTGCTCGAAGACCTGTTGCTGGACTCTGTGGACAACACCGCACTCATTTCTGTATTCGCATACTAGTTCGAAGTTATCGGAGCTTGGATGTTTAGTATTATTATATATTATAAAGGATGATTATTATTTATGAGGTAAGAAAGCTCCTAACGGCGATAGATTATGGAGTTGTTATTATCATTTTATTTTAGTGCTTTATTCCCTTTACTCCCACTAGTTCAGTTGATGTAGTTCAGTGACTGAACTAATGCGCGATATTCGCATTTGTTTTTTGACGATTTAAAAGTGCTTCTTTGTGGCCTATTTAAATAAAATATTTTTTCTTTCTTTTTTTCTTTCTTTGACAATTGAGATTGAAACACGAAAATAAAAGTACCACTTTAATTGGGGCTTATTTTAACTTCCGATAAGTCTACAACTTCTAATATCAGAAATCGCCATCCCGCCCCATGACATGCATGACTAGTTTTGTAAATAATTATTCTAAAGTATTTTTGTAGCCGCCAAACAGATAATGACGAATCATCATCATCATTTCAGCCGAGAGACGCCCACAGCTGGGCATAAGCCTCCCTCAGGGATCTCCAAACCGATCGGTCCTGCGCTGCCCTCATCGAATAACGACGAATACAATTAAACAATTTTCTGAGAGTCTAAACTAATCATAATATCACCAGAAAACACAGAGTCATTTATCATTACCCTTTAAATTGCATTAAAAAGAGTTCCAGCCACAAAAATCGGTAGCTCGTTACTTTCTCATCAATTACCAACGAGCCGATATGCAACTGTGTCAATTTGTGCGCAACCTGTTCGATATGCAATCCACGTGTAAATTAATTTTGAACGGCTGCGTTCTGCCCCTGAACCCGGCTGTCACACGCACCCAGCGATTACGCGGAGTAATGACTATCATTGTGCTCTTTATTAATAATATCCCGGGGTTTGTTGATAGACGATTTGCATTTTCACAGAAAAGTCATTTTCTATAACCCGTACTAATATAAATGCGAAAGTCTGCCTGTTTGCTGCGATGTTTCCTAAAGCGCTAGACCGATTTAGATTAAATTTTGCATGGGGACTGAGAAAGGACAGCTGCGATAGTGACATCCATGTCAAAAGTTTTACTCACCTACATTTCGTCTCACTTTAACACAATGCATTAAAAAGTGACATCATGACATGCATATAGGTTTGATATTACAAAGTAAGTTTTCCAATATTTGAGAATAATAGTTGATTTTGTGCTTTATATGTATATGTCTGAGGGCTCTAGCAGACGCGCTACTTTTATATAGCATCGGCGATTGGCTTTTTGCGATTTCATCGATGCCTCATCGCGTATTGGTGACTTGCTGCGTTAACGGAATTAAAAACGCGCGTTTTAGCGACTGCTTGATGCTGCCGTTTCTTTGACTTGCTTGTTAGCGGAGTGGGCATTCAATCACCGGCGTTCAACATCTGTAGCGTTCAACGTCTTGCTTAACACAGCGTCAATCACCGCGATCAGTATAACTAACTAACTTGTGAAATGGCTGAATCGAAGCTAAATCGTGGACTGCCGATGTTAAAAGTCGCATGTCTGCTAAGCCCTGAGTGAGTTACCGCGGCTATGCTCATGCCGCTCTCCGGGCCCCACGCTGTTACCCAGAGCAGGCTTGCCCGCCATGCCGACTGCTACTGACGCATCTTCTTCATTGTTTTACACCTGTCAACAACAGAAACAATTAGAAATAAAGCAACGTTTTAATTAGCAATTAAAACAAGCGACGCTCAACATGCAGAAACGTTGCACAAGCTGAGATGCAACGTGACACACGTTTTGTTGGTCTCCGATTCATGGATCTGCGCACTATGTAGGCAAATAGGTAAATAAAGGGTGACCTTCAGGCGTGCTATAAGTTTAGCGTGTCTGTATGTAAGTGGCATCGTAGCTCCTAAACGAAATGACAGATTTTAAATCCGTTTTTTTTGTTTGACCGCTAATGTGATCGAGATGTCTTTTAGCTATAATACATGAAGATTTGTTTAGGTGTTTAATGACTATCAGCTTATTTCCTACTTGACAAAAGGGTCTTACTAACTTTCACTGATCCGATTGATTTGAAATTTGGTTTACTGTTCCTCCTGTGGAGGAACTGTATTTTCAAGACATGCTAACCTAGAGCTGATTCTGTACCATCTAATAGTCTACGAGATGCTCAATTCTTCAGAAACTTACAGCAGTTATAGCGTGTGCGGGCTCATAAGAATAGTCTCAATGAGATGATAAACAAGCTGACGGCCCACCTGATGGTAAGCGGTTACCGCCGCCTATAGACACCTACAATAACAAGGGAAAATCACTTGATATTGCAGGTGCGTTGTCATCCTGAGGCCTGAGATGAAATGCAGTCCATGCCCAGTAATTACACTGGCTACCTTTTTCTTCAATCCGAAACACAGCGAACTGTTTCACGGCTGAAATAAGAAAGGCGGTGGTACCTACCCAGACGACCCTACATTTGGGTCTACCACCTATTCATAGTTAGATGATTGTGAGGCCGGAGATCAATTTAAATTTTATTTTATTATTCATAAGTACTACCCCGATTGCGTTAGCACCTCCTCTTAGAGAAGATTTATCATCATCACCAGCCTATACAATACGTCCGACAGCTGGGCTTAGGCCTTCCTACATGGGAGATACACATGAGGAGTTTGGGACACCAACACTCTGGCCCAATGCGGGTTAGAAGGTTAAAGCGGTTGCAGTAACAACCAATGGCTTGCCTTCCGAAGCACGGAGGAGTTCGAGATAACAAATTTCGATTGACCCATCTCGGGATCGACAGTTACTTCGTGTTCGTAATCGAAACCAGAGCGCTCAAACCACGTCATCAACGAACTCCTAAACTGTATCACCGTACTGGGTCTGTAGGCCATCATGCACAAGTTTTATTTTATTTTTTATTTTATTTATTTGGTACAATAAAATACAAAATACAGATTAGAAACAAAGCTGATTCTTCTTATACCACGAAACACGTTAAATCCATATTTCAATTATAATTGCACACAACATTGCTTGCTTAATCTTTAGGCGCAGTAAACTAATTAAATATGTACTTTAATACTATATTAAGAAATACCATAATAAAATATAAAATAATAGATACTAAATTTTACAAATATCAAGCTTCTGACATTCGTTTGTCAATAATGAAAACTTAAAAGAAACAAGGCTTTCATTGAAAATGTCTCTGTGATTGCATGAACAATCATACAACCGACACATTCGCACCAAAGGGCTATTTTTCGATACATTATTATTGGTGACTGGCACACTGAATAATTGAGAGATGAGGGTATTTTGCTTAAGCGATGTAAAATAAATGTTCAGTACCCGTACCGCCATCTTTTATCGCGATCCAGTTTAGGACCTAAACTGAGTAGAATCGTTAATTCGTACTACGACGCTATCTACGACTAAGACAGCGATGCAGTTTAGGACCAATACTGAACCGAGCGGAATATGAATCGCTTTTATAAAGATGGTGGTAAGACCTCTTTTCACTACTTTGTATTGTTGTGTTCCTGCGTTACCAAGGTCGCCAGAGCTCTTGGAAATTGCGTTGTATTGGGAGCAGGGGACACTTCTGCTATGCTCTAATAGGGTAGGGTGTGAGTAGTAGGCATGGAACATTTCAAGAATAGCATATAATGAAAAATCCTATGAAAGAACTTTCATTCATTAGACGTGCTACTTCGTTTCAAACAGACTGCTATATTTCACAATTTGTGAAATCGCAGATCATTCGCATTTTATTTCATTGTTGAATGCGATGTGGCTTCCTTATATGCAGTGAGCGAGTACAAATGTGGCTTAAAGCCACAGATTCCAGTCATACACTCGAAAGCCTTCTTGACAATTAAATCGACATTTTAAGTTGTGGTTTCTTACATCTTCTATATCGCAATAAAATAGAATCATACAATATACATAATAATTGTAAACGTGTGTGAAATAGGTGTGTCAATTTTGTCATCTTTTTTTAAAAATACGAACGGGAGTGGAATGCTTTGCCGGCTCCGGTGCATATAACCTGAATTCCTTCAAAGCTGGACTATACAGGAACTTCTGAAAAAGCTCGCTACATCTTCGACTCCCTCTTAACTTCTCTCGAAGCAAGAGTGGGTTGAAGAGCAAGCCCATTATAATGTAAAAAAAAAAACTTTTCTTTGCTACGAACAAATCGTTCGTAAAAACTACGAGTGCCAGTGCTACGAAAGTAGTATAAAAGCGTCGTAGTCTGCGCTACGAGGAGTTTACTCGTAGCGCAGACTACGACGCTTTTATTATTGAGATTCACTTGCCTCGACTTTCCCGCACGATTGGGAAGTTTGAGTAAATTAAGAAGTTCGAGTTCTTAATAGATAGACCGCTATTGATGCTTTAATAATAAAAAAGAGCGTTATGGAACTTATCGTTGAGAGTATCTGCTTTGATTTCGGTAAAGTCGGCAAATTCAAATCTCAGCCCATGTTTTAGTTTATTGTCGTATTGACGGCACCCTGTATTAATTTATTGCCCTTCCGTAAGAAATACGTATTAAATTCTTTGTAACCCACCCACCAGCTTGTTAAAATAGTGATAATGTGAACATTCCTATTACGGCGGTAGCCAAAACAACTCCTATTACGGAGGTATAAGGTATTAGTCGCGTTTTATTCTTGTTTGGTTATCCAAACTGTTGACATAAATAATCTCAACGCTACCCTGGAATAATCTATGTATGTATGAACGCTTGCGAATGTCTCATACTTGCGAATGCCACGCTTTCCTGGCAAACAACTTGTAATAAAATGTAATTGCGTAAAACTATAACCAAAATAAAACATCATAATTAAAGCAAAACATTTATTAAAAGCAATCCAGCAACGCAAATTAGTAAAACAAAAAAAATAAGATAGAAATACTTCCATAACAGGCGTTGATGTTGATTTTGATTACCGCCGTAATAGGCTGTTTACGTTATGAATTCCCGTTTCATTTGAAGCGGAATAATTTTGGATTTTATGGAGTGGCGATTTGAATCAATTAGCTCTCTGTACTTCATTATCACCAGCCTATTATACTCCCACGTCCCACGTTACGTCCCACTGCTGGGCACAGGCCTTCCTACATGGCAGAAACACAAGAGGAGTTTGGGCCATAACACCACCACGCTGGCCCAATGCGGGTTGGTGGGTTAAACGGTTGCAGTAACAACCGGGACCAACGGCTTAACGTGCCTTCCGAAGCACGGAGGAGCTCAAGATTATATATTTGACTGACCCATCCAGGGACTGACCATGGCGAAAGTTGCTTTGTTTTCGTGATAGAAACCAAAGCGCTCAAATCACTACGCCACCGAGCTCTCTGTACTTATTAATTCAAAATAGCTGAAGCTGACAATTTTTTTTCATTACATATGGGCACTATGTTTTACTCCAATGGCGTATTAGAACAAACATTTAAAATTAGGCGTAGATGATATCAAGCGAAGGGCAGGAGGTAATTATGCAGGGATGGCACACAGACAGTAATGCCATTTAAATCTAACGCTACAAACCCTCGGGAGCTCTTCACTTAGCGAGTAATCAATTATATTCACACTCCACTCTGAAGCAGGGCTGTATTAACCTAGGAATATTCTTAGATATGGATTGCTTGTGGAAGAGGCATTGTCCTTCATTTGAACACTAAAACTAGGTTAGATAAGAACGGTTTTGCAAATGGCGTCCTATTTGTGATGTTATTGAATTGCATCATTTACTTTATTCAAAGGTAAGTAGCAAAATTTTATGGTAAGTTAATCAAATTACACTTTACACAATTTCAAATTGGTAATTTAGGGAGGCTAGTGTTGAGGCGCCGTAGAAAAAAGAAGTGCCGTACCTCGGATTACACAATCTTGAATCCAAAAATACACGACAGAAGCAAAGGCCTGAGGATGTCAACGTACTTGAAATATCAAGTGATTTTTCCTTCTTACTGTAGGTATCCAAGGTGGCGGTAATCCCTTACCACCAGGTGGGTCGTCAGCTTGTTTGTCATCCAGTTATAAAAAAAATCTACGTTTTTTTGTCTCCAAAAAAGATAGCCGCTATTTTGGCGATTTTTTTAAAATTTTAAATACGCCTGCTGGTGCTCACAGCCAATATATCTTTTGTGTCTAATTGGTGTCAGATTAATCTGTCAAGCATTGAATTTTGTTTGAATGTAAAAACGCGTGGTTTAAAAGACACGCGAACTCTTCAAGATTGTGCTGCTATCCATGGGGCTCGTGGTGGTGTAGGTGGCATAAGCCAGGCGAAACCTGGTAGAATTTATGATGAAACCGCTATAAATACAAAGCGAAATGTATCAAAACGTAGAAATTAGTAAAATATGGAATTCTGAAATTTAAAGAAGTTGAAAATCGCTTAAACTGGTTTTTAATTTCTGACGAAGAAAGAGGGTATCTATGTATCTGTGGGTCCTATGTGTCTGTCTGTGGCATCGTAGCTCCTAAGCGAATTTTGATTCGGTTTTCTTGTTTGAAAGCTGACGTGATCAGAATGGTCCTTTGCTATAATTTATAAAAATCCGTTCAGCCGTTTGATGACTATCAGCTCATTTCCTATTTGACAAAAGGGTTTTACTAACTTTCACAGATCCGATTGATTTGAAATATGGTTTACTGTTACTGCTGTGTTTTTTCAACACAGGCTAACCTTAAGCTCATCCTGTGCCATCAAATAGTCTGCGAGATGCTAATTTCTTCAGAAACTTACAGCCTCATAAGAAAAGTCGCAATGTGACGATGTTAAATAGATGATTAATGACGCCGGGGGTTACTTAAAATTTTTATTTTTTATATTATATGCAGTGCTTTGATTTAATGTTGACAGTCAATTATCGGCAATATTTTTTCGGCGAAGAATTCACAATCATAGAATTTTAACTTATGCCAATAATTTTACGAGTGTGAACGAGGCTTTATATCAGCCAAATCTAATGTTGCAAAAGTAAATTACGACAACCGTTTACTATAGGCGTGGCTTGTCCTTGTTTACCATCCTTGAAATTAAATGAAAAAATATAATTATTTAATTATTTCTATGATTCCACTATGGCAACCCTGACCAAACCAGAGGGAGTCAATTAAAAAAATATTGAAAGTTACCTCGTGTGTCCATTACGCGTCGCTTAGCGAATTAAAACACGTTCACACGTTTGTTTTGCCTCAATTCATGGCCGTTCCCAGTGACATCGGTATGAAAGGTCGCCCACACATTTAGAGACGGCAGCACATCAAGTTTCACGGTGCCAGTGCAAAATAGCTCTTATTATTGCTATGTAAGATCTAAAAATCCCTACAACTTTTCTAGGCTAAAGGTCATATAAATCCTGATCGCTTTTCATTTAAATACAAGATTTTATTTTCGCTAAAATTAAAATCAAAGCTCGATAGCGTAGACGCTTGTAATCATGTATCAAGAGTAATACTACTTTGGATGAAAAGAATGAAAGAAAGAAAATATGTTCATTGACAGACACAGAACAAAAAAAAAACATAAAACTTAGACACTACAAACAGAAAAAGTAGAAACAATAAAACAATTAACACATATACGTAGGTGCCGTCAACAAGGCCCTATCTCAGCATATAGCTTTTGCGACATTAAAAACATCGCAGAAGCGCTGTTATTATGATAGAGCCTTGGGTGTGAGGTGTTACAAAATAAACTGACGGATGGGTGACCGAATCAAAAGCAATCTAGATTGCAATCTAGACATTACTTTCTTATTTATGGGTTTTTGTTGTATATAAATATTAGAAATAATACTAAATAAACAAACATACATAACGCGTGAAAAAAATTGCACTTATCATACAAATATCTGCCCCTACAGGGATTCGAAACATGGACGTCTGCTTTATTAGACTATACCTGCCTGAACCAGACACTTTAGTACTTTTTCACAGTAACATATTGGCTTAAACTCTTGACAATTTATATGAACACTGTGAATGACGTAGGGTTAAATAGTTCTAAATTTTATAAACAGTTCATGTTCTCTTGCTGACGTACGAAACGATGGTGGGACATAAAACAGCGATACTTTTTAGCCGACTTAAAAATTGAGTGGTTCTCAAATGGACACAAAACTTATATAATTATTTTTTGAAATTTAATTAATGGAGGTTAGTTGCCCGAATCCATTTTTCGTCGCTCAATTAGTTAATTAAAAGCTTTTTTCTCATACAAAGTACGGCAAATAACTCAACAGCACCCGTAACCCTAGTATAGGTTTTAATCGAATCGAACCGAAATTGTGTTCCTCTCTCAGTGACCCTAGCACGAACATTTTAAATTTCGAATCGATATCGTATCGAGTAGTTTCGTTAGCTTTAGTCTGGCTTTTGTTTGAAATTTTAAGCGTGCGTGAACGATACGAATACGATTCGAATTTCGAAATTCAAAAAAGTTTGTGCTAGGGGTACAGATCTTTTCAAAAAAGGGGGTTTCAATAATAGGGTAGTTGATAACTTTTTTTTTACTTTACAGATAAGAAGTTTATAACTCATAAAGTAATATTGCAAAAGAACTAGTATGTCTAAGATCAACAGTTTTACAGATATAGTGGTATGTTTGATGTGTTGCGGCGCATCGTCCAAAAACGCTCCATAGAAAATCTGCGGAACAGGTGACGTCACATGTTCCCATATTACTAAGAAATGTATGGGCATACTGTCAAAATTGATAGTAACTATGTCATAATAATAGTTGTTTTAATTGATGTCAGCAATCTAATATCATTAACATTTTTGATAAATTTTGAAAACAAAAAATGGCATTTTTTTTAATTTTCAAAACAGCATAACTTCAGCAATGTTCCATATCTTTTAAGTTTGAATTGTTTTTATGGGTAACAGTAGCGTATATTTTCCGAATTTGTGAAAAATATCTCCCAGTTCAAACTTAGGCAACATCCCAATTCAGAACAGAGACGCTGCTGCCGTTGTCATACGATTTGGCAGTTGTCATGGTGACGAACGCTTTAGTTTCAATCGGATTAACATTACCCTGATGTGAAGCGGTGAGAAGAAGCGAAGACAGCTACTGCAGTTAAGACCCTGCTCTAGCCGCCTCCACCTTGCCGACCCAAAAATTTTGAACTCATCGAGAAAGTGTTTCGTTCGGCGCGATGGGTCAAGCCCTTATCATATAAAAAACGCCAGCGAAGCATGTTACCTGTTAAAGCTTAATTTACAGAGGAACGGGACATGTTGGCTGCGTAATAAAAGTGAAACCTCCTGTCACTGTGAGGTGGGATAATTTGACAGAGATACGTCATTACCGAGCCGTCCACTCCACGACCCCACACTTTAGTACACGGCATCTTTACGGGAAATATGCTTAATTTTACGGTGTTATATTCAAAAAGTTCTAAGTACGTTTCTACACAAGTAGGATTATAGGGTGGTACTTGTGTGAGGAGAGAAAATTTAAATTGTTTAAACTTGGTAAAAAAAGGGAATAAAAACATTGCTTTACATTCGATAGATTGTCAACAGTAGCGAGCTGGTAAACTATATGCTCCATTTATTTTAGACTATAGGCTGCCCACGACTCCGTTCGCGTTGATGTTGGTTATCGCTAAAAAAGTATCACACAAAAAAGTCCTTCCCAGGGTTTTAAACTGTCTTCATAACAAATTTCGTATAAATCGGTCCAGTGGATTAGGTAAGCGTGAAACGGTAAGAGACAGACAGACGACAGAGTTACTTTCGCACTAAAAAAATGTTTGATTTTGTGTGTTTATAACGCCGACTAATAAAGAAAACGATGAAAAAATTGTATGCTCCAGGCGGGAATCGAACCCGCGTCTTCTGGGTACTGGGGTCCGGCCAGACGCGATAACCACTACGCTATCGGAGCACGAGGTGTAACCTACCAATTTCACTGGCTGTTTAAAAATGCTTAAAACAGAATTCTTTCAGATCACTTGACGTGTAAACTTCAATGTGTGGAGAGATAAATGGGCTATAAAAAACGTTAAAAAGTGCTCCAGTGGCGCGCGTAGCGTTTATTACTTTCGCATTATTAATAATAGTGGCTGCTTGCGTCTGCACCAGCGTGGATGTCGGTTATCGCCCCAAAAAGTATATCCATGCCCGAGTCTCAAACTATCCATACTAAATTTCATA
Organism: Nymphula nitidulata; assembly: GCA_947347705.1. NCBI lineage: Eukaryota > Metazoa > Arthropoda > Insecta > Lepidoptera > Crambidae > Nymphula > Nymphula nitidulata. The sequence continues at coordinate 7,916,393 of OX374639.1, forward strand.
TAAATCGGTTCAGCGGTTATTGATTTCCCATACAAACCCCCTCCAAGGATGATATCTGAGATGTTATTATTATTATTATATCTTTATTTGCATAAAACATGGTACAATAATGGTCTCATGATTAAATGTTTCACATGCATGTTTAATCGATCTGTCGATAAGCAAATATTTTTCGTCGTCATATAGATACGTACTTATTAATTGTCACAGAATTTATATAAATAAAAATTAATCACATAAGTAGTTACATTGAATACAAACAATTAAAGATGCACAACACAATTTTAATAATAACCTTTGAGGAGCAGAAATAATACTCACTAACAGAGAGAACACAGTATAAGCACTTCTGAAGTCAATAACAATTATGAACAACACATATTTAAGAAATTAGTCAATAATAAATAACGATCAGATTTACATGTCAGTCAATTTAAAATTCAATTTTTAATGATAATTTATTAGCAATTTTATTAAGATGTCCGTCGTGACAAAATTTAATAAATTCATTAATGTCATAAAAACAATGCCCAATTAAAATATTGAATAAAATATTTCTAAAAAGAGACAATGGTTGATTTTGGATAAAATTTGGAAGCAAATTAAATAATCGAATACACATATTAAAACTATTTCTACTGAGGCAAGTTGTAGTTGCTGGTGGTACGGACAATTTCCAAGGGTATCTTTTTGATCCCAAATCACTATTATTAGTTTTTTTGACAAAAAGGTTCATATTTTTCTTAGTAAATATTAAGATTTCAGATATATATAGCGATGGTAGTGCGAGAATATTTAGTTTTTTAAAGAGAGGTCTACATGATTCCAATTGCCCTACCCTACAAATTGATCTAACACATTTCTTTTGCAAAACGAAGACTCTATTAATGTCTGAAAGGACATATAATAAAAAGTATCATATGTCCTTTCCCATGACTTAAACTATCTCTATACCATGTTTCATCTAAATCTGTTCAACGGTTCAAGCGTGAGGAGGTAACAGAGAGGCAGACAGACAAACAGACACATTTTCGCATTTATATTATTAAGTATGGATTAGTATGGAAGTAGGTATGGATATATTGATGGAGTTTTCCTCAAACTACCAGCTTTAATTCGTTATCAAGACAATAACAACTAGGAAATTCAAATAATGAGGAGTGACCATTTAAGGCTATGCCACGCGGAAATTGAGCATTTATAATTAATCCTATTATTCCTACTAATTAATACTACAGGGTGTTTGGTACAAAGTATAACAAGCGAGCACCCACCCATGTTAACATAGTCATATAAATACTATGGTGTTATCAAAAATTCAAAATTGTGAAATAAATTTCAAATTTCTTCATACAAAAACTTCGGCCAGTAAAAAAAATGTACGGAAAATTTCAAAATTAATTTTCCAATTTTTAATTTTTGATAACACCTTATTATATTATATATATCACTATGTGAACATGGGTAGGTGCCCGCTTGTACCAAACACCTTGTATATTTCTTGTTTTTAAATATGTTAAGAGTTCAAAAATCAATTAGGTATTTTACAAAAACCAAAAAATTGTGGTAATAATTTTCTCCATAAAAAAGTCTCCTATGATGATCGTTTTCACCTCTATTGTTCTGAGGTTCTCACTCCCTGTTTTCGTTTTACAAGCAAACGGTCGAATATTTAGAACCGAACTAATTTTATTATAAGGCAGTAAACTATTGGAATTAATCTAATTTTTTAAAAAAAGATAGGGTTAATAAATACAGATACTATTTAAAATTTTTTCGCATACTTTACGCGGGGGTTTGCTGTTGCAAGGACCAATTATTCTTCCTCTCACATAGAAGTCCTATTATTATACATATACATAAAAATCATATAAATGTATTTTTAGTCAGTCAATACGGAGCTAAATATTATTTTTTGTTTATAAGATCAATAAAGAACAGAAAAGTAAATTGTTTTTAGCTTAACCCTTATACAATTTGACATATGACGTTTTATCAAGTCACTTAAAAAACACTTGTTTTGTGTAGATCTCATGAGAATAAAAGAACGCACCTTACTTTCCACATTAAACGATTCCTACATCATCATTTTACACTCCGTCTGACTGTGAATAGCGTGTCTCTGCTTAATGTACGTTAGTGGAGCTAAATGATAAGTACTGTAGACCTCACACAAGCAAAGCACCGATCTTAGCCAGACATAATAGGAATGTTTTTTGCAGATATGTTACGATTCCTGTGTTGGTGACTGTATTACCCTTGCATGCGACGCGCTGGCTCGTCCCACAGATAAGGAGTTCTTCATCTGTGCTAAATTACCCATGCGGTGACCGCTAAGATGCTGACTTTGGGATATAATGTACTTGGTTAGAACCCTATCATTTTTAATTACCTTTGTGATGTGTTCTCGTGAGCAGTAAATACGTAGATTGAGGATAACGCAGAATCCTCTCCGTAAATAAATGTTCGCTTAGCAGGAATACAAAAGGCGCATTTTTTAAAATTGATATTCGGAAGATTTGTTGAAAAGAAACGTAAATTTTGAGTTCAAAGTCCACAATTTGCACTTGGAAACTTTCAGGTTGGCTTAGCTTACACAGTATTATCTTAATAAATTTATGAGAATGATACCTAATAATGAGCTATAATAATAATGAGAAATATTTTTAAAAACATTACAACATTTAAAAAATTGTAATCATTAAAATTTTGTTAGATATTCAAATTTTTTTCCGTGGTAATATAACTAAAAAACTCCTAAAAATTATAAACTTGTAATCGTTACGCATAAAAAAACTTTAGTGTGTGTGCACCTTTAGCCTTACAATCTTTATACCCTATAGGTATAATACACCACTGGTATACTAAAAAGGGACTTTCAACCGCTAAGGGATGAAATGGGGTGTGAACGTTTGAATCCCAAGGTTTGAATAGAATACCATTATCCTCAGATTTGCTTGAAAACAAATAAGAAAACAGGTTTTATAGATATTTTTCACATAATTAAACAAATATCCGTACCTACTATGTATTCTCCTCGTGTATTTCTCCTTTACAGGAAGGCATGTGCCCAGCAGTGGAACATATACAAGTTGGTTTTTTTTTTATACAACTAGATGACAAACAAGCTGACGGCCCACCTGGTGGTAAGCGGTTACCGCCGCCTATAGACACCTGCAATAACAAGGAAAAGCACTTGATATTGCAGGTGCGTTGTCATCCTGAGGCCTAAGATGAAATGCCGTCCATGCCCAGCCGTCAATACGACAATAAATTAAAACATTTCTATTAAATAATGCAGCTAATGTTATATTATTTCATACAAATGTCATGAAATTAACAAATGAATGAGATGTCTTTGAAAGTGGCAAACTATTTCGATGAACTAATATAGCCCATATTTCAATTTATTGTCGTATTGACGGCACCACCCTGTATCTGTATAGGCTGGTGATGATGATGATGATGAAGAGAGAAACTGGAATTGGAACTGCCGGATTCGTCTCTTAAGTTATCAACGAAACGCTGTCTCTCGGTTTTAATGGGGCAGGCACATTGGAGAAGCACCCAAATTGCTTCGAGCGTCAACTGCGCTTACCATAGGTATAGCTAGGTATGCACGCATGTTTGCCAACCTGGTCTATTAAAAAACAATTTAGTATAATAACCGACTTCTAAAGGTTCTCAATTCGGTTGGTATTTTTTTATTGTTCTATGTATGTACAGCGATTACGCCGAGATTTGTGATCCGATTTCCATGATTATATTTTTGTTCGATGCGGAATAGTTGCCATTTGGTTCCATATTTTTTCTTTGAAATCGATTGGGTAGTTTGGTTTTTAAATCAGAATAACTGGAATTAGTAAGTCGTCTATGTATGCTAAATTGCAGATTTTTGCTTTCCTATGATTTTTTAGTGAAACGATACGATAATAAGGAGCAATATAAGCTGACGGTCACCCATATAGTTTTGTACCTTAAAAAGTTATCACTTAAAATTGCGAACAAAAAACAAAAATTAAAACCGACTTAAAAAAACTGAAAAGGATAAAATAATTAAATTTATGTAGGTACTCATCCCCTAGAAATATATTTTTTGGAGTCCAAATATTTATGTTATCTTTTTCTTTTTCAGATTTTTGAAGTCGGTTTTAATTTTTGTTTAAAAATTTTTTTTTAGTTCATCGCTCATCCATATGACGAACACGCTCAGACACTCTTCACTATTAGTGAGTATCCTTTGAGTACACAGTGTCCGGTAACCGACTTCAAAAACGAGGAGTTCTCAATTCAGTTGGTATGTTTTTTATTATTCTTAACGGGGTAAGCTCTTGGGTTTCATAACCTAACGATAAGGCCGAAGAAGGAAGCGAGCTACATCCGGATTCCGCAACCACAGAGGAACTGGCTATCTTACCTCCAACTGCCGGAACACAACAACTCTGTAACACTATCGTTAAGGCGGCATACTTAGATAAATAGTGGTAGCTATCCAGGTGGATTTAGAAAGGCTCTACCACCAACCAAACCAAGCAGAAAATTTCTGTCCCCACGGGAGTAGAACCCCGGTCCTCTAGATTGGTTGTCTCAACTCTCAACCACTGCACCACAGAGGTTGTCAAACAGAGTCTACGTATGACAAGTTAAAGGCTATACAGGGTGGTGCCGTCAATTCGACAACAAATTCAAACTTAGGCGTTAATCTATATATATAAAAATGTTGTGTTGGTTTGTGTACGCTTCAAAAACTCAAAAAGTTCTGCACCGATTGAGTCGAAATTTTAACATGATATAAAATCCGCATCAAGGATTGTTTTTATCTATATCACAATGTGCCACTGCGAAGCGTGGCAGGGTACAGCTAGTAGTTCATAAAAATGGTTTGCCACTTTCAAAAACATCTTAATCGTTTGATAATTTCATGACATTTCTATGAAAAAATGCAGCCAATGTTAGAGTCTTGACATCAAAAAACTATAGTAAAGGAATTATTTTATACTGGTAGCAGTAAAATATTTCATGATACTGTTTTTCATAGGAACTGAACCGGCTGACCTTGCATATAAATAATTCAATTGTAATACTAGCACTGCGTAGAACACACATAAAAACATGAAAAGACTGTAAACCTCTCACGATCACTTGGTGCGAATGAAATGCAATAATTGTGTTTATTATATTGTGGTGTTTATTGCTGTGACATGGGAAATAAATACTATAAATTAGGGCTAACAGAAATATGATCTATTATTTAAACAATAATGTGATAAAAACTATAGACAAGACATCGTCACGGTAAATAACATTATGTCACAATACAATAATGGAATTTGTAGGTTTATAATTTATTCTATGTTCAATAAATAAGATTATATTTTTTTACAATAAAACCATGCAGATCATTAAGAATTGTTGAACATAGTTTAAACTTAAAGTTTACTAATCTGTCGTGGCATAAAACACATGCATCCAGCCAGGCCAGTAAAACACCAAAAAATAATAAATTCTGTGTTCGAAATTTAATGATCTCACAAGTGTGGGCTCCGTGCCACGCCTTATTTTTTTATATTTTGGATAGTTTGTGATGACGCCATAGAGGAGCTCGATAGCGTAGATAGAGGTTTAAGTGCTCTAGTTTCAATAATAGAAACAAAGTAACTTTCGCTATGGTTGATCCCGGGATTGGTCAGTTAAAATGTGTCATCTCGAGCTTCTCCGTGCTTCGGAAGGCACGTTAAGCTGTTGGTTCCAGTTGTTACTACAACCGCCTTAACCCACAAACCCGCATTGGGCCAGCGAGCGTGGCGGTGCTATGGCCCAGGCGCCCAGGCATGTGTCTCCCCATGTAGGAAGGCCTGTGCCCAGAAGTGGGACGTATAACAGGCTGGTGATGATGATAATGACGTCATTGAGTGGTACTAATGTTTGTTAGAGTCTTCTCTAACAAAAATATTCTCCTAAGATATCCAAAAGATATCCCCTTGGATCTTGGATACGTATGAACTTACAATAAAAATAGGGATAGGGCAAGCTGTTGCCGGAAATTCTGATAATGCGAAAAGTTAGAGCATCGGGGTTGTTTTAGTGGTTAGTTCAACCTATACCATCTTTGGTCGAGGGACCCCACATACCCATGCGTCGTGGGTATGTGGGGGCGTGGGCCATGCCTCTCTCACCCCGTGGCGCAGGACGGACGTAAATGGCTTTTTTGCCCGCAAAATAAAGAACATGTGGGCGAAGTCACGGGCAGCAGCTAGTAATCGTATAATTGTATGGATATGTCTGAAACTTGGATAAAAACTGAAGATGAGGCCAATAAACTGCAGATTCAGGGGTACACACACTACTTCCATTTCAGGCAAACTGGTAGAGGGGGTGGAGTTTCGATATATGTGCATAACAGCCTGAATCACAATCTCATCGAGAATATATGTGAAGAGGAAAACCACTACCTGTGGGTTCACATATCCAAGCTTTCTTTGGATGTTGGTGCTATTTACAAGCCCGAACGTACAAACGTGAATAACTTCCTGGACACGTTCTCCCTACAGCTACAAAAAATGAAAAGAGCAATAGTCTTTGGAGATTTCAATTATGATTTGTTGAAGTCAAGCATTTCCATTCGAAAATATAAGAGTATCTATAAGGAAAAAAACTTTGAAATATTGAACAAAATCAACGTACAATATAGCACTCGCGAAACCCCAACAACAAAAACTATATTGGATCACGTATGCTCAAATGTCAAAAGCTGCAATTTCCACTTAGCTATAATAAATTCGGCTATGTCAGACCACAAACACATTTACTTCGAAGCAATGATGTCCCAAATTCCACCATTGAAAAGAGTCCAATATACAAAAACTGACCATAATGTGCTATATGATCATTTTTCAAAAAAAATGAACTACCAAGATCAAAACTCTTACGAAGACATAGAGAACATACTAAAGAACTGCTTATACCAAAGCAAAGTCGTAAAAACATAAATTTTAAATCCCCCTCGGCAAGATTGGATTAATAACGACATAATAAAACACATAGAAAAGAGAAACCAATTATGGCATTGTTACATAAAAGACAAAAGTAACAAAACTATTAAGGAACATTTTAAAAGGGCAAAAACTGATACGGCAAATATGATACAAAAAGCCAAGACTACTTATTATTTTAAAAAATTTGAAGAGACTACAAAAGAGCCTAAGAAAATGTGGACTTTAATTGGTGATTTGGCAAATAACAAAATAAAAAATGCTTCGGAACCAGATAAACTTGAAGTGAAATCAAAAATTATCACAGATAAAAAACAGATTTGCGAAGAATTACATAATTATTTCTCAACAATAGGTACTATACTTGCAAATGAAATCCCCGCCAAATACCCCAAGCGAAGTAGTATTCAAGTACAAGACGAAGGCCCATCGCAAGCAACAGAGTTAAACGAACTAATACCAGTAACATCGAGTGAAATAGTTAAAATTATAGACAATTTAGACTCTAATACCAGTTGCGGCATTGACTCTATAAGTACTAAATCAATTAAATGTATAAAAAACTTGATAGCCACTGTACTCGTTTCCGTCATAAATAAATCCTTCGAGGAAGGTTTCTTCCCAGAAAGACTAAAAATTGCCAAAGTAACTCCAATCCATAAATCGGGAACAAAACTAGATCCTTGTAATTATCGACCAATATTTTTTACTTTATACGCAGATGACACCAGTATTTTTTATTATGGGCTATCACTACGTAGTATTATAACTCTGGCTCAAAATGATTTAAATAAATTAAACGATTGGTTTAAATATAATCTTCTCACATTAAATTCAAGTAAAACAAATTTTGTAATCTTTTCGACCAAAAACAAAAAACTCGATGACAATTTACAACTTTTTATTAACAATGAGCAAATTAAAAGGAAATCACAGGAAAAATACCTTGGAATTATCTTTGATAGTCAGTTAAATTGGAAACCTCAATTAGAAAAAATTTAATCTAAGTTGGTATCATTGTCAGGCTCACTTTATAATATTGTGAAGTGTCTACCCAGAAAAATATGTTTTCTTATATACAATTCATTTATTAAACCTCAAATCGATTACTTAATTGAAATTTGGGGAAATGCATCGAAAACTAACCTAAAACCAATACAAACCGCTCAAGACAAACTTGTTAAAATTCTTTTTAAATACCACTTTCGCACTTCAACCAGTAAAATATACCAAGAAACTGGGCTAATGAGTTTATATCAAACGTATGTATACGCAACATGTATATTAATTCGCAAAATATTAAATGGTGACATAAATACAAATATAAATTTTACCAAAAATCGCCAAATTCAAAAAATTTAATTACGTAATGTCAATAATCTTGTCAGCCGCCAGCATAGAACAAATTATGACAAAAAAAATATACAATACGACGGAGTATTACTTTATAATAAATTGCCGGAATCGATAAAAAACGCTAAATCAATGACATCTTACAAACGATTGCTTAAAACGTATGTTACAAAGGAAATAAATTTAACATCACAGAAAAAATACTTATAGAAATTTAATTAATAATTAAGTAATAATAATCGTAATCAAAGTAAAATAAACGATAAATAAATAACATATCATTTATATTGAAAGTAGAAACCTTATAATACAGTAGTTTATTACTAAAGTGGCTAAGAATATAAAAAAAACCTAAAATAATAAATAATTGCAATCTCGTACAAACTAATAACCTAGAAGAATATTAATTGCTTTTTTTGGAATATGTCATTGCCGCATCTAGTACTCTAAACCGAATCGTGCATCCATGTTCGCATTCATTGTTGACTCGATCATCCGCCGCTGGTCGTACCGTTTTGTAAAACTACCGACATTACTTTTATATAAATATTATATCGAATATTAATTGTTCGTGCGCTTCTTATTTTTATGTTGAAATAATTTAAGTTTCTCAGTAAGTGAATTTGTAATTCTAATGAGAAATAAACATTCTTCTTTAACCACATATGTAATTAAATACATATTTATTATTGTTATGGTTAGATATATTATTATTATTATTTTATAATAAGAGGTTGTTTAAAATACATTTATAAATTAATTTACAATTAAGATTTAAGTTCCCCATGTCTCAAATGCTCTTCGTGTTGCCTACATTTTCCCAGTATGTCTCACACATTTATGGGTTGGCTGGAAGAGATCTTTATGTTATGTATTACTTATGTTTCTGTAATTTTTAAAGTGCAGTAAAGAGTATTATAAATCTTCCTCGAAGAGCTGTGGATATGTGATTGAGAACTTCTATAAGGTGGAAGTCTTTTCCCATTTAGGCACTGTAAAATTAGATTGGTTAATACCACCTCTCTTAAAAATTGTTGGAAATTCCACAACTATTCCGTCCTATCTAAGTAGACGTTCCAATCTAAGTCGCTCAGCGTTAGTTACAAAGACCTTTGTACGCGTCTCCCGCAATCTCAACCCTTTGTGTAGGACCCGCTACCACTGGGAGATAAGCGAAGATATATTCAACACTTTATTTATTGTTAGTCATTAAATTTGCATATTCAATTGAGCGCTTGAAATAAAGTGTGGTAGCTGAAATTAATCTGTCAAGCGGCGCTATCCCTCCGGAAGGCTACGACAATTGAAAAGTCAATTGTGTCTCTGGAATCTGATGCTTCAGAGATCGGTAGCAAATTAACATTAGCACTTTCTTTCAATGTAAATAAAATATTATGAAATACTGATTTTGTCATTGGGAAGGTGTTAGCTTATAACGTTAAAACAAAAAGTCTAGTAAATTCACAGTTTGAACCGAAGTATCATTGGAAATGTAGAGGTCACGAACAACCTTGAGCCTCTACAATTGCGTCGAGACATTGCGTCGCTCAGCGCCTTTTATCGGCTTTATCACGGAGAGTGCTCTGGAGAGCTTTTCGACCTTATTGCACCTTTCCCCTTTCTGCTCCGGAGCACGCGTGCCGGTCTTCGCAGTCATCTATATACTGTCTCCAACTCAACATCGCGCACAAGGAGGTTTAGTTCCTCGTTTCTTTGTAGTACTTCCAGAACTTGGAATTCTTTGCCAGCGCATGTGTTTCCTCCTTCCTATAACATGGGGTCCTTCTAGAAGGCGTGAAAAAGCATCTTTTGGGCCGGCAAGGTGGAGGCAGCTAGTGCAATGTCCATTCTGCACTAGCTGTCTTCGCATATGGACTCTCCTTACCGCTTCACATCAGGTGGTGTTGGGTCAATTGCCGTGCTTTTTATATAAACAAAAAAACTCCTCGGCAGCTCAGTGATCAGACAGACTTTGTCCCCCCGAATCGTGAAATATTGTGGATTCTTTTTTTTTATACAAACACGGCAAATACTCAACACATGTGCGAAGATAGTTAGTGCAGTTTGATTAAATACGCTGCTCTATCGTCTATCCGCCTGTCCACCTTGCTGGTGCTGGTGCTTTTTCACGCGTCTTTTGAAGGAACTCATGTCGTAACTCGTAAGAAGGCTTTAGGACATGACTTATGTCTTAATGACTTTTCAAACATTTATCATAACGTTAAAACGAAATTAAGCACAAGTGTATTTAATACACTTGTTTATATATTAACTGTACACAAGAACGTATACAATGATATTACATAAACAGACATGTATACATACTTCCATAAAGAGTGCTGTACTCAATAAAGAATTGAAGATGTATGTAACCTAAAATATCATAAAGGTATAAAAACAGTACATAGCAACAAGAGGGATTTCTCAAAGATCTGAGATTACATTACTTGTTTTAAATATTAACTTTCACGATATTATTAAATACACGGCATTGTTTTCTTTATATGCGAAGAATGTTTTCAAAATTAGATTCAGCATAGAGCTGTTACTTACCTAATAACATTTTTGTTGCAAAAATAAAGTAGGTACAATATAGTACAAATTCTACAATATCTTATTACTTTTAACTAGAAAAGCACCGAACTAGAAATAATCGTAATATGAAACTGCAACCGTTTGTTGATTTTCCTATACAAAATATAAACAAAGCAAATTGGAAGATGTAAATAATAATTAACGAACCCATTTATCATCGAACACCATCTCATTGAGGCTTCATAAGAGCCCAAACACGCTGTATCTGCTGTAAATTTCTTAAAAATTAAGGATCCCGCAGACTTTTTGATGGTATAGGATCAGTTCAAGGTTAGTATGTCATGGGAATGCCACCAAAGTGACAGTACATCAAATTTAAAATCAATCGGATCTGTGAAAGTTAGTAAAACCCTTTTATCATGTAGAAAACGAGCTGATAGTTATCAAACGCATGAACTGATCTTCTTAGATCATAGCTAAGAACCATCCTAGTCACGTCAGCTTTTAAACAAAAAAAAAACAAATCAAAATCGGTCCATTCGTTTAGGCGCTACGATGCCACAGACAGACACTCAGTTACACAAACAGACACATCAAACTTACAACACCCCTCTTTTTTCGTCGGGGGCTAATTATGATATTTGGCAGGACATGAAGGTATCCTTCTGTTCCAGTTCCTGTGAAATACTTCATTTTCTCTAAATAATTTTATCTGCCAATGGAAACTCGCCCTTACAGCAGAAACTCCGTGTCGGCGTAGTAGTTTGTTGTGACTCCAAACTTGAGCGTAGCTATACAAGGTCGGGTCTGTAAATAAGCCGATTTATTGCACTTACCGCTTAATGAAGGCGACTGTACAAGCGACGGCACGCTAAGAGCGTCATTTACTTCACCAATGCTTATATTTTAATGAGGTAGGCGAGAGAAGGATAATTCCGGATGAGGGGTAATTTTAATGAGGCCACCATAGAAAAGCTGTTGATTATAAGCTTTTTTATCAACTATCGTTGGTAACCTCTTCCTACGGACTTAGAGGGAGACTTATGCTCAATACTAGGCACTGAGCATGGGCTGTTTGTCCTGTTCTGTCATGATACAAATACAAACGGCCTCATCATTCGGAGTTACCCGCATTCATAGCCTGCATTTTTTTATACATCTAGATGACAAACAAGCTGACGGCCCACCTGATGGTAAGTGGTTACCGCCGCCTATAGACACCAGCAATAACAAGGAAAAATCACTTGATTTTGCAGGTGCGTTGTCATCCTGGGGCCTAAGATGAAATGCCGTCCATGCCCAGTAATTACAATGGCTACCTTTCCATTCAGTCCAAAACACAGCGAACTGCTTCACGGCTGAAATAAGAAAGGCGGTGGTACCTACCCAGACGACCCTACATACGGGCCAACCACCTAGGTAAAAACGTACAAATAAATTAATCTTTTTTGGCAGGAGAAACGCCCATACGCGCTATCCCACCTTCCTGGGGAGGAAAGTGGGGGAGTGTGGTGCTAGCACCCACTAAAATCCCTGCCGTGTACCCTCTTGTCCGCATCTCTGACAGCATAATGGGCCTTGTGACCGGGCAGTTTATGCAGTCTCCCATTTCAGAGGCAATACAAGGCCCTCTCCCGCAGATGTAGGTCGATAGGTATACCGAGTACATCGACTACCTTCTGGCTCGTGTAATTCGGGTGACAATCCCCAACCGTCACCGGAATCCATACACTAAGGAAGCAAGAGGCGGCCGTATGCAGCTCTCCTACTTCCCATTGCACTCTTCTACGATGGATGGCGGACGTAGGCTCACGCTCCGCTTTCTCCCAGAAACAAAATCCTCTCGCAAAAGGTCTGCACTGCTTCCTACGACCTGCCACTTCCGACCATCTTTTGTTATTTTTGTCATCTTAAGTAGTTATAGCAGATATTTATTATTAGCAAACTATGTAATATTGTGGGATGGCGGTGCTATTACCAGCTAAAACCAGCGTCATGGCTCCTCATTAGTGCCGTGAAATAAAGCTGAGGGGTTACCATTTTATTTGCAGATGTGTTATGTCTTATCTCATTGCTGTTTTCATTTTAAACAAACTAAATAAACATTTTTTTCTTTCTTCCTGTCTTAAAATCCATTGACTACTTTTTAGACTAGTCTAGTCTGTTACCATAAAAGTAATGATAACAGCATAGTTGTGCTCCGACAGTTACCCGGCTCCGGTTCCTCCCATAACAGGGAGTTTCTCTGTGGTTGAGGGATCCGGTCGTAGCTCCCTTCATCTTCGGCCTTATCATCACTTATTATCAAGTCAGATGAAGGCCAAGAGCTGCGCCGTTAAAAAATACAGAATAAAAATACATTACTAATTGAACAAATGATTAATAGAAAGTATCTGAAGAAGCCTCATCTTATACCGTTCTGTTAATCGCTAATTTTTGTGATAAGCACGGAGTCATTACAGCTTAACTATAACGTCATTTTGACCTCTCCCTTTGTAACTCAGCAATCGATAGACAAGTAATTCAGTGATAACACTTTAAGAGCGTTAACTTTGCACGGCCTTTTATACAAACTCTCAGATCGAAAATACATATTGGAATCGAAAACACCGATGCTTATAAGACTTAACATGCATAAGTAAATGGTAGACGGTGGTAGCTACGCAGGCGGCTTAGAAAAAGCTCTACCGCCAACCAAACCGTCCAGAAACTGCTTCAATCTACTGTTATATGCTTCTGAAAGTATTCTCATAAGACGTATTAGCTACCTTAAACACATATACTTATTAGTATATTTTTTTTTTTTTTTTTTTTTTAAACACTCACACCTATTATCTAGCCCAAAGTAAGCATCATTAAGAGCTTGTGTTATGGATACTAGATAACGGAGAAATAATGATAATAATATGTATATAAATATTAGAAATATACTAAATAAACATATAAACATCCATGACTCGTAAACAAATGTTCGTACTCATCATACAAACATTTGTTCCTACCGGGATTCGAACCCGGGACCTTTTGACCGAGTAGCCTGGGGTACAGACCACTCGGCCAAGCGGTCGTCTTGGCCGAGTGGTGGTGGATATTGTCAGTGAGTGGTCCTTGAGACCTGGAGAGCTTCAGTAATAAACTTGTGCGCCCGCCCTGTCGCCGGTACTCGGTGCATTATTGAATGCAAATCCAATAAACATAACAGAGCGAACTGTTTCTCCGTTTCCTTTCTGAAGTCTATGGATTTTCAGTAAATAAATATTTTATTATTTAATAAAAGCGTGCATTTAAATATTATGACTTTCGCCTTGAAAATGTTTGATGTTTTTAGTTTTTTCAGAATTCGTGAACAGAAAAACGGTTTGTGTTTTCGACAAACCTAGTAATATTGCTGCTAGATTGCTATTACCTGTCTTTTACTTGCTCCATCTTTGAAATTAATTAATAATTGCAATTTTAATAGTAATAAAAAAATGCCTTAGTTTAATAGCCGTACTTGGTTATTCTATGGTTCAAAACATGATATTTAAATCTTCACTTGATCAAAATACATTACGAAGTAAAGGAAATTTCTAACGAACTAGCCTTTTAATAACTAACTTACGTTTACATACTTAGAACAATATCCTTACCTCAACTTACCTTTACTTTTTATTTTATATACTTTTTTGCCTGCATTTTTACTTTAGAATACGAATATTTTGATGAACGGCCTAGGCATAATTAAGTGGCAAATTAATCCACATGGCTATGACACTTGGTATTAAAGCATTCACGGACAAGCCATTTGGTCCGTATGAGCCAAACGGCTCGCCAATAGTTACTTTTTATAATCCACCCATGAATGTCGAAATCAGAGTTCCAAGAGATTGGAACACCATTGCGCCGCACCACATTTGGTGCGGCGCAATGGTGTTCCAATCTCTTGCTCTTGCACGCTCGTGAATTCCCACATTTAGAGCAATTAAATACATAGTAAAATATTTTAGTCGGAACTGCATTAGACTTATTACACTTATTTTTACTTATTACAAGCAGAGAACCTTCTAAAACCTTTCCCCCGCTAAAATCTCATTTGTGGTAGAATTTGCATTACTGCAATAATGCAAATTTCAAGTTCCATTTGGGCTTTTATTAAAGCCGAACGAGTTAAGATTAATATCATTAAATTGCTATGAAAAAGAAAATAAAATTAATATAATGTTCGTTTTCACTAAACAATTCCCTAGTTTTAGCTAACTCTTAAAGACATTTGTCTCTTTCTATCTCCTTTATATATGTATACTGTGATAAAAATCGCTTAGAGACTTAACGCTAAGTAGAAGTTAGTGAAAACGAGCATCAGTGTATACACAAATAATTATCTGAAACTCAAACTGACCGTAAATTCTGGGTGCCTAATAACTTTCAGATCAATTTGACCCCTGAAGCATCAGATTCCAGGCACAATTGATGTTTTAACTGTCATAGCCCTCTGGAGCGATAACGCAACTTGACAGATTACTAAAAAGCTTTTTCAAAGTGAATGAAAAATAAAATGCATTTTTTAAACTTTGATTGTTTTTTTTTCCTAAAGTAAATTAAGTTATCCAACTCGTATTTGACCTGCGCGGTGGTGGTTTGGCCCAAACTCTCCGTGTATTTCTCCCATTTAGGACGGCCTGTGCCCAGCAGTGAGACGTATATAGGCTGTTGATGATGATGAAATTTAGTGATCTACCTCCTTTTCACTCCACTTCATTCCAAAAAGGATATAATAACATTTAGAACCGTCATGTTAACAGCCGATCAATTAAAAACTAAAAATCATTAGTTTTAGTTATTCTTTAAAATTTTAGGCATCCCTAATGTGCCAGGCAACAAAATCTAGGCGCGGTGTAGGCAATAAGCGCCAACTATCCATTACTAATGGCTAACTTTAGGTATATTGATATCCTGTGACCCTAAACATAGCTTCTTGTCACAAGTACTTCCAAAACTTGGAATTCTTTGGCAGTATATTTCCCTACGTAATTTTGACGACCGACTGGCGGAGGAGTGGTCTCTACACCTTGCTATACAGGCTACTCGGTCAAGAGGTCCCAGGTTCGAGTCCCGGTAGGAGCAAATGTTTGTATGATGAGTACGAACATTTGTTTACGAGTCATGAACGTTTATATGTTTATTTTGTATATTTCTCATATTTATTTAAATGTTATTATCATTATTTGTCCGTTATCTAGTATTTATAATACACGCTCTTAATGATGCTTACTTTGGTAAGTGTATAAATATTATTATTATTATTGGCTGCATTATTACATAAAATGTTATATAATATGTATATGTTTTAATCAATGAAAGCTTAAAGTAAAATAAAAATAAATAAAATATAGTTTATTTGTCTCAAAAACATAATAAATAGTTACAGACAAGATAGACCTAAATAAATTTAAGACAAAAGGGTCTATGACTCAGTGGCTGCAGGAGGAATCCCGCTGCCTCTGTTATTCTGCCATAGCCGATTTTAACAATTTCAATTTAAACAAATAAGTGTGCCCGGTGAAACACAAGACTAGCAATGCAGACACAAAGTTTACAAGTTATAAATTATAAATAATCGTTGATGCCAGGGATTGTTTATGAAGCAGCCATTTACCAAATTTTTGTCTGAAAGTTGGCAACAGGTAAGTCGTTCCATATTTTGGCAGTACCCTTAAAGTCTTTGATCAGGCACATTAGGCTCCCATGATACCATAAACAATAAATGGCTCAGCTAAAAAGAGGCAACATATGCGATGACTATCTACTTATCTAAGTTAAGTAAATGTTATAAGCCTGTCCACATAACTACTTAATTAGTAAATATTTAATTAAGAGTTTTTTTGGGTGTGGTGTTTGCCTATAAGTAATTGTTGCACTTATCTATGTAATTATGAAATGTGTGTTTTTTCTTATAGTGTACACGAATGTTGGTAAACTGAATAAATAAATAAATGACGCCGATTTTTTCATTTGTTTGCAAATAATAAACAACGCTTTTATAATAACTAGAATATTAGGTAAAATCTAGATATCACAAATCTTTTGTATCCCAAATAGTCCTAACTCTAGTTGAGTCAAAATACCATGTGTAGACAATAGACATACATCTTATTTATTTGATAATTGCATGACATTTCAATGAAATAATGCAGCCAATTTTATTTTATTTCACACAATTGTCATGAAATTATCAATTGGAAAGTGGCAAACCATTTCTATGAAATAAATATAATAATATATATGTCACTATTGTTTCTCAATTTTTTAATCTGTATAAAACTTTTTCGGTATCTATTTCCGATTTCTTAATAATTACTATTAAGAAGACCCAATCGACCAATTCTTTTGCTGTCCATGACATACTGATTCTTTGATCCTATTTCCATCAAATTCGTTTTTTTTTCAAAACAGTATTTTTTTTCATCTTTATTAATAAACCGTGTACATTCTAAGACTGTGTTGTTTTGAATAACGTACAAAACATTGTGTAACAATATATACCTAAAAGTAAATAATAATGATTAGTCTAATTGTTCCAAGTTTTTTCAATATTTAAGTACAGAGAAAGAGTTACTCGTTGTTCATGAAAGAGTCGGTATAACAAGGCCTTTGAACTAGCAGTGCGATGTGTAAATGTTAAGGACTTTGTTATCTTAAAATAATGACGCTTAGAAATTGAGCACGCGTGCCAGAATTGAAGCCAGTAAAACTTAACCGAGTAGCAACTTTCGCCCATCCCGGATTGGTCCGATATATTTATTTTAAACATTACACAGACATATGTGTTTAAAACATTTATTAAATGTGTGTAAATCTTTCCCCTTCCTACCTGCGGGCCGGTTTTCGGAGTCATCTATTCACTGCCACCTCAACATCACGCACAGAGGAATTTAGTACATCGTTTCTTTGTCGTAGTTCCAGAACTTGGAATTCTTTGCCGGCATATGTGTTTCCTCCTTCTTATAGCATGGATTCCTTCAAAAGAGGCATGAAAAAGCACCTTTTGGGTCGGCAAAGTGAAGGCGGCTAGAACAGTGTTTGAACTGCACTAGCTCTCTTTGTCCTGCTTCACGTTAGGTGGTGCTAAATCGTTTGCCGTGCTTTGTATACATAAAAAAAATGTGTGCTGCAGCTTAAAAAGAGTACAGCTCAGTGCAAGAGCCCCAGCCCCAGCTAACCTAATAAGGTGCATACATACGTAATGAAATATAATCGCCAGCCTAGAAACCCTATAGTAAACACTTTTCATTAAACCTCATTTTCAAAAATAATTCGGGTATGTACGCTGTTACTGTCAAATTGAACTCCTTACCCGAAATCAAATTAAAAGCAAACAACGAAATTTTCAGTCTCGGAAAGGAGAACCAATTAAAAAATGGTTTTCTTTCAACAAGCGGGTAACCCTAACGCGGAAAATGAGCCGGCGTTTTACTATATCTATTAAAAAGTACATTAAATTGAGGTCCGTAAAAGCGATGTAGCGTCCGGCGATATCAAAGATATCGGATTTCTATCAAAAATAAAAACGGGTAGTATTAACGTCGTTAGACGTTGTACAGCAGGAAACACGGAATTCTTGACACTTATAGTTAATTAAGATAAGCGAGTTTACTTGCAAGCGACCTTACTCAATCAATGAAAGCTTAAAGTACCATGAGCGTCTTTGATCAGGCACCTTTCGCTACTATCATACCATAAACCATAAATGGCTCAGGTAAAAAGAGGCAACATATGCGATGACTATCTACTTATCTAAGTTAAGTATATGTTAAAAGCCTGTCCACATAACTACTTAATTAGTAAATATTTAGTAATTAAAATATATCTAAACTAGAAACTCTACTCACGTCCTGAGGCGGGGACGGGGACGTGAATTTTTTCTAGTTTAGATATATTTTAATTACTAAGTAATTTTTCAAACATTTATAATAATGTTATAATCATAAATTAATAGTAAATATTTAATTATGAGCTTTTTCTCGCATGTGGTGTTTACCTATAACTAAGTAATTGTTGCCTTATATAAGTAATCATGAAGTGTGTTTTTTCTTATAGTGTTCGCAATTGTTTGTGAACCAAATAAACAAATGACGTCAATTTTTTTCACTTTTTTTTTTAACCAGATGACTAGCAAGGTGACGGCCCAACTGGTGGTAAGTGACTACCGTCGCCTAGCTAGCCTGTAGGTGAAGACTTAGTATTGCGGTTGCGTTGTCATTCTGAGGCCTGAGATAAAAATATCAATATTTAATATTATTATGTTATTTCTATTCTTTCGCTGCGACTGATTATAAACATATTACAAACAGTTGGATCAACAGGTCATTTAAAATTTACTAGTCAGCAGCTGAAATATAAAAATCTAGGTAGCCATTAGGGAACCAACGTTACTCGATTCATTCATTTTAAACCCACATGACATTATTACGAATGATTTATGGCCTTGTGTGAAAATCTATAGGTGTTATCAGGGCTGGTTATTTGTTATTTATTGTTTGCTTAGTCGGAATTCCTGAAATTATTTTTCAAATTCATTAACAAATTTTTAGGGAAACCAAAAATTTTATTAAAGTTATTGAAACCTAGTCTTGAAGAGTGACACGTGAATCGCTGCATTTTATAATAAGAGAAAAATCCTCTTGTCCAGGAAGTTGGGAGGAAGATGTTTGCGGCGTATTCCCTACATTTATTGATTAAAAATAATGACCTTAAAGCACTAAAAAAAATTAAGTAGTTAAGGTACTTATTTCATAGACAGGCATGTTTCGGTGCTTCACTTTCAATTGCTTCTGGAAACAGTTTACCAACTCCAAAAAATACCTTTATATGAAATAAATATTATATAAATTCGTTTTAATTATTTTGTCTTATCTTAATTAAGATATGCGGGGACAAACATACAAATATACTGTATGTATATTTGTATATACATTCGTGTATTTAGAAATTTGGCCCCCACGTTTAGAAGTTGGTATAGATAGACTAACATATTTAGAAAAAATATGCAATTCTCAAAATATTTCTTAGTAACTTTTTATTTTATTTATAAATGTATTATCATTCTTTATTGTAAGACCACATTTGTCAGGTAAAACCACAGTAAGACAATTAAAAACTATTTGTAACCGGAGTCTGCGCCTTGATAGAATCAATAGGACTTTTTTCTACAACTAGATGACAAGCAAGCTGTCAGCCCACCTGGTGGTAAGTGGTAACCGCCACCTATAGACACCTGCAATAACAAGGAAAAAATGATTGGTATTGTAGGTACGTTGTCATCCTGGGGCCAAAGATAAAATGCCTTCCATGCCCATTAATCACACTAGCTACCTTTCTTTTCAATCTAAACCACAGCGAACCGAAATGGCTGAAATAAGAAAGGCGGTGGTAGCCTACCTAGACGCTACATATGGGCCAACCATCTATCATAACAGGATTTCGTGATTAGTGACTTTTTTATTTTATTTGTAAATGTATTATGAAACGAAATTTGTCAAACCACAGTTAGACAATTAAAAACCATTTGTGTCCGCAGATTGCAGCTAGGCAAAATATTTCATAATAGAACTAATATCGGTATCGGTATAAGACCGTGTGTAAAATACTTATTTATTATTAGAAAAGTGTAAGGAAAAGAATAAACAAAATCCAAAAAATGTTCCAAAGATTTAAAAACATAAAATTGGAAATTTTAAATAACCCCCGGCCCATTTAATCACCTATATAACAATTTCTCATTGAGACTATTCTTATGAGCCCAAACACGCTCTATCTGCTGTAAGTTACTGAAAAATTAAGCATACGCAGACTTTTTGTGGTATAGGATCAGCTCAAAGTTATTATGTCATAGGGATATCACGGAAGTGACAGTACACCAAATTTCAAATCAATCGGATCTATGAAAGTTTGTTAAACCTTTTTATCATGTCGAAAATGGGCTGAAAGTCATCAAACGCCTGAACTGATCTTCATAAATTAAAGCTAAGAACTATCCTAGTCAAGTAAGCTTCCGAACAAAAAAAAAACAAATCGGTCCTATCGTTTATGAGCTACAATGGCCCTAATTCTGGTAAACACATGCTAAGTCTAAATTTAAGTTCAGTGCATTTCTTTCTATTAAAAGGAATACGATAAGGATGGCTGTCATATAATTTGACATTTAGAAACCTGCGTTCAATTTTCGACCTTATTGAACGTGTTAAAATGCGTGTTTAGGATGCACCTCCGTACATGCCGTCTAAAATTGTCTATGGTTTCTTAGAAATCTATCTAAATTTAGGTGACAGCTCTAAACAGATTCTTGCTATCTTTTTCCTATTACTTATTGCGAGAAAGAGATGTACTGTACTTAAATTTAGAATTAAAGCGTGTTCCCAGAATTAGGCCCAATGCCACAGACAGATACACAGATACAGGTCAAACTTATAGCATCCCTCTTTTTTCGTCGGGGGACTAAAATTTATCACGCCACCATTTGAATAAAGTCTATAAGAAATTGTCAGTATGGAGGAGTTAATCTGTCTTTATCATCTATACGATCACAACGTGATCCTAACCGTGGCAAGAAAAAACACCATAATAAATACAATAATCCCACCGTAAAACCTTAAACATAATTACTTTGAACCGTAATTGTTGTGAAAATTCCAAACGAAGATTATTCAAACTTCCAAATTTCATAAAGTGCCCATACTTGCGAAACAAAGTAGGCAACGTTCCGATGCCGAACGAGATGAAAGAACAAGTTAGAATACCTACAACTTTTTTAATTTAATCTTTTTACCTTTCAAGGTCTTCGCTTTATCATAATGTTGCATTTTTTTATCTAACTAGCTTGTTATGTTAGTGGCGATATCACCCCTTACTTAATTACTGGACATAGAAAGCATTTCATTTTAGGTCTCTAAAGGCGAATGTAAGCACTCACCATCAGGTGAGTCGACATCTTGCTTGTCATCCAGTTTCATAAAGAAAGCTCAATAATTCCAAGGCTTTAAATGCAGTGATTTAATATATATTCTTTTTACACTATAAACATTACAAGGTTAATTTAAATTTATTTTAATTCCTGAGAAAGGGTGGACTTATCTCTATTAGAATTCTATTCTAGTCAGCTTAGTACCCAATTTAATACTTGAAATGTGCGGACAAAGCGCAAATAAACATGTCACGCTTACAAAGTCGACGTGTCTACTATATTGGTGCATAACGCCACGAAAACTTTTCGTAAATTGCTAAGGGATGCGAATTTCAATGGACATTGTAAGTTTGAACTTTTCATAATAGATTCTTTACATTAGAATCTACTAGAACATAAAATTCAATTAAAAATGTTGCAGTTTCTCAGTTGTTATTCATCGACTAATGTAAAAAAGATAGCATTATTAAATTTAAAAAAAAACAATATTTTATACGAAAAAATTTTTTGTTTGAGTTGTCTTTTGAAACAATTACAAATAAAAATAGAAAACGATGTAAAAATATATGCTCCAGGCGGGAATCGAAGTCGCGTCTCCTGATTACCGGCCAGACGCGATTACCACTACGCGACGACGCGGAGGGGACGCGGGTTCGATTCCCACCTGGAGCATATTTCTTCATCGTTATCTTTCTTTATTTGTTATTGTTTGTTACAATAAAGTAAGCATTTAAACACATCAAAAACAATAAAATGTGATGGTCTTTTGTATTTTGCATTATAATAACCATTTGATTGAACCGGAAAATTAATTTTTATAAATGCGAAATAAAAAGTCCAAGATATAAACAACTAAAGCTTAAATTTTACTTAATAAAATATAGATGTATTAAATATCTATATTTAATGAAGTAAAATTAAAGCTTTAGTTGTTAGATATGTCTGTTTATTTAACAATTAATGTACACAATATTAAAATAATAGAAAAGACATTTTAGGATAAATTGTACAAACGTACAAAAAAAGTAAAGGTATAATTAAATTATTTCTTCCATGTAGGAAGGCCTGCCCCCGGAAAGGGGACATATAGGCTGGTGATATTGATGATGAAGACATAATTAAATAAATGGAGATGTTTCAAGTGCTTTATGAAACCTATATTTTAAAAAATATACTTAATATCTAAAAAGACATAACGAAACTCAATATTCTGAAGTAAAAAAATATTATTTCTCTAATATTTAAAAATATGTCGTCAGCAATAATACTCCTCCTCGCTTTAAGCTGCTCATGTGATAGCTGACTCACTACGTGAACCAGCTTATAAAGAGGCTGACGCATTTTTTTAAAAAGAACTACCTCTTTTTGTAGGGCCAGGGCGTAAGAGTAGTCCCTAAGGTGGTATTTAGCATTTATCTTCTTTTCGTCCATCCTCTTTGATTGCGCTTATAAATTATAGGCTTGCAATTAACTGATCACCATACAAATCTAACCTAACTAACCTTAAAAATATAATTGATCATAAAAAATATTAATTGGTCATCAAAATACTGACAAACTATAATTATTTAGACCAATTATTATTTTTGATGACCACGCCAATATCTTTTTGTAGACCCTTTAAATTTTTCCCCCAATTATATAAAACTTTGTAAAATAATGTGGAAACTTCCGTTATAGAAAGATTCAAACATTGTACAATATGTACTCTCTTTTCAAATACTTACCACAGTTAAAAACTTCTTGTACTTCCCAGAAAAGTATTCTCGCGAGCGCACTACGTAAAAGTTGTCCCAAGACTAGTCCGGCAACAGACGTCTGTCCGGGACAGAGTGCGGCGCGGGACTGGCACTCCGCACCCAACAGAGTGGCACTTACGGTGTTTCGCGAGTGAGCACTCAATGAGCAATAAGCACATACAATTTTATTTCCCTGTCTTCTACAAGGGCGGAATATTTGAAGGTCGCCACTGTAAATTTATAGCTCAATTAAATCGTCACTGAATAGTTTAATTTTAATGAAAATAACACGTGATCTGTGTTCACAATAAGTGTTAATACTGTTGATTGCCTTAAATTGAATTAAAAATCTAATACAAGTATTATAGCTGTTGCAAACATCCCGCAGTGCCTACTATTTGTATTTGTAATGTTACTTAAACCATGAAATACAAACTGTCAAATATAGAAATAATTAATGACGCAAAGAACTTGAGTAAAGTAATTTTACCATAATAATAATTATACAATACGTACACATTCTAAGTGGCACTTAATACTTGAAAAGAATACATGAAAATTCAATCAAAGCAACTTTTCTTCACAAGGCTACGATCTTGCTACGTAGAATGCTACGTGGCTACGAACAGCTACGACGTAGCTGTAGACTAATATTGCGAAATATTAACTTTTTGTTTTTTTTACATTGATTTAAAATAGAAAATTATAATTATATACAAACTTATTATAAAAAAATACACACTTAATTAAAATAAACCGATAGTTTAAATAAATAACACAAACTAAATCTTGTAAATAAAGAATAAAGACAATGTTTTAATTTATTGTCGTATTGCCGTTACCATTCTGTATACCAGCCTTATTGTCACTTAAAATTCACAATAAACGATCTACAATGTCCCTAAACAGTTGGTGAGCTCCTGGACCCCATGTCCCCAATGACTCAACGCAAAACGGCTCAAATGTGTAATCCAGGCTCCAGCACATTGCAAATGGTACATACCAAGTTTTGTTTACCTACTTTATTAGACAAAAGTCAAACATCAAACTGCCTGGGCAATATCAACCGTGCTCCATTTAAAATAGAGTTTAAGAAAGAAAAAATCTTCATTCACATTATTGTTACCATTTCGTATACCCTGCAGGTTTATGTGTTACAAGAATAGTCGTTTAGAACTATTGTAATGTTTAAATTGTATATCTTATTGTACAGTCGACAGTTACACTTGATGTGCTGTCGTTTGTACCGTAATTGTAATTTTATTATAGTCAAAAATAAAATATATCTGTTTAGTAGTTTGAACTAATAGCAGGGTGTATCCAACACCCACACAACAATTAGTTTAAACTACGTTACATTTGATTAAGCCAGGATATATAGTCATAAAAGGTGACTTAAGATACCACGAGAGGAGCTTGGAGGTGTAGTGGTTTGAACGCTTCCATTTTGATTAAAAAAAACAAAGCAACTTTCGGCGTGGTTGGCCTCGGATGGGTTAGTCAAAATTTGTAATCTCGAAATCATCTACGCTTCGGAAATAAACGGCAAACGATTTTCTATTCTTTCTCTTTAATTTGTTTAAATATTTTGTATACTATTGCAGTCTCTCTTACTTACTCAATTTAATTAAAGTAATGAATTATATACTTTTTAAAGGAGGTGGCCAAGTTTCTAAAGAGGCTATTACATTTGGCTAAATTTAGTTAGCTTAATGACTTAACTCTAATTTAGACAAATGTAAAGACATTTAGACACACTAATTAGACAATCAGAGTCGTGACTGCCGATCTTAACCGGTTAGCATGCTGAATTTGGCCAAATAAATTTAGCCAAATGTAATAACCCCTTTAGGGCGTTTGCCCTAATATGTTTGGAGATGTACACAAAGAAAAAGTACAATATTAGAAAGCATTTCAATTCTTAAATCAACATAAAAAACAAAAATGTTCTAGAAGTCCCGGATTTTTTACAGGAATTATTGTACAGAATGGATATAAAAATACGTTAGGCGATTTTTACCATTTATAAGTAAATAAACTGCGCATAAGATACTAAACAGATAAATAATATCCCACTGTGGCATATATTTTGTCTAAAAAATATCTAGACTTAAAAGAAAATTTAAAATAATACAGTTTAAATGTGAACATATTTCTAATAAAAAAAATGTACAAAAACGATGTACCTTGACAGCCTCAGCTACTTATATACACAACGAACAATGCAGTAAACAACTTGTGTAATAAGTATATATGTATTTACGTGGATTTGAACCACTTTTTGACATCTGTCGAAAAAAAAATTAAAATACTATACTATTTTTTTTTGGACATAAAGGGATGAAGTGTACAATTTTTCTTTTATTGTTCATATACACTGTAAAGTAAACCATACATTTTACCATACATCACCTTTTTTTTAAACACTTTCAAATCTTAAAACGAGAACAAATACGACTCAGTCTGCGCAGTGGCCGTACGCAACTAAGCGGCCAGTACTCACGCACACATGTGCTATCAGCTGTAAGTAGTAGTGTACCTATCGTAGCGCGGTTGTATGAAGCTAGGCATCTGTACTCTTCTTTACTCCTGTGGTGATATGGTCAAAGCTTCTACAATTATTACGGCGGTTTTTTTTTATTTTGGTACTTAATTCTCTTGCGTGATATTCGCGTTTGAAAAACGTCGTGTGAATTTTCCCTAAGAGATTTTGGATATGTAAATTCCATTTTGATAGACTTAAAATGGAATTTACATTAAAAAAAATAGCAATAATCCCCTCAAATTCTTAATTTTTTTTACTTCAAATTAGATTAAAACACGAAAATTACAATGCCACCGTAATTGGGGCTTATTTATTGCCATTTACCTTTTCATTATGAATTTTATTCAAATCTTCAGATTTGTGAAAGATGATCGTCAAAGAACTCATGGCTGAGCAGGTATTTTGTGTAGTTTTTTATTAAATTTCATGTCGGGAACCATTGAACCGCGTATAAAGGCTTGCGCCCCTATTAAAACTGACTGTGCATATGTACTATAGAAACATATTTTACTTAGTAAGAGATTGATCGAACGGAAAAGATTAGGTTGGTAGTTTCATACACGGATTGGGAAATATGTTTTTTTTTGTTACTTACAACAGTCGAAAAAACCCCTAACAAGTATATCATCTGACGGTAGATATACAGTGTAGTGACGACAATAAATTAAAACATAGGCTATAGTATTGTCTTACATTTTCGCGAGCACTACACATTTGAAATAAAACCAATTTACCGGATTTAACTCGCGTTTAATTTGATGTTACATTATTATTATAGACCTGACGTTTCGATTACTTTACAGCGATCGTGGTCACGGGAAGACCCGTGACCAAACATAGGCTATGTCGGTGTATAGAAATGTTTTGCAACTTTCAAATAAATTTACTATCTTTTTTCATAAAAAAACAAGTCAGTACCCTTTTTGAATACTCACCCAAAATACCTAGCATAGCCATAATATAAGGTCCATAAATATTTGACTTATAATCAAAATAATTACTAGTATTCTAAATGCGAAAGACGCTCTGTGTCTCTGCTAGGCTTCCAACCGCTGAACGTGCAGTCGACCACAGAAGTAGCTGAACACTTTAGTACCTCTGCTGCGAACATAATTAACAGCTGCTACTATACTATATTGACACCATTTTTATTGTGACATGGCACTAAAGTGATCAGCTACTTCTGTGGTCGACCGTACTAGTTCTATTTTTTTATTAACATTTTCTATTATACCTTTTGTGTTTTAGAGATATCCATTATCGGCATTCCACTCCAAACTAAGGTCAGACCTACTACCGGGAATCAATCAAGCTCTTGACGGCGATAGTTGCTTGCTCGACGTTTTGTTGTTCACTTGGCGGCCCGGTGCAGCTAGCAATCCTTTAAAGATTAATCGATGGTCGATTTAGAACCCGCAGACGAGGTTTATCGTATCTATTGTAGTCTTCAGTAACCTTTTTTAATGATTGATGCTCTTGGCCATAGATGACCTTTGTAAGATCACCGGAGAAGACTTACTTGTCTTTGTCTGCCTGTCTGTCTGTTACCTCTTCACGCTCAAACTACTGAACCGATTAAGATGAAATTTGGTATGGAGATAGTTTTAGTCCCAGGAAAGGACATGCCATAGTTTTCATCATATTCATAAATAGGATATTTGTATGGGAAATCAATAACCGCGGAACCAATTTAGATGAAATTTGTTATGGAAATAGTTTAAAAAACCAAGATCCACGGAGGTGGCTGGTCACTAGTAATATAAATGCTTACCTGACATGTTTTCCTACAGCTTAAATCACGAAAGATTTAGTAATGGCGGCCATTTTAAACTCTCTAAGGTCGTTAGCAAGCGCGAGCAAAACAATTGCTTGAGAAACGACCGGCCAGAGATGGATGCCTACACTTTGTGGTCCCCGAGCTCATGACAGATTAACTAAGCGATTATTACCATGTTTTAATTGGTTATACTAGAACTTTGTATTAATATTTATTATTAAATATTATTTTAACCAATATAATTATTATATCTATTGTGTCTGTAGCCAAATACATCTAATTTATAGGGGTCTAAATTGCGTAACATGACAAAATGTTTGGTCCAGAAAATACATTTGTTATCTAAACATTTTTTGTTTAGTATAAATAAAATCTAAGAAAATAGTAGAAAAAAATAGAAGGTAATATCTGTCAGACAGCACAATTTTAGTCTACTTATAATACTAACGTAGATACATAATAACCTTATTTCTTTACATTTTGGCACTAATAAAGTTCATGTGATTACTTATAATTGTTAGTTTTGGTACCAAATAAACAAACTCTTGGCTAAACTAAAATCCAAATAAACTATATTATTTTATTCTAAAAAAAAATATGTGTATTTATAATACTAAACGTAGTGATTACTTTCTTATTAGTACATAGGTACATACTAGCGTAGAAATGTAACTTTGAACAAAAC
This sequence comes from Nymphula nitidulata, assembly GCA_947347705.1. NCBI lineage: Eukaryota > Metazoa > Arthropoda > Insecta > Lepidoptera > Crambidae > Nymphula > Nymphula nitidulata. The sequence continues at coordinate 7,944,958 of OX374639.1, forward strand.
TTTTCTTTTGTTATTTTTTTAAATAAAAGCATGACAATTACTCAATACCACGTGATGTGAAGCGGTAAGAAGAGTCCATATGCGGAAGCAGCTAATGCAGTTTAGACACTGCTCTAGCTGCCACCCAAAACCACTGCCGACACAAAAGGTGCTTTTTCTCGCCTCTTTTGAAGGAACCGTAAAATTTTGAGTTGAATATTGATTTCAAGAATAGCCCTCACCGAAGACTGCAGCCAATTATACGTTACACTTTGTGTTATGTTACTGCGGTTTGTTACCGTGTTCATTGAGGATAAATTGTGTCTCCTGTAGCCTCACAATAACGCTTTCTTGGTTTTTATAGGGAGAACAAATTACAAAGCTTACCATTAGGCGGGCTTTAGGCTTCTCCGCCAAAGTCAGTGTTGGGCCCCCGCAGTACAGAGTTTCTTAGCTGCCAGCAAAGAGTAATGTAAGTATAAGGCTGCCAGTCACAATATGCGAACCATAGACTATATGCGGACTTCAAAGACGGCTTGCTATTCGAACTTAATTTAGTTCACGGTTCAACGGCTAATAATAAATCAGCACTTCAGAGCTGGTTTTCATACATCTCCAATATATTTGGACGAGCTATCTGTGAAAGTTAGTAAAACCCTTTTATCATGTGGAAAATGAGCTGATAGTCATCAAACGCTTGAACTGATCTACATAAGTTATAGCTAAGAACTATCCTAGTCATGTCAGCTTTTAAACAAAATAAAACCGAATCGGTTCATTCGTTTAGGAGCTACGAGATGCCACAGACAGACACACAGATACAGACACGTCAAATTTAAGACACCCTTTTTTTCGTTGAAAAATATCTACCCTTAAACCCAATTGGCAAAAAAATAACCGTTACAGTGTTTTTTTAGGGTACCTACGTTCCCCGAGTGTTTTAATTTTATTTCCTATAGTTTATTTTACCTCTGTATTTTCATTACCACCGCCAAAAAACAGCTGTCTGTTACTTAAAAATGCATTTTTTTATTATTACCTAATATGCTTAAATTTCTCTTATATTGTATACCTTCTTAACAGAAGACTTAACCCTTCTAACAATGTTATATACATATTTTATACTCTATTCTTACTTACCGAAACAGACAAGGATAGACGTACCGCAATCAACAGGTAGGGTCGGTAATTTTAATTGCCGGTTAACGGGGTTAGCCCGGCCCAGTAAATTACTCCGAGATTAGAACATCCTAAGGCGGGCTTAGTGCTGGATGGGATTACAGCCTTATCGTGTCTAGGTGTAAACTACAGCGCATGACAAAACATGTGAAAAAAACAATAGAGACACGTTTAGTATTTATATAGGTAGTATTCATTACGGTCAATACTCCTACCTACTAAAACTCACTCCTCCTGAGTAGGAACCCATGTTATAGGAAGGAGGGAACACATGTGCTGGCAAAAAATTCCAAGTTTTGGAAGATCGATCAATCGAATTCCTAAACCACAGAGGAACTGACTATCTTACCTCGATCTACTGGATCTCAACAATCCTGTTAACATTATTGCTATGGCGACAGAAAATGGTGCTAACAGGGCGGACTTAGAAAAGTACTACCACCAACCGAACCGATTATAATATATTATGTTGTTAACTGTTTAAATATGTCATGTATAAACATGCTATATTTCAATATTAATTTGTTTATTGATATGTAAAGAGAGGGACATACCTTGCTGAGTTTCTTGTTCGTGTTTCTCCGAACAAGACCCCAAAATAGAACAGTCGGTGGTCACCAACATGGGATGTGGGTGAATTCGCTACACCATCAGCAACATCGAATGATTCACAGGTAATTTAAAGATACAATAAGATATTAAATCAGATATTTTTTTAATCGTGTTCTTACTTACATTATAAAACATTTAATAAGTGAAGCGACCTTCGGATGAATATCCCAGTATGAATTTAAAAAGTTGGCCGTAGACGCTATATCTCTCATTCTTCGTGCTAACGCGGAGCGCGTGAGGCACCTTACGGTGCTACCTAATTCATAAGCGAAGCGTTTTATAGTCTATACTTGTTGTAATGAAAGTGAGCATTGGCGGATCGTCCCGTACTGAAGACTTTTGGTGAGATTGGTAGATTCAAGGTTATTTTTTTATGATCACTTATAACCAAAACGATTTCAGATATGTGTTCATAAAAAAATACCTTGAGCCTACCAATCACACAAACAGGCACACAAAAGCTCATTGAACTAAACGATCTGCCTAAGCGTACAATTAACTGGCTATTTTAATCAGATGGCAGACGCAACATTCAGCCATATGGTTAAAATTTAATTGAATGTCGGCATTGATACATACATCTTCGTCCGTCTCCTTTATGTAATACCGGGAACTAGTGTAACGCGACGCGACAGCACAGCATGGAGACTCACTGGATCGATTGCTGCGTCATGTCATCCGTATCATTGGCGAAGTAGAGGCTAAGCATCCAGCAGACTTTTTGATGGTATAGGATCAGTATAAGGTTAGTGTGTAATGGGAATATCACCGAAGTGACAGTACACTAAATTTCGAAGTCCGTATGGTACACCGAAATACCTTTTACCGAATAGGACAGTTTTCCGATAACACTGTACTCCGACGGTTAGTTGATCTAAAAAATACTTGGCCGATGGAACGGTTCGCCGAAAATATTATTCATCGACGGTTGGAAGTCCGAATGAATCCTTCGCCGATAGAACGGTTCGACGTAAACACACTTCAACGACGATTGGTTAAACGAACTAATTTTGTAAATGGATAGTTTTGTTTATTTTTAACCGACTTCAAAAACGAGGAGGTTCTCAATTCGGCCGGTATGTTTTTTTTTTTTTTCTATGTATGTACACCGATTACGCCGAGATTACTGATCCGATTTACGTGATTCTTTTTTTGTTCGATGCGGAATAGCTGCCATTTGGTCCCATAAAAATTTTTTCAAAAACAGTTGGGTACTTTGGTTTTAAATTTTAAAAAACTTAAATTATTAAGTCGTCTACATATGCGAAATTGCGAATTTTTGCTTTTCAAATGACTTTTTAGTGAAACGATACGATAGTAGGAAACAATATAAGTTTACGGTCACCCATCTGGCTTCGACCGTAGAAAGTTACCACTAAAAATTGTGAAAAAAAAATTTAAAACAAAAATTAAAACCGACTTCAAAAAACTGAAAAGGATAAAATAATTAAATTTAAGTAGGTATTCATCCCCCAGAAACATATTTTTGGAGTTGGTGCTAAGTGGTTTCCAAAAAGAATAGAAAGTGGAGCACCGACTCCAAAAATATGTTTCTAGGGGATGAATACCTACCTACTTAAATTTAATTATTTCATCCTTTTCAGTTTTTTGAAGTCGGTTTTAATTTTTGTTTAAATTTTTTTTTTTTTTGGAATATGTTTAATAAAATTAAACAACATAAACAGTACATATTTTCAAATTTTAATTGTTACTCTATTGGAATTGTGGCAATAGAAAAATAACACAAAACATAATGCGATTAAAGTTACAAATTGATGATTTGTAATTATAATTTTTATTTAACAATAAGAAAATTAATCATAAAGGCAAATTGTAATCGTTACTCTATTGGAGTTGTGGCATTAGAAAAATAACAGAATAAAAAACAATAACTGTATTAAAAAGTGCGCCAAGAGAACAAAAAAAACATACAAAAGTAAAGTACTACAGTGCTATCTATTTTGGAAGTTATAGTAAATAGAAATATAAGTTATAGAAAAAATTTAACATGGTGATCAAGTAATACGTAGCATTCCAGTTGAGTAACAACTAAAATTTGAAAATATAATATACTGTTTATGTTGTTTAATGTTATTTAGCATATTCCCAAAAAAATAAACAAAACTATCCATCTAGGAAAATAGTTCGTTTAACCAAAATAAACCTTACGAATGGTTATCTGTCAACACCTTACAAAATATTACTTACAAGAAAAACTACCATTAATTACCGCTACCTGTCGTCACTAAAGACACGACCCAACAAAAATTCCGATCGCCTATCGCATCGACGCCGATATTGCGGGCATCCGCGAAACCGCCTGTCGTCTGACAACTATTTCATAAGACGTATAATTGAAATAGCCGCAAAATACCCCCCAACCCCTCCTACCTTGCCTTCTTAGGCGACTTGTACACGAACGATTGACTGAATCATAAAAACTCAATACTGTGAAGTAGTACCCTGATATTATATATTGTAGTTGTCTTAATATTCAAAAGCGTAAATGCGAAGAAATATAAATTGTTGAACTAGAAAATGTTGCACTTACTCCAAAAAATACTTTTAGATAAATTATAGGTTCAGACTTCCCGTTGAGTTTTTACTAGGTGGTATAGGCCTGTATGTTGGGTCGTCTGGGTAGGGACCACCGCCTTTCTTATTTCTGCCGTGAAACAGTTCGCTTTCGGATTGAAGGGAACGGTAGCCAGTGTAATTACTGGGCACGGACGGCGTTTCATCTTAGGCCTCAGGATGACAACGCACGCAGTATCAAGTGATTTTTCCTTGTTATTGCAGGTGTCTATAGGCGGTGGTAACTGCTTAACACCAGGCGGGCTGTCAGCTTGTTTGTCATCTAGTTGTATGAAAATAGACGTAAATAACAGTTCTATTACGGCGGTAGTCAAAATTAACGCCTATTACTTACAGAATTAACGCCTATTACTTATGAAAATCAACACCAATTACTTACGGAAATCAACGCCTATTACTTACGGAAACCAACGCCTATTAGTTACGGAGGTATTTTTATTTTCGGAGTTGTTTTATTCTTGTTTACCTAGCCATGAAAAATACCTCCGTAATAGGCGTTGAATTTACTACAGCCGTAATAGGACTCTTTATGTTATGATGAGTTATTAAATGTTTTCCCTTTTTAGTGTTTTGAAGTCGATTTATTAAATTCTTCATCTAACATCATATATTTTAAACTAATAGTAAAAGCAACTAAATACTTACTTAAACGTTTCTTAAGACGATATCTGAAACCTTTAATGCTTAGAAGCGTACTGCCACTGTTAACCGTCTCAGCACCAGACCTATCGCCTGGCATCACTCAATTACCTGGAAAATGAACTTTAGTAATTAGGTTATTAACAGTTACCTATATCAGTTCTTTAAATCATTAAAAAAAGAGATGTTCCAAAAAAAAAAAAAAACATTATTATGTATGGAAACCCGGCCAGGTCTATGTACATTATACTGAAAAATTTAAAACTGACTTCAAAAAACTGAAAAGGATAAAATAATTAAATTTAAGTAGGTATTCATCCCCTAGAAACATATTTTTGGAGTCGGTGCTTCACTTTCTATTGATTTTGGAAACCACTTAGCACCAACTCCAAAAATATGTTTCTAGGGGATGAATACCTACTTAAATTTAATTATTTTATCCTTTTCAGTTTTTTGAAGTCGGTTTTAATTTTTGTTTAAATTTTTTTTTTACACAATTTTTAGTGATAACTTTCTACGGTCAAAGCTAGAAGGGTGACCGTCAAATTATATTGTTTCCTACTATCGTATCGTTTCACTAAAAAGTCATTGGAAAAGCAAAAATTCGCAATTACACATATGTAGACGACTTCATAATTTCAGTTTTTTTATATTTAAAACCAAAGTACCCAACTTTTTGAAAAAAAATTTATGGGACCAAATGGCAGCTATTCCGCATCGAACAAAAAAAGAATCACGTAAATCGGATCAGTAATCTCGGCGTAATCGGTGTACATAAATAGAAAAAAAAAAACATATCGGCCGAATTGAGAACCTCCTCGTTTTTGAAGTCGGTTAAAAATGGATAAAAGTATGCATAACAGTGTTCAATTGTCAATTTTCTTTTTAATTTCTTTGTTGTGTGGTACTAAACAATTATTTTTATAGAAAAAACTGCAACACAATCAAATATTCATCATGGCGGCAATGTCACTTTGGTGACGTTTAGTTGATATAGATAGTGAAAGATATACTTGGCCGGATATGAAACATCTCCTATAAATTACATCTTTACATACGATCGCGTCTAAAAATGTTCATCAGTTTTTAAATTATTAAGATTCTCTGTCACACTGTGTGCAGTAAAGGCTAAAATGTTAAGTCTACAATACTTATTACTTTTTAGGGTTCCGTACCCAATATAATATAAAACGGGACCTTATTACTAAGATACAACAAACGTGATTTTTTTGCTTGTTTTTGCGCGATATTGATAACGGCAACAAACAGGTACCTAGACGCTTGTTTTTAGATAATGGTATGGAACCCTTCCTGCGCGAGTCCGACTCGCACTTCGCCGGTTCGCATTGGAAGCAAAATATCGTTTTATTCACTAAACAACTGTTATTAAGTTTTTGACGACAGTATTTTGTATTTAAAAAAAAAAGTTTTCTTCCTAACAACCATAATTATGCGAACGATTTTCGTGTTTGAAAAAATCTATGCCATATGTCTATACTTTTTTAGTCCCCGACTGTACATGTGGAGGATAAGCCTCATATTTTAATCCGAAAGATATTATACATTATAATTTAAGTACCAATCATACAGTCCACCGTTTAGTCCCAAGCTAAATTATGTTTACTTACTATTGTTTTCTTTCACGATGTTATTAAAAAATACTCAGTGTACCCTGTCGTGTAAGTACTTATTCATTCACCCCGCCACCGCGATCAAATCCCGATATCCTCGACCGCTTAAGGGCCCTCAACGACGCTACATTCCTCTGTATCCCGGAGGGGGGCACAATGGATCCCTTGTCTAATGACTTTCAGACCAGGTGCCGATAGTGCAATCTGCAGTCTTATTTAGTTAGGCTGAGTGATTGAAAACAGTCAGATTCTCTAGTCTAAGGTCGGGTTGTTAGCTTAGTTATAATGTTTGTGTGGAAATTAAAATATAAACAAACGCTAGAGAAATTCGTGTTTTATATTTCTCCGCAAAGGTTGCATAATTAAGAAAGGGGATCCGTCACTTCGTCGCAAATAAATACCACAATTTTCTTTTCCCATAACACTATTCGCAGATCTTTGATTTCAATATAGAACAACTCCTCGAATTTTGTTACATCTTATCTAAAAGAGATGTTTCAAAAATGTATGGAGACTCGGCCAGGTCTATGTAGGCACTATACCTAGGTACTCAAAAATAGGCATAAATATACAGAACAGTGTTCAATTGTCCATTTTCTTTTTATTTGCTTTGTTGCGTGGTCCAACACCAGAATTTTTATCGAAAAAACTGCAAGACAGCCAAATATTGATCATGGCGCGTATATCACTTTGATGACGCTTAGTTGACTTCTGTGTCGCCCGCCATATTGCCATAGTTAATTAGGTACTGTGAAATCGATGAAAAAATTCTCAACTTTTGTACAAACAAATTATGCATGAAAACGAATTATTAGTATTTTTCACGGATTTTTCCTGAGATTTTGTGATACTGGTCATATACCTGGCCAGATATGAAACATCTCCTTTCTCGAATAGTTTTTATCAACATACTTATCTCATATTGTGTGTATTTTATCGAAAATGTGTTGTATCGATGTTTAATTAAACTGGAAGTATAAAAATGCTTGTAAAAGTATTCTTTTGGATCACTAGAGGTGTTAACTTCAATGAGTGGTGAGACAAACTTTGCTATAAATACATTAAAACAAGGGTAGAAAGCGGTGAAGAAGTTGGTAGGTCACACCTAGTGCTCCAGTGGCGTAGTGGTAATCGCATCTGGCCGGACCCCAGGAGACGCGGGTTCGATTTTCGGCTGGAGCATATAATTTTTTCATCGTTTTCTTTCTTTATTTGTAATTGTTACAAAGTAGGCGTCATAAACGCACCAAAATCAAACATAAATGAGAAAAAATTGTATGTCTTAAACTCTTTGGTTGATAGTGATATGTGACTTTGAGAACACCCTTACTGCGTTCGTAATAGAGGCGGTTTTCGTAGTGCAACTGTTACACTTGATGTGCTGTCGTGTGTACTTACCTCTTTTTTATTTCCATTTCTGAGTTATTTAGTTTGCTTGAAAATAAAACCTTATCTATTTATAAATTGTTTCTAGTTTTTTTTGTTCATATCGTTATACTTCTATGAATTACAAACCGGCCAAGTGCGAGTCGGACTCGCGCACGAAGGGTTCGGTACCATTATCTATATCCATTGAAGAAATAAATAAACATTTTATATATCTATCTAAACAAGTGTCTACCGGTTGCCGTTATCAATAGCGAGCAAAAACAAGCCAAAAAATCACCTTTTTGTGTATGGGAGCCCCCTTAAATATTTATTTTATTCTGTTTCTTAATATTTTTCGTTATAGCGTCAACAGAAATACATCATCTGTGAAAATTTCAACTGTCTAACTATCACGGTTCATGAGATACATCCCAGACTGACGGACGGACGGACAGCAGAGTATTGGTGATAGCATGGACCAAATAATATAGGCTCCCGTTTTACCGTTTGGGTACGGAACTCTAAAAAGCACAAAGACAAACATTTGTACTTATGAGAGAGTAGTTACCTATTTGACCACACGCTCCGTTGTCATGTCACAGTCTATACAACTGATAGTGACGACAGTGAGTTATTCGCCATCACGCCCGACAAAAACTTGCCCGATAGGGCGACTTCGCACCTTTCAAATTTACCTAATATTTCTGTCGTCAACTCGCCTGACTATAAAAATGTGAGGTAACGACCATAAAAATGTACAGTCAACTACTCAGTAGCTTTATTTTAAGATTTAATACAGTGTCGTTTTATTTGAAGTGCTTTCTGAAATTTAGTTTCAATTTTTTTTACCTGGCTGTACTTTGTAATGAGCGTGCGAGTTAACGACAGAAATATTAGGTAAATTCGAAAGGTGCCAAGTCGCCCGATCGGGCGAGTTTTTTTCGGGCGAGATGATGAATAACTCACGACAGTAACGACAATAACTTAAAACATGTGCTATTCAAATCAACATCCTATTCATTTGATAATGTTACACTTCACAGAAATGTCAAGAAATTATAAAACGAAAAAAAATATGAAAGATGCGAAACAATTGCTAGGTGGTAGGCCCGTATGTAGGGTCGCCTGAGTACCTCCGCCTTTCATAATTCAACCGTTAAACAGTACGCTGTGTTTCGGATTGAAGGGAAAGGTAGCCAGTGCAATTACTGGGCATGGAAGGCATTTCATCTTAGGCCTCAGAAATGACAACGCACCTGCAATACTAAGCGATATTTTCCTTGTTATTGCAGGCGTCTACAGGCGGCGGTTACCACTTACCACCAGGTGGGCCGTCAGCTTGTAAAATTCTATGAAATAATAAGCCCATGCCTTAATTTATTGCCGTATTGACGTCACCATCCTTTTTAAAGTTAATAGGTAACACTGTAGTTGTTTGGTCCGTAATATTTAGGTAACTTACGAACAATGTGTACAGGCTTCGTAAATGCATATTTAAAAAAAACAAAGTATTTAAACTAGAAGCCACCAGGCGGGGACGAATCCGCTACTTTCCATGATCCGGGTGACTGCTCCAACCATTTAAGCTTCGGACTTGGGATGATCCTGTGTATTTCCTGAATTTTCTCTAGTCTATCTGTACCTATTTGCGTTAGAAGCTAACCGATGAATAATGTTTTCAAACGTTTTATTATAAAAATAAAATTAAGAAATTTAAAAAATATCTCATTCAGCTGTCGACGGGTAGATTAGACAGCATTAGACAGCATAGTAGCACGTTAAAGTACTATAATACAAATTAAACTAATGTAGACTGCATAATATGTAGAATAGAGTGAGTGGCATAGATACTTACTTGGAACTGACTGGTAGTACTCTACCCGTGGACAGAACCATTATTCAATAAATATTTCAACTAGAAAAAAGACAATCATGACATAAACGTACGATCTTTCACAATACTAATTAAATAACTAATTTGTATTTTACACAAATAAGGGAGAATGGGAAATTGCGGACGCGGCGTAACTCCGGAGCCTGCCGTTTAGATACATCATGATAAGTATACTCAATGCCAGGCACTAGGTAGATGGCATTGGGCTATAGGGTCCTACCTCTAAATATCAAGGCGGAAATAGATTATCAAGTAATATTATTATTAGGGTTGTCCGGAGTTACCCCGCGTCTACCCTTATTCACAACTGTCGAAAACATTCAAATAACGGAAGCTCTAATTTGTTGTTAAAATAAAGTAACGTTAAGATTCTAAGGTTTTTTATTTATAAAATATTGTCCTGATCAATAAAAACGCACACTTCGAGAATATTTAGAGTTTGTTGACAAAGTTGTAATAATAGATGGCGCTGACGGCGGATATAAAACTGTCAAAATTGCCTAACTCCTGTGCCCCCGGCAACAGAAACAGAAAGATCAAATGCACTTTCCCCCTAAGTATACTTAACTAGCCCTTTCACATTCGGATTTAATCCCTAAGTAATATAAGTAGGTACAAAAATTGTATCGATAAAATCAAATAATTTTAGTTTCAGTTTACAACAATACCATTTTGGAAGTAAGACATAAACTCTTTTGCGTAGGTAGTCTTTAAAAAGTATTAGCCAAAACGTTTCTCTCGACGCAATAATGAAAGTGATTTGATTTATTTATTTTTTAGTCTTTTTGCAAAAAACAAACTTTGTCATGTAAATAACGCTTACTGATTTCTGCTTCATATTTTTTACCATATTAAAAAAAAATATTTTCGATGTTACAATTTTAAAACTATTTACAATATTTTTAGTAAATTACAAAACGTGGATTGAAACACCACACCATCAATGGCAGACTTGTCAGTGTTGATTTCTATAATTTTTTAATTCCACAAATTACTAATTCTAATTATTAATTCAGCCTTACATCAAAACAGGAATACTTTTTTATAGAACCACAAGTGTATATTTGGCATTGGGCTAGTTTAGAAAGCGTGAAATATAATAATTGTTCAAATGTATTTACCAAATGATCGGTAACAATATCTGGAATCGATCTATGTACGAAAATAATTAACTTCTAAAACGTGAATACGTTTAAGATATGTCAACAAACTTATGAACTGAGAAGCTGTTCCAGGTAAAACAAGTTTTATACATTACAGGATGGTAAGATGACTAGGTTCTATTTCTACTTTCCTCAAAAACATCAGCAATAACTGTTTAAATTTTGAGTTTAGTGTATTCAATGTAAATTACGATGTATGGGAGTCATCCTATGGAATATTACCGATCAATTACCTAGATATAAATCTATAACTACAGATGAGGCGCTAATTTTATTTTTACAAATGAAAAAATGGTCATTGCAATCTCATTATTCTAGTATTGAATGATAAAGAATTATAGTTTTCATTTTTTGAAGAAAATTGACTCCAAATATTCGCAATTTTTTAGAAGTAAGGTTCTCACTATTCATTGGTTTTATAGAATTTGATATAGACATCTAAAGTTGTCTAGTAATTTTTCATAGTATTATTTTTATCTTTTGGGAGGTTACATCACTGTACAAACAAATGATAGCGTGTGTTGTTGACTTACTTTAACCAATATTGCACTGTAACCTCTAAAGAATGGAATGTTAATGAAGAATGATTCATAAAAAGTCTCAAGAGCTTGGTCTAGTAATAGTACCATTCAAATTTAATTAACAAATTAGCTATTCATCTCTGTAACATCATTTTAGTTGTCTTGTGTGTCTTGTCTTGTATCCTGTCATCATGTTTCTTGTAAATGGTACTTATGGTTGATTTCTTATTTAATTAAATATTTGTTTTTAAAGACCACTGTATGTGAAGTTTAAATTTAGGTAGTAATCACACATTTGTTTTTATCCACAAGTGTCGTAAATCTATTAGGGAACCTTTTACACTTAGTTTTAAATGATGTAACTACATAATTTTTTTATAGATACATTTTTAGGCTGTTTTAATTATTCATATTATCCAAAAGAACACATTTTAGTGGTATTATATTCAGTAGTAGACATGTTATAATTCCACTTTTATAAAGTTGTTAATTATTTGTTATAGGTATCACCATGTCATTGGAGCGAGACAGTGTGGGCCCCATGTCCCAATTAGGACAGATGCCCCAGATGCCTCCTTTGCCTATAAATGTGGGATCCTCTAATGATCCCCGCTCACAGCTGCTACAGGAGATGAGAGAGCAGAATTTTGATCTAATCCGATTTGCATCATATAGGACTGCCTGCAAGCTAAGATATGTGCAGAAGAAATGCAACTGTGAGTGGTAGTTTATATCTATGTATTTGTAATATTGTAATTCGCAGCTAAAGGACCTTTTATTTTAATAAGTTGTACTTAATCATATTATTATAGGAAAATTTATAAGTCTTGAAACCTGTCATATGTCTCATCGTCTATGGAGCACAGGTCGTCTTGTCATATAGGAAAAGGAATGGTTATAATATCTTCACCCTTCGTCATAAAGTATGCTTTATAGTAATCAAATTAAATTTATATGTTAAAATATAATTATTGTAATGATTCTAGGTCTAGAATAAGATGGTGATCTTATAAGTGTTTTAGGCATTTTTAATGTTGTGAAAATGGAAAATAGTTTACTAATTATTGAAAAAATACACAAAAATAAGCATGGGTTTTTGTAACGTTTGCAACTGTATGTGTTGATTGCTAGATAATGATGTGGAAATTAGTAGACTGTAAATAATATAAAAGTTTTATTTATAAACAGAGTAATAAAATTATCTCTCTGCGTGATCGAATTAGAAATAATGAGATCCGCAGAAGAACTAAGGTCACTGACATAGCCCGAAGAACTGCGAACCTCAAGTGGCAGTGGGCAGGCCACATTGCAAGGAGGACTGACGGTCGTTGGCGCGGAAAGCTCCTCGAGTGGCCGCACGTACCGGGAGACGCAGCGTTGGTAGGCCCCCCACAAGGTGGACTGACGATCTGGTGAGGGTTGCGGGAAGCAGATGGATGCGGGCAGCGCAGGACCGATCGGTTTGGAGATCCCTGGGGGAGGCTTATGCCCAGCAGTGGGTGTCTCTCGGTTGAAATAATGAATAAAATTTTTATCATTAATAAAATAGATTCGCTGAGAACCTGGGGATGAAATAGTGGCTGCTCCATAGATCCCCTTGGGAGCTGATAAGCTGACTGCTCGGTCTCAGCTCCTCCATGTCGTGCCCCTTGCACGTCTAGAGTGCTATGCCCACTAAACAATAAACCTTCCATTAATTTTTCTATTTAAATTTATTTTATATATAAATTGTTGTTTTGCTTCTAGTGCATGTCATAGACATCTGGAATGTAATAGAGGCATTCAGAGAGAATGCACTCAATACCTTGGAACCAAATGCTTGTGTGAATGTGACACGGCTAGAGACACTGGTTTCTTCACTGTACCACAACCTCAACAAGCGACTTCCACCTGCACACCAGGTGTCAGTTGAGTCCTGCTCAGCTTTGCTGCTCAACTGGCTACTGTCTGCTTACAGCACTGGGTGAGATAATGAGGCATTTATTTACTGATCTCTGAGAAACTATTTTATTTTTATATTTAACTAACATTAAAAATAAATTAATTTAAATATTAATACTTTAATAATAATATTGATAGTATACATACTTTTAACCCATATCTTCTGTGGATTGTACTACTTCTATTCATGTACATGTACAGCGTAGAGTATTTAATTAATTAGCAAGTTAAAGATTTTTAATTTTGACGTATTATAACGCCAATGATGACATATAGCCATAAAGAAAAAATAGAATAGAATAGACAACTGTTATTGTAAACCATCGACTTTCTTTGCAATAGTTACTGTTTTGCTATCATAAGACTAAATGCGAATGTTTGTCAACCTGCTAAATATTTAAATTCCCCGACTGTTTACAATAAGCTTCACAATACATACTAATCTCAGTTCAGTAAGGAAATAAAATTCATTCAGTGTAGATCTTCTTTGATCTTTATTCCTAACATTTGGTTTCTTTCTTTAAATACTTTATTTTCATTGTTTTAGAGAAAATGTTGGCAAGATAAGGGTGTTTTCAATCAAAGTTGCGCTTGCGACGATGTGCGCGGGAAAATTAATGGATAAACTAAGATGTAAGTACTTGTTTCTGTTTAAAAATGTATACCAACTAGCATTGACTTGCCCAATGCTAGTTGGTGGGTGAAATGCTGCAGTGTAGGTGTCACAGCTCAAACTCCTCCTGTCTTTTTCCCACATAAGAAGGCCTGCGCTGGGTGTTTATATTTTTTTTTTTATACAACTAGTTGACAAACAAGCTGACGGCCCACCTGGTGGTAAGCGGCTACCGCTGCCTATAGACACCTCCAATAACAAGGAAAGGCACTTGACATTGCAGGTGCGTTGTCATCCTGAGGCCTAAGATGAAATGCCGTCCATGACCAGTAATTACACTGGCTACCTTTCCCTTCAATCCGAAACACAGCGAACTGTTTTACGGCTGAAATAAGAAAGGCGGTGGTACCTACCCAGGCGACCTACCTACATATGGGTCTACCACCTAGTATAATTATAATAATCATTATGATGTTGATGACTAGTAACTACATTTTTGGTGCCACTTAAAATAAGAGTGCTCATGCCACAGATGATTCATTCTGACAATACCTAAAATATTTAAGAGAGCCTCAAATTTAAAACTGGCACCTAATTGTTGAATAAATACTAAAATCAGACTTACTTAGTAGTTTTGGTGGTATAATGCTCTTTAAATATGTTTGAGCGCATTTGAGTATTAGACTAATAAAGTCTAGAGTAAGGGTATTCATAAACATATGCTATTGTTAGGTGTACTCTTAAAACTTATACATAATACATTTTTTTGCAGATATATTCTCCCAACTCTCAGATGGCAATGGCCACTTACTGATGAAGAGACTGTCAGATTATCTCAGAGAAGTCCTGGCATTACCGGCGGCAGTGTACGAGTCGCCATCTTTCAGCTATAACGATTCCCTTGCACTCTCTATATTTAACCAGGTATTTCATAGAAAAAACATCCCCAGTCATTAAACTGTCTATGAAAGCTTACTAAAATGTCTGATTATATTATGCCACTAAAACGTATAATAATAATTGCAGTACCTACAATTTTTTATATGTGGTGGCATGAATAAAAATTAGCTAACAAACATTTAAAAGATAGCGGATTTTCTCGTGCCGTTTCTTTTTTCCACAGCTAAATTAGTCCGTAACTATTGTGGACTTAATGATTTCATTGTTCCAGAACGGTAAGATAACTGTCAACGACTTTTTGGATACCCTAATGTCTGATCCGGGACCACCATGTCTTGTGTGGCTACCTTTACTCCACCGACTCGCCAGCGTTGAAAACGGTAAGCAGAACTAGTTTATATTTACAAAACTAGATGCCAAAAAAGCTGATGGCCCAACTGGTGGTAAGCGGCTACAGTCGCCTATAGACACCAGCGTCCGTATCATGGCAAAGTCCTTGGGGTTTATCAGAAAACGAAAGTTTATCCGAATTCTACCACCACAATATGTGTTGTTACAGTGTAATTAAATTTTATGTGTGTTTTTCTGTTTTTTGTGACTGTATGTCTCTCACTGACATACATGAATATATGTGTGGAAGCACAGAATGAATTGTAAGCGTGATTAATCATCACCAGCCTATATACGTCCCACTGCTGGGCACAGGCCTTCCTACATGGGAGAAACATGAGGAGTTTGGGCCATAAATCCACCACACTGGCCCAATGCGGGTTGGTGGGTTATAGCGCTTGCAGGAACAGCCGGAACCAACGGCCTAACGTACCTTTCGAAGCACGGAGGAGCTCGAGATAACAAACTTTCATCGAACCATCCCAGGATCGACCATGGCGAAAGTTGCTTCGTTTTTCGTATCGAAACCAGTATGCGTGCTCCTTAGCGTGATTAATAGAAGCCTTAAATAAAATCTTGTAAAAAAGAATAATATGGATACCTATTTTTTTTTTGTTTTTTTTTTATATTTTTTTTATATTATGTCTTCTTGTTCCAGTGATACACCCGCTAGCTTGCAGCGCGTGTAGACGCAGTTCCCTAAACGGTTTCCGTTACCGGTGCACGCGGTGCGCCAACTACACCCTCTGTCAAGACTGCTTTTGGCGAGGCCGAGTTTCTGGCACGCACACCAACGAACATGAAGTCAAGGAATACGCTGCATACGTAAGTAGGCTCTACTTGTGCAATAGAGAATATGCATGAAAAAAAAAACATAAAAAAAATGTATAATTATACTGATATTAGTGAAAACAGAATTGATTTTAATGACAAAATACCCTAAATATTTGATTTAGAAATTGCAGTATACCCGTCTCTCTCTAACGCAAACTTTTTAGATGAAAAATTTTAAACAAAAATTAAAACCGACTTCAAAAACTGAAAACGATGAAATAATTAAATTTAAGTAGGTAGGTATTCATCCCCTAGAAACATATTTTTGGAGTCGGTGCTTTACTTTCTATTGTTTATGGAAACCACTTAGCACCAACTCCAAAAATATGTTTCTAGGGGATGAATACCTACCTACTTAAATTTAATTATTTCATCCTTTTCAGTTTTTGAAGTCGGTTTTAATTTTTGTTTAAATTTTTTTTTTCACAATTTTTAGTGATAACTTTCTACGGTCGTAGCTAGATGGGTGACCGTCAACTTATATTGTTTCCTACTATCGAATCTTTTCACTAAAAAGTCATTGGAAAAGCAAAAATTCGCAACTTCGCTTATGTAGACGATTTCATAATTTCAGTTTTTTTTTAATTTAAAACCAAAGTACCCAACTGTTTTTGAAAAAATTTTTATGGGACCTAATGGCAGCTATTCCGCATCGAACAAAAAAAGAATCACGTAAATCGGATCAGTAATCTCGGCGTAATCGGTGTACATACATAGAAAAAAAAAAAAAAAAACATACCGGCCGAATTGAGAACCTCCTCGTTTTTGAAGTCGGTTAAAAATGTATAGAGGGCGTGTACTGTGGCGTTAAACACGCGTTCTTGTGTGGTAGTAAGCGCCCGCGCACTAGGCAGCATGGCTGAGCGGCCAGGCTGCGGCAGCCAGTCAAACATATGACGTTGTATGGGAACCCGCGCACTAAGCAGCCAAGAACTCCCGGCTGCCATTACAACGCGCCTTATTGCATGGCAGCCCGTTGGCCTCACGCAGCCAGAGCAAGTGTAGGCGAATGCATGTGGCTGCCGTCGGTCTCCGCGCACTTGTTGTAGCAGCCAGACGTATTTTGTGTTCCGTATAACTTTTGTGTGGTTAAAAACCGGTCTGGGTATGTACGAACATCCTTAATATAGGTGTGGAATAAGCCTTTTGAATGCCATTCTAGAAAAGGACGATGAATTCAATGTCTTTTCTTTGTCTAAAAAATTATAAGTTCTCGCTCGACGAAAGGATCACAAATGGTCGTCGATTCGCTGTTATAACTGGCTGCTCAAATATTTTTGCGCCGACTGCCTAGTGCGCGGGGGCGCTTACTCTACCATCATAGTTCTCTTAAATTATTTCAGTTCCTAAATAGTTACTGTGAAGTATTATCTTTAAAAACCTAAAAAACTGGCCAAGTGCGAGTCGGACTCGCGCACGAAGGGTTCCATACTATTATCTATAAACAAGCGGTCTACCTGTTGCCGTCATCAATATCGAGCAAAAACAAGCAAAAAAATCACGTTCTATAAGAGCCCCCTTAAATATTTATTCTGTTTATTAGTATTTGTTGTCTTTTTGAGACAACTGACATCTTCAGTCTTCCCGTGACCGCGATCGCTGTAAAGTAATCTAAACGTCGGGTGTATAGTAATAATGTAACATCTAATTCAACGCGAGTTAAATCCGGTAAATTGGTTTTATTACAAATGTGCAGTGCTCGCGAAAATGTAAGACAATCTTTGTTCATGCTAAATTTCATCTAAATCGGTTCGGCAGCGTAGGAGTGAAAACGTAGCAGACAGACAGACAGAGCTACTTTTGCGTTTATAATATTAGTATGGATGTTTGAACAATGTTAAGAAAAATGTTTTGACTAGGTAAACATCATATGTTTAGGGCGTGAAGTGAACCCGTGACCTTTCAAAATCAGTTGAACTACGAACTATGCTATTGTGTGAGAGGAATAATAAAAACAAATAATTTTTGAACATAATAATTAATATAGCTTTCTCAAATAAATACGTATGAGGTCGGGGGATATTTTAAGTGTCTTTTCGCACTTTCCTCCCAACCGTTTATTAATGTATTATGAAAGTTCAGCCGTTGTTCTTATTAGTATTTTGTTAAATAAAAACGTGAACGATCTTTGCATCTTACACACATTACCCAACTGTCCCTAACTGTTCCTCTCGTTACAGAAATCGCCGTCGAAGCAGATAGGCGCAACTCTCCGCAAATCGTTCCGATGCGTTCCGGAAAGAGCGAGACCACAACTGCCGCGTTATCCAGATCAACCGGAGAGAACGCTCAACTTAAGTCATATTGTGTGAGTGTAACACAACATACCGAACTACACAACTGTACATAATTACGTCGAGATGTTGAAGACGTGGGGAGCTCTTCAGAGCACTGCATGATATCAAGTAGGGAGCTCTTCAGAGCACTCAATTATATCAAGTAGGGAGCTCTTCAAAGCACTCTCCATGATATCAGTCAGAGAGCTCTTCAGAGCATTCTCCTTCGTCCTTCGTACATAAGAGCACGCGTTGTGGTTTTCGGGTCACCTGAAGGCTGCTTGTCTATTGAAGTAGATACAAGCAGAGCGAAGCTTTGCTGAGAAAACGAAAAGCAACCTAAATACGTTGCTTTAGAACACTATTGCAAATGTCGTAGTTCTTTGAGCTCTGCTCGTGTCCGCTCCAGTGGACAGGCCGCCTAAAAAAGGCGGAGTTGCCTACTAAGACGACCCTACATAAGGGTCTACTAGTAAAAAGTTAGTTTACTAGGTAGTAGGCCCGTATATAGGGTCGTCTGGGTAGGTACCACCGCCTTTCTTATTTCAGCCGTGGAACAGTTCGCTGTGTTTTGGATTGAAGGGAAAGGTAGCCAGCATAATTACTGGGCATGGACGGCATTGCATCTTAGGCCTACCGAATCAGGTGTAACCTTCCCACTGGTGTAAATGCTTGGTAGGAAGGTTGGTCCAAGAGGCTCAGGATGACCACGCACCTGAAATATCTAGTGATTTTTCCTTGTTATTGCAGATGTCTATAGGCGGAATTAAATTTAGGCTTATAAGTATTTTAGATGCCAAATCATAAAAAAAATATTTTTGAACAAAAAAAAGTTCTGGAGAGGGCCACCCTTATCACATAGGGGCTTTAAAAATAGCGTAAGACCTATTCTTAGATCTACCAAATATACGCAATAAAATTTCATAAAAATCGGTTACGCAGTTTCGTAGGAGTTCGATAACAAACACGGTGACACAAGATTTTTACACATATATTAGTTAGGCAGCCCCATTGCAAGGAGGACTGACGGCCGTTAGGGCGGAAAGATCCTCGAGTGGCGGCCACGTACCGGGAGAGGCAGCGTTGGTAGGCCCCCCGCAAGGTGGACCGACGATCTGGTGAGGGTCGCGGGAAGCCGATGGATGCGGGCAGCGCAGAACCGATCGGTATGGAGATCCCTGGGGGAGGCTTATGCCCAGCAGTTGGCGTCTCTCGGCTGAAATGATTATTATGATGATTATCTTATCTTATCTTATAGTGGGGCCATGACTAAGTCACAGTGCACTTCGACCCATTGGGATATGTTGTGCCTACCCTGCGTTAACTCTTCCTGTGTCCAGAATATTGATGCCATTAGCCTTACTATATCTTTAGGCAGAAAGAGCCTCTGACTTTGGATATGCCACTTCCAGAAGACTCATTCTGGTACTAGCCAGGGCATCACAATGACACAAGAGATGCATCATTGAGTCCTGGCATTCACCACATGCTCGACAAAGTTGTGTTGGGGAGAGTTGCATTTTATGTAGCATGTGGTTAGTAGCAAAATGCCCTGAGAGCGCCTCAATCAAAATGCGAGCTTTTGTTTTACCGTTTTCATAGATGTATGATGATGATTAGTTATAAGGTGTTTGTATCGGTTGCCGTAGCCCCCCGTCTCCCGTGCCCGCCCACAACGGGTTCCCGGAGTACTCGGCGGGTTATGTCAACACCGGGTCCCTGGACTCGCGGTCGTCCCGCTCCACGCACCGCAGCCAAGTCGAGCACCTCGACGATGAACACCGGCTCATAGCGAGATACGCCGCAAGACTCGCCCACTACAACACGACTATGGTCAGTATGATAAAAAAATCTGATCTCTTGCTCAAAAAGTCCGTCATTGTAGCACCAAAGCGAGAATAAAATAGCATATTTCGCTCAGGGATTTTTTTTTAATTTTTGTCAAATGAAAAACTCTTAATTTTTGATTTTAACATTATTATAAATGTTTGAAAAATTACTTAGTAATTAAAATAGAATAAAACTAGAAATATTTCACGTCCTGAGGCAGGAATCGAACCGGCGACCTTTCGCTATCCGGGCGACTGCTCTGACCACTGAGCCACCCAGGACTTGGGATATCCCTGTGAAATTCTTCTAGCCTATCTTGTATTTGCGTTTATGAGCTAACGTCCACCCTACAATGTCGAAATATTCTATTTCAACATCCGAAACGAGTATTTTTACAAATACCCCAACTGCCCCAACTTAACCGAATCGTCGGTATTTGTAAAAATACTCGTTTCGGATGTTGAAATAGAATATTTCGACATTGTAGGGTGGACGTTAGCTCATAAACGCAAATACAAGATAGGCTAGAAGAATTTCACAGGGATATCCCAAGTCCTGGGTGGCTCAGTGGTCAGAGCAGTCGCCCGGATAGCGAAAGGTCGCGGGTTCGATTCCTGCCTCAGGACGTGAAATATTTCTAGTTTTATTCTATTTTAATTAATAAATGAAAAACTATTCATAAGTAGAATAATAATGAATCAAGATTTCATAAAAAATCAGTATGATAAAAGTCAATTCTCTTGTTAAAAAGTCCGTCATTATAGCATACGAAAGCGAGAATAAAGAGTATATTTCGCTCAGGGATTTTTTCAATATTTTTGTTTTCACTAACAAGCATACAAAAATGAAAAATTATTCATAAGTAGAATAATAATGAATCAAGATTTCATAAAAAAAGGAAAATAATATTTTTAAGCCAAAAACTTAAGCCACGAATTTAAGGCTGCAGACTTAAAACCAAGAAGTGATTGCTTTTTCCAATAATATAAATATACTTGTCTCTGTTGCAGCCCCGAGCAGGAAGGTCGGCATCCTTAACACCAGAGTTGGTAATTAATACTTTTAAATTCTGTTTATAACATTTGGTGGTGTTTTTAGATAATAATTCACTGTATAATAGTAGGGCTAGTTTAATGCCTTCAGACCCTCGGAGGCCCTATGAGAAAACTTGAACTAAATGTCAAATTGGCTTTAACCTCATGTCGTCTCTACCTAAAGACACAGCTTTAAACAGGAGCACTTTGAACCACTTTTTTAAGATTGGAGTAGTTTCACTTTTCTTGGTCGAACTGAAAATTGACGACCTGCTGGCCGAGCGGTCTGTGCCCCTTCCTATATAGGCTACTCGCTCAGGCGGTCCCGGGTTCGAATCCCGAAATGTTTGTATGATGAGTATGAGCATTTGTTCACGAGTCATGGATGTTATGTTTATTTAGTATATTTCTAATATTTATATACATATTATTATCATTATTTCTACGTTATCTAGTATCCACAACACAAGCTCTTAATGATGCTTACTTTGAGCTAGATAATAGTTGAGTGTAAAAAAGAGAAGTGAAATTAACTATTTTTTAATTTTTACCGTAGGGTCGTTCATCATCTGAAGGTTCTGAAGTGGACGCAGCGCGGCAACAGCGTGAACTTATCTCACAGTTGGAAGCCAAAAACAGGGAAATAATGAGAGAAATCGCAAGGCTCAGGTAAGAGTAATAGTACAATATGTATTGTATTTCATCCACATCATCATCACTAGCCTGTATACGTGAGGCACATGCCTTTTACATGGGAGAAACACATGAGGAGTTAAGGCTATTACACCACCACGCTGGTCCAATGTGGCTTGGTGCAGCTATAACCCGGACTAAGGGCTTAGCGTGTCTACAGGCGACAACATGTCAAGTATAACAGTTGCACTACGAAAGCTGCCTCTCGTCTTAACGTCAAACTGATACGCTTGATATGGTGTCGACTGTACATATGTATTTGAAAAAATATATATATAATACATAAAACACCTTCATTAAATAGACTTACGTACACAATTAACAACTATTAATTCTCTCTCTGCTCTCTCACCAAGGGTGCTGCAGGGATGCATACTTTGACGACCGGCTGGCCGAGTGGTCTGTACCCCAGGCTACTCGGTCAAGAGGTCCCGGTTTCGAATCCCGGTAGGAACAAATGTTTGTATGATGAGTACGAGCATTTGTTTAGGGGTTATGGATGTTTATATATTTATTTAGTAATATTTCTAATATTTATATACATATTATTATCATTATTTCTCCGTTATCTAGTATCCATAACACAAGCTCTTAATGATGCTTAATTTGAGCTAGATAATAGGTGTGAGTGTTTAAATATTATTATTATTATACTTTTATACTAAATTTAGCTAGTATCTTAGTAAAATATATTATGTCAGCTGCCATTGTAATGTATAAATAAATGATATTATAATACAATAACAGGCGCCAACAAGAAGCAGAAGCGACAGCGGGAGCGAGTAACTCAAGCGGAACTGCCCCGCCTCTAGTCTCCGAGCTACGAGCCTTGCGACAGAGGAAAGACGAGTTGGAAGGCCACCTTTCCTCACTGCAGGAATCCCGCAAACATCTGATGCAGCAGTTAGAAGGACTTATGAGGATGCTCAAGGTGATTATGTTGATGATCTTATTACTATTGACTACCCTACACATTTTACGTCGAATAAATAAATAATACCTTTGTTTAAGGCGGGAGCTGGCAATGACCCCACTCATTTCCGTCCCATTTCTATTTTGCCGAAAATAACGAAAATATTTTTGTCATTGGGTACCTACTTTCTTGGTACGTTGATATACCTTCTCTTCTAAGTTGATTTTTTTTTCGCTGGGCGGCACTGTTATAATAGCTAAAAGTTATAATTTTTTAACTACAAACATTGTAATTTAATATATGAAAAGAGTGATTAGGCGAGTTTGTTGCCGGAATCTTCTCGGTAGTTCAACTTTTGGAACCGGTGTAAATTCAAAATGTGCTTCTTTATTTAAATAAAACACTTTTTCTTTCTTTCTATAACGGACATGCGCGGCGCAGGTTTCCCGCCACTCTTCTGATGTCACGTTTTTAATTGCGCGTTTCAAAAGTTTTTGTTAATGAGACCAGATGTTTCAACTTACAACGTTCTAGTTTATATTTATAAGTAGCTATTAGAACAGCCCTTTTAACTAAACAAATGACAGCTGTATAGATGTTTATGTTATTTTTTATCTTCGTTTGAGCGGCGGGAGCCGGATCGTAATTAGTGATTTTATTTACTTAGAAAAATACCTAAACTAGAAAAATTTCACGGCCTGGGGCGGGGAGCGAACCCGCGACCTTTTACAATCCGGGTGACTGGTGTAACCATCTTAGCTACCAAGGACTTGAGATAACCCTGTGAAATTCTTCTAGTCTATCTGCATTTGCGTTATAAATAAGCTAACGTATACCCTACGATGTCGAAATAATCTATTTGAACATCCTAACGAGTATTACCAGGACGTGAAATTTTTCTAGTTTAGATATTTTCTAAGTAAATATAGTTTATAAGCATTTCGAATAATGTTAAAATAAAATAAAGAATAGTAATTTTATAGTAAGAATATTCTTCCGAAACAAAAACAAGCTAGTATAAACCACAACTTTATTGTAATACCGTTTTTAAGGACACCGTGTATTGTTGGGATAAAAATTCGAATCGCGGCTGTTATATGTGTAGTCGTCAAAGTTATAATTTTATGACGCGTGGGAAGTCATGGTAGCTTGGATTAAGGAAGATGGATGATCTTTCTTGGTTGAGTGACGTGCTCAATGTAAGATCATTTTGTGGACTTTTCTACAGTAATATAGCTTTAAAGGGAATAAAGAAGAATTTGAAGGTCACTTCTCTGCAATAGTCCCGGAAGCACCTCATCCACTTCGTTTACTTCAGGGTTAATGTGTTACGTCTGATGTGCGGTCTATAGTATTTATGCGAAGTTAATCAACTTTGCATAAATACTATGCGATGAGTCATGTTATGATTTATGAGTTTACTCATGTTTATACCTTATATTAAAATTAAAAGCTACGTGTTTAGATAATTTTTTTTTTTTATTTATAGAAAATTTTATACCAAATAATAAATTTAATTTAATATTACGAAAATCATAAAGTAAATTAAAATAATGTCTATGTAGCTGAACAAACTGCAATTCATCTAATTTTAAACTTTAAAACTAAAAACTATTTTTAGAAGACACTTTTAATAGGTATACAATCATGAAACGCTAAGTATATTTGCATTATTACATAAGTACGGACAGCACATCAAGTGTGACAGCTGCTTTACGAAAGCCGCCTCTAATACGAACGTAGTAAGGGCAGTGTCAAAGTCGAACTGTTACGGTTTATGTGCGGTCAACTGTACATATAAAATAAACAAAAATAATATTGTACGAATGAAGTATAAAGTCTACACCTCTTGCATGTTGTCAGCTAAATTGTACTTACCACCATATTAGATGAAAAAAGAACTTAATAATGAATATAATATATTTATTTTAATACATTTTTTCTCCTTTTTACGGGGTGTAACATGGCTTTTCATCAAATATTTCCAGTATTAATAGAAATCCACATCTCCCAATCACTACTGTCGGAATAATCTGAACCACTGCCAGAATAATCTGAAGTACTGTCAGAATAATCTGAACCACTGCCAGAATAATCTGAAGTACTGTCAGAATATTCTGAAGTACTGTCAGAATAGTCTGAACTACTGTCATAATAATCGGAACTACTGTCTGAAACGTCAGAGTACCAATTTTCACTGTCTACTGTTTTAAAACAGTTCATCAAATTTTCGATGACCTGTATAAAACAAGTAACGGCATGGACTGACGCACCTGAAACAAATTTTCAATTGATTTAGGTTCGATTTTTCAATCGTCATATATTATAAAACCAACGAATAGTTTTGACTTTCTGAAAGATTTTCTGTAGAATAACTGTCAACTTATCAAAGTTTTTCTCTGGATAGCTATTTGATTATTGAGAAACCGGCTCTTAATAAAAGAGTCGAATGATATTTTATAAATTAGATCATCACCATTATATCAGGCTGTGCTACCCTTCTACTGAGAAGGTAAGATTAACCTTCAATTATAAATTAAACACTTTTTCAATTAAAATACGAAGAATTTGATTTATTTTGATTAGGTTGACTTCGTGGTCCTTAAAACGGGGATATTTGTGTTAAATAATAAACTTAAAGAAAAGTCATTACCATCTTTGAAGCATTCCACGCCTTTCATGATTGCGTTTATAATACACGTCTTGTTGCCATATGCTACGTCGTCCAATTCCAAATCAACAGGTATGCAGAAAACTCCCCCAAGTGCAATACTCAGGATCACTAACGTAATGACCTTCATATTAAATGAAGTAAAAATATTTAAAAATCAATTAAAAATATATTTATTCAAGTAGTTATAAGTTTTTATTCTTTAACGTCATTAGTTTAAATGATTTAGTGGCATAGCTTTCACTATTTATATGGATTGATAAGGTCAAGCTATGGTAAATATTCAGTTAATTTACGCTTAGAGAATATTAAACTTTTATGACGATGAATAGAGTGCGTTGCGAATCGTTATCAACAGACAAACAGACTTTCCATATAAAATAATAATATATAAGGAAGCTATTTGAGTTATTTAGTTTACATTTTTACAACTACTGTAATATTGTTGTTGACATCTAACACGTGTCGCGTGGTTATACTACCTACTACGAATATCAGTGCCTTGTATACGGCACTCGAAGACTGAACTATATGATTCCTAGCTGTATAGATGAATTTCCTGCCGGCATCCAAAACTTATATGCATGTAATTTTAAAAATACACTAAAAAAGAAAGAAAGAAAGAAAGAAAAATATTATTATTGATATGCACAAAACATACATACAACATGTTGTTACAACAAGCTTAAACAATAAAACAAAGAAACAGACTTGGGAGGCTATTCGACCACAAAATAACTCATCCGTGTCCGAGATTCCATAGACAAATACAAACAGTTCAGACTTAACAATAAGTGCAGTCAACAAGGCCCTATCTCAGCAAAACTTTTGCGACATTAAAAAAAACTATGGGTCTAAAAAGTAAAGCTTAAAAAATAATGGGTCTATTGTGTATTGTGATTTATGTATGTCTATTATGTATTGTGATTTAATATATTTATTTAAATTTATTTTAAATAAATACATTAAATCACAATACATAATACACTACGTCACTTATAATAGATAAGTGACATACACTCAAACACATACGCTTAACATGACTGTATGGGCATAAAATGGTACACTAAAAAATATTTAATAGAGCGAGTCGTTGCGGACAGACTTATCTGCCATGCCTGATGGTTTACCATCAGGCATGGTTTGTAAGCCGCAGCTATATTGTAGACGTGTAAAATTGTAAGTTTTGAATAAATAAATAAATGAAACATCTGCTGTTTGTTATTATCTGCTGTCATTTTCATTATTTTACTTATTTGATGGTCTGTCAACAGACGCAGCAAGCTTCGCCGCGGTCGACGCCCAACTCCTCGCCTCGCTCCACCAAGAGTCCCCCATTACCTGGTGCTCAACCGCAACCTAGTGCACCGGAGAGGTAATTATTATTATTTATTAAAATCTTATATATAAAATTCTCGTGTCACAAATTTAGTGACCATCTTATCTTATCTTAACATAGGGCCGTGACTTGCCACGATGCACTTCGACCCTTCGGGATCTTTTGTGCCACCCCTGCCTTTACTCCTCCCACGTCCTGAATATAGCTGCCATAAGCTTCACTATATCTTTGGCGTGAAAGAGTCTATAGTCTTCTGGCTTTGGATATGCCACTTCCAGAAGACTCATTCGTATACTAGCCAGGGCATCGCATTGACACAAAAGATGTTCCATCGATTCCTGGCCTTCACTACATGCCCGACAAGGTTGTGCAGGGGAAATCTGCATTTTTTGTAGCATGTAGTTGGTGGCAAAATGTCCTGTGAGTGCTCCCGTGAGGAAGCGAGCGTGTAGTCTGCCGTTTGTACAGATATATTTACTCCATTCCCCTACCCTCCCCCCCATAAAGGACTTGGAGTGTCTTAGTCGCGGTACCTTTTGCCATTCATAAATTCTATGCCTATTCTTGACTTCTTCTTTAATGGCTGTGTTTATAAAACTTTGTGTCAGAGATATGAAGGGCTCAGGGCCCATGTACTTGTTTTCCGAGCCTTTCCGTGCCAATTCATCAGCCTTCTCATTGCCAATCACTCCCACATGACCAGGCACCCAGATCAGTCTAACCCTATTATACCTGCCAAGCTTGTTTAAGGCTTGTATGGCATTCAGAACCAGGTCTGAGCTAACGCGCGGTGAGCTCAGTGCCTTGAGGGCTGACTGACTGTCATTAAGAATATATATGGTTTTATTCTTAGTCCTCTGTTCCATAATTTCCATTGCACATAGAATAATTGCATATGTCTCCGCCTGGAAGACAGTAGCAAGCCTTCCCATGCTTTGGTATATTTGAGTGTCTCTGTTATAGACCCCAGCACCTGTTCCAGAGTCCATCTTTGATCCATAGTGACCATACTCCTCCGAAGCAGCTTGACCGATTTTCATGAAATTTTATATGTATATTCAGTAGGTCTGAGAATCGGCTTCTATAAATTTTTTTTAGGCAAAACAACGTTTTCGGGGTCAGCTAGTAACTTATAAAAATGTTAAATCTGAAATGAAAATACATATACACATAATAATATATCAAAAAAATGAATGCATATACAAGTACAGTCGACAGCACATCAATCGTAACAGTTTCACCTTGAGACCGCACTTACTACGTTCGTAATAGGGGCGGCTTTCGTAGTGCAAATGTTACACTTGACTTACTGTCGTATAAAATACATCTATATACAAATGTACCAACCTTAAACTACATAAATATGCCATTCTCCAAAATTTTTTTTTTAGAAAAATAGCTACATCAAAATAGACCACAGCTTGTTTTCCATTTCCGTTAAAATTATCATCTTTATTTGTTGTACAGAGAATCAAGCTCTCGAGGCACGGTCCGCAGTGCGCCCCAGACGCCATCTCTAGGGGAAAGGGAACGGATTGACATGACGCATAGTCTGGGTAACGGTCATTATGATATTTTATAATGTTTTCTTAATTTTATTTTAATATCATAATATTCCAGTGGCCGTCCGTGTGGTTGCAGTTATCGTGTTAAAGAGTAGCCCTATGTCCTTTCTTAGCATCTAAACTATTTCCATGCTCATTAACGAGGGCCAAACTGAAAGTACTAAGAAAATCAGAAACTAAGCAAACTAGCAAGTTATTAGTATTAAATTTTCAAAATAGTGTCCATTCATATCGATATATCGCTGCATCCGATGGAACTAACTAATATACAAGAGTGCAAAGTTTCTTTTTAACCGCGTGCTCAATTTTGATGACCGAGCAATCGAAGGATTCTAAAATTAAAAATTAGAATCCTGCGCGTTAGCAAGGAAATCAAAAGAGCACGAGGTGAAAAATCTTTGCACTCACTCGAGTGCAACACGTAACTTTTCATCCCACCTCAGCGAGGAAATCACTAAATCAGTCTAAAAAAAAGTACACCAAGAAGGTTCCGAATCTGAGTTTTTAACAAATTAAAAAAGGTTGTATGATAAATTCGGCACCATGGAGGTATAAGTAAATAGGTTTAATTATGTTTTGAATTCACAAACTTAGTGCACACGATGTTCTAAATTCAATTTTACTTTATCCTCTAGCGAATGAAAACGGCTTTTGCACTCAGATATCGAAGAGCAAAAATACTCTTTCTTAGATGGGGGGATGATGAAGCACTTTGCTCTTTCATCCTTAGGGGTCTCTTCGACAGCCTTTTGAATAGCAGGCCTTGCTTCTTTGGCGTCCATAGAACATTTTCTTTGTTTTCGGGGATAAATAAAAATCGCAAGGTGCGAGGTCGGGGCTATACGGCTAAATAGTCGTTCGTTCGCCTGGCGGTGTGCGACGAAGCGTTGTCGTGGTAAAGGCTGTTTTTTGTACCTGTAAAACAATTTTATTGTCGCGTTATGTGCAGTTAGTTGTTAAATAAAATATACGAAAGAGTCGATTCTGTCTCTTAGCGAAGACGTCATAGTGATATCCTTACTAACATTAAAAATTCGAAATTAACTGTCTGTCTGTTACGTTTTATTTAGATGAAATCTGGCATGAAAACGGATTACATTTTAAAATGGAACATAGAGAGCCTTTTGCCGCGATAAGTAACATCCACGCGAGCAGCCACTAACTGTCTATAATTTTAATTAAATCAATATTCTTAATAACCTCCTTTCCCATCAGGTGGCATGGAAAGCATGGGCGGTGAATCCAGAAGCTTCCACCAGAACCAGCGGCCCACCACAAGTGAGTACCTCGCCTCGTTACCCCCATTCCCAAACGGCGGTGGTGGTCATAGAGAATTTTCCTCTTTCAGTGGGCATAGACAACCGGAGCCTCCGTAGCGATCTACTCTATGCTGCAGATTCTGTCACGAATGCAATGTCCACTCTGGTCAGAGAACTTAATTCAGGTTTGTATGCTTATAACATGAGCCTGCAACTAGACAGGGGTGCTCAAAGTTTGCAGGCAGTTAAATAAAATTATTTCAAACTTAAAATATATGGAAGATTGTTGAAGTTGTACCCTTTAGAAAATACATAAAAGTGGTATTTTTTTCCAAATTTTATCTAAAATATTTATGATATTAGATTGCTCACATCAATTTAAACAAGTTTCACTATGAAAACTATAAATAAAAACATACATATTGCATAGTTATAATTAAATTTGTCAGTATTCCCATACATTACTTAGTAACATAGGAACGAGTGATCTACCTGTTCCGTAGATTTTCTATGGAGCGTTTTTGGACGATGCACACGTTTTTGGACATTGACTCACTGAAAGCAGCCTATAACAACGCCACCAAGTCCTGCAAAAGGGCCTTCATCAGAGCGGATGCCCAGCGCGTTGCACGAGTTGGCCAAGAACTTCTTACGCATCCTACGGGAAGCCGTAGCTACTGGCGTCTGGCCAAAGCCGTGCAATCCAACTTCTGTCAACCCTCGCTGCCCCCGTTGAGATGTTCTGACGGCTCGCTAGCTCACAAGCCGCAAGAGAAAGCCGATCTCTTGGTAAAACTCTTTGCTGCTCACTCCCGAATCGATGACTGCAACTTACAGCCACCAACACTCTCCCACTGTGGCCACACAATGCCCGATATTCGTATTAGGCAATGTGATGTACGTGCGGAGCTTCAGTCAATCGACGTCCGGAAAGCTAGTGGACCTGATGGCATTCCAGCGATAGTACTGAAAAACTGCGCAGCGGAGTTGTCTCCTGTCTTAACGCGGCTATACCGTCTTTCTCTCTCTTCTGGGTGTGTGCCGGAATCTTGGAGAGAGGCCAATGTGCAACCGGTCCCCAAAAAGGGAGACCGATCAGACCCAGCTAACTACCGCCCGATAGCTGTCACCTCAGTTCTTTGCAAGGTCATGGAACGCATCTTAAACCACCAGCTGATCCGATACCTAGAAGATCACTCATTAATTAATGATCGACAGTACGGGTTTCGGCCGAACCGGTCAACGGGTGATCTTCTAGCGTACTTAATGCATGTCTGGGGTGAAGCTATTGACAAACGTGGTGAGTCACTGGCAGTTAGCCTTGACATTGCCAAAGCGTTCGATCGGGTCTGGCACAAGGCTCTTCTCTCCAAGCTCCCGGCATACGGTCTGCCCGCTCAGCTCTGTAACTGGATCGCCGGCTTCCTGCATGAGCGAAGAATCCGTGTCCTCGCAGATGGATGCGCTTCGCGGTTCATGTCAGTGAATGCTGGTGTACCACAAGGCTCTGTTCTATCCCCCACACTCTTTCTTCTGCATATCAATGACATGATTCCGTTAGGAAACATTCATTGCTATGCAGATGACAGTACAGTGCATGGGGGATATTACGGTCGCCCAGGGGCTGGGCGCGCTGAAACCGAGAGGGAGAGAGAGAATCTTGCCATTGAGCTCGACAGGGTGTTGAACCTCGTATCTGAATGGGGATCTAACAATCTTGTTGAGTTCAATGCTAAGAAAACACAGGTGTGCGCGTTTACAGCTAAAATGTCGCCGTTCCTTCCCCTTCCGTTTCTTCAGGGCATGACTCTTTCGGCACAGGGCTCCCTAAATTTGCTAGGCATGGAGATATGTTGCGATCTGAATTCCAGGAACTACATCGAAACCGTGATCAAAACAGCCTCACGGAAGCTCGGTGTCCTGAACAAGGTGCGTCGATTTTTCACGCCTGACCAATTATGCCTGCTGTATAAAACTCAGGTCCGGTCTTGCGTGGAATATTGCTCGCACTTGTGGGATGGCTCCGCCAAGTACCTTCTCGATGCCCTGGACAGATTGCAGCGTCGTGCTGTCCGTATCATTGGCGATATAGAGGTCACCAACAAACTTGAGCCTCTGCAATTGCGTCGAGACATTGCGTCGCTTAGCGCCTTCTATCGGCTATATCACGGAGAGTGTTCTGAGGAGTTATTTGACCTTATCCCACCTTCCCCCTTCCTACTCAGGAGCACGCGAGCCGGTCTTCGGAGTCATCAATTCACTGTCTCCACCTCAACATCACGTACAAAGAAATTTAGTAGCTCTTTTCTTTGTCGAACTTCCAGAAGTTGGAATTCTTTGCCAGCACATGTGTTCCCTCCTTCGTATAACATGGGTTCCTTCAAAAGAGGCGTGAAAAAGCACCTTTCGGGCCGGCAAGGTGGAGGCGGCTAGAGCAGTGTCTGAACTGCACTAGCTGTCTTCGCATATGGACTCTTCTTACCGCTTCACATCAGGTGGTGTTGAGTCATTTGTCGTGCTTTATATATAAAAAAAAAAGATGCGCCGCAGCACATCAAACATACCACTATATCTGTGAAACTATTGATCTTATACATACTATTACTTTTATACTTCTTATTTATGAAATGAAAAAAGTTCTCAACTACCCTATTCCAGGCTAATCTCACTAAGCAACGTTACTCATGATAAGACAGCGCGAGCACTATCGCAAAAATATTAATGTAGATTCTAATGTCTTTCTCTGACACTCAATTTGAGTTATCTGCCCCTCGTTCATTCCATTGCAGTAAAAAGGTATACAATGAGTTTTAGAAACGTCAAGTTAGTTGACACCTAGTATAGATCACTATACACATTTGATTTACCTTTATAGACATGTGTAAACTGCTATTTTAGAAATGTCAAATATTAATGACGTCTCCAGTTATTTTTCCTTTACTAAATAAACAAAACAAACGAATATTAAAATATGCTATACCAAAATTTGAGTACCTCTAACATAGCCTGAGTTTGTCTTCGATGAAGGTGAGATATAGTTTGTAATGGTTTGTCGGTGTGTGAAGGAGTGCTGTTTTTTTATTTATTAATGTTATAATACCATGCCTGTGGAATTTACAGTGTTTATAAACCATAGACACAAGCAGTCTAGACATAGACAAATGTATTTTTGATAGATATAGATTAGTAGGTGATTGAAAATGCCCTAGTGTTTTTTGAGAATTAAATGATATATATATTGTCAGTTAAATTTTTGATAATGACTTTGATAGTTTGTTTTCTTGGTGGCACTTATTTTGTAATTGAAGCACGGCACGGTGAATGTTTTTCGCATGTAATCTTAACATTTTTATTGTTTTTGAAAGTTTATAATTGTTGTTTACTTACATACAGTCAAACTGTTTGTCTCTTGCATAAGTTAATCTAAAATTCAATAAAATTACATCTCTAAAGAAAAAAATCTCGATAAACTGTTATCTTGTTCGTTTTCAATGTTTTTCTTTATTCAATTCGTGTTTCTTTTAGTAGATGTTTTAAGTACATAAATGTTTTGCAGAGGGGTCCGACACAGAGGATACGGTGAAACGCGAACCTAGAAAGCAAAGAGGTAAGTGACAGAGACTGAAAATACTTTATTGAAATATTATCCCTCTCGAAGGATTGCCGCCACCAATAATATGTTTCTCAACCATAAAATATCGCTTGACACATAATAATAATATTGTGATCTATTTTAAATTAGGTATCAGTAAGAGCTTGTCATGTATACTTGATGATGAATAAATATAGAAATATACTATATTTAAACTTACCGAGCTATATGTAAAAGCGTAGCCCCGCTGCTATTAGTATCTGCTTGGCTCAATGGTATACGAACATGAAAGCTTAAATATATAAATAAATAACATACAAACATCCATGACTAGTGAATAAATGATCACGGCATTGACAACTGTTTCAACCGGGAGTAAAACCCGAAACCTCTGAGTTAGTACGCAGGATTATCGACCACTCCACCAACCGGTCGTCTAAATATACACGATGATAGGTATTCCGTCCTTTAAATATGGAAAATCCGTCTGTTTTCCAATGCCGTTTTTTTATGTCATTTTAAATAAAATTTATTAAAATTTCATGTCAAATAAAATTTAACAGTTTATATTCAAAGTGAACATTTTTGTTAGAATTTATTTGTTGAAAAAGAGGGTCAATTAAAGCATGTAGAATATGTAGCCGTTTTCAATGTGTAGATTTCTTTTAATTACTTTATACTATTTAAAACTTGATTATTTTCTTTTCGATGCATCTACTTAACAATGAATGTCGTAAATTATTCACAAAATAATAAAAAATTGGTCAAATAATTTTCAAATTAAATACAAAAAAAAAACAGTTTGCACAAAATACTTCTACAAAACGGCAAATTCATACTTAAAGACCTAATATAACGCAGTAGTCAAGAATGCCGCCAATCATCCTTAAGAATAAATATTACTAGATCGTAGGCTCACAAAGGAATAGACACGACATAAAATAAAATGTTTTGTTTCCTACATATTATTATAATATAATCATAATAATATGGTATTCGTACAAACCATAAATAAATACAGAGCGGAGCTCGGTGGCGTAGTGGTTTGAGCGCTCTGGTTTCGATTTCGAAAACAAAGCAACGTTCTCTATGGTCTATCCCGAGAAAGGTCAATCAAAATTTGTAATCTCGAGCTCCTCCGTGCTTAGGCACGCTAAGCCCGCATTGGGCACATGTATAAGGGCGATACTGAAAGTTTATAGAACTGGTTACTTGTAAAGAATACAATAAAAAAAGTGAGTCACATCAGCATGAAGTTATCGCGAGAAACTTTTCGCGCAGTGATTTTTTTGACTTCCGATGTCATTTAAGTCAACAAGAAAGTTATGATAGACTTCGATTGGCTTTCCTGGTGAGGCTCCATCTCTTGCTACTGCTTACAACTGATTTAATGAGTTTTAACGTGGCTGTCGCGGTCATTTAATTAATCATAACGATGATCTGCGTGACGGCCTTCTACTGAAGATAACTAGCGACTAGATAACTACTAAGCGACGACTGAAGATAACATCCTTCCGAGGAATTGCCAACTAAAGAAAAGAGAGAAAGAAGCGCGGGAAAAAACACAATTGTGTAAGAGG
The DNA here is from genome assembly GCA_947347705.1 of Nymphula nitidulata. Lineage (NCBI taxonomy): Eukaryota > Metazoa > Arthropoda > Insecta > Lepidoptera > Crambidae > Nymphula > Nymphula nitidulata. Next base: position 7,979,969 of record OX374639.1, read on the forward strand.
ATCAAAAAACAGTTACTGCAGAGTAGTACACTAACAATTGTTTGCCCGTTGTCTTGGAAACCGTTTGGGAGAAACGACCTCGTAGTAAGATCCTCCTTCACCACGACAACGCATCGTCGCAGACCGCCAAGTGAATGATTGATTATTTGGCGACGTCAGACGTAGAATCACTGGGTCACCCGCCGTATAGCCCCGACCTCGCACCTTGCTATTTTTATTTACTCCCGAAAATAAAAGCAAAACTTTGAGAAAAACCGTTTTATGGACGCCGAGAAAGCGGTGGCTGCGTTTCAAAAGCGAGGTTTAGACTAGCAAGTTCTTGCTGCAAGTTTTGAGACGGCGCTATATGCACGAGCGAGTGGAAAATAATACCTCTCCCTCTTACGCATAGCTCTGTCTCAAAACTTGCAGCAAGAACTTGCTAGTCTAAACCTCGCTAAAAGGCCGTCGAAAAGACTCCTAAGGACGAGTGGGCAAAGTGATTTTCTCAGTGGTTCCATCGGATGCATCGATGCATTGATGTGGTTAGACGCTATTTTGAAAAGATATAATAATACTAATAACTTGCTAGTTTGCTCAGTTTTTGATTTTCTAAGAACTTTCAGTTCGACCCTCGTAGGAAGGCCTATGCCCAGCAGTGGGACGTATATTGGCTGGTGATGATACAAAATACAAGTGTACACAATTTTCAGCATTTGCTCAACTGCATGTGACGTTTAGAATGAAGATATCTTCGTTTAATTTATATTACGCATGTTTCATATAATGCATGCTTATAATGTTTTTTCAGATATTCTTCATTATTCTATAATTTTTAGAAATAAAAACCGCAAAAGACGGTAGAATTGTTTTTGCTGCTAAGATAAGTATCTAATAGGTAGGTTTGGTTTACAACAAAAAGGGGTTAAATAATCGGATAAGCTATTCCGTGTTTTTTCTTGTTCTTACACAGTTGAATGTCACATTTAAAAATGTGATAAAACATACCTATTCTAGGCATAATCCAAGAAGTATGTAGAAAAAATGTGTATGTTTCTGCTGAGAGTAAGGTCTGGATAGTTTTATGTCAGGGGCAGGGGAATTTGTGTCCTATGCTGTCATCATAAAGTTTTATCTTGAATATTACAGGGTTTAAGTGAGTGAGTGTGTATGTGAGTATAGTACCTTTGGTGTTATAATACGTGCTATAGGCTACAGTAACCCCTCATTAACCGACCGTATGCTTGTTTGCCAGTATAAAAAACGTATTTCTTAAAGCAAACATCGCTGGCGTCAATCAACATTGCAATATGACAAATTTCTTATCTAAAGCGTGGTTTAGACTAGCAAGTTCTTGCTGCAAGTTTTGAGACGGCGCTATATGCACGAGCGAGTGGAAATTATTACCTCACTCTACGCATAGCTCTGTCTCAAAACTTGCAGCAAGAATTTGCTAGTCTAAATCTCGCTTAAGTTTACTGTTATCATTAAATTTTTCACTCAACAGCAATTCTCCTTTCGTTACCATGATTGGTTCACGATAACTGACCGCAGTTCTCTTTGCAGACTTTGAAGAAGACGATGATAGTGACGAACCGATGCCACGACCGCAACCGCCAAGGCACTACTTGCATGACAACAATGTACAGGTAATTTGTTAGACGCTTCAAAACCCAATTTCAATGACATTTTCATGTTTGATTTCTTGCGTTTATGACGCCTACTCTATTGTAATATATAACAAATAAAGAAATAAAACGACGAAGAAATTATATGCTCTAGGCGGACATCGAACCCGCGTCTCCTGGGATCTGCCGAGACGCGATTCCCACTACACCACCGGAGCACTAGGTGTAACCTATCGACATTAAAATGTAATTAAAATGGCTTTTCTCACCTTTACTGGAAGTTTAAAAATCCTTGTAAAAATATTATTTTGGATCACTAGAGGTGTTAACTTCAATGAGTGGTGAGAAAAACTTTGCAATAAAAACTTAAAAAAGGGTAGAAAGCGGCGAAGAAATTGGTAGGTTACACCTAGTGCTTCGGTGGCGTAGTGGTAATCGCGTCTGGACAGACCAAAGGAGACGCGGGTTCGATTCCCGCCTGGAGCATATTATTTTTTTATCGTGTTCTTTCTTTATTTGTAATTGTTACAACCTAATTTCAGTTTGTGTTTTTTTTGCAAACCATACCTAAAGCCACTGAAGTGAAGATTAAGTTGGTTCCGCCTATAGCGACACAATATGGCACTGACTCGATCCAATTTTTATTTTGATAGATTAATATCACTCTTTGCGGATACGTATTTCACAAATACGTAAAGTTAAATGAAAAAGTAGCTCAACTCATGTCACATAGACTTGTGCTCATCCAATCATAGTTTAGTTGCTACCATACTATATGAACGTAAGGTGACATAGTATTTAAGTGTTACCCGTAAACAAATTGAACAATGTTGTCTTAAACTAAAAAAGTAGGTAAATAACAATGAAAAAAAATATGAAAACTTTTTAGTATTCAATTTTTTAATCTAGTTCAGTTGGTTCATAACTGATCTATACACTTTTAACTTATTAATAAGCATGTTTTTGGATTTGCGTTAAAATTAGGCTCAAATGCTTCAAAACTTCGATTTTAGAAACGTCTATAGCCGGTTTTATATTTGTCTCACGTATTGTGTTGTGATCCTGACTGACGGACGGCTACCGTTCACACCTATATGTCGCATTCTGATGTCTTCTGGCGATATTTTTGAATCAAAACACTCATAGCTCACGGATAGCTGACACGTTTACAATGTTTTTCTACGATTCTGCCGACTCTGATTCTGATTATGAAGATGTTTTTTAATAAAACTAAATGAAAAACAAGATGAAGGCCCACCTGGTGGTAAGCGGTTACCGCCGCCTATAGACAGATATTTTATTTTGGTGCTGGCACATCTTCTTAGAAAAGAAAGAAGGAGAAATGAAGAGAATATTATGTTGACTGAAGACTATCGTCTACTCTTCCTTTCCTTTTCTTTCTTCTTTTGCTTTCGCCTTCCTTTACTTATAAAAAAGCTAAAGCGACATTCACTGTCTCGTAAAAGAGCTTTAGAACGATCCCAGAAACTTCCATCAGTATTTTTATCAGTAATTTCAATCTGCGTAAGTATACCGATATTGCAACACAAATCTGACGAGTCACAACACAACACTGGCGCTTGCATACTTGTCTGATGCGACATAACAGATTTCATCACGACACGTCACGACAGATTAATGTAAATCTCACCATAGTCGCGTCACGTCAGAAGGCGTCAGACAAATATAAATCCGGCTTAATTATGTTACCTATTTAGATGGAGAGTAAAGGACCTATAGCCAAGATATTTCTTGGTAAAGGATCTCACAATCACAAAGTCACATTTATATTGTTTTTTAATTAATAATCATTTGCAATTTCGTGCTGCACGGCGTTTTTACTTTGTGTGTTTTTACTTACTTTCAGAGCACGGCACCTAGTGTTAAGTCGACGTCATAAATTTGTTTGCCAATATCGCTTGAGGTTTGTTTTGTTTTTTTATTCTTTATTTTGCATGCTTTTGATTTATTAATTTCAAAATTGCTTTTTTATTCTATAAAGGCTACGGGTAAATGGTACTGGTAAGCCTATTGGTAGTCAATGTATTTAGCGATTTGCATATAGTACAATTACGTCTAAAAATAGTCACCTTGTTGCTACGAAAATAGAGTCCATTTCACAACAGATCACTATTTTGACATAATTTTACATCTCAAAAGATGATTTGTGTACAGTGCAGGCTTTGCGTGAGTAGTGCCCAAGGTGCTACGAGCGTCTATATGCTACGGTAACCGCTTATCATCAGGCGGGTCCTACGTTGGTTGTCACCCTTTCAGAAACAAAAATAAACATTCTATATTATATTGTTATTTTCAGGACACCCCGCCACCCCTCCCCGCGCGTACAGGCCACTACTTCCCCCGCACATAGCTCCTAAATTATATATTATTATGTAAATGTTATATAGTGTTTAACTGCATTAATATACAATTACACAATATTATTACCTATTTTATCGTTGGCTGGAGATATGTTGCAACCATTATGGATACTAAAAATGGCAACACTAATATAAAAAAAGTACTAAATTTAACCGTTTTTGTCAATTCTTCTAAAATGTTACCACAAAACAAATGGTAGTTTTCGGTTACTACTAAAACCCGAGTAGGGAGACATTGTAACACTTAATATAATTCACTAAGTTTTGTTGCCATCAATCTTTATTGATAACAGTGGCCACGAATACACGCGAAATATGACATTCAATATTTATTTACAATATAAAAATTATGTGACTTTCATATACATAACTCTTACCTTAATTGGTAATTCATATTTTATAATGTTAATCATTTCTTCATCTTGAAAGGAAATACTACTTAATGGAAGTTTGAATTTGGTGGATATTGATTATTGTTTCCAAAGCATAATATTGTTCTAATGAATTTGTACATAATGAATTCGATTAAGGTATGTTTTAATCGCTTAATGTATCTAGTCCCAAAGCTGTAATTATTTTGTATGAACACGATGATGTATCTAAATCTAAAATGTATGCGCACTAGAAAGCGGTGCACAGAGTGACTAATGTCTTAGAAATGCCAGCATAATATTGTATGCGATAATTTGTATAGTGTTAAAGTGGCTAGGTTTTTTGTTTTTATATTGGAAAAGATCTTATTAAAAATGGATATATTCTTACCCGTTTTGGATAACCAGTACTTAAGTACCTACAGCAAAAATTTAATTTTTCTACTATCTGGACTTCCTCCTTCTCTTTTGTGGTGAATTTAATTTAAATATTTGCCATCTGTTTGTTGTCTATCCTATGTGTTTATTAAAATTTAAGGGTCTTCGGTCTTATGTTTTACGCAAAATTATTTGTAAAACTTTATAAATAAATTTTAAAATTAAAAAATCTTGCCACTTTTCAATCTAGTATCTATAATAGTAAGAAATGAAGCACTATAAAATAAAATTTGTATTGCAAAATAATTACAAAATCTTTGTAATAATCCTCAAACATTTGAATCATTTACGCCAGTCAGTTTACGAATTCCTAGGATTATTGCAAAGCGAATACTGCGAAACTCGTCTAAGGTTCTTACGACTTGTTTGTGGTTCTTCACGTATGTCGATTTTTTGAACATATTATTCCTTTTCTGTCTTCCAATCGTCAATTCCTTCCAGTGTGTACAAAAACGTCAATTTATACTTCCCTCATCATGTTTGAAACTGATTTTTATTAAATGGGAAATGATTGAAAATGCATAAATATAAATAAATAATTGAAAATTCATAGCTATGAGATGCAATGAATTTTCAATGTTACTTGTGTGTATTATGAATTTGAAATTTAACTCATGTCATTTGTGTCACTTTTCATAAATGAAGCCGTTTCATAAACGGTAAATATCTGAATTGGAAAAGTCATACAAAGATAGATAATCCACATCAGAATAGCTGAAATGACACCAAAACTAGTCTTAACGTGTTCGGATAATCTTGTGTGTACTTTCCTTTATACCTGGAAGTTGCAAACACTTAGTATTATCGCAAGGAAATAATATCATCATTCTTTTAAATTATCATTTCTGGATGTTTCTAATATATTTACCACTCTTTAACACTGTCGAAGTTTACTCACATATACTCCGAAAGATAAAAAGCTTTTTAATGTTGAATTCTGTTGTTGCTTAGACCAAATTGTGAGTTAGCTGTGGTGCGTGATTTTATCGGATCACAACTACTTGTTACCAATGCTCCATAGTTGCCTGAACTACATATTTTTGATTGAATATCAATTACAAGCTAGAACAGCCTCTTGATACCACAGCATAACCTCTTAAAGCATTATTAAAACTTTTAAAGGTCAAATTTTATGGTACGGTGGATATAAGAATGTTTTAAGAGTTCAAATTAATAATTTTACATTTTAGCGTCCTTATTAACTTTGTAGGAAGATTCAAGATCTATCAATTGTTCGTAATTGTACGTTCTGTCCGTTATGTCAGGGTTCAAAATCGCTTAAATTTTTTCAATGTTTTTTTTGTTAGGACAATATGTAAGCAATGAGGTCGTAGCTTGAAAACCACTAGGGGTTTTGATGATCACTGACGTACTCGTTGAAGCGGTGGCAGGGAAATAAAATATGGCGATTTAAAAATTCTTTTATTTTTTAATTTTATTTCCAAAAAGACGCTACCTTTATTTCCCTGATATTTAAGTACCTAGATTCTGGGGCAGTCAATTGAGTAATTTTAAAAACAAAACTATTTTGTAGAGCAGCTATTCGCGTATTTACAAATTGTTTTAAATTCGAAAAGCGTTTAAAAATGACTTTAATTTTTTAAGTACCCACATATCAGACACAATTGATTTTCTATTATTTAAATGGATTGCTCATTAATATTGTTTAAGACTGATTATAATGTTTTTGTTATTTTATCAACCACCGAATTTTAGTTGGAATGCCAAAATTGTTGAAACCAAAACATTTTATTAGATAATTTTGTAAGTAATATGGAAACTTGAAAATGATGAATTCTACTTCATTTAATAATTATATTATTATATTCATATGAAATAAAGACATTACGATGGTTCTGTTTCTGAGCTATTTTTTAACTTAAGTTCTTTCTTTCGTTCATTTATTTCAATTACAAAAGAGACAGACAATTTCAAGTCAAGAAAATGGCACGTCAGTAAAATACAAATGTTGACAGATTTAACCACTATTCGTCTCTTTCTTACAGATTTTGAAAGAAAAATAACTGCACTGAACTTTGTTTATTTAAGGAGTTTTAACATAGAATAGGTTTTCTAATTTTTTATTACTATCCAAAGATAAAAAATGGCGTCCTATTCTTAGCTTTTTCTAAACTTAAAACGTATTTTCTCTGTTAACTACTACAGTAACAGTGTGAAAGAGATAGCACTACTTTAAAATGCGTTTTATGAGATCGTAGAATTGATACCAACAGCTGCTTTAAATTTTGTCGCCTAGAATTATTAGGTCAATTCATAACAATACTGTTGTTAAATTATGTTTTATTCAGTAAAAATATAATAAATAGTACTTCACTATTTCAATTGTAATCATTATTGTTATCGAAATCAAAAGAAAATCGGCAACTTAAAATATTTTTTGTATTAATTTTTGGAACGTTTTATATTTTTTAAGTTATTTTTGTATTCCTTATTATACTGTTAAGTTTTCACTTTAATATTTCACAGCTTAAGTATTTGCATATCATTTTAATTTTAGTAAATTAAGTGCAATATTATAAAATCTAGTTTAATACAGAACGTGGTCTTGCCGTTATGTGATGGGAAAATGACTGAGTTTTCTTAGTACTGGCTACGTAGAGAAGGTTTTGATTGTTCAATTTCGATCCAAAGTATGTCATGTGGTTAAGGACTTAAGTTTAGTTTTAAGTATTAGTGTACTTATCATTTCTGATCAATCTTATAATAATGGTATCTACTTATGATTGCAGCTAATTAATATTTTATTTATAGTCATTTAAAGTGGTGAAAAGAATAATAATTAAAGTGGTTCTGAGAATATTTTGTTGGATACAGGACGACTTGTCACTTTGCAGCCAGATATAACATGTCTTAATCATTTAGAGCGTATAAAACTTTCAATTCGAAAATATGGAAACGAATAATCCGAATTTAAGGAGCGAATCAGAGGGCTGAGGCATTTTGCCATTTGACAATCATTAAAAAGAAAATTTATAGAATTTGACATTTGCGATCGAAAGTCAATCGAGGGCTTATGTCAAATCCCATACATTTTCTTAGCAATAGCGGTAGCGATTATCTGAAAAGTTATCAGAGAATTTTCCGAAAAGTCTTTTAAAAAAGTAATTACTTGCGATAACTCAAGCTATACACTCAACTATAAAACTGTTTTTCAAAAAATCCTCTGACAGCTTAATCACAATTTAAATGTTTTTGATGCGTTTAAACGCCTACTTTTTTGTAATAAAAAAAATAAAGTAAAAGTAAAGTAGGCGTAAATAGCTTTTCCCACATTAACTGGAAGTTTAAAAACGCTTGTAAAAGTATTCTTTCGGATCACTATAGGTGTTAACTTCTATGAGTGATGAGATAAACATTTCTATAAAAAGTTAAAAAGGGGTAGAAAGCGGTGAAAAAGGTCGTGGGTTATACCTAGTGTTCCGGTGGCGTAGTGGTAATTGCGTCTGGCCGGACACAGGAGACATGGGTTCGATTCCCGCCTGGAACACATAATTTTTCTCTGACAGCTTTTTAGACTAGCCTGACTTGCGTATGCATGTAAAGTCTTAATACAATGTGATTGTTTGTGTCCAATATTTTCGTCTTCAAAGTTTTTATGAAAAGGGTTAAGGGTCGGCAAGACGTTATTTTTGTGCTCTGTATCTCAATAATTACACTACCAGCTCTTGCAATACATTATTGTCCGTTACCATGACTACACCTTTTTCGGCTTTTTTCAAAATGGACGCCTCTTGTACAGCACAGCTCATCAAGTGTAACAATCACACTACGAAACCCGCCTTTATTACGAAGTATTTGTTTATTATATTATTAATCATTAGAAAAACTCAACAGCGTTTTTAACAATCATGCTATATGCAACTTATAGGATAATTCTTAGCCAATTACAGAGTTTCACGACATAGTAGGTACATACTTATATAACACTTACGAAGCAAAGTAGTTTCTAAGCAAGTATAAGTTGTACGCGTAAAGAACTAAAACATCTTAGATTTGGTATGGGTTGGCAGCTAAAATACAGAAGAGAATAGAAAGGCGTAGAATAAATATTAATGTAATTTATTCCATTCTATTTAGTATGCGTTCACATGCGTTAAAAGAATGCATTAATACATGATAGTGGTGTTGTGGAAATTTTTTATTTGTTGTTAAAACATGCAAAAGATGCAATTTATTTATATTATTTATTTATTCACAAAACTTGCGTCTATCATACAAGGATATTTCCTAATGCAATAGGTAGCATTTATCTGTACAAAATTAAATACTTAAAAGTAGCATATTACACAGTGACATATTTGTGAATTCACACAGGGAACACCAGAATATGTCTATACGTTGCGTTATTGGCGCTTGGTTCAGTAGGTTGGTTCTCCCGTGAGGTACCCTTAGCAATGGTGGAAGTCGTCGGCGTTCCACGTGCAATTAGGTTACAAGATGAAAAAAACAACAAATTTTTTGTTCTTTCTTCAAGATTCATCCGAAGTAAGGGCGATACCAACGGCAAAATGTTACACTTGATGTCCTGTTAATTGTAACGCAAGCATTTATAGGCTACGAACTGCCACCAGATGAACAGAACGCTCGTTTGCCTCTTTTCTTAATAAAATTGTGCATTTAATAAAATTGTGAATTTAATAAATCTGTACTTATTCTTTCTATTTTGTAAACCATAAATTAATTTGTTATTTTGATAACCTGTATTATCTAGTTCAATGTTGCAGCCAAAGAAAATACTGAATTAAGACTAAATTAATTGTATTAGTCAAAATTGTAAATTGTTTATCTCATTATGTCTTCAAAAATACTAAATAATTTGTACTGACTTGTCATTAATTGCATCACAATGATCCGTCTAGATCACATTGGATGCGTCAAATCCAAATGCAGGCACCGTAAACAGAAACTCTAGCTTTGTGTTTGTATAAAATGATGTGATTATACGTGTCTGTTAAGAATATCATGGCGTATTTTTCCTTTTTTTATAAACACTGTAAATTAAGAGTTACAGTTTAATCAAAACTAATATTTAAATTTAAAAACATTTTTAAAATAATAGTAAATGTACTTTTTATATTATTGTTATTATATTAACATGAATATCGACTGCAGAGCTGAATAAAATAAAAATAATAGATCTGGCCAGAAAATAATGTTATTAACGTTCTTTGAACTTATATTGAAAAAGTTTTATACGTATAGAAATTACAGTATAAAATAATATGTTTCGATTCTGAGTTACATTGTCTAACGAGTTGTAAAATGTCGCATTTTTATTTCAATTCAATACGTCTTTGTTTTTTAATAAGTATAAATATTTGTCATTATTATAGTTACTATTATATAAAAAATATATAAGTAATCATTCTAAATTAAATATACGAATGATTAATCAAGATGAATTTCAATATAATGTTCCATGATTATTTCTGGCCAGCAACAAACTAATAGTAATATACCATAGTGCAAAATTTGTATAAGTGCAAAAATTACTTACATGTATATCTTACATAGACTTTTATACCAATAAATAGATTTTGTAGTACTTACTGTAGGTGTATGTCTAATATGTTTACAAGATATATACAGGGTGGTGCTGTCAATACGACAATAAATTCAACCATGGGCTATATTAGTTCATAGAAATGGTTTGCCACTTTCAAAAATATCTGGTTCATTTGATAGTTTCAGGACATTTCTATGAAACAATGCAGCCAATGTTGTATTATTTCATACAAATGTCATAAAATTATCAAATGAATTAGATGTTTTTGAAAGTGGCAAACCATTTCTATGAACTAATATAGCCCATATTTTAATTTATTGTCGTATTGAAGGCACTACCCTGTATAACTACAAATATAAATTATAATTATTATTACCAATTGTAATATGGAAACTGCACAAATTTCATGAAACACCGTTTATATTTATTGTCAACATCGTGACTTCGTTTTTATATAAACTTCCATTTTTGTCTGTGTCGTAAACGTTTAGAGCATTCGTCATAATCATTATTAGTTATATAACTATATGTAATATATAACCAAATAAAGGACTATGTGTTTTGTATATGTGTATATTATATTATATGCTTCGGACTGATAAGAAGGGCGGTCAAGTTATAAAACATACGTAATGTATACGTCGATAGATATAATAGGATGTATGATTTCAATGCAGTTTTATGTTAGTACAACTAGATATGGGAAAGATTGTAAATATAAAAATGATATTTTTTGTATGTATCTATCATACCTTTGGTACAGTCAGCAATAGAAATCGCTTAACATTTCAGTTCCTTTTCACAATAACATTATTGGCATACCTCCTCTTGAAAATTTGTATGAACACGTAGTTTGACATGGTACTAAAGCGCTAATCAACTTCTGTTGCTGATTGGTAAAATATCAATAAAATCATATTATATTGTAACTTTTATGCCATGGGTTGACTTATTATGGGAATATCAATTTATTACGGCAAAATTGTTTTATTATATCTGTAACAAGAGAGATTGAAAAAAATCATTCATTAAAACCGAAGGTAAATCGGGAATAACCGTGTGTTATTTACTAATCCAATTTCAATAGTATTTAGTAAAATGTTTAATATTTTTTTAATGGAAATAAAATATGTTTTTAGTTTCGTAAAGTCTATTTTCTCTAATATGGACATAAATAAAAACATTTTCGATTCCATGTTAAATAAATTAAATACTTCAAAAATAAACGCAAAGGAAACAAATAAAAATTTATTGTAACTAAGTGTAATTAAATGAAATGATATTCAAAGCTTTTAAATAAATGAAAGCTTTCTATCGTGTTTGTATTTGCACTACCTTATATTTTGTAAACACGCGTGACGTCATCGGAAACACAAATGAAGCATTTCAAATGTCGTACAAAACTACTGATATGTGTTTAATATTAAATAAATTCAGTAATAGATTTCTAATATGCCTTTTAAGAATATGCAAAAAAAACAATACAAGAATATTCCTTCACTATCTACTATTTAACATAAAGTAATAAATTGACATTCGCTTATCCTCGTACGAGGTTGAAGGTTGTGATTTCAACGAATGGATTGATTCTATAGAAAATTGTATCCCAACAGATATATTATTATATGTATAAAACAAATATAGTATATAACAGTGTGCAGACACCAGAGACCGCCCCTTCAAGATGAGGCTTGTACTTAACATGATATTGTAAGTCTATCATTGCAATTGTAAACATTCCATTGCTTGTGAACAAATTTGTTTTATTTCAGTCACCTCAATATTCTATGAAATATAAAATGAATAGTAAGAAAGGGCTTATTAAAGAACTGACATTCAGCCACAGCAAATGGATTTTAGGATCCTGTACTGAATGTATAAACGAGTGATGACATTAAAATCAAAATTCTCTTGGATTCAAATGCAGAATATCGGTATATGAGTACGCAATTTAAGAAGGTAAGCGTGTAATAGATACTATATTAGTGATCTGTGGTCAAGTCATCCAAAATACTAGCACAAAGGACCATGTACCTACAGTTTATAAGAAAATTAATGTATTTTTATAAGTAGATACAGCGGACCGTTCATTTGAGCTTAACACTTCAGTTAGAAAGTGACTTTTAACGGATAAGGTACCCACAAATAGTGTTTCGCTGGACGTGTGTAAGTACATTTTGGTGTGCTCTAAATTAAAAGATATTCTGACAGATTTTATAATGCATTAAATCTTTATTAATTGAAACACAATAGTAGTGATTTTTTTTTAGTATTTATTATACATTTAACAAAATCTTACTATATGTATATACACATTGCGTCTAAATTTAATAAAATAAGGGCGAATGGCACTAATAGTAATCATAAATATTTTGTCCTAAAATAAATAAATACCTGTTCGTTAAGGACTATTTTGATTACTTAATAAATTAAACTTTTATACGAAGTCAATGTTCTCACATTTAAGTATGAATAAACGCATTTTAAGTTTTACCTAAGTACCTACGCCTATAGAGTCGAAATTAGTTATAATTTGGGAAATTATTCGACCATTTTCCTACAACATATCGAAGCATTGCTCTAAAAACTAGGTTTGTTTTAAAAAAACACTGGAAATTTTGGCATGGTCTCGCATAATACCTATATATTCGTAAACTTAATATACCAAAATATAGTTCATTGAAAAACCGACCTGATTGGTGTTTTTATAACGCATGCGGTATGAGTGATCCACTTTATTGACTGTATCTGTTTTATCTTAGGTATTACAATTTTTTTACTTTACTGTGACGTATTTAACAATAATTTACTAAATCCTCGTCGATTATTGTAAAGATTGAAGATAGGATCACTCAATCCGCATGCACACACCTGATTACTAATGCAATAAATATGGTTTTCAATAGATAGACCAAACCTCTAGAGCTTTGGTCGCATTTTTGGAGCATCCTTAATGGGTTCAATTTTGATAAAGATTTACGTAAGTAGCCTACCTGTCACGTACTGCACAAGCACTGACTTCAGTTGAATATCACTGGTAGCCTGGCCAATAAAATACATAAACGTAATAAAATACGTACCTAATATACTTACTTATTTTTTTTTGTCTTGGGTATTTGTTCAATCAAGCTATATAACTACCTAATCCGAATTGACACATACCTTAGTACTAAAGAATGTTGCTATCTACTTAGGTAATTTCTGAATGGCTAAATAATTTAATAATAATAATTTAGTACCTACCTCCCTCAAATGACTAATAATTAAGAAACTTGCATTGAATGCAATATTACCTAGTTATCAAAAAGTTAAATTTGCTTACGTATCAAAGTAGCTTTTAAAAGACAGATTTTCTATCTTGATATGCGATACCTATATACCTAAAAGCAGAAGTGCGAATGTTCATACAAAGTTACTTTTCCTATGAGTACATAAAATGATCTAAAATATACCCTAACATAGTAGGTACCTTAAAAATTTTAAACTATTAGGTATTATTATTATTATTTATTAATTACCTACTGCTCTTTCGAGTATCTATGTTCTAAAACCATACCATCACTTGTGTTCATGAACATACAATATCCTTTCGGAATAAAGAACCTCGTCCTACTCGAGCTATATAATGTGCTCAATATTCAAAAGTTTGACAGCCCTATTTTTGAAATAGTTAAAAAAATGTCATTCACTCCTAACTAAACAATTAATTTAGATAAATTAAAGCCTTGTAACAGTTGATTCACAATCTCTATCCTTATCGCTGATCTGGTTATCGCTTCCGTTTCCGCCAATTTCCGCGTAGATCTCGTCTATGGACCGCATTCTTGTCTCTGGCACCATAAAGTAGATGTATACTGTGCTGACAAGACAGACGCCGGAGAACAACCAGAAGACCAGGTAGAGGCCGGCCGAGTGTGCTAGAGGCTGGAAAACCCTGAGTTCAACGGACACTAGAGCACAGGCGAAAGAGATCACGATGGGGGTGACTGTGCCGCGGAGCTGGAAAATAAAATGACATTGTCAGCTATCAGCATGTCAGCATTGTTGTTATTAGGTACAACTATAGATTTATCATTCTGAATAGGTTACAAAAAATCATAGACAATTTCAGACATCATGTAGGGATCGTTTATCACGTTTATTAAGAGCGCTTACGCCGCACGGCTTTTCATACAAACTTTCAAGTCGAAAATATTGGAAACACAAACCGATTCTATACAGGGTGGTGCTTTCAATACGAGAATAAATTAAAACATGGGCTATATCAGGTCACAGAAATGGTTAACCACTTTCAAAAAAAATTATTTAATTCATAATTTCATAACATTTGTACGACATAATATAACATTAGCTGCATTATTTGCATAGGAATGTCCTGAATTATCAAATGAATAAGATGTTTTTGAAAGTGGTAAACCATTTCTATGAATTAACTTTAAAGCCTATGTTTAAATTTATTGTCGTATTGACGGTACCACTCTGTTTAAGTACGACTTTACATGCATAAGCAAGTCTAACTATTCTAATGAGTTATAAAACGATTTTTCGAAAATTCTAATAATCATTGAGTAGCCGCCATTTTTAGCTTTTCATACAAACCAAAAATAGTCAATAGTTTTTTTTTATAATTAGTTTTCTTGTAAAAAATCCTCTGTTGGTTTTTAGGGTTCCGTACCCAAAGGGTAAAACAGGACCCTATTACTAAGACTCCACTGTCTGACCGTCTTTCACCAGGATGTATCTCATGAAACGTGATAGTTAGACAGTTGAATTTTTCAGAGATGATGTAGGTACCTACTCGTATTTCTGTTGCCACTATAACAACAAATACTAATAAATAGAATAAAATAAATATTTAAGGGGGCTCCCATACAACAAACGTGATTTCTTTGCTTGTTTTTGATAACGGCAACAGGTAGACGCTTGTTTATAGATAATGGTACGGAACCCTTCGTACCCGACTCCGTCTCGCACTTGGTTTTTTAGACTAGTCCGACTTGCTTATGCAGTGCAAGTTTTGTAAGAGATTTAATTTAATTTGTATGCAACGCCGCGCGGTGTATAACTCCTTAACTAGGTAATGGCCATGCACCTACACGTAGAGCATTATTTTTTCTAATAGAATAATTAGTATAGCGTCTAGACGGACTGCATTGAACTGCATTCCGAATTTTTGCCAAATGGCAGTTTGAAATGTTAATACAGTTACCTGAAAAGAGAACATCTCTGTCATGATGACGAAAGGCACTGGTTGCAGGCCAGCCGCGTCGCAGTAGATGCAGAGGCACAAGGCCGCCACGGGCAGCCAGGAGGCCGCGCCGTTGGCCATGTAGAACCACGCGCCCAGGACCAGCATGGCCAGCCCGGACACGAAGCATGTCACCCCAAGGAGGGGCTGAGGGACAATGTTTCCATAGTTAGTGTGACGTGATACTAAAGTGTTACGAAAGGATCTGAACACACACTCTAATTCTAAATTTAAGTACAGTAGGTATATATATCTCTTTGTTTAGTGCTGTCAATTAAATTTAGATAGATTTCAAAGAAACCTTAGACAATTTTCGACAGCATGTACGAAGGTGCCTCCTAAACACTGCATTCTATATCACGTTCAATAAGGTCGAAAATTGAACGCACGTTTCTAAATGTTAAATTATATGACAGCCATCCGTTTCGTATTCCTTTTGAGAGAAAGAAAAGCACTGAACTTTTTAGACTTAGCATGTATTCTCCAAAATTAGGGCCATTGTAGGACTTAAATAAAACAGAGTTTTGACGAATGACTGATATGGTATGATACCTACCTACATCAATGCGAAAAGACCATTTCCAAAGTTTGAATTATAATTATATTCGGGATATTTATCTACCATGCAATTTATTTGTACCGATATTTCGGCAGTGAAGTTAGTTGACTTCCACCCGAGTGTCAGCAGTCTACCCGTAAGTACCTATCTAATCAATGGCGCATGCAACTGCGCCAAAATATCGGTAACTCGTTACAAAGTGCGCGTTAAATATCCCAAATATAGGTATTTCTAAGTGATTTTTTTATATCCATGAAAGTATAAAGTGGTAGGCCATAGTTTGTCTAAGTCTGTGAAGCATACCCACCACCCACATTTATCATATGTTTTTTTTTATACAAGGCACAACAAACGACCCAACTCCACCTCATAAAAAGTCGAAAAATGGGAATACAAATAAGGACACAGCTAGTGCAGCTCGTATGGGCTAAGTGTGCAGTATAGATCATATTGCAATAGACATCCAGACACAATGAGCTGTTAGGTGTTTCTCTGCGAGAAACAATAAAAAATGAGGACATCCGTAAGAGAACCAAAGATACTCGACATAGCTTACAGGATTAGGAAGTTGATGTGACAGTGGGCAGGGCACATAACAAGTAGAAAAGGCGGCCGGTGGGGCGTTAAAGTTCTAGAATGACGAAGCCTCCCACTTGATGGACAGACGACCTGCCCCCTTATTCAGAAACTCTCGGATCACGGATTCGATTCGAAAAGTCACATCCCGTCTCGCTTTGACGCACCGTGATAAAAAGTGACAGGTATAGAGATTCCGAAATTCGCTCCTTTTCCGACAGTTTTGAATAAGGGGGCTGGCCAGGGTCGCGGGAAGCCGTTGGATGCAGGCTGCTCATAACCGTTCCATTTGGAAATCGATGGGGGAGGCCTATGAGACGTCCAGATGGCCCAAAAGGTTCCTCCTTACGCCTCGTTTAAAGGGACTCATAGGTATTGTAGGAAGGAAGAAAACCCGCACTGGCAAAGTTCCATAGGTAATTTGGTACGTACGTACCTTTTTCAAAGAGGACCTGCCTGCGTGCTGTCTGGTAAGTTTTAAAAGGTTAAAAAAGAATTTTAACAAACCTTTCTACCAGTCCTCTCGACCAGTGTAGACGCAGTGCAAGAGCCGACCAGCTGAACCGCTCCCAGCACCGCCGCCTGCTGGTTGGCAGTCAGCACCCAACCTCCTTCGCTGGCCTTGCTGAAGATGAGCGACGCAAAGTGGAGTACCGCCACGCAACCGCACAACTCTCGCGCCAGGTTTATGACTAGGGTGATTCGGAATGCTCGGAAGGTACCGCGGTCGGATACTGTAAAGTGACAATAATAAAGTTGTAACAATTACATTTGGGGGAGGCCTATGCCCAGCAGGGGGCGTCTCTCGGCTGAAATAATGATGATGATGAATTACAAACAAAGAAAGAAAACGATGAAAAAAACGCTGGAAAAGGAAAGAAAGAGGTGAAGAAATTAGTAGGTTATACCTAGTGCTCCGGTGGCGTAGTGGTAATCGCGTGTGGCCGGAAATCACGAGACGCGGGTTCGAGTCCCGCCTGGAGCATATATTTTTTCA
The DNA here is from genome assembly GCA_947347705.1 of Nymphula nitidulata. Taxonomy (NCBI): domain Eukaryota; kingdom Metazoa; phylum Arthropoda; class Insecta; order Lepidoptera; family Crambidae; genus Nymphula; species Nymphula nitidulata. The sequence continues at coordinate 7,997,673 of OX374639.1, forward strand.
TCGTTTTCTTTTTTTATTTGTAATTGTGACAATAAAGTAGGCGTTTAAACGCATCAAAAACATTAAAATGTGTATAATAAAGTTACTGAAAGATAATTTAAATATCAACGTAATGTTTTGGGTTATGGTTAAAAATGTGTCAATCGTCCGACGGTGTAACCCGGCGGCGTCGCAAAGGAGACGGTTCATATCCGGCCGGTATATGAGACACTGTAATCTCAAAAAATTAGGAAAAATCTGAATCCGGGAAAAATACTAATAATTCATTTTCATAAATAGTTTGTAAAAAATGTTAAAATTTTTCGTCAATTTCACCGTTATTTAATATGGCTGGCGACATAGAAGTCAACTAAACGTCACCAAAGTGACATAGGCGCCATGATGAATATTTGTCTGTGTTGCAGTTTTCTCTATGAAAATACTTGTTTTGTACCACGCAACAAAGCAAGTAAAAAGGGAATGGACTTTTGAACACTGTTCTGTATATTTTGACCTATTTTTCAGAATAGTGTACATAGACCTGGCCGGGTCACCATACATTTTTGGAACATCTCTTTTGTGCGTCAAGTTATCGTACGTAGGAACACAAATATTTTACTGACAGTTGGAAGTAGTATCTAATCGCATAAAATATTCTTCGAAAGTAGGTCGGAACCTCTAGGTATGATCTAAAACGTGTAAAACTAAAATAAAATAGTTCCTCAATAGTTAAAGATATAACTAGCTAATGTAGGTACCTACTGGTTGACACATTCTGAATCTAGAAAACCGCATAAAAGGGCAGATTCGCTTTTATAGCCTAAGTATGCGTAATCGCACTCAAAGCATAACTCTTAGGTATAATACCTAGGTACGTCGTAAAGCGACTACTTATAGTCCAATTATTCAGCATCGTTTATCAGTAAATTATCAATTACAAAGCAATGAGGTACTTTAGTCTCAATCTCATATATCAATCAACTTTTCCACATTTCTCTTGTCTAGAACACAAAGAGCACACTCATTCTGAGATCATAACCAGAGACACGAGATCAACGAGATGATTTAGATAACATTATTATTTAAATTTAATTACGAAAAATACCTAATAAATCAGTGATGCCTTTGCGAAAATTGTTCGAGGCGTGGCTTTCGCGTGTTATACTTACCTATTTTTGGACACGGGAAAAGTTACAATGACCGTAAAACTAGGTAAATAACTATTAATAATTCAGAATGCACGGTTTTAAACTTCTGAACTCGTAGATTTTGTAAGTTTCAATCGAATAATTCAAGACACGCGCCGCTGAGACAATTAAGCAGGTAATAAGTTTTAAGGCTGTAAGTTTTACGAAAAAATTAGATAAGGTAGGTATCTATTTCCGTACACGAAAAATACCATTATACATTTTTATTGTTAAATATTTAAACCTCAAATATCCAGTACCTACTTACCTATTTACATTATTTCATGAGAAGTCATAGATAATATACGTTTAACTCTATACCCAGTAGGTAATCTAGGTAATCGACACCAATTCGCTAACAAACACCTGTTTCAATCAGAACCAGGCAAATAAACAGGAACATACAAGACCACCGTTACCCATTTCATCTCCACGTCTCAGTCTCAGTGTGCAAACACTGCCAATGCGCTGGAAAAGTTTAGCTCTGGTAAACAGTGGCCGCTTGTTGCTAGGGAGGATGGTCGGTATTAATCGTTGTTATCGATGAGATCGTCTCAAAACATCGATACTAATAATGGGAACACCTTGTAAAAATTTTGCTCAGTATTTTATTGGAAAGCAACAATATAGCGATTAACTCGTTGATCGGTGATCTTTGACATTCTATCGCTGTCAAAGAACGTTAGGCAGTAAGCTAAAAGATGACGTTATATTACACGTGTGTCTCTTAAGAAATTTTAATTTGAGCTTAATTACTAGGTAGCCATTTTTAAAAGCTGTAAAACTTTTTTAAGTACTACATAAATTATAAATTCTAACTAATTTATTAAAAATGCGAAAGTGAGTTTGTTTGTTTATCTCGCTTTCACGCCTAAGCTACTAAATTTATTTAAATGAAATTTGGTAAAGAGATAGTCTGAGACCACGGGAAGAAGATAGGATACTTTTTGGAGCACTAACCGACATCTACGCGGGTGAAACGACGGGCAAAAGCTAGTAAGTAAATAAATTTCAAATGGAAATTGCTTTAAGCGATAAGGTCGCCCTTAGTACAATTTACTTCAATAATAAGTAAGTACAAGATGTATTTGATCTGTATTTAGTTAATGTAAATTACAATAAAGACAAATAAAAAAGTACCTGTTACATACTAATAAAAATGATTAACATACATTGCTTATTATTATTATACATGCTTAGTAGTAGTTAATTACACAGAGATAAAAAAAAACACAATATGACAAAAAGGCGGCGCTACCGCTAGAAGCAATCTCTACCAAATAACCGTAAGGTAAGGAGCTTACTGAAATGAATAATAAAAGGGGCGTTATAACTATTAAATTGTAGAATAATGAGTAATTATTAGACACGTTAAAAATTAGTAGGTAATTCGAAAATTTTAAAATTAATATAACTAGGAAGTTTTATTTATGTCAGTTCTGTTTTAGCCCTATACCTATTGCCGTTAGGGACGTTATTTAATTTTTTTTACTTTAAATATTTTGATGGTTTTTTATTTTATTATGATGTTTATCGGACATCGACGGATAGTTATCGATGTCAATAAAGATGATTTTCTATCGTTCATCCCTACTCGTTACCGGCCTGGGAACGGCTGTGTAGCGTTATACTCGAGTGTCACCTGACACTGGTTTACATATTGTTAGCGGGTACCGCGAAATCGGGTTCTTTTTGTTTAAATGTTCACATGTATACTGTGAACTGTATTTATGCACTGAAAAATAAGTAGGCATTAATATTTCTTTTAGAAGGATCCTTTTGGAATCTAAATTACAGAAAATCTATTAAGACCTGCTTGTAGAGTTATGTTGTATTTCTCGTAACCTCCTTGGGTACTAAAGCTTTTTTGAATTAAAAGAAAAAGAACTTCGACATTTAAATTACCTATGTATTTTCAACCGCCTCTGTGGTCTAGTAGTCGAGACTACCGAACTCAGATCTAGAGGTCCGGGGGTCGATTCCCGTGGGGGCAGAAATTTTCTGCTCGGTTTGGTTGGGCTTTTCTAAGTCCGCCTGGCTAGCTACCACCATCTTACCTAAGTCTGCCGCCATAGCAATAATGTTAACGGCATTGTTGTGTTCCGGCAGATAGAGGTAAGATAGCCAGTTCCTCTGTGGTTGAGGAATCCGGGTGTAGCTCGCTTCTATCGTCGGCCTTATCTTCACTTACCATCAGGTGAGATGAAGGTGAAGAGTTACCCCGTTAGGATAAAAAAAAATCATTAAAAGAGGTGTACAAACAACCACACGGCCAGTCTGATAGTGTACGGGCACGCACTGAAATAATGATGATTACTGCGTTTTTTTGCAAATCCTGTGAACATGGGGATAAAATAATTGTGGAATGCATATTTTAAAACGCCTCAATTGGAAACACAGCGAACTGCTTTACAGCGGAAATCGAAGAGGTACCTACTCAGACGACTCTACATGTCTACTACCAAGTAAAAGTAAGTATACCATCTATTAACTGTAGTCTATGGTGATTAGTGTGTTCTCTGGAACAAACGCTTATGTAGGTACTCTAAATATAATCAGCCAATTGTGTCGTAAATTGGAAGGTTTTCATTTTATACTCACTCAAGGTCTTCAGCGCGCCAGAGAACTTGCTAGACTTGTTCTGTTCCAGCTCCAACATAAGTAGCTGCAGCTCCGAGTCCACAGCGGCGTCTGTGCGCTCCCGGCATCGGAGCCACGCCAGCGCGTCACGAGCCTCCTGTACGAGAAAATATTTTTTTAAGCCTTTCAGGTTCTCCTTCGGCAGCTCCTTGGGTGGCTTTCGAACAGTAATCATTGAAATTTCAAACAAAATGTCGTACATGGCTGCTTCATAAACAATCCCTGGCATCAACGATTAGGTATTTATAACTTGTAAAACTTTGTGTCAGCATTGCTAGTTTTGTGTTTCACCGAGTCCACTTATTTAAAGCTTAAAATGAAATTGTTATATTCGGCTATGGCAGAATAACAGAGGCAGCGGGACACCTCCTATAGCCATAGACCCTTTTGTCTTAAATTTATTAAGGTATATCTTGCCTGTCTGTAACTATTTGTTCTGTATTTTGAGACAAATGAACTATTTTTTATTTTATTTTATTTTATTTTAACTACAGTGTTAATAAGTAATTGTAATTCCTGGTCTTTATGTCTCAATATTCGCGATTTAGGATGTTAAAAAAATCATTATCAACAGCTCATAGGTACACGTCCCACTGCTGCTAACAGTCACCGGCCTTCGTGCAAGAAACACGTGAGGTGTTTGGACCATTACACCAACTTGCTGACCCAATACGGGATGGTGGGTTAAAGCGGCTTCAGTAACAACCTTGCGAACCACGCAGGAGGTCGAGATTACAAATTGATTGACCAACCCGGAATCAACCATAGCGCAGGTTGCTTTGTTTTCGTAATTGAAAACAAAGCTCTCAAACCACTGAACCAGCGAGCTCCTCAAAATAATTACTTACCTAGGTACATTTTCTCTATTTGTTGGGGTAAACAAACAGAGATAAAGTAAAACAGTAAGATACATAGGTAGGTATAGGTAAAAATTCTTAAAATAAAATTGACACTGATAGTTTGACAGTGACACCGTTGACTTGCCTCATATATTAAAGTATTTACATAATTACTGAATCCGCTCCCAATATTTTCGACTAAGAAGTTTCGTATGAAAAGCCGTGCGGAGTAAACGCTCTTAAGTTTTTTTTACACAACTAGATGATAAACAAGCTGACGTCCTACCTGGTGATAAGCGGTTACCGCCACCTAAGGACACCTGCAATAACAAGGAAAAATCACTTGATATTGCAGGTGCTTTGTCGTCGTCCTGAGGCCTAAGACGAAATGCCGTCCATGCCCAGTAATTACACTGACTACCTTTCCATTCAATCCGAAACACAGCGAACTGTTTCACGGCTGAAATAAGAAAGGCGGTGGTACCTACCCAGGCGACCCTGCACACGAGCCTACCACCTAGTAAAAAGTAAGTTTTAGTGCATCTAAACCTATCAATAAATATATGCATGATTATTGAAACTTGAAAATATTATGATACCTTTATAAGGATGACATTATTGCAATTAAGATTATATAAAACGCTAGCTTTTGCCCGCGACTTTTTCCACGTATAATTTGTTTATCGCGAAAATTATTCCAATTGCTAATTGGGAAAATTATATTTTTATAATTATAAGATTAAAGTCTGTCTAAGGACAGCGTAGTATGGATAGAGATTAATACATTAAGGTGATACGATGACATTACAGTTATTGAACTGATATTAGTTATGTTATGCTACAAAAAATATACAATTGTATTAGAGCCGATTATACTTTATATCCCCGTTTTGCTAACTCCCCATTTTGAAAAATCATCATTTTAAGAAATCCCCATTTTGAGAAATCCCTATTGTGCACCTAAAGGTCTGGAATGTGTGGTTAGGTTAACAACTACTTAGCTTAAATGTAAGCTATGTGACGTGTCTTTAATTTATCAAGTAATAATTTCTCATCACCTACCTCAGTCTTACCACACTTCAGCATATAAGAAGGCGTCTCCGGCATCGTTGTGAATACCAACAAATGGATGAGCGGTATCGCTAGTAGGATCCATAATATGGCATGGTAACTCAGGTACTCTCCCATCATATACACGACCAGGTTGCCCATATTCTGAGACAGCACCACCAAACTGCCTAAGGTACCCCTGATGGAATCTTCGCTGATTTCCTTGATGTAAAGTGGAGTGACCACATATGATCCACTAACACCAAGACCGACGAACGCTCTCGCAGTTATAAGCGCCCACGTATCAGTAGAGTACAATTTAAGAGCCCAGCATGTCTGGAATTAAAAATGGTAATTTGCATTCGGACGACTGATCAATATTACGTTTGCGTGTTAGCAGGCGGATTACCGTTTAAGTGATTAACAATTCAGCAGGGATTGCTCTTTGCAGAGAATTCACTGTGTCAAATGAATGGAGGAGTAAATGGAAACGCAGGCGACGCAGATTACCATGCGTCACGCAGATACCTTGCCTGTTGCTATAGCAACATTGATGATGTATGTTGAATTTGTTAAGTCAATTATCTTTTAAACTTAAAAAATGTAGATTGTGCCTCTCAATTCCTATCTGTAGCAACTACTTATAGTATTAATTATACCTACTGACCATTCAATTTCTTGTTAATAGAGTCACCTGCTCAAAGCTTTCCGTTACATTAATAGAAAACTGCACTTTAATGAGTTCATCTACTAACTTATTAAAATGCCTGCTTATTATTTTAATCTAATAATCGTTAGATATGGTTTCAGTTAAGTTTTAATTAAAGTTTTACTTTAATATAAACCGATATCTATAGTAAAAATTACAAATAAAGAAAGAAACCGATGAAAAAATTACTTATGTGCTCCAATCGAACGAACGACGTCTCCTGGGTTTTCCGGCCGGCTGGGTTTATGTTTATTTGTAATTGTTACTATAAAGTAGGCGTTATAAACGAATCATAACATGAAAATGCGATTTCTACTATAGCTGAAAAATTACCAGACTACAAATGTAACGGAATAATACCTACAATGCGGCGTCTTTAAGCTACCGTCTGTGTTACGGTGACCACTTGTCATCAAATTACCCTTGTATAAGAAAAAACGACTTTAGCTTAGTAAAAATAGACTCGCAAGTCGTGACTACATACCAAATATTATGAGGTTTTAATAAATGAGGTTAGTAATTAAAATAGTATAAAACTAGAAAAATTTCACGTCCTGAGGCAGGAATCGAACCTGCGACCTTTCGCAATCCGGGCGACTGCTCTGACCACTGAGCCACCCAGGACTTGGGATATCCCTGTGAAATTCTAAGTAATTAATACTAAGTAATTTTTCAAACATTTATAATAATGTTAAAATAAAAAATTAAGAATAAATGAGGTTAGGTTATGAAATGTAGATTCAAAGGACTTTCATGATTGTTATTTTGTCAGAAGTTAGCTTCTTTTGTTTTAGTCTATTGGCAAATGTTTGTGTGATAGCAAAGAATATGAAAAATCCAAATTCAAAAATTTTAAGTAGTTTAGGTAACCCCCGGCCACATTTATCATCTACCATATCATTGAGACTATTCTTGTGAGCCAAAACACGCTATATCTGCTAATTTTCTGAAGAATTAAGCAATCCGCAGATTTTTGATGGTTTAGGATCAGCTCAAGGTTAGTATGTCATGGGAATGTCACCGAAGTGACATTAGACTAAATTTCAAGTCATTCGGATTTGTGAAAGTTAATAAAACCCTTTTATCAAGTAGAAAATGAGCTGATAGTCATCAAACGCCTGAACTGATCTTCATAAATTATAGCTATAAACCCACCTAATCAAGTCAGATTTCAAACAAAAAAAACTAATCAAAATCGGTCCATTCGTTTAGGTGCTACGATGCCACAGACAGATACACAGACAGGCACGTCAAACTTATAACCCCCTATTTTTTCGTCAGGGGTAAAAATAGTATGAAAAAATAAGTGAAACACATTGTAAAATGTTACACCATCGTGATAAGAAATTATCCTTTGACTGCGTTTTTGTTTCTCTCAAAGTTTTAGGTATAAGTCGGATACTTACAGCCATTGACAATGAAGTCAGCATCAGGGCTATCTTCCTCCCAAAGTTGTCTACTATATACCCAAAAAGGAACACCGCTGGTGTTCCCACTAGGTACGCCACGGAAGCCATCCAGGATATGATCTCAGGGTCCACTGGCTGGTTGGCTGGCGTATCATCAGACATCAGCCGAGGGCCCATGGGTGACATCCAGCCGATAGCGGTGCCATAGGAGAATACTGGTAAGACCACTGAAATTAAAAATTTCGGAAACTAGTTCATGTCTTTGTATTCAAATAAATAAATAATAAATAAAATATTCACACCTATTTAACTAGCTTGTATTATGAATACTAGATAACGGAGAAATAATAATAATAATATGTTAATAAATATTAGAAATATACTAAGTAAACATATAAACATCCATGACTCGTAAACAAATGCTCATCATACAAACATTTGCTCCTACCGGGATTCGAACCCGGGACCTCTTGACCGAGTAGCCTGTATAGGAAGGGGTACAGACCACTCGGCCAGCCAGTCGTCAAAAATGTTCATATTTTTTTGTAAACAATTATTTCGCATAATTTGTCATTCGGTATAATATAACTATTTTTATAAATACGGGTTTATTAGTACATATTTTACGATTATTAATTATATTTCCAAATATAAATAATAATTCGTACTTAATATAGATATTTTTACTTAAAAACTTGATATTGCAAGTTGCAATTGATAGGTACATCACTTCCAAAGTAGCTAAAAAACAATATAAATTCAAAATTAAAATGTTTAATTGTACTTGTTAATTAGCGGTAAAATCATGTAACAAGATGAAAGCAATGGCTTAAAACCTCAAATATTCCCCTCGACATGGACTAAAGTATTTAATCATCACTTCTGTCGCAACGGGTGTCTACATAACTATGTGATATTTTTAATACCTATAAAACGTTAATTTTTTACAATAGAATTATAGTTTTTTTTTCGTTATTTATTAATTTTGCATGTTATTTTGTAATATTATCCATTCTGTCGACAATGGCGACACACCTGTATTAAATCATTAAAAGTTTCAAATGCTCGTTTGGTTGACTGATAACTTCTAAAAATATATTAAGATTAAACCAAGATTAGTTTTAAGTTGTCCTACTTCAATAAAAATACGGAATTTTTTATTTTGTTTTTATCTAAAAATAAAATTGGGTAGAATGGCCGAACTCCATTTAATAAAACACGACACATTATTTTATCTAAGCCGCTACCATTCAATGAACTGAATTAATATTTATGCGTTCGGAACGTAAATTAAACCTAGTTAGGTACAACGTGTATATCTATGTAGGTATAAGTAAATGAAACCTTACTCTTCCGTTTGATCTTTGGTCAATGATCGCAATTGTTTTATACTTTTCCATAATTGAGACACGTGTGCATTTATGACTACATAGTTTAGATAGATCCTTCTACCTTCCTTGAAATAGCTAATAGAGTTCAGGAGATAGTTAAGTAGGTAATTAAGCTTAGACGAGAGAGGGGTCAATATCAATTGGTTTGATTGATCAGATCAATTGGCGAATAATAATAATGTTTGTCGCTGCATATCTCAAAAACTATAAGTCAGATTGCGAAACACCGTTGCAGTTGAACTACATACTGGGTGTCATGGAGAAGCCCTCGAAAACGAAGGCAGGTGTCAGGCTGGTCATCCTAAACACGACTTGCTTGAAAACTGAATTGAAATCGCGAAATAAAATCAGCTGTTCCATACAAACAGGTCGTGTAGACCACAATTTGTATGAAACAGCTGATTTTTATCGCTATTTAAATTTATTTTCTAACAAATCATCGTGAGGGTGACCGTCTGCCTTCGTTTTCGAGAGTGTACCCCTAACATCCTGTATAGTCCAAGTAAGAGAAAGTGAACTGTGCAAGCTTTATTAAAATCGGATCAGTATAGTTTCGGAGTTAAAGATTTAGAAGCGATTACGTGGCACTCTTTTTCATACAAACTCTCAAGTTGAATATATTAGAAACTGAACTAAGCGATTCTAACAAATCTTGCCTGCATAATCACGTCAGGCTAGTTTAATAAGTTATCCGAGGATTTTTATAAAAGATTAAGTACTACAAAAGTAATTAGCCCAGCCTGTTATGTTCTAAAATGAAACTTGTCAAAAATGTATAAATAAAGTTAATATAAAAACACAATTACAAAAAATTTAAAACACGACTGCCAAAAACTACCTGAATGTAAAGAACTAAGTAAATTGTCCTAGTTTAATCAGTGCTGTGATTCTGTAACGAATCTCGCACCTCATTTCGCAAGTCACTTCGAATTCAACTGTCAAATAGAGCAAAAAATGTATGAAAAATTGCTTGACAGTTGAATTCGAAGTGACTTGCGAAGTGAAGTGCGAGATTCGTTACAGATCACTAGGCTGTACTCATATAGTTTATAGCGAAAGCTCACACTCGCTAACTAAACCGATAAAATTGTAATTGCAGTCGGGAGACCGGACAAGAGTTTTTAATTAGCCACCTAGGTAGGTACACCAACTTTAAAATTGGAAACAATGGAAAAATACTACTATGCATTAACTCTATTTTTTATTGCGTTTCTATATAAAATGAGGAAAACTGTCCCAACATCAATCAGCATCTGCACTTCTGTTTTTTTTTGCAATGTTTATTGACAAAAGGAATTTACGAATAATGAATAATAGATCGTAATGATTATTTCCTTACTTACATAGTAAGGTAATGTTGATTGATAATAAGTTATATGGAAAACCCAAACAGAAGCCTAACGGCCTGGCCACGGGAACGGGCGATGGCGACGCGACTGGCGAATGCGTGAATCGGACCGCTCTCAATATAACACAAAGTGACGGTAGTTAACCAAACTTCTCTCCAGTCTTCTCGTGACCACGATCACTGTAAAATAATCGAAACGTCGGTTACGTATATAATGATAACTAGCTGTGCCCGCGACTTCGTTCGCGTGGATGTCGGAAAATAAAAACGGTGGGGGTAGGTTACATGATTTTACTTGAGCATTCATTTGGCTAAGGATTTAAATTATGGTTATAAAACACCTTTACAATTAATGCATTGATCGTCCGCCCGCACCCGCCCGCCTTGAAAATCATAAATGCGTGCATGATATTTTAAAACTATGATATCTACTTAGATATTCATTGAAATCAAACGATGTCAAGAACATTATTTTAGCACATATAACATTATTTTACAACAAATAAATTTATCAAAAAATGGTTCTAGAGAGTCAATTTCAAAAAATAGACATGCTATCGCGGTTTTTTTAGAACTTTTAAAGGAAAACCAATTCTTGCATACAGTAATACGTAACTTTAACCTTTTACGCAGCGCACGCAACGAAAGCTCTGAAAAGGAATATTTTTTCCCCGTGTTTGCAACACTTTTAATTAATGCTCAGCTACTATTGATGGTAGCGTGATGTTATATAGGCTATATAATACCTCGGTAAATGGACTATCCAACACAAAAAGATTTTTTTAATTTGACTCATTAGTTCCTGAGATTAGCGCGTTCAACCAAACAAACAAACAAACTCTTCAGCTTTAAAATATTAGTATAGAGTTAGACTAGTATAGATGTAACATCTAATTAAACGCGAGTTACATCCGGTAAAGCGGTTTTATTTCCAGTATTTTATTTATTGTTGTTTAGTTAAATTATACTCTAATAGAATGATTTTTCTAATTTATTTTACACATTAGTGTGCAAATTTATCTAACCCATTTATTTGGCATTAATTTTGCTGGCAGAAACAGAATTTGTTTATTTTTAAATGCATTACTTAATTATTGTGGTCGCGCATGGTTGTCGGCTCTCGCGTCAAGGTATTTCTCAGTATATTATATTAGTATGTAGGTAATCTATCGACTTGCCAAATTTCATCTAAAGCGATTCACCTGCCTATGAGTAAGAATGTAACAGACAGGCAACTACTTTCGAATTTATAATATTAGTATGGTCACATTTTAATTGATGAATGCTTTACATAATATTACGACATGCATCAGAATTGTTTGCAAGTAGTTGAAATTGGGTGGGACTATTATTGTTTAGTGTATTATATGTGGCAAATCAATAATAAAACGGTGGACAAAATGCGTTGCAATTCCTTCAAATACTGGCGCCATGTGTCTTTTGAACTTTTTACAACTCATTCTTCTAGAGACTTAATCATATAATAATGAGCCTACTACTTAACACAAAATCTTGTTGTACCACTTACACTAATGAATTGTAAATTATTAAATAGCCATTAACAATTAGTATGTAACGTAGTGTAAAAATGACACGTGAAATATTCGTATGAGGTAACATTGGTGTTAATTCTGAGTTTAAGAACTCATTTTAAATGAAAACTTCTTGAAATGGAAATGTTGTAGGTACTCTGGAAATATAGTGTGTAGGTAGGTACATTTTTTTTGCCGTGACTACTACACATTGATATGACATAAGCATAGAACTTTGTCCGTTTGACCAACTTTACTAAACTCTATATTGCACTTTTCGATTAATTGCTTGTAACATAAATTAGCAAAGGTGGACCTTATCAGTCGTAATTGTACATTTACAGTACAAAATAAATGTTTCAAATGACATATTTTCGATTGTACCTATGCAAGTATGTATGATTGTCATTCTCTTGAACAAACTATGTGTTTATTACGAAAATTTCAAGCTAATATAATGTGTCTAATAAACCGTGATCCGGGTCAAACACTTTCACTGTCAGGTTCAGATGTTCTTTCATTGTTTTACAGAATTATAACTTCACATCTCGTTGGGTTGGGTATTTAGGAATAGTCTAATAATTACAATATTGTTTTTTCATACAAAGCACAGCAAATGACTCAACATCATCTGATGTGAAGCGGTAAGAAGAGTCCATATGTGGAGACAGCTAGTGCAGTTTGAAACACTGTTTTAGCCGCCTCCACCTTGCCGGCCCATATGGTGCCTTTTCACGCCTAATAACGTAATGTTTTAAATTCTTAATTTTATTTTATTATTTTGTTAAGATATTTTTTACTTAGAAAAATATCTTAACTACTATCTTTATCTTTAAAATATCTTTACTAGTTAAGATATTTTTTACTTATAAAAATATCTTAACTAGTAAAAAATCACGACCTTTCACAATCCGGGTGACTGCTCTACTAACCATCAGAGCTACCAATGACTTGGGATAACCCTGTGGAATTCTTCTAGTCTATCTGTATTTGCGTTATAAGCTAACGTCTACCCTAAAATCCTTCCCCCTTCGTATTCAGGAGCACGCGTGCCGGTCTTCGGAGTCATCAATTCACTGTCTCCACCTCAACATCACGTACAAAGAAATTTAGCACCACGTTTCTTTATCGTACTTCCAGAACTTGGAATTCTTTGAAAGTAGGTACATGTGTTCCCTCCTTCCTATAACATGGGTTCCTTTAAAAGAGGCGTGAAAAAGCACCTTTCGGGCCGGCAAGGTGGAGGCGGCTAGAGCAGTGTCTGAACTGCACTAGCTGCCTTCGCATATGGACTCTTCTTACCGCTTGACAGCAGGTGGTGTTGAGTCATTTGTTGTGCTTTGTATAAAAAAAAGTGTCGAAATATTCCATCTACTTAGGTTTGGACATTTCGCTTTCACCGCTCGTGCATTAATTGTTGCCTCTGTGGTTTAGCGGTGGTGACCTATCTCAGATCTAGAGGTTCGATTCCCGTGGGGGCAGAAATTTTCTGCTCGATTTGGATGGTGGCAGGGCTTTTCTAATAAACACATGCTTTCTGAGGAGCTCGTGGCGTAGTGGTTTGAGCGCTTTGGTATTACGAAAACAAAGCAACTTTCGCCATGGTCGATCCCGGGATGGGTCAATCAAAATTTGTTGTCTCGAGCTCGTCCGTGCTTCGGAAGGCACGACTTCGTTAACTTCGTTAACCCACCAACCCGCATTGGGCCAGCGCGGTGATGTTATGGCCAATGTCCTCATGTGTTTCTCCCATGCAGGAAGGCCTGAGCAGTGGGACGTGATGATTCTCCTTTATTCTCACTGGTTCGATTCATTAGTTCGATCGTCGAATAACCGCCGTTCGTCCCCTTTTATTTGCGAATGTATTACGATCAAAATATTGGTTTGTATGTCTTAATAGAGTCAACATTCTAGAAGTCCCATCCTCGCATTCAGTTAAGCGGCTGATTTAACCAGACGGCTGCGACAGACTCATAGCGATTTCAATTCTCACTCATCTTATTCTCGCTTTGCGTCGCTGGTGTAAAACCACCTTTACAGCAGAGTAGGTACAGAAAGTTTGTCAAGTGTCAATATATCAATTTAGTTTAAAATAACTTTCACTTTCACATATATAATTATGACACCGTTGTTCAATGATACGTCATATCATTAATTTGTCTAGACTATAGTTGTTTACTGGTCACTCGTGTCCGTAGATACGCAAATATAAAAATCATACAGACGAATTGATAACCTCCTCCTTTTTTTGAAGTCGGTTAAAAATAGGACGTTTTCTGCAAGTTATACACTGCGGTGCGGTGTTATACACGGTGTTGTGTGGTGGTGTGTTGGTTGTCGTTATTTACTTCCAAACTTTGAACACAAAATCTACCTTAGAAGTGAATTTATCGCGCGATATTTCCCGTACCTTTTCAAAAGTTCCTTCCATTAATGTATCAATGATTAAATTATTATATTAATGCCCAAATGCATTGCAAGCGATATGTAAGTAAGGTATCCTTCTTTATAAAGTCAGCACATTTCATATTCAATAAGTCATAATGATTAGGTACAAGGACAAGCTTATCTTATGATTATCCTGCACGAATTTTTCAGATTTTTCTAGATTGATTAAATGTTTTCCTCTTTGTATGTGATATAGTGCGTTTCGTTTTCCCTTAAACAGTTTTCTAATCATATCATCATGAAATACCTCTTACAAATACTTACTAAATGCCCATAGCTTTACCGGCTAAAAAGCGTAATGGTTTTCTTAAAATCAAAATAAATAATCTTTTTATATAAATATAATCAAGGTACTCAGTTTTTAAAATCGACTCATTGTTTTGCTCTATCGCACCATTCGCACCTGAGAAATAGCGGTGCATTATTCCTATTTTTCTAGCAGTCATAAATCCAGATTCGCCGATGGCGATGGCCATAAGGCCGAGTGGTCTGTGCCCCCTTGCTATACAGGTTACTCGGTCAGGGGTCCCGGGTTCGAGTCTCGGTGGGAGCAAATGTTTGTATGATAAGTACCGAGCATTTGTTCACGAGTCATGGATGTTTATATGTTTATTTAGTATGTTTCTAATATTTATAACATTACTATTATTTAGCCGTTATCTAGTATCCATAACACAAGCTCTTAATGATGCTTACTTTGGGCTAGATAATAGGTGTGTGTTTGAATATTATTATATTTTTTCCTCAATGTTTAGTGATAACTTTCTAAGTTCAAAGCTAGATGGGTGACTAACAGCATATGTTATTTCCTACTATCGTATCGTTTTACTAAAAATTATTTAAACAATAATTAAAACTGACTCCAAAAAATTGAAAAGGATAAAATAATTAAATTTTAGTAGGTACTCATCCCCTAGGAACATATTTTTAGAGTCGGTGCTTCACTATCTATGGTTTCTGGAAACAACTTAGCACCAACTCCAAAAATATGTTCCTAGGGGATGAGTACCTACTAAAATTTAATTTATCCTTTTCAGTTATTTGG
Organism: Nymphula nitidulata; assembly: GCA_947347705.1. Classification (NCBI taxonomy): domain Eukaryota; kingdom Metazoa; phylum Arthropoda; class Insecta; order Lepidoptera; family Crambidae; genus Nymphula; species Nymphula nitidulata. The sequence goes on from OX374639.1 coordinate 8,013,250, forward strand.
AGTCGGTTTTAATTTTTGTTTAAATAATTTTTTTTCACAATTTTTAGTGATAACTTTTGAAGGTCAAAGCTAGTGACCGTGAGCTTATATTAATTTCTACTATCGTATCATTTCACTAAAAATTCATAGGAAAGCAAAAATTCGCAATTTCGCATATGTAGACAACTTAATTTTTCCAGTTTTTTTTATTTAAAAACCAAACTACCCAATGGATTTTCAAAAAATTTTTATGGGACCAAATGGGAACTATTCCGCATCGAACATAAAAAGAATCATTAATATCGTTTCATCCAGTCAAAAGTTCTCAGGTAATAAACATAAAATAAAAAATAAAAATAAAAACATACAGACGAATTGATAACCTCCTCCTTTTTTTGAAGTCGGTTAAAAAGTCATAGGAAAGCAAAAATCAACAAATTTTGATTAAAGAACCAAACTGCTTAAACGATTTTAAAAAATGTTTTAGGGGACCAAATAGAAACTATTTCGCATCGAACAAAAAAGAATCACGTAAGTAAATCGGATCAGAAATCGGCGTAATCGGTGTAGGTACATGACATTAAAAAACCTACCAACCGAATTGAGAAACTCCTCGTTTTTTAAGTCGGTTAAAAATATCTATTTCCTCTGATAAAGGTACAAAATAAAAATAGAACAAATAACATCAAAAACGAGTAAAATATATTCTTTTCCTTCGTAAGTAAGTAAGTAGTTTTACTTTGATTTTGACATGATTTGACTTTGGGTGATTTAACAATCTCCAGATAAGATTTATTCAAAGAATAACTTTGACAAGTTGACAGTTAATCTATAGAAAATCTGTCAAAATGTTAGAATTATTCTCTAGATAAAAATTATCTGAGGATTGAAAAATCAGCCCTAAGACTGTAGCGACTATAACAGTCTAAGTCAAATCATTGGATCACCTATAACATCATGTGTGGATGTCCAAAAATTATTACCTTGGTTAACCGTTTGTTTGTATTTATAAATTAACGCCAGAAAAATAAATATGATAGAAATTTTGATTTTATCTCAGACAAACTAACTTAGCAGTCGCATTTTAAAACGGAATATAATAAACTGACCAACTAAAAATACTAAGTTAGCTACTAAAAATCTGTATTGCTCCACTATTCGACGATTTGTCGCTGAAATCAGATTTTTTTGTCGCTCACTTAGTATTTTCGTTGGTTACTCGTATGTTAAATACAAGCTTTTTAAAACAGACAAATGAAATATTGCACTATAAGGAACCGGTTTTAGTTGCACATCTGTTGATAAAGAGATAACATAAAATTAATTTTTGTACTTAGACGATATGTTTCCAGGAATTGATGTTGTCAATTTATTTCCCGAGTTTGCATTAGATATAGATTTTCTTGGTTCTGTACATGTAACTATAAAATGTTTAGCTGTAAGCTGTACCATATTTTATTGTCATTTGTTTTTGTAACCAATTAATAACATTAAGGCTAATAATATAAGTCAATGCATTAGGGTCAAAAACTTGTGAAGTCTCAGATTCCAGACACAAAAAATACGTAATATAATAATAGTAATGAAAACAGAATTGATTATAAGCGAAAAAATCCCGATATAGGTAATTTAATATTTTTGTAAAAAAAAAATCTGTTTTGTTAATAGGTACTGTGTAGTATAAACTTAAATATCCTTAAAAATATGTACGTATTCCCTATTGGTTTTTAATAGTCACAGACTCCCGGGAGTATACCGTAGCTTATCTAATCAACCACCAGAATATTTGAATACTTCAAGATGATATAATAATGTTACGTCACTTGCGTATAGTGTCACAGTATAAAAATGTGAATAAATTATATTACATGTTGTGTTTACTTTTCATATCGAATAATTAATTGCATAATAAGCTTAAAGCTATATGAAATGAATGAACTCTGATAATTATATCACGGAATTACCAACTCTATAAAAATATATATAGATATTTAGTACTTACAAATAAAATTTTACTATAAGTTATTTGAATGGAAAAAAAACTTATATTTTATGTTAGTGGAACTTAGACATGTAATTAATCTAAAAAAACACACATTTAGTAATACCTGTCTGCTAAATTGATGTTACCTATTATTTACGGTCATACCTAATAAGTATTGGTACTATCCACAGAGACAGATAGTGTTGCCGTGCATTATTTGTGCATATATTTTGCTAAAAATATCAGAGTTGCTTGGTAACTAACCTGTGGTAGGTCCAATATCTATCTCTGTGGATATAGTATATTGGGGGCCGTTAGTAAACAATACTGGAATATAATGCATAAAATGTATGAAATTAAAATATAATACCACGTTAAAAATTATAAAACAGATTATAGTAGATTTCGTAATGTCATTACAAATTCTTCAAATCAATGCAAGGTACCTACACTAGAAAGTTACGATTTTTACTAAGTTAAACAAAAAAAACTCTCATAATATTTTATTAGAGATTAAAATTAATTAACGCAATACCATTAGTTAGATTTCGTATTAAGTTAATTTCTGTTGGTTACCTACGCGTAATATAGTCGTTAAATTAATTTAATACTGTGTCTGTTATTAATATAAATTTGTCAAAAATGGAAATGGTATTCTTTCGAATGTTACTAGGCGTTGGTAGATAGGTATTTGGTTTTAGTGGCACATTATTAGGTTTACCGTTCTGTTAAATTAATTTGCATAATTTCTTAATGTTATTCCTCATAAGATATTTAATCAATATATTTTTATTAGGATGTTTAGAAAATTAATTTTTTTACGATTTATTTCTTGAGTTCATGTATAAAATTAATTAGTATTCTGAAATTTGAAGTACGTATGCAGATACTTATTGCAAAGCAAAGTTAAAATAGTAGAAAATGGACAGATGAATAATGGATGGACAGATGAATAATAATAATAATATTCATACACTCTCAAAATGTTTTATTTAAGCGTAAAAAATATTTTAAATGTTTTCTTAATATGGCCAGAACAATTTATTATACATTTTAAAAATAAGTAATATTCGTGAAACGCTTAAAATTTAAATAAGAAATAAAATAATTACTTACTAAGCGAAGCTATCACAATTTGGTTGATCTTGCTTCCTTCCGAGCAATATTTTTTCACTGTGTACTTCAGCATTTTTAAAAATAACAATACACTGGCACTTAAAAAAGTTTGAATAACTTTAAATATAAAAAGAAACTTATAGTAGGTTTCAATCACAGTCAGAGTACTATACGGCGCGGCCCGCGCGCTCCCTACCGTTTTGAACGACAAATGCGGTGGATTTCTCTCATGATACCTTAATACTCCTTATACTATGTGAGCCCGGTAACATACTGAACGTATGCGGTGTTTCTGTGGACGACATAACCGACAAATTACACGGGAGGTTGTAACGGTACTCTCACAAACCACACAGATAAATAATGGGATTCATTATGACGTCAGCGGAAACCGGCAGAGAACTCTACGGATTTGGGGGTACCATACCAATGGCAGAAAAGAAAAGTTAAATTTTAATACAAAATATTTAACATTATTTCGCCTCTTCAATTGCGAAGATCCCCATATTTGTATTAATAAAAATAAAAATACACTTTTAAATTAAAATTGGAGAAAGAGCGTGAAAAAACAATAAGTAACATTTACATGTTTAATTTTGTGCGTTTTTAACGCAAAGTAGGTATTGTAAGACATATAAATTAAGAAATAAAATGATGAAAAAAGTATGCTGCCTCGACCCGAAATTCCCGAATGTTGCACGCTGGGCAAAGGTCTCACACAGACAGACACTATAACGTTGTAAGTTAAAATTATTTTTATTGTGATAGTTAAACTACAAATGGGATCTATGACGATTCGAAAGTACTTCTTGAGGGGCCTATATAATAAAGAGATTTTAATGACATTTATGTTTGATTTGTGCGTTTAAAATAACACCTACTTTATTATAACAATTACAAATAAAGAACGTGGTGAGATAAACGTTGCTTTAAAAACCATTTTAAAAAAAGGGTAGAAAGAGGTAAAGGAATTGGTAGGTTACACCTAGTGCTCCGGTGGCGTTGGTGGTTATCGCGTCTGGCTAGACCCCAGGAGACGCGAGCTTGATTCCCGCCTCGAGCACATAATTATTTCAAAGTTTTCTTTCTTTATTTGTAATTGTAACATTTTTTTTACAAAATAGTAGGTCCCTGAAGGCCCTGAATGAGGTGGGAAGAAAAACATGCATAGAAAGAGTTAGGGAGCCCCACATAACATCAGTTAATAAATAATTCATCAATTTTAATAAGTTATATGCAGCGAGACATCACGAAAAATAAGCTATTAGCCGGCGCTCGGATCACAAGGTGCCATGACGTCATCTGCGTATAATCAGGCCAACTTAAAAATCAATAACTTCCCTATTTATTGACGGATTTAAATATTTTATTTTATCTAATTGATATTTTTAGCTTTATTTTTTTATACTACTTCCAACTGCCAGTACACAACAAAGTTGTGAACACTATTGGTAGCAAGCCGAGCGGACTTAGAAAAGCCCTACCACCAACCTAACAGAGCAAAAAATTTCTGTCACCGCGGGAATTGAACCGCGGGCTTCTAGATCTGATCAAGATGGGCTGAACCACACAGGGGCTGTAGCCAGGATTTTTTTTTTATGCAATTAGATGACAAACAAACTGACGGCCCACTCGGTGTTAAGTACAACCAACCACCACCACCTACAATAACAAGGAAAAATTACTTGATACTCAAATTGCGATGTCATCATGAGGCCTAAGATGAAATGCCGTCCATGCACTGTAATTACACTGGCTATCTTTCCCCTCAATCCGAAACACAGCGAACTATTCCGCGGCCAAAATAATAAAGGCGGTGGTACCAGGCAACCCTACATATGGGCCTGCCACCTAGTATATTTTAGTAAAATAAAACAAAACACTTATTTTATTCAATATCAGGAAATTCCCATTAGTGCGAGTCTGGAGAAAAAAAAACTTTAATTCAGGTATTTTTAAAATAGTTCGTTACTTGCTAGTGTACCTGAAGTAAAAAAAGTATCATCATCATCACCAGCCTATATACGTCCCACTGCTGGGCACAGGCCTTCCTACATAGGAGAAACATATAAGGAATTTGGGCTATAACACCACCACGCTGGCCCATTGCAGGTTGGTGGGTTAAAACGGCTGCAGGAACAGCCGGAAGCAACGGGACCGACCGAAGCAAAAAAAGTATAAAAGTACATAATCCTTTGACGACCGGCTTGCCGAGTGGTCTGTACTCTGTACTGTACCCCATGCTAAACAGGCTACTCGGTCAAGAGATTCCGGGTTCGAATCCCGGTAGGAGCATTAAATGTTTGTATGATGAGTACGACATTTGTTTACGAGTCATGGTTGTTTATATCTGTATTTAGTATATTTCTAATCTTTATATGCATATTATTATCATTATTTCTCCGTTATCTAGTATCCATAACACAAGCTCTTAAGTGATGCTTACTTTGGGCTAGATAATAAGTGTGAGTGTGTGAATATTATTACCTATATTATTATCCTCTAATAAATTGTTGAAAAGTTGACATTGGTTTGCTTCGTAAAATAAGTATAATAAACAATAACTATGTATTAAGTATGTTTTTATTAATAGTTGTCGTAATAATAGTTGTTTGAATTGATGTCATCAATCTTATATCATTAACATTTTTAATAAATTTTGAAAAAAAAACATATTTTTAAAATTTTAAAACAGTATAACTTCAACAATATTTCATATCTTTTAAGTTTGAATTGTTTTTATGGGTAACAGTAGCGTACTTATATATTCCGATTTTGTGAATAAAAACGCCATATGGCAACATCCCAATTCCGATATTCCTAGCATTCTATTCACTAGTGTACCTAAAAGTAAAAAAGTGTAAAAGTAACATAATCCTTTAATAAATTGTTTAAAACGATAACATTATTAAATGTTGATGTTGTTCTTCTTCGTTAAATAAGTATCTTTGTATTTTATTAGCTATTATACTAGTCACCAACTTCAGTTATGTAATTAGCCAAAGTCTAAAACTAAGAATATAACTGGTTTTTTTTTGTTACACCAACTCTACCATTCTGGCCATGTTTCTAATAATCATGTCATTTCCCCCGATATTTGGAAGAGATTGATGTGATACAGAATGTACATGTTACTGCTAAAGCCCGTAGTATGGTAAATCTTAGGATTTACCCAACTAAAGCACAACACTAACCTTTTCTCTTGCTGAAGGCAGCTCTCCAGTCTATTAGCGTCCGGGGAGAAGAAAGTGTACACCCAGGCTCTCACCCACCAAAACCCTCAGCGATGCAAATCTTGGCTGCTTCTGCCGAAGTCGCCAGGGCAGTTTGACCGATAACGGTCCCATCAATTCCGTCATAGTTGGGTTGGGGGGGGTGAAAATAACAATAATACTTTTGACATTGGGTACCTACTTTTTTGGTACGTTGATATACATTCTCTGCTAATTTTAATTATTTTTTTCGCTGGGCGGCACTGCACTGCTAAAGGTTATATTTTTTTAACTACAAACATTGTAATTTATTATTTGACTACACGAGTTTGTTGCCGGAATCTTCTCGGTAGTTCCACTTTTGGAACCGGTGTAAATTCAGACATGACAGACAGACAGAGACTATGACGTTAGTTAATAATTATATTTTTTGTGATAGTTGTAAGAATGTGTTTTTTTGACGATTTAAAAGTGCTTCCTTGTGGCCTATTTAAATAAATAAAAAATCCTTTCTTTCTTTCATCACCATCATCCAACTGCGCACCGACTGGGCTGTGTAAGCCGGGTAACGGCACAACACTAACCTAACCTAATCTATCGGTAAATGCTAGGTAGGAGTTACCGGTAAATCTTAAGATTTACCAAACTTCGGGATTTAGTAGTAGCATAATGTATTATGTATTATACAGGGTGGTGCCGTCAATACGACAATAAATTCAAACATGTGCTATATTAGTTCATAGAAATGGTTGCCCACTTTTAAAAACATGTTATTCATTTGATAATTTCATGACATTTGTATGAAATAGTATAACATCGGCTGCATTATTTCATAGAAATGTCATGATATTATCAAATGATTAACATGTTTTTGAAAGTGCCAAACCATTTCTATGAACTAATATATTTGGATTTATTGTTGCATTGACGGCACCACCCTATATACTTAGCTAACAGTTTACAACAATACGCGCCTTGTATTAAGATATATTAACATGAAAGGACTAAGATGAAATGCCTTCCATGCCCAGTAATTTTGTTACAAATAGATGACAAGCAAGCTAACGGCCCGGAAGCCACTGCCACTATCAGGTGGTAAGTAGCTACCGTCGCTGTCTATGTATATAGCCAACAAAGAAAGTCACTTGGTGTTACAGATGCGTTGAAAAATAAGTTAGTACTATATTTACATACAAACATCCATGACTCGTGAACAAATGTTTCTCCAAACTCATCACACAAATCACCCACCGAGACTCAAACGCGGGACCACTGTCTTAGTAGACAGGGGTATCTGACCACTCTACCAGACGGATGTCAAATTAAATGGCGTCTGTTCGGGTATATATTTTATAAAGTCACTATCATCGAGCGCACTTATGATTAATTAAAATACTAGACAATTTTTAACTCATTTCACTTTCTCTCGACCTCGTAGCTTATAAATGAACTAGTTATCAAACAGAATTGAGCACAAACATGGCGGGCCTTTGGCATTCCTAAAACTAAGCAAACTTTAATCTGTCAAGCGGCGTTATATCTCTGGAGCCCTATGACAATTGAAAATCAATTGTGTCTGGAATCTGATTCTTGACGGGTTCAAAAAGTTACTGAACAAAATTAAATGCATTATAATATCAACATCATCATCACCAGGCTATGTATGTCCCACTGCTGGGCACAGACTTTCCTACATGGAAGAAACGCATAAGGAGTTTGGACCATACACCACCACATTGGCTCAATGTCGTTTGGTGGGTTAACGCGCTTAACGTGCCTTCCGAAGCACGGAGGAGCTCGAGTTATAAATTTTAGTTGTCCCATCCCGGGATCGACCATGGCGAAAGTTGCTTTGTTTTCGTAATCAAAACCAGAGCGCCTAGAACCTAGTGGTTTTAAATTTGCCATAACAGGTTTTCTAGTATACAGGATGGTGCTGTCAATGCGACAATAAATTAAAATATGGGCTATATTCGTCATAGAAATGGTTTGCCACTTTCAAAAACATCTTATTCATTTGATAATTTCCGGACATTTCTATGAAATAATGCAGCCAATTTTATACAATTTCATGAAATTATCAAATGTATAAGATGTTTTTGAAAGTGGCAAACCATTTCTATGAATTAATATAGCCCAGGTTTTATTTTATTTTTTTAATTTTTTTTATTTTTTATTGTCGCATTGACAGCACCATCCTGCCTGTATAAACAGATTCACTCTTAAAAATCTGTCAAGCCGTTTAGGCTATAGAAGTTCACAATGAAACAGAAACCCACAGTGGAATGCACAGTGACATAGATATAATCTCTGAAATCATTATCCTCTTTCTGGCGCAGTCGGGTAAAAACTACAAATCTGCACGTGCAGTTTTTTTAGAAGAAAACGAAACGTCGTTTTCTTAAAAACGAAATCTGCGAAGTATTTAATAAATATCTGTCTTATGTGAATAAATACATATTAAAATTAGCGAAATATTATACGGTGCTTTCGTGTTAGCGGAGAATAAAATGATCGTCAACGCTAGATTTTCGTCAGCATTTCAAGTTATTTTATATGCCTATTATAATAGTGACGTCACAGGGGTACTGACCGCTATATCAGATGGCATATAACGTCGAGTTTACTATCTAAACTTGAGGTACCGGATTCGAATCCCGGTAGGGCAATTGTTTCTATTTGGATGAATACTTACGAACATTTTGTTCACGTGTCGTCTATGTCATTTGGAATATTCAAAGTAATATCTTAGAATAATATTAAACAAATAAAAATATCAAAACTGTAAGAGAATCATATCCTAGGATGGGAACCAAATTATAAAAGAAGGGTTCGGGTGCATAATTTTTGCCATATATGCTTAGATAATTTTCGAAATAGGTACCTTACTTAGGTACGTATTTCGATTTCAAACATTGGACAGAGCAAAGAGGAAAGGAGAGGGCTATGCTTGGTGTTTCGCTGCGTCATCTAATCAGAAATGATGAGATCCACAGGAGAACTAGTTCGCTGGCATAGCGCTTAAGAATTGCGAGTCTCAAATGGCAGTTGGCAGGCCACATTGCCATCAGGAGGACTGACGGCCGTTAGGGCGAAAAAGTCCTCGAGTGGCGGCCGCGTACCGGGAGACGCAGCGTTAGTAAGCCTCCCACAAGGTGGACCGATGATCTGGTGAGGGTCGCGGGAAGCCGATGGATGAGGGCAGCGCATGGCTGATCAGTTTGAGGTCTATGCCCAGCAGTGGGCGTCTCTCGGCTGATATGATGATGATTCATTTACACAGTAAGAATACATATACTAGCTTTTGCCTGAGCTTTTGCGGAGAAAATATATCGTTATGTTATAATCCAGAAAGCGGTCTATATATGGAGGTTGGCCGATGATACTGTACGGTATAAAGTGGAAAAGTGGAGCTAAAGGCTAATCACTGGTACCCTAGAAGAGGAAAAAGGAGAAGGGCCGACCTCTAGAAAAGTGGGAAGATGACCTCAGGCTTGCTGCCGGGCCATATTGGATATGAGTGGTAAGAGACAAAGCGTATTGAAGGGAATTTGAAGAGGCCTATGCCAAGAGGCACACGATAACACGAAGTTACACTGCCACGCCTGCCTGGCCACGGGAACGGGCGGTAGGGATACAATTTAGTGAAAAATCATAAATACTTATCATTTTTCAGAATAAATGGCTATTTTATATATTTATTTATATATCTGTAACCTACCATCATTAAAAGACTTTTAAAAAGTACCTATTGTTAGTAGAGTTGAATGAAATGGATAGTTGTTTGGCCGGATACCGGATACCAGATATCCGGCGAGCAGCGAGGCCTGATGGCCTAATATTCGGCGGCTGGGTACCAAGAACCGAACTACCTTATTGCAACTTTCTTAGACCCCAGATTTAAGACAAACTATTCGGGTACATTTGCAGCCGAAAGAGCGCGACAGAAGATCTTATTGGAGTATATAAAAATTACTTGCGACGAGTCTTCTAGCAGTGGTAGTTCATCGCCGTCTCCAACGCCTGCTACAAGAAATAGAGAAAATGAAACTGATTCGAATGTTACTCGGGAATCTCAAGACACCATTTGGGATTGTTTCAATGAAGTGGAAAATGGAAACAATAGCCAGTGTCGCGATCAAGAGAAAAACCCAATTGCAAGCGAGATCGACTACTATTTGAAGACAGTTCGAATTGATCGCAGCCGCGATCCTTACACTTGATGGTCGATTAACTCGAAACAATATCCACATTTGACAAAGTTTGCCAAAGTGTACCTTTCAGTTCAGCTCCTTGCAGCAGTGTTTATAACTTTATAGTGAGAGGCTGTTTTCCAAAGCTTTAAAAAACGTAGACGTGATTTCCTCATCTATAAGATGTTAGTCACGGAATAGATTGTTCTGTGATGTTTGCTGTGATGTTTCATGAACGGAGAAAGCATATGCGCGAATAATTTATAAACAATTCAATGACCTACTAAACCTAAGTGTAGGTATATTACACCTGTCTTCAATACAGTTGTTTTTTCCTTATCATTTCATCTTTCGAAAGTTTATTTGTCACTTGATCACGTCGTAATTATTGAACCGTTGAAATTCGGATGGTAACTGGTACTGAGTTCTGAGAATAATAAGTAATTTAAGAGAGATACAGTTATTACTCGTATTAATTGCAATGAATTAAACGCAGTGGTCATCGCTGTTTTATTTGAAGGTTTGATCTGAAAATTATAATTTATAATTTAAATATTTGAAAAGTTGTTTCGGTTAATTTAGTATCTGAAGGCGCGTATAGCAACAGAAAAAGTAAGTTTTTAAACGACAAAGATTTCAAAATGTTCTCGCCTGATGGTAAGCGGTTACCGTAGTTTGAAATTACTGGGCATGGAAGGCATTTGACGACCGGCTGGCCGAGTAGTCTGTAGGTCTTACTATATAGGGTAGAGAGAGACCTAGTGGTCAAGAGAGGTCCTGGTGTTAATAAAGCTTACTTTGGGCTAGATAATAGTTATAAATGTATGAATATTTTTTTCATCTTAGGCCTCAGGATGACAATGCACCTGCATTACCAAGAGATTTTTACCTTTTTATTGCATGTGTCTATAGGCGGCGGTTACCACCCACCACGGGCCGTCAGCTTGTTTGTTTGTTCAACTAGATGTGTATATTTAAAAAAGCGGTTACTGTAGCCCATAGTCATAGACGCTCACAGCACCTTGGGCACCGTAGACATCAAGAGGGCGTCAAGAGGAAGCAGCATAACAGACGAATTTCTCTGCTCCCAACAAAAAAACCTCTTAATGCTTCGTATGGAGCTCTGGTGAGTTATCTTCCCGCAGAAACACGACAGTCTAAAGTGCAAAGTACCTAATACCATTCAGATGCGATCTTCGGTAAGGTGGAGGAACTACCCCATCAGTCGGGAGAACAAAGTTTGAATGGAAAATATCACACAATGTGTCTGTAATTTCAATTACAATAGGGATACCAACTGTTCAAATTAAAATATAATTTTGACATGTTAAAAAATTAAAAGCATGTAAATTTAACGCTAGAACAAGTACTCAAAGTTGCAAAAAGTGTTTGAGATTTTGAACATGTCAATTTTAGCAATGAGTACGAGATGAACAGATTAAAAAGTACTATGTTAGTTTTATGGATGAAATCTGCGTTCGGTAGAAATCAGTGCTCTGAGGCAAAAGAGCTAGAAAATGAACATTTTGCACGGTGTTGCAGAACGAATATAGTCACTAAATAATCTGAAAGTGGGTAACTACAGATAGAAATAGGGGTATGGGATTTGAGATGGTAAGTGGAAGCTATCGTCTATGGACACCTGCAATATCAAGAATATTCTGCAGCTAATTACAATTAACTCTCTATCAATGTAACACGGCCAAAGACTTCAGTGCTTCAGAGGCACTGTCAAATATTTAAGTATTGTCAAAGTATGGGCAAACGTCAAATTGGGCACTCTTCTTTCTACCTTAATAAAAAATTCACGCGAACTTTGAGGATCCAGCCGTTAGTCATGATATTTTTAAATGATGGGTATTAATTTATAAGTGACAGACCGTTATTACAAGAAACATTAACTTATGAACGGTCATTTGAAAACTGCAAGGGGTCCTGTCCTTTAGCACCAATACTTGCCCGACACAAGATTCTGCCATTGATATAACTTTAACCCCATTACATACGGAACCGAGACGTGGCCGCTTACAATGGGCCTTATACAAAGGCTCAAAGTCACCCAAAGAGCAATAGAGAGGGCTATGCTTGGTGTTTCTATGCGTGATCGAATCAGAAATGATGAGATCCGCAGGAGAACTAAGGTCGCTGACATAGCCCAAAGAATTGCGAGTCTCAAGTGGCAGTGGGCAGGTCACATTGCGAGGAGGACTGACGGCCGTTGGGGCGGAAAGGTCCTCGAATGGCGGCCGCGTACCGGGAGACGCAGCGTCGGTAGGCCCTCCACAAGGTGGACCGATGATCTGGTAAGGGTCGCGGGAAGCCGTTGGATGAGGGCAGCGCAGGACCTATCGGTTTGGAGATCCTTGGGGGAGGTCTATGCCCAGCAGTGGGTGTCTCTCGGCTGATATGATGATGACAGAGATTGAAACAAGAAGCGGTACATTTTCAATTTCCTGTTATGGACTTGCAATACATTCAATTACCCCGTCAAGCATCAGATTTCAGACACAATAGATTTTTCAATTGTCATAGACCTCCAGAGGTACAACGTGCTTGACAGATTAATACTTATTTGGAGAAAAAACCTCGTCACTTCTAATACCTACAAGAAGCTCAGCAAGTTTGTTTCCCTCTGAACGTCTTTATAATGATAAAAAAAAAAATCATTACTATTATTTTAAAATAATGCATATCTTTAGTAAAGAAATAAAAATCGAGCAACAAATAAAATTCGTGCAACTTCAACGTGTTTATCGTCACTCACTTTTGAGCTTTCATGTAGCCCGTTTTCAGACAGTTCAGTTCAATTTTGTGTAAAATTTTTATCTAATATTAAGGTCATAATAAAGAAAAGTAAGTAAGAGTTTTAAAGAGTGAAAATATTTGTTGATCCGGAAAACTTGAACATCATTATGTGGGTCCTAAAGGTAATTCACCATCAAGATGCCTTCTATTTGCGCACTCTATGTAGAGTTTTCTTTTCTTCCAAAATCTTGATATTAATCTAGTAAATTTGAAATTAGTACTGATAAAGGTCTTCGATGATTCACGGGTTGTTTTGCGATGCAAATGACGCTCATCAGAATTTTGTTTGTGGAACTTTTTAGCTTTGATGGCCCGAAATTTTTTTTGTACAAAAGCACGTTAAATGACTCAACACCATAGGAAGAAAAGTGTTAAGAGAAGTATATATACGAAGACAGCTACCACACCTTGCCGGCCTAAAAGGCCTATTTTGAAGGAACCCATGTTAGAGCCGAAGAACATCAGATAATCATTTAAAGATTTTTTCTAGTTTTAATATTTTTCTATGTAAATATATATATTTTTTACCTACACTGAGACTTATAAAAACTAAACGGTAAATTGATGTTAGAAGAAGCTAGCAAATTAAATGAAATAAAGAGTTTTTAAAACATGAAGCAAAAATAAAGGTTATGTCTGAATCGCGAAAAGGACACAAGCGATAAATGAGCAAGTAGATACTTTAAGCGGATTACGCAACAGGCGGCCGCGACATTGGCCGTAAACGAGATAACCATGACTTAACAAATGTATTTACATATAAAATATATTTAGTATGAATAATCAGTGGTTACCTTAACACGGCGCGGGGTCGACGCACCCGCGGTGCACGCTTCATCTGAACTAGCTTAGCGTGAAAACATACGACATGAAATATCGTTAAAGAACGCTACAAATTTAGAGACGGTTTTTAAAATATTAATTAGGAACTGTTCATTGAGTACAGATGCATATTTACCTTAAGGGGCTACCTCGTGCACACTAGCGACACCAATTTATTGTTATTAATTATGGTGAATTTAGAATATCATAAACAAAACTTTTAGAGAATTGCTAAAGAACGGTATTTGTAATTTTTAAAGATGTATCTTGTATAAAGTGTCTACCTACAAGTAACCAAATTTTTTATTATTGTTAAAAGTGGCCACTGTCGGCAATAATGAAAAAATAGGTAACATGTAGAGGAATATCTTATACCGAACACATCCCAAAAAATTACAAATACCATTCTTTAGTCATTCACTAAAGCGTTTTTGTTTATTATGTTCTATATTCACCACAATTAATATAAATCAAGTGGTGTCGCTAGTTCCGACGAGGTATCGCCTTAAATTAATAATAGACTATATTTTTTTTACTATAAGTTTAAAACCGTCTTGCTGGAAAACTCGGCTGAAATGATGATGATGATGAAATACAGTTTCATTGTTATTATTTTCTTTCTCTCTATGTTGTCTGCCTGTATTATATTGTTCCCCCTTTTTTTACGTCAACATCATGCACCAAGATTTTATCTAAGCACTTAACTGGTGTCTTTGTCGTACTTCCAAAACTAGCAATTCGTTTATTAGAACAACACATGTTCTTTACTCTTTACTTCCCATGACATTGGATGAGGTTTTTTTCGAAAGAGGGGTTAATCCGTCACTCTAACTTCTTAAATATTTTATCATAAATTATGACGGTTTTCTGTGTTGTAATTTCCCGTATATTCCGCTCCTGAGACATGCGTTACGTGCAGTAATTACCTGCAGCACTCGCCTTCGTCGAATCCCGGCTATTTATATCTCAGCATAATTTTATTGTGGACAAGCGCCGGCGCCGCGCCGTTCGGGACCACGCAGTCATTACATAGCATAGCCATTACTTACTTTTTCTCGCGTCCTCGCAATTTATGGTCCGGCCGCGCAGGCTCCGAGCAGAAATAGTTCAAGTGAATTTCTAAATTAAAATATTTTCTCTTCGCTTCATTAGTTTCCCGTGATAATATTTTTTTTATTACATAAATATACTTCATGAATTTTACAATACCAGAAACCTTTTAGGATATGATGTAGGTCATTCAAAAATCAGCTAATTTCTTACTACATTTCGGTCGAGTGGGTTTTGCAGATTAGGATGTAAATATGTTGATGTTTTGCATGATATACTAACTGATATAGTTTAAGAGACGCTGGTCGAAATCAAACGAATCGAAAGTGAATCTACCTATAGTAGGTATATCTTTGATGGTTTTTGTTTAGAAGTTTCAGTATGTACAGGCAAGAGCAGAAGTAGGTAACTCTAGGGATAATAATAGGTAGTCTAAGGATTTTTATGATTTGGTTATTATGGTTTCTCTTTAGATGACATCAATTCGTCTGTGTAATAAATCAATAATAATTTCGGTGTTCAAACCATCAAACTGAAACGCTGACGTGACGCTGAGTTGAGACGCTGAGGGGAAGCTCTGCGAGCCTATCCTCCTCTCCCTTGGGGGAAAAGTGGGCGTGTGGGGCTCTTAACTCAACCACTAATTAAATTATTTTAGTTGTAAAGATATTGTATGTAAATATCTCCAAAGTCTGTCCTATGAACAGACGGAGGAGCTACTGATAGTACGTAAGTAGTTTTAAATAACATTGTTAGCCTAGGCACTTTTTCCTTAGTCAGTTAATTTGTCACTTTTACTTTTAATTATAAGTTGATTATTTTAATTTATTACAATCAGTACTTTTAAAATAACACATCAGCACTTTCTCGCCTAAAGCACAGGTTTCTAACCTAGTTTAGGTAAATTTAATTTCGCAACATGTTTTTATTATTTAAAATTTAATATTGTACACAGCGCCTATTTTTTGAATAAACATTTTATTATTATTATTTTTTACTAATCTCCTCAGAGATGCACCTCTCATCTGCTTCGACTTCTGGCCAACCCTTTACCGACGTAAAGGGTTGGCCAGAAAACAGACACCGTTGTCGGCAGGGTAGTTGACCGATGTCGGTCCCGTCTTGTGGGGAGGAATAACTAAAATAAAAGTTCAACTTAGAACTCGCGATAAAAATGTTTGTTTCATAGATATTTCGCGCGGGAAGTTATTGTACTTTTTTATGAGTTAGCAGTTTTTTGCGAATACAGAAATAGGCTTCGTTCTCATAATATTATATTCTCAAAATATTACATTCGCAAAACATTACATTCGCAAAAGATTATATTCTCTGTATAAAATATTACCTGTACAATGAAACAGAAAATATGTGAAAAAAATAATTGTCTTTTTTTTATTGAAATTGACGAAAAATAGTCCCTAATAAACGATGTTCATAATTTTATTTTAACTATATTATAAATGAGTGTGTGTGTGTGTTTTTCAATGTAAAATATGTTCAGTTTGATGGCCTGAACTCCAGGGGTTATGTTCCAATAGTATTTAAAATTACGTTGTAAATAATATTTGATTTTGATTATTCAATCCAAAGTGACGATATAATGCAAAAATTAGTTAGTTTGTTTGTTTCGCTTTCACGCCTAATCGACTTAACCGATTCAAATTAAATCACGTATGGAGATAGTTTGAGAACCTGGAAAGAACATAGGATACTTTTTAGGGCGATAACCGACCTCCACGCGGGCGAAGCCGCAGGCAAAAGCTAGTAGATAATATTTCTTCATGATGAAGATCTTTGCATCATCTTCTAGTAAGTTTGTTTCTACTCGGAGTGGACTCAAAGAAGTTAGAACCAATCAGACAAAGGCCTGCTGTAGATTTTAAAGCAGGTAAAATGTAATGAAACAGCTACCTTCGCAGTTACGTCATATCTAAATGATCACGCAATGAATTTATAATTTATTTTTATTATAACTACGTCGTATTCACAAACAATTATATTAAGATTTTATATCAATTTCAGTTATACCTAATGATCGATGCAAAAATACTATAAAAATCGCTAATAATATTTGAAATATGTAAATATCATTTAGACTATGAAAAATTATAGGAATTTGATTATTGTCTGACTGACGATTTCTCTAATCTATAACAGATAAAGATAAGTCCATCGCTTTTAGTTGCTTGACAACCTTTGCTAATTTTTGTATATTATTAAAAAAGAGTTATATCTAGTGTGTAGGTATAAGTTTTATAAAAATTAGAAAGTTATTTAAGTAGATATTGTTGCTTATATTTATTAATATACGATCTAGTTTTCTGTAGTCGTCTCTCTTGCTGTATATCCCGTCCATCCTGGTTGCCTGCAAGAGATTGCTCTTAACAATGAGGCCGCCCATTGGATAAACATTGTTAACATATTAATTTTAAAAAAATGGAATAAAAAAATATAGAATTACAAGTGTTAAATTAATAAAGTTATAAATCATAAAGCTAGGCAACAAAATAAAACCGACTTTAAAATAATTAAATTTAAGTACCTAGGTAGGTACTTATCGCATAAAAAAGGAATTGGTGCTTAATTTACTACTGTTTCTGGAAACAGCTTAGTACTATTGTTATACCTACCTGATACTTAAATTAAATTGCGAGGACGCGAGAAAAAGTAAGTAATGGCTATGTAAATACTTTTTTAATGTTGTAAAATCGGTTTTATTTTTCAAATTTTTAAGTGAATTCCTAAAGGTTAAGCTGGATGGGTGACCGTTAGCGCTATCGACTTGTCTGTCTCTCAGCCTTTGGTTGAAATACATAATATTGTTTCATATTATCGTATCGTACCACTGATAAAGTATTATCCAACTCCAAACTGTTACGGAAACCGGGTGAACTGATGATGTAAGGTAACTTCCATCATCATTTCACCCAAATATCCCGATAAAATTCAACTATTCGTCAATACGTACCTATAAAATTTAAAGGATTATCTTCCAACTCCTAACTGGTAAGGAGTTGTACCTTCCATCACCAGCTTATCAACATGAGATAATGACTAACAAAAGCAAATACTTGAATAGCTTTGGAAAGAATTAAAAGATGTCATACGTGCCTATAAAATTTGAGGTTTGCCCTTGATTTTCCTAGGATCCCATCATCAGATCCTGCTTTGATGACAATGGTACCACCTCATTAGTATACTCTAACTAATAAACAAAGAATTTTGAAAACAAGAGAAATCGATGAACATACATACAAAAAAATACATACTGTAAAACATAGAACATCCTTCTTTTTTGAAGTCAGTTAAAAATCTAAGACAGTCTGTGGAAAGAATATTGAAACCAGGTGTTAGTATGTTTGACAATATTGTTTATGTCATAAATACGTCTCATAAAATTTAATCGAAACTTAAACTATTACAAACATTTATTGGAATTTGCACGTTGGTTACAGAAATAAAATAAACTAATCTATGAACTACCTTCTTCTTCAGTACGTGTATTGCTTATGACTGTGCTGTCTATTTGTACAGTCAGCAACAAAAGACGTTAAGCACATTTCAAATAACAAAACACTACAGAAACGGCTCAATTTAATTGTGGAATATTTCATTGTACCTCATTATCTGATGTCAATTTCTTTTTATTTGTAAGTACTGTAGTCAGTCACATCTCACATATTAAATTTTATACATCACTGGCATTTTGTACACTCAGATGTGTTATACCTCGTGCACACTAGCGACACCAATTGATTTTTATTAATTATGGTGAATTTAGAACTTAATAAACAAAAACGCTTTAGAGAATTGCTAAAGAACTGTATTTGTAATTTTTAAAGATGTATCTTGTATGAATTGTCTACCTATAAGAAGGTAGCCAAATTTTTTATTATTGTTAAGAGTGGCCACTTCAGGCAATAATGAAAGAATAGGTTACATGTAGAGGAATATCTTATACCGAGCACATCTCAAAAAAATTACAATACCATTCTTTAGTCATTCTCTAAAGCGTTTTTGTTTATTATGTTCTAACACCACAATTAATATAAATCAAGTGGTGTCGCTAGTGGCGACGAGGTATCGCCTTAATCGACTTTCGTTGCTGACCGTATCGTGTTCTAGTAATAAACAAAGATTATGATTATGTCTCTCCGTCAGTTTTAACAAAATTTAGAACATGCATCACATCAGTCTACGTGTCAAGCTTAATTATAAAAGTGATTGATAAATATCCGTTAGCTGAACTGGCCTCGGATACAGGTAGGTAATAGGTATATTATGAATATTAAGATCATTTCGTTCGTATCGGTGTCACCGTGTATCCCGAACCCGACCTAGTGACATTGAAACGTTCGCAACACGAGATGACCCTTGTTAAATTTGATTGAGTACCTTGATCAGACTTTCTTATGAGCTGGTTGATGTATAGGAGTCATGTGTATGGAGTCATCGTAGAAGCAAGGATGATAGAAGTATTTCTCACTCACACCTAATTTATAGTTACAGGGTGGTGCTGAGAATACGACAGTAAATTTAAACATGGCCATGTTTATATTAGTTCATAAAAGCTTGTATGCTGGTTTATCTGGGAACTACATATTTGAGCCATTTGGGATAGAGACTTTAGGACCTTGGGGGCCAGGAGCTCACCGACTTTTTAGGGACATTGCAGGTCGTCTTTGTGAAACTTTAAGTGACAATAAGGCTGGTATATATTGCGCACAAAGAAATTCAGCGAGGTAATGCGACCAGCCTTGTTGGTACACTTCCTGTTTCGCAAGATTTATGTGGTGTTCATTATTTGTAAGTTCTTTTTTTTTTAAATGTCACGTTTTAAGCTTTGTAAATATTAGGTTAGTGTTATTATTCCCTGTTATCCACTATTGTTCTTAATAATAAAATTGTTCATATAAGTGTTTTGCAACTTTCAAATAAATCTAATTTATTTGATAATTTCATGACATTTGTATGAAATAATATAACATTGGCTGCGTTATTTGATAGAAACGTTATAAATAAATAAGATGTATTTGATAGTTGCAAAACATTTCTATAAACTATTTTTTTTATACTACTAAATTGGCAATCAAGCATACGGCCCACCTGATGGTAAGCGGTTACCGTAGCCGCATATGGAGGCTTGCAACACCAGGGGTATCACTTGCGCGTTGCCAACCCTATAAAAACTTTTTAACACCTATTTTGGAGAACCCCATGATATAGTCCTTCGAGAAAATTACTGCAGGGAGCTCAATCCAAAACCTGAGCGTACGGGGAAGAAAGTTTCTCTGAAACCGTACAGTACGCGACCACTTTGGTTCCAATTTGTGAGGATGAACTCTCTGCCGGTAGCGGTGCGATGATAGCAAGGGGCCGTGGGCATCATGTCAAATAATTCCTCAGAACACACCCCGTTACACAAATGGTAGAACACACACAAGGAGGCGAAATCTCTCCTTAGGCTTAAAGGTTCAATACCGCTTGTGAGCTCATGATCAATTCACATAGCGCGTTTTTGGAGCACATGTTTTTATTTATTGGCGTATTGACGACACCAATAAAACTATACAGAGTGAGCCTCCTCGTATACCCTAGTGTGCAAACGTAGATTTATGTAGAAAATATATCGTACTATTGCATAAACTTCTAGGCTACACTGCGATGCGAGACGTCTGCAATAAACTGGAGGAAGTGCAACAAATAGAGTACATTTTATATGCATTTTATAGGCTGCAGCAACACTTGTTGATGGAATGTGTTAAAAACCAACGAGAACGGCAGTTATTGACGAGCCAACTAAATGTTAGAACATCTAATGTTGGAGTATTTCAAACTTCTTTGGCAAACCTCACATCAGATTCATCTAAACTCATTTGCATTGTGGTGATTCGCCAATGATTGTCGAAAATAGCAATTATCGTCTATGTTATTTAAAATTGTTTCTAGTTTGCGTTACGATGGAACTAACATACCTACTATATTATAAAAGTCTAAAATGTAAAAATCTAAACTAAATAAAAAAAATCTTAAATCTATTATCTATCCCAAAGTAAGCATCAATAAAAGAGCTTGTGTTATGGTTACTAGATAACGGGGAAATATTGATACTAATGATACATATCGGAAATAAACTAAATAAACATACAAACATCCTTGACTCGTGAACAAATGTTCGTTCTCACCATATAAACATTTGCCCCTACCGGGATTCGCACCCGGTACCATTGACCGAGTAGCATGTTGTTAGAGGTACTTGCCACACGGCCAATTTGGTCCATCTTAGAAGTAAAGAGTACTTCACTTCTACAGTCAGTTCACTATAGTAGTCAACAATGGCTCACTGTGGCTAAGTTCAGATGGGTGGCTAAATAGAATATACGGATATTCTATTTAGCCACCCATCTGAACTGTTTTCTTTTACAAAGGTGACAAACAAGCGGTTCTTAGTGCTTACTGTAGCCACTTACCACCAAACAGGCTGTCAGCTTGCTTGTAATCAAGTTGTATAAAAAATAACGCTTCATTCCATTATTTAACAACAAACAAGGAACATTTTACATGTTTTACGAGTTGAAAAAGGCGTGATTAAAATGAGAGCTTATAATAAGATCTATTGCTGTTTTTTTCGGAGTATTGACCCCTTGATTATTGTTTCTTTTTGACACGCATATAATCGTGGTATAAGTTGTAAACAATAATCAACAGAATTGTTTGCCTTGAGGTTTGCCTTCACGTCAAAATGACGTCAACATTGTGTCAGAAAAATCACCAATGAATTAGATTTCTTTGTGCAGTTTCTAAAGAAATTCAAATAAGTGGGTCTAATTTTTTAAGAAATTCAAAATTCAGCGATGTTATTTGAGTTACTTCTGTGCCTCAGTCTTCTGGGAGAAGGGAGGGGTGATGATCTCGACGTACGCATGGACAAGGGTCACACCATATGTTCAGCCTACGGACACAAGCTTGTATCCGCGAAGTTTGGGAAGGAATCACATTTGCTTTGTCTCAAGTTGAAGGCTATTGGTACGATTGTCTTTTTTAATCTAAAACAACAACTTAACCAACTCGCGACTTTGACTGCGTCATCGCGTGGGAACAAATTCCCAGAGTAAAAAGTCGCCTGTGTGCTATTCCAGACTATCTCACTCAATTGCTTCTTTTCATAATCCACAAATATTATTAGGCTCCTCGCCGCTAACGTCCCACAACTCCACCTTATACCTGGACCCTGAGCCTGAAGACGACAACGATGTGAGGACATTCTCTCTGGCAGACGTGATGATGGCCTACGGGTTCCCTGTGGAAGACCCTGCTGCTGGCTCTGCCGAAGGGTACATCGGTGATGATCACAATTTTTATGGAGTGTTACATTTAGGTTAGTATTTGAAGGATAAAAATTTTAAGCATATCTCCGATCTGAAGTTACGTATACGTATTATCCTTTAGGCCCAGAAAATAGCAAGGTTATCATCGATGCCAGTGATCCAATAGTAAATATGCGGCGCAGTCCTTCCTATTGCGCCTTTTTTTTCTTGGAGCAGTTATCAATGAGTTTGCTAGATGAGTTTCTTTAGAATTTCTAAAAGCCTCACATAGAACCTATACGGGCTGATGGTTTGTCAAGATCTATCTAGATAGCTAGATAATAGGTGTGAGTGAGAGAGTATTTCATTTACATAAATTTTATGTGCGGTCGCGGTTTTCGGTACCTATGCGATATTGTATGTTCAGTAATGTCAGTGAATTCGCTTAGTACCTATCAATTAACAATTCTCTTCATTACCGCTTAGGTCTACCCTTCGCTCTACCCTTTAGGTCGATTGAAATGATAGTGAGAATAAACGATTCTATATCTTAATCATAAGATTGCTTCTACTAACAGGGAACCGAACTCTTCACGCAGACCCTTACGGCAGGGACGACCCGAGGAAGTTCTTTGGGGCGTTTGACCACGACAACATGGCTGGTCCGCGGCCGCGGCGCGACTATTCTCAGGTTGAACAGGTAATGTTTAAAAGCAGTTAATCTGTCAAGCCGCGATATACCACCGGTATTACCATACACGATTGAAAAATCAATTGTGTCTGGAATCTCATGCTTAACGGGTTAAAGTGAGATATTTCTTTCTCTGAGGAGCTTGGTAGCATAGTGGTTTGAGCGCTCTGGGTTCGATTACGAATACAAAACAACGTTTCTCATGGTCGATCCCAGGGTGGGTCAATCAAAATTTATCATCTCGAGCTTCTCCGTGCTGCGGAAGGCACATTAAGCCGTTGGTTTCGATGTTACTGCAACCGCTTTCACCAACCAACGTGGTGGTGTTATGTATGGCCCAAACTTCTCATGTGTTTCTCCCATGTAGGAAGGCCTGTGCCCAGCAGTTGGACGTATATAGGCTAATATCTTCTCAACTGTTGATACTCGGTCTAGATTCGAAAACTCATGTCCCGTCTCGCTTTAACGCAACTCTATAAAAATGGCAGGTTTATAATTTTTGATATTAAAATGTTTCCGGCCGTTACTACTAATGCACAGAATAAATAAAAGTCCAATTACAAGTGTCAGGGTACTTACTGCTCGAAAGTGAGTAAATATTAATGTTCTATTGGACTGCATTGTAGCTACAACTTTATCTAAGACAGTTTTTTCACAAAATGGCAGTTAAGTAGTTGAACTTTATGAAATCAATTGTGTTTGGAATCTGATGATTGACGGGTCAAGTTAAGTAATATTAGCCCTGCCTAATTAGCCCAAAGCACACGATCCGCTTGAATCAGATTGTAATGCCGGAGTAATACCCACAGAACTTATATTTCACTAGTGTCCCGCGACTTCGTCCGCGTGAATGTCGGTTCTATCACACAGGAACCGTACATTTTTCTCGGTGCCAAATGTCATCGAGATCAGATCCGCTGTTTTGGCGTTTAAGTAACCAACATATATCCAAAAAATCTTAGTAGGAATAGTTATTGCACTACAGAATTAGTGCTAGTGTCATCCATCAATAAACTGGCTTAGTGTAAATCAAGATTCGTTTGCAGCGCCCATGTGTTGGTGTTATGTAGTTAACCTACTGGCACCGCCGGCCTGTTTCCATTTATTCCTATTTCTTAATAACTAAGCTTGACTTACTCACCAAACTTCGAAAACAAACAATTATCACTACAACCGTTATAATTACGTCGCGTCTCATTACCGCATTAAGTAGTTATCGAAATAAAGCCATTTTTTAAAATAGTCACACGCACACGTTGCCGCTTATTACACTTAAATAGTTTACATTGCTTTGCAATCATCATCATCATCATCATCATCACTGGTATGATACCAGTCTATAATGTCCACTGCTGAACGAAGGCCTCCCCCATCGATCTCCAAATAAAACGGTAAATAACGCTTTGCAATATTAGATGATAAAAATTTACAGTATTAAACAACCCCTGTTTAATATTGTAAATTTTTATCATCTAATAATCTAAATTTACTTTTATAAACATATTTTGTCTAAACATAGCGATATTCATAACTTAGTTTAGATTTTTATTTTAAACACTAGTTAGGTATAAATAGAAACTTGCTGTTCCAAGTTTAAGACTTCACAACAAGGCAAGTCGCTCATTAATTGGGAAATGTATACAGATTTATAACAAAGTCCCGCCAAATGTAACTGAAAACCTGATTCACAAACTTAAGCTATTTCTAACAAAAAAATTAAAAATTATAAGGGACTGAAACGAGGTGGCATAGTTAAAAAAACTTAATTTGACATCTTCAATTAAATTAATTAAAGATTTTATTTAACATAATATTCTTAATTTTTGATTTTAACATTATTATAAATGTTTGAAAAATTACTTAGTAATTAAAATATAATAAAACTAGAAAAATTTCACGTCCTGAGGCAGGAATCGAACCTGCGACCTTTCGCTATCCGGGCGACTGCTCTGACCACTGAGCCACCCAGGACTTGGGATATCCATGTGAAATTCTTCTAGTCTATCTTGTATTTGCGTTTATGAGCTAACGTCCACCCTACAATGTCGAAATATTCTATTTCAACATCCGAAACGAGTATTTTTACAAATACCGACGAATCGGTTAAGTTGGGGCAGTGCTTTCAAATATTCTTAATTTTTGATTTTAACATCGATTCCTGCCTCAGGACGTGAAATTTTTCTAGTTTTATTCTATTTTAATTGCTAAGTAATTTTTCTAACATTTATAATAATGTTAAAATCAAAAATTAAGAATATTTGAAAGCACTGCCCCAACTAAACCACCCAACCAAAAAAATTATGTAATTTATTGGGTAGGTACTTTGGTTTTTTAATCAAAATAACTGGAATAATTAAGACGTCTGTGTATGCGAAATTGCGTATTTTTACTTCTTATGACTTTTTAGTGAAACGATACGATCGTTGGAAACAATATTATATGCTGACGGTCACCCATCTAGCTTTGACCTTAGAAGGCTGTCACTAAAAATTGTGAAAAAATATTTAAATAAAAATAAAAACCGACTTTAAAACACTAAAAAGAACGAAATAAATAAAGGATTTACTAGATGGTAGGCCCGTATCGTATGTAGGGTCGTCTCGGTAGGTACCACCGCCTTTCTTATTTCAGCCGTGAAACAGTTCGCTGTATTTTGGATTGAAGGGAAAGGTAGCCAGGTGTAATTACTGGTCATGGACGGCATTTCATCTTAGGCTTTAGGATGACAACGCACCTGCAATATCAAGTGATTTTTCCTTGTTTTTGCAGGTGTATGCGGCGGTAACCGCTTACCATCAGGTGGGCCGTCAGCTTGTTTGTCATCTACTTGTAAAAAAAATGAGTTCGGTCGTGAACAACTCAGCATATTCTCCACATCGTTGTCAAAAACCGCTCATTACGACCGACTAATGTTGGGCGATTATTCAAATAATCAAACGTATGTGATTTTGAATTTACATATTCTACCTAAATTGTGTGATCTTTTCCTCTTTACCATTTGACTAAAATCAGCCATTGAAGTATGTCACTCAAGCTCAATACCGTATCGGGGGTAACACACTGACATAAAAATCAACTTTAAGTCAATAAGGTTAGTGTCAATTTACTTTGGCTGTATCACGCACGTGTTGCTGACGTATGTAATCCCGTTATAAAAAACAAATCATTTTGGTGTATCGCGAAAGGGATTTAAGGTCTCCTTAAATTATATCGTATTACCGTTATAAGCCGATTCCAGTTGGTCTTTAATAAATTTATAACTGTATTTATTGTACAGTCGACAGTACATCAAGCGTAACAGTTTGTCCTTGAGACTGCCCTTACTGCGTTCGTAATAGAGGCGTCTTTCGTAGTGCAACTGTTACACTTGACGTGCTGTCGTGTGTACAGCGACAGCAGAACATTCGACCTCGACACCTTTCTTACTGTCTTAGTAATAGAGGCGGATTTCGTAGTGCAACTATTATATATGTAGTGCTCTCGTCTGCATGTGAGACGAGAAAAAGAAAAAGAATACCTATAAATATCTTTTCGTATAAAGAGAACACACAAATCAAGATATCTGACTATAGAATGGAATTCGATTCTTTGTAGCACTTCCAAAGCTTGAATTTATTTTTAGCACATGTGTTCCCTCCTTTCTATAACATGGGGAACCTTCAAAAGAGGTGTGAAAAGACTTAAGGGCCGGCAAGAACAGTGTGTTCAACCTGCAAGCCGCTTTCGCATATGAACTTATCTATGCCGTGCTTTGTATTTAAAAAGAAAAAAAAACAAATCAAAATCGGTCCATTCCTTTAGGAACTACGATGCCACAGACAGACACACAGATACACAGACAGACACACAGATACACAGACAGACACGTCAAACTTATAACACCCCTCGTTTTTAGTCGGGGGTTAAAAAATATGACGTTATAAAGACGTAATTTAGGTCGAAATCTTTACTCACTCGTAAACCATGAGCTTAGCTACCTCATAATAAAGTCAACATAAAAATATTCCGAAAAGGAATGTCTTAAGCTGTTTAGGACAATTAGATTGGTGAGAATGGCGGTATACATATGGTGCCGTCAATACGACAATAAATTGAAACTTGTATGGGCTATAGTTAATATTTTGCCACTTTCAAAAAGAAGCCTAAGATGAAATGCCGTCCATACCAATTACTGGGCATGAACGGCATTTCATCTTAGGCCTCAGGATGACAACGCACCTGCAATATCAAGTACTTTTCCTTGTTATTGCAGGTGTCTAAAGGCAGCGGTAACCGCTTACCACCAGGTAGGCCGTCAGCTTGTTTGTCATCTAGTTGTATAAAAAAAATCATCTTATTCATTCGATAATATTATGACATTTCTATGAAATAATGCAGCCAATGTTTAATATTTCATACAAATGTCATGAAATTATCAAAATTATAAGATGTTTTTGAAAGTGGCAAACCATTTCTATGAACTAGGTAATATAGTATATAGCCCATGTTTTAATTTATTGTCGTATTGACGGCACCGCCCTGTATAGTTTAGTTGTGCCCTTAAATGTCGTACAAAATAATAATTATACCAATTTTGAAAACAACGCATATTATAAGCGATAGAGAATAATAAAATTATAGATATTAAATTTTCGTACAGATGGAATTCTTAGAACGACTGCCTTACTTTCCGTACCAAATCGAAGAGCGGAAAAGGACTCCAGGCATAGCTCGTGCCAGAATATGCGACCTTCTGCTCTTGGCTGATAAGGAGTTCTTCGATAAAGACGCCAACTCCAGCCTGAACCATGTAGTGCGGAGAATGATGCATGCAGTGGCTCAAGCAGATATCATCTTTAGGAACGCTGATTTTGATGAAGATGGAGTGCCTGATAATATTGGTGAGCAATAATGTAACTACTCTTCAGGGCTATAAATCTTTCAAAAGGAAACTAACGCGTTCCGTTGCTAAGCCCAAACCAAACTTTATAACCTTTTCCCGCCCCCATCCATATATGTAAAGTAGTCGTGTCAGAATCCCTGAAGAAATTGGCGGCCTAGACAGAATTTCCCGACAGGTGTGTCTGAAAACGAACATGGACAAGACAAAGTTTATGTCGAATATTCATGTCGCACCTACTACCAGTTACAGTTGGGAGTTCTGTTTTCGAAGTTGTTGACGAGTGGGTACGCTTACCTTGGACAAATGGTCTAGCTAGGTAGGGCCAACCTCGAGAAAGTGGTAAATCGTCGAATCCAACTCGGATGGGTAGCGATCGAAAAGTTGCGTAAAATCTTCTTGCCCGAAATTCCTCAGTGCTTGAAGTTTAAGGTCTTCGGCCAGTGTGTGTTCCCAGTTACTTGCACAGAATGCCCTTATTAAAGGCCTTCTGTGCAAGTTCGCAGTCGCACAACGAGCTATGTTAGGTGTTATGTTACTCAAATTGTCACTGGCAAGCTGCGAAACGTGTTTTACGCTACTTAAAAGGCACAGCTGACTATTGTATCAGTTATCGTAAAAGTGGCAGCTTAGTTGTATCAGGGTATACTGACGCAGATTGGGGCTCTAATACGGTCGATAGACGTTCCTTTACGGGATACATATTTAAAATGGGTAGTTCTATAACCTGCTGGGAAAGTAGGAAACAGAGAACTGTAGCACTTTCAAGTACGGAAGCCGAATATATGGCTATATCGGACGCTTGTAAAGAAGCTTTATTTATTAAAAACTTTATATCAGAATGTTTAAATATTAATGTTGGCATAACATTGTTTAATGATAATGTATCAGCTCAAAAATTGAGTGCGCAAGCAATGTATCATGCTAGGTCGAAACATATCGACATTAGACATCATTTTATCAGGGAAAATGTTGGCAAGGTGGTTCAATTACAATTCCACTGACAAAATGATTGCAGACGTATTGACTAAGGCTTTAAGTTTAGATAGTCATACTAAATGTGTTAAAGGCTTTGGCCTAACTAAAATACAATCAGTGTAATGTGTACTACCATATCGTTTAAGGGCCGGTGTTGGAAAGTTATCGCTATGGTAACGTTTTTGTTGTTGTGACACGGTGAAAATATTAATACACAATTTTTGACTTCATCTTGAGGAACATCGTTTTATTCACGCTTTTCCAACTCAGCTTGTTTGTCATCTAGATGTATTAAAAAAAAACGATCGAATGTCGGCAGCAAGTCTAAAAGAAGTGATTTATACGAGTACGAGTACATCCACACTCACATTTACACGTTTCGTAATGTTCCTCGATTTCTTGTGGATTTTCATCCTCCATATCCTTGTCCGCTGCTAAATTAATATTACCCTCATTTACCCCATCCTCGTCCTCTATCTGGTTTTGATTATCTGCAAACAAATAAAAATTAGTTTATATAATAAAAATATATAAACTCCATCATCCTCTTAACTTATTGGAAGCTCACTACAAGGACAGAAAGTATAGCACAGGTACGGTGACCCGGATCATACAGGGTTGTGCCGTCAATATAACAATAAATTAAAACATGGGCTATATTAGTCCAAAGAAATGGTTTGCAACTGTCAAAAATATCGTACCTATTCATTTGATAATTTTATGACATTGCTATGAAATAATGCAGCCAACGTTGAATTATTTCATACAAATGACATGAAATTATCAAATGAATAAAATGTTTTTGAAAGAGGCAAACCATTTCTATGAACTAATATAACTCATGTTTCAATTTATTAGACTGGATTTAACTGCACGATGTGAACCTGAATATATAAAAAAAACCTTTTATTATTATTATTATA
This sequence comes from Nymphula nitidulata, assembly GCA_947347705.1. NCBI lineage: Eukaryota > Metazoa > Arthropoda > Insecta > Lepidoptera > Crambidae > Nymphula > Nymphula nitidulata. Next base: position 8,043,189 of record OX374639.1, read on the forward strand.
CTTAGTTGAAATTAAACATATTCACCACAGTTTTCTTTGGAGATGAAGGTAAATATTGTAATTGATCTGACCTCAGGTCATTGAATCGGGATAGGAGCGTTAAATACCCACAATTTAAAGTGAGAACCGTCTGCAGCTTATTGGTATCAAATTTAGATTTTCGTAGCTGGCAATCTTTAATTAGATATGCCTGGTTTTCTTCTAAATTTAATGCTTTAAACCACACTTTGTCACCAGTATTATTTATTGCTGCAACAAAGAGCCCATTTTTTTTAATAACTTTCAAATATTAACATTCCATTCAATACATATCGAAAAATTGAAATAATTCTCTTGAGGTATGTGAATTATTTTTGAAAATAACGTACCTACTTCCTTTTGTTAGATGATTATTTATGATGTAATATCTTGTTATTTAACTAATACTGTTGGCTGTATGTCCAATCATTTACTGGTAACATTAATTAGTTACATATAGTTTATTCAAATATAGCAACATTGATGCTGGATGTCAAGTAATCGATATATTTATGTTAACTACGACGTAATGAATATTTGTGTGCTTGTTTTTCCCTTTGAATATCATTATTAATCACTGGTATTCTATTTGTATTTTTTTGAGATTAATAAAAGACTGTGACCGTAATTTATACAAGACATATTGTGAAATAAAGTGATTTGAAATAACAACAATCAACTATCATTTCTGATAATAGCCGTTCCAAAATAGCAACTCAGATAAATACAAACGTCGAAAGCATTATTCACCGGCCGATTCTCCAAGTGCGTCGTCATCATCACATAGCTCGTCACATCGCAGGAGAAAGATAAATCGATCAATATCCACTCGTAAACATTCGCATCGGCGACGTGAATCTGATGATGGAAGATATACTCCAGAAGTGAAAACAAGACAATCTGCGACCGGACAGGAGAGGGTCACCCCCTTATCTACGATGGAGGCGCACGAAGTGCCATCTTGGGCCAGCGTGCAGCTACACTAACGTTCACCGGGTCCCGTCGCTGCTAACGTAGTGGACTCGCAGGCAGCAACCTCTGCCTCTGTTACTAACGAAACTGTGTCACCGCAAATATTATTACCTGGAACATCTAGTGAGTACAAACCTGGTGTCACTTCAAATGTTTTAATTAATGCTAGTGATTTATCTCAATTATTACAATCTCTTGTTAAGCCAAATTTACCGTCTAATGTAAATACTAATTATAATATGATTCCTGAATTTGACCCTTCTATTAAAAATCATAGGATTGACACTTGGATAACAAAAATTAATGAATGTGCAACAATATATCGATGGGACGAAATGCAAATTATACATTATGCATTACCAAAATGCTAAAAAATGGTACCAAAGTCAGACATCGATTCTGCATAGTTGGGAACAATGGCAGGTACTGTTACGCAAGGCTTTTCCCACTGAAACAAATTATGGTGTACTATTAACTGAAATGTTAGACAGACGTCTCAAATTTGGAGAAAGCTTAGATGAATATTATTATGATAAAATAATGTTGTTATCTGCATGTAATATATTAGGCAAGAGAGCCGTTGATTGTGTGATTCATGGCATTGATGATAGGACTATACGGGCTGGTGCTTCTTCGGCAAGGTTCACAGAACCAGAAGATCTGTTCAAATATCTGAAGGATGTTTGTAAAGAACAAAGGGACATATTGCGCACTTCTGGCTTATATAAAAATAAGTTAGGAACTAATATTGTTTGTAACAAGTGTAATGAAATAGGACACAGAGCATCCAATTGCCGCTCAACCAATTCACAGAATAATTCACAAGGACTAACCATTGTTGTATGTTTCAATTGCAAGGAAAAAGGACATAGATTGCAGCAGTGTTCTAAACCTCTTATTAAATGTGACAACTGTAAAAGATTTGGCCATTTGAGTAGCGAATGTTACCAAAAAAAGAAGTAAAAACTATTGATAAACGAGTTTTTTTGGTTGAAAGCTTAACATCTCCTAACTTCAAATATTATAAACAAGCGGTAATCAATAACTGTCACAACATTAATTGTTTTGTTGATCTGGGCAGTGACTATACACTCATCACCCGTGAGACTACTGATAAAATTGGGTTAAAAATTACTTCTGATGCCTTACCTTCTATACAGGGTGTTGCTAATATAAGCATACCACTATTAGGTAAAACTTCATTCAAATTATCTATTGACTTAGTAGAAGTTGAAGTGACGGCATATGTTATTGAAAGTAGTCAGTTACATACACCTTTATTAGTGGGTCAGAATTTTACTGAGTTACCTGATGTAGTAATTACAAAGACTGACAACTCGTTTAATATTTTTAGTGTCAATAATACATATCTATCTAACATAGAAATAGATACTTTCTTAAGTAAAAAATAAGTGTAAACTTTTTGTAGAATGTGACTCTAATATTGCCAATATAGATTTATTGGACTGCTATTGTAATGATTACAAAAATACTGATATATATGTAAGGGGAAGTTATCGTTGTATGGAAGATAAAGAATATTGCATCCAAGAAGGGATTTATAAAGTCAAAAATGGTAAATGTAAGATAGTTATAATAAATGTTAGCAGAGTAAGTCAACCTCTTTATTTTTTAAAAGATTATTTTATAGTCCGAGCATATCCGGCTCGTATGGATAGCACTGTCAAGCATCCTGATAAATTAAATTGTTTTAGTACACAATTGAAAGATCCAATTAATGAGCACGAAATAAACATTAATAATAATTTAACAGGAGAGAAAAGAATAGTCTTATGTTTAATCAATAAATATCGACATTGTTTTGCACTTAATTTATCTGAGTTAGGTTGTACAGATATCACAGAATTAGATATAAAATTAACTGATGATATTCCGGTAACATATCGCCCTTATCGACTAAGTTTTGGTGAAAAAGAACTTTTGAGAGACATGATTAAGGAATTACAGGAAAATGATATAATTGAAGACTCTGATTCGGCATATGCTAGTCCAGTATTATTGGTCTCAAAAAAGACGGGTGATTACCGTCTCTGTGTGGATTACAGAGCACTTAATAGAAAAACTGTAAAGGATCTGTATCCATTACCTAGGACTGATGACCAGTTAGACCTACTTAGTGGAAACTCCTTCTTTATTAGTTTAGATATGTCTAGTGGATATTATCAGATTCCTACAAAAAATAGTTGTAAACACTTAACCGCATTTATAACACCCGATGGACTTTACCAATTTAAAAGAGCACCATTTGGGTTAGCTAATTGCCCAGCGATTTTTCAGCGTACCATTAATAAGATGCTTGGTAAATCTCGTGAAAAATGTGCCATTGAATACATGGATGATTTATTAATATCTGGGGTAACTTTTGACGAATGCATAAATAAATTGGAACCAACGTTTGAGCTCTTGCAAGACGCTGGGCTTACTTTAAATATAAAGAAATGTAGATTTTTCGAAACCGTAATTGATTATCTTGGCTTTGAAATATCGGCGCAAGGAGTCAGACCAGGTATTAATAAAATCGAAGCTGTGAGGTCTTTTCCCGAACCAAAGAATGTTCATGAGGTCCGACAATTCATCGGCCTCGCTAGCTATTTTAGGAAGTTTATTCAAAACTTTGCATTGATAGCGAGACCTCTGACAGACCTGACACGTCAAAATTGTTCTTGGTATTGGGGAGTGCCACAAAAGGAATCGTTTCAAAATTTAAAAGGTAAATTAATACAACGCCCAATTTTGGCTTTATATAATCCACAATTCATAACAGAGTTACATTGCGATGCTTCAAAGAGCGGGTTAGGAGGAATTTTCCTTCAAAAATATTCAATATCATCGAAATTACAACCAATTGCTTTCTTCAATCGAAAAACTACAATAGACGAAGAAAAGTTACATGCATACGAATTGGAGACACTAGCGGTAGTCGCTTCATTGAAATTGAAATGAAACAGATTTAAAGTCTATTTGTTGGGAAAGCACTTCACTATTGTCACAGATTGCAGTGCTTTACGATCCACCTTCACAAAGAGAGACCTAATACCTCGGGTAGCCCGTTGGTGGATAGCCTTACAGGAATATGATTGTTCAATTTTATATAGACCTGGGCATATTATGCAACATGTAGACGCTTTGAGCAGAAACCCCCTCCCTTGTAATGATGATAGTGATAAATTTGAACATTTTTCTCGTGTTATGCATATTAGTGAAGACGATTGGCTACTTAGTCTACAGATGGCAGATCCAAAAATTGAACATATTAGAGCGGCTCTCGAAGACCCCAAGTATAAAGAGGTAGTAGACATTAAGCAGAATTTCGTATTAAAAAATAACCGTTTATATCGAAAGGTAGGAGAACATTTGAAGTGGGTAGTACCCAAAAGCGCAAAATGGCAGATTTGTCAACGTAAACATGACGATATTGGACACTTTTCAGTAGAGAAGACACTAGAAAAAATTAAAAAGGATTTTTGGTTTCCTAAAATGAACAAGTTTGTCACAAAGTATGTGAAAGCGTGTTTGCATTGTGCATTTGGTAAAGAACCAGTCGGTCCAAAAGAGGGATTTTTGCATAGTATACCTAAAATCGATATTCCCTTTCATACTCTCCATACAGATCATTTAGGACCGTTTGTAAAGAGTAGTCATGGCAATCAATATCTTTTGTTGATTGTGGATGCATATACAAAGTTTTGTATTATTAAACCACTACGTAGTACTAAATCGTATCCTGCAATTCGAGCACTTAAAGATATTTTTTACACGTTTGGACATCCTATAAGAATAATTACTGATCGTGGTTCATGTTTCACATCGAGAAAATTTAAAAAGCTTTGCACTGAATTTGAGATTCAACATATTTTGAAAGCGGTTTCAGCTCCTAGGGCTAACGGCCAAGTTGAGCGGTACAACCGCACCGTTTTGGATAGCCTTAGAACGTACACTGATCGCTTAGGAGAGAATAAGTGGGACCAGGACTTAGGAAAAATTCAATAGGGTCTTAATAATACCCTCAATAAAGGCATTAAAACAACGCCAGCGGAGGCCCTATTTTGTAAAAGGCCTTTAAATCGTGGTGAAGGTATGTTAGGCGAGAGTATTGTAGAAACTAGGAATAATGATAAAGCACCCGAAACCATAAATTAGATCAGAAATTAATGAACACATTGAGAGCGATCAAGCCAAACAAAAGTCTAGATTCGACAGAGTTAGGAAAAGTGCTAAAATTTATTCCGAAGGAGACTTAATAAAAATTTTGAAATCTACACCTTCTAATGACGGGAAAAGTCGTAAATTGTTACCCAAATACACCGGTCCATTTAGGATTACTAAAGTATTAGGAAATGATAGGTACGAGGTATCTAGCATCCCTGGTTCACATATTTCTAGACATAAATATAGTAATGTGTGGTCTGCTGACCGTATACAACCATGGATTACAATCGACAATGACGATAGCGATACATCTGACGAGGAATCTGGCTTACAAAGTGATTAAATTGTTGAATATTGTTTTTTTTACTTTAATAACATTCTTTTCTTGTTTTGAAAAATAAATATGCAAAGAGTAATAACTACTCCTTGATTATTAGTTACATAGATTATAGGAGAAACATGTTTCATTTGTTAAATGTTACAACTTGTTACAAATTTTATATATTGTTATTGCTTCTAGTATATTATACTTGATTATTAACGAAAACAGAATACTGTATTTTTAAGTCCATTGTTTAGAAAAATGTTATTATAATTTAAGAAGGGTATGATGTGTTTGTGAATGTTAAAAATCTGGAAGGTTGTCACGGTCTCGAAGTGTTTGCTGGGATAGTTCCAGTAAACTTCGTGATGAGGGGCCAACTGCAGATGATTGTATTTTATACTAGAATCTGGAAGGTCGGCACGATCGTGAAGTCCTGTGTAGTTGGCAAATACTTGGACTTTATGGTGAGGGGTCTACTGCAGATTGTATAAATAAAAGACTGGAAGGCGAAGATGGCCCTATAAGAAGGGTGAAGTCTTCGATGCAGTCGTGTCGTTAAATGAAATAAATGTGTAAGTAAGTGGAAAGCGAAGGTGGCCCTATCTGAAGGGTGAAGTCTTCGATGCAGTTTCATATTTATGTTGCTAATAAGCGTTTATTAGTTAGTGCATCTGGTGTATAATATGTTCCTATTCCATTTTCTTGCTGTTAAGTTTGAGGACAAACAGTTTTGTCAGGATGGTCGAATGTTAGATGATTATTTATGATGTAATATCTTGTTATTTAACTAATACTGTTGGCTGTATGTCCAATCATTTACTGGTAACATTAATTAGTTACATAATAGTTTTTTCAAATATCGCAACATTGATGCTGGATGTCAAGTAATCAATATATTTTTGTTAACTACGACGTAATAAATATTTGTGTGCTTGTTTTCCCCTTTGAATATCATTATTAATCACTGGTATTCTATTTGTATTCTTTTGAGATTAATAAAAGACTGTGACCGTGATTTATACAAGACATATTGTGAAATAAAGTGATTTGAAATAACAACAATCAACTATCATTTCTGATAATAGCCGTTCCAAAAACCTTCAGGCTTTTACTTTTGGAAATAAAAAATACTTTTCTACTTGTCCCTCCAAATTCAGTAGTAGTATTATTTACCGCTAATTCCACGCTCACTAAATGCCACGTTTTTGCTGCACATAACCGCATAAAAACATCTTCCCTGTTCATAGCTTGAAAATTCAAGTAGACGATGAAAGGCAACAAATTTGATAAATACTAAATATAAATATGTTACGGCTTCACACACCATCACTCGTCAGTAAATTTAACAACACGAATGATTATAATAATTATTGCCTCGAACATAGTAATCTCTGTAACGGACATCCTGAATAAATGATAATACATCTCGGACACACATTCCTGCATCCTTATCACTCATTGATTAGATACATTTTAACTATTATTTTCTAGAACATAACAGATAAAATAATATTTAACAGGTAATTAACCACACAATCCAAAAATAAGGTGTAATACTTCAACCTGGACAAGTCCGTATCTCCGCACCTGACTCACACCTGATACTTACTCTTCAACACCACATCAAAGCACTTCTCTTCACCATCATCACCAATGCAGCGACAAAAAAAGCCGCCAACAACGCCTCAAACAATTTTTTATTCCACAACTAGATGACAAACAAGCTGACGGCTCACTGGTGGTAAGCTGGTACCGCCGCCTATAGACACAGATATTTCAGGGGCGTTGTCATCCTACGGCCTAAGATGAAATGCCGTCAATGCCTAGTAATTACACTGGCTACCTTTCATTTCAATCCAAAACATAGCAAACTGTTTAATGGTTGAAATAAGAAAGGCGGTGGTACTAACCTAGACGACCCTACATATGGACCTACCACCTAGTCTACATTATCAACCTAATTCGTGATTTTCATGTTTCTTGCATAGTTATAATTGTTAATAGCGCGTTCTAATATTATGTCTCCTTTTCTATCTCTATTGAGTAAAAGAGATGTATAGTATCTATTTAAAAGCCTCAGTGAGTGTGATTACTGCGATGCATCTGCAGTAAGTAAACGTTTTTCATTTTCATGATTCCAGGTTTCTCAGTAAAATACATCCTCGTGCTCACATCTGAAGATACGAATTCGCGCGTATTTGGCAACCTTCTTCAGAACCGGTCAATCGACGGCCGCGACTATTTGATGAGGTTTGCGAGGCTGCGGCGTCTGTCTGAAGTGTGCTTGGGGATCGCCTTCTCTGGCCACGCGTTTCACAACAGGACTCTTGGGTTGAGGTAACCTGTTTATAGCAAAAGTACCTAGTCTTGCCATAAATACTGAAACAAAGAAAAAAAAATCTATTGCAAATATCATTTATTACTTTTACAGTGTGTTAGTAAACTAACACACTAGTAATAAATATAAAACAATTTAAAATATAATAAAATATAATATTCATACACTCACACCTATTATCTAGCCCAAAGTAAGCATCATTAAGAGCTTGTGTTATGGATTCTAGATAACGGATAAATATTGACAATAACATGTATATAAATATTAGAAATATACTAAATAAACATATAAACATCTATTACTCGTGAACTTATGCTCGTACTTATTCATCATATAAACATTTGCCCCTACCGGGATTCGAACCCGGGACCTCTTGATCGAGCAGCCCGTATAGCGAGGGGTACAGACCACCCGACCAGCCGGTCTTCAAAATATAAACAGCATATTCGAAGTGGTCTCCATTGGCTGCAATACAGTCCTTTAAACGTTGAGGTCAGTTATCAATAGAAGCACGCACTCTTTCCATGGGAAAATTCTTCACTGCCAATCGTACGGATTGTTTTAGGAACTCCAAAATATCATCGCGTTTAGAGCAAGCCGTACTCTCTAAAACTGACCATTAAATCATAATCCAGCGGATTAAGATCGGAACTAGACGACGGCCAGTCTTCAGCTCTGATGAAGTCCGAAACGTTCGTTTCCAACCAAGACTACGTAGACCGAGCTTTATGACCCGGCGCCGTCTTGCTGGAAGGACCATTCTTGGTTATTGAACATGGTGTTGTTAAGGGCTTCACTTCCTTCTCAAGAATGGTATGTTGATACACTTGTGCCGATATTTTGATACCTTTTTCACAAAAGTATGGCTCAGTCACTCCTTCATAGCTAATATCCCATCAAACCATCGCTGAAGTCGGATAGTGCCCACGTTGCACTCTGTGGACTAATTGGGAAGCTTCCTTAGAGCTTTGAGCATAAATACGGTCATTTTATTTGTTAAAATGTTGCTCAATTGTAAAAAAAATCTCATCCGTAAGCAAAATTTTTCTGTGACCTCCCTTTGCGTACCCGCTTCAGTAGTTGTTTCGACTTTACCACCCTATTCTTTTTTAAATTAAATATTTTAATTATGTGTAACACCTATGTACTACATTATGGTTGCAATAAATGATTGAGTATTGAGTATTAAATTATCAGTTAAGAAATGACCAGTACGTCTCTTTTATGCTGCAAGTCCTAAGTCATCATTTAAAATACGCAACATGGTTCTAGGTGCCATCTTCATCTCTCGAGATAAAATCTTTTGCTTTCGGACAGGATTTCTTCGCATTCTTTCCCTTACTGCTTTGACCACCTTTTTCGTACGAACACTACGTGGACGACCAGATTTTTTTCTGTCACGAACTGAGGAGATCTCATTGTACCTATTGATAGCCCGGTACAAAAACATTTTACTAATACCAAGCGTATGGAGAGTTTTAAAAATTGCATTAGGCTCCATACCTACTTTATGTAATGCAATCACAGCGATTCGGTCCTCTTTGTTACCCCACTCCATTTTAATATCGCAAAATATTGTACAATGTATTGGCGCCAAAATGAGTAAACTCAATGAACAATGATACAAATAAAAAGAAGAAAAAAAAAATCATTTAAAATTTTAACTATAAACTAATAACCTCATCATACACAATTTATATGATCATAAAAGCTTGTCGCTCAATTAAATAGGTACTATGTAGTTTATTTACACAAGTTAATCGCGCGACAAGCTTTTATGATCATATAAATTTTGTGTAATTAGGTTATTAGTTTATAGTTAAAATTTTAAAAAGGATTATTTTTTCTTTTTAGAGTATTTAAATAAAAGCTTTTTCTTATCACTGGCTAGGTTCTCGCTAGCTAGGTTAGTCTCGGCAAGCCCTTTCATTTTAAAATCCATATTGCAGAAGTGCATAAAAAATAACTATTCCGCCAATTTGGATGTTTAGCCATATTCGATTTAGAATGACTTCACGTTATTTTTCGAGTTACTCTCAACAAGCCCTTTCATTTGATACCCATATTGTAGAAATGCATTAAAAATAACTATTCCGCCATCTTGGATGGTCCGCCATATTGGATTTAGAATGACGTCACATAGCTTATCGTGTATTGTCATCCAAACAAAACGTGTATACAAAATTTCAGCTCAATCAGTTAAAGATATCTGCTTCAAAATCGAGTAGCAAGATTCCACCCGAATATAAGCAAGTTAAATAAAATCTTTTAAAATGACAGATTCCAAATTCAAATGAAATATTTTGTTTATTTTTAATTGTAACAGTATTTATGGCCAGACTATATTATTTATTTAATTTAGATAGTTGATGTTATGGCTCTTCTAAGTCCGCCTGGCTAGCTACCATTATCTTACCTAAGCCACCACAACAATGATGTTAACAGCATAGTTGTGTTCCGGCAGTTGGAGATAAGATAGCCAACATAACTGGCTTTCGTATATTTTGGTTTTAGCGTTCTGTTTTCGATTCCAAAAAGAAAGCAACTTTCGCCATGGTTAATCCTGGAATGGGCCAATCGATATTTGTAATCTCGTGCTCCGACCTCTTCGGAAAACACTGTTACTGCAACCACTTTAAACCATCAACCCACATTGGGCCAGCCCGGCGCGTGCTATGGCTCAAACTCCTCATGTGTTTTTCAATGTAGGAAGGCCTCTGCCCAGCCATGGGAAGCAAATATATACATAGGCTGGTGATGATTAATGAATTTACCGTAGCTTTCCACTTCTATAGTTTTACTTCACTTGGAGGAGGAATGGGTGGTGCAGCTGGAGGTCTCTGCGACAGACGAGCGTATGGTCGCTCCTTTAATACCTTGGCTATAGCGCACGCCACGACTGACGATAAAGAACGAGTCCCAGATAGAATAGCAGCTCTGACACTGGCACACGAAATGGGTAAGTTCTGAGGGTGATGTTCAATAAACTTTCTGACTGTTGAGTTGAGAATAAGCATATTATATCATTTTAAATTCGTCATTTATTAATTTTATTCATTATTATTGTTGCTGTTGTTTCCTTAATTTTCTCTATCAAGGTTCAGAAGGGTCAAGCCCATGCATGCATGTCTGATGTATTTTTTTTATTTCTGCAGTCATTGTATTAATGTGCGAATTTAACACATTTGAATGCATCATGGGAGAGTTTGGCGCCAGCTATAAGAAGACAGTCTATAAGATGCTACTTCGATGAGATATTCTCATCGAACTATGTACCTCACTATCACGGAGACTGTTCGCCACGACAAACTTCTCAAAGTCGTTCATACCAAGTTAATGTTTATTATAATGATTTTTCATATTGCTCGTCAACACTGTTACACTGTTGGTAGAGCATTGACCCGGCCCCCCGCACTAGTGTTCACGTTCCCTTTATACAGGCTGGTGCCATCAATACGACAATAAATTGAAACATGGGTTATGTTACTTCCTAGAAATGGTTTGCCACTTTCAAAAACATTTTATTCATTTGATAATTTCATGACATTTGTATGAAATAATATACATTGCCTGCATTATTTCATAGAAATGTCATGAAATCATTAAATGAATATTTTTTTTTTGAAATTAGCGAACCATTTCTATGAACTAATATAGCCCTTGTTTAAATTTTATAATCTTATATTAAATTGTCGTATTAACGGCACCAATCTGTATATCCTTTATTGCACACATTATAAAAACATATGTACACGGGTGAAGTTACCTCTAAAAGAGATCTCTTCCAGTCAACCCTAACCTTAGTGTAAAAAAATACATACAAGCGGGGAAATTGTGTAAGACAATAATGAAAATATTTAGGGTTGGCTAAAAGAGATCTAAAGTATTGAGATATTGGGCATTCTATCCCACTTCGTTCGTGCTTTATCTCCAGCCCCTCCGGAGACTTCCGATAGCACTCACTACGTGGACAGAATGCCCAATTTCTCGAATGTTTTGCGTTGATTAAAAGGAGATAAAATAAAAAGACAAAAGACAGCTAGTCATTTATGACAATTAGTGTAATACATAAAACATAAAATTGCAAATATACAGTAAACGTTCTGACAGTAAGCGTTCTTACAAAGAAAAATTTATTTAGGTACTTCGTTTAGATAGTTCGTTCGTTAACTATGAGCCGATTGCCTCGGGGTACAACCCAGTTACTAACCCCATAGTTTGCCTATCTTTATCATTCAACTATGAGTCGTTTGCTTCGAGTTTCACTTTGGTTACTGACTCCATAGTCAAGCAAAGACATACACATTGTTCATATCTAGCCTAAGCATGCCTCGGTCTCGCCGCCTGCCTCCCCGACGCGCCGTCTACTGGTGGTCGGAGAAGCTGGCGGGGCTCCGGGCTGCCTGCGTGGCAGCCAGGAGACAGTATGCGCGGAGCCGGCGGCGACGCCAGCGAGATCTGGCGAATGAGGGGCCTCTACGATTTATACGTAGAGGCAAAAAGGTTCTCAGGCCCGCCATGCTCGCCGCCCAGGACTCGGCCCGTGCTGAGCTGCTGGAGCGTCTGGACAGTGACCTGTTCGGAAGACCATACAAGGCGGCGCGCAATAAACTGCGCCCCTTTGGTCCCCCGGTGTCCCAGACCCTCGAGCCAACATTGCTAGACGGGGTGGTCCGGGCCCTGTTCCCAAGCAGGGCCGACTTCGCCCCGCCAGCAATGGAGACTCCAAGAAGGCCTGCTCGGGAGGAGGATGAGGATATCCCACCCGTAGCAGAGTCTGAATTTCGCGCGGTGGTGCTCCGCCTCCACGCAAAGAAGACGGCCCCAGGGCCCGATGGCATCTCCGCAAAAGTGGTGGCGATAGCCGCCACCCAAATGGGCGAAAGGCTTCGAGGCCTCTTCAATGCATGTTTCACGACTGGGAGGTTCCCGAAGCCTTGGAAGGAGGGACAAATTTGTCTCCTCCGGAAGGAAGGGCGCCCGGCGGGTTCACCCTCGGCATACCGACCCATCGTTCTGCTTGATGAGGTCGGTAAGATGTTCGAGGGGATTATCGCCGCCCGCCTGAACGAACACTTGCGGGTGGTCGGGCCGGACCTGTCGGACGCTCAGTTTGGTTTCCGGACTGAGCGTTCGACCGTGGACGCCCTGGCCCTTCTCAAGGACCAGGTGAAGGAGGCCTTGGATGCGGGAGACGGATTGTTGGCTGTGTCATTCGACATAGCCAACGCCTTCAATTCCGTCCCCCACTCCACCATCCTTAAGGCACTCTGTTACCATGGATTGCCTCAATACCTGAGGGACCTTCTGGCTAGCTACCTGGAGGACCGAGCCGTCCTCCTCGTAGACAAAGCTGGCCAGGTCCGCCGGTACGCCGTAGAGTCTGGCGTTCCGCAGTGGTCGGTCCTAGGACCTCTGCTGTGGAATATAGGGTTCGACTGGCCGCTGCGGGGCACCCTTCTCCGGGGCACGAGAGTCATCTGCTATGCAGATGACACTCTCCTCACAGCCCCGGGACGGAGTTTTAGCGAGGCAGCCAATCTGGCCTCGGCGGGCGGATCCTTGGTCGCGGGAAGGACCCGCTGCCTAGGACTGAGAGTGTCGCAGCAGAAAACTGAGGCCGTGTTCTTCCACGGCCCTCGCTAGTGCCCCCCGCCTGACGCCCACATTTTCGTGGCATCGTCCATCATCTCAACAACTATATTTAATGAAAATTGTTATGAAATGGCTATAGAATTTTTAAACAGTTTGAATAACAGTATAAATATAATACTAACGATTTTTGTAAACAAAAACTACAACATGGTAAGATGAAAATAGCTTTTGGTGAATTAATGAGTTCTTTAATCAAATAGTTTAAGACAAAAATGTTTGTAAATAAGTAACAAGGTATAGAACAATAATAAAGTAGTAACATTATTATTATACTTACGATGACGAATAATGTAACATTTTGCATTAAAATTAGTACTGAACTAGTAGAGTAAAATCACAACTACTCCTGAACGATGATGTTGCTATTCCAGGGTAGCAAATGTCATTAATTCCGGTTTATTATGATCACGTGTATTCTGGTGTATGTAAGAGGTTCGTTACGGGGGCTACCTAGCAAAGAATTTTACTTACTACCTGGCGAATATAGTTTACAAAATAGTGTTGGGGTTTATAGCGAGTTGACATTAAATAAACACTCATTAATATCTAGAGTATTTAAAAAAGAGAAGAGAAGTAGAAAAGAGATTTAATATAAACTTTTTAGACTTTAACAATTCTGAAACCGAGCTGAACTACGGTAAACAACTGACCGTTAAAGAAGTCACACAACTTAAAAAAATGTTCGAAGAGTTTAAAAGTGGTTTTTCTTCTACTTTAAATGACTTATGGTATACTAAAGTCTAAATGGAAAATGAGCTGACTGATAATCAACCAGTTGTTTACCGGTTATATAGGCTGTCTTATCCTGAACGCGCTTTAGTCAAATCAATGGTAAAAAAAAGATAGATGCAGATATTGTTTGCGAGTCGAATTTTATTCTCCGTATGCTAGTCTCATCCACCTGGTCAAGAACAAATCGGGTGAAAAGATACTTTGCGTCGACTACCAATTCGTAAGGAGCATTACCCTTTACCCTTAATTGATGTGCAGTTGGATAGGTTATGCGGGAATTATCTTTTCATAAGTCTTGACCTCGCATCAGATTATTATCAAATCCCAATAGCAGAGCATTCTCAACATTCTGACTTCTTTTGTCCCCCTGGACAGCCAATACCAATATAAAAGAATGCCATTCGAGTTGTAAAATGCCCCTTCCATTTTTCAAACGACAATGGATAGAGTCCTCTCTAAATTAAGTTACGTCGTAATTTATATGGACGACATCTTAATACCTGCATGTTCATTCGAAGAATGATTGTCACGAATAAAGGTAGTACTTCACCTTTTACGCGAAGCCAGGATAACGCTAAAATTAAAGAAATGTAATTTCTTCCAAATAGAGCTAATGTTTTTAGCCTAGACCAAGCAATACCGAAAGAAAGGTTTGATAAAAACAAAAAACTTAAACCATCCTTGTTTATGTATATTACCTGTACTAAATAATTTCGATGTTTCACATCTGCCAGGAGTTCGACGATGATTTTCCATTTTTTTTAAATTCATGTTTGTAATTATAATTTATTTATATATTAAGTTGGCAATGTTTTAATTTTAATATTATTTTTGTATACTGGCAACTTCTCTCTCTCTTGTTTTGCCCATGTCATGGCGTATTGTATAATAATAAAAGAAATCCTTATTAAATACAAACATTTATTTTATATTCCTCTGATCACATTTTTACAGGGTGGCACATTTAGATCGGTCAGTATGGGAAAGTCTGAAAGTATAAGACATACGAAAAAGTCTTCTTAGGAACCATGTCATCGATTTTAGTAATAAGAAAAACTGCATTCATACATTTTAAAATAACGTGTACTCAGCACGCGAATCGAACCCGGACTGTTTTGAAAAATAAAACTAACACTATTTTTATTTAGATATCGATTGTGTAGGTCATAAGCAGAAAACGTTACTATGAAACAAGATGTCTAAAATGAATAAAATGCATTGTTTTTATATCCTTTACTTTATTTTAGTAAGTGTTCGAAATTACCACCATTTTTTCAACACAACATTCAACTCGTTTACGTGCGTAAAATTGTCTCTATGGTTGTTTGTAGCTCTTTGCTGATGTCGCAACTTGTTACATACACTGCTTTACATAATATTGTTAATGGGATAATATTATCTATCTATGATTGTAATTGCTTACTTCTATTAATCATACTTACACTTATAATCGATTGAAAAGTCCACTTAGAATAAGTATGTAGATACAAAGAAGTGATAAACCTCATTTGAAAATGGAACATCTTGGTTTGAACATAGACGTAATAAACCTCCTATGGTGGTAATGGTGGTAATTTTGAACACTTACTAAAATAAATTAAATTATATGAAAACAATGCATTTTATTCATTTTAGACATTATGTTTCATTGTAACGTTTACTGCTTAGGACCTACATAACGATATCTAAACAGAAATAGTATTAGTTTTATTTTTTAAAAACTCCGGGTTCGATTCCTGAGCTGAGTACATGTTTTTTTTAAAGGTATGAATGCAGTTTTTATTATTACTAAAATCGATGGCATGGTTCCTAAGAAGAGATTTTCGTATGTCTTATAGTTTCAGACTTTCCCATACTGACCGATCTAAATGGGCCACCCTGTATAATTGTTTGTTATTGAAAATGAGAGGACTCACATTTGAAAATGGATGGCTGAGTTGTAAGAGTTACGTTATTAGTGTTCTTATAACTTTACTTATTATTTACTTTGTAATAAAGAATGTAACCATATTAATTTTTACTGAGTACAAGAGTGAGTGAGTTACAACAAGTATTTGTCATTGCCATTATACATATAGGTAGTAGCACGTTAAATACCTTTGAGTTATTAGTTGATTCATTTATCTGGTAACACTGACTCGCTCTTGATGTTATTAGATAAGTATACGCTTTTTAATCTGTGCCCAGTGTTTTGTTAAAAATAATATTACGTGTGATATTAAAAATCTTTGACTAACGTTGGAATTATTGTTTCATTTCTGAGATTAGAGCCAAGACTTTCAACTGTAATCTACTTTATAAATAATGATATTAAAATGTAATCCTACTGTTTTATTTCTAGATAAATTTCGTAAAAATAATATTTTTATAGAAATGATCCATGACTTAAAAGTAATGTTAAATTGACATGTTTGAACATGTTGCATATACTCAGAATTAAATAAGAGAGGACGCGTGTATATTATAAATAGAAAAGTCCGATTATGCCGCGCTTATTTTCTGCACCTGCGTTGCATTATCCAGTACGATATTTGCCTTTACATGGAAATTAATTAATCTGCGCTACTTAAATATCAATATTATAATATTTTAAATCATTACTTTAAAAACACTGCAGGTTGCACATATCTAAGTACCTACTAGTGTATAAGCATGGTAAGTAAAATCATATATTATACACTAACTTTGTACGCATTACGACTTTTAACAGTAAGTAATTAATTTAGTTTATTGAATTTCAAAACGCCGAAGATAACTCTGAAGTTTTGATCCTGCCAAAAGAATGTAAAGATCTGGAACAAAGACAACAAATTTTGCATGAACGAGGATCTTTAGCGTTTTATGAAGACGCACAAGACTAACTCATAAGCCCCAAAAAGAAAAATTAAATAGAAGAACTCAGAAAACGAAAAAACAGCATACGACGAGAACAATTCTGAAGCGTTTTCATAATCAACAGCAGTCACTTGTTTTGAAAAGTGAACCAGAGAAAGGACGCCGTTTGAAAACTAAGATAATAGATCTAAGTGAAAACCTGCCTAGTGAAAGAGATAATAACAATATAATGTTACATGAGCCATATGTGGTTGAGCATTTATCAAATTTTGGATCAGATTGAAAGTGTGATTGATTTTGGATCAGATTGGTCGTCTGGGTAGGTACCACCGCCTTTCTTATTTCAGCCGTGAAACAGTTTCGGATTGAAGGGAAAGGTAGCCAGTGTAATTACTGGGCATGGACGGCATTTCATCTTAGGCCTCAGGATGACAACGCACCTGCAATATCAAGTGATTTTCCCTTGCTATTGCAGGTGTCTATAGGCGGCGGTAACCGCTTTGTGGGCCGTCAGCTTGTTTGTCATCTAGTAATAAAAAATAAAAAAATATGGTTAAAACTATAGTTTTTAATTTACTATACTAACTATATTTGTAAATTAAAATTCTCAATAGAGCTTATACGTAATAGTTTATATAAACCTATAAACCTACGGAGACACATTTTACAACCAGTTAATTATAAAATTTTCAGTGTTAATAAGTCGTGTATTAGTATTATAGACGTCTATCTAAAGTACTACAGTAAATGAATAGTTCAGTCTAAATAATTACACAATGATTTATGTTTTCTTCATTATTCCCCAATATGCAGTTTTTTTCTATACGTATATGGTTTTAAAATAAAACACAAACAAATTCAATTCAAATAGAATTTATTCAAAAATTTCATACATACCGTTTTCTTATACCTAAAACATTTCTTAATGCACAGAATTTTATGTGGACAAAACAATTATATTTAATCATAAAACAAGTTATTAAAATTCATAACTCCGGAAGAAATATGGTTCGGTAAAAAACCGGAGATCGGTCAGATGAAAATTGTTGGTTGCGAGGCTATGGTGCACATGCCAAAGGAGAAAAGGCAAAAACGGGATTGCATTTAGGGGCAAAGGCAATAAATGTAATCCAAAGTTTATATTTTTATTGTTGGCAACTCTCACTCCTGTCAATTATCTGTACTTTTTTGTGTAGCTCTAATATAGTAATAAAACTGTAAATTATGAATAGACATAGATGAGTTTGCCTCTTTTTTTCGATGTCATTAATAAACATCATATTACTGATCTGTGATAACAACTGTATAATTCGTGGTCAATAATAAAATAGTTATCAACTAAAATGTCTTAATTTTAAGCGGCTATATCATTAGCTTTCTGAGCGGGCGAGAATGATATGCTATCATCTTTTTTTCAGAATATTTTCTAGTTTTTCTTTTTTAAAATTTCTTGATTCTGTAAGGTTAATTTTATTTCAAACAATTTTACTATTTTTGGAATAAAAAGGAATGTATTGACTTTTCTTGACTTGTGCGTGTGATCCGAAGCGTTGGATTAAGTTATTCGACGAGGTTTCCCTTTCAATTCTATATTTATGGAAATAAAAAAGATAAGTTTTCAAAATATACTTGTAGATGATGTAAGCTAGCCTGTAACCTGTAGTTCTTACCTAAGAGTGTTGTTTATACATGTAATAGGCGCATACATTTGTAATGGAGCATTAAATTTAAGTGATACATATGTTTATTTATTTACATTAATATACATATGTATGAAGGGATTAGCGGAATAAAAGGTTTTAGAAATTTTATTAACTTTGTCTTATTTTAACTTCTTAACACCTTCATCGTTCTTTACGCAGTAACACACAAATCGCCATCTTAGCTTGATTCTATCTATCCCTTTCACACATCTCACACACAATAAAGAATCTCTTTCATACATTCTTACGTTCCGTTTCCACCTGTATCATAAATTCACACCAGTGTCCGCTCAATGTTATCTTATCTTATCTTATCAAACAATGGGGTCGTGACCACGTTGCGCTTCGTCCCTAAGGGATATTTTGTGCTTCCCCTGCTTTCACTCTTCCTGGATCCCGAATAATGTTCGCTCCAACACAATTTTGTAATTCCCATTGGCGCGCGGCGGGCGTTGGTGTTTATATAGCATATTATACCAATGTTAACCTTATCCCCCTCCCTTTAGGACATAGTTTTGGTGCTCATCACGACGACAACTTCCCCAATCCCGAGTGTCGCGGTTATTTGATGGGATCGCAGTCTACCACATCGGAGAGTGGACTCAACTTCGAGTTCTCTATGTGTAGCAAGCGACTTATTGCCGCCACATTGAGCAGTATGAGTTATTGTTTGTTGGAGGAAGATAGACCTTACTGTGGTAATGGTAAATATTGCTTTGGAATCTTACTTAAGATGGAAAAGTCCGGGGCTCAATTCGAATTATTCCATTATGTTCACCTGAGTGATATCACCTGGGTGGATGGACTTTTTGGTGTCTTCATTTCTATTAGGAACCATACTACCTACCTAGGTGATATCACCCAGGTGAAATGACTCGAGATTAGCGGAGGTCTTTCTTAATTTTCATTTTAACATTATTATAAATATTTGAAAAATATTTACTTATAAAAACATCTAAACTAGAAAAGTCTAACCATGACTAACTAATAAAAATAGGTTTAAATGTGCTATTCTCTTAGCCTTTACAAAGATGATAACTTTGGTAACTCTCGAGGGTATTGAGTGATACCTTCGGTGTTGTACACAAGAGGAGCTCGGTGGCGTATTGGTTTGAGCGCTCTGGTCTCGATAAGAAGAACAAAGCAACTTTCGCCATGGTCGATCCTGGGATGGGTCAATCAAAGTTTGTTATCTAGAGCTCCTCCGTGCTTCGGAAAGCACGTTAAGCCATTGGTCCCGGTTGTTCCTGCAACCGCTTTAACCCAACAACCCGCATTGGGCCAGCGTGGTGGTGTTATGGCCCAAACTCCTCATGTGTTTCTCCCATGTACGAAGGCCTGTGCCCAGCAGTGGGACGTATATAGGCTGGTCATGATGATGATGATGTACACAAGATAATAAGCTTACACAATAGGCTACCTTAGACAAACCATGCTCAGATATGAAATTTTATGTGAACTGAGTTATGAACTTTCTTAGGTTTATCTAAATTTGGGTGTACTGTCTGATCTAGGCATAGTAGAAGAAGGCGAAGCTTGTGATTGCGGCCTGCCATCGCGATGTAGCCACAGAGACCCCTGCTGCACACCAAGAGCTGGGGGCGCGCTGGTCTTCGAGGAAGGGTTAGCTTTTTTACGACGATCCGCCCGATGGAAAGAAACGCCTGCTAATATACTAGTTTCATCTTGGGCACTACTCACGCGTTGCCTCATCATCATCATCATCATATTAGCCTATGAAGTCTATTGCTAAACAAAGGCCTCCCCCATCGATTTCCAAACGGATCGGTTTTATGTAGTCTGCATCGCCCCCGCGACCCTGACCAGGTCGTCCATCTAGTAGGAAGCCGTACTACGCTTTCCGGTACGTGGTCGCCATGCTAGAACTTTAACACCCCATTGGCCGTCCGGTCTGCGTGCCATGCCCACTGCAATTTCAACTTGCTAATCCCAAGACCTATGTCAGTGACGCGTTGCCTACCTTGTACAAATTAAGAGTAAGCGTAATGATAGCGTAGGAGACCGCCTAGCATGACCACCGAAACGCGATATGATACGATATGATATAGCTATTTATCGCTTCGAACTGTCAAAAATCATTGGATATAACCGCCATCTTGAAATTTTATCGAAACTGCGAACTTGTATTGTATATATACATGTTCGCAGTTCTAGGCGGGCTGTTCCCCTGTTTCTGACATAGCGCTTTCTAATTTCTTCATGTTAGCCGCTTACTATCAGGCGAGTCGTCACTTGTTCGCCAACATTATTCTATATTAAACAATTATATACTAGGGGAGACCGGGGCTACAATTAACAGAGGTAAGTATTAACAAGCAAATTTCTCTAAAACTATACCTACGACACCAGTCAGTGCGTGTAGATTGAGTCATTTGAGTGAGTTGTGTGCCGGTCAATATTTATAAGCAGGTAACAATCATTTTATAGTTCACGATTTTTTGATTAGCACAATAAATATAAAGTGTTATTCTTAATTTTTGATTTTAACATTATTATAAATGTTTGAAAAATTACTTGGTAATTAAAATATAAAACTAGAAAAATTTTCACGTCCTGAGGCGGGAATCGAACCCGCGATCTTTCGCAATCTTTGCGCAATCGTTGCTCTTGTAAATTTATTGCTATTTGAAAAGAAATTCTTACATGTCATACTCTAATTCGGTGTTAACATCCTATTTGAACAATTCCGAAACAAGCAGTGCTATTTACAGTGTTCTTTGAAAAGTGTAATTGCGTAATTCGTATAATTAAAATCGATCCATCAAACCTTCAAGATCTACCCGCCTTGTTTACTAAAATAAACAAAGATTGGACTTTAACTTGCGAAACGTATGTATTACGAATTACGAGTAGTTTACATATGAAGACAAATTTAATCACCGTTCTATGAAGAAATTATTATTATTATTATAATTTATATATAATTTTTTATTATTAATATGGAAAGCTGCGCCGCTTGCATTATGGAAATACAACCTTCACATAAATTAAAATGCAAACAATGCAAGAAATCGTTTCATTACGATTGTCTGAATATCGAACAAGATTACTACAGAAAGCTGTCTCAAGACAATAAATTGAACTGGACTTGCTCTTTCTGCACCAATATTACGCGCCGTAAGTCGGGAAATTTAAACAATCCTTTATTAAATGTCACAATAAATGATACCTTGAACATGTCCTGTGACGATCATAATGACACATCCTGTACGGCTATTCAGCTTTCTAATACTACTTTGGGCGGCTCCATCACGCTTGACCAGATAAGCCAACTTCTGGACACCAAGTTGGAAAGAATGAGGAGTGATCTGAATAGGGATATTAACGCAGCTGTTAAAAGGGAAATTAAATCCGCAGTAGAAGTTCTTAAATCGGAATTTACAGCAACTACAGATTTTCTATGTGAAGAGCAAAGGGACTTGAAAATGAAGATTGACGCAGCTAATGAAAATATATCTACATTAACTTCACAAAACATATTTTTGCAAAATGACATCATATCACTGAAGGCTCGAGTTGAATCGTATGAACGTTTGTCACGCGGTAACAATTTGGAGATTCAATCAGTACCTGAGAAGAAAAATGAGAATGTATTAGCCATCGTGAGAAATTTATGTGCCCTAGTAAAAGTAACACTCAGTGAAACTGAAATAAGTAACTGTAGGCGTGTTGCAAAAATAGATACTTCATCTACTCGACCACGCAATATTCTGCTAACCTTACCCTCAGTCCGCCATAGAGACATCATAATATCAGCCGTAAAAAAATTTAATAAAACTAACCCTAATGACCCTCTTAATTCTACTCATCTTGGCATTGCGGGAGATAAAAGCCGTATCTATTTATCTGAACACTTGTCACCAGAACAGAAGAAGCTGCACGCGGCTACGCGAAAAGCCGCGAGAGCGAAGGGATTCAAGTTTGTATGGGTTAAATTCGGTCGCATCTATGTAAGGAAAGATGAGAGTTCGCCGCCTATAGTAATCAAGCACTTAGACAATTTGGAAAAATTACAATAGCATTTGATTGTTTTTTGTTTTTTTTTTTTTCTGTATTTGTGTTTATTTTTGTTACCTTGATCTGTTATCTGAGAGACTATTTTTGAAATCATAATTATGGTTACTATTTTCTATCAAAATGTAAATAGACTTAGATCTAAGACCCATGAAGTGTATTTAAACATACTTGCACATGACTATGATATAATTTGCTTTTCTGAAACAAACTTAAACAGTGGCATCTATGATTCCGAGATAGTTGATGCGCGATATAATGTATTTCGTCGCGACCGAGAAAGTACTGATAGTCTTAAGAAGCAGGGCGGTGGTTTGCTTGTCGCCGTCAAAAAAACCATTCGAGCTGTTCGACAGAAACCTTGGGAAACAGGCGCAGAGGATTTGTGGATCTCAATTCATCTTAATACTAAGTCCAAGATTAACCTTTGTCTAGCTTATCTCCCTCCTGACGCTAATTTAAATACAGTTAAATTATTTTTTGAAAAATGTAATGATATTTTACTAAGCAACCGCGAATCTTACATTATTACCGGTGATTTTAATATGCCAAATTTGTCGTGGTCGAAACCAATTTCTGAACAGAATGGTTTGTCGTGGACAGAAAAATACAGCGACTTGAAAAGCAAATTGTTCCTTGAACTGTTTTCGTGTGGTAATTTAAAGCAATTTAACAATATCTATAATGTTGACAACGGAATGTTGGATTTATTCTTAACAAACCTTCCCAATGTTTTAATAACACCTTCTGATCCTCTTAAAACACAAGATAGATATCACCCGCCTTTTGTTGCTACATTGGATCAATCAGCTTCAAATAATAACATAATAATAAACAAGAACAAACTTATATTAAATTTTAGAAAATGTGATATTGAAAGGTGTAAAAAGCTGCTGAACGCAATAAACTGGACTGATATTCTTGACCCCACAAATGTAAACAGTAGTCTCGAAACTTTTTATATTACATTAAATAAAATATTCCTACAATGCACTCCCACTAAAAAATATAATGCATCTAGGTTTCCTCAATTTTTTACTAAGAACGTGATACGGACAATACATGAAAAACAAAAGTATCATAAAAAATTCAAAAAATACAATAATCCCCGGGATTATGATACGTATACAATGCTTAGGACACGGTTAAAACTTATGTTGAAGGATTGTTACAGCAATTACATCAGTGGTGTAGAAACTTCACTTCATGACGGTAATACAAAACCGTTTTGGTCATATGTCAAACATTTAAAATCATCTAACTCAATACCGGACACCATGTATTACAAAGAATCGTTTTCTTCTGATCCAGTTAGAATATGTGATATGTTTTCTGAATTCTTTGGCTCCGTTTTTGAAATTGACAACTCAAACAGTAATTGTTCAATCCCTGAAACCTATTTTAAAGTTATTCACAGCATTCAGTTAAGCCGAAAAGATATACAAATAAAACTCAAATCCCTGGATCCAAATAAAGGTGCCGGTCCTGATGGTATACCCTCGTATATTATTAGAGCGTGTGCATCGGAACTCGTATCAGCACTTTATATAATTTATAACCAATCGCTCAGTTCAGGTATTTTTCCAGATACCTGGAAAATAGCACATGTTGTGCCCATATATAAGTCAGATGATATTACGAAGTGTGATAACTATCGCCCTATTAGCATACTCTCTTGTTTAGCGAAGCTTTTTGAACGTCTTGTGTATGATCATATTTACTTCCATATATCACCATTACTCTGTAGCGAACAACATGGCTTTGTTAAAGCAAAGTCTACAGCTACAAACCTTTTAGAATACATAACGTACATTCACGATTCTTTAAGTTGTAAAAAACCTGTGCACACTGTGTACACAGATTTTAGGAAAGCATTCGACAAGGTCAATCACCGCATACTTGTTCAGAAGTTATCTAAGCAGTACGGCATCCATGGAAGTCTTTTGAGGTGGATATCTTCATATTTGTTAAATAGATCACAGCTAGTAGTGGTTAAAGGTTATCTTTCATCGCCCAAGTCTGTCTCGTCTGGCGTGCCGCAAGGCTCCCATTTGGGACCACTTCTTTTTAATTCATTCATAAATGATCTAAATAAAGCTCTGAAATGTAAACATTTACTTTATGCTGATGATCTAAAAATTTTTAATTCTGTGTCATCGAATGATGACTTGGAAAATATGCAAAAAGATCTTCACAGTCTGGATACCTGGTGTAAGGAGAATGTCATGTCCCTGAATGTATCTAAATGTTTTGTCATGACCTTTTCCACAACAGTTAATGATTACAGCCTACAGCGGTACTATATTGGTGGCCAGGCATTAAAGCCGGTAACATCCACAAAAGACTTGGGAGTATTGTTTGATAAAGAGTTGAACTTTAAGCAGCATTATAACAGTATAGTTACTTCTTGTAATCAAACACTTGGATTTCTGTTTCGTACATGCAAAAACTTTAGAAATATTAACTCATATTTCATCCTATACAATAGCTTCATTCGTAGTAAATTAGAATATGGCTCAATTATCTGGAACCCCTTTTACATAACACATATAGAAGCCATTGAAAATATTCAAAAAAAGTTTTTAAGGCAGGTCTGTTATCGTTTTAATCTCAAATATCAACTTTCGTCTTATGAGGAGAGGTTAAGGTTTTTTGGCGTCTCTACACTAAGAAATCGCAGATGTTATCTAAGTTTACTGATTCTTTACAAGATCTTGCACAATGTAACGGAATCTTCTGTGCTTCAAAATATTAGCTTGAAAATACCTTTAAGAATACCAAGACAGGCTAAACGTGAGGTCACTTTTGACTTACCCTTATGTAAAACACAGAGAGCTTTCCACTCCCCACTGTACCGAATGTGTCGCACATATAATGAATTGAGTTTTGATCAACATAACTTGGATATCTTTAATAGTCACAGTTTGTTTAAGAAAGAGCTTAAGGTCTTACTAGATAATTGTTAGTTTTAGTTTTAACTTTAGTTCTATTTATTTATGTTTAAGTGAGTATATATATATGTATGTATGTAAATGTATTTATATATATATTTTTAGAGGAATTATATAATTCTGAATTTATGATATGTGGCATGTAACAGCATTAGTTTGTGGCAACTATTACATAATGAACATGCTGTCAACACTATTTAAGGGTAGTATCTAAAACAAAACTGTTAATCTCAAATGTTACAAATGTACTGATAACTATCTGTTTGTGTTGCAAATAAATAAATAAATAAATAAATAAATAAATCCGGGCTACTGCTCTTACCACTGAGCCACCCAAGATTTCGACATTGTAGGGTAGACGTAAGCTCATGAACGCAAATACAGATAGACTAGAAGAATTTCACAGGGATATCCCATGTCCTGCGTGGCGCATTGGTAAGAGCAGTCCCCCGAATTGAAAGAAAGATCGCGGATTCGATTCCCGCCTCAGGACGTGAAAATTTTTTCTAGTTTTATACTTTAATTATTAAGTTTTTTGATTTCCTAGTAGCATATTTTATACTTAACAATTATACGTTTCAAATTTGAAATAATTATTGTCTTACATTTTATTACGTAATTTAATAATAGAAATTTTAATGTACCTTTGGGGCTATAATTAACACATCGAGGGGGCTTGTATTAACGTGTTAAAACCTACCCCACATATAGGGGCTAATATAAACAATAGCTGAAGGTTTGGAATAATTATTTTATACGTTTTTAGGACAGCATGAGAACTTATAAACGGAAAACTACGCGTGGTACCACATTAATAGAGGTCTACGAGCTAGCTGCGCTGGAGATTATTGAAAAAAAAAATATTACAGGGATGTAGCAAAAGAATTTGACCTTTGTTATGTTTCTCTTTATAATTTTGTTAAAAAGAAAAATACCGGTACCGCAGTAGAAATGGGTTATAAAAAAACCTGTTTAGTCTTCAATGCTGAACAAGAAGCAACCATAGCACAATATTTGTTAAAGTGTGCTAATATTTATTTTGGGTTGCTGCCTATTGATGTGAAAAAAATGTCGTTTCAATGTGCTATGTTCTACAAAATTGAGAAGGAACCAGAATCTTGGAAAACTAATGAGATGGCGGGAAATGACTGGTTTACGGGTTTCATGAAGAGAAATCCGAGGCTATCGATACGAAGCCCTGAAGCCACCAGTTTAAGCAGAGCTACTTCTTTCAACAGAACGAACGTCCACCTCTTTTTTGAAAAATACAGATCAGTGCTAGAAAGATATGCATTTCAACCATCCCGGATTAGGAATATTGATAAAACAGATGGGTACCTACTTTTTTAGTCGCGTATTTTTTTATTCATATACCTGCCTATAGTTCTATTATTTGTATACTTTTATACTATACCTAGATACCTATATATTATCAAATTTTTTATAGGTGTCACAACTGTTCAAAAACCGAAGAAAATTGTGGCAGGAAAAGGCATAAAGCAGGTCGGTGCTGTGACATCTGGTGAAAGAGGAGTACTGGTTACACTTGCAGTTGCAACAAATACTGTTGGAAACTACGTAACTTCTATGTTCATCTTCCCTCGTCTGCGATATAATGATATGTTTATTAGAAATGGGCCACCAGAATGCATAGGCGTTGGCAATCAGTCAGGATGGATGACTCAAAAGGAGTTCGTAAAATGGATTGATCATTTTATTCATCACGTGAAGCCCTCAAAAGAGGATCCTGTTTTAGTCTTACTAGATAACCATACCTCGCATGTTAACGTGAAGTGGTAAACAAATGGCCAAGAACAACAATATTGTTTTGTTGACATTTCCGCCGCATTGTTCGCATCACTTACAGCCTCTTTATGTAGGGGTTTATGGGCCGCTCAAAAATTATATAAACAGAGCGCAAACTTCTCGGAGGGCCAGTAACCCGGGAAAAACAATGTCAATTTATGACCTCCCAGGAATTGTTAAAGAAGCGTTACCGTTGGCCTTAAATCCTATGAATATTATTAACGCTTTCAAATATCTGGCATCTGGCCGTGCAACGAAGACATTTTTCAAGAATCTGACTTTTGATGTTATTAATGACTCTTGACATTTTTCAAGAGTCATTAATAACATCATTGACAAATGATGTTATTAATGACTTATCCCTAAATTTGCAAACTCGTGAAGTTTTAGACGATGTGCCTAAGTGAGATATAAGTGTGACTGAAGTGATATCGCAAATGTCTAATGAACCAGTAGCTGGACCTTCAGGCATGCAAAAAGGAGCTACGGATTTCACAGTTGAAATCATAAGACCTCTGCCAAAAGCTCCACCACGAGTTACGTCTAACAAAAGACGAGCTAAAAAGTAAGCTATTCTAACTGATACTCCGGAAAAAAATCTCTAGAAGAACATAGCATCAGAGAAATTAAGATAGAAAAATGGCAACCAAAACCAGAACAAAAGAGATAAGGGAAAGAGTAAAGGAAAGGGTAAAGGATGTATAAATAAAGACGAAAAAGTAGGAAATGTGAAGAAAAGGATATTAAATGAAAGCAATAGCTGTTACGATGACGATGACTATTTTTGTATCATTTGCGGTGCCTCCTATAATGATGATACATCACGTGGTGAATGGATACAATGTATCTCTTGCAAAGACTGGGCCCAAGCAGGATGTATCAAAGGTGATATGACATCCTTCTGTTGTTTGAATTGTAATTCAGATGATGAATCCGAATAGACTGATAGTCTTTTAGTACGTAGGCATCTAAAATAGTTCCTTATCTTTGATATTTATGTTGTTTTTTTATTAAACTAAATTTTATGTACGTTGCTTAAGTCTAAAGACGATGCTAAGTTTAAAGAAGATGTTCATGAAAGACTCGTTATCTAGCTTTTAAATAAAAAAATGTGCCATTTCTACCTCACTGTATGATGTTGTTTATGTTATGTTTAAATACAAAATTGTGACCTGTTTAAGACTAATTATTTATTATTTAACATAACATATGTTAATTTTTACCCCTTGTGTTAATACCTGCCCCACACTTGTTAATTCTAACCCCAAACGTGAGCTAACAATTAACAACTGCCATTTTTTAGAAAAAGTATTATATCTATGGCATCGTTTCTATTATGGTTGTTTTGAGATAATTACATAATACCTGAATGATTAAAGCATCTGTATCTTAAAAATCAAGTCTAATAAATTGTTGAATAATTTCTAAGATACAACTAAAAATATATTTTTTGATAATTGTAGCCCCGGTCTCCCCTACTTATTGAATCATTGGATGAAATGAATTATTTTTAGAAGAAGCTTGGTGGCGTATCTATTATGAGCATTATTGAGCGCTCTGGTTTCGATTACGAAAACAAAGCAACTTTCGCCATGGTCAATCCCGTGGTGGGTGAATCAAAATTTGTAATCTTAAGTTCCTCAGTGCTGCAGCCATTGCTCCTGGTTGTTACTTACTGCTTTAACCCACCAACCTGGATTAGACCAGCGGAGTGGTGGTGTTATAGCCCAAACTCCTCATGTGTTTCTGCTATTTAGAAAGGCCTGTGCCCATCAGTAGTAAGGTTGTAGACTGGTGATAATGATGAATTATTTTGTAGGGTATACCTTTTGTCATAGTTCAATTTCTTTCAAACTTCCAGAGCTCTTCACAAAGAAGGCTGTTCGGTGGCTCCCACCGCAATGTGCCACCCTTCCCAAGGCCTCTGCTGCACCGCCAATTGCCAATACGCCAACCTCACTCAGAGCGGTATTGTTAGTAATTCCATATTTAATTATATAAATACTGAAAACGAAGTATACAATGAATAAAATGGCATGCTAACACCTAGCCAAAAATAAAGTTACATAGAGATGCCCCGTTATGTTAAGTCAAATAAACTGTAATTACACCGCAAAATTTTGGTTATTGTTGTTGGATTAAGGAATATGTGGTTGGCAACACTAGGACTAGGCTATGGACGTGTGTAACTTAATAAATAGCTATTGTCGTGAATCATGTCTTTTAATTCTTAAATAAAACATGGTGTAGTAAAGAAGAACAAAGAAAATAGCAGAAAAAATTTAACAAATCATCATCAAATCATCATCATCAAGGTTTTATAACATTTGATGTTATAAAACCTTTAGACGTCCAAGGAAATGTGGCAGAACAATGGCGGAGATGGCGACAAAAGTTCGAAATATTCGCTGATGCTAATAATTTACACTCACAAAATGAATCAAAGAAAACAGCAGTCTTATTAAGTGCTATATGCGATGAGGCTCTGGGGATTTTCAACTCCTTTAGTGTTGAGAAATGAGACAAATCTAAGGAATTGTAACCGTCAAACGTTACAATTTTTTCACACGATTTCAAAAGGTAAACGGAGCAATAGATAAATATGTGACCGATTTAACAAATTTAAGCAATTCATGTGAGTTTCAAGCATTAAAAAAATCCCTAATTAAAGATATGTTTGTCATCGGCATTCGAAACGCCTATATTAAGGAGCAGCTACTACAAAGAGACGACCTGAGACCTATCAATAGAAAACGCCATAAAAGTAGCTAAAAGTATTGAATTATCCAAGGACAGAACATCAAAATTGTCAAGGGAAGAACATAAAGACACAGTACAAATTATAAGTCGCTGTAATAAAAGATCTGACATATCCAGATCAGAATCTAGAAGACCACACCCAAGCAGGCATACCAGTACATCATCAGGATCAAGATCAGATTTTTCAAGGTCACCACCGAGGCCAAAATCAAAATTACAGTCATCAAAATATGACGAGTCAAAGTCATGTGGTCGATGTGGTCAAATTCACATGTATAGATGTCCGGCTAATGGAAAAACGTGAAGTGTTTGCAAAAAACCTAACCATTTCGCAAAATATTGCTTTTATAATAAACAGGTAAGAATAATAAAAAAAAACGAATTTATCAAATGAATTTAATAACTGTTCAATATTAGAATGAGATGGTGACAATAATTTGTCAAATGACAGATTTGTAACAATTTCTGTTAGTTCAGGGTCAAATCAATATAAAATAAATATTAATTGTGAAGGCAAACACTTAGGTACTATAAGATTATATTTGTGAACCTGTCATGATTATAATAATAAAAAGATTAATCCGTTTTGTAAACTTGTCCTATTTCGAATGTTAGATTATAATTTCATTAATGTTGTACAATTGTGTTGTTGTAGTGTCATTCAATGTCGCGAATGTCAATTGTCAATGTCAACCTGTAATGTCCAAAGTCGGCTGACTGTGAAATCGATGGGTTGTGCAAATCGGCTGACTGTGAAACTTGACATTTTCAAAATTAGTAATAACGAGAGGCCATTAAATAAAGAAGAAGAAGAAGAGACTTGACGTCGTTCAAAAACGGGCATGTTGTATACTTAGATTACGGAATATGTGGTTGGCAACACTAGGACTAGGCTATGGACGCGGCAAACGGTGGGTCCCACAACGTGTCCAGACGGCGCATCCTGGGCGACTGCGAACTCATTATCCGCTCGTTAGGGAAATGGGTTCGGAGCCGGCCAATCTCCAGCACGGTGTGGCTGCCTTCGGGCATTGCACGGTCACACAAGCCCGTAGCCCTGCTCTTTTGCGGGGTCGGGGGCTGGGCGTATGGGGCTTGCCCTGTGCGTCTGGCTGTGAGCAAAAAGCCTCTATAAAAAATCACCCTCGGGGGCCCCCTTAAGGGGCCAGTGGAGCTTCGGCTCGTGGTATGGCGGCCTTCAAGGCCGCGGTCCGCTTCATGCGGACGGTGTCGGGAGCTTTTGCTCGTGGCGCAGTCGCGCCTTTGTTGGAAAGGTCCTTTTCAGGACCAGTGGACTTCGGTCGGTGTATGGCGGGCCTTCAAGGCCCGCGGACTGCCATTTTGGTTGTTACCATGTAGGGCGTGTCGCTCATGGCGTTTGCGTCCTGTTCCTTCTCCTCTCGTCTGTAAAGGAGTCAGAGGATGCAGGTCATTGGTGATAATAGAGGGAAGCGCTTCTGTGCGCTTGTGCACCTCCTGTGCAAAAGGGGGGCAACCTCAGCCTGGCCATTATTGGCTGGTCTGGACGGAGTCTGCCTTCAGTGGCTGGCTCAGTGGCCACTTTCGGGTGGCGTGGCACGGCGGACCTGCAAGGTCCGCGGCGTGGCGGGTCTGGCGGCTGCGGGTTTTCGCGGTCGCTGGGTGGGTTTCGGCCCTTTGTCGGGCAACCTGTAATCCCGTGTGTGTGTCGTTGATCACGTCTAGCGGCACACACGGGACCAGGGGGGCTTGCCTTCATTGGCCGGCCCTGCGAGGAGCACACCTCTCTAAAAAACCCCAAACTCCCGTGTTGGGAACCGCGGCGACGGGAGGCCTTCAGGTGGTGGACTGGGGAAGTCCATCAATTAGCGTTCAACTCCGGGGAACCGCCCGCCTCTCCGGTAGTAATAGGGTTATCCAGGTGCAGGGGGCACCGCCTGGATGGACCATCCTTTCCCCCATACTCGTGGGATTAGTCATGGATAAATCTATAAAACTAACTTTCACCCAAAAAGATGTCAAGATGGGGAGCTCTCACTCCGGAAGTATGAGTCGGTGGGCCTCGGCGAACAGTGTCGCCGGGAGCGAATTAACAAGTGGGCGCAATTCATGCGCATCGTCCGAAGTGGACACTGACGGCACGATCGGCAGTGGGTCGGTCTCTACAAGAAATCGGAAGTCGAAGCGCCACAAAAGCCCGCAGCCTACGAACGAATCGGATTCTGGCTCCGACACCGAGTTCGTTGCTTCATCGCCCAAGGAACCAGCGGACAAGGGACGTGCGTCGAGTAGAGGACGGGGAAGGCCTCCAACTACTTACGAATACGTGGGCTTGGCCAAGGCAAAGGCTGAGTATGCAAAGGCCTGCAGGCTGGAGGAAGAGGCTGACCTCGAGGAAGAGGTGCATAAGAGGCTCAAGGTGGCGGACGCTGCTCGATCAAAGTGCAAGCCCCCGCCAGAACTTTTAGGGGATTCAGCAGCAGAAGACCTAACGGCGGAACAGCTTGCACAAAGTGCGCGCCTCTATATGGAGGTTGTGTCCACGGCCGCCGGGAAGTCAAAGAACGTGAAAGGGACGGTCGTGCGAGACATCAAAATTGCCATTAAATCATTGGGTAATATTTTGGACTCGCTTCAAGCGCGCACCGCTAGCGACGAGAACCGCCGATTATCAGCGGAAAACGCCAGCCTTAAGGCGAAAGTGGACATACTGTCAAAGGAGCTTGACGAAGTGAAGGCTGCGGTGCAGGAGCTCACGACGAAGGCCAGCGCGGAAGCCTGCGTGCCTACGCACAAGAAGACGGTAGTTAAGCAGGGCTCGGATATGGAGATCGAGGATATATTGCCGACTCCCACTCTCGAACCCCTGCCCCAACGCCCTACTAGAGCTAGCCGTGTGCAGCCTCAGAAGAAGGACCCTCCCCCACCTGAAGGGGAGCTGTCACAAGTGGCCCTTATAAAGTCCATTATGAACCAGGTGGGGGAAATGCCAGACAATAAGTTTGAGGCATTCAAGGAGAGCCAGCGCACGCCGGACCGGCCCCGCCCTCCTCTGGCACATGAAACAAAGAAGGCGGCAGCAGCCGCTGCAGCAGCAGCCTCTGCACCTAAAGTCCCAGCGGCGCCTAAAGACAGGCCAGTCGCGCCCAAGCCAACCCCAGGCTCCAGCAAGAGCAAAGCCAAGGGCTACGCTGAGGCGGCCAAAAGGGGATCGAAGTCGACCCCTACCCCCCAGACGGTCTCTACAGACACAGCTGCACCATCCTCAGCAAAGCCCGGTCCGGACGCTGAGGGATACACGTTGGTGACGAATAAAAATAAAAGGGGTAAGAAAACCGGCCCTAAACCAGCCGAGCCGCCTGCACAGCCGCAACAGAAACACGGCGCTGCGGCCCCGGCGAAATCGCAGAGGAAACCGCGCAGGTTGCGCGACACCCGCTCAGCAGCGATAGTCCTCACCATCGACCCTGAGGCGGAGAAGAAGGGACATACGCCGACATGATTAAAAAGGCAAAGGCGGCCCTCAACCTCGTGGAGCTTGGCCTCTCAGCGGAGGGCTTTAAAATTAAAGAGGCCGCCACCGGCGCCCGCATATTTGAGGTGTCGGTGGATACGGATGCGGCGGTAAACAGAGCCAAGGCGGATGTTGTGGCTGAGAAGTTCCGTGAGGTCCTACGGGAGGATGTCCGAGTCACCAGGCCGACTAAGTGTGCGGAGTTCCGCATATTGGGCTTAGACGATTCGGTCCAAAAGGACGAGGTGATTACCGCCGTGGCGCAAAAGACCGGGTGCTCCCACAACAATGTCACGGTGAGCGACATCCGCCGCGGCTCCGATGGCCTTGGCACAGCCGTAGTCAAGTGCCCCATCGGCGCTGTTAAGGCTATCTTAGAAGCGGGACGGCTCTTAGACGGCTGGAGCTCAGCACGGGTTCGAGCCCAAGAAAAGCGGCAGTTGGCCTGCTTCCGATGCCTGGACATCGGACATACCAGGCATCGTTGCACAACCGAGGCCGACCGTAGCACTATTTGCTTCCGTTGCGGCAAACCCGGCCACAAGATTGCCTCGTGCACCGCTGAGCCTCACTGCGTAATCTGCGCAGAGTTAAAGAGGCCAGCCGACCACATAATCAGGGGGAAAAGCTGTAAGGCCCCAATCCCCCGCAGAGGTAGAAACGCGGCCCGCAGAACCCAGGTTGCTCCCGCAGACGCCCAGGCCACGCCGCAGGAAGTGGCAATGATTACTGACCCATAAATGGCCATTACACAACATCTGCACTTCCTTCAGAGCAACCTGAACCACTCCGGCGGCGCGCAGGATTTACTCCTGCAAACTATGTCGGAGTGGTCCATTGACATTGCGGTTGCTGCGGAGCCATACTCATCTCCGCCCGGCAGCAATTATGCCTTTGACTTAGACGACGGTTGCCATTATTAGGTCTTCGTCGTCGAGGTCCCCGCCCCTGAACATCTTGGAGCGGGGCCATGGATTTGTCGCCGTGAAATGGGGAGAGATAGTACTCATTGGCACATACTTCTCCCCAAATCGCGCCCTACTGGAGTTTGAGACCTTTATGGATTTGGTGGGTCCAGCGTGCAGCGCCCCGGCATACCGTTGTGTTGGGAGTCCTCAACGCCAAATCTTCGGCTTGGGGATGCCCCTCCACGGATGCCCGGGGTTCGTTAGTGGAGGACTGGGCAGTCACATCAAATTTGTCTGTTTTGAACCGCGGCTCCATCAACACCTGTGTGCGGCAGCAGGGGGGTTCTGTAGTGGATGTCACATTCGCTACCCCTGCTCTCGCCATGCATGTTGCCAACTGGCAGATTCACGAGGAGGTGAAGACACTGTCAGACCACCTGTACATAACGTTCGACATGTCTTCCTCCCGGGGGTCCAGTGGACTGAGGCCGGCTACCACATCCCAGCCGTTCCCTCGCTGGACGCTGTCCAAACTAAAGAAGGACCTTGTGGAGGAGTCCGCACTTGTCGAGGACTGGTTCACCGAGCCCCACGCTATTTCGGCAGGACCTGACGAAGAAGCCCGTAAGTTCGGCGAGTGCATGTCGCGCATCTGCGACGCCTCGATGCCCCGAACAACGCGTCGCCCACCAAAACGCGAGACTTATTGGTGGTCTGAGGAGCTGGCTGACATGCGCCGTAGTTGTATCAGTCGGCGACGGGCTCTCACGAAGTACCGTCGTCGTAGAACGGGGCGGACCGAAGAACAGGAGGCGCAACTTCTGGCCGCCTATAAAGAGTCCCGCCACGCCTTTCGAGTTGCCATATACGAGGCGAAAGCAGCTGCCCGCGAAGAGTGGTTACAGGAGTTGGATGCCGACCCGTGGGGGCGCCCATATCGCGCAGTGCGCAATAAACTGTGCAACCAGGGTCCCCCGATCGCGGAGACTATTGAGCCCCAACTCCTGGAGTCGGTAATCCACGCCCTTTTTCCGGACCGGGCCGAGGTCGTCGCCCTGTTGATGGTCCCAACCTCAACGGAGCCAATTCCACAGAATTCTCCTCCCCCCTCCTCATCCCCCCAATCATGTCTTTTAATTCTTTAATAAATAAAACAATTATAACTAATGGAACCGAAGTAGTTTGGTTAACTATTTTTTTCAGTGTACGCACCTGAAAGTCAAGTTGAGCATTGACATTTTGTTGGCAGTTTGATTCCGTTTTAATAAGTCTTTTCAGCGACGCGCTAAGTTTCGTGTGCAACCGTTTCTTTTACAGCTTCTGTCTTTACATTTATTTATTTAGAAAAATCTTAAATCCGCTACTGTTGCGCGAAGCTTTCAATAAAGCAGCAACTTCTAAAACAGCAAATTAGCACGAGTAATTTAAAGGTTTTAGCACGAGTTAAACACAACAATTGACAACTAGGTGGTAGACCCATATGTAGGGTCGCCTGGGTAGGTACCACCGCCTTTCTTATTTCAGCCGTGAAACAGTTCGCTGTGTTTCGGATTGAAGGGAAAGGTAGCCAGTGTAATTACTGGGCATGGACGGCATTTCATCTTAGGCCTCAGGATGACAACGCACCTGCAATATCAAGTGCTTTTCCTTGTTATTGCAGGTGTCTATAGGCGGCGGTAACCGCTTAGCACCAGGTGGGCCGTCAGCTTGTTTGTCATCTAGTTGTATAAAAAAAAAAAAATCGAAGCGAGCAGGCTTGACAGATGACATTATGGTTTTAGCGGTAAACTCAACCATAGATAACTAAATAACTTAATATATTGTCTATTTAATCAGCTACCTACTCCTAAGGACCTTTAGGAGCTTTTTACGCGTCTTAGATTAGAAACTACATTTATTTATGTAATTATTTTTAAAAATCTTAAATCCGCTACCCACTCCTAAAGACCGATTACTTAATGAAAACGCTTCTTTTTGAAACCCTTTAAGAGTAGTTTGTCACATAATAAAGCCTCTTTCTAATTTCTTCATGTTAGCCGCTTACTATCAGGCAAGGTAATTAAAACACGAGATGGTGTTTAAAAAAAGAGCTTTGGTGAGTTTTTAATAGTATCACACAATGTGTTTGAATACCTAGTTACGTGCAGTTACAGACACTAACTACTGTATCTACTCATACGTATTTTTTTAATCTCAGTCACTATTTTTTTAAATTGATATTGTTTTATACAAAGACAAAATGGCGCCAAATCTAAGTTTGATTCACTGTGTTAGCGCTGCGCATCAAGATTTAGGTTTTTCACGATTAGGTTTTTCAAGTGTCAACTACACTATTTGCACAGTAGCATGGTGCGGGTTACATTAGGCAAATCACTCCGGTATACTCGTGAACATTGCAAAGATATTTGGAGTGACCAAATTTTGTAGGACATTCAAAACAATTAGATTTAGCAATTAAATATTCAATGTCAAAAGTTGTGTCTGAAATAGCAGAATTATCGGCAAACAACTAAACAAATTGGCATTTTATACCTTTCCGCTTTCCACATTTTGGTGGACTCTGGGAGTCGTGCATTAAAATGGTCTAAAACCATTTAAAACTAATCATCGGACAGATTTCCCACACATACGAAGAATTTTCTGCGTTTCTCACACAAGTAGAGTTATGTGCCGATTCAAGTACCTTAACTTTAATAAACTCCTGTTTTAATGAACCGCCAATTGTAGTATATTATGTTTTCTTGGCAATATTATGTTAATGGCAACGGCGGTTGTTACGTTACTCTGTATGCATTGTTTAATTATAAATAATAAATGATAGTAAAACATGGCGCCGAGGACCTCTTGCAAACATAATTATAAAAAGTAAGAAGTTTATAACATAGTAAAAGTAAGAAATTCCTAAAAGACCATATTAAGATTGATTTGGCTTGGGACTTTATTATTCGCATTATAGGATCATCTCCTCTATTGAAATTAGGATGTTTTTTTTATTTCAATAGCCTCACGTAACATTCTAGAAATGGAACGCTATGCTGTGGCGAGGATTTGGGGCTCATCAAATCTGATTTAGTGATTGGGTCCGTCAGGAGCGTGTTCACACACTGCCGACTTCGTTTCACGCTTGTGTTTTACGTCAGATAAATGTTCTTTCACCCGGGAGCCTATGATTCTCTTTGTTTGACCTATGTATGAGAGGCCACAGTCACAATCTAACTTGTATTATGCCTACATCTTGTAAGGGAATGTTCCACTTGACAGGTGTTAGGATTTGATTTACCATGAATATTAACCAATTCCTACCAGCTGTCAAGTGTACTTGCCCGGAAACACAAATTGATAGAAGTTTTTACCATTTCCCTTTCTTGGTTTTATTATTATAATATTGTTTCACTTTTAATATTGTAACCATCAAAATATTTGTACGAATCTCAATGTATATTTTATATTGCCCTACATTCTAATTATAATTCTATACTCTCTGGTAACAAAGTGAGAATCCGTAATTGGCTAATGTTTTGTGTACATATCTTACTAAATAAGAGTTTTAGCACAGTAATCTGTGGATTTTTTGTAAAGTAAATAAATAAATAAATTTCACGCAGTCTGTGGTCGAAGTCAAAAAAATGCGGATTGAAAAAAAAATTGGGCAAAGGTTACATTAATCGGTTGTCAGCTTTGGCCCATTTAACGTTTGAAGAATTACTGGATGCCTGGTTGTATGCTTTTGAGATAGGACCAAAAACAAAAAATACAATGGTTTTAACAACTATTTTTCGAGACCCTGATGAACCCCAAATCTGTGTATTTTGGTCCATGGACCTGCTGTAAACAGCTAAACCGCACGAACAATGCCATCGAAGGATGACATGC
This sequence comes from Nymphula nitidulata, assembly GCA_947347705.1. Taxonomy (NCBI): domain Eukaryota; kingdom Metazoa; phylum Arthropoda; class Insecta; order Lepidoptera; family Crambidae; genus Nymphula; species Nymphula nitidulata. The sequence continues at coordinate 8,081,763 of OX374639.1, forward strand.
TAAAATAAATAAAACCTTCTGAAACCAAATCTAATATCATTCAACTTCTGGCAGTACTTCAAAGGTTGATGAGAAAAGATGCTGACAAAATAAGAACAAATGAGTGTTCTAAAAGAAATCCCAAGTTATAGTAGTCAATGATACAATCAATAAAATAATAATGAACTTGGAAAATCGAAAAATAAATCTAGAGTTGTGCGTTGAACAGTTATGGATGTAGGTATGTGAGCCTATTCTATTTTTATTACATATTTGTTTTGATACACGTTGTAGGTGTACACAGTGATAATAATCTAATTTACAAGAAGAGATATCGAGCCATTACCGCCGACTTATCGTAAGCGACATTTTTACCCAAACAGGGTTTTTCATTACAAACGACATTTTAAACTATAACGGACTCTGTACTTCGACATTTCCCGCCAAAAACCAACTAATTCGAAAGTTATAGCAAAAGCTAAATTTATCGTTAGCACAACGGTTTTCTATAGTTTGGTGTAACCGACATAATCAATGTATATCGTAAGTTGCATAATTATCTAAGAATAACAGCGTAAGCCACCTCACTTGTTATCGCAACCGACACAGTACATCAAAATTTTGTCGTATACTATAAACAAAGTGGCCAAAAACGTTTTGCGACGAGTTTATTCCAGTAAAAATTGTAATGCAATGACTATCTATCTGCACTGTATTTAGTGTTAATTATAATTACTTGGTAATCGTGTAATAAAAATAAGTTTGTGCCATCTCACTATTGTCGCAACAAAAGCACCAAATTATACTTACCTCAAGAATTACAGAACATACCAAACTTGTACAAATTAAAAGAAAAGAGGAAGAACAAGGAACTACTTAAAAGAAAGGAGCCTAGATTCATCAATATTATCAAAAAGAGTTTGTCGTAGTATTTTTAAAACCGATTTTAAAATAGGGTCCCATTTGCCAAAAAAAGATAAGTGTATCTTTTGTGAGAAGTACAAAAAAATACCGCCAGAAAATAAAACTGTTTTGGAATTTGTTCCAAAACAGTTTTATTTTCCTGGCAGTTTTCTTAACAGTTTTATCCTGATTGTGATTTTTATACTCTGTGGTTTGCCACAGAATACAAAAATCACAATCAGGATAAATAAAAATGCAAAAATCTGTTTTTCGAAGATCAAAAAATTAGCAAAGCTCCTAATTTTACCCCTCTTTGTGTAAGCTTTGACTTCCAAAAGGTCCTCAAATATACTCTACGTGGTAAAAGCCTAACCCTCTTCTACTAACGAAACTACTCCTATTATAATGAAAGTATCTACAAAAGCGGTACCAGGGCTGGGTATTGTAATACTGTCATAAATCTGTATTCAGATAGCTGTGCAGAAACAGAGCAATGATATCAATGTCATTTCATTTTTTGAAGACATCAACTACGGTTACTACAATAAAAGTACATAACTTAATTATCTCTTATCTGGGCACACTATGATGCCTGTTGACTCCCTTCAACAGGCATCATAGAAAGATTTATATGTAATAAGACGGCTCAACTATGATCACTAATTATAGATTCGCATCTATAATTAGTGATCATAGTTGAGCCACACACAGCCAACAGGTTATTTTGTACATGTTTCATACTGATTTCATGGACTAGAAGTCCTACTCGCAAGCTTTATTGCCAGCGAAATTTAAAATAGCGGGACAAATGGCCTTCAAAACATTAAGAATGGTACATCTTAAAAAACACAATCCAGTAATCACTCTCTAATACGGTTTTTTCGAAGATGGCAATAAACAAGAGTTAAATATGGACCTTATTAGATCACGAGGCAATACGGCAACTATAATTAATGGACCAGCACAGTTATACCATTCGGACCTAAAAATTTCAGCTGCCAAGTACAAAGACCTTCTGGATATGTGTAATAAAAATATCATTCCATGCAGGTACCATGAAGAGTATATAAATATGAAGCATGATGAAGCAGTTCCTGACGTGTTACCTGCAACTGATGCAGATGATAGTGATAAAGAGAATGAAATGCATAATTCTAATTGTTATTTGAATATTTGATCTCTGTATTCTTTTAAATGATAAATTAATGAGTAAATAATGTTAGCTGAAATGAATGCAGATAATACTTAATCTTTAATTTCCTTGATTATTCTTTGTTTAATATTTCTATTTCAAGTTTCATTCATTGATCTCAGTGTTCTCTAAAATGTTAAAATAATGAGCATATATTATAGTTTATTTACCTATACATTTTAAGTTGTTTTTTATATCTATTTATTAAGTACTCATTTATTTATAAAAAAATATTCATAGTCAAAATGGCTTCTTGTCGCTTGCGTTAAAACTTACCAGGTATTTTTTTATCGCAAGTGTTATCTCAAACGTCCGGAATCAAAAAAGTCGATAGTTTTTGAGACAGCAAAAATATTGTAAACGCCAAAAAAGCCTCAAAACCTATTGTTTTTTCCAAAATTTCAACTGTTACACCTAAAGCTCCAAAATTCATAATTATATGTTGAGGTTTAATTTAATCGCGCAATTATTTGTAAAGATATTTAAAAAAAACCTTCTCCTGAAAAATTTGGTTTTTGTCGGTTACACTAAGTCGGCGGTAATGGCTCGATATGTATCTTTTTTTAATTTCAATTTATATTCAATAACCTTGTACGTTAATTTTGATCAACCTTTAATGAACGGTGCCCACTTACCATCAGATCAGCCGTCTGCCTGTTTGTTACTTTTATTGTCCAAAAACATAGTTAGATGAGGTAACCAATATAATGTTAACTTAAGCCCGTGGGCTGAGTAGACCCTTTAGTTTAAAATAGTAGTTGTCTGAGCCCGCGAATTGAGTCAAGTCCACTCACCCATGCAAAAAACCGAAATGGGTCATTCAGCCCGCAGGATGATTTTTATGTGGGATCAGTTGACTATGAAGAGCTTAAATCGCGTTGTTTATCAACAGGCTAGATAACAACACGTTGCAAATTTACAGCACCTTAATTGTTGTACCTATGATAAAATAATAGCTAAGTTTGACAATTATGTGTCTTCTAAAACTAATGAGATTTATGAAAGGTTTATATTTTTTAACATAAATCAGACAGAAAGTCAACCGGTTGATTTATTCATACATAACATAAAAGTACAAGCAGAAAACTGCAACTTTAAACAGCAAAAGGATAAACTCGGACAGGTTAGTTTTGGGAATTTTCGATAGGGGAAGATTTTTTTATAAGTCCTCCCAGCACACGTAGCACAAGGCACACTACAAGCTCGAGAAACGGTTTTGTCTACACCGTAATGTCATTTTTCTCAGGCTAATGTAAGGTAAGGCCCGAAAAAAATGACATTACGGTGTAGACAAAACCGTTTCTCGAGCTTCTCGTGTTCCTTGTGCTACGCGTGCAGAAGGGTTCCACTGTCTTTCTTACCAAAATTGAGAAGTAAACTATAGGAATTAGAAAAGATGTCAATATTAACAAAAGTAGAGAGACCTAAGAAATGGGCTAGTCATATAACAATAGTTCAGAAGACAGATGGTTCCATTAGAATATGCTTAGATCCAGTTCATCTCAAGAAAGTGATACAGAGAGATTATCAATTAATACCTACACTAAGTGGTATAAGAGCCAAGTGAATTAATAAGAAAATATTACTTACTAGATCTTAAAGACGGATGTTTTAACATACCACTTGATGATGTTTGTGCCTATAGCACACCATTTGGATATTTTAAGTTTTTAAGATTACCTTTTGGTTTATTGTTCGCCAAAATATTTTAAGAAGATTATCATTCAAATATTTGCTGACATTAAAGGTTTATCTATTTATTTTGACGATTTACTCTTAGCCACAAATTCTGGAAAAGAACATGATCAAATTTTAAAAACAATAATTGATAGGGCTAAACTATTTAATATAAAATTTAATCCATCTAATTTACACTATTGTGGTAGGTAGAATGAAAATCAGCAATCACTGATTAATCGGCTTTAATCGGAACTGACCAGCAATCACTAAAACATTGGATGGTTATGTGTGATAAAAATGTGAAAATTTTGCTGCTGAACTACTGAAGTTTTATTCTTGTTGGAAAACCATTAATTACTGGTGAGTAAATACATGTTGTTTTTATCCTCAATTAAAAGGTGTTTTAAAGAGAAAATGCAGTTTATTGCTATTTTTAACCTATAAAGTTTATCAAATGTTTGTTTGGAATAATAGGAGATAGGGTACAGTGTAACGAGGCACAGTTTAACATGTTATAGTCTGCCCTATTTGTTTTTTTTTAATTCTAGGTGTGTTACATAGTTGATGGTGTGAAATCGGAAAAGAAAGACAGATATTGGCTTACACGATGCTAATGATATAAAAGAAGCAATAAAATTGGTTGAAAAGGGAATAAATACCCTTGAGAAAAGCAACCGAGAGAAAAAAACGTGAATTACGTCACTTTATATAGTTTTTTATATATTTCGAGTACTGTTTATTATTTTTCATATTTTATTTTGTATGATGTGGGTGTTTAGTCTATTGTTATAGTGTGCCCCATCTTGTTATACTGTACCCCTATGGCTGTTAAACTGTACCCCGCCCCTGGGGTACACTATAACGAATTTATGATTTCACAAAACCAAAAAAACGGGTAACTGTAGTAATCACATTTACCGTAACATAACGGTAAGTGAGATTAATATAAAATTATCAATAATTACCTACAAAATATTTTCAAAAGCAGTGGCTGGAGAAGTCTAATTTTAAGCAATCTTGGTCTGTTTTTGGGCAAAGGTACAGAAATACTAACTGTATAGAAAGTTGGCATAAAGAACTAAATAAAAAATAACTAGAAAAGGATCCGGGATTATCAACTTACTTAGAATTTTGCTGAAAAACGATTTTACTAAAATAACAAAGAGCAAACGAAAATGTAATGAGAGACGAGTTCATAATGTACTCACAAATGATGTTCACTAATGGAGAATTGAGTGTTGGTCATTTTTTAGAACGCCTGAGATAAAATTGTAAGGTAATAATTAATGTAAACTGTTTTTTACTTTGACTGTACTTGTTTCTATGTATTTTCCAGCTGTCATATAAATCTGGCCAGTGGGGAAAAAATCCCGTTGGTCAGACTAGTCTGACCATCAGTCTGACCACTGGAAAAATCATTGTTGTTCTGAGTGCACGCGTGCTAGCAGCTAGTTTTTTTGCTTGTAATAACTTGTGTTTGTAAAAATGGAAGGTCTGCTTGTGATGAAAACCAAATTTAATGAAAAAGCGCTTAAAAGAAAATAGAATAAGGGGAAAAATCACCAGTTATTTACACGAGATGAGTATTTTTCCTTTTATACATAATCAATCTCACTATGACAATGCATGGTCGACTTTTCGACGTTTAGTTTTCAATCTTTCCATACTGACGCTACTTGAAGCAACGCTTGAATGCAGATTGCAGATTCAATATATAAGTCTTACTTCGCCCGTGTCTCGGACGGCACTGAGAGCTCCTGTGCTTACCCACACATTCACAGCGTGTTTGTATACTCACAACGAAATTTTATCCCGACAACACGAACACGACTAAGTGTGGCCCCACGGTTACGAAAGATACGTACTATTGACGAGAAAACAACTAGAAGATGAATCTTATGAAAATTATTTGAAATCATTGAGGAATTTAGGAAAAACGTGTGAATTAGGTGGATTACATGATGAGCTGATTAAAGATTTATTTATTTGTGGAATAAAAGATGTGAAACTGAGAAAACAATTATTAAGGTTAACATGTTTAACCTTTGTTATAGTTATAGCTTTGGATTTATGTAGAACACATGGTGTGATTGATGCTCAAGTTTCAACTATGGAAAAATACGATAATCACCTTAAAATAAAAGAGGAACCTCCAGAAATAGATCAACTTACAAAACAAAAAGGAAAGTATGGTCGTTGCCCTGCCTTTAGTAAGGTGTGTGCTTTCTGCAAGAAGACTAATCACTTTGCTAAGCAGTGTAAATCCAAAAGAAATTTAAATGAATTGAGCAATGATCAGATTACCAACAGTGATGATGAATTACAGGTAAAGGACCTAAATATTAATTCATTAGATAAAACAAGTTCTTATACTTGGTATACAGTTTTACTGAAAATTAATGGACATAATGTCCAATTAAAAGTAGGCACTGGTGCCCAATGTAATGTTTTAAGTCAGTCTCAATTATTACAAATAGGTTGTAATTTGCAGATATTGTACCAACTAATATTAAAATAACCTCTTTTACTAATCAGATAGTACCAGTAGTAGGAAAAGTAAAACTGAATTGCATATTATATTTAGAAATCAATTATATAAGCTAGATTTTTTTACTGTCAATCAAAATTGTATATATTGTATAATATGCTTAAAAAAAATTAGTTTTATTAAAAGAATTGAGCAAATTAATGTAATTCCAATAGAATATGACCATTTATTTGATGGATAAATCGGATGTATACCAGAGAAGGTTAAATTAGAAATAGATCACAATGTAAACCTGTTGTCTCTTCTGCTCGTAGATTGTCTTATGCTCTGCTGCCAAAGATTAAAAAGGAATTAGACTCGATAGTTCAAAAAGGCATTATAGAACCAATTACGGAACCAACAGATTGGGTGAATCAAATGGTTGTTGTTCTAAAAAAAGATGGTACTTAAAGGATTTGTTCAGATCCCAGACCGTTGAACAAAACATTCAAACGTGCTCATTATCCTTTCTCCACTGTGGATGAAATATGGTGCAAAATGGTTTTGTAAACTGGATGCTCAATCTGGATTTTGGAACTTGCCTCTTGATCATGGCAGTTCTAGGTTGTGCACTTTCCAGACTATTTGGGGCAGATATTGTTTTCTTAGGTTACCATTTGGCATTAGTCCGGCAGCTGAGATATTACATAGGATTATTTATGAAACATTTGCGAAATTAGAAAATTTAGCTACATTCCAAGATGATATAATTTTATGGGATAATACTAAGAAAGAATTGCAATCAATATTATTAAAGGTTCTTGAAAAAGCATATATAAACAATATTAAATTAAATCCAAAAAAGTGTTTATTTTTTGTCAATCAAGTTACATTCTTAGGACATAAATTTGGGGAAAATGGAGTTAGTATAGATTATGAAAAAATTAAAGCTATTCTAGAGTTAAAAAGGCCCACTGATAAAAAATCACTACAAAGATTACTTGGTATGGTAAATTAGTCTCTAAATTCATTTAAAAAAGTCAGATTTGTGTTCACCATTAAGGGATTTATTAAAGGATCAAAATGAGTTTATTTGGAAGGATCATTATACAAAGTGGTTTGAAAAATTAAAATCATGTGTTATTAATGCACCAGTTTTAGCGTTTTATGTTCAAAACCAAGAATTAACTTTAAGTGTTGATGCAAGCTCCATTGGCTTGGGAGCAGTTTTAATTCAGAATGGGCGTCCAGTGGCTTTTGCATCGAGAGCATTAACAGAAGTACAGAAAAGATACTGTCAAATAGAAAAAGAACTTCTAGCTATTTGTTTTGGAGTTGAAAAATTCAGACAGTACATTTTAGGCAGAAATTTAGTCAGAGTTGAGATCACAAGCCAATTTTAGGTTTAATTAATAAACCCTTGCATAAAAATCCAGTAAGATGACAAAGAATGATTTTAAAACTTCAACCATATTCATTGAATATTTTTAATACACCTGGTAAATATTTATATATGTATAGCTGATACTCTATCAAGAGACTTTTCACTTTTGGGGTGTGATACAGACACAGAATTTGATGATGATTAAGAATTACATGTTTCTATGCTAATAAACGATTTGCCTGTAACTAAAGAAGTTTGGTGTAAAATTAAAGAGTGTCTTGATAGTGATCCAATTATGTCAAAATTAAAATATTTTACTTTAAATGGTTGGCCTAAAAGTAACAAAGATATATATTAGATGAAAATTTGAAACCATACTATGATTATAGATGAAATTGTTATACAAAGTGGTCGGAACATTGACGTCCAAAAAAAATTTTGGTCCCTCGTATCGTGGGGTATCCGAATCACCCCCATGTATGTTCCGCGACTTTTATAGTTTTCGAGTTATGAATTTTTGCTGAATTTTCAACCTGACCAACTTAAAAAAATTCTTAAAAAAGTAGAAAAGTTTTTCTAATTTTTTTTGCAACTGAATCCTCATGAGTTGTACTTTCATGCATAAAATAATTAGCTTTGTAACTTTGATAAAAGTGATGAAACTGTTGATCCAAAGTAAAAAAATTACGTTCAGTGAATTATGACTTAAATTTTCAACTTTAAATTAAAAATCAAAACAGGTGACTTCATGGTTCCAAAGTAGACCTTAAGAATGCGCCATACTCTCAGCTTTCATAATTATTAAAAAAAATAGTACTTAAGGGGGCTAGCTTTGCTAAAATCGGGCTTCAAAGACGGCGAGGTGGAAAATTCTTATGAAAGGCTAATTTGATTTAAACAATTTTTTGGCCACTTTATCATTCTTAAGGTTAATTATTAATAGAGAATACTGGAAACTAATCAACAAATAGCTTCAAAGGTTTGGTAAGAAAAGTTTTAAGTAAGAAGTGGTATTGTTAATAAAACATAAATGATAATGTGAAAAAAAAAAAAATTCTTTAAATTTAAAGAAGATTTTCAAAGTGGCCATCTTCAGCAGCAATACACATTCTACACCTACGTAGGAAATTGTCTTTAAATCGTCTAAAAGCTTCTCTACTCTCTCTCACAACACGTTCGGCTTCTGCAATCTTTTGTCTCAGATCTTGTTCACTCGAACAGTCCCGGGCTTATGTTATTTCCTTCTAATAGCCCCAAACGAAGAAATCTATCGGGTTGAGGTCAGGTGAGCGTGGAGGCCACCTAATTGGTCCGCTGCGTCCGATCCATCTGTTGGGGTATGTTTTATTTAGGTAATTTCGGACTTGCGTTGCGTAGTGACACGGGGCACCGTCATTTTGAAACACCATGGTTTGTCTAAGTTCGAGGCTCACATCACCCAGCAACAATGGGAGTTAATTTTCTAAGAAGTTTCTGTAGGTTTCTCCATTAAGTCTGGACGGCAGGAAGGATTATGGAAATCACCCAACGGATTCTTAGATATTTAAAGGGAACCATCAACTACAAATTAGTTTTTAAATCGGATGAAGAAATTCCATTGTTGGGCTATACTGATGCTGCCTGGGGTGGCTACAAGTTACACAGGAAATCCACTTCAGGATTTGTCATTAAAGTTTATGGGTGTACAGTATTTTGGGGCTCCGTAAAACAACAATATGTATCTCTTTCATCCACAGAATCTGAGTATATAGCCTTAGGAAAAGGTGTTACAGAGGGTGCTTGGATTCAAAACTTAATTTCTGAACTTAATCTGAATAACAAAAATTTTAAAATTTATATAGACAGTCAGTCAGCCATACACTTCTCAAAGAGTTGTGATAATAAAAGATTGAAACACATAGGTTTGAAATAACATTTTGTCAGAGAAAAAATAAGTCAGGGTTTATTACTTTTAGAATATGTACCGTCTAATAAACAGTTAGCTGATGTAACAAGTACTATTATGTAGTGTAAGCATACTGAGTAATTTCTCTATAATCAATAACATGGTAACTCATTATCTATAGTTTGTTGTAGTGGAATATCGATTGTTAATCTAGTTCATAAATGTCATTGTGAGTTACTCGATTGTAGGCAAGTGTAAAACGAATGTTCGCGCTCAACTCTGTGGATATAGTCAGTCTGTGTCGAGCAGCCATCTGGCTACAACAGAAAAGGTAAGTAACGACCTTTTGTGATATAATAATTATATTATAGTAGTGATATCGGCAATAAATGAATTATAAATGTGCTTTATGTTTGATTTTACCCTTTCACTTCTGAGTCCTTTACAGCTCAGAAGTGGGATCGGTGCAAAACAAACTAGTTTTTGCATTATATATAACCTACACGCCCAAAAGGAAATTAATTGGTATTATTTGGTTTCTTGTTGACAAATAGTGATATAAACTGGTAGATAAGATTTACCTGGTGCTAACTAGACATTTTATTCCATAATTTGGTAATGGATTGAATTGATAAAGTAAGATTTAGTTCATATTCTTTCATTTAACCAAAGTCAACGATTAAAAATTATTGAAATAATAACGCACCCAAATCAAATGCATGATTAAAACGTTCCTCATTAACTTGTTTATTTAAGTAAACAGAGGATTATATAGATAACATTGGAATGCGTTCAATTTTTTTTCATTTAATTGTGAATTTACCCACCTTAACCTTCTGCTTTCATGTTTTTTTTTCCTTTTGCAATAAAAATCCTTTCTGTGTGGCGGCATAGATATTAAATGTATAATACAGCCGTAGTGGTACCATACCATGGAATAAAGACAGATATTTTATAATGCTGTGAATTATATAATGGCTAATTATCAATAACTGTAATCCATCAAGTTAATTTAAACTCTATTTTGTCTGGAACGTACGGCTTAACAGGCTAAGGTAATAAAAGCTACAACTATCAACGATCCACTTACGGGGCCTTATCAGGTCTACTTGTAAATCATTTCTCAAACTTTTGTTTCTGAGTTTCAGATAATGAGCGATAAGAGTGGAGTGAGGAAAAGGAAGTCAAGGCAATTGACCACTCCGCCGCCCGATCCAGAGCAGCAAAGGCGAGACGAGAGGTCGCCTCGCAGTCGTACGAGACGCAGGCGCCACAGCCGTGAATCCAGGGACTATTCTCGATGCCGAGTGACCCGAAGCCGCAGCCGCAGCACCCCGCGCGTTGGTCACCGCCGCGAACGCTACCGCAGCCCGAGTCGCCGGCTCCATGACCAAGAACGCGAACTTTCAGAGACGAGGAAACGACTGAAGGCACTAGAAGAAGAGGTACGTCTCCATGCGACTACCGCAAACGAAAAGCAGCAAGGTACGTCTAATTATGGTACTACTCCAAACTTTACTCATGTTAACTTAGACGATGAGCCTAATAATAAGAAACCGAGGGTGGAACCCTCTGATCTCTTTGAACAATTCTTAAAGGTATTGACAAATAGGTCAGGGGATCGTGAATTTCTACCCACTCTTAACAATGTAGTGCCGGAGTATAACCCATTATCTAAAGAACAAACAATCAATGTATGGCTCGATAAGGTCGATGAATGTGCTAAAATCTATGGTTGGAATGAAAAACAAACGATCTACTATGCTCTCCCTAAACTCACTGGGCATGCTAGAACCTGGTACCAGGGACTGCCTTCTATTAAGCACACGTGGAGTGAATGGAAGGATATGCTCAAGGAATCCTTTCCGGCGACAGAGAACTACGCGGAGCTTTTGACGGAGATGCTTAATAGAAGAGCACGCCTAGGGGAGTCATTAGAGATTTATTATTTTGCTAAAATTAATCTTTTGCAAAGGTCGGTGCAAAATTTTCGGGAAGCAAGCAGTGGATTGTTTGGTCCATGGAATAGATGACAAAGGGGTGAGAGTAGGCGCTCAAGCGGCTAAATTTGTTAAACCTGAGGACGTTCATGAGTTTTTCAAATCCATTAAAAATCATCCACGGGAACAGCTTGACTACAAAAGACGCAATAGTCGCGATAGGCGCTTACCAAGCAACTCATCGGCAAACAGTTTTTCGAACAAAAGTCAGCATAAATCAGGCTCAATTACGTGCTTTAACTGTCAGGAGGTTGGTCACCCTAGTTTTAAGTGCCCTAAGCCGCTCGTTAAGTGTACAAAATGCAACCTTATGGGACATGTATCCACAAACTGTACTAAAACCAAAGATCCTTACCCGAACCAAAAGGACAAAAGCGTCCTTAAGGTCTCTTTTCACAATAACTCTAGTGACAAGTATAAAATAATTATTAAGGTAAATGATAGTCACATTCCCGGTTTAGTAGATCTAGGCAGTGAAGTAACAGTGATCCGCGAAAGTGACGCTAAGAGGATAGGGTTAAAATGGGAAAGTGTCGATGGACCATTCTTAAGGGGATTAGGGAATGTACCGTACCTACCTCTAGGGTGTTGTAAAGTAAATATCGAAGTGCAAAATATCCTAGAACGAGATGTAGACGTATTTATAGTAGACGATCCACTGATTAATTACAGCCTCTTGCTCGGACACAGCTTTACTGAACGTCCAAATTTACAAATAACAAAAACTACTACTGACTTGAGATTTGAACGTATTAATGTAGATGCGCATATAAAATTACCTTTAGTAGCTATAAAAGATATAGTCGTAAGTGTAGGTAAAATGGAAAGTGTTCCAGTCAAATCAGCTGATAACATTAGTGGCAATATTTATGTTAACGGCTCGATAAGAGGTCATGCCGGTAATGAGCAGTATCTTTTACCCGGGGAGTACCCTATTAAAAATGGCACTTGCTCATTATTGATACAAAATGTAGGTACTAAGTCCGTGACACTCTTAAATGATTCCTTAAATACCCGAGCACGTTATCTCGGATCAAGTAAGTTAATTAACAGAGTCTCAGAGCATCCTGGTAATTCTCAGCACTCCAAAATAGAGTATGGTACTCAATTGTCTGAAGATCAGGTAAGACAATGTAAAGAATTACTGACTGAATATAAAACCTGTTTCTCTACAGGTATGCATGATCTAGGTTTCACAACAATCACAGAAATGGAAATTGGCCTTAAAGATACCACCCCCGTCGTATACAGGCCTTATCGTCTACCTTATTCTGAGCGAAAATTAGTTCGGGGTATGGTGGATGATTTGATGGCACACGGCATAATTCGCGAGTCAAATTCCCCATATGCCAGCCCAATCGTGCTGGTACAGAAGAAATCTGGGGAAAAGCGACTCTGTATTGACTATCGTGCCCTAAACACTCGTACGAAGAGAGACCACTACCCATTGCCCAGAATCGAGGACTTATTACACCAACTATCCGGTCAGTCCCTATTTACGTCACTAGACCTGGCCTCGGGCTATCATCAAATCCCCATATCAGAAGAGTCTCGCGAAAAGACCGCATTTGTCACACCCGACGGGCAGTACGAGTATAACCGTATGCCTTTCGGGTTGGCAAATGCCCCAGCGGTCTTTCAACGAGCAATACACAAGATCCTGAGCAGATCCAAAGCCGCGTACGTGATTATCTACATGGACGACATTTTAATACCGTCTGAATCCTTTGAAGAGGGTATGTCACGCTTAGGAGAGGTTTTGGGACTGCTCAGGGAGGCTGCGCTCACGTTAAAAATGGAAAAATGGAAGTTTTTCCAGGAACAAATAGATTTCCTTGGTTTCCAAATAAATAAAGATGGTATAAGGCCCGGGCTCCAAAAAGTTGAGGCTGTATCAAGATTTCCCGCACCCCGCAATCAACATGAGGTCAGAAGGTTTATTGGACTAGCTAGCTTCTTTAGGAGATTTGTTAAGGGATTCGCAACGATTGCGAGACCCTTGACGAATCTCTTGAAAAAGGACACCCCGTGGCAATGGGGAAAGGAAGAGTCCAGTGCCTTCGAAACCATCAAAAATCATCTTATAGATAGGCCAGTCCTAGCTTTATATGAACATGAGGCTCAGACGCAGGTACATACAGATGCCAGTAAGTTTGGCGTAGCAGGAATATTAATGAAGAGGTCAGGTATTAATCCTTGGCGTCCAGTAGCGTATTTTAGTCGTCAGACCACTATAGATGAAATGAAGTTACATTCATTTGAACTAGAGACGCTAGCTGTTGTGAGCACTTTAAATAAATTTCGTGTTTATCTCATTGGTATAAAATTCACCATCGTCACTGACTGCAACGCTCTACGCTCAACGTTCACTAAGCGAGACTTAGTTTCACGGATAGCGAGGTGGTGGATTCAATTCTTGGATTTTGACTGCGAAATTGAATATCGGCCTGGCGAAAAGATGAGTCATGTGGACGCCCTCAGCAGAGGTCCGATCACTGATACACAACCAGAAGTAGTGCATACACTTGATATCCTAACAATAAACTCCGAGGATTGGATTTCCACTGTGCAGTCAGCTGATGAAGAAGTGAGGAGAATTAAAGAAATCCTTGAAGACCCAGAGACTCCAAAAATCACCGAAATATACAAGGACTATAAACTTAGGAATGGGCGGGTATTTCGTATTCTCAACGATGGCACATTAAGATGGCTAGTTCCACGTGGTGTTCGTTGGCAGGTACTTAAAATAAACCACGACGACGTTGGACATTTTGGGTATGAAAAGACCCTCCAACGGGTACGTTCACTTTATTGGTTCGCAAAAATGCGCAAATTCATTAAAAAATATGTGGGCGCATGTCTTGAATGTGCCCACCACAAACTCCCGTCAGGAGTGAAAGAAGGGTTTCTTCACCCAATTCCGAAAATTGAAATCCCATTTCACACACTACACGCGGATCACCTTGGCCCATTCCCTCCTAGTAAGCGCAGAAACACATATATATTAGTTATAGTTGATTCGTTCACGAAATATGTAAACCTGACCCCCGTTCGAAGTACTAAAACTAAAGAGACCATTAAGGTGTTTAAAACCCTCTTTAGTTATTTTGGCAGCCCTACACGCATAATAACTGATAGGGGAACTAGCTTCACAAGCAAGAAGTTTAAGTTGTTTATTAACTCAATTGGAGCTAAGCACATTTTGAACTCCGTGGCTACTCCCCGAGCAAATGGCCAAGTCGAGCGGTATAACCGCACGATATTGGCTTCCTTAGGTTCTATGGGCCACGGCAAAGGTAAAAACTCTTGAGACGAATTCCTGCCAGACGTACAATTAGGCATAAACACCACCATACATGACGTCACAAAGAGAACTCCTACTGAGCTTCTATTAGGTAGAAAGGTAAATAATCCAGCGCAGGGTATATTAAACGACTTAACCAATGACGTAGATGACGGTACGGCTAGTAGGACTATAGACGACATAAGGTTGAAAGCAGGTGAATTGATTAGGAAGAATCAAGAAATAAACAAGAATAGATACGATAGACATAGGAAGGAAAGTAGGAAATATAAGGAGGGGGACTTAGTGCGGATAGCGAGAGCGATAGTTACAGGCCCTGGTCAATCAAAGAAGTTGGAGGCCAAATGCCAAGGGCCCTACAGGATCAAAAAGATCCTACCCAATGACAGATATCTTGTGGAAGACACCCCGGTAACTAGGAAGGGACAGCGATATGAAAATGTAGTTGCCTCTGATAAGATATTCCCGTGGTTGAGCTTCAATGCCCCTGCTTGCTCTTCGAGTGAAAGTGGTGATAGTAGCGATAATGAATGCAACAAATAACTTAAAATACATTATAATGTGATTAATAAGATGACATTGTATTAATAAGTCAATTTAAATGATTAAGTTTTCGCAATGAGATCTTTATATGATTGTGTAATTTCTCTAAGTTATTTTAATGTATGTTCCTTTACTTTAAATAAGACAATAATTAGATTATTTACAAATGATAATTAAAATATAATTTAATATAAATTGTTAGAGTTTGATATGAATAGTATGTAGGGATTGAGTGATCTAGATTTAAACTTCATGAATAATATCTAAGTGATGTAATATAAAGTGAGAATATAAAATGATTCATTATATAACAGTGAAGTGATTTGCATTTTGAGCGACTCTAGTTAAATGCAAGTGAAAATCTGACAGTGTGTGGACATGAGTGGCATAGGAACTTGCCGTCCAAATGAAAAACACACCACAGAGACAAGGGAAAATAGTGAGGGTGCTACGTAGCGGGCAGGAGAGGCATATGAACTTGTCGCCCAGGAGAGTTATGTAGCATCGCAGTGAATTGTAGGGGGATGGTGAAGGAAGTAACCTTCACCCCACATCACTATAATTAAGTAATAGTTTAAGTTAAAATAATGCAGTAAAACAGTAATTATATTACTTATAAAATATTATTACACTATAATAAATAACGATGATGAATTTTTATGTCATAAATAACAATCAGTGAGGGTGCTATGTGGCTGTTGTGAGAGACACATATTAAACCCATAAGAGTTACGTAGCATCGCAGTGAGTGTTAGGGCAGCGGTAAAGTAAGTGGCTTTCGCCCTGCACCACTATAATTAATTGATTAATCTGAATTGTATATTTTCATTAAAAGTGTAAAACGAATGTTCGCGCTCTAACTCTGTGGATATAGTCAGTCTGTGTCGAGCAGCCATCTGGCTACAACAGAAAAGGTAAGTAACGACCTTTTGTGATATAATAATTATATTATAGTAGTGATATCGGCAATAAATGAATTATAAATGTGCTTAATGTTTGATTTTACCCTTTCACTTCTGAGTCCTTTACACTGATGTTTTCACAAAACCATAAGGTAAAGTGTCTTTTAAAGATCTCTGTTATAAATTAGGGCTTAACTGAATAGAAAGTAATCACAAAATTGTGTAGCATTGATTTATAATTGTTCAACTAAAATGTGTCTAAAATTATGATTGTTTGTTAGAGTTTAGTCCTACAAGTCAAGTTTGTTTTCATTGAGGAAGGGTGTTGAGGATAACTATACAATGAGAACAAACTTAGTTGTAGAAAACATACTGTTGTTGTATAGTATTATCTATGCTGAGGTGTGACTTAGAACTTCTTTATATCTATGGTGGTTTCCGCTGATGGTGATTAACATTTCCTATAATAAAACATTTACTTAGATTTAAACCAACTCTTTACTTATCACGCATCTCCCACGGACCATAATCCTAACAAAAGGTTATTGAAGATATTTTTTTAAATAGGTAGGTACGTACCTACCTCTAAAGATTTTATCTATGTGTTTTAGATTTTAAGGCCAAAGTGCCAAATTTTTAAATATTTATAAATAATAATTAATAATAAAACAGCATTTATACGAAACAGATGTGCTTTATTTGGTAGTACTTTAAATAATTTCATGTTAGTTGTTAGTGACTCCACGTAAGTGATGCCCAATATTAAGAGACATACATAGTAGTGTTACCTCGTAAATACAAATTCATAATTTAAAATGTAAAAATGTATATTTTTTATGTGTGCATGCGGATTGAGTGATCCTATCTTCAATCTTTACAATAATCGACGAGGATTTAGTAAATAATTGTTAAATTCGTCACAGTGAAGTAAAAAAATTGTAAAACCTGAGATAAAACAGATATAGTCAATAAAGTGGATCACTCATACCGCATGCAATTTAAAAATGTCATAATGTATATCTCATAATATATAAAAGTTCTGCTTCTTATTTATACATCAAAAAATTGTAAAAAATTGTAAAATAGCATTACCAAATTATGAAATAGTTTGCATGTCCCGTTTAAAAATTATAACGATTTATTTGGATCACTCACACCGCATGGTGGCCGTATGAGTGCTCTTTAAAAATATCACCTTATACTGAATAAATACATATTATTTTTTTGTACATTATAGCTAAACGAAAGGTTGAATTTGTTAAACAGTGATCTTGTCAAAAACTTATAATAGATGGAAGAAATTCAAGTTTCCCGTTTTCTTCAGCATGTCGTCTGAGTGATCCACATTTCGGCCTCTATTTACTTTCGTATACCACCTACATAAACTGAAGATATACCCAAAATTGTTAAATTTTATTTACTAAAATTTGGCATATTTTCTGTGAATGTACGTGCGATACTTTAGGAAATATCTCGTTTCGTAAATTCCTGAAGAAAATTACTGAGTAGGGTGTGTTTGACTTTTCATTGTGTGAGACTATGTGATTTATCCTTACTGGGACAGATGACGAAACTAAATAAAATCTTGTAAAAAACAGAATCACCTTCTATTTTCGCTAGCACTATATATTTGATTAATCAAAAATTAAAACAAACTTCAAAACACGCCAATTTATTTATTTAAAATACCACACGACAAGATTCACCTTTTACTTTTCATTCCAGATAATTAGTCTGTAGTTGATGAAGCGAATACGCTGTTGTTGGTTGGCTCATTCTAAAATCAACATTTTTAATATAATCAAATAGAATTTCTCTTTAATGTAAAAAATGCCATTTAAACCAATGACACGTAAGAACCTAACGTCCTGTCGTGATCGAATAACATACATACAAAACACTAAAAAGGAAAACTAATGAAATTTAATCCTCAAAGTGTATTTTTTTGGAGTTGGTGCTTTATTTTCTATTGTTTCAGGTAACAGCTTAGCACCAACTCCAAAAAATCCATTTGTAGGTGATATCTTCCTATCTTTCCTGTGCGTCTCTGTAGTGTCACGAGGGGTACCCAGTGGTACCGTTATTACTCCTGGGCCGTAGCTTGAGCAACGGATTTCCCTGATCCAGTACACAAAAGCCCACTCAAGGGGGGCGATCCCCTATCCGCAACCCTGGGGACGGGTCCGATGGCAGACTGGAAAATCGCACACGGAACACAATGCTTCCCTCACTTAACCGTACTAGTGATTGTATCCTATTTGAAACATACAAGCGTGCGACAGTGTTGGCTTATTTTTTTTTCTTCTACATAATTTCTACAAAGCGAATTATAATCATAATACTTTTTCTAGCGCAATGCTGGAAATAAATTTTAACAAAGAATTATTTATGAAAAATTGAAAATGAAGACTATGCCTAATGTCAACTTGTCAAATTGTAAAATATGGGAAAAAATATTTCTAGCTCCTCCTACCAATCGGAGTACCGATCTTAGGATATGGCCTGTATAATGGGCTTGACTGTACTTTTGGTTAAGTTAAGTAAGTGATAAAAACAAAAACATTCAATCGGAGGAATGGGAAAAAAGATTCCCGCTCCTCCTACCAATCGGAGTTCCGATCTGAGGACAGGGAAAGACCCATATTGAGAGTATCTTCATTGACGTAAATAATTTATAGATAAATTGTACCGTCAATAAACTGTATGATATAGGATTTTTTAATTAAAATATAAGTTTTCTAGAACATGTGGTTTTTCATTTACAGAGCATGTATAACTTTCATTATAACATATAAGTAGGTGAATAAAATATAAAAAGATTAATAGAAATAAATGCACCAGAATACTAATCATCGGTCGCAATCAACAGCCCTGTAAATTTTAGGCATCGAGAATGCTCGGAGCACAAGGTAATCTTTTCCATAAAATATTAAATAATATGAATAAATATAATAAAAACGCCTGGTCCTGTCCCAGTAAGGATATATCACATAGTCTCACACAATGAAAAATCAAAGACACCCTACTCAGTCATTTTCCTCAGGAACTTACGAAACGAGATATTTCCTAAAGTATCGCACGTACATTAACAGAAAATATGCCAAATTTTAGTAAATAAAATTTAACAATTTTGGGTATATCTTCAGTTTATGTAGGTGGTATACAAAAGTAAATAGAGGCCGAAATGTGGATCACTCAGACGGCATGCTGAAGGAAACGAAAAACTTGAATTTCCTCCATCTATTATAAGTTTTTGTCCAGATCACTGTTTAACAAATTCAACCTCACGTTTAGCTATAATATACAAAAAAATAATATGTATATATTCAGTATAAGGTGATATTTTTAAAGAGCACTCATACGGCCACCATGCGGTGTGAGTGATCCAAATAAATCGTTATAATTTTTAAACGGGACATGCAAACTAATCCATAATTTGGTAATGGTATTTAACATTTTTTTACAATTTTTTGATGTATAAATAAGAAGCAGAACTGTTATATATTATGAGATATACATTATGACATTTTATAATGCATGCGGTATGAGTGATCCACTTTATTGACTATATCTGTATTATCTCAGGTTTTACAATTTTTTTACTTCACTGTGACGAATTTAACAATTATTTACTAAATCCTCGTCGATTATTGTAAAGATTGAAGATAGGATCACTCAATCCGCATGCACACATTTTTTATTACTACTAACAAAGTCAATAGTATTTAATGACTAAATGAGTAAAGAAATTGAAGATTTGCAGTAAACTCAAACATGGAAGTTATTTATTGTCTCTCCTGTAAACTTGGTCAATCTGCTTATACGAGGTGTAACATTTAGACGGACGATGTAATACCTCAGAGTAAATGCAAGCAATACCTTATAAAATACCTAACAGCGCCACTAGTGGTTATTATGTGTACTTGGTACTTGTGGTTTGACTAAGTTACTTTGCTTGTCCATCCAATTTACTTATCTATAATATTTTGTTTAAAAATATACATTTTAGGATACCTACTGTATCTCCGACTATTACTAAAATGTAAGTTCTCCAATAAAGTATGTATTGTTTATTTAATGTAGGCAATCGCCTAATAACATTTTACCGGTTAATCAGAGGGTATTCTTACAATGTTTTCCTGTCTTATGATTGTGAGATGATTATTAACAACAGATAAAGAAGTTGAAAATACTTTTATGATCTGTTTTATAATGAAGTACCTACCTAACATTAATACAAAGACGAAGTAGGTACGTATTGGGATATTTGAGCGGCATTTTTTGTATTCAAGTTGTAATGATAAACAAATACATGTAATTACTTATGCGACAATAGTACGAGTATATGTCGTTTTTATTGATAGTGATTAGTAATATTTGTATAGTGATTAGTAATATTTGTTATTGATAGTGATTAGTAATATCTTTATAGTCATGGATAGTATTGCTTCTACAAGTACAGATTATGTCTCTCAAAATTCATTCACTTTAATACCATCACAGACTGGTGGTAAACTGTTATTATATGATGGATATAGATACAACTATAAACGCAAAAATAAGAACGATCACATGATGCGGGTTTGTTCAGTAAAAAATAAAGGTTCGGCTACTCTAGTGATGAAAGATTCTGTAATAATACAAACTGAACATTCATGAAAGCTAAAAGTAGCTGCTAATGAGATAAAGTATCGTCTTAGTAAATGCGTAGAAAGAGCCAAAAATAAAACTACTCATGTACCTGAGATTTACGAAGATTCTCTAGAGGAAATGAAAGACAAAGGATTAGATTTATTACGGGCTCTACCAAAATATGAAAGCGTAAAGAAAACAATTTACAAACACAGAAACAAAGTTTTACTAGCGAAACGTATATGGTTTTCCTGTATAGAATATTTACTGAGATTTTATTTTTGCTGATTATAAATATAAAAACTAGAGATTGTTACTTTTTGCGAGCAAGGAAGGAAGAGAAATTCTGAGAGATTCTCTCAACTTCGGGGAGTTATCAATTCTAATGAAATAAACATTGCTCCTGCATTATACGGCTTATTGCCAAACAAAAAACAAGAATCATAATAATTTGAAACTTTCTTTAATCTAATAAAAAGTCAAGTTCCTGATTTTAATCCAGAAGTGATTACATCAGACTATGGGTAGGCATTATGAATGCAATTCGAAAAATACATCCCAACACAATTACTCGAGGCTGCCTTTTACATTTCTCACAAGCGGTATGGAAACATGCAAAAAAAGAAGGCTTGACAAAATTAAAACTGAGTAAAGCTCATGTAAAACGCTGCATAGCACTTTCATACTTACCCTTAGAATTTCGGGACGATGGTTGGCTATACGTATTGGGAGTATGTACACGTATACATGATTCCAAAATATGTGCATTTAATAAATATTTTGAGCAAACTTGGCTTAATGAAAAAAATGTTTGGCCGGTAAATGGTGTTTTGTATAAAGTTAGAAATAAAACGAAAAATGTTTCAGAATCGTGGAATTCCAGATTTAACAAAAAAAAGTTGCTCAATGCAGAGTGCATTGAGAAACATTTTTTTGTTAAATCTGAAAAGAAAAAGAGACTCTGATTTATTATTTCCAAGAGAACTGCTGAGGCCGTTACACGTTGTGGGGACAAAACATTGGTCTCATGTTTTCAATAGCGTAAGCAAAATAATGTAAATCTATATTTTTAGCGGCAGTCGTCCTGCGGCACCATTAAACCAACACGTTCGGTTACCTATCTTTTATTTGCTCCCAACACACGCATACTTACATTGGTGACCCCGTACGTTTGCATTTTGGACAGTCTAAGTTATAAACATAAGTGAATTTAGTGGAAATAAGGGAAGTGAAGTGTTAAAAAAATGTATTCGGATCAACAGTTAGCAGGACTTGCCGCCGGTAGTGTAACGACGCCGCCACATGACGTTATGTCAGTGTCCGTCTTGTCACGGATTCCTGACTTTTGGGCGGATCAACCACGTGTCTGGTTCATTAGAACTGAAGCAATTTTGGCGCCACAAAAACTGGGACACGACTCGCGTTTCGATCTGGTAGTTTCAAAACTGCCAAAAGAAGTCATCACACAGTTGAGCGATTTCTTAGCCAGACCGCCCGAGACTAAAAAATACGAGGCGTTTAAGGCAAAGCTTTTGGCGCTATACGAAGACTCGAAGACCAGGCAGATCGAGAAGCTCATTGGCGAAATGGAACTCGGGGATCAAAAGCCCTCGCAGTTCCTCCACCGTATGAGAAACCTGGCTCGAGATAAAATCCCGGGCGACACGGTACGCGTGCTCTGGCAAGGTCATTTGCCATCTACGGTTTGAGCAGTTCTCGCCGTCACCGACACAACGGACCTAGACCGTTTAGCAGCGGTAGCAGACGACGTAGCAGAAGTAACCCGCCCAGGTCAGGTCGCCGAAGTATCCCGCCCTAGCTCATCGAGTGATACAGCACTCATCATGGCGGAGATCGCAAACGCACGCTTACGTCCGCATGATGAATCTAGAGCGCGCTAGACCGAGACGCAGGAAGTGGAACCGACATCGTCGTCCACGATCACGCTCAGCGAGCTCGCATAGGGGCATGTCGGCGCAGCGCTCGCAGCGTGATGCCAGCTCTGGCAGGTTGTGCTTCTACCACCGCAAATTCCAAGACAATGCGTACAAATGCCTGCAACCTTGTGCTTGGAAGCAATCACAACCCCAGGAAAACTAAAGGGCGAGGCACATCAGTCGGCGGAAGTTTGTGCCGTTTCGCCCTGTAACCGCCTTTGTGTCACGGACATTAATAGTGGTCTTGTGACATTAATAGTGTGGGACACAGGGGCCAACGTTTCCGTTTTGCCTGTTACGCGTAAAAAGTGTTATTCACAATGTGACGAGTATAAACTTTTCGCCGCAAACGGTACGGAAATTAAAACTTATGGTGTTAAGACGCTCGAGCTGAATTTAAAATTGCATAGGCCATACCGTTGGGACTTTGTGATAGCCGACGTGAAGCAGCCGATCTTAGGAGCAGACTTTCTAACCTACCATAAGTTAGTTGTGGACCTCAGTGCGCGTCAACGAGACCAGGTGACAGATTTAAATATTATTGGTTCGGAAGCCAGTTTGAATCAATCGAGTATCAAAACAATTAGTGATGTGCATCCCTATAGTAAGCTATTAAATAAGTATAAGGAGATTACAAAACCAATGTCATTCCAGGAAACTACGACACCGCATAATATATTGCATTCTTTTGAAACGTCGGGTCCTCCGGTACACGCCCGGGCGCGCCCTTTGCCGCCCGTCAGATATAAATTGGCTAAAAAAGAGTTCGACATCATGCAAGACGCTGGTATATGTCGCCCTTCTAATAGCCCTTGGGCTAGTCCACTCCACATAGTCCCAAAAAAGAATGGCGACATTAGGCCGTGTGGAGACTACCGGCAATTAAATTATATTACAAAGCCCGATAGGTACTCAATCCCGCGCTTGCATGATTTCACGTATATTTTGGCGGGAAAAAAGATATTTTCGAAAATCGACATAAATAGAGCGTACCATTGTTTTCCCATAGCACCAGAGAATATTTCGAAAAAAGCGATACTTACGCCATTTGGCTTGTTCGAATTTCCTAGAATGATATTCGGTTTACGTAATGCGGCACAAACATTTCAGAGATTCATGAATAACGTGTTACAAGGCTTAGATTTCATTTATTGTTACCTGGACGATGTAATTTTGGCAAGTGATGATAAAAATCAGGATAAAAACCACTTAGAATTAGTATTTCAGCGTTTCAAAAAAATCGGATTAACTTTATTAATCGGATTAATCTTTCTAAGTGCTCCTTTGGACAAACTAAAGTAGAATTTTTGGGTCACGAAGTCACCGCCGAGGGTATAAAACCCCTGCAAGACAAAGTAGATGCCATTGTAAATTATCCTAAACCTAAAACAGTGCACGAATTACGACGCTTCTTAGATATGGTCAACTTTTATCGCTCCCATTTGCCTAACACCGCGTACTATCAAGCAGAACTTAACAAATATTGAATTAACACAAAGAAAAAAGATAAAACTATAATAGCATGCGACGAAAAAGCTGACCATGCGTTCGAGCTGTGTAAAACAGCACTACAAAACGCTGTTACGTTATCTCACCCTTATTCTGATTCGACCTTGGCTTTGATGACGGATGCATCGGATAATTGCGTCGGTGCCGTCTTGCAGCAAAAAACAGTTAACTCATGGCAACCGTTAGGGTACTATTCTAAAAAATTGACTGAGGCACAACAGAAGTACAGCACTTACGGTCGTGAATTATTAGCCATTTATATTATGTCATTAAAACACTTTCGAAAGTTGCACGAAGGTCGACCTCAGACCGTGTAAACAAACCATAAGCCTAGTAATTAAAATATAATAAAACTAGAAAAATTTCACGTCCTGAGGCAGGAATCGAAGCACTGCCCCAACTTAACCGAATCGTCGGTATTTGTAAAAATACTCGTTTCGGATGTTGAAATAGAATATTTCGACATTGTAGGGTGGACGTTAGCTCATAAACGCAAATACAGATAGACTAGAAGAATTTCACAGGGATATCCCAAGTCCTGGGTGGCTCAGTGGTCAGAGCAGTCGCCCGGATTGCGAAAGGTCGCAGGTTCGATTCCTGCCTCAGGACGTGAAATTTTTCTAGTTTTATTATATTTTAATTACTAAGTAATTTTTCAAACATTTATAATAATGTTAAAATAAAAAATTAGGAAACCATAAGCCATTATGTTACGCCTTTAATAAATCTGGTAAAGATGATAAGGAAACTCCTAGACGTACAAGACAGTTACTTTTCATCAGCGAATTTACGACCGACATACGGCATATTAGCGGCTCCACTAATATTGTAGCCGATACGTTATCTCGCGTGGAAACAGTTTACTGCCCGACTGTACTCAATTACGATTAGCTTGCTGACTCGCAAGCGAAAGACGAGTATTTGTTGCTGTCGGATAGTAAAAACAATAGTCAGGTGCCTCTAAAAAAACTTTTTGTTCCCACAGTCCCACAGTTTGTTCTAGACCGAGAGCCCAAAACATTTTAGTTCAATTACCTAACCGTCAAGTTCGCATTTCAATTGATAGGTTTTAGCCAGCTTACGTGTTAAATGAAGAAGATAGTAACGCAAATAAGATAAGCAAAAATGTGGACAATCCTCTTCCTATGCAATTATCGGACGAGTGCAGCCGTAATGTAAGCGACAACCCTAGCGATTCTCATGCGAGGAACTTCGTAACGCGTTCTGGCCGCGTGATCTAACTACCAGTGCGCTTGAGATAAAAATTAGCGTAAGCATATGAGATGGGTTGGCAATGGTGAACATAATTGAGTAATCGCGATCTAGATAATATACTTAATTGTCATTACAAATAATGTAAGAAATTATATGCAAGAGGCATTAGAATCATCTTTATCTGAACTCGTGGATAGTGAAATTACAATTGGGCATTGTATTGATAACATTGTATTGAATTTATGTTAATTTATAATAGTAAATACAGTGAAATTTAACAGAACTTACATTTTAGTAATAGCTGGAGAAACAATAGGTATCCTAAAATGTATATCTAAAACGTATATTTTTAAACAAAATATTATGGATAAGTAAATTGGGTGTAACGTAATTTGACAAGCAAAAGTAACTTAAGCTTAAGCTATTCCACAGCACGCTTCAAAGTTAATGCTCTAAGTTGTACGAATTTTGTAAGGTGATTTTGATACATAAACTTATATTGACCATCTGTCTGAGACTGCATGTCAATAAGATCAACATGACATCTCGATTTAAGCTCATTACTCTTAATTGGCCTTAAGACCAATCCGTTTTTAGGAATACTCATTTTCTTTTGACATGGTTCACACAAGTTCAAATAAATAATAATAAGTTCAACGGTTATATTCTTATATTTATTTTTATGCTCTTTAATCGTTCTAGTGCGTCCTCCGTGTCCAACGGAAATATGGAATGAATGAATAGTCTCATGAATAATTTCAAAAACTTCGTCTAGATATGTGTAATAGATAAGCTGATCTCTCTCATTCTTTACTGGCATCACTAATTTTTGTGCGTTTCCTTTATTTACTATGTTATACCTTGATCATCATCATCATCACTAGCCTATATACGTCCCACTGCTAGGCACAGGCCTTCCTACACACACACGAAAAACATGAGGAGCTTGGGCCATAACACCACCACGCTGGCCCAATGCGGGTTGGTGGGTTAAAGCAGTTGCAGTAACAACCGGGGCCAACGGCTTAACGTCCTTTCCGAAGCACGGAGGAGCTCGAAATTATAAATTTTGGGTGACCCATCCCGGGGTCGACCATGGCGAAAGTTGCTTTGTTATCGTATTCGAAACCAGAGCGCTCAAACCAATATACTTTGATAACTGTTGGTAATCCTCAGGCGTTTTGTGTTTTGTTTGCTCTTTAATAGTTTTCGCCTTGTTCAAAAATGAAAAATACTCGTCTCGTGTAAATAACTGGTGATTTTTCCCCTTATTGGATTTTATTTTAAGCGCTTTTTCAATTAATTTGGTTTTCATCACAAGCAGACATTCCATTTTTACAAACACAAGTTTTAGTAATTAAAATATAAAACTAGAAAAATTTCACGTCCTGAGGCGGGAATCGAAACCGCGACCTTTCGCAATCCGGGCGACTGCTCGACTACAAGTTTTTACACGCAAATTATATTATGACAAAAAGTTCTGCAACAAAAGGTAGACCCATAAATAATCCTTTAGATATAGCTTTGACATTTTATGATTATTTTATTCAAATCACTAACAAACTTATTAATAGTTACATTACTGGTATTGACTCCAAAATTAATTTTAATGGTAATAACTATGGACATTCTTTATATTTATACCCGACTTCTAGTGACGAAATAGGAAAAGTTATACAAACACTGAAAAATACTATTTCAGTGGGCTATGACGACATATCAACTAAAGTATTGAAAGCATGCAAAGATAATATTGTGGCTAATAAGCGTAAAAATAAAATGGCGGCAAAGAATACAGGCTCCTGATTCCACTGAACATTCTAACGAAGAACCTAGTTGTAATACAACATTTTTTTTTTTCATTTATTTTGGCACAATACAGTCATTACTTTGTAGCAATAATAACTTAATATACCTACTTTATTTAATAGACAACAAGTGCCCAAAAATACAAATATAGTAATTAAAAGGACAATGCCCATTCTTCTTTGGAGCCTGGGCTCACTTTCGATTGTCGTGTATAGCATCCAAATATTGACACATTTATGCTCTCATAACATACTTTCAAATTATGTTAAAAATATATAAAATATTTTGTGGGGTTTTCTTGTACCTAATAAAAATTGAAAGTTAACATTTTGAGGTAAGAAATTAATAGCAATGGCTGCACAGCGTATCTCCGACAGTCATTTCGCCGTTTGACTCTTCGCCGACAAATCGTTTTGTCATTGGGCACTTCACCGACAGAATCTTTCACCGAATAACGATTCGCCGACAGAACGTTTAACATCGGACGGACATTAAACGTAGATCAGAGCTGTCCGCGGAAGCCCGACACGGCCGTGGTAGGTTAGAAATGTATCGCCTTACATTTCGTGGTTATTTTTTTTTTCTTTTTTTACTTGACTCCCGCCTACGTACTTCTGTCGGCGCATAACGTTCTGTCGGCGAGTCGTTATTCGGTGAATGATTCTGTCGGTGAACTGCCCGATGGCAAAACGTTTTGTCGGCGAAGGGTCAAACGGCGAAATGACTGTCCGAGATGTGATTTTAATTACTTTCATACTAGTTCTCGCTTTAATTCCTCTTGCACTTTCATTCCTCATACTTTATCTTTCTTGCATTCATCTCTTACTGTGCCTGAAATAAAGTGATTTTTACCCGTAAATTTAAGCCCGTGATGTTAATGAGATTCCAGACACAATTGATTTTTCAATTATTGTAGCCCTCCGGTGGTATAACGCCGATTGACAGATTAATTTAATTCAATAATTTTGCAATTAAATTGTTTATCAATCGAGGAAACTGATATATTACTGGGCTTAACTTCTGTCTAAGTAAGCCTATAAAATTGAAACCTTTTCAGGACTGCAGTGCCCAAGAACGTGAATGCTCGTGCACGCATGACGTTCAGACGTGTCGATGTGGTCTTGGAGGCCGGTGCATGAAGGACGGGTCCTGCCACGCGGCCGAGTGCGCGATGCTGGGGCTCAGGGAGTGCAAATGTCCAAAGATAGGGCCGGTAAATCCTATTATCCTACTAAATATTATAGTCCCCATTAATCATTCCAGTCCTCTTATTCGATAACTCAAATGACAAGTACTGACAACCCGGACCTTTACGAATGAGAGAAAAACTAACACTTCAAGAAACAGAAGCTGGTACTTCAGAGTCATGTGTTTACCAAGCATTTGAAAGAAGGCCATTCAAGGATATCAGTAACTCCTATTTTAGAATCTCTGTGTTAAAAAAATAACAATCTGTTACTTGTTCTACTCAGGAAACAAAATTTCAAACTGAGAAAGAAAAGCACCACTAAGTATAAAAATTTGCCAATTACATGAGGTCATTATGTCAAATGCGCAATCGTTTGAAGAAAATGAAAAATAATGCATGAAATGATCTCACAGATAACAACTCGGTAAAGACATTATCTAAAAAACTTACACCTACTTGTCCCTTTTTATTACAAGCCTAAATAAGGAACTGCAACAAAATAACAGGCTGCAGGTAGACAAAGCAAGAAAAATTGAAGCTTTGAGACTTTTTAAAAGATCGCCTACTAGCTATAGACTTTTGAGGTGGTTATTCCAGTTACCCTCTCCTGGTAATCTAAATGCATTACCTAATAAAATGCCTTTTGTAGTTGGTGTCACAAGCCTAGTTATAAAAGTATTATTAAATTTCAAAAAAGACCAAAAGCCAGATGAAATTTCATATTGATGTTTGATGAGATGTCATTAAAAAAATCATTTACTATAGTAAAAAAGAAGATATTATTGAAGATGGATAAAATCTTCAGTGTTTTTACGCACATTAGACAGGACATCCAGCGTAACAGTCTGACCTTGGGACCGCCTTTATTGCGTTTGTCATAGAGGCGGCTTTGGCAGCGCAACTGTTACACTTGATGTGCTGTCTCTTTACATTGATATTTCACAAGTAAATGTTTCGTTTCTTTGTAGCGTGAAAAAGCAATGTATAGGCAGGCATCGGCACTTGTCATTTTTAGCTAATAAGGGCTTAGTATGGCTGACACATGGATAGATTTATGATCTCATAAAACATAGGATACTTTTCTACCAGTAATGCGTTTCCATGGGACAATGCAGACGTAGTCTCGGACGGAACCCACGTTACGAATCGTCAAGAATCAGCATTCTTGAACACTTTACTCCGTCGCGCTACACTTTACTCAGTCGCAGAGCCTTGAGAGCGTAGCGTTTCTTACGCGTGACAGACTAGCCACGAGAAATTAGCTGCAACGAATATTTGCGCTTCTATTCGGGCGAATGAATATGACTATGACTATGAAAACATATGTATGGAAATATACGGAGCACGCCATCCGTAGCGTTAACCGCCTTATTATATCTACCTTGGTAAAAAAACAGATAATTCAAAGTATCTAAATAAACAATCTTTGACCTTGTCTGTAGACTTACAGCACTTACAGCAACAATATGGACATGGACGGCATTTCATCTTAGGCCTCAGGATGACAACGTACCTGCAATATCAAGTGACTTTTCCTTGTTATTGCAGGTGTCTATAGGCGGCGGTAACCGCTTACCACCAGGTAGGCCGTCAGCTTGTTTGTCATCTAGTTGTATTTAAAAAAACCGTGTTATTCTGGTGCGGAGTGAAGCAAGACTCAGAATTAAAAGCTGTTTTCAGGGTGGTATAGTGACATATTCGAATATGTGCGGTATCTGCTGCAAGGTGAACGCTACCACCGAGAACGAGGGTCGGTGTATGGGCGTAGAGTTTGCAGCCAAGGAGACGATGGTCACCTCGCATCTACCTGATTCTTGGCCAGATGCCAGCTACAAAGGACGTGAGTCGAACTTGAAATTCATACTAATATTCAAATGCGAAAGTAACTCTGTCTGTCTGTATATCTATCTGCCTGTCTGTCTGTCTGTTACGTTTTCACTCCTAAGCCACTGAACATATTAAGATGACATTTAGCATGGAGATATATTAAATCTTGATAAATAACATAGGGTACCACAAGGCTGGATAATCGACACCCACGGCCCACTAGTTTTCTATAAGGCAAATAAGCAACAATGCGCTAATCAATCAACGCCTCAATTTACCGTCTCCATCTCAAATAATTTTTGTGACTTGTTTTATTGTCGTACAGTTTGAATTAAATGTGTCTTCGTTGGCTTTTACAGCCTTAAAATGGTGATATACCTTCAAACATCAAGAAATTATGATAGCAGACAAATAGTACTTCTTGGAGTGGAGCAGGGTATGTCGGGGTAGGAAAGGCCTATATCGGTCCCTAAGCAGATTGCTACGTATCAGTATGATAAAAGTAGCCTGTATGATTTAGGGCATCGTTGGCATTATGTCTTATCTCGCGCCCCTTTCGACAAGATGGATTTCGATTATCGCTATCGGTTAGCTGAAAATGTATGAGATTTGATTTTCGATTGAGCGCATAATGCCAAATCTAATATATTTTCCATTAACTAATAGCAATAGAGATTACCAAATATAAATTTTGTCTAGGGGGGTAGAGTAGAATATTCATGTACTTACTTGCGATTTCAATTAATTTAATTTGACACTCCCATAAGCAATGTTACTCGCTTAAAAACCCTAACCCAAATAATACCAAATAAGCTAATCAAGTAAGCGCTTAGCGGGCCGAATACTTAAGCGCATCTTATACATATAAATATATAATTGTGCTGATTAAGCTGGGTGTGTGTGCTATTTTGTTTTCACCGAGTTAATATTCACATTTCATCTATTTGCTGAACATTACTTATCTACTGTATTTCGATGTCTATATGTGTTAATCTATAACTGGTTTACTATTTTTATTGATTTGTCTTAGTTTTGTTGTAGAAAACTGTTTATCTACCAATAAAATAAAATAAAAAGTATGTATTAAATATTATAAGTATTGTATGGGACATTGTTGAATTTTGCAATCCTTAAAATTAAAGCAGACCACACTAGACACTCATAAAATCTTAATACAGTCGCAGTGGTTGAACAGCTTATTTCACAGATAACACGCGCAATTGTTTGTGTGTGCACACGAACTGTATTTATTAATGTAAGCACATGCCTGCAACTAGAGACCTCCATGAGATCTCTTGAATCGACGAGGGGCTGTGGAAACTGAGCTTGGTGCGGGTTTAAGAGTGTAACTCTGCTTATTACGTATACTATGGCAGGATATAAAATTTAAGTGACGTTTGAGTATTCGGCCGTATACCTACCTATTATATTTTGTAACAGCAAACCTGACGATCCGCCTGTGTAAGGATGACGTCTGCAAACTAGGCCGACTGCGCGCATGGCCGGAGGGCAGCGCGTGCGTCTCACAGAACACCGTCGGTATTTGCTCGTCGAGAGGCTTGTGCAAGCAGGGCTATACGCCCCGGTCTAACGTCTATCCGGATATTATGGTAAGTTTCTTTTTTTATTCCACTAAGGCGGCGATCAAGTATGAAATAAAATTGTTTTATTCACTAGGTACTGGAACTAAACCCGGTATTCTTTTGTTTTCCATAATATTATTTGCAATAATTTTATTTGCCATAATGATCCTCGGTCCTAATATTTGTGTGCACTATTGTCATTTATACTAACAACGCATGACATAACAATTTGATATCCATAAGTCTCTTATGCGGTGTCTTAAGAGCAATTACAATAATTATTAGTTTTTATAAATATTATATTACAAAACCAATATTTGACTTAAAACACAATATCCATAACATATTTTTTTTACCTAAACGTACGGTAGGTACGGACAATCTGGAGTGATACGGAGATCACAAATTAATCAAAATCGAATGCTATTTAAAGCTGACTCCACTTAGTCTTGTCTGCCCTACTGCAAGAGAATAATTTCAGCCCGCGTAGGTGCGGAGGGGGAGGTGGCCCGCGGACTGAGGAGGAGGTGGTGAATGAAATAGACCTGAGTCGATCGTGATTGATCGAATCACTTTGATTGGATCAACGGTCATTCAAGAGTGATCGGGTCGTGAGATATAAAAAGATTCGGGATAGAAAAAATGTTACAGAAATGACACCTATAACTAAGCAAAAAGGTAGGCAAGCCAAAATTATTATTTAAAGACTTTCAGTGCAACAAGAACAGAACGGACAAAGATTACAGCACACAAAGATCGCTCCGACTCAATTTTTAATTATTACAATAAAAATCTTGACCGACGCCATTAAAACCCGCCAAACACTCGATATATTTTTTTAACACAAATAAAAATCGACTTCGAAACACTAAATAGGCTTATAGCTTGATTTCAGTAATACTTATCTAATTTAAAGGTATTTTTTGGAGTTGGTGCTAGGCTGAAACAATAGGAAATCCGGAAAATAGTTACCTTCTAGTCAAAACCTCAGCATCCACAAAAAAACTAATACTTTCCTACCGTTTAAGGCTAAGAATCTCTTTATGTGGTTGCATTTATCTTAATACTGGCTGATGTAATTTAATGATGTTGACAATATTACCAATTAATGAAATATTATTTTTTGTTTGTCATTGTCATGACGTTTTTATCGATAAGTACAAGTTCATAAGGTTAGCAACAAATAGTAGATTATTAACCAAGGGGATAAAGCAGTGTCTTCTGTCGCGGGTGACGATTTAAATCGCGAGCGTAACGAAGGACTCGAGGTTTACTCCCGAGCGTAGCGAGGGATTTAAGACGAGTCCTGAGTGTAGCGAGGGATTTAAGTTCACCCAAGACTAAGACAGTTTTATCACCGAGGAAAAAACTCTACTTATCCATTTGCGAAAAAATCAACACAATAATAATATGAGATAAGCCTTTTTTCAATGCATCTTGGGAGTTTATGCTACAAGTAATAAAAAGTGATACTATTAGTAAACACAGACACTTGCTTCGCTAAACTACACTTTTGACTAATCAATTTTCACTTCAGACACAATCTGAAAAATCTTCACCGAACGTCGTATAACGACAGATTTTGTAGAAATATTTTGTTTTATAAAAATCAGTCTTTATTTTTTGAAAACAATGTCAAAGTTACGAGTATCAGAAAACAGGTTTTTTGATATCCTTTATTCCATGAATGAGTTTCAAAAGAAGGTTCTTTAGTCTGTATTGGAAACTAGAAACAGATTATATTATTTTTATTCGAAACCAGGTTTCCTAAAAAGAAAAATAATTCTGTTTCCTAATTTGGTTTCGAACCTTTGGTTTCTAAAGTGACCGGAAGGGGTAGTTGTACTAATGGAAATAAGCACTCTCACTTGTACTACAAAGATTAATCAATATACATAGTGGTACTGATTAGTTCCCGATTCGCCAGATTCCTGCTTCTTGTTTCGTCGGATGTTTTTGTTTAAGGAAAATGTAATATACTTTTTCCTTAAAAAACATTAACGTAATTCAGACTTCCATTTATTTCGTTCCTTGACAATCGACAATACAAGTGACATGAGCAATTTACTAGACTAGACCACAGTCCGATAATATACTTAATGTAATAAGAAATACACCACATCCTTTCCCTACAAATTAAGTCTTGTAGGCGGGCGAATATTCCTAGAAGACCTGCGCAACAGCGGAGCTGTAATTCAACATCTTTAGACGATGGCGATGTATTTCCTATTACAGAGTTTTTTGTTACAACGACCTGTATATTAGGTATCATACAGAGCTGAGCTCCAACAGTTGATACAGGCTCCCTTCTTTCTGGCAAATAAGAACTACTTACTAAAGGAATTGAATTATCAACTCTTTCTTTATTACATAGCGGCAAATGTTGGCGCAAAACTTAGCTGATTGAAACGGGCTCTCTTAAGAACGCCATTAAGTGATACAAGATATTGAGTGGCACTAAGGACTTTTACAATAACTCCCTAAGTAGGATACATAGAGCCAATTCAGTACTGTATTTTTAACATATTGGTTATTGACGGACTCAGAATGACATTCCGTTTGACTTTGAACTTCCATATTACTTGACAAATGTTGTTCATTATTGTTCATTAATAACTGCTTATTTACATTAGAGTGACTTTGACTATTATTTTAAGATTGACTCCCAATACATTAAAACTGAGTTTTTGAGACAATACTGACATTTTTATTGACAAAATTATTCCTCCAATTAGGATATAACTCATCCAACCAATCCCCACCTAACAAGGGTGTAAAATATTTGTTTTTATTTCCACATACCACTAAACATAACTGTTTGACAATGTTATTATTTGACACTTTGACTTTTATCTCACCTGCTGTTAATATAGGTCCAGACACTGAATGAAGTTTCAGATAAGTATGCTGTAACACAAATTTACTGAAATATTTATGATAAACAGAATAATAAATCAAGGATATTGCTGCCCCGGTGTCAATTTCCATATTGAGAATATAATTTTCAACATTTATATTTAATAATTTTGACTGATGAGATAAGTTATTACTTAATATCTAACAGATTTATGTTATAGCAATACTGACAAATAGAGTTACATGGTATATCACAAGACACACATGTACACTTATAATTATTAGTTTCTGATTTTATATTATTTATATATTGACCACACAATCAACATCTGCTTGATCACAATTATTTTCCAAGTTTATTTAACTTGGTCCTAATGATTCACATACAATTTCATTGACTTGACACTGTCGACATTTTTTTGATGTGTGTCCCCTAAGATTACAAATATAACAATTCCCTTTTTTTTGCAGGACATGTAGCAGGGTTGTGACGTCTTCCACAACGATAACATTCCATTCATTTGCTTCATAATTATTTTTCTGACTATTCGGACGGACTGGGATATGTTGCATATTATTTCGACTGAAATTTCGACTCTGAGTATACGACTGACTTGGTCTTAACAAACGTTGACTTGTAGGTTGTCTAAAATTAGGTTGTTGTCTAAAATTAGGTTGATATTGTTGATATGAATTTTGTTGATTACGATTTGACATTGTGACACGATTTAACTGCGATTCTGATTCTTGAATATTATTAAATCTATTAATTTGTATTTGGATCGCCTCTTCTTGTATAACCATATAATTGTCTTGTTGAAAGGTAGGGTTTTGTATTGCCAACAACTTTCGGCGAATATATTCATTTTTTATTCCACAAATTATTTGAAATATACATGCTTCGTCTGTATAACTGTTTAAAATGGCATATTGTGGCTAAATCTTGAATTGCGGTAACAAATTGTGAAGCAGACTCATTGTCATTTTGTTTCCGCGAATGGAATATAAATTTGTTTGTGGATTCCAGTCCTGGCGGATTATATTTTATTGATAATAAGTCGGACAATTGTGCAATTGTTTTTGTATTTGTTTCCGCATGGTTTCAGCCACAATATTTTTGGCAAAATCAGGATTACAGGGCCTTTCAGGGTCAGACGTTACATGTCGAGTAGTTTTGAGAAGCCTATGGGGAGGCTAAAAACGAGTTGAAACTATAATTCTTATTTATGTACCTTGAATAATTATGCACATAAATTTTTAATATTGGATTCCCCCATGTAGAAGTCACCTCTTCGACATATAAATTTGATATCCGAATCAGATGATTTTGTTGAGGCTGAGCTCCCAGTTATGTTGCAAGTCATATTATCGTAAATTTTTAAATCACTTATTGTTTAAACTGTTGTGCGTAAATTTTATTCTAATAACCTATAAAAATGTAATATTTTTTATTGACAAGAGAAAAAACAAAAGAATAATGTAACATATAAAAATATAAAAGAAAGTTAGTATTAGCAAGGAGTTCGGTATCCAGTAACCTACAAATAGTAGATTATTAACCAACGGGATAAAGCAGTGTCTTCTGTCGCGGGTGACGATTTAAATCGCGAGCGTAACGAAGGACTCGAGGTTTACTCCCGAGCGTAGCGAGGGTGCTAAAAAGACGAGTCCTGAGTGTAGCGAGGGATTTAAGTTCACCCAAGACTAAGACAGCTTTATCACCGAGGAAAATACTCTACTTTTCGTACCATTTGCGAAAAAATTAACACAATAATAATATGAGATAAGCATTTATTAAAAATAATGACAGTTAAAAGTAAAAGTTAACATTCGAAACATTGGTCCAATTATTGATAGAGAGAGTTACATTTTTGTGCGTATTTCTTTTTCAAAAAGATGTATAGGTAATGCTTTATATACAAACTCAATGGTGTAAACACAGATGTAGTTCAGTATAAATTTCGGTAAGTATTCCAAATTTAAATCGCATTCTCCCCCTAGAGGATGAATGAAATTCAGTACAATTTTCTTTCCCTGTTTTTAACAGATTAAAAATGACTATTGTTATGTTCGCTTTTTGTGAAAATGAAAAAATGAAAATGAAAATATCTTTATTCAATTAGGCCCCCCAAGAAGCACTTTCGAATCGTCAACAAAAAACCCTTATGTCTATCACATAAAAATAATATTAACTAACTAATAAAATAATTGGCTGGATGATTATACCTTTGCCTGTCTCTGTGGACGAATGAATCCGCCCTACTGTCAATCTGTCAAATAATTGAATTCCCCTGCAATGTCGGTCAAACTGATTCAGTTTGATGACGCAGCTAACTTTTATTTTGTTATATCTCTGGTTCTGTTAAATCTATATCGTTGAAATTTGTACACAGGTTAAGAAAAGTATACAGATTCTAAATAAATCGATACATTATTTTAACATGATTTTAGTACACTTCCATACATTTTTTGGCGACCTTTTTTTTGTTACGGGCGGCGCGCCGGGTACATTTCAATTTTGATTATAATAATAATAATAATAAAATCGTTTATTTTTCTCATCACAATACAGGTAACATAGTTTTTAAAATATAAAAGTTACAGTACATTTCCACATAGTAGTGAGAGAACTGGTGCCTGAAATAGGTTTATGAGATAAACCTGTGATAAGGGTCACCAGGCCACTCCCCTCGGATTTTAGGGGGGTGATGATGCAAAATTTCATGATAAGAACATTTACAAAAAAGTGGATGACCAAATAGAACTATTGTTGCAGAAGGTGTATTGCAGGTGTGTAGGTATAGTATGGAGGATGAATATATACATTTTTTAATAATAATTATACATACATTGCTTCATACACATAATGTGAATGTGTGAATAGTGTGTGTGTGTGTGTGTGTGTGTGTGTGTGTGTGTGTGCGTGCGTGCGTGCGTGCGTGCGTGCGTGCGTGCGTGCGTGCGTGCGTGCGTGCGTGTGTGTGTGTGTGTAAGTGAGTGTATTTGGTGTGTCTGAAGATTAATTGTTTCCATTGATGTTTTATTATAGGATGATGATATTGGAAATGTCAATTGTAATTTTATATAATGCATAAGTCTATGGAAATCAGTATTTTGCTAATTAGTTATTGTTAGGGTACCTCGGTTAAATTTTATTTTATGTTGTTTTAAATAGTAATTTAATGTAATAATTTTATTATTAGTAATTTAATGCTTTTAAATGACTGAAAACTTTTTACATAAGCATGGTTATGTTATAACTTGAGTTTTTGATATAGATTTCATACGTTTTTAGCACCCGACGAAAAGAGAGGGGTGTTATAAGTTTGCCGTGTCTGTCTGTGTATCTGTCTGTGGCATCGTAGCGCCTAAACGAATGGACCGATTTTGATTCAGTTTTTTTTGTTTGAAAGCTGATGTGTCTACGATGGTTCTTAGCTATAATTCATAAAGATCAGTTCAGGCGTTTGATGACTATCAGCTCATTTTTTACATGATAATAGGATTTTACTAACTTTTACAGATCCGATTGATTTCAAATTTGGTGACTTTGAGCTGATCCTATACTATCAAAAGTCGGCGAAATGGTTAATTCTTCAGAAACTTACAGCAGTTATAGCGTGTTAGGGCTCTTATGAATAGTTTTAATGAGATGGTGTTAGATAGATGATTAATAACGCCGGGGGTTGCTTAATTTTTTTTATTTTATAATTATAAATGAATAGTTTCGTCACAAACTGAAAAAATGTCAGTCACGTAACATCATTAGTCATACTCCCGCCGCGCCGTGACTTAACGATTTCTTTAATTGAATATAGCTGTACAGTCTATGGTTTTTATTGTAGAGTGTGGCAACATTTATGTAGTTCTCCGCTCTTCAAAATATAACGTACTACTGCTCTCGTCGTTTTGTCGTCTAGTCGCTCTGACGTTTAGCGCTGTCGCGGCAACGTCTTATCGTACATTATCGTAATTCAGTGAATATCCGGATTTAACTTTTATAAATATCGTCGTGCATTACTTTACACAGCAAAAGTGTATATCTAGCGTTGAAGGAGGGCGCATTCTGAAGGTTTGACGTATCAGATAGCCAGGTATAAGGTGTCCTTTGGTAAGTCTGGCCTGCACAGGGTTCCTGAACCATCCTTGCGTCTGTCTGAAGCTGATCAACATCGCAGCACAACCCAAGGTTAGTGTCCACTTCATTCGTGTACAGATTTACATTTTTGTGCTACTTTGTCGCGTTTTATCGAAATTTTAATTATCGTAACTTCGTCTAAAATACAGTCCACTTTCTTTCTCGAACCATAACATTTGGTCCTTCGAGCCGGATATTAACTGAATAGTGCCTTTTTGTCTTTTATTTATTGTATTTACATTATATTTTAATTTTCGTGTATTCATAATTTTTATGCGGGTATCTTTGAAAAATTATTCGGTAACGGTTGTGGTAACGAACGACTTATCGATTGGTTATGGTCGGTTGGTAGTGTTGACAATTGATATAATTAGACCAATTGGTTGTAGCACTTCACTAGTGCGGCTCACACTTTGCACATTTTTATCGTGACTGTATAATCTGTGATAACAGTTCAATTGTCATTGTCAATTTTTATAACCTATTTCGAACTTTGTATGCCAGTGTCGTATGTTTAGGTAAACAACATTAATTAAGTTTAAAATAGTTAATTTCTATTTAACGTATCGTTTAATAGTCTTTTTAGTTACCTATTTGAAAATGTCGAAAGGTGAAAGTAACATGACTGCCGATCCCAATCGCATAGCGAGAGATTATGCAATGCTCCGACTTGAGTTTATCGAAACGTCGGATTTGCTCGGGTACACAGAGGAGGATATTAGGGATATCTCTATTGAATTTCGGGATGCCCAAGTGAAAGTTCTTTGCTCGTTATCTAATGTTTCGGATCGGAATCATGAGTTGAAAACAAGTGCAATTTTCGAACAGAAACTCAAAGATGTCAAGCAGCGTCTTCGTGTAATAACAAAAAACATTGATACGAAACCTATTGCTTCTTCTTCCAATGAGCTACTTGCGAAGTTACCTAAAATTTCTATTAAGCCATTTGACGGAAACTTGGATAATTGGGTGTCTTTTAAACAATTGTTTGACTCATTGATACATAGTAGGAGCTTGAGTAACGTTGAGAAACTCCACTATCTCTTGTCTAGTGTTCAAGGGGCGGCCTACACTTTAATAAAGAATTTTCCACTCACTGATGAGAGTTATATTCTCGCATATGACACTCTCTCTAAATATTATGATAAGGAGTGCCAAATTGCAATGTCATACTATGACAAATTAGTGTATTGTGAACCTATTAAAACAAAATCTGGAGAGGAACTTGAGCGTGTTTACAGAACCTTTTCAGAGAATCTTTCAGTTTTAGAAAGGTATAATTTGCCAGACAAGAATTTTATGTTGTTTTATTTATTGTGGTCAAAGTTAGATAGGGCAACTCGTGAGGCTTATCAACTGGAACATAATTCTAGTAAGATTCCAGTATTTGAAAATGTACAGGCCTTCATTGAAAAACATTTTAAAGCATTGGGTATAATACATAATAAGCCACCAATTCATAATATTCCTGCTTCCAAGAATACCGGAAGTAGTAATCTAAATAAGTTTAAGTCAAAATCTGCTCTTGTTGTCCAGTCTGTCGTCTGTTCCTACTGTTCTGGTCAACATACACTCGTAAAGTGTGATAAATTCATTAAGTTGGATATTGATTCTCGTTTCAAATTTGTTAAAGAAAAAGGTTTTTGTATTCTTTGTTTCTCGGGTGACCATAGGGTTAAAAGCTGTCGTGTACCTGTTCGTTGTGGTGTTTGTAACTACTCACACAATACTTTATTGCATTTTAATAAAGCTACTGCCCCTGCAGTTCATGTGAGTCCTAACCCAGTGGGAAATACCGCCTTGACATCGGTGACTAATAATAGTACAGTTTTGTTTTCGACCGTTCAACTTTTAGTCAAAGATAGTTTGGGTAACTATCAAACTGTTAGAGCCTTATTAGACTGTGCAAGTGCGTGTAACTTCATAACAAAACCTTGTGCTGAGCGCTTAGGGCTGAGAATGAATTCTAGTCGACAGTCTGTCAGTGGCATAGGTTGTGCGACTGCAAGACCGCTGGGTGATTTACTGTGTGAGATCAAGCCACTAAATACTACTTATAACTTTTGTCAAAAATTCGAAGCGTTGGTGTTACCTACGATTTGTGCTGACCAGCCAATTCAACCTGTTGACTTCTCGGGCTGGGCACACATAACCAACTTGCCTCTCGCTGATCCTAGTTTTTCGGATCCAGGTCCAGTTGATATCCTGCTAAATGCGGATATATTTGCGTCCTGTTTATTACCTGGGCTCAGGCGAGGAAAGCCAGGCCAACCAAAGGCTTTGAACACTGTCTTTGGTTGGATTGTTATGGGAGTTTTGTGATGACACTAAATCCAATTACTCTCGTTCTCGCTGTCGTAGAAGCGATTGTTTTCTCGTATCGTTGATGAGCGGTGGGGACACTCCACTCTCGAACCTGTCGTTGGATAACTCAATAAAAAGATTTTGGGAGTTAGAAAATGTTGATTCAAAAAATAATGTTTACCTCTCGAAGATGGATCAACGTTGTGAAGATTATTTCATCAAAAATCATTTTCGGAATTCTAACGGTCGATATGTGGTTCCTTTACCCTTTGTCGATCCCGTGAACAAACCAGAGTTCTGTGGCTCTCGGGAAATAGCAGTGAAGCGATTCCAGTCATTGGAACGTAAACTTAGCTCTAACTCAGAGTTGGCCAATGCTTATCGCTCTTTCATGGAGGAATATGAGTCTTCTGGCCATATGATTAAGGCAGAGCCTCCTTCGTCGAGTGTTGGTCAGTTCTTCTATATACCACACCACGGTGTTCTGCGACCTGATTCCGTAACCACCCCTCTTCGTGTCGTTTTCGATGCTAGTGCCAAGGACGCTAGAGGTGTATCTCTAAACGATACCCTCTTGGCCGGACCAAAGCTACAAAAGAGCATATTTGATTTGCTTATTTGTTTTCGTTGGCATGCCGTTGTTTTTACTGGCGACGTCAGGCAGATGTATCGCCAGGTAGTGAGTACGGATACTGACACAGAATATCAGCGTATTGTGTGGCGATCATCTCCAACTAGTCCTATGCAGGATTATAGGCTATGCACGGTGACGTACGGTGTTTCTTCGGCGCCGTTTCAGGCCCTTCGCACGATAGCACAGTTAGCCAAGGACTCTGCTGCTGATTACCCTCTTGGGGCCGAAGTACTTGCTCGAGACATATATACTGACGACGTCGTCTCCGGTTCTGAGTCTCTCGAGAGGTCACTACTAATCAGATCGGAATTGACTCAAATGTTGTCGTCGGCAGGATTCTACTTGAGAAAATGGACCTCTAATGATCAGGCTTTTCTCGCAGACTTGCCTCCAACTGAGTTGTATTCTGAGGAATTTAAGTGCTTCGAAGATATCTCTGACCTGTCTCTTAAGATCCTAGGGCTTCGATGGTCACCTAGTTCTGATGTTTTTTTGTTTAATGTTGTTGGTAAGGAGAGTCGACGGTGTACGAAGCGCACTATACTATCGGAAATCGCCCGTATCTATGACCCTCTGGGATTTCTCGCCCCCGTGACATTTTATGCTAAGTACATTATGCAACTACTGTGGACTAGTGGTATCACCTGGGATGACGATGTTCCTGACAGTATCGCGCAAGAGTGGTCACGGTTCATGTCACAGTTACCGTCGCTGGCTTCGATATCAGTTCCGCGTCGCATGCTCTTATCTTTCGTTGGCTTCCAGTTGCATGGCTTCTGTGATGCCTCAGAGTGCGGGTACTGTGCTGTTGTCTACTGTCGAATTATTGGTTTAGACGGATGTTGTACCGTCTATCTTTGTTGTGCAAAATCAAAAGTTGCACCTCTTCGCAAGCTGTCGATTCCGAGATTAGAACTTCAAGCAGCAGTTCTGTTAGCAGATTTAATAAAATCTGTCGTGGATGCATTACAACCATTCCACACTGTCGACGAAGTCTTCGCTTGGTCGGATTCGAGTGTTGCCTTGTCGTGGATTAAGTCATGTCCGTCAAGATGGAAGACGTTCGTGGCCAATAGGGTCAGCCATATCCAAGAGGTTCTTGCTCCTGATTGTTGGCGACATGTGGGTACGTCCTCAAATCCTGCTGATGGTGGATCCCGGGGCTTACTCCCTTCTGATCTCACGACGCATGACATTTGGTGGAGGGGTCCTTTGTGGTTGTCGCAACCTGTTCAAACTTGGCCTGTCTCGTTGATGTCGTTCGATCAGGCTGAGCAAAAGGAGGAGTTAAAGATATTTACTCTTGTGACTGTTCTCGATGAAGATATAGTGGAAACCTTGCTCAATAAATTTTCGTCATTTTCTACCGTTAAACATATCATATCGTATATTTTTCGTTTTATTGCAAATTTAAAGTGTTCTTCGGCCGAGAGTAAGATCGTCGGGCATTTGCAAGTTTCTGAAATAAATAAAGCTTTTAATTTCTTAGTTAGACATGCACAGCATAAGGCCTTTTCGCAGGAGATTGAGTTACTGAAAAAGGGATTCCCCAATCGCCTGCCGAAAAACTTGCGTAAGTTGTCGCTTTTCCTTGACGATGTGGGTCTCTTGAGGGTGGGCGGTCGTTTGGCTCATGCTGACACAGACTTTGAGACGAAACATCCTCTGCTTTTGTCGCGCTCTCATCGCCTCACTACTCTGATTATCGGGGAGTATCATCGTAAACTGATGCATCCTGGTGCTCAGACGCTTCAGAATATTCTTGCGCAAGAGTTTTGGATACTTTCTCCAAAACGAACTATTCGCACTGTGATCGCAGGGTGTATGAGGTGTTTTCGGGCTAATCCTAAACCAGCTCCTGCACCGTTAATGGGAGATCTACCGGCTTATCGTGTAAATAAAATCAAGCCTTTTTCGAGTGTAGCTATCGATTATGGTGGGCCTTTCGATATCGCTTTAGGTCGTGGTCGCGGAGTAAGGACTTTCAAGTCCTATATCTGTGTTTTCGTTTGTACATGTACCAAGGCTGTGCATGTGGAGCTTGCTTCGGAGTTATCGACCGAGGCTTTCTTAGCAGCGCTCAAGCGTTTTATCGCGCGCCGTGGTCGGTGTTCTAGGATCGTATCCGACCAAGGCCGCAATTTTGTTGGTGCTAGTAACTATCTGGGATCTTTGATGCAGAAAGCTGCTAACTCAGAAGAGATAACATTCTCGTTCAACCCTCCTGGTAGTCCCCACTTTAATGGGCTCGCTGAAGCAGGGATAAAATCCTTCAAGACTCATCTCATTCGCGTTATTGGTCGCCAGAGATTGACGTTCGAGGAGTTTTATACCGTGCTTACTCAAATAGAGGCCATGTTGAATTCGCGTCCCCTTACTCCACTTAGCTCTGATGCTAACGATCTTTCGGCATTAACACCTGGTCATTTTCTGACTCTGGAACCTTTGTCGTTCCTTCCAGAGACTAATTTCGTCGATCAGAAGGTTAGTGTTCTACATAGGTGGAAGTTGATTCAACAGCTTCACCAGGATTTTTGGCGTAGGTGGCAGCAGGAATACATTCACACACTGCAACAGAGGGCAAAATGGACCGAATCCAATTGTAACATCACCGTAGGGACATTGGTTTTGATAAAGAACGAACAAACTAGTCCGTTGCAGTGGAATATGGGTCGTATACTGACTCTACATCCGGGAACTGATGGGGTCTGTAGGGTAGTGACTGTTAGGACTGCTTCTGGTGAATACCGGAGACCAGTTGTCAAGCTGTGTCCACTGCCTGTCGACCATAATTAATAGTATCGTCTTCGTTACTCTTTCGTTTTAATTGTTATGTATGTGTATATTGTCATGTGTAAT
Organism: Nymphula nitidulata; assembly: GCA_947347705.1. Taxonomy (NCBI): domain Eukaryota; kingdom Metazoa; phylum Arthropoda; class Insecta; order Lepidoptera; family Crambidae; genus Nymphula; species Nymphula nitidulata. Next base: position 8,126,494 of record OX374639.1, read on the forward strand.
TATTTTTATGTATATGTTTATCGTAGATAAAATACATTGTATTTTGGTGGGCGGAATGTACAGTCTATGGTTTTTATTGTAGAGTGTGGCAACATTTATGTAGTTCTCCGCTCTTCAAAATATAACGTACTACTGCTCTCGTCGTTTTGTCGTCTAGTCGCTCTGACGTTTAGCGCTGTCGCGGCAACGTCTTATCGTACATTATCGTAATTCAGTGAATATCCGGATTTAACTTTTATAAATATCGTCGTGCATTACTTTACACAGCAAAAGTGTATATCTAGCGTTGAAGGAGGGCGCATTCTGAAGGTTTGACGTATCAGATAGCCAGGTATAAGGTGTCCTTTGGTAAGTCTGGCCTGCACAGGGTTCCTGAACCATCCTTGCGTCTGTCTGAAGCTGATCAACATCGCAGCACAACCCAAGGTTAGTGTCCACTTCATTCGTGTACAGATTTACATTTTTGTGCTACTTTGTCGCGTTTTATCGAAATTTTAATTATCGTAACTTCGTCTAAAATACAGTCCACTTTCTTTCTCGAACCATAACAATAGCAATTGAACACTTGTTTAAGTGTTAATCTTTCCATTTAAATTATATACTATCGATTTGAATAAATTATATGGCTGTATGTGGTATAATTTTTAAATAATGAGCATTTAAATTTTCCCGCCGCCGCACGTAGGGCGGTTTTGTATTGCTTGTGTATGGAATATTAATAGATTGGTGTGTATTTCTGTATTTATTATTGTAAGGAATAATGTAAGGAACGAAATTAAACACAATTTTTATTTTATAACTTGAATCTGAATCTGAACTATATTTTATAATTGAATCTGAATGTAAAATCCGAACGGTATCGACTGATGAAGTCTACGCTCCGCTCTAATGCTATCCAGATCCAAAAGCCCGAACGCTTTCAACTCGAATTACAAAATCGCTTTGATTGCCTGGAGGACTGCACAGATGTGGACACATACATCGACAGATTCGTGGAAGCTGTCCTTACGGCGGGTACAGGACCCTTCAAACCCAGCCGTAACAAACGAAGTAAGAAAATCTCTGAGCCAACATTAAAGCTCATGGAGGAAAGACGTGGACTGCAGTCCTCTGAAGACGCTCGTCGGCAGCTCAATAAACAGATCTCCAAGCCCTTGACCCGAGACGTGCGCCGATTTAATACAGAACGTATTAAAGAGGCAATCGAGCGGAACAGGGGCTCAAATGTGTTCACCAGGGATCTGACGCTTGGACAGAGTTTGCCGACGAAGCTAAAGACAGAGGACGGCAGATTGGTTACATCCCGACCTGAGCTATTGGCTGAGATTCAAAACTTCTATAGACAGCTTTACGCGACATCACGCACACCTGTCACTCAGGCTACGGATCCGAGAGCCAAATTACGGGTTAATGAATGCATTACACCGAAGATATCCCGGACGTCAGCCTGTACGAGATTAGTTCGGCTCTAAACAGCTTAAGAACAACAAGGCGCCGGGCGACGATGGAGTTACAGCGGGGCTTTTGAAAGCAGGTGGACGATCAGTCCTGAGAGCGCTTCAGAGTCTATTTAACTCCATCATCGTCGAAGGTGAAACGCCAAAGGCATGGCATGGGGGCGTGGTGACACTCTTCTTCAAAAAGGGTGACAGAACCCAATTGAAGAATTATAGACCCATCACGCTCCTGAGTCATGTTTACAAGCTGTTTTCGAGAGTTATAACGAATCGACTCGCACGGAGGTTTGACGACTTCCAGCCTCCCGAATAAGCCGGATTCCGAAAAGGCTTTAGTACCATAGACCACATACATACGCTGCGGCAGGTTATACAGAAGACCGTAGAGTACAACCTGCCATTATACTTAGCGTTCGTGGACTATGAGAAAGCCTTCGATTCTATCGACACCTGGGCCGTGCTTCAGTCACTCCAGAGATGCCAAATAGACTATCGATACATCCAAGTGTTGCAGTCACTGTACGAAAACGCCACTATGTCAGTCCGCCTTGAGGACCAAAACTCGGAACCAATACGTCTTCAGCGAGGTGTGAGGCAGGGCGATGTTATAACGCCGAAACTGTTCACTGCCGCGTTGGAGGATGTGTTTAAGCTTTTGGACTGGAGTGGACTTGGCATCAACATAAACGGCGAGTACATGATTCACCTTCGTTTTGCTGATGATATCGTAGTCATGGCTGAAAACCTGGAAGACTTAGGCCCAATGCTCGACGACCTCTGTAGAGTCTCCCAACAAGTGGGTCTTAAAATGAACATGGATAAGACGAAAATTATGTCGAATTCCCTTGTCGTACCCACTCCTGTAAAGGTTGGAAGCTCTACACGAGAAGTTGTTGACGAATATATTTACCTGGGACAAATAGTCCAACTTGGTAAGTCCAACTTCCAGAAAGAGGTCCATCGACGGATCCAACTCGGCTGGGCAGCGTTCGGGAAGCTTCGCAGCATATTCTCGGCCCAACTACCGCAGTTTCTCAAGACGAAAGTCTTTAATTCGTGTGTGTTGCCAGTGATGACTTACGGAACTGAGACGTGGCCGCTTACAATGGGCCTCATAAGAAGGCTCAATGTCACCAAAAGGGCAATGCTCGGGGTTTCTCTGCGTGATCGAATCAGAAATATGAGATCCGCAGGAGAACTAAGGTCACCGACATAGCCCAAAGAATTGCGAGCCTCAAGTGGCAGTGGGCAGGCCTCATTGCAATGAGGACTGACGGCCGTTGGGTTGGAAAGATTCTCGAGTGGCGGCCGCGTACCGGGATACGCAGCGTTGGTAGGCCTCCCACAAGGTGGACCGACGATCTGGTGAGGGTCGCGGGAAGCCGATGGATGCGGACAGCGCAGAACCGATCGGTATGGAGATCTTTGGAGGAGGCCTATGCCCTGCAGTGGGCGTCTCTCAACTGAAATGATGATGATGATGATGATTTTATAACTATTACGTAATTTGTACTAAAAATTCGCATACCATACTTGTAACTTACAATAAACCACATTTAGAGAAAAAAAAGTATATTAATGTAATATATTTACAATATATTTAGCAAATTTTAAGACGATTCCAATATATCGAAATAGGCCTAAAAGACAATTTTCGAGATATAATCGTTTTCATGCCGCAATTATATTTTCTCAACATATTTAATAGAATTTTCCTATTCTTTGGCACTCATTTCATAAAAGCGCAATAATAGCCAAACATCCCATAAATCGGGCATTGTCCTTTTGCATAATATGAATTTTGAAACAGTCAACTTTTTGTGCACTCTCATGATATGCGTATCAAATGAAAGGTTTTGCTTTGAAAAATACAAAAAATAAAAAATAAATTAATATTTAAAATATAGATTTTATTTAAATGATTTAAATAGAAGAAAATAAACTTTACATCTAATCAAACCCATCAAATTATTACATTACGCAATTTATATGATATCAAATATTGTCTCATTTAAATAGAAGCTTGTTTCTAAAAATGACTTTTAGTACTGACTTTATCAACTGTTTTTTAATACTGATATTTTTCATTCTTTACAGAGTGTCAAATTACTTGCACGATTTAAAAATGGAGTTTTTAAATCGTGGTCCAACAAGATGGCTCCGGCAGTGCTCGTTAATTTAACTTTATTTGTTTTGGTTTTTATGAAATCAATATACAATATATAAGTACAAAAATGAGTTTATATTTTTTTTATTTGAGATTTACGATTTTTTAGAGTTTATAATATTTCTACAATCACCATACCTTATTTCTATCTAGCTAAAAGGAAGCATCATTTATGGATACTAGAATTTTACGCCCCATCCAGACTCTCCACGAGGCGACACAAGGGAACGCGAGTGCGAGAGTGTGGACGGTGCGCTCGTGTCCTCTCGTCTTCCCTCGCCTCGCCTCGCTGTCTCTCCGTTTTGTGTCGGTTTTTCGGACGCGAGAGGATGAGGCACCCTCGCCTAATTAACAACAAAGTGAGCGAGCGCGAGAGTTTGGTTGATTCCCTAATCAACCACACTCTCGCGCTCGCACACTTTGTTGTTAACTGGTGCAGAGTAAGGACGCGAGCGTTTTTCTATAATGTCAAAGTCTGAGTGGAGTAACGATTTGTGTTTCACTTTTATGGAATTGTATCAAATGAAACTAATAATATGGAATCCGCAAAATCCATACCACAAAGAAAAAAATAAAGTTAATGACGCGTAGGATCGAAAAAGCAAAGAATTAAATATACCTATACAGGAGTTAAAAAGTAAAAAAAATATCATCTTTTTTTTCCTCAGGTGCGCCCTCTCAACGTTGCTAACGTTTAGAGGGCACCTGAGGAAAAAAAGGCTTCCATTAAGTCCGGTGCCGGTGTAATTGATATATATAAACCCATATGGTTTCTCTACGAATTGATGGAAAGCTTTACAGGTGACATCAATGAATGTTTGCGTACAATACACACGGAGAGACAGGTAAGTAAAATAAAACACATTTTTATCATAAATTAAGTAGTTATTGTAGTTTATTTTCACATAATTATTTAAATCTATCTAAAAATTTATTTTAATCTAATCTTTGCTTGGCGTTTGTGGACTACGAGAAGGCCTTCGATTCATTCGAAACATGGGCCGTGATTCAGTCTCTTCAGAGGTGACACATTGACTATCGGTATATCGAGGTGATCAGATCTTTGTACAAGAGCGCCACCATGTCGGTCCGTGTACAGAATCAGTATACGAAACCCATCCAACTGCAGAGAGGGGTAAGACAGGGAGATGTAATATCTCCGAAACTGTTTACCGCTGCGTTGGAAGATGTTATCAAACTGCTGGACTAGACAGGACTCGGCATCAAAATTAACGGCAAGTACATCACTCATCTTCGGTTTGCCGATGATATAGTAGTCATGGCAGAATCCCTGGAGGAATTGACCACAATGCTCGACGACCTCGACAGGACCTCCCGACAGGTGGTTCTGAAAATGAACATGGACAAGACAAAGGTTATGTCTAATACCCATGTCACACCTATACCAGTTTCAGTTGGAAGTTCTGTTCTCGAAGTTGTTGACGAGTACGTCTACCTCGGACAAATGGTCCAGCTGGGTAGGTCCAACTTAGTGAAAGAGGTCAATCGACGAATCCAACTCGGATTCAGGGCTGCGTTCAGGAAATTGCGTAAATCTTCTCGTCCCAAATTTCTCTGTGCTTGAAGTCGAAAGTCTTCGACAAGTGTGTGTTGCCAGTGATGACATACGGCTGTGAAACGTGGTCACTCACTAAGGGCCTTCTGTGCAAGTTTGCAGTAGCACAACGAGCTATGTTAGGTGTTTCTCTGCGAGATGGAATCAGAAATGAGGACATCCGTTAGAGAACCAAAGTCACTGACATAGCTCTTAGGATTAGCAAATTGAAGTGGCAGTGGGCAGGGCACATAGCACGCAGAACGGACGGCCGGTGGGGCGTTAAGGTTCTGGAGTTCTGGAGTGGCGACCGCGTACCGGAAAGCGCAAATTAGGACGGCCTCCCACTAGAGTCGCGGGGAGTCGTTGGATGCAGGCTGCGCAAAACCGTTTTATTTGGAGATCGATGGGAGAGGCCTTTGTTCAGCAGTGGGCATCATAGGCTGATATGATGATGATGATGATTTAAATCTATTACATATATGAGTTTGTACAGAAATATAAAGTTTATTCGTCTCTTATCTGAGCTGCATTTAATGATGGTCTGCGTGGTATTTGATTCAGACGCTGCAGAGCACCGTCATTGTGAACGTCATTTCTCAAAGAACCAGCTTGGACCAAAATCCCATTATATTAAAGATATCCACTGTACACGCAGGTGTTGATAATTTTCTAGATGTTTTACTCCTTCTAAGGAAATTGTGCAGTAAAATGCATGACTGTTACTACTGATGCTTTATTGGGATCTAATAACATTTTATTAGATCCCAATAAAGCATCAGTAGTAAATAAAATGGGTTTTCTGAAAATTCTGAATTTTGACGACAATATTCCAAAAACATTCACTACCACTACCCGCGCGCTGGATAATCGCTGGTTAAAAATTCGTTTTTGCGAGCCAGAAGTGTGATTGCCTGGGTATGGTTCAATTATATGAGTATCTAGAGGAAACGCACCATCTCCTAAAAATACATAAGGTAGATTTTTATCTGAACCTGTAAGGGCACATGGTGTTGGCAAGTTAAGGTTATTTAAAAGTACACAACTCATATTTTTTATTGTGTTGTCTCAAAATGTATACATTGGTTTAATAAACAAATAAATAAATAATAAAATAAATAAAATAAAAAATATAGATTATATTTTAAATAAATGAATGTCGTAACTAAAATTGTATAAAAGGATAAATAAGAAAGCTATTTGATTTGTGTATAATTATGAATATATATAGTATAAGCTATTTACAATAATTATAATTAAAAAGTATAATTATAATGATATTATATTTAAAATGTATTATTGATTGCTGTGACTAAAATAATTGTGAACAAGTAAACGTTTTACCGGACACGTGTTGGTGGCGCCACCCGCTTCACCTTGTTGACTCACTCGGCAACGTATAAAAGGCGCGGTGAGTCGGCGAGACGGCATTAGCAGTCCGACCGCCGAACAGAGCGTAGCTCTGCTGAAATAGTCATCGAAATTCTACTGACCGTGGCTAGTTATCGTTTGGTGACTATAATTAAAAAAGTGTTTATTTGGAACAAATACAAAGCTAAGTACCTACTAACAATATAATAATAATCGATAAATAATTACCATTATTAACAAGTTTTGTTGTCCATACGCCAAGAATACTTATTTATTTATTTCGATTGCTATTATAAATATCTAACAGCTATTTAGTATAATTATTAAAAATATTTCATTGGACCATTGGATTTAGCTCACAAAAAAAGAGGTTGTAAAATAATAATAAGGGAATTTATAAAATAATAGTAATACGCTACGTGTAATAAATCACATTGTAAGTAAATAAATGATTGATTGATAAAAGTGTTATTTGTTACACTTATACCCACCAAAAATCTATCACACTCATCTTGACAGTACGAGAAACAAATGAAAAACACACATTTTCCTAATTTGAATTTGGAATTATCTTTTTTAAAATCTAAATTTTTAATGATACCAAAATCAGCCAGATACAAATAGTACAGCCAAAGAGATTTTATTACAACTATAATGCGCAAAAGACTTTTTCCCCAACCTAATATTTTGAAAAAAATAGCTAAATCATTTTATTAAACACATTGAAAAGTGAGAAACGAAACTATGAGAAAGCCTTCGATTCTGTCGAGACCTGGGCCGTGCTTCAGTCGCTCCAGAGATGCCAAATAGACTATCGGTACATCCAAGTGCTGCAGTCACTGTACGAAAACGCCACTATGTTAGTCCGCCTCCAGGACCAAGACTCGAAACCAATACCACTTCAGCGGGGTGTGAGACAGGGCGATGTTATATCTCCGAAACTGTTTACTGCCGCGTTGGAGGATGTTTTTAAGCTTTTGGACTGGAGAGGACTTGGCATCAACATAAACGGCGAGTACATGACTCACCTTCGTTTTGCTGATGATATCGTAGTCATGGCTAAAAACCTGGAAGACTTGGGCACAATGCTCGACGACCTCTGTAGAGTCTCCCAACAAGTGGGTCTTAAAATGAACATGGATAAGACGAAGATTATGTCGAATTCTCATGTCGTACCCACTCCTGTGAAGGTTGGAAGCTCTACACTGGAAGTTGTTGACAAATACATTTACCTGGGACAAATATTCCAACTTGGTAGGTCCAACTTCCAGAAAGAGGTCAATCGACGGATCCAACTCGGCTGGGCAGCGTTCGGGAAGCTACGCAGCATATTCTCGGCACAACTACCGCAGTGTCTCAAGACGAAAGTCTTTAATTCGTGTGTGTTGCCAGTGATGACGTACGGAACCGAGACATGGCCGCTTACAATGGGCCTTATACAAAGGCTCAAAGTCACCCAAAGAGCAATGGAGAGGGCTATGCTTGGTGTTTCTCTGCGTGATCGAATCAGAAATGATGAGATCCGCAGGAGAACTAAGGTCGCTGACATAGCCCAAAGAATTGCGAGTCTAAAGTGGCAGTGGGCAGGTCACATTGCGAGGAGGACTGACGGCCGTTGGGGCGGAAAGGTCCTCGAATGGCGGCCGCGCACCGGGAGACGCAGCGTTGGTAGGCCCCCCACAAGGTGGACCGATGATCTGGTAAGGGTCGCGGGAAGCCGTTGGATGAGGGCAGCGCAGGACCGATCGGTTTGGAGATCCTTGGGGGAGGCCTATGCCCAGCAGTGGGCGTCTCTCGGCTGATATGATGATGATGATGATGATTGAAAAGTTAGGTTATGATTTCATAAAAGTTCGTATAACTCTATTATTAATCCGAAAAAGCAATTGAAATCTTTGGATTCATGATCTACATGGATTTAGCTAACTGTATTTGTCTATTTCATCTGTGTACATTCTCGGTCACACGTCCATACAAAAGCCGGCATTGTCCTTTCTTAGTTTTCTTTAAATTTAATAAATTATTTTTTTCAAACCAGGATAGCATTTTTGAAATGGCATTATTTACATCCTCAAAGTCAGTTTTAGTTCGGTCTATTTTAAAAATTAGTGAGGTGTCATCTGCAAGCATTACCGTCTCACATAATTTTTTTGAAAAGTAAGGGAGGTCGTTGATATAAATTAAAAAAGCAATGGCCCTAATATCGAACCCTGAGGCACGCCCATATGCACAGGCGCACCAGAAGACTCGGTTTTGTTTATAACAACTTTTTGAATTCTATTGGTCAAATAGGATTCAATGAGTTTTAATGAGTTTATTTATACACCATAATGCTTTAATTTACCCAATAATATTTGATGATCAACACAGTCAAACGCCTTGGACAAGTCGCAGAAGATACCTAGAGCATCCTGCCCATTTTCACAAGCCACAAATATGTGTTTTATAAGCGCAATTCCCGCGTCTGTAGTATTTTTTCCTTTAGTAAATCCGAACTGTCTATTGTGGAGCAATTTATTTCTCGTTAAATGAGAAAGCAATTGGTTAAGAATAATTATTTCAAAAATTTTTCTAAGAGTCGGCAAAATAGAAATGGGACGGAAATCTGTGGGGTTATTGCTATCTCCCGTCTTAAACAAAGGTATTATTTTACTTAATTTCATATGATTGGGAAATACACCATCATCAAAACATTTATTAAATTATAAACGATGATTGAGGAGAGATAACATTTATTACGGAATTTACAACACTAACAGAAAAGCCCCATAAATCCTCAGTCTTTTTCATATTCAAAGACTTTAAAGCTTTTATGATCGTATTAACGTTAATTTCATGGAAATTAAAAGGAATATTGCACTTATGAACATTCGTCTCTAAGAGAACAAGTGCGCGTTTAGTACACGAATTCAATTCTTTTCTAATTGCAACCTGCAGCCACTGAGTCATAGAGCCTTTTGTCTTAAATTTATTCTATCTTGTTTGTAACTATTTATTCTGTTTTTGAGACAAATAAACTATTTTTTTATTTTATTTTTTTAATAGGTATATCGGAAAAAAAGTCTCGAAGGTTTTTGCAACTCCATTATCTGTTTCTATAGTTTTTCCATTGACGTTAATATTAAAACACCTATCAGAAACTTTTGCTTTACCACTGTCTTGATTTATAACTTTCCAAGTGGCTTTTATTTTATTGTCTGATTTCTTAATTTTATTACTCAAAAAGTTCGCTTTGGAAGTATTACAAACCTTTTTTAAGATTTTAGAGTACTTTCTGACATCGGCAATAAAAAATGGATCAGTGAAAGTGGACTTCTGATAGTATAGTTGTTCCCGCCTCAGGACGTGAAATTTTTCTAGTTTTACATTTTAATTACTAAGTAATAAAACATTTATAATAATGTTAAAATCAAAAATTAAGAGTATAGTTCAAATAATTTTCTTCTACTTATAATATAAATACCCGGAGTTGTCCAATCACTAAACTTCCTTTTAGAACTGTCTGTAAGTTTTTTGTTTAAAAATATTATGGAATTCTATATTAAAATTATCAAATAAATTGTTATATGTATAACTTATTGGGATCATTCACGGCCGGCAATCTTCATAGAACGGATGTCACTGTTAGTCGCCATATTTGTTTTCATTACGTATATTTCACGGGCTGTAATGTTCATAGAATGTATTTCGGACATGTATGACCTTGGGAAAAATAGAAACTTTGATTTTTGTAGCTGCTGACAGATGACATATATGAAAGCCGGTAGGTAACATAACCTCTGAGTTTGTTTTATTTTTGTTCAAGTGTTGATACTTCGTGGTTGCGTCGATTAAATTCCGTACACTTTTATCCACTAACAACAATGGTGTCGATTCGGTTGTACCACTCTCTAAACTAAACTAAAAAATCACTAATTTTAATTTAGTTATAGTCAGTTGCTATTCTGTTGTCACGTCTAACTTAATTTAGTCCTCCTGATTTGACAGGACTAGCGCGTCTAAGTTGTATAGGACAGTGTTACCCGTATCATGGACTCATAAAAATAAATAACGAATGGAACTGTGAATGAATTGACACTTTTTTTTTTGAAAAATCGATATTGTGTTTTCAAAATTAATTTAAAAATAATTATTAAAGTTTGTGAGATAAACGAACGAAATACGTTTATTGGTACTAATACATTAAAATATTTTTTTTCATGGCTCAAATAGCCTACTTTCTGTAAGCCTCTAAGTACATACATCATTTAAAAATATCTATCTGTGGCCCCGCTTGGATTAATTTTTCCGTCGCAGAGTACTTTTGTCGCTTTGTTTTGTGTTTGTTTCTTGTTTTTTTTACCTTGAAGTAGTACCGTGATCTGTGAGTAGTACCTACTCCTAGAACTAGGGTTTTATTTTAATCATTAGAGAACATTAAATAATAATATTATCTATTAAATCACAAACAAAATTATGGAATCAATAAGAAAAAGAGCCAACAAAAGGCAGCAGGAGCTATTAATAGAAAAGCTACATCTTAATATGGAAATGGCGAGAGGTAAGATTGTTGCTAATACTTCTTTAGCCTGCCAAGCGGGTCGCTAACAGTACAATGGGCTACATAAGGATTTACACTATTTTCAGGGAATCACGCAGATAGTAGGTAGTTATAGACTTAGAGGTCAATCTCAGCAGCGAGCTAAACCAACTGGGGTGTAGCAGGACTGTACAGCAATGGCAATGTAAGTTCTGCACTCTAACCAAACAGATGATAATTATAGAAACATGTTGAGCTATTAGCAAAACTAATTTGTTTCTAATTTGTTTGTGGGAGTCCTACACTTTATACCCTTTCTTAGCATCATTTTCACTTATTTAATTAAAAACATATGTTATAAAATACAACTTTTTTTTAACAGATCTGGAATGTCTGGGTGGCAAAGGTGAAAACTAAAGCCCGGAAAGTTCACATTTCTCTTAATGCAACAGGCGGTGGACCAGCTGAAATTGGCCTAAAAGACATAGAGAAAAAAGTTCTTGATATTATCGGCTCAGCGTCAGTTGATGGTTTTTCACAGTTGGAAGCGGTAAACATTATTTTTTTCAAAAAGTTTTAAAGTATAAATAAAATTCTTATTGAATTTATACAATTATAATTTTCTCTTGTTTCAGGGACTACCATCAACATCATCACCGGCTCCATCTTTGTCTCAACAGACTGATATGTTGCCCACTGTACACCCGGAACAAAACTACCCCGAAGGCCATATACAGGAGAATGAGCCCCCACATGCCAGGAGGATTCTGCGCAGGCAAAGACCTCGTAGAGTTCAACGCCCTTCTGTACATGCAAATTTAATAAATGCCCTAAATGAAAATAGTAGATTAAATCGTGAGAGCATATATTGCAGACTGCAGAAATATTAGCAGCAGCTATTCGCTCTATTGGCCTGCCTGTGCTCCATGATCATGATTATAGTTGAGTTTTCATTTAAATCAGTTACCTAACTTGCAGCCACTTTACTTGGCTGAGCATCAAGATGACGGGACCAAGTACCCAATTTGAAATGTATCACATTAAAATGTTTGTGCAACATATGTACTATTGGTCCCCCGAACCGAACATTTGTACCTCTAAAGGTAAAGGAATATGACAAGATCTCCCTGATCCCGCCAATTCGACGTCAAAGTGGCACGACCCTCTGAAAGCGCTACTCAGAAGCAGGTAATTCACACCCGAAAACTTAGTACTCTATAAGTACATGTTTATACTCAATTTTCAACACAATTGTGAGTGCCAGATTAAAGTTATGTATTAAAACATAGGTCCCGCCAATTTGATGATTTATGTTATCGTTGAATTCATAAAAAAATTGTTACTACTCGCGCAAAATCAAATGTGGAAACTTATTACGGCCTAAGTACATGAACTTGTGTAATTTTCATATTCATAATTTAAGTACCTACATCTAAAGTGAGCCAGTATTATACATTATCATATACCTGTTATTTTCCCTTTAGCATTCATTCTAGATCTGAGGATCACGAAATACGATTGATTTTTAACATGCACATGGCACTGCACTGTTTGTAACAATTCTTAGTATGGGTAGGTACATTAATTAATAAAGCATAAATTTATTTTATCTTTAGTTTAAAAGGTACAGTTACTTACAATCTGACTGTTTATACTGTAATATCCTTTTCTATTATAAAATAGACTTCCAGGTGCAGTTGTGTGATTTATTGGTGGTTTCATTATAGCTATATGTTACCCATCGACTGCATCTAGTGTTGGGCATATTAAATAATTCCAAAAATCTGAAATACAAATAAATAATTATTTCCTTCTACATTAGTAACATAGCAAGTAATTAGTTGTCTTAGTATTCCAAGACCTGGCTGGTACCTGGTAGAATGTCGCCGCCATCTGGTTAAATTCGGCGCTTAATTGGATGCCTATCACATTGATTGAAAGCCGGCGCTCAATAACTAGGCTAGTTGTACTTCAGCCATTTCATTGGATGCTGGTGTTCAATCAACGGGCTAGGCGTTCAGTTAAGCGGCTAAAGCATCTGCTTACTGATGGTTGGCTCAGGCCTAAAAAATTGTCTTGGCCAACAGCAGTCTTATAGCTGCCCAGGGCAGAAAACTGAAGAGCGGTTAGAACCTGCAAAGTAGGTACAAGATGAACGTGTTTTTATGTTATAATAATACCTATATATTTGGTGGACAATAAAACCATGCAATAACAATAATACAAATCACAAACCAATAAATGTTTTGGAATATAGCCTTCATTTAGAGAAGGGCTATCAAGAGTCTGTATTAAATGTATAGCAGCGGATTTTGGTAGTCGAAAAAGGTTGCGAAATTTGGTTTCCGAAAGGTTAAAAGTATTTGAACAGTCCCGTAGATTTTCCAGGCGTATCCTTTCTTCATAATGGCTAAAATAGTAATTTTTTAGAACTATTATGAACCACGCTTATCGTATACCTAATTATTATTAAGTAAATGGCTAAATTTCAAAGATTTTAAAATCTTTTCTTTAAATACCTCTCTGTTGAACTTATCAACGATGCTATCAAAAAATTTTCCATATTTACATATATACTTATTTTGGATTGTATCAAATAATTCATAGAAATAGATCTACTTACATACCGAATACCGAGACTAATTTTAGTCGACATCAATGTCGACTAAAATTAGTCTCGTTGATTAACATGTCGTCTAAATTTAGCTTGACATTTCTAAATTTAGAGATATTTTGCATAACATAAAATTTAGATAGCAGAATAGCGAAAAGCTAAAATGAGTAACTAAAATAAATTTAATCCTGTCAGATTAAAATTAAGTTTAATCCTGTTACTTTAGTCTGTTACAGAATAGGAAACGCAATCTGACAGCACTAAACCTAATTTTAGTTAAGTTTACTCTAGTTTGTGCCAACCGAATCGACACCAATACATAGTTTCGTGTCCTAAAATGCGCCGTTACATCAAGTGCTGTCTGCCGGGTTGCGATGGTTTACGACTGGACGTTACATTGCATAAGTTTCCTAAAAGGGAAGATCTTTTGCATAAGAAGTTGGATTGTATTAACAGTGATCATCTTAGAGCTAAAAGTTTGTCAGAATTAAACAGTTTGTGCGTCTGCTGCAAACATTTTGAATCCAGGTTCATAATGCCGTCGTCACGACTAAAGCAAACTGCATTTCCCACTTTGTTCACATTAGACGAAATAGCCAGTGGGAAGCCTACTAACAGCAATGTAGATACCCCTGCTTTTAGTAAGTATTTTTTTTTATTTTCATATTGTTAATAAAGGGAAATAAAAAGGCTTGTATTTATTTAATGTATTTAACACGCTTTTATTTTCAGATCCTTATTCTGAGCACAACTATCACCATGTTCACATTGATCACTGTTATAGCTCAACACCTCGCCCAATAATAGGTAAAATGTTTTTCATATGTATTCAATTTATGAACAAATCTTAAAGTCTGAATCCTATCTTTAAACTTTGACCTAATGCTTAAGTATTGTATGTGCAATTTGTTTTTAAGAATATTTCTGTATTATTCTTATAATAAACTGATTTTTTTGTTAATGTTCTGTAAAACATGGTAATTTGTTTGCAGCACCATCCATGATTCCTGTATCTACGCATAAGACAGATACAGTTACAGCATGTAAGTATTGTCGAGTACAGTCCACATTTAGTTAAATAAAAATTAAGTTACCATAGATCTAAAAAAGCTATGGACATAATAGAAAGTTTGTGTGAAATTTTGAATTTAATAACATATTTTTAAATTTTCAGTACTTTCAACATCACATGGGTGCATTCCTGAATTAGAGTTGTGCAGCTAAGTACTGCCCATTGAAACACCATCAATACCTCTGAATAGTATGTCTATTTCCTATTATTTGTTACATTATTTTAACTAAGTATGAACAATATTTTTTACTTGTTATTTTTTTACTGTCTTCATCAAATTTGGAGTTACTAAGAACTCCAAACAGGAAAGTGGTGAGAATCTTGAAAAGTTTAACACCAAACTGCAAACGAAGGAATTCAGAAAATCTCAGAAGATAAAAAGTTACAACAAAAGAGTAAAGAAGGCATTACGATTTCCTAAAGAAAGTAGTTTTGAACAAATGACTACAAACATGAACCCCCTGGCTAAGTAAGTTTTGTTCATGCAAATAAAAATGAGCTCAAAAAAGAAAAAAGGCAGAAGATTTACATTTGAAAAAAAATTATTGGCTTTGTCCATTTTAAAACAAAGCCCCAAATCATATAAGTTTTTGCAGAAAAATTTTATATTGCCTTCTAAGACAACACTGCAAAAAGTGATTACAAAATTGAAAATCGAACCTGGTATAAATTGCCAAATTTTTAACGCAATAAAAGAAAAGGTAACTTACATACACTGTGTTTAACTTTTGGTATAGATAGATTTAGGTTATATTTATTTTCTTGTTTTTTTTATTATGTAACTTTACATTACAGGTGTCTAAATGGAATATTTACAAAAAATATTGCTCTATTATTTTTGATGAGATGGCTCTGGACCCTCTAGTCAGTTACTCATATACAGATGAGATTAGAGGTTTTGTTCATGGGATTGAAAAGCAATGCAAATATGCAGACCATGTCCTAGTATTTATTATTAAAGGAGCAATATTCAAATGGCAGCAGCCTATAGCATATTATTTTTGTGAAGGTGCTACTAAAGGACCTGAATTAAAAAACATTTTAAAATTTTTTTTGATAAAGTAGAAGAAACAGGCCCTATGCCCGTTGTACTTATATCAGATCAAGGTACATTCTTTCAATCGGCATTACGCTCACTGCAGAAAGAGACACGAAGAGAGCAACTACTAGCAAATGAACTGACTGGTAATTATTTATAATGTAATTAACTACCATACATTATTGTAAAATAGTAATACTTTTGTTAGTTTAATACCTTTCTTTCATTCTTTGTATAGAAATTGTTTTTTTTATGTAGGTAAATATATTTATATTAGATACTATTTCAAGCGTGCATGCAGTATAATCTTGTATACTCTATTCAGCTTTTTTTATTTATTAAAAAAAATACATGTCCTAATATGGTGTAACTAATGAATGATAAGTACTTTACAATGTTGTGCAATACAATTTTGTTTTCTTTTATAGATCAAAAATTGTGCCTGTGTATTCAGTCACACGATGGCAAGTGCCCTTTCTTTTCATCATTGTTTCGTGACTATATTCATAATTTTGTAATGTAAGATATTGATAAGCAGTTACAAAAATGCTCCTGTAAGGAATATACCTAGACTATTATTGTTATCTAGAAACCATTTTTCAATTATTTTTATTAAATTTCCACTACAAATTCAAAATCATAAATTTTTGTTACAGGCCAAAATGCGGATGGCACAGAATTAAGCACAACTTTAAAAAACACAGCAGAAGTTGTTTTGTTCCTGGACAAACTATTTGATAGTGTTAACGGAACAAGCCTCTACAACAAGAAAAGAATGGGGAAGAAACTGCGTTCAGCTGTAACAGCAAATTCTGAACATCACAAATTTTAGATTGAGCGTTTGAAAATCATTATCGTCCGTCCGTCGTGCCGGTTGGTGACCGGGTGGTGGGGTCCCGGCGGCCATTCCCGGGGGGGTTCGGGGGCCCTTCCGTTCGGCGGGTCAGCGCGTCTCTACTGTCGGCTATTACCTGGGGAAACAGGCCTCACGCTTTGACCGTATATATCGCGGCAACGTCCCCCCAATTCACGCCTCTCCTCCTTCTATCTTCAACTATGGCAGCGCTCAAAAACAGTTCCGGTCGTTCAGCGGTGCACACCCCCACCACAACCACGCTGTTTGAGGTCGGGCTCACTAACATCCGTGGGCTCCATGCTAACCTCAATGCCGTCCACCAACATCTCGAGACGGCTCGACCCGAAATGCTGTTTTTGACGGAGACGCAAATACTCCGCCCGGCAGACACTAGCTACTTGGATTACCCCGGCTACGCTCTTGAAGAGTCCTTCAAAGCGAAGGCCGGGGTATGCTTGTTTGTCCGGGCGGATGTTTGCTGTCGCCGTCTGCGCTGTTTGGAGGACCCTTCCTACTCTATTCTTGGGGTACATGTGGACCTGGGCACACATAGCCGAATCTACGTGTGCCTCTATAGATCCCACAGCGGTGACATGGAGACAACTCGACTTTTCGAACATCTTAGTCGGGTGGCAGATGTTGCGCAGGAGCAGTTTCCAACCGCGGAATTGGTGTTTTTAGGGGACTTCAATGGTCACCACGAGTCGTGGTTAAGTTCCTCTAAAACTGACCATGCTGGTAGAACTGCCTACGCTTTCGCTCTCACGCACGACCTGACCCAACTGGTAAACCAGCCCACCAGGATTCCAGACATTGTCGGTCACGCGCCCTCATTGTTGGACCTTCTGCTGACGACTCGCCCGGATGGATATCGGCTAGAGGTTCGTGCTCCTTTAGGAACATCGGATCACTGCCTGGTATCCGCTGGGGTGCCACGGGCGTCGCCACCGGTACCTATGGTTGCCAAACGCCGCATCTGGCACTATGCGTCGGCAGATTGGGACGGTATGCGGGATTACTTCGCATCTGTCCCTTGGAGGCAGCGCTGTTTCAGTGAGCTGGACCCGAACGCTAGCACTACTGCTGTTGCTGATGAGATCATGTTAGGGATGGAGTACTATATCCCTCACTCCGATCTCATCAGTAGGGGTAGGCGTAACCTCTGGTTCAACCGCGATTGTGCCTTAGCTGTTGAAAACAGACAGTCGGCATACCGCGCTTGGATCAGGGGCCGAGCTTGCGGGGATCCCAACATTGACTCACTGAAAGCAGTCTATAACAACGCCACCAAGTCCTGCAAAAGGGCCTTCATCAGAGCGGATGCACAGCGCGTTGCACGAGTTGGCCAAGAACTTCTTACGCATCCTACGGGAAGCCGTAGCTACTGGCGTCTGGCCAAAGCCGTGCAATCCAACTTCTGTCAACCCTCGCTGCCCCCGTTGAGATGTTCTGACGGCTCGCTAGCTCACAAGCCGCAAGAGAAAGCCGATCTCTTGGTAAAACTCTTTGCGGCTCACTCCCGAATCGACGACTGCAACTTACAGCCACCAACACTCTCCCACTGTGGCCACACAATGCCCGATATTCGTATTAGGCAATGTGATGTACGTGCGGAGCTTCAGTCAATCGACGTCCGGAAAGCTAGTGGACCTGATGGCATTCCAGCGATAGTACTGAAAAACTGCGCAGCGGAGTTGTCTCCTGTCTTAACGCGGCTATACCGTCTTTCTCTCTCTTCCGGGTGTGTGCCGGAATCTTGGAGAGAGGCCAATGTGCAACCGGTCCCCAAAAAGGGAGACCGATCAGACCCAGCTAACTACCGCCCGATAGCTGTCACCTCAGTTCTTTGCAAGGTCATGGAACGGATCTTAAACCACCAGCTGATCCGATACCTAGAAGATCACTCATTAATTAATGATCGACAGTACGGGTTTCGGCCGAACCGGTCAACGGGTGATC
Organism: Nymphula nitidulata; assembly: GCA_947347705.1. Classification (NCBI taxonomy): domain Eukaryota; kingdom Metazoa; phylum Arthropoda; class Insecta; order Lepidoptera; family Crambidae; genus Nymphula; species Nymphula nitidulata. Next base: position 8,145,103 of record OX374639.1, read on the forward strand.
TTCTAGCGTACTTAATGCATGTCTGGGGTGAAGCTATTGACAAACGTGGAGAGTCACTGGCTGTTAGCCTTGACATTGCCAAAGCATTCGATCGGGTCTGGCACAAGGCTCTTCTCTCCAAGCTCCCGGCATACGGTCTGCCCGCTCAGCTCTGTAACTGGATCGCCGGCTTCCTGCATGAGCGAAGAATCCGTGTCCTCGCAGATGGATGCGCTTCGCGGTTCATGTCAGTGAATGCTGGTGTACCACAAGGCTCTGTTCTATCCCCCACACTCTTTCTTCTTCATATCAATGACATGATTCCGTTAGGAAACATTCATTGCTATGCAGATGACAGTACAGTGCATGGGGGATATTACGGTCGCCCAGGGGCTGGGCGCGCTGAAACCGAGAGAGAGAGAGAGAATCTTACCATTGAGCTCGACAGGGTGTTGAACCTCGTATCTGAATGGGGATCTAACAATCTTGTTGAGTTCAATGCTAAGAAAACACAGGTGTGCGCGTTTACAGCCAAAATGTCGCCGTTCCTTCCCCTTCCGTCTCTTCAGGGCACGACTCTTTCGGCACAGGGCTCCCTAAACTTGCTAGGTATGGAGATATGTTGCGATCTGAATTCCAGGAACTATATCGAAACCGTGATAAAAACAGCCTCACGGAAGCTCGGTGTCCTGAACAAGGTGCGTCGATTTTTCACGCCTGACCAATTATGCCTGCTGTATAAAACTCAGGTCCGGTCTTGCGTGGAATATTGCTCGCACTTGTGGGATGGCTCCGCCAAGTACCTACTCGATGCCCTGGACAGATTGCAGCGTCGTGCTGTCCGTATCGTTGGCGATGTAGAGGTCACCAACAACCTTGAGCCTCTGCAATTGCGTCGAGACATTGCGTCGCTTAGCGCCTTCTATCGGCTATATCACGGAGAGTGTTCTGAAGAGCTATTTGACCTTATCCCACCTTCCCCCTTCCTACTCAGGAGCACGCGTGCCGGTCTTCGGAGTCATCAATTCACTGTCTCCACCTCAACATCACGTACAAAGAAATTTAGTAGCTCTTTTCTTTGTCGAACTTCCAGAACTTGGAATTCTTTGCCAGCACATGTGTTCCCTCCTTCCTATAACATGGGGTCCTTCAAAAGAGGCGTGAAAAAGCACCTTTCGGGCCGGCAAGGTGGAGGCAGCTAGAGTAGTGTCTGAACTGCACTAGCTGTCTTCGCATATGGACTCTTCTTACTGCTTCACATCAGGTGGTGTTGAGTCATTTGTCGTGCTTTGTATAAAAAAAAAAAAAAAAAAAAAAATAATAATTTTAAATTTATCTATAAGGATGGACGTGAAGTCACTGTACCCAGTATAAAAAATTGGGTAACTACTATAAAAAGTTTTCAGAGGCTGTGGCAATTTTTTTCTAACAAGAATGTTAAAGTTATGTCGTATCAGGGCGTATAACTATAGAAATAATAATGTAGATTGCCACAGCTTCACCAATACATTTAAATCTTTGCTATTAACAGGATTTATGAAAATATTTGACTCAAGTTTTAATTGTGAAGATGTTTCCTGCGAAGAATTGTTAACAATCAGCCATTTGTTTAAAGAAACAAGTGATGACATAGTCCATCCTGTTGATGTAAATTGTTACCGAAGTCAATCTTTGCAGTCGGCAAGAAATCAACGTTTACTAACGCAGACAAGAGCATGCACAGCAGGATGGGCAGTACGTAAGCTTTTTTTTAAAAAAAAATTGTACTGTGTAAAAAAGCTTTAACGTCAACAGAGGAAAAAGATCTTCACCAATGGGTCATCAATAAAGAATACTTTAATAATAAAAGAAAGCTTACTTACGCCTCAGAACATGCTGTGATGCTCTTTGGAGAAATTTTTACAATAAGTAATAATTATTCAGATAAAAATGCTCATAAAAATAAATTAAGCGAAAGAATCGAGCTACTTGTTGTCCAATCACAAAATTTTGATTTCTTAACATGCGAAAAACATAAGGAGGAATTAAAACATAAATTTATCATTAAGACTGCAAAATTGGCTATTAATAATTGGTGTAATACTTTAAATAAAATATTAAAAGGCACAGAAATGTATAGATTACACCAATATAAATTAGGGTTCTTGCAAGAACAAGCTTGCAATTTAAGAAGCTGAAAAATAAAAATAAATAAATAATAAACTTGTTTTATTTTTACCAACATAATTCCAACTAAGTAAATATTCTGGCCGCAATAATTGCCATACAATAAGTCCTGTAGAAAGATTCCTTTGCCTAATCCCTCGAAAAAATGCAAGAAGTCAGTTTCTAGGACTCCCCGACCCATCAGCGTTCAGATGCTATGTCCTAATTATTTTGTAGGTGACAGGGCAGTCTGATACGTAGTAAGTCTGTAGTCTGTGGTATACTGTGTCGATCGAGTGAAGTCTTGTGTGCTTATCCTCTCCAGTTTATATTGTAATTGAACCCTACGAACCTCAATGATCGAAATTTTCCATCTTTTAAGATGTGTTACGAGTGTTGTGTGTGTAAACGAACGCGAAAGGACGCTAATTTATATCATTTCCCGTGCAGTGAGAAAAGATGTAACAAGTGGTTAAAGTGTCTGAACCGGAGTGATTTGAAGAAACTTTCTCCAGCAGAGCTTTCAAAGATTTATGTTTGTCAAAAACACTTTGGAAAAATATTTGTTTCACGGGGTCGTCTGAGATCACGACTCTTGAGTGATACATATCCAACAATTTTTCTACTAAATATAATAATTTCCTTAATATAAAAAAGCTTATTACTAGTCGGTAATTAATATTAATGAAAACATTTCAGCTCACTATGCCGATGGCCGACCCGTCAGTGCGACATTAAAAAATACAGCAGAAGTGGTGCTATTCTTTGATGAACTGTTCGACAGTGTCAATGGAGCCACTTTCAACAAGAAAGAAAGGAAGCCCCTGCGTACAGCAGTCACTGAAATATCCCCTCATCACGAATTTTGGAAAGCGGAAGTTAATCAGCTACAAAAAATTAAATATGTTGATTCTGCTGGCCACGAAAAATCCGTGCCCACTTAAAAAAAAATTGTAGTCACATTGAAAAGTTACACGAGGCTGTGGTAGTTTTTCAAAAGTCAAGAATTCAAAATAATGAGGCCTAGATACTTCAATTCTGACCCAATAGAAAACTATTTTGGTCAAGTAAGAGCCTATAATTAGAGAAGTAACGATCCTAACTGCCACCACAGCTTCAAATGCACATTTAAATCGCTATTAATAACTAGAGTTATAAAGTTCCACAACGAAACTATTAACTGTGAGGATGATCCAGTAGTGTTCCCGAGGCCTATAGGCTTTTAGGCTTTTTTTAAGGCTAGCCTATGAATTAAGGGGCTACAGCGGGATAAAAGCCTAAAAAGGCTTTACGGCCTTTAGGCTAGGTCTTTTTAATTATAGAAGTAACGATTCTAACTGCCACCACAGCTTCAAATGCACATTTAAATCGCTATTAATACCGAGAGTTATAAAGTTCCACAACGAAAAGCGGGCAGCCGCGACTGTTGGACCATGTCGCGGCTGTCCGCACAACTCACGGTTACTCTGATGCTACCTCCATCTCAGTCTTGTCTGTGGATGAAGCTGATCTTAAGAAGGCTGTGAAACGCCTTAAGCCGCGATCCTCGGGAGGTCCCGATCATATTCCAGTTTTCCTGGCAAAAGATTGCGTGTCTATTCTGGGTACGCCATTACTGTATATATTTAATCTCTCTGTCAGTCAGGCAGCGTATCCAGGGAGGTGGAAATTATCACGGGTTACCCCAGTCCCGAAGGGATAGGGTGGAATGGTGACTTTCATGTATTAATTTCAAAACATAACTTCTCATAGACTCTGGAATAATTATTTTGTTTGACATAAATAATATAACATCCATGACATGTAACTTATTTTTTAATGAGAAATAGGGCTTTATATCTTGACCAACAGACCTTTTATGTTCAGGCCAACCATTTTGACAGTATTCAATCATTTTAGCAAGAATAGGATCTTGACTAACAGACTTTTTTATTTCTAAGAGTTTTTCCTGACTGACTGACAGTCAGGAAAAACTCTTTGCTATGCTATGCTGATGCTATGACTAAGTTAATGTGTAAATCTATATCATTTTCTAGGTCTAACAATACTTTTTCATCTAGAGGTGCCCGAGACAATGTACCTGCTATATAAAGAAAACGACCAGGGAGCCAATTCTCACGCCCTTGATATAATATCAAACTCGATGGCGGATATCAACTAATCTCGACATTCGGTATTCTCGTGATATCAAACGTGCTTTTTATCCAGTGTAGCATTCGATATGCAACAAAAACATGCCGATACAAAAAATATCGTCTGTGATATTGCTAACTGTCAAAGCTATTGTTTGTTTATGTGTGGTACCTATATGTTTACCTAAGACTAAAATAAGATCCTATTGGAATTGTTTAGCTGTAGTAAAATATGAACGCTGACAATTTTATAATCAATTTTGTTGAAAATGTTGTTGAAGTGGCTGAAATTGCGGCAGAGTTTCCACGAAGACTTTTTTATGGCGCGAGGACCCTTTCCTATGGAACGAAAAAGCTTTCAGAAAAGATTTTCGCCTTTATAAGGCTTTGGTTATTGATTTAATAACTGAAATTGAACCAGTCATACGCTCTATTACGCAATATGATCTCAAAACAAAGGTTTGTGGATTACTTATAATAACTTAATTGAAAATACCTTTTTGTAATCAATTTTAAATCCAGTAGCCTTGTCAATTTTGTCATTCCTTTCTGAACATAGGTACTATTTTATTTCAGGTTTTATGTGCACTGAATTTTTTTGCACAAAGAAGCTACCAAACACCGGTAGGAGAAAATAGAAAGATAAACATGTCACAGCCTTCAGCATCTCGGTGCATTTCTGAGATTGTTGAAGCTCTTAACGAGCCAAGTGATTTTAACCATTGGGATCATTTCCCAGAAACATTACAAGAAATGAATGTAATTGTGAGAGATTTTTACAGAACCTATGGATTCCCCGGAGTTATAGGTTGTATCGATTGCACCCATGTTGCCGTAGTGCCGCCAGCAGCAACACAATATGATGAGAGAAGTTATGTTAACAGAAAGCACTACCATTCCATAAACACACAGTTAATTTGTGATGGAAATTTATATTATTGTGCCGATAAAAGGAGGAGAACATCGGATATTGCCGTCGTCGTACGATGAGAAAATAAATTTATTTTTTGTATTTATATGTACTCTGTCTTTTTGAGAATCTGTCCTTAAGCGTGTCTGTCTTTTTGAGAATCAGTCCTTATGCGAACAAACGTTTCAAATGTGGTCAAGAACACTCGGGTAATACTTGTGATGTAGGCGAAGATAATTATTGGTGTTGTATGTGTAAAGGTCACCATCAAGCAACAAATAAGATATGCTTAGAATACAACAGACAGAAGGCTATTAAAGAAGCTATGAGCAAAAGTTGCATCTCATATATGGAGGCAGTTAAATTACATCGTCCTGTAACTAAATTGTCATATGCTGACACCTTGCGCACTGTTCGTGCTTCCTCCTAATAATCTTCCTTCTAATAATTCCACATTCAGTCAACCAACCCTTAAACCCACTCCATTAAATACTGGACCCCAGTCTTATAAAAAACTATTTTTAAAGCCTGCGGTTCATGTGCTGCAGGCGTTGGCCTGTTTCACGTAGCCGACCGATGTTTCGCGAGACGCACCTTAGGGCCATGAGCCGCAGCCGATCTACGACGGCTCACGAGCCGCAGCCGGCCTACAACGGCTCACGGGCCGCAGCCGGCTTACGACGGCTCAAGGGCCGCAGCTGGTCTACGACGGCCCATGGGTCACAGCTGACTTACGACGGTCCACGGGCACTCAATAATCTGCGGCCGATCTTCGGCTTGTTAGAGTCCGGTTGCTACATGCATATTCAAAACACTTCTTTAGCTTTGATATGTTTGTCTGACGTAAGCATTAACTTGCTTCAGATAGTTCAAGAGGCCTCGCTTATCTCTCTGGGGGAGCTGTTAGAAGAATCAGGCGCGACGGATAGTGACAACGAAATCCTAGAGCGGTTAAAACTATTAGCTCAGGAATGTATGCCCGAAGGTTGGACGACGTTTAAAGTGACCCAGCGTTCGAAGAAAGAAATATTCGGTTAACGAGTTCTCTCAAGTCTTGACTAAACTAAGGTTTGCTCTTCCCACTGATGAGCTTCCCTAGGGTTTTGTCCCTGAATCGGCACGTCTGTCGGAAAAAGGTTTCCGGGATCTAAAATTGAAAATGCTGAACTGGGCGTTCGCAAGGGCCCCAAGCCCACCGGCCATTTGCAATAGGATAAGAGGCTCGGCTGCCGCAACAGAACTCTTTAATGAGGCAGTTAAGCATCAGACACAGATGTCGAGGAAAGAGGCAGGTCGAACCTTGTCTATGGAGGTGGATGGAGAGGTTAGGGCTACCAGTTCGAGGTACCCCTAGGAGGCATCGTTCGTCCGATCCAGAATCTAATGACGCTTGGGATCACAAATCAAAAAGATCCCGTATAGATGTCCTGGAGCAAAGGATGATTTAAACATAATGGATAAATTTAACTCCTTAGTACCGAATAGGCGCGATAATGTTGAAGATTACTCTACTGAGAGCGAGAGATCGTCGGATGATAAAAATTATTCCCCTGCTACCCCAGCCCGTTCTGAATCTCGGATGACTGGTATGCACTGCCCATCGACCCCGGTTCGGTTGTTCCACCGGACTTAACAGAATTCGATTTCCTGCCAGAGGTAAAAGAAATGGAACCAAATATACCGGAACCCGCTGAGCATATTAAGCCAGAGGGTATCGCATGTCAACGATTTGGATTTGATTCTTGGAACCGTATAAGGTACAAAGAGGTGGCAAAGCGGTTGCAGGTATCAGAAATATGTGGGGATGTAGGAATTATATATAGTTCTATATGAGTAGCAATTTAAGTACATGGAACAAATAAAATCAAAGTATAAAGGAAAACTCGTTTATTTGACAGTGATCACTATTTAATAAAGCATAAATGCATTTTTATGCTATTCAATAATAACTTACACAGAAATTATCAGATATTTAGCAATATTACAGAATAAATACCATTTTCACTTTACAAAGCTATAGAAAGGAAACAATATAATTTATATTGAAACAAACAGATGATCCTCTATCACATTGAAATAACACCTGTCAATGAGTTTAACTATGTGAGCCGATACAAACACAACCGGAGCCCATGGGGCCCCGGGAGGATGCAACCTCCAACCCCTCCATCCTCATCCTTACGCCACCTTTTTCGATCTTTCTACTATTTATTCACCAACAGAACTACCATCTCACATGATAGGTTAAAACATGGAACAAAACACAAGTAATACTTAACTGGCGCTGTGCTCGGTCCGAGGGCTCGACAAAGAATGACCCGACTAGGCCGGAGCTCACGCTTTTTATAAACAGTGACAAACAAGTAACGTCATCGAACGATCACCGACCACGTGTACAAAAACGAAACAACTCTTTTCTTTATTTAAATAATTTGAGACATGAAAATGTGTCCTAAAATCGTAATAACTTATAAGATTAAACATTTTAACACTTAAATTGTTTATGTCTTGATGTAACAAACAATAATCATGATTGAAGTACTTACTACCAATACAAGAATAATTCCAATAAAGTTAATCTCAATATTATTTAAACAACTAAAAATATGATGCTGAAACTTTTATAATTCGCTTAAAAACTGTTCAACATATGACACAGGCATCGCCGGAGAAGTCACCCACATTTATTAAAAAAGATTGATAATATTCCTCGAATATACTCCAATAGACATCCTAATAAATTGCTACTCCCAATGGCTAGGCCGGTAATGCGGTCTAGAAACAGTAATGTTATGGCTATTTGGATCTACAATAAATTACCAACGATTTTCAAAGTCCTACCATTAAATCTGTTTAGGGTACGATTAAAGACATGGCTCATTCAAAACTGTTTTTACAGCCTGAATGAATATTTTAATTTTAAAGGTGACATTTAAAAATTATAATTTGTTCTTAATAAATTATTTACCGTACTTTTGCATGCCAATTTTAGTAAATGTGCTGAACTATTATAGTTAAGTATAGCTTGTCATAAGATCAATTATGTACCACATTTTCGCAAAATAAATTATTCTTATTCTTATCTCACTTAAAGTCAATGCAGAGTTGAATGACGTTGGGGTCGGGTCTTCAGGTCTCCTAATCAAGTATGATGGTGTTTTAGGTGCCATTGTTCATGGACTCCTAGGTCAGAGGAAGACGCTAGCAAAAGAGCTGAAAAGGTTAGCAGTAAAGTTTCCGTCAGCAGCCGATGACCTTAAAAGATTATTGTCAGAAGGCACTGACTTTAAGACTAGGTCGGATGATTTGCTGCAGTATGTTTGCGCTCATCGAGCTGAGATAATTGACATGAGACGCCATGCATTCAAAACTAAAATGAGTATATTTCAGCCATGCTACATCAGGATTCCACCATCTCCCTCTTTTTTGTTCTAAGAAGACAAATTGAGAGATTTCATCAAGGAAAATGGTGGTAGAAACAAATTTTTCCCTCCCGCTTTGGGAGATTTCCAAAAGCTAAACACATTAACGTACAACATAGGCATGGTCGTTAGGCAGAGGTGCCTCCTAAATAATAAAAAAACCTAGTTTGGCGTACCCGGCCCTTGCAAGCGAACCAAAAGCATAGGGAACCGAGTGGTAAGTCCAAAACTAGATCTGAGAGGACAACGTCAACCAAGGCGTAAGTATTGACGGGAGTTTCAGAGGCTGCATAGTTTGAAGACCCAGTGGCGAAAAATGGGGGCACCCATCTCTGTTCTTAAAATCATTTATAATAACAACATTCCTTTTACAACAAGACCGCCATCAGTCCTGCTAAACTCGGATTTGATAACGAGGTTCACCACAAAGCCATCACCATTTTTGGACAAGGAAATGGATTCGCTGCTGGCTTCGGGCGTTATCGAGAGGTCCACCGCGAAAACGAGCTTTTTGTCGCGGATGCTCCTGATTCCGAAGCGAAACGGAAAGGATCGCCAGATTTTCGACCTTTGACGTCTAAATTTGTACTTAAATCCCAGCAAGTTCCGGCTTATAAACCAAAACTTTGTCCCCTAATTCCTTCAAAGAAACGATTTTATAGGAAACATAGATACATTCAGTAAAAAAGTATCGAGAATGGATGATTTGTTTATGGTTCCAAAGGTTTTTGAAGGAGCATACTTTTGTTGTATAATGGTATCATTTGTATGTGATTTTGTATGATGGCAACATTATGGATAGATAATAAAAGATGGCTACAAAGAAGTAATGTGTTTTACTTTAAATAATATTATAACATATAAAACATGGCGCTGCTTAACTAAAAAACAGTGTTTTATGGGAAAACTAAGTGTGAACGTGAATTAATAAGATGGAGTCCTTGTTACCGGAAAAGTTGGTTCTGGGTGACGATTGCGGAGGAGCGACCAATCAAACAAAATGGAAGACTTTCAAACAAAAATTTGAAAATTATCTAGTCGTTGCGGACGCTCTAAATAATAAATTTAGCGAAAAAGCAAAAGTTGCTTTGTTTTTAAATAGATTGGGTGACGAGACTTTGAAAATATATAACACTTTTGAGTTCGAGACTAAAGAAGTAACTTTTGAACAAGTACTAAAAAAATTTGATGAATATGTCTCATTTAGAACAAATGAGATATATGAACGGTATTTATTTTTTAATATCACTCAGGAAGAAGGCCAATCGATGGAAAATTTCATCAACAAACTGAAGATTCAAGCTGAGAATTGTAATTTCGGTTCACAAAAGGAATTACTAATGCGTGATCGTTTGGTACTTGGCATATTTAATAAAAACCTCCAAGCACAGATGCTGAGAGAGAAAAAATTGACATGGGTTGCTGCTGTTGAAATGGGTAAGCAAGCAGAAGTTCATGAAAAACATGTAAAAGATATACAGAGTGAGAATATGCATACTTTGGAGGTTAGAAAAACAATAAAATATAAATGCAAGAAGTGTGGTAAAGAGCATGAACCTCGGATGTGCCCTGCATTCAATAAAGTGTGTGCAAAGTGTGGGAAAATGAACCATTTTGCTATAGGATGCTTATCAAGAAAAAAATTTATGCGTACTTTTGCAGTAGAAGCTGAAGAAGAACAAGACAATGTACATTTTACGGATGAAAGGTCAGTGTTTGTCGGATTAGTAGGAAATGGGCAATGGATAGAAAATTTAGAAATAAATAAAGTAAAAATTCCATTTAAAATTGACACTGGATCAGATGTTAATCTAATAACTATTAAGGATTTCTATAGGTGTGGTTTGAAAGATGATTCTATACAGAATACTAATGTAGTATTGCTCACTTTTGGTGGCTTTAGAGTAAATACCTTAGGGTCTGCTGTAATAACTTGTATTTTTAAAAATTATATGTACAAAATGAAATTCCATATTGTTAGTGATAAATGTATTTCATTAATAGGGTTGCCTGGTTGTCAAACAATAAAATTAGTCACCAATGTTAATTCAATTAGTACTGTATCTGGAAAAGAAAAGTTTATTAATAACAACAAAATTGTATTTCAGGGAGTAGGACGCTGTCCTATCAAATATAAAATTAATATTAATAATGAAAGTGAAGGTGTAATTTGTCCACCCCGAAGAGTGCCACTATCAATACTACCAAAATTGAGCAATAAATTAAAAGAACTAGAATTGTTAGAAATTATTAAAAAAGTTGATAGACCAATTAAATGGGCAAATAACATAACTATTGTTGAAAAACCTGATGGGACTTTAAGGGTTTGCTTGGATCCAGTACATTTGAACAAAGAAATTAAAAGATACTATCAGCTGATTCCAACTTTAAGTGAGGTAAGGGCAAAGTTAACGAACAAAAAATTATTCACTTTATTAGATCTTAAGGATGGATTTTTTAATATACCTTTAGATGATGATTCATGTGACTTGTGTACCTTTAGTACCCCTTTTGGATATTATAAATTTTTAAGATTACCGTTTGGCTTATCATGTGCCCCTGAATATTTTCAAAAAGTAATGATGCAAATATTTGGAGACATAGAAGATCTTGTAATCTATTTCGACGATTTAGTCTTAGCCACAGAAAATGAAGAAAAACATGATAAAGCATTAAAACTAATAGTTGAACGTGCAAAAAAAATTAATATTAAATTTAATCCTAAAAAATTACAATACAAACAAAGTGAAATTAAATATTTAGGACATATATTTTCATCTAAGGGTATAAAAATAGATTCAGAAAGAGTAGAAGCCATTTTAAAACTGAACAATCCAAAAAACTTGAAGGAACTTCAAGGCATTTTAGGCATGTTAAATTATATAAGGGACTTTATTCCTAATTTAGCAAAGTTAGCTGAGCCCTTAAGACACCTACTAAAGAAAAATAATGTATTTTTGTGGACAGATTATCATAGTGACTGTTTAGAGAAAATAAAAATTATTGTAAGTTCTGCACCAACTCTTAGAAATTTTGACCCTCTAATACCCATAGTAATTCAATGTGATGCTTCTAAGCATGGGTTAGGCTGCTGTTTATTGCAAAATAATCAACCAGTAGCATTTGCATCCCGATGTCTGACTGAAAATGAATGCAATTATGCCCAGATTGAAAAAGAAATGCTCAGTATTGTCTTTGCTTCCCGCAAATTTCATAATTATATATATGGTTTTCCATTCACAGTACTATCCGACCACAAGCCTTTAGTTAGAATTATTGAGAAAGATTTGCATACAGTTTCAGACAGACTACAGAAAATGAAAATGTTATTATCTAAATATAAAATAAAAATTAAGTACATTCCAGGCAAAGATATGCTTATAGCTGACTTATTATCAAGAAACTATATTAAACAAAGTTATCAGTCTGAGTTAAATATTCATGGAATCATTCATAGTGTAGAACAATTTGATCAGTTTGATAAAGAAGAAATAGCTAAACAAACAATGTGTGATCCTGATTTGAATAAAGTTGTTGCTTTTTGTAAAACAAATTGGCCAAAAACATATAAATCCTTGTCAAAAGAAATGTTAAAATATTGGAGTATGAAAGGGGATATTTATTGTGAAAATAATGTATTGTTCCTAAATAATAAAATAATTGTTCCAAATAATATGCAAAATAAGATATTAAAATTATTACATGAGGGTCATATTGGCATCACAAAAACAAAGCTGAAAGCTAGACAAATGATCTACTGGCCTGGAATGAATGAGTCCATAGAAAAATATATATTGAATTGTCATGTATGTGAAAAATTTAAAGTAGTAAAATTAATGAACCTTTGATTCCACATGAGATTCCAGAATTACCTTTTAATAAAATAGGGGTAGATATATTAACATGCAGAGGAAAAGATTACATAGTTATTATTGATTATTTTTCAAAATGGATAGAGGTTAAAATACTCAAAAGCAAAGATAGTGAAGAAATTATTAGTATTTTAAAAGAGATATTCTCTTGTCATGGTATACCTTGTATTATGATTGCTGATAATATGCCATTTAATTCTTATTTATGTAGGCAGTTTGCAAAAGAATGGAATTTTAAAATAATAACTAGTAGTCCTAGATATCCTAGATCAAACGGTATGGCAGAAAAAGCTGTGCATGTTGCCAAAAATTTAATAAAGAAATCTCTTGATGATGGTACTGATTTAAGTGTTGCTTTGTTAAATTATAGAACCTCTCCAATTCCACATTTAACATACTCTCCTGCTGAAATTTTAATGAGCAGAAAGTTGAGAACCAAAGTACCTGTAAGTGCATCTGTATTAAAACCATGTTGTGTTCCTAAATTAAAAAAGTTTATTGTTAGACATCAAAATAATTACAAACAGTATTATAATAGAACTTGTACTAATGATTATAATTTTAATGTTAATGACAAAGTTTTAATACAAAAAGGAAAAGAATGGACACCAGGGATAATTGTTAAAAAACATGCTACACCTAGGTCATATTATGTCAAAGATCTTTTAAATAATAACTGTGTAAGGCGGAACAGCATTCACATAAACAAAAGAAGAAGTGATCATAAAATAATACCAATCAGCTATGAGTGGGAGGAAAGTATGGGGAATACATTGATTACTAATGATAATAAAGAAAAAGAAATAATTTCTAGACCTAGAAGACAAGTTTCAATACCAATAAGATTTAAAGATTATATCCTAGGTTAAGATAAAATATAAGTTAAGAACTATGTAAACCTATTTTTAAAATATACGTATAAAAAGGGGGATGTTGTATAATGGTATCATTTGTATGTGATTTTGTATGATGGCAACATTATGGATAGATAATAAAAGATGGCTACAAAGAAGTAATGTGTTTTACTTTAAATAATATTATAACATATAAAACAACTTTGAAGTGATAAAATAAATTTGAATTTGAATTATTTACGGGATATTTACCATGTAATTTTATAGTCAAATGTCAAATGATAATAACTATGAAAGTATAAAATGCTAAAATAAATTTGGATGAATAACTAGCATTTGTGTATTATTGATCTTTTCCCGGTACTTTCTTGACAGAGTAGAACATTAACATACGTAAATAAAAATATGTAGTAATAATGAAAACAAAGCAACTTTCGCCATGGTCGGTCCCTGGATGGATCAATCAAATTTATAATCTTGAGCTCCTCCGTGCTTCGGAAGGCACGTTAAGCCGTTGGTCCCGGTTGTTACTGCAACCGCTTTAACCCACCAACACGCATTGGACCAGCGTGGTGGTGTTATGGCCCAAACTCCTCATGTGTTTCTCCCGTGTAGGAAGGCCTGTGCCCAGCAGTGGGACGTATATAGGCTGGTAATGATGATAAAGATGATAATTATAGTATCTCAGATATTATACCCATACCCAATTAACACAGATGTTATCTCAATCAAATTCAGTATCACCGTCCAACGTTGCAGCAGTTATGAATGCCTTACATGAATTACCTAATAATAATAATAATAATGTATCACAGTCACAAATCAATAGCAATTCAGTGGAATTGTCGCAGTATAATTAATTTTTCTGTTTGGGGACTGACAGGTCTGATGGGTATGGAGTAGTTTTAGCCAAACTTTAGAAAGTCTACTTTCTAAAATTATCATCGTCTGTCATAAATTTATTATAGGTTTTTCTGCATCTTTTCTCCTTTTTACTGCTTTAGTGCATCACCCCAAACAGATGAATATGATGCTTTGCCTCCAAGACCACCGCAATCAATAGATATTGGAAACTGATAAGCTCCCAAACGCACGACTTAGAAAAGAAATATAGGTAGTATATTTACTGAAGCTGACAAAAAAATTAACGAGAGTTTTGCTAGCTTAAACAATATCTTAAAGAGAAATGAAGTAGAGGAAGACGAGTGCGATGTACATGGCAAGTTACTCACAAAAAAGCCAAGAAAATATTCAGGAAGGATGAGGGACAAAATTATGTATAAAATTGACGGTCTTCTTTTAGATAACCCATACCCAAACCAGGAACATGCAAGTACCTATAAGTCCCAATTATCCCATTTGAATATGTATTCATTGTCTCCCTTTGCTCAACAATCATCTCCATCGCCTCGCGTCGTAATTCTATCTCCGCAACATGCTGCAATTCCACCTTCACAGCATACCATGATTCCGTCTACACACTATGTTCCTATTCAGTCACCACAATATGCTACAACTTCATCACCAAAATATGCCCCAAGTCCGTCTACTGTTTGTTCAGTACTTCCACCAATAAGTTCTCCTGCGCGTACATATACTCAGGCTCCGGTCTATTTACACATTCCAGAAGAGAATATAACTAAACATGACGAACAAATATAGCAGTCCACAATAGAACAGATTTTAGATCCTCATGATTTTAGAGCTTATTTTTCAATTGAACGCTCATTTTTGTTAACTCCTCATTCGCAGATGTACGAAGCAAAACGACAGGAAAAAAGAAAAAAGAGGGAAACCATTTGGAGGGCATATAATAATATCTCTCCTCATCGAGATCTTTGAAGGCTCTCTATCACTTCAACCTGGGAAGCATGTTGAGACACCACTCGTCTCCTCCCGCGCATATGTTGAATGCAGTCATTCAACATATATATATTTAATATATTAATATAGACTCCCAACACAAAAAACAGCCTTCCGATGGAAGTGCCATCTTTCTTGCAAAGATAGTATTATTTATAATAAATAATCCTGTCTTTGTTAGCCTATAGTTACATTATTATAGTAACTTGCAATGTTTTTTTTTCTATAAATATATTTATACTTGAAAAGTACACACTGTACTTTTCAAGTGAACTGTACGTTTCATCTATAACTAACTTATTTCCAATATAATACTCATTGTTTCATCTATAAAATTGTGTCATGTGTTTTTTTAAATAAACTAAGAAGTTAAAACTTCAGCTACTTGGATGAATTCTCCTTACACTTAAAACTAATATCTGGAGATTACTCTACAATTTCATCCCGAACTATTGAATAAATCCAAAAGCTACATATTTTACAGTGTTATGTATATGTGTAATATCCCCATATATAATAGGTTGGGGAAAAAGTTTCTTCGCATTTTTTAAGAAAATTCAAAACATTTTTTATTATAGTTTATTTACATTTAACTAGAGTATGTAGGTACCATTTGGTTCGATAACTTTTTTCCATCTTGTAGGTAGGGACATGATCCCATTGCTATAGAAATTTTTGGGCTACTGATCAAAATACCGCGACAAGTGATTTTGGCAGTCCTCTCGTGATGTTAACCTGACACTGCCTAGAGAATTCTGAAGAGATCGAAACAGGTGGAAATCTTAAGGTGCAAGGTCAGGACTATACGGCGGATGCATTAACACCTCCCAGCCAAACTCACTTAATTTTTGCTGAGTGGCTAAATATGTATGAGGTCTAGCGTTATCATGATGAAAAACCATACCCCTTCCGTTGATTAATTCCGGCCGCTTTTCTCAACGTCTTGCTTTAATCGCATCAGTTGTTTGCAGTAGAGTGCAGTGTCTGTGAGAGTAGCACAAATTTAATTTAAGCGTTTTCAATCCGGAAATTTTGATGTCAAAAGATGCACGTCGCTTTGGTCGCCCTATTACGGATAAAATTGATGCCATTTTTGAAAAATTGGAGCAAGATCACTCACACATCTTTAGCCACTCAGCAAAAATTAAGAGAGTTTGGCTGGGCGGTGTTAATGCATCCGCCGTATAGTTCTGACCTTGCACCTTCAGATTTCCACCTGTTTCGCTCTCTTCAGAATTCTCTAGGCAGTGTCAGGTTAACATCACGAGAGGGCTGCCAAAACCACTTGTCGCGGTATTTTGATCAGAAGCCCCAAAATTTCTTTAGCAATGGGATCATGTCCCTACCTACAAGATGGCAAAAAGTTATCAAACAAAATGGTACCTACATACTTTAGTTAAATGTAAATAAACTATATTAAAAAATGTTTTGAATTTTCTTAAAAAATGCGAAGAAACTTTTTCCGCAACCTATTATTTGAAGACAAGGGTCTTTTTAGAAGAGTAGTTCACTTGCGCAGGCTACACAGAGCTAATTATGTGGACTATGGCTCCATGAGTAATTACATAGATAGTATTACTATGTTGGTGCAGCAGTTAGCGGATATTGGTCGATCTTCAGATGGTAAAGAGATCACTGAACTGTTGCTTAGTGGCTTACCACTGAAATTTGATGGTTTGGTATCCAGTCTTGAAGCGGCTAACATAGCAGAAACTTTGTCAAGTGAGCAAAATAAAAAGGCAATAATGTGTCACTATTGTAAGAAAATTGGACACATTAAATATAAGTGCTTTAAATCAAAACGTGATAAAAGCAATAAACAAGATAATATGGAAAATACAGTATTTGTATGTACGGCGCTCGCTGCCTATAGCTGTGACGATTGGATTGTGGACTCCGGAGCCATCACACATATGTGTAGACATAAAAACTGGTTTGTATCTATTGATACTGATTATTGTAGTAGCGAATAATGATAAGTTAGAGTGTAAAGGTCTCGTGGTCTGTTGAGATTATGTTATATGATAAAAGTAAAAGGATGATCTAAAATGTGATGTATGTCCCAAAAATTTCCACTAATTTGTTATCTGTTAGCAGAATGACCAGAAGGGTTATGTGATAGATTTTAGTAACACTAGATGTCAAATTAAAAATGCATTCCTAGTGCTTCGTATAAGAGTGGTGTTTTTGTCTTGGACTGTTGTGTTTATAACAATGTTTTGCAGATATAAAATGCTTCTGGATGTGTACACCAGAGTTTTTCCAACCATATTTTTTCTGATCCACATCAACCATCCAACTACATACATGGTGCGTGGGTATCGCCAGTCGCATACCCAACACGAAGAAAATATAACCACTGATACCGACACCAACTTGTTCGTTCCGTCGCCATCTCGACCCGAATCACAATTATCGAACCATTCCGAGACTACCCAAAAGAAGTCACAACTACTATCACAAATGTTATTCGCGCAATATCTAGCAGAGAAAAAAACAAGAAGATCCCACAGACGTTTTTTTTCTCTCTATGTCTACACCCGTTAAATAGATTCCAATAGAAATGCAAGCACAACATATACGAGATATTACTTGTAGTAACGTAAGTTGCCTCCAATGAAATACCTAGTCTTGCCATAAATACTGAAACAAAGAAAAACATTAATTTTCTATTGCAAATAACATTTATTACTTTTACAGTGTGTTAGTTTAAGACATAAATATAAAACAATTTAAAATATAAAAAGCTTATTAGACGTGGTCTCCATTGGCTGCAATACAGTCCTTTAAACGTTGAAGCCAGTTATTAATAGAAGTAGTAAATATTATTAATAATCGTACGGATTGTTTTACAGACTCCAAATTATCATGGCGTTTAGAGCAAGCCGTACTCTCTAAAACTGGCCAAAAATCATAATCCAGCGGATTAAGATCCGGACTAGACGACGGCCAGTCTTCAGCTCTGATGAAGTCCGAAGCGTTCGTTTCCAACCAAGACTGCGTAGACCGAGCTTTATGACCCGGCGCCGAGTCTTACAGGAAGGACCATTCTAGGTTATTGAACATGGTGTTGTTATGGGGCTTCAATAACTTTTCGCACGTTCTTGTCGTACGTGATCTACTTTTCATCACCAGTTATCAGCTTCTTCAAAAATGGTTCGGTTTTATTACGTCGTAATAAAGAATCACAAATGAGTACACGGTTCATTAGGTTTCTTTCAGTGAGCTCGTGGGGTACCCAAATATCGAGCTTTTTTGTGTACACATTTTTTTTTCATTGCGCCAAAACTGTTTTGTTGTCAACTCCTAGTTCTTCAGCTACGTCGTAACTACTGATATGCCGATCTTGCTCCAGTTTTTCAAAAATGGCATCAATTTTATTCGTAATAGGGCGACCAGAGCGACGTGCATCTTTGACATCAAAATTTCCGGATTGAAAATGCTTAAACCAAATTTTTGCTACTCTCACAGACACTGCACTAGGTCCATAAATATCGCATTTTTTTTTCGCGGCTTGCGTTGCATTTTTACCTTTTTTGTTGTAAAATTTTAAAATGTATCGAATTTCTTCATTAGATTCACTCATCTTGACAGTACGAAAAACAAATGAAAAACACACATTTTCCTTATTTGAATTTGGAATTATCTTTTTTAAAATCTAAACTTTTAATGATACCAAAAACAGCCAGATACAAATAGTACAGCCAAAGAGATTTTATTACAAGTTCATACATACTTTAACGCGAAAAGACTTTTGCCCCAACCTAATATTCACAGAAATTGTTACGAATTCTTTTTGCTTCTACTGCTGAATTCCCCCTATATCTTTGTAAAGGAAGTGTTGTTTCCTCACCTTGTCTCCAGGACTTAGGAGTAACTGTTCCAGATTGCATATCTTCGAAATATACGTCTTCACGTCGTATATAATTCTGTATTCTCTTTGATAAATAGTTATGTAAGTGACAGCAAGCCAGTACAACTTTTCTCATTTTTTGTGGATGCAAACTAATTTTTCTTTTTAATATTTTAAACCTGCTGGTTTAAAATATTCTATAGTTGTAGATTCTACGCTCGTCCATTAAAATAGCTTGATTATATGGTTTCATGAAATTTGAGGTAAGCTGAAAAGCTAGTTGGACATTCCTTTTTGCCCCCCCGACCGCATATTTGGAAATGTTGATAGAGAAATTCGACCTGTGATGTGTGTGTATTTTGATAAATTACGGAAACGTTTGTAAAAGAAGCAAATCTTATGATGATATTGAACCTATTTTGATTATTGTCGAAATTCCCGTAAAACATGCGAAACTAAACGATGTGCGAAACTTACTGATGAAACATTTCTGGGAAGAATGGGCTAATTACGACATTCTTACGGCCCATCCAGACTCACGGCGAGAACCCTCAAACAGCGTGAATGTGAGGAGGTTCTCGTCGATTCGGTTTCGCGCGCGCCTGTTCTCCGATCGGTGTCGGTATTTTTGGCCGCTTCAAAGGATTTCTCGGGTGAGAAGAGAGAAGACACACGTTTCACGAACATTCACGTTTTGTCTCACTGCCGATTAGTGAGCTGCGGAGTAAACATCCATATTGTATTTTATTGTTTAAAAAAATTTGTTTGGTTTTAAAAATGTGGACAAATACGTTAAAAATGTAGTTGAAAGTTATCGAATACTTTCAAACTGAGCCTATTTTGTGGGATGCTAAACATCAAGCAACTACAAAGATATAAGTTTAAACCACGATGCGTGGAACAGACTTGGAGAATACCTGAACTCAAAAAGTAGAAAGATTCTCTTTTTGCGGGTTACAGAAAATATAGAAAAATGGTGAAAGATTCCTACAAATCAGGTGCTGGTGAAAACGACATATACAAACCGACATGGTTCGCATTCGACGTTCTGGACTCGTTTATTAAACAAGGGCTAACTCCGAGGTTAACAATAAACACAACGTCTCATGTAAGTATTATTTATTTGCTTAAATACTAGGTAAGTAGGTAAATTAACGTAGACTGAAAAAATATTTTTTGAACTCTTCTCGTACTTGTGCAGCACTTGCAGCTGGTCTGCGTGCTACTTGTGGCAAGTCCTGTATAGCATTACTGCTTGTAATTCTAATCTACAGACCCCACTACACAGCAGCGTCTGAAGAGACCCACTCAAGCTGTAATGCGTCTCATTCCTCCTATCGCAGGATCTAATAGAAATGTTACAACGGACAATTGGTATACCTCTATTGAGCTACTAGAGTCATTGAAAAATTAGCAGTTAACAGAAGTCGGAACCTTGAGGAAAAACCATAAAAAGAGATTCCGGAAGAATTCAAGCCAGCTCGTAATAGAAATGTTGATTCCACCATTTTTTGATTGACTACAGATTTCACTTTATCATCATATAAGTGTGATCTTTCAAGAATGCACCACACGCCAATTGTTGATGAAAATACCAAAAAAACAGAAATAATTTTATTCTACAACGACACCAAAATTGGCGTAGATCTCATCGACAAAGATGCGCCATTACTCTACAGGTCGTCGCACACGTAGATGGCCCTTGGCAGTATTTTATCGTTTACTTGACATTTCTTCCTCAAATTGCTACGTGCCAGCCCCAAGGTGAAAAGATTGGAAGCAGGTTCAAGTTTTTGAAGAAACTCGCTGAGCAGTTGACAAGACCGCACATGGAACGTAGTGGAAATAACGTGAAACTGTAACGCGATATCATTGATCGGTATTCAACGCATCCTCCACAAAGACGCGACCACTTTATCAGCTAGTCCAAGTAGCATCAGCGCAGAAGAAAAGTTGGCTGTTCTGTTTTGTTGCATGCAGGGTATGAATACACTCTAAAAAGAAAACATAATAGTGGATTAGGTAGTTATCTGGGAGTGTGCAAATAGAAAGAAGCTGTGCAGAGGACTGATAAAAATACGGGTACGTTCGAAATTCGGTATTGTGACCTAAATCATTCTTGATCAATCTTTAAATATTTCACTTATTAAAGTTTATAAATACTATTCGTATTTTACAAGACCTGAATATTGTTGAAGAACAATCACACAAGTCGATTTCACGAAAAACATACTAAAAAAAATACAAGAATGTAACAAACAAAATAGTTTCTGCTCAGTTTCCATATGTGCCACAAACATTCAATGCTATGATATGTCCATTTAAAAATGCTGGATTGGACTTAATTAAAAATTTACCCGCATTTCAAAGTATAAAATCTAGTCTGTACAGACATAGTTATAAAACCGCAGGTATGGGAAAAATTTAATGCAGAAATGTTGAAGAATTGCAAGTTCCTCCAAAATACGAACAATTTCTTTTAGCAGATTACTATTATAATGGCAACCGTATACTAAAAAACAAGAAATACTAAAAACTTAAACTTGGAGGATTATAGCAAAATACAAATGCTTACAAGTGAAAGTGAATTCATGCTATGGAAATTTCAAATAGATATACTATTTAAAAGCTCTAATTTATATGACCAAATGAAGAACCGAATTCTCGCTCAGACGATTTCACGACAAAAGATGCAAAAGCTCAAAGAATCATTATGGTGACTATCGATAGAACGCTAATGGTGCACATAATGTCATTTGAAAACGCAAAGGAAATGTACAAAAAATTGTATGATATAACTAAAAACAGCATTGTATTTAATATAAATAACATATGCAACTCAAACTCCGCGCCGAAATGGAAAACAGTTGTGCCGATCTAACAACGACAAAAAAAATCAATAAATTGAATTTGGAACCATAAACAAATCATCCGTTCCCGATCCTTTTTTGACTGAATGTAAATTCATAAATGAAAAAGTGTCTTGTAGTGATATTAAGTTAAGTAACTGTAAAACTGATCATCAACTAGCAGATCTTTTAAAAAAAAGTTTAATTTCAATATATTGTGTCAAAACTAATACATTTTTAATTCTTAATTTTTGACATTATTATAAATGTTTGAAAAATTACTTAGTAATTAAAATATAAAACTAGAAAAATTTCACGTCCTGAGGCGGGAATTAAGCACGCGATCTTTCGCTATCCGGGCGACTACTCTAACCACTAAGCCACCCAGGACTTGGGATATCCCTGTGAAATTCTTCTAGTCTATTTGTATTTGCGTTTATGAGCTAACGTCCACCCTACAATGTCGAAATGTTCTATTTCAACATCCGAAACGAGTATTTTTACAAATACCTACGATTCGGTTTTATACTTTAATAACTAAGTAATTTTTCAAACATTTATAATAATGTTAAAATCAAAAATTAAGAATATTTGAAAGCACTGCTTCAACTCAACCGAAGTGCTAAATGATGACCATTTTGCAGGCAATATTTTGTCTTAATATTATTGTATATCTAAGCTTAATTTTCAGATAATGTAGTAATGTAAAACTTTTAAAAAACTAATGTAGATTATGGGGGCGTGTTAAATATTAATCTAACATTAGTGTTTAATTAAGTATATATACAGGATGTCCATGAAAATAAAACACTTGACCTAAATGGTTATCGTGTATCTGAAATACAACAGATTTACCACATCTGTTTATTGTTATTATACCATTATACAGGGTGGCACATTTAGATCGGTCAGTATGGAAATGTCGGAAACTATAAGACATACGAAAATCTCTTCTTAGGAACCATGTCATCGATTTTAATAAAAATAAAAACTGCATTCGTACATTTAAAAAAAACGTGTACTCAGCTCGGGAATCGAACCCGGACTTCTTGAAAAAAAAATTAACACTCTTTCTATTTATTTTTATTTCGATTGTGTAGGTCTTAATTAGTTAACGTTAATATGAAGCATGATGTCTAAAATGAATAAAATGCATTGTTTTCAGTAAGTGTTCGAAATTATCACCATAGGAGGTTTATCACGTCTCTGTTCAAACCAAGACGTTCCAATTTCAAATGAGGTTTATTACGTCTTTGTATCTACCTACATACTTATTCTAAGTGGGATTTTCAATTGATTATTAGTGTAAGTATGATTAATAAAAGAGTGAGCAATTACAATCATAGATAGATAATATTATCGCAGATAACCATATGTAAAGCAGTGTAAGTAACAAGTTGCAACACCAGCAAAGAGCTACAAACAACCATAGAGACAATTTTACGCACCTAAATGAGTTGAGAGTTGTATTAAAAAAATGGTGGTAATTTCGAACACTTACTAAAATAAATAAAAGAATAAGAAAGCAATGCATTTTATTCATTTTAGACATCATGTTTCATAGTAACGTTTACTGCTTAAAACCTGCACAATCGATATGTAAATAGAAATAGTGTTAGTTTCATTTTTCAAAACTTTCGGGTTCTATTCCCGAGCTGAGTACACGTTTTTTTAAAAATGTATGAATGCAGTTTTTATTTTTACTAAAATCGATGACATGGTTCCTAAGCAGAGATTTTCGTATGTCTTATAGTTTCAGACTTTCCCATACTGACCGATCTAAATTTGCCACCCAAAAGTAAAAAAAAAAATCAGTCCCTACGGAGCTCCTACAGACGTGAGCTGCGTAAAGTACGTCAGTCATCTAGGACGGGTTCATCAACAGATGATGTGTACGTGCCTAGTTTGTGGTATTTTTAATCTGCTCGAATTTACTTAGATCAAGAGGAAGCTCGAGCTGGGACGTCTGCCATAAGCTCACCGCCTAATTCCTTAAAAGATGAATTGGTATTATTTGCACCAGATTCTTTTCCGAGCATGTCCGTCTAGTGAATTCCCCGCTATCCTCTAGTGTACTTTTATATGTATAAGCCATAAATAAATATATTACATCAAAAATGCAAAATATTTTTATTATTTAGCATTTATGATGTTTTGAAAATAATTAAGTAATTATAAGTATCTATACTGTAAAATGTTATAATTATATAGTATAAAAGTAAATAAATAAAAAAGCTAATTTTAATATTGTGTTTATTCACTGCATACATCACAACTTGTTAACTATACCACAGTTTACCATACTTAATTATTCATTAACACAGCCTTTGCGCAAAATCAGTCTAAATGTTCTAAAGCGACCTGATTTGAGGTAGATAATCATCATACATTACACCAAAATAAAACTAATAAAATCTGTTTGGAACGGATATTCTCTAAACTTGTATTACTTATTTATCAACACTTATTCATAAATAATTTTCTGTTTTATCGTCTTCCAAATTTTCAGTTTAATTATTTTGCCAGAATTTATGAATTATAATTCATAAATTCTGGCAAAATAATTTTTAATTAACATTAATTGCATAATATATATAATACGTATATATAATATATATATATATATAACGCCGTTTAAACATCGGAACATTTTGCAGTTCACGTCCAATAAACATACCAAAAGCTTCGTTGGCCATATCGATGTATTTTGAATTATCCGCATTATTCGTCTTAGTACTGCTTTCGGTGACTATCAAATTGGTAGTATTTATTGACATATCCCGTGTTTGAGTATAATTTTTGTCGTCATCCCAGTCTTGACTATTATTAGGGGTTAAAGTATGAAATTGCCAATTTTTACTAAATAATTGAAATTCGTTTTTTTTTTAATTTAACATATTGATTTAATCAAAATATCTACTATTATTATCTACACATTGCTGCCATCTAATAGGAAGATCATTTATGCCTTTGCGATAGAACTCTGGTGATCTAGATTCTACAAACTCGGTGAAAGCATTTTGTACTGCCTCCTGGGAAGAAAACTTTTTATCACGCAGAAAATTCTCCAAATCACGAAAAAAATGGTAGTCCGTTGGAGCAAGGTCTGGCGAATACGGAGGGTGACGAATGGTTTCTAACTGCCGTTCCTGTAGAGTTAAAACGGTTTCTCGTGCTGTATGAAATCTCACGTTATCGTGGAGCAATAACGGTGAAAATCGATTCATGAGTCGGGGTTGTTTCACTGCAAGTTTTGCTATCATTGTTTGGAGTTCGGCACAGTAGACATCTGCCCTTATTGCTTGACCAGATCGGAGAAAGCTATAGTGAATAACACCATGCTGAGACCACCAAACAGTTACCATTACTTTTTTATTGGTAAGCTTTGCTTTAGGACACTGTTGCGGCATTAGACCTGGGGTCAGCCATTGCATTTTTCGCTTACGGTTATCGTAAAGAATCCACTTTTCATCACATGACACAATTCGATCCAATATTCCTTCATTTCTGTATCGATTCAACAAGGCAACACAAGTTTTAACACGCGTTTCTTTCTGCAGATTAGTCAAATCATGAGGCACCCATTTTTCATTTTTTTTTCATTCTATTGATTTGACGCAAATAAGTCAATATTGTTGGTAAGGTAACGTTTAACCAAGCCGCTAATTCCTGGATAGTTTGGCTCGGATCGGCTTCCACCATCTCTTTCAATTCATTGTTATTCACCTGTGTGGGCGATCTTCCACGTGGTTCGTTCTTCAAATCAAAATTTCCATCACGAAAGCGTTTAAACCAAAATCGCACGGTGCGTTCATTAGCAGTCCCCTCTCCAAACACAACATTGATATTGCGAGCTGTTTCTGCCGCGTTAGTTCCGCGTCGGAACTCTTATTCAATTTCGAATTTTGGAAGTATCCATCTTTCTTGTCTAAGCTGAATAAAAAAAACAACTGAAAGTTGATAATCAAATGTTGCACATTTTGTTCAAGAAGAACCTCACTATACCATTACCATACCAGGTACCATTTAAAGAAAGTTTCACTCAAAAATCTCAAACCATGAAGGTTCTATGTCAATTCGAAGTACCTATTACAATAAAACGGCAACTTCATACTTTAACCCCTATTATTTTCAAAAAGTGTTTTCGTTGAGTCAACTGTAAAATGAGAAAGCACACGACTAACCTATAAGAATACCAGTGATACTCTTAATTATACAGAAAGAATTATTCCCTAATTCCTGACTGCTAAGGAGTAGAACCTTCTATTATCAGATCACCGAAGTAGGTTGACACAAGAAGTAAGGGTCCAACTTACTGATAATATTTAAAGAATTATCCCCTTACTGATGATGATGATTACCAGACGTAAATACCGAAGCAACTTTAATTAATATACAAATCACGTTGGACGTGCATTGATATTGTAATCTTTCAAAAATTTGGTAAGGACGGAAAAAAATATTCCTTTTGAGAGCTATCAAGCTATGTAACATTAACCATAAACACTGGAAAAACCGCGGGCTTAGCTAGTATTACATAAAAATGAATCAAATAGTAATTATCTGTCAATGTTACCTTCTATGCATATTCGCTTTGAAGGACTCTCCATTTGAGATTACCATGCAATTACCATTAACGATCTTATGTACACAAATCAATAACCCATATACGTTTCTCCAAACTGGTCATAGAAAATCTCCTGAAACGATCCGAATATTCCGGCAAACGACGCCTTAATCTTTAAAGCGGCAATATACCACCGGTGGGCGATGACAATAGAAAAATCAATTGTCTGGAATCTCATGCTTGACGGGTTAAGCCAAACTTAGCACATAGATATCTAAGGAAACGTCACTGAATTGACTCTATTCTGTCTATGTGTATGCCATAAGCAGGAGATCACACACAAGAGCAATACTCCAAAGTACTTCTTACCAAAGACGTATACAGCAATATTAATGACTTTGGATCTTTAAACGGTTTACTTTGTCTAAAAACAAATGCCAGCATTTTATTAGCTTTACTGCAAATGTGATCGTAATGCGGTCGAAAAGACAAAACAGAGAATCAAAAAAACAACTACTTACACTCATTTACTTATGATATTCAAACACACGTTTATTCTTGGTAAAGCTAATCACTTGGCATTTTTTTATATTAATTAACATGTCATTATCGCTACACCAAGTCAGTATTGTGTCTATGTTAGCTTGTATTGATTAACAGTCCTCGAATTTACTAATCTGTTTATAAATTTTGACATCATCAGCATAAGCTTAACATTCTTCAGATATTAACTCGAATAAATCATTTATAAAGATAAAAAAAGAGAGGGATACATACATACATACCAATATCCATCCTTATAAACATTCACATTTATAATATCAATTTAAGTGAGACAATGCAGACTGGTGTGATTAGTTTGTATTATACCCACATAGTAGCATTCATATTCTATACTTTTAATTTTAACACAAGATGTACAAATAGGTAATTAAAGTAAAATAAGTCGTAAATAGATTAAATTTTATAAATTTAGTGTAAAAGTTGCAATAATAACGTCCTTAGGAGAAAAAGTCCGCTGACTGGAGTGTTCTTTGCAGCTTGATTGTGACTTAATTATGGACGTTAGAAGAATGTTTTTTTAATGAACAGAACATAGATCTAAAAGTTGATAACAATTTATAAGATAAGATAAGATAAGATAAGATATTATTTATTTGCAAGAATACGGTATTACAAATGATGTTACAAATAAAATAAGTCACACGTACTCCACTTAATTAAGCATGCAAATATAATTCCTAAGTAAGAATGTCAAATTAATTAATTTCATTACTTCTCTATATCAATATTATTATAAATTACATTATTTCATTATTATCATTAGAACATGCAAAAATTTAATTCAAATATTCAATAATTATTTTATTCTTATCTGTTATAATTTTTAGTAGCATAATACATTAAATTCAATTCAATCGTTCAAATATTCATGTACACTGTAATATAACTTTTGTCTCAACCATTGAGTTATTGTTTTCTTAAACATTTTTTGAGATACCTCATGCATACAACTAGGCAGTTTATTGTATATAGCAATTGCCATAAAATAAGCATTT
Organism: Nymphula nitidulata; assembly: GCA_947347705.1. Lineage (NCBI taxonomy): Eukaryota > Metazoa > Arthropoda > Insecta > Lepidoptera > Crambidae > Nymphula > Nymphula nitidulata. The sequence goes on from OX374639.1 coordinate 8,173,108, forward strand.
CTCTTAAAAATACTAAGTTTGCATCTGGGTATGTACAATTTGTGTGGATATCTAGTTGTCCTAGCACTGACGTCTTTGTTTAGCTTAAAATAACAGGGATACCTTTTAACGAAAATACAAACTTCTCTTATGTATATACACGGCAGAGGTAATATATTTAATTTTTTGAATAATGGCTTACAGCTCTCAAATGGCCATGTTCCACAAATTGCCCTAATGCATTTCTTTTGAATTTTGAATGCCCTATCAAAAAAAACAGAGTTACCCCATATCAGTATTCCATAAGTAAGAACTGAGGAAACATAGCCATGATATGCGCTAAGAGATGCTTCTATAGATATTGTTTGTCGCAGTCGTCTTAGAGCGTACACAAATCTATCCAACTTAGAACACATCACATCAATATGTTCCTGCCAGCTGCAGTGCTTGTCAAAAATTACGCCTAAAAACTTTGTATATTTAATTTCATCTATTTCGTCATTATCACACCGTATACTTAGCGGTAGGGTCCTAGTGTGGTATGACTGGAATTGTATTATCTTCGTTTTGCTCGTATTAACTTTAAGATTATTACTGCAAAGCCAATGTGTAACATTTCTAAGTGCATTATTAATATCGTCTTGATAAGTTAATTTATTTACACATTTAACAATTATAGTTGTATCATCTGCATAAAGTATACTTTGATGTGGTATACATTTGGGTAAATCATTAATGTATAACAAAAACAGGAGTGGTCCCAGAATACTCCCTTGTGGGACACCACATTCACTTGTTTCATACTGCGATTCACTTGTTATTCTATTTTCATTCACTATTTTTGTTATCCGTGTACATTGTTTTCTTTCGCTTAGATAACTCTCAATCCATTTAAATGCGTTTCCTCTCACCCCATATTTATATATCTTGTATAATAGTGTTTTATGACTAACAGAATCAAAAGCTCTACTCATATCTAAAAATAAGGCTGTGAGTTGTACTCCCTCATTAAGACTCTCACTTATTGTCTTTATTAAATGAAAACATGCCAGTGAAGTTGAGCTATTGTTCCTGAACCCAAATTGTTCCTTTGCCAATATGCAATGTTTTTCTAGAAAAAGTAGTAGACGTTTATACATAGCCTTTTCAAAGATTTTTGCTATAACTGGTATTAATGTAACAGGGCGGTAGTTATTAATATCGCACGGGTCATCTTTCTTGAATAAAGGCCTTATAATAGATAGCTTTAAGTTTTTAGGAAATGTGCCATATGTAAAGGATAGATTTATAATGTGCGACAGGGGAGTGCACAGGTAATTAGCACATATTTTTAAAATATCAGTTCTTATGTTGTCATATCCTACTGATTTTGTATTACTTAACGTCATAATTATTTTAAATATTTCGTTTTTGTCACATGGTTGTAAAAATATTGTGTCAGGTATAGATTCTATTGATTTAATCATGTCAGTATTATATATTAATTTGTCTGTGTCACTCTTAGTCATTTGAATAAAAAAATTATTAAATAATTCTGCTATATGTAATGGATCTTTGTATGTCATGTTATCTTTTTTTATTACGTCAATTTCTTTTTTGTCCGTATTATCATTAATGTTGTTCTTTATTAATTCCCAGGATGCTTTACATTTGTTTTTTTGTTTATTTATATATTTCATTGACTGTATTTGTTTAGATTTATGTATGCATTTTCGTAAAATTGTTTTATACTTCTTATACTTTTTTTTATTATATGTTTTATTTGTTCCTTGAAGTCTATAAGATAAGTATATAAGTCGTTTATGCTCTAAAGACTTCTTTAGACCTTTTGTTAACCATTTTGTCCTCGTCTCTTGTACCTTTTTTTGTATTCTAATTACCGGGAAACAAAGGTCATAGAACAGTTTCAGTGTATTATGGAATTCATCAAATGCTAAATTTATATCATTACTTCGATATACATCACAGAATGAAAGTGATTCTAAACAATCGTGAAATTTCTGGATATTATGGGAGCTATAATCTCTTTTAAATTCATACCACGATATTTTCGGTAGCTTCTTAACCATAATTGTCAAACTCTGGGCAGTATCGTGATCTGATAAAGCTACTTGATGAACTCTTCCCTGTGCTGATTTAATATTGCTAAAGATAAGATCAATACACGATGAAGCTCTTGTTGGCACATTGATGTGAGAATCCATGTTGTAATTTTTAAATATGCATATTAGTTCACGCGACAGAACATTCGATTTTTCTATGTCAATATTCCAATCTCCGCATAAAATAATTTTCTTCTTTTGATATCTTTTGTGTAATGTGTGTAATAATATTTCTAGTTGGTTAAAAAATGTGCGAGTATCACTTTTTGGAGTTCTATAAATACATATTATAACCATATCATGACATGGAATTTGAATACCACAGCACTCAAAAGTAAACAATTCGGCAAACTGTTCTAACCAAACTATGTTTTTATGTATAATGTCTTTTTTCAATAGAATACATGACCCCCCTCTACGATTGCACCTTGTAAACCATGATGCCACTTTATATCCTGGTATTTTTAAAATGGCTTCAGTACCTTTTTTTAGAAATGTTTCTGTTAGGCATATAGTTTCTATCGTCATATCGTGAAATGTTTGTACATCTAATATTGCGGAATATAATTCTTCTGATTTACTAATAGCCCCAGCTATATTTTGATGAATGATAGAAAATTTCTGATTGTACTTATTCACGAAAAAAGTTTTTGCCATTTTGATTACCATTTAACGTCATTTCATAATTTTCCTCATACATTTCATTTAAATTTAACTCTTGGTTATTATAGTCAATAATTTCAGTTATCATGTCCCTAATACTATTAAATATTACACCTAAACCGTGTTTGTTAATACGGCCTCTTCTGTTGTCAAACATTTTTCCAGAATATTTTAAGTTTCTATTACTATCAATTATATATGCATATTTATGAACTAAATTATCTAAATACAATAGATTATTAAAAGCTTCTATTCTCTTATTGAATATATCTATATAATTAGTGCATTTAAATGTTGGTAAACATATAATAATATTTGTATGTTGTAAAAGTGATATTTTTTCTCTAATATAGTCTACTATAGTACAATAATTTTTCGTGGTCATGAAGTCCTCTTCTCCAATAAAAAATACGCAATAGTCGTCGTAAGTGAAGTCTTGTATTTTCGTTTGTAGGTTGTCCATAGCTCTGCATGTATCACTCCCCGGGGACAGATAATGACATATCTGGTGTTGTGGAAATGTCTCTTCGGCAATTTTTAAAACTTGGTTTTCCTTCTTATTGCTTATTATAGTTCATCAGACGTAGTTTTGGTAAATATCCCGCTGGCTGTAGGTCCATTAGAAAAGCTTATATTTCCGTTTCATATACGGAACAAATTCTGTTTTCAGCATTATTCAGTAGAAAATATCCAGATCTAATTCCCTGTATCACTCATAAGTCTCCCAGACATTGGGTCCCGCTGGGTGTAGACACATCTGTGCTTACCCACACATTGTTTGTATACTAGGTTACCAGAAGTAAAGCGCGCGTCGCTTCGTGAGATAAAACTACTGTACCTATAAATTTTTTGTTTATTTGTTTTGTCATAAAATATGTGAATATTTTGTAGTTCTAATACAATTACATACATGCGTGTCGAAATCCTGTTTTGACTGACTTCAAACTACTTAAAAGGAAAAATAATAAAATTTTAGTAAGTACCTATCCCATTAAAAGTAATTTTTTGGAGTCGGTGCTAAGTTGGAGTTTCTAGAAACAATAGAAAGTGAAGCACCGACTCCAAAAAATATCTTAATAACGTGGAGAACTATATGATGGCCAATCCTTTGACATCGTTAGTGCTTCTAGCCAAAACTGCAGATTATATGAATTCTATCCAAAAAAATGTTTATTGTACGTAAGTTTGTTGTACGTATATACCACGTACTTTTATAAGACTCGATACAAGCCATTTTACAAAAACTCCATAATTTATCATGTTTCAAAGAAAATCTAGACATTCGTGTAAAATATTTTTCATACGCTGTATTTTGCTGTTGAAAAAATGCAAAGAGCATGACAAAGCAAAACAAATTAAGTATTCAAGATATCGTTAAAAATTGCCTAGTTCAGTGACACGATCACGATAAATTGGTTAAGTTCGAGATAATTGAGGCCAAAAAAACAGTTAGATAAGCTGCTATTGGATCATACTGCTGACCTCAGTATAGATACAGATGACATCAAAGAAGACATTTTGGTACTGGAAAATAGAGACCAGTTAGATAATCCGGAAAGCACACTGACTTTGCTTTTTGGTTTCATGGATTAGTTGAATCTAGCAAAAAAAATATTATTTTAGATAATGCGAATACTTTTTACTATTCACCATTCATTTTCACGCTAAAAAGGTACACAAATTACCGCTCTCGTCTAAGTTATCATGTTCATTTTTCAAATCCGAAAATAAATCTTCATCATCTTCAACTGCTATAAAAAAAGTAACTTTAAATCTTTAAAAACATTAATATTTAAAACAAAAAATTCGAAACATAGGATTGACCATTTGTTAAAAATTCATTAAGCAAGTTTAGACGGAGAAGTCAAAATTGCGCTAAGTGGTCTATGTCAATGTGTAATTAACTAACAAAAACTCTCTGATGACCGTTCGAAAAAAAGAAAAACTTTTGAAAATTTACAAAATAAAAAGAAAGTGAAAAAAAAAATATTCAAAATTAATCATGATCAGCGATTTTCTGTAGATTCAGTATTTTCAGACACTCAAAGAAGGTAAGCCAAACCTACGGAAATTAAGTATCAAATTTATGAAAAACGGCAACCTGTGTACTTCCCTCTCGGACGATGAGGCGGTGAGAGTATATTGTTAACCAATACGTGCGGCTTAGACTCGGGAATATACGAAATGCGGTGTCGCATTGCATTCGAACATTTCACTCGTCAACTATCTGTAAACCAAACATTGCATAGGGCGCATATGCATTTTTAAAACCTTTTTTTAATTATAAATACTCTGTCTACATACACTGAGTTTCTCAACTATATCAATCCGTAATCAAGCACGGATGATACGTATCCGTGGCAAGCAGTGACAGCAGCCTCTGTAGATATGGTTAGTCTTGAATGCATAAACATACCAATGACGTAACTCAATCACTGAATTAACAACTTGAAAAAAAAACATATCTTTAGTGGGGCTTTAAAACGTACGGAGAAATTTCTGCTTTTTGTCGGTTAAATTTAAAAAAAAATACCTAATTAGACAATTAGTCTCCTCGATAAGAAAACTTTTGATAATCGCTATCGTTAAGCTGAAAATGTATGGGATTTGATATTTTGCCCTCAATTCAATTCAGTTTTTGTTTTATGGACTCTATCAGAATTTAAAATTTGGCCAAGATCTAGTACACTTGCACTTGAAAGTCGACCGAGGGTTTACAAATAAAAATCATACAAAAACACAGAATACACAATAAAAAAGTTAAAACATGTCTATTGTGTTCTTGTTTCATACGTCGGGTGTGTTACAACGTTTGAGTGTCATAATTAATGTAAAAAAATTATAGATAAATTGTACCGGCAATAAACTGTAGGTTTGATATAGGGTTTTTTAATAATAATATATGTATGTTTTCTAAAACATGTTGTTTTCCATTTACAGAGGATTTATAACTTTCATCATAATATGGTACGTATGAATTATGTAGGTATAAAAAGATAAATAGAAATAAATGCACCAGAATACTAATCATCGGTCTTAATCAACAGCCCTGTGAATTATAGTCATCCAAAACACTCGGAGCAAAAGGTAATATTTTCCAGAAAATAAATATATTCGTGAAATAATATGAATTCTCATAGGAATCCTTTTCCTCAAAACTACTATACTCTTCACGCCACAATCATGTCATTATTCAAATAAAAAGCCTTTAATTTTGATTTATAATAACGCCTGGTCTTGTCCCGGTAAGGATATCGCAAATCTAGATAAAGGGTAGCACAACTCAAAATAATCAAGAATCGAGTTAATACAATTATCGGAATCTGTGTCAAAAACTACGTGAACTGCAAAGACACCTGTGTAAAAATCTTCATAATAAAAATGTAGATGGCGCTGTAAGTCAGTCTATGCGAGTGGCAAGCGGGTCACCGCCCGCCAACAACAATAACGCATTACTCAGTTGTGCGGGAAGGTGTTGTCAAAACACACAAAGAGTGGATTATTTTGACTTAGTTTTGTATTTTTGGTTCAATGCTGCATGCTGAAGCATTAAGACGTTGGCGGACATGACGGTCATAGCAGTCATTAGTGCTTTATTCAGGGTGACGCACCGGCTATAGCCGTATATTTTTTTTACATTCCAGGAGCACAACGGCTTTAGCAGGCGATTTTCTATACTGCTACCGTTCATTTCATTATTAAGTGACCCCAAACCAAAATTCACAAATCGCTAGGTGTCACATAGCATCTCTTTTCATACTTTCAAACGCGTCACTATTCATCTCCGTTTGGGTGCGCACGCACACTGACGCACCTGTCATAGCAGCGGGTATTGTATGACGATTTGTTCAGTCGGCCAGCGAGTGCCCCGCGGGCCTGTGACAGCTTAGTTCCAAAAAATACGTTCTGGCGCTACTAACGTGGTAGCCATCTTGCCATGTTGTTGACGTCACGTTCTCACTGTCATGCTTGTTCATGCGTTTTTATCACAGAGTGCAATTTTAGGTTATCCCCTTGATTTTCTTCTCGTAAATATTGCTGAGAGATTTACCAAGTTCTGTGCCGGGACCCGCATTTTTGTTCAGAGCTCACATATTTTGGTTTAATGCCATGGCTCCTATTAAGTGCTGTGTTAGCGGTTGCACCGCAACTAACCAAACTCATCGCCTTTATAGTTTTCCAAAGGACGATGAACTTAGAGCATTGTGGCTGTCGTTTTTGGTGCCTGTTAACTCCAATCTCCTCGGATTATCATCATTGAATAAGCGGGTGTGCCAGAAACACTTCGACAAAAGTCAACTGGATGGCGAGGGTAATCGTCTTAGGGATGGTTATCCTTGTCTATTTTCTGCAAAATAAATAGAGCATGGTGTGCCTTTATACCGTAAGTATATAAACTTTCTGTAAATTCTAAAAGCTTTATTTAGTTTTATTAGATTTCAAATAGGTACAACTAAGCTTGAGGTTTCGAAATAAAAATTGAGTACTGATAAACAAACCATGCCCTGTTGACTATGGCACAGGTCCCACATTAGACATAGAGTAATGAGACTTGTACACTACACTTGAGGTACAGGCTGATGTAACTAAATCCTATTTCCAGACTTTGGTAGGTAATTCAGAATCAGTTGTAATTTAAAATTCTTTAAAATCCAATGCTGCTAATAAAATTACTACAGAAACAAAATCAGCTGCCTGCGTTATGGTCCTTTTTATTTTCTTAAGTTTGATAAATAATATATTTTTACCCTGTTTTTTCAGGTGGTGATCAGTCAAGTGATCACAATTACAGTACAATGGAAATATATGAAGAAGAAAATTTTGAAAATCCATTGATAGAACAATGCAGCAGTAAACTGGATGAACACTCTTACTCTAAATTATGTGAAATTCCTTCTACATCTTATTCAGGTAAGTAAGCATTTTTATGATTGATATTTTTATTTAATTGTTCAAATAGTGATCCAAAGTTACCAAACATGATTTTTTTAGAACCATCCTGCTCAGCTTCATCTTTTTCTCAACTGAAGGAGTCAATAAACATAAACCTGAAGTTAGGGGCCAGCAAGGAACACAGAACATACATCCCTCATGTGAAAAAGACCCGAAATGAACCAAAAGCAGTAATTAACAGAAGAGAATGTTAGTGTTTTTATTTTTACACTATATATAACAAAAAAAAAACTGAAGAAAATGAATTTAGAAAGCAAAAACTTATTTATTTTTAATGATTAGAGGGATTTTGTACTAAATTTTTAATACTCCATTCCCAATTTTTTACAGTGCATGAAATCAACCTAGAAGGCAGTCCTTTTATCAGAAAAATTAGGAAAATAGATAGAAATGAAAAAAAGTCCCTCAAGCCATTTTCAGAAAGGTTATATTCTGCAAAATTGCTTAGCCAAAATAAATTCTTCAACAAAAATTTAGGTAAAATGTCTCAACCAGCACAAGATTTTCTTATAATGCAATTGAAAATGGTGAATAAGAAGAAAAAGGCTATGAGGAACACCAATGAGAAACATTTAGCTTTGACCCTCATGAAGGAAAGTCCCAAAGGGTATAGACTCCTCCAAAAAATATTTAATCTGCCAAGTAGAAGGACACTGAACCGTCTGGCAGAAAAAAAATCATTTGATGTTGGTTTGAATAATAATATTTTCAAATTATTGAAACAAAAAACACATGCATGGGACAAAAAAAAAGAAACTGTGTTCAGTAATGTTTGATGAAGTTGCACTCACACCTCATCTCACTTATGTAGAGTGCAAAGATGAAATAAGAGGCTTTAAAGATTTTGGGCATCAAAGAGAGTTACGGTTTTGTGATCATGCCTTAGTTTTTATGATTAAAGGTATATGTTCAAATTGGAGACAGCCTATTGCATTTTATTTTTGTAAGGGAACAACTGCTGCTGCTGTGGTCATAAGAATATTGAAGGAGTTGGTCCGAAAATTAGAAGAGGCAAACTTGATACCCTTGGCAATAGTATGTGACCAGGGGCCCACTTTCAGGACGGCTATTAAAATGTTAAGAATGGAGACTGAGCGGAGCAGAATTCTTAAGAAAGAAAATAATGGTAAATGAAGCAAATATTTACAAATAATGCATGCAATGCATTTCTTAGCCAACATGTGATTAGGTATTTTAAGCTAATCTGTGATTCATAGCAGAAAATAATCTTTTTTTACAGATGGAACTATTGAGATATGTGGCAAAAGTCAAGTGTGGTATTTGATCCTCCACATTTGTTAAAAGGGCTTAGAAATAATCTCTTGACAAAAGATATGATTTTCAAAGGTATGGTGGCTACATGGAAAGATATAGAAACAGTCTATATGAAAGATTGTCAGCTAGGTCATACTAGAATGAACAAAAAATTAACAGACCATCATATTTTTGCTGACAAAATGAAAAAAATGAAAGTGAGTGTGGCAGCTCAAGCTTTGAGTGCTACGACAAGTGGAATGCTTAAGTATACTGCATTATTAAGTAAGTTAATATTTATAATATGCTAAGAATATTTTTTGATAGCTGAGTCACACCGTTATTTATTATCATTGCACCTGTTCTCTATGCTACTCAGTTCTCTTTTTCTACACCTTTATTGAAATATTTTTCTTGGCAAGTCACATTTATTTCACAATGCAATAAAACCAAGAAATATTCACAACCTAGAAGCCAAAACATGAACCTGGGACCATAAGTGGTACCCTTGTAACCTCTATAGAAATAGTTTATTAATTATAAATACTAATATATTTGTATTGTTGCAGAAACAACAATTGCAGATGATAAGGTCAGCGAAACAATGCTCAACACAGGAGATACTGTGGAGTTCATTGACAATTTATTTGATTCTGTAAATGGATCTCAAGGCAGTACTGTCATAGGAAAGCTACGAGGACCCATCAGGCCAAAGTCAGAAAAAATATTTAACTTTTGGATTGAAGCAAAAGAAATATTAAAAAAGATTCAATTTATTGACAGTAAAAGAAAAAAAGCTATTAAAAACAACAGAACTTATAACATCAGAGTTCCCTCACTTGATGGATGGATCACAACAATTGAAAGCTTTGAAAGACTATCAAATTTGTTATTTAAAAAATATGATGTACAATATTTCTACCCAAGAAATATTAATCAAGATCCCCTAGAGAATTTCTTTGGCAGGATCAGGGCAATTAATTATAGAAACATAAATCCTGATACTAATACATTTGTCAATGCATTTAAATCTCTAATAATTTCAAATGTTATAGGTCCACATTCAATTTATGCAAATTGTGAAGATGATGGTGGAAATTCAGTTGTAGACTTTGTGAAACTTATATTCTCGTCTAGTAATGATGAAAATACTTCTGACACTAATTACATCGACTCATCTAGCACTGGCATGGATCAATTTTCAACAATGGATGAGGATAAAGAAAATGTTTGTTGTAGGCACATTAGCATGAATAAGTCTCTCAATCCAGAAAATGAAAGATTACGTGTTCATTCTTCTGCGTATACAGCAGGGTACATGTGCAGAAGAATGACGAAACAATTTAAATGTAAGAAATGCTGTGATACCTACACTCAAATAAAAGGAGATGTTCACAAGTGGATTGAACAACGAGAGTATAGTCTTTTAAAGCGTAGTAATTTAACATATCCATCAGAAAGATTTTTGATTTTATATAGGGATGTCTCTGGCCTTATACATGATCTACTAAATAAATATGCGCAGAAAAAATACATCAAAAACTTCACAAAAAAAGAAATAATTAAAAAATATGATTTCAGTTGGTTGGGATGTCCTCATCACGAGAAGGACTTGAGAGAATGGGTGCTTAATTTAATGTTACGCACGCATTTTCATAACTGGTGCAACATAATTAATAAAATTTTAAAAGGAGGTGTACAGGATTTTTTTTACAACAGATGAGTGCACCCCAACAACTTGCATTATATAAATATAAAACAAATAAATTAAGAGCAAAAAAAAAATAAACAATATGCAAAACAAATGGTTTTTATTTCAAGCTTTAAATTAGTTCAAAAATATAAATGAGTTGTAACGACCCGAATAACCTATATGTACGTCACTAAAACATCGATATTCCCAGACTCGATAAAGTAATATAGAAAGTTAACCACTTCACTAGCTACTTTGGAGGTGAAAGCGACACTAGCGCTTGGCGTATTTTTTCAGAACTATAGTTATTTAGCTAAGCTGTCCTATCTGTCTTTGACTAGTTATAGTTATCTGTGGTGCCCCGTGGAGCGGAGATATCGCGACTTGTATCACACGTGGTTTTTGTTCTACTGCAGGGGTGAGTTTAGTTGATTTTTTTGACTATTGTATGAATAATTTGTAAGCAATATTTAAATGCAAATATAGTAATGTCTTTTTGGAAAAGATAATACAATATTTGATGCAAATTCGTCTGTATTTCTGAGATATGAGATAGGTATTTGTAAATAGTTGTGGCCTTCTAAAGTAATGTTTATTGAGCTTATTTGAAGTTTTGTGTTGTATGATGGTTGTGTGATTGTGTGATAGCTATAAGACCTGAGGTACATTTACGTGTCAATGCAAATGCTAACATTTAAAACTTTTTTTATGGTATTGAATAATATTTTTCTCCACTTCATAGCTTCATACACGTATTTCTATGTCATTTTTTTTATAAATACGCATTTTATTTTAGTTTTCTGATGTCTGAAGAAGAAATGAGTGGTAGTAAACGAAATTTGTATGACCCATTCGAAAAAAAAAAACGAACGGATATTGAAAATTATTCAAGGATGTATCTTTCGAAGAGTTGTCTTGTGGTTTTGATAAACCTGAAACGTCAAGCGATAGTGAGTCACTGTCGAGTGAATCGGACCAGGATATAACGGTTTGTGATGGTCATTACGGTCCAGACAATAATCACATACCCAATGAAGAGAGCGGGGCGTCCACAACTCACGTATCTGACTCTGAAGACGACAGTGGCAAGGTAAAGCATTGTAAAAGGTTTAAAGAAAAACTTCACGTGACACGTGAGGTTCAACTTACGGCAGAAGTAGTGAGAGTATTCATGTTCCTTTGTCGGATAAATTTTCTGGCGAATTTATAACAATCCCGTCTGTCTCTGTCTGTCTGTCTGTGAAAAATGGGCAAGATAAACAAGCGACGCCTGTTAATTATCCTATAACATTAAAATATCTAGGAGTTCATATTCATGTTCCTGCTTCAGTGGAGTCAGTTGATTCAATTACCATATCATCTCTAGTTAATATGGAAAATACATATCATTCCATTCCGTCACAAATAGATATTAATTGCATTCGTTTGACTTCGATACCACTCCACCAAGATCAGTAGAATCTCAAACACTTTTAAAGGAGATCGACTGGTTGGAAGACAGCGGAAATTCAGAACCCTCTCAAAATATTGATACGACAATACAAATGCCACGTTCACAAGTGGTTGACAACTGGCAGCAACCTATATTGGTTATCAACAACTTGGTACATCATCATCTTTTTGGACGTACCTAGGGCCAATCCTCAACGTCCTAGTTCACCATACATCGTGGAGGAAGAATGGCAAATATCCACTGCTTCTATACCAGTGTTTGAGTTTGATGATAGCACTGTTGGGCCTCAGTATTTCGTTGATGCAAAATATTCAATCGTTTTTTCCCTTTCAATGATAGATCAACTTGTAGATCGCACTAACAAGTACGGTGCTGCATTATGCAATATGAATAGACCGCATACTAGAGGCATAGAAGAAATGAAGAAGTTCCTGGATTTATGCATTCTACAATCTCATGTTCAAACACCAAATATTCGCAAACTTTTTACATTCAGCGATCCATTATATTACCATCCCATATTTACTCATTTTATGTCAGGAAGAACGTTTGAACAATTGTTATATAAGATGTTTGTGATATGGTTATAAGTACAATTTAATGTTCTTTAGCGAGAATAACTTTTGACAGAAGTGCAATTTTAAAATAAGTATAATTTTGTTATATTCTGTAATGTTTTACGATACTGTAAACTTGATTTAATAAACATTTAAGTGTTATTTAGTAATACAAGCAATTAAAACAAGAAGATAATGATATTTTTTTAAAGTACCACTATGTTTGTTTTCTTGCCATTAAAATTAATAAGAATATATTTTGTCTTTTGAATGTTATGCTGCAATGCTGTAATAGTTTTTTACTTGTACATACAGTAATCAGTTTGTTCTTTGTAAGCAAAACCTTTGCATCAAATTTAATAGAAATAGATTATTTCCTGAATGAAAAAGAGCAAAGTAACTATTCATTGGTGAATCATCAGTTACAATCATGAATCAGCAAGCTAAGGTTACAGCTCTAGCGTCCCATTTATAAAATAATAACTACTCACTAGTGACACCCCTATGCTATCGCAGTTGAAGGCTTAGACGGTGCGTCCTGTTGTGTAGTATTTACTATTCACCAGTGACGCTCATGCTATAGCAGTCGTATGCTATAGCCGGTACGTTCTATCTGATAGTAATAAACCGTTTGTTTGTGACGGGACGGCTATATCAGGCGAAGGCTATAGCCGTTGCGTCCAATATAAATAGTCGTAAACTATATACCAATGACTAAACGGCTAAAGCAGACGAAGGCTATAGCTGTTGCGTCCTATGTAAATAGTTATAAACTGTTTACTAGTGATGACACGGCTGAAGCAGGTGAAGGCTATGGCCGTTGTGATTTTATTTATATACTTAGTAACTTATGCTAATGACGGTGCGCCTATAGCATTCCATACCAAAATAAGGTGTCAAAATGGCATTGCAGAATCAGTCGGTGTTGAGCGTGAATTATTATGAGTTATTTTGTATTTGTTATTAAAGCTGTTTTATTTTCTTTGACGTTCTCAAATTATTTGCACTTGCACTTGAATTGTCTACAAGATCACTGTATCTAACATGATACGCTGCTTCTTTGCCCGATTTCTTGCCAACTTATTTGTTGTGCCTAAAAAGATACATTGCTTCTTTGTTTGATTTCTTGCCAACTTATTTGTTTGTGCCCAAAAAGATACATTGCCGCATTATGGTTGTTGTAGAAAATGAGGGAAAGTTCGAGGATTTCGAGGATAATGACTATGTTGCCGGCGACTGACTCCGGATCTGATGAGGAGTCTGATGTAGACTTAGACAAGTCTTCGGACACTCCCGAGCATCCAGACGAATTGATGGATATTTTTGACCGAAGTGATACTGTATCGGCAGAAACGGAGTCCACACTGGAACCCTTGTTGCTGCCAAATGAGACTCCCAAAAACATGGGCGTCACAATTCCACCATCCCCTTCTATCTCATCAATAAATCCTACAGCCGAGTCTACGCATGCAGTACAATCACCAGAAACGCCAAACACTATTTATGCTGAGCCCACCTGTAGTCCGCGAACTCCAATTCTATCCAGATTTTTCCGTTCTCGTAAATCACAAATCCAACAAGCTAGACATACTATAGAAACTTCATCCAGCATTCAACAAGAAGCTCTCCAACAACAACAACCGCCTCCTGGTCTTTTAATAATTTTTATTTTTAAAACTTTTGGACTTTTAATTTCAAAGCTGCGAAGTTTGCTTGGTCTGTAGACAGGAAGTCCAGTATAGACAGTTCATTTTAGGAATAGGTTACTGGGATCTCTACTCCATACCAGTACTTTAAAAGATTATTTGACAGCAAACTGATAGAGTTGATTTGTTATCAATCAAACCTTTACTCAACTCAAAGCACAGGAAGATCACTTGCATTGACATCAGACAAATATGATTTTTTTTTTCAGTATCGACATATTAATAAGTATTGTCGAAATGCCTTTATACAACGATTACTGGTCGTACCAATTAAGATATGAAAATATTGCAACAGTAATGCCATTGAAAAGATATCAGTTATTGTGTAAGTATTTGCATTTTACCGACAACAATAATACTGACACTTGTGACCGGTTTTATAAAGTGAGACCTGTCATGGAACATGTTAAAAGAAACTGTTTAAAAATAGAGCCAGAAAAAAGTTTTTCGATTGATGAGATGATGATACCCTACTAAGGTACAAGGGCAGGATCAAGAAGACAGTACATACAAAATAAACCTCAACCTTGGGGATTTAAACTATTGGTTAGAATAACTTTTACAGACACATTTTAGCCAGTTCCTATTCGGCCGATAATAGCGAAACTTCTGTAAAACGATATTAGAAGGCATCTAGAAGTAAAGTAAATGTAAAATGCCCAAAGGTTATATCAGAATACAACAACATAAGCATAACCCACTAGATGGACAGACGACCTGGTCAGGATCGCGGGGAGCCATTGGATGCAGGCTGCGCAGAACCGTTCCATTTGGAAATCGATGGGGGAAGCCTTTGTTCAGCAGTGGACATCATAGGCTGATATGATGATGATGACAACCAACATATGGGTGCTGTAGACTTGGAGGGGATGTTTGTATCTCTATACAAAATCGGGGGCTTACCCCCGGTTCGGTGGTAATATAGCAGGAAGTGGTATAAGAATATATTTTCATTTGATAGACATCTGCGTTAACAATGCCTGGCCAGGCGGCATCGCAAAATTTTAAATGAAATAAAGAGTTATCACTGAAATATTTCAAGATAAGCGTGTCATAGACTCTTCTACAAAAAGGGAAAAATGTGACCAGAGTGCCAACAAATGCAATTAAAATCAAACATTCAGTGGTAACCAGCAGCCTTATTCACAAACCTTCAAAACCAAGCCGAATTGATTCGTTTCGGAATCATACCATTTCCGTTCGGTTTGACAAATGCTATTCTGAACACAACCGAAAGGACTTTGGAATGACTTTCCGTCTCTGAAAGTCAACCATAGAGTAGCCGTTTAGTCTGTTACTCTAAGAAGCATTTATAGAGTTGGTTAAGAAATGGTAGTATAATCGTCTACTTGTATTTATCTTGCTTTTTATCACGAAAACATTTTTTTATATTTTTATTTACATATATGTAGTGATCTTTAAGAAGTGTTTTAGTTTGTTGTCCTATTATTTAAAATAAATATTTAAAATTTTATTAGTGCATATATTTTATCTTCACGAACTTTGTAAACATACTATCTTGAACTTATTTCAAAAGTTTCTTTACCAACTTTTTACGTTTTCACGTCTTTCAATTTTAATCTGGCTGTCTCCTAAAAATAGAGAGTAGTGTTGACAATATTTAAACTTACATTTCTTTTAGTTTTATTTTTAGTTAGCTAAATTTTTTGACTGGTTATTCTGAAATTTTCAGAGCAGCAGAATCTTGCATGAGCAAAGATGCTCAATGCTTGACTTTATGCTTAAGATTTCGCGAGGTCGTCTTTGCGCAGCGGATGGAGTTCGCATAAAAAAAAAACTATGTTGGCCAGACTAGCCAGTATCTTAAATTCGTTGGGATCTGGGGCACAAAAGACGCCAGAATAGTGGTTTAAAGTAAGTTCACCGAGTATCTTTTTCTGTTACAAATTCATTACATTTAATAATAGATAAATTATAAGCACCTACATTAAATGAATATCTTTCTCTCCAGTGCTGGCAAGATTGGAGGAGTGACGTAAAAGGGAAGGCCCTCAAAATAAAGAAAGCAAGGATGGGAACTGGAGATGGGCCTTGTCCTCCGCCACTTTCAGTTCTTGAGTCCAGTTTACTGGACTTTATTGGAATGGTGGATGTACTGATTTTAGTTTCAAAATTTATCACGACCTTCAAGTAATTACGAGCATTAGAAATAATTAATGAAATGTTATGTTTTCGATGTCAATATTCACACCGAACCCAGATACTAGTATACCAATGGAAGCCGGTCCAAGCTATTATGTGGAAGCTGCAGTGGAGGCTTCAAAGGTCCCACCGGCTTCAGAAGTCCCACTGCCTTCACAAGCCCCACCGGCCTCACAAGCCCCACTAGCTTGACAAGCCCCACCGGCTTGACAAGCCCCACCGGCTTGACAAGCCCCACCGGCTTGACAAGCCCCACCGGCTTCACAAGCCCCACCGGCTTCACAAGCCCCACCGGCTTCACAAGCCCCACCGGCTTCACAAGCCCCACCGGCTTCACAAGCCCCACCGGCTTCACAAGCCCCATCGGCTTCACAAGCCCCACCGGCTTCACAAGCTCCGAAAACTAAGAAAAAAGGTATCAGACCTTAACTATCATTTTATTTTTATTATATACATGTAGGTATAATACAGGATTGGCCAGAGTAAAGTTCACTTTCCCTTGTCAAATAGACCGTTGGTCGCGGCAGGTAGCGGGGTGCGCGGGGTGTGATCGGTTTACGCGCCTTTTGCATATTTAGTCGCCATGAGTACGTTCACGGGGGACCAACGCGGGTTCGCTGTTCAAGCATTTTACGAAAATGGTCGTTCTTACATTGTTGTGCGGCGCATGTTTAGGGTTAAATTTAATTTATCGAGTATCCGCCAGTGTCCTAGCACTCAGTTACTTAAGCAATAGCTGAAGAGGTTCCAAGAAACTAGTTCAACACTTCCAAGGAGACGTCAAGGTCAAACCCGCACTATACGCACAGAGCAAACAATTCAGAAGGTTAATCAATCTGTTGAGCAAAATGCGGAACTCTCTACACGGCGACGTTCGGCCGCTTTGGGGATTTCAAGAAGCAGTTTAAGGCGAATTTTACGTGAAGATTTTAAAGCTTCATCCTTACAAAATTCAGTTAGTGCAGAAACTTACCCATGATGACCATACAAAAAGAGCGTCATTTTCCTCCATTATTTTAGAGCGATTTTCCAACTTCGGGAACATCCTTTTCTCGGACGAAGCCCATTTTCATCTCAGCGGATTTGTCAATAAACAAAATTGCCGATATTGGAGCGCTGAACAGCCTTCGCAAGCATCAAAAGCCCCTTCATTGCCAGAAAGTGACGGTTTGGGCAGCCATTTCAGCCAAAGGGCTCATTGGGCCTTATTTCTTTGAAAATTCTAGAGGACAAGCATTAACAGTAACTATAGACCGATATGTGAAACTGCTCGAAGAATTTTTAAGACCTACTCTTGCTAGGCTGCAAGAGTACAACTCTCTGACTTGGTTCCAGCAGGATGGCGCCACCTGCCACACATCAAATGCCAGCATGGGAGTCATAAAGGAGATGTTCCCCGGTAAAGTCATCTCTAAGACAGGTGACATCGAGTGGCCACCACGGAGTCCAGACTTGTCTCCACCAGATTTCTTTTTGTGGGGATACCTCAAAAATAAGGTATACTCCAATAAACCGCAGACAATTACCACCTTAAAAGAAAACATTCAAACTGAAATGGCGGCTATATCGACAGCGACGTGCCGGCGCATTTTCTAAAATTTTAGGCACCGCTTAGAAGAGTGCTTGCGGCGAGACGGAGAACATCTAGACGATGTTATTTTCTAGAAATAAATTGAATGAATGTTACATGAAGTTACTTTTCAAAAAAAACCTTTAAGTACTTTCAGTCTATTTTTATAAAGGTTTCAGAAGTGAATTTTACTCTGGCCCACCCTGTATATTGTTTTTCAGCTAAAAATTATACATCGTAAGCTTTTGACCTGTCAAGCCACAGATTTCGAGACACAACTGTTTTTCAATTGTCTTATGATCTCGGAGGTCTGATGCGATTTGACAAATGACTAAGGCATGATATCATGCCATCCTAGCGTTATGATAAATATAGTTAAAGTGAGTTTGAGATTATTGTTATTATATTTTTTTTATACAACTAGATGACAAACAAGCTGACGGCCCACCTGATGGTAACCGGTTACCGCCGTCTATAGACCGTATAAAATCACTTGATATTGCAGGTGCGTTGTCATCCTGAGGCCTAAGATGAAATGCCGTCCATGCCCAGTAATTACACTGGCTACCTTTCCCTTCAATCCGAAACACAGCGAACTGTTTCACGGCTGAAATAAGAAAGGCGGCGGTAATAAACCTATTAATAAAATAGTTGAACTCAATTCAGTATCTACATACCTATATCATTACTCTTTTCTACATGGTCAAAATAATTTATTACAGATGATGACTTGCAGCAAGTGTTGGAGAGACAGGCTGCAGCCATTGAGAACCTTTTCAGCGGCATCTACAAAATGGCATTACCCCTAAATAACATTGCTGCCGCAATAAGAGGTCAATCAGCTATGCGATTCTCTAAAGTCAGCAGCCATGAATTCGTGGCTGTCGGCAGCGCCGCCATACTTTTGGCGTTTGTTTGACAACCGTTGGCGACACCAGCGTTCCGACGTCGAGCATGGCGTGAACCGGAACTAAAAAGTGGTTGATTTTTATATCTTTATGTAAAAAATCTATCAAATATTGAATGAAGTCATTGCAATACAAATTTAACCCAACAAAAAAGAAATCAAAAAATATCGATTGTATTTCATATCGGATAACCAAAACAGAGAAAATCATACACAGCCTCGAGACCGACGTCGAGATTATTGAATACGGATTCACGCAGCGCAGTGCGCAAACGTCAAAACCAATGGCAGCTCGTCGTCTTTGTCAGACGTCAAGTTCGATGTCGAAAATTTTGTTTGTGAATCACACTGCTGAAGTAGTAATAGAGGAATGTGAAGCTAATTAAGGTCATATTAATATGAATTTAATTGTGTAATGACTACTCGTAGGGCACTGACTACTCGGCCTGCCATTCATCATGGAGCTACAAGATAGCCCTTTAAACTATATTTTTTAGATTTGTGATAGTGATTTTATGGTTTTAAATGTCAACGCTCGTTACCCTGGTAGCGCCCATGATTCATACATTTGGGGAAGTAGCTCAGCAAGAGACCACATGATGCATCTCCAAGCCCATACTACCAGCTGGCTTCTTGGTGAGAAACTAAAACAAAAATAATTAATTAAACCTATAAATAATTGCTAATAAGTTGGTAGGTGGTATGCCCATATGTAGAGTTGTCTGGGTCTTTCTTATTTCGGCCGTGAAACAGTTCGCTGTGTTTCGGATTAAAGGGAAAGGAAGACAGTGTCATTATTGGGCATGGACGGTGTTCGGGTTAGAGCAAACTTGATAAAATGATAAAACTGATTAAAGTAAACTGATGTATATTTGTTATAAAAAAAAGCTGGTAATGCACGACTGATGATTTAACAAGGTAATATAGTCTGACTGTGCTGAAACTTGCTTTGCTGCGCGGTTTCTGTACGTCTTGATAGTACAGTTACTTGCTAAAACACTGTGTCACTTGATTAGCACAGTGATCTTCGATACTCAGTAAATACACTAAGTATGACGTTGGTAAGTCACGGTGAGCGGAAACACTGACACGTATTTAGTCCACACGCGCCTGTTGATCCCGCTTTTCCGATAAGCTCGAAGGACCAATGTTCGGGTTAGAACTAACTTGATAAAATGATAAAACTGATTAAAGTAAACTGATGTATATTTGTTATAAAAAACTATAAAATAACTATGAAATAATGATAAATGATATGAGTACGCGCGACTTGATTGCTTGATGATTGCGAACTGATTCGGTAAAATTATAATTTCTAATAAGTAACTAATTTGTGTCAATTGTGAAAATGCTGATGTGACAATGTACGCGCTTGCTCGTACAGACGGCATTGTAATTGCAATGCACCTGCAATTTCAAGTGACTTCCTTGTTATTGCAGTTATTTATAGGCGGCTGTAACCGCTTACCAGCAGATGGGCTTAGATAGCTTGTTTGTCATCTAGTGGTATAAAAAAAATTGTCTATGTTTAAACTAAAATACGGAGATAGTATCTTTTAAATTGATCTTGTGATGTGATAGTACATTGCTATATATTTACACAATAACTTATTTATAGGTGATTCGGGTTATCCTTTGGAGCCATGGCTACTAACCCCAATATTGTACGCAACTCCTGGATCTCGAGAAGCATTATATAAAGAAGTACATGTTAGATCCAGAAACTCCATAGAGATGGGGATGGGATTGGGGTTTTAAAGGAGCGATTTCGATGCCTACACAGACATAGAGTACTTGAGTACAGTCCTGTAAAGGTTGGTCATATAGTAAATGCATGTGTGGTGTTGCATAATATGAGTGTTAAAGCAAGATTACCAGAGCCAGAAATATATACTAGTGAAGAGCATGACCCTGAACCAACAACTGCTGAGATAGACAATCTTAACAGAGGACAGCAAGTTAGGATGGAATTAATCAACAGATTGTTCCTAAGATCAGTTTATACAATTTTGTTTAACAACATACTTGATTCATAAGGTTACAAAAATGTAATAACATAAATTTATAATTTTATTCTCAGGAGGTGTTTAGTAACATTTACAAAAATTTTACTATGCTGAAAGCCCGCGCTATAGGTCTAAAGTGAATATTTGATTATATTATAATGATAAAATGTGGGAGTAAATTTATGGAAGATGATAGCTGCTAGCCGCTGGATCTAGGGAACGTCTTTGGTCCAGACGTGATATACGGGGTGGTGCCGTCAATGCGACAATAAATTTAAACATGTGCTATGTTAGTCCATAGAAATGGTTTGCCACTTTCAAAAATATCGTATTCATTTGATGATTTCATGACATTTGTATGGAATAGTGCAACGTTGGCAGCATTATTTCATGTTATGAAAAAGTGCAAAACGACATAAATTCTGCCTGGGCTATTTCTTTGACAACTGATTCATGGACATCAATAAACAAAGTGAGTTTTATTGCAATCACAGCTCATTATTTAGACAATAATGGGATCATTAAAAGCTATCTATTAGACTGTTTTTCGTTTAATGAGTGACACACGGCGGCAAATCTCTGCCGTTGCCTAAAACAAAAAATTGAAGAATGGAAAATACAAAACAAGGTGGTAGCCATAGTCAGTGACAACGCGGCCAACATAGTAGCTGCTATTCGAGAAGGAGGGAGGAGGCATATTGGCTGTTTTGCCCACAGCATTAATTTGGCTGTACAAGTTTAAGCCAGTCTTAATAGTTTAAATGCAGTGTTATCAAAAGTTAAAGCCATTGTAGATTTTTTAAGAGAAGCTCATCAGGACTGGCCAAACTAAAAGAAATTCAGCTACAAATGAGTCTTCCTGACCTTAAGCTAAAGCAAGACGTGGTCACGCGTTGGAATTCAACATATGATATGTTGAATCGTTTTTTCGTTATGAAAGAAGCCATTGTTTCCACTTTAGCGATATCGGGCAATGAACTCCAAACTTTGACTTCTAATGAATGGTATATAATGAAAAAGCTACTTTAATTTTGGAGATATTTTATAATATTACTACAGAGATATGTTCGGAAAAATATGTCTCGTTATCAAAAGTTCCGGTTTTATGTAAAATAATGATTCGACACGTCAATAAACATTTAGATTCTGAAACATCATCTACAGAGATAATTTCACTCCTTTCCACACTAAAACAAAAACTGACCCAAAGATTTCAAAACATAGAAAGCAATAGTTTATATGCCGAAGCAACCATTTTGGACCCGCGGTTTAAAAAGTTGGGGTTTAAAGTACTCGACCTTATGAAACTGCAGTTTCCAATTTGCGTAGGAGGTTAGGAACTGTACGACTTCAAGAAGCGCCACCAGTAAGCGCACCTGACGCATCAACGGCAGTAGCATCGTCTACATCTGTCATCTACATCATCATTGTGGAATGAGTTCGACACTGAATTGAAGGAGTATATAAGACCTCAAAATCAAATGGCTAGGTAATGAGAAATGGACAGGTATATGCCGCAACGACAAAATCACCGTGAGAAACAAGGACAACAGCAGTTTCGTCACGCCCCGACTCGACGACGCGTCCCGACTCGACGACGCGTCGACAAGCAAGCACGGCGGAAGCGACTAGCAATACCAATTACCCACGCGTACGACGCCATTTTGTTGAGTATCGTTCTTTACAGTGGAGCGTCACTTCACTGTTAGCCCCTTCTCCCATTACGATACGCACAGGCGATTCAAGTATCTTGCAAGTCTCGAAGACTAGTCACCGCGAAGTATCTCACATACATTTGAATGCAGGCTCGCACACTACGATACCAGTATCCTACGCGTCCGCGACTAGTATCGCACGACTCACCGTGTTGGTCGCTTGTGCGTCGCGTCTCGCGCGTTTCGACAAGATGGCGGCGGAGCAAGAAACAAATATTAAGTTTGTACAAGAAGTTGAAAAACATTCTTGTTTATATAACTACAAATTACCTGAATACATGCATACAAAAATACAATAGACAGGACTTGGGCAGAAATTTCAAATAACAGGTTGGTTTTTTTTTTGTTCGTACCCATACATAGTTTATTAATGTTACATTGTATTTTGCAAACAGGATTGGTATTGCCAAGGCAATGAACCATGCTCAGATATAAAGTAGTTTGCTAAATAATTTCGTTGATTATGTGGTGACATCGTTGCCGTTATTTCTATATTATGAGGTTGTATCGTCGTTGTAACGGGAATAGTGACCGATCTGTTTTGTATAACCTCCCTTGGATTATACAGAATACCCTCACGTTTTCGAACATAGTTGTGTAAAATACACACTGCTTTTATTATATTTGATACTTTTTCTATTGTATGACATCTTATAGCAGTACTCAATACTTGAAATTTTTCAGCCATCGTCCCAAAGCACATTCAATTGTATTCCTCTCTCGGCTTAGTCTGTAGTTAAATACCCTTCTCAAGTCATTCAAGGTTCTTTGGGGATATGGTCTCATCAAGTAAGATAAAAGGGGAAATGCCTCATCCCCAATAAAATAGTATGGAAATTCATAGTTAGATTGGAGTCGGAAGTTTGGAAGGTAAAGGAATATTAAGACGTCCATGTTCTATCCAATGTTTGATCCTGGAAGCACTGAAGATTCCACCGTCGCTATTCCTACCAGCATAACCAGTCTCGATAACAGTAAATAATCCATCGGAATCACAACATGCCATTAATATAATCAAATGGTAGGATTTGTAATTAAAATTACTTGATCCCGAATTAGGTATTTTTTCTATTCTGATGTATTTACCATCACATGCCCCTAAACAGTTGGATAAATTCCAGATGCGATCAAAACGAGCAGCAATGTCTTTCCAATGTTGCACGTCTGGTAATGGCTTATCGTCTTCATTTAATATCTCCCATATTATAACTGTAATTTCAGCTATGACCTTGCAAATTGTATTATCTCCTCTTGCAAAATACAATCCTAGGCTTAGAAACGTACAACCTGACCCCAAATATCTGAAAAACAATTAATATTAAGGTTATTTTCAGGATCAGAAGCTAAAGAAAAGTGGAAAAATCTACGTAGTGTTTTTGTTCGCCATTTGAAACCACCTAAAAGTGGAGCAGGTACTGCACAAAAAAAACCATAGTACTTAGCTGACTATATGAAAACAGCAGGAAAACCATCAGGAAATTTAAAAGAGACGATAGAAGATAATGACACATTGCAACCACAGACACACGATCCTGAACTATGCGAACAAACACAGTTCACAGAAAATGTACCTACAAGCACTAAAACTATCTCGCAACAGCATTCATCTCTTCTTTCTACAAGCACTCAACCAATCTCGCAACAGCAATCATCTCTTCCTTCTACTCGTATAAGCACTCAACCAATCTCGCAACAGCAATTACCACCATCAAGAAATAATAAAAAAAAACGGAAGAAGCTTGAAGAAACTCAAGCCGAGCAAGATATTTCAGCTTATTTTAAATTGAAACAATCTAAAATTCTAGAAAACTGTGACAGTACTGAAAATTAAAACAAAATGTTTTTACTGAGTTTACTATTGGACATGATAGTCAAAGAAGACTGTTTAAGAGAAGAGTGCTTGCATTGATAGACGATATAATGAACCAAAGTAGTGAAAATATTAATAGTCCCATCACACTTTTATCTACTCCTTCACCGATGAGTGTTGCCGAGGCAATAAGTACGCCAATTACCATAAACGAAAGTCTGAATGTAGTACAATCAAATACTGCAACACTTTGTTATGAATCAATACCTATGTTATTATCACAGGAAGATGAAGAATTAGTAATAATTATAAAGTACTTACATATTAAAATTTAATAAACATTTAATTACCTACATATGTCACAGTGAAGTATTATTTACCTTATGGTTATCAGAATCCTTTCTTCCGCACTGAGACATTTTCTAAATGTAGTATTTCGTTAATGTATAGCAGGTTTTAATAATGTAACAAGATGCAAGTAGGTCTCTTTAGACATTCAGTAGAAAGATAAAAAATTCTTATCATCACATGTTGTAGTTCTTGTGCGGCTACAAAAACTCTACAATTTATGTTTCTTTCAATATAAGGATGAATCCAGTATTTTCTACTCTTGCGTTGACGTCTTCTATTTCTATAAAACAGAAAAAATAAAAGAAAACAAAAAACGAGTTTGCACAAATGATGAATTTAGTCATTTTTAGTAGCATAATATGCGAGCGTCGGGTAGCGAGCAAGTATCCAACTAGTATTCTACTCGAGTATCGTATCCTACAAATATTGTAATGGGAGAAGGGCCTTGGTGTAAAATTATAAAAGTAGATTTCTATTGTGCTGATTTTTAAAATTAGACTTTATTGTTAACTACTTTTGTTAAAATTTAAGTACCTAGCTATTCGAAAATGAGTGAACTTAAAAGGGTAATTGTGTCACCATTACAAGGTTATTTCAGCAAGATTTCACCGATGACAATTATCAAGCCCTATTATCTAAAAAGAAACAGCTGCAAAGGGCATTCGATGAGTATGACAAATTAAATATATCGATTTTATCGATTGACCCCGATGATCAGGGGCCTTACCACCAACTTTTTAAAAGAGATTCATTTTCCGCTCGGTTCAGTATTGGTTCCTAAACTGCAACGCTGTCTTAGTCGTGGATAGCGTTGTAGTACGAATTTAACGATTCTACTCAGTTTAGGTCCTAAACTGGATCGCGATAAAAGATGGTGGTACGGGTGCTGTACCCCTAGCACGAACAATTTTAAATTTCGAATCACTATCGTATCGAGTAATTACGTTAGCTTTTGTCTGACTTTTGTTTGTAATTTTAAGCGCGCTTGAACGATTCGATTGCGATTCGAAAATTAAAAATGTTCGTGCTAGGGGTACAGGAAAATTATAGCGAAATTAAAGAAAAATGTTTTCAGTGTCTTGCTAATATTAACAATGAAATGGAGCAATCCGCTTATAAACTATGAACAACCACCTTCAACTGTTGCATTATTGATAAATAATAATCATTTACTGCCCACAGCCTTAATCAAGCTTGTAGGTCACGATGAGCAGGAATTCCACGTGAAGGCGATCTTTGATTCTGCATCTCAAACTAGGAAAAGGAATATAGCAGGTAATTTTGCATAGGTATGCAAAATAAGAATTTAAGCATCATAGGCGTCACAAATACAAAGAATATTTCTAATTATTCTGTCCCAGTAGAAGTTCATTCATCAGTTCATTCGGTCATTGGCAGATGAGCAGTACTACACGCCATCCGAAATAGATATTTTATTAGGTGCTAATACTTCTTTCAGGTGCTGTTACCGCTTGCAATCAATTAGCTGAGTTGTACAAGCTGCATGCTTCTGCAGGTCATCAAACATTGGTACAAGGTTATGCAACCCAACAAAGCATACTATTTCACTTTGTGCTGAGTTATTCGCCAGTGTTTGCTGGACTTGCCAAAGCAGCCGTTAAAAGTATGAAGTTTCATCTCAAAAGAATAGTTTTTAAATCGGTACTGACTTATGAACAACTGAATACTGTTTAAGCTCAAATTGAAGCAGTATTAAACTCTAGACTGTCGTTACCTATGTCATCAGACAGTTCTGATTTCAGTTATCTGACTCCAGGTCATTTTTTAATAAATACAGCTCTAATTACATATCCTGCCTGAACCCAATATTAGAGATACACCTGCTAATAGGCTCAAATATTGGCAATTGTGTAATCAGCTCTCACAACAGTTTTGGAAAGTGGGGCATAAATATTACCTAAATGCCTGACAATGTAGACCTAAATGGACCTAGACGATTCTAACAACGGAAGGCAAGTCGGTAATTTTAAAAGATCCTAACGGACCTCCTCTATTTTGGCCAATGGCTAGCATAGTAAAAATTAGATGTAATAACTCCCAATGGGAAAGTTTACAATCATTCTTTGCCAAGCATATGTGTTATGCCTATAGATGAAAAAGTCTAAAGTCGGAATAACTCCTGTTACAATCAGAAGAAACATTGTACTAACTCCTAAGATCCATGAACCTTAAATAATGTTTTCTAATTATCTAAATTACACTGAAATAATCATTATTATTAGATAGAGAAATATATCAATAAAAATATAAATTAATATAGAAAATAAAAATATAAATATAAATTGTTAAAATAAAATATATCATAAAAAATGCAAGTAAATTCAGTCTATTAGAATTTTAAAGACAGATTAGATCGCACTTTTAGTTAGCGCGGTTGTCTTTCAATTATACATTTTATAATATTAGTTGTGTAAATGATTTTTTTTTTCAAAACTAAATACTGAACCACCACGTAACAGTACCACCGCCTTTCTTATTTCAGCCGTGAAACAGTACGCTGTTTCGGATGAAGGGAAAGGTAGCCAGTATAATTACTGGGCATGGACAGCATTTCATCTTATGCCCCGGATGACGACGCACCTGCAATATCAAGTGATTTTTCCTTGTTAT
Organism: Nymphula nitidulata; assembly: GCA_947347705.1. Taxonomy (NCBI): domain Eukaryota; kingdom Metazoa; phylum Arthropoda; class Insecta; order Lepidoptera; family Crambidae; genus Nymphula; species Nymphula nitidulata. The sequence goes on from OX374639.1 coordinate 8,200,621, forward strand.
AGCAGGTGTCTATAGGCGGCGCGGTAACCGCTTACTACCAGGTGGGCCGTCAGTTTGTTTGTCGTCTAGTTGTATATAAAAGTACTTAAGGTTTTCTTTGTAATTTATGTTTAACAGTTATTGCTACTAGTTTTTTTATAAGCTCAGTAAATTGAGTAATGCAACATCATCAATTACGTTAAAAAGTAACTATGAAATTCAACATTTACTTTTCCATCAAAAATGAGGTATTATTGGCCTTCGCAACCATTTGTAACGGCCTTTGACCGCAATGACTTAAAAAACCTCAACAAAACACACGCAAGGTAACACCATTCAATGTGCAAACATACCGTTATAACCCTACTCCCTATGAATCAAATTGCACTAGCAAACAATATTAATTAATATAAAAGTAATTGCGCCATGCGCCCACAGTCAGTTGCTATACTTCATCCTAACCGCGTCCGCGTAACCAAAGTAAAAGTGAAGTCCCCAAAAAGTTTAATCGTGTGAAGTTTTTAAAATAAATTTAGGTAGTGAACTTTGTGGTTTTTTTTAAAAGACTACCGCGCCTGAACTCATAACATTGGTGTCAGAAGTGGGATCTCATAAGTGGCTTCCGTGTAAGTCCAGAGATCCAAACCCGTGGTCACCGCGCCGTAGCCAACCTTGATCGACGGTCAGTCTCCGCCCCACGAGCAGAGCCCGCATCAGCACAAGTTCACCTACAACCAGATCGACGGTCAACCTCTGCCCCACGAGCAAAGCCCGCATCAGGAGACCTTCACTAACGCAGGTCGATAGTAAGCCTCTGCCTATCGCGCTGAGCCTGCACCAGCGTCACTTCAGGAAAACATCACCGGACCGGACAGCAACTCACCATCAGGCCATAACTACCATAAGGTCATAACTACCATCAGATCTTGTTCACCATCAGGCCTCCACTGCCATCAGGCTTGAAAAACAACTAATGGTCATAGTTCTACAGTACAACACGTGGTCATATTCGCCGCATGGCAACAACGTCACCTCGAGCGCGCACACGTATCAAGTTCCGCCACACAACCGAACTTTGAACTATAATTTATTTTATTTCGTTTAGTGAAAGTACAAAATAATGTTCCTGATATTAATGAAAGTAGATCTAAATCTTGTATCGCTTCTAACACCATTCGCATATTTTTCTATTTTTATTGTTATTTTCAAGTTTTGTGTATTCCTATTCCAAAATGTCCGTCAAGAGCGAGAACACCGAAAAAGTTACTCTCAATGTATTAACTAAATTTATTAAATCATATAACGGAGATCGGGAAACTCTCCCGGCTTTCCTAACTAATTGTGATAATGCTGTGTCTTTGGCAGCCCCGGAACAGCAACTTATTTTATGTAAATATATTCTCTTACAGTTAGAAGGTAAAAGCGCAATTAGCGTGTAGCCTTAAAACTTTTAATAAGTGGCAAGAACTAAAATTTTTTTTGAAAACCACATTTGGAGAGAAGAAACATTCTTCTCACTTGCTTATAGATCTGCAAAACTGTAAACAGTTTCCTTCTGACACTGTTACACAATTATCTCTCAGATTAGAGTCATGCTTAACGAGACTACAGGCCGACATCACTATTCATGCACAGATGAAAAACAACTCGAAGGTCAAATAGCTGCTATGGAGGATCTCGCGTTAAATACTTTTATTATGGGTCTTAGTAATTCCAATATTGCCACAATTTTGAGATGTCGAAATCCCCAAGATTTAAATAAAGCTCAATCTTAAGGGGGGATGTGTTATAACTCTACTCTGAAGTAAACTGCAGTAGTAAACAATATAAATTAATATAAAAGTAATTGCGCCATGTGCCCACAAGTCAGTTGCTATATTCCATCCTAACCGCGTCCGCGTAACCAAAGTGAAAGTGAGGTCCCCAAAAGTTTAATTTTGTGAAGAATTTTCTCAAATAAATTTAGGTAGTGAACTTTGTGTTTTTTTTAAAAAGACTACCGCGCCTGGCCCCATAATAGTACGTACATCGTTCATTCGGAAGCTGAGTTTTGTTCCGTTCCCCTACATATTATGCAGTTCCCTACTCGCCAGTGTGCCGCAGTCGCGCGGACGAGGTGGTTTCTTGCGCCGTGTACCATCGAGCGGAATTTTGCTCATCGTGCGGGTATCGAAGTAAGTACTTTTTTTACTAAGGACTTTATTTACTTTTTATTTATTTCAGTTTTACCGCTACTTTAATGCTTTAACAATATTAAATTATGATTTAACAATATTAAAGCAGTAATCTATTTTACGTATTTTTATCATATCGAAGGGTCATCCCTTCGCTCACTATCCATTTATAATAGATAGACGCATTTTGGCATAGTTGATGGCGGAAGATGTGGAAGACATTGAGGACCCGTCGTTTAGAACCTATGATATTGAATGCGATCGAGGCACTGAACACAGCCATCATTCCACTAACACCGAACAATCGTCATCGGAAGTAGAAGGTGAGGTTTTTAGGTGAAGTACAAAGTGGAACTATAATCCACCTCGTTCCAATGTGAGGTCAAGAGCTCACAATATTGTGGAAAAACAACCCGGGGTTATTACAAACATGTATACGATTAGTTACATTGATAATTCGCTATACAAATATCCACATCAGGAAAATCATGGACCAATTCTCAAGGGAAAGAGATTGCAATGAAATGGATATTGTAGAACTAGAAGCCTTTATTATTCTGTACAAACAGCAACAATCTTAACTGCCCGTTCGAGACGCAACAGACAGAAAGGTAGAAAGAGATGAAATTATAATTTATGTAAATGAATCATAATGGCTGGTTTGTCGGAAAGTGTCGAGCCAATTACAAAGTAGGAGAGAACATGACTGTAGATGAAATGCTGAAATCGATGCAAATTTCGCATGTAAATAGCAAACAAACCAGCTAAATATGGCATAAAAGTTTATGCTTTGTGTGATTCAAATAATTTTTATACAAGTAACTTAGAAATTTACCCGGGAAAGCAACCCAACGGCCCAACAAATTTGATAATACCGCATCCGCAGTTGTAAAACGTTTATCACAAGATATTCTGAATACAGGCAGAAATATTACGGCTGACAATTATTTTACATCGATTCTATTCGCTGATAAATTAATAGCTGCTCGGACTACTATCGGTGGTGGAGCAATTCCACCATTTCTCCTTGACATCAAACAAAGACCGAAATCCAGTATTATCTTTGGTTTTCACAAGAGCAAGGTTCTGGTGTCTAACATGCCAAACAAAAACAATAATAAAAATGTTCTTATGATAAGTACCCTTAATAACGATGACCAAATCGATCCAACTACTGGAACTACCGCGAAACCCGAAATAATAACCGTTAATAATAAAACAAAAAGAGGTGTGGATGTTGTCGATCAGCTGAAAGAAGAATATTCTGTGGCAAGAGTAGCATGTAGATGGCCGCTGAGATTTTTTTTACAATCCTAAATATAGCCGATAATCAACAGTCAAATAATTTTTAAATAACTTTTTAAATATATAATTTTTTAAATTATATTTTCGCGAGCACATAAACATACATTTCAAAGAAAACCAATTTACCGGATTCAACTCGCGTTTAATTAGATGTTACATTTATATTATACACCCGACGTTTCGACTTTACAGCGATCGTGGTCACGGGAAGACTGAAGATGCCAAATGTCTTTGATAAGTTTTAAGTTAACTACCGTCACTTTGTGTTATATTTTGCGGGACAACTAACTACAAATAACACGCCAGAGTCATAGAACGTCAACCTCAACCTGCCTGCTGTACTACCATATATGAAAGGTGTCAATGACAAGATTGGCAACATCTTGAAGCGTGCTTCAATTAAAACTTATTTCAAGCCGCCGAAAAAGATTAACCGATTCCTACAACCTGTCAAGTGCAACATTCCCTCACAAGATGCAGGCATATACAAGTTAGCTCGTGACTGCGGCCTCTCATACATTGGTCAAACAAAGCTAAGCATAAGCACCCGGCTAAAAGAACATATAGCTGCCGTAAAACACAGATGCTCTTGACGGACCCAATCACATCAGATTTGATAAGCCCCAGATCCTCGCTAAAGAACACCGTTTCATGCCTAGAATGTTACTAAGGCTATTGAAATCAAAAAACATCCTAATTTCAATAGATAAGATTGTTGGAGTGTGCCACCAGCTTGGGATCCCTTCATGCTAATAATAAAGTCCCAAGCCGACTGCGGCCTCTCATACATTGGTCAAACAAAGCTAAGCATAAGCACCCGGCTAAAAGAACATATAGCTGCCGTAAAACACAGATGCTCTTGACGGACCCAATCACATCAGATTTGATAAGCCCCAGATCCTCGCTAAAGAACACCGTTTCATGCCTAGAATGTTACTAAGGCTATTGAAATCAAAAAACATCCTAATTTCAATAGATAAGATGGTTGGCGTGTGCCACCAGCTTGGGATCCCTTCATGCTAATAATAAAGTCCCAAGCCGGTCCTCAGACTGCCCAAAAAACTGACACCGTAATCATAATCATTTATTTGCTTAACACTGTGTAAATTTGATGTTTACATAAAGAGAAAGCGACAGTACCTATTTAACTTAAAAATTGTAGGCATGCAAATATTTTAATAATTTTTACAATTGAATTACATATTTTAACTATTAATTTCCATATGAGTCCAGAGAGAGAGAAAAAAAATAGTTAATTTAGTTTGTTGCATTATTCTATAGTCATTATTGGTATTATTTTTTCGTCACATTAGCTATATAAATATTCCTTAACTGAGTAAAAGCAGCATTCAGTAAGCCAGCGATTCAAGCAATTTTTAAAAAATACTTTTGTTAGATGGAAACTTTTTCATATCTTCTGGTAGCTTGTTGAATACTTCTATGGCCATACAATATACATTGTTACTGAAAAAAGTCAAATTACCTTTCGGAAAATACAACTTGTTATTCCTTGAATCTCTGACATTTGGATTTCTGAAACGGTTTCTGAAACGAAAAACGGTGGCTCGTAGGAAAAAAGTATTGATACATTTTTTGTAGATAATAAAACTTACCGTTTTGCTGAAAATCGCGAAATACTTATTTTTTTGACCTTTGACTTTGAATGTTTTTTTTTCCATACAGGGGAAGATGGGGAACTTTCAAATTTTATTTTTAATCATATTTTAAACAACCTTACTGATTTCCAGCTTGGTGGGAATTATGTAGCTTCGAATGTCTAAATTGACCGGACTATTTTATTAATTTCGAAATTATAATCGTGTTTTTTTTCTGTAATTGGATATTTTCTATAGTTTATTTTGTTTAATAAAATAAAATAAATGATAAAACATAAAATATTCATAAAACTTTTTGTCACAAAATTATTTAATTTATATAAATAGATACCTATATAAACATAAATCTAAAAAATAAACAAAACATTCAAAAATACTTAATCAACCTCACTATGACAATGGATGGTCGACTTTTACTTTCAATCTTAATTACAAACTGGATGCTGGAATCATTTAAAAGATAGATACGATAATAAAAGGTACTCGTCCCATTACATTTCAAAACGATTACTTAGTTGAGACTTCAAATGGTTTAAAAAAATTAATAGACACAACGAATGACTGTTTGAGTGGTTTAAATACCTTAGGTATCAATACGAACAATTGGGATATAATAATTATCCACATCCTTTGTTTATAATTAGTTGCTGAATCTAGAAAGCAAAGGGAATTCAATATCACTAATAGTACTTCGTCGAAAGAATTCCCTACATTAAATCAATTTCCGGAATTTTTACAAATCGATATAAAGCTCTTGAATTTTAGATACAAAAGTAGTCTCAAGTAAATCACATTACAATAGTAGCTCAAATAATAATGCGGTAAAGCTTAAAACTTTTCGTGTAAGTAAACCGCAGTGTGCATTATGTTCCGATACTCATCGAGTTGGCATGTGTAAAAATGCCTGTCAGAATGTTGACCAACGTCGGAATTTTATCCAAATACAAGGGCTATGTTTCAATTGCTTAGGTGCCAACCACGAAGTCAAAGTTTGCTTCCTTAATTTCAAATGTAAATTGTGTCATCGTCGTCATCATAATCTCCTTCACCTTTTTTTTGTTTTATATGAAAATTTTATTTGAAATTATAAAGAAAGAAAAACACAATCCCAAACCAGTAAGGGATTGAGTCAATAAAGTTTTAAATTAAAAGGTTAAAACCTCTTCCTAATAAAAGAGATTAGGCTGGTTTTAGTGTCACGCGGATCGTCAGTACGGATCGCTCTGCACAGACCGATCTGTATAAGCTTCTAGGAGCGTTTTAGAGTAATGCGGACGGGTCCGTACGGACGACCGTCCGCGCGGACAGCTCCGCAGCCGTCCGCATGGCGCGTCCGTGCCGCGGAGCTATCCGCGCGGACCGCTGCTCGCGCGCCTCTGCATGCAGTCAGCGTTTTACTATCGTGCGGAGCCCACTGTCTACGCAGTACAATCATGTCCAGTCGTGAATATCGCAATGTTGACACGAGTCTTTGACAGTAGTTCGTCAAAACTTCTGGTCGACATACGAAAGTAGTTAAAGAACTTTGATTCGTCAACCCTCAAATTGCCGTATAATGTGACGAATTCCCCCGTGACGGCTCTCTCTGTTAAAGGGTGAACATGTAGTCTCCTTCTTCGCTTTATTTGCTGCGCGCATTGTGCGGAGCGATCCGTACTGACGGTCCGCGTGACACTAAAACCAGCCTTAGGGTTTGTAGTTCACCACTACTACATTTAATGCATTTAACACATTAGAGCTCTAAAAATTTTTACCTTTAAAATATTTTGAAAATCCAGAATGTTGAATGCACTTTCAGCCTCACTCTCCATATAAGTGCGGAGTACGTAATGTGTAGGTATGTCCACATACGCTTTGCACTCCACATTAGAAGTGGGATAAGAAGTACATCCAACATTCCCCTCCCACATTTTATTTTTATTGTTGGGTTTGGTTAGACAAAGATAAATTGGGAGCAGTAATCGAGAATTTTAAATGCGACCATGAAACTGCAGTAATGAACGCTGTACAAACAGTTTTTCCGAACTGCCAGTTAACAACCTGTTTTTATCATTGTAAAAAAAACATACAGACGAATTGATAACCTCCTCCTTTTTTTTGAAGTCGGTTAACAAAAATAAAAAGCCAATGACATTTAAACTGACAGGCACCAGTGATGGACGAAAGATGGCTAGAATGACAGCCTTGTTGCCGTTGCTCCCCCATGATCGTATTTTTAACACTTGGTGTGAGTTGTCGGAAGTCGTGCCAACTACAGATGAGACAGTTTTGTTTAAAAAGTATTTCGAGAATCAGTGGATCTCTAAATTGGATCCAAAAATATTAAGCTGTCCTTACGAACACCACCGTGCTACAAATGCGGTTGAAGGATGGCAACGTCTGGCCTATATGCGAGAATTATTAAAAGGCATTTTTCGCGTTTGTACCGGTCTAAAGAAAGAGGCAACATATTATGATTTTATCATAAAAATCAGTATGTTTCGAGCCCCTCCAAAACGAAATCGGAGGCTGCGGGACATTCACTTCGATAAAAAATTGAGCCATTTTTTTCAAGAATTAGAAAACAACTCTATTTCGAATATTAATTTCCTCAAGGAAATATTTAATTTAAAACGTTTTTTGATGTGAGTTCAAAGAGATTTGTTACTTTACACTAAGGGTAGTTTATTTTATGTCTAGTGATGACTTTTTATTTCTTCCTTTATTAAATTAACATAGAATCTTTGTTGTTTCCCTTCCACTTTTCTCTGACACGTCTTTCTTCACTTTATGTTTTATAGTAAAGAATATTCTACAGAACCGGGGTTTCAGAATTGTTTCCTTACGAGGCTTTCAAATTACTAAAGCCATAGCATGGTCTGAAATATGCCGCAGTTTTAAAAATAAGACAAAAAAAGACATCTACATTTATACATTTATTATGCTTTGCCAATACGCGTTTTAGAAAAGCATGGAATATTTTGAAGTTTGAGATTTGTGTCTGGTAGACAATATCGAAATTGATTTTCTCAATCAAAACCTCCATTTGACTTCGGATGAGGAAGATAACGTTCGCCGCTCTCAGACAAATAGACGCCGCCGTATCCTATCTGATAATGAGACCAGTGATGCCGAAATTGACCGAGCCCTTGAAGATTAGCAGCGGAGCCATCGATGTCATCATGGACAGAGCCTAAAGGTAACCAACGCAAAATCACTGCTTTTACCGAATGCCCTGGTTTGCCATTGAATGTCCGTATGTCCATGACTAACAAATCTCCTGCTGATTTTTATGCACTACTGGTGACGGTAGATATTTTGAAGCAAATTGATGAAGATACTAATGCCTTTGCAATAGCTAAAATAACACAGATGGACGAAGCTACAAAATTTGCAAATCTTGTTGAAATTAAGCAATTTTTTGGTTTAGTGCTGTTCATGGGTATTGTAAAGCTTCCAAAAATATCCGATTATTGGTCTACAGACAAGATTATGGGCCAAAATTTTCCACGAACTGTGATGTCCCGTAATCGGTTTGAACTACTGCTGCAAATGCTTCACTTTTCGCAAGAAGACGAGGAACACAAAGGTGATCGACTGCATCGTGTCAGAGGCTTATTGGAGAAGATGAATGACAACTTCAAGAGAATTTCACTCCTGGCGAGCGGCTATGTATTGACGAGAGTGTTGTCCTATTTCGAGGGCGTCTTATTTTCCGCCAGTATAATAAAGAGAAGAGGCATAAATACGGATTAAAGTTGTTCAAACTCTGCTGCTGCTCTGCTGCACGGCTTCCAGGTTATACTTACAAAATAAGCATTTACGCTGGGAAAGAGAATGACAATGTCAATACTACGCCACACAGAGTGGTGATGTCACTTTATGAAGACCTGCTAAATAAAGGTCATACGCTGTATACCGATAACTAGTATACCAGTGTTACATTAGCTCGAGAGCTCTTAAAAAATGAGACCCGTCTTGTTGGGACTTTGAGGAAAAATAGAAAATACTTTCCCAAAATTGTGGTATCTATAAAGTTGAAAAAAGGCCAGATCATTGCTAGAGAGAGTCTTGACGGCATTACAGTTATGAAGTGGAAAGATAAGCGAGACGTAATAGTGCTGTCCACTAAACATTCCACACGGTTTTCGCAAGTCCCGATAAAGAAACGCAATAAAATGGTTTCGAAGCCTGCGATCATTGTGGATTACAATAAAGCTAAGGGTGCAGTGGACCTGTCTTATCAGATGTCGGCGTATCAGACACCACTTAGGAAAACGGTCAAATGGTACAAAAAAGTTGCCATTGACCTGATTTTCAACATTGCTGTTGTAAATGCGTTAGTTCTTTATCAGAGCGACACAAAGAAAACCATTCCGATTGTTGAATTCAGAAAGGCAATTATGAGGTGCTTATTGGATCATACTGAAACACCTGAAAATGCTCCGGAAAGACCCAAAAGAAAGAAGCATCAGCTGAAGAAGAAAAAAGGTCTTTCAAAAGAGGTACGACGTATGTGTCAGGAATGCTAGAGTGAATACAGCTGCCATGGGACGCGTGAATGCTAGGAACAAAACAAAGAAAGTAACTACAATATGCGTAAATTGCCCGAACAAATCTTTCTTGTGTGTGGAATGTTTTACGAAAGTTCATTGAAACACTTGATGATGATAATGATCACCTCAGTAAATTAAACAATTTAGATTTTTTATTTAACGTTGATTATTTTTAACAAGTAGCAAGTGAAGACTGACTAATAAATAATTGTTTTGTGTTAATTGTATTGGTATAATAAATATTATGATGTTGAAACTATGTTTTATTTGGTACTATATCTTATCTTTTCAGGGTTAATGAACTTAAATTTTCTTGTGCGATGGTACGGAACCCTTCGTTTGCAAATCCGACGACCCGCACTTGACCGATTTATTTTACTTATAATAATTAATTTCTTTACGTTAGTCTTACTGAGATATAATTTATTTAAAAACTAGCTTTTGTCCGCGACTTCGTCCACGTGTACTTTAGTTATCAGGCCATACGTTTTAAATAAACCCCGTTATAATTTACGACATCACATTAGAAACCTCTAAAATTATCAGTGTTTCTCTACTATGCATGTATTATACATCCAAATCTTCCTCTTGAATCACTCTATTTATTAAAAAAACCCGCATCAAAATCCGTTGCGTAGTTTTAAAGACCTAAGCACACATAGGCCTGTCCCTATGTATGCTTAGATCTTTAACTTTTTACTTTACAGCAGGGAGCGACTTTGTTTTATATAATGCAGTGATAGTGAAAACCGACTCCAGTAGCCTCACACCACACGCCTGTGATCCGACGACGTACCCCGAAATGAAGATCTTGCTGAGAGCTGTCATATCTCAACAAAAACCAGTTGTCTAGGATCAATATCGAAATGAACATCAGTTCAAATTTATGATATGAGTTGGAGTTTTTCTAAATTTATGATTTTTTTATGAAACCAAGTTATACAGCGAACTCTTGAGAGCCACGCGGGTCCCCTTCTGTTGCAATTAGTTAGAAAACACAGACGTTTGGCTCGTGAGGGAGGTAATATTGAGAAAAGGCTTGTGTCGTCCAACATTGTCCGACGTGGCCTAAATGAAAATCTTTACTTTTTTGTAGCGTGGAACGTGTTAAGGAGTCTGAGAACATTTTCGATCCGTCCCAGTCTAACTGCATCATAATTCATAAATTGTTTTAGTCCTGTAAATATAATAGATAGAAGTTACTTGTACGACATCGAGGAATTCAAGGATATGTCTCCAATTTTTATTATAATATGATTAAAAATCATCGCTGTTTTTGTTTCATGCATGGCAACACTTAGGATATAGCAAACAGTTTTAAGTATCAAGAAAATTTTAATATGTTTTTTTTACATTATAATACATTATTCTTCTAGTTTATATTATTTCTTCTCTAATACATTCCACACAATTTTTCAAGCATTTTAAAGTAGCAATACTTGATATCGAACTCCATGTCATACCAGTAGTTAACAGCTATACACCCGTGACTCTGTCTGACATGGTGGAACCAAAGACTAGGAAGATATAGACAGTCACCTTTTTCCAAATGAATTTGGTATCTATGTACTTTTTTAAAACCAGGGTACTTGGTGTAGTCCGGTTGAAGAGGATCTGAAATGAAATTTAAAAATGTAAGTAAGGCCCTTCGTAATTTGTGAACAAAAAAGGAAAAGACCGACCGGCTCGCGGAGTGGTATAACCATAGGTGCCCCTTACTGGTCCCTTTAATTTTATAAGGTCAGACTTTCAAATGGTCAGATTTTCGAAAAGTCGCTCTTTCTAATAGTCACCCTTTCAAATCGTCTGCTTTGGTACAATCACATCCAATCACACACGTCGTCTACTTTGGTAAGAAATATACCTAAACATATGCTCAGAGTACACCGATGTCTCATGAGCTATTTTTAATTGCAATCGATTCTCATTAAGCTTATTAGATAATAAAGATATTAATTAACAAAATGGCTACTCAAAGCTTTTCATAGTCACTTCAAAATGACAGTGCTGAAAATTTTCCCTAATTTTATACCCATTAAATGGAAAATATACTGTCCGATTTTCTAGTTTTGCTGAATTAATAAGTCCTTTTCGTAATAGAAGTAAGTGATAGTGACAATGTTACAGTGATAGAAAGTCAGAAGGGCAAAATCATTTTTTAACAAGCGGTTATAAATATTCATTTGCAAAAAAGAATATACATGGATCCAGTAACTGGCAATTGGCAATATAGCAATCGGAAGCAACGCAACGCTTCCATCACATGCTAAGTTTAACATAAAAAGAAGAAGTGAGCATATGTGTTTGTCAAATAAAACGGCAAATCAAATACGTCAAACTTTAGATAGATGCAAAAAAGCAGTTAGAGAGAGCATGGAAACTATAGCGAAAATCTATAAAGAACATTTTTATAAGAAATCGTAAGTTGATCCTGTTTTAGCATCTGTACCGCCGTTGTCATCCGTACAAAATACTTTATATAGGTCAAGACTCAAGGTATAAGTATTTAATCTGTACAAATTAAAACCAACTTCAAAAAACTGAAAAGGTTTACAAATTACACTAAGTATTTGTCTATTTACCAATACAAATCCAAGGCAGCCATGATTCATTCATTTCATCAAGTTTATCTCCCTCTAGTGTATCACCATCACAATTATTTCTCTCAAGTGGAACTATATCCCACTTCTTTTCATTAAGTTCAAATTTAGCCTGTGGATATCTCTTATATGGCACATAGGGAAGATCCGTCGGAGGAATCAAAATGAAGTCTTTGTAACCATCTATGATGCAATATATGTTCTCATAAGGATCTTTATGCACTGAAAAAGCTAAGTATGTTAGTACCATAGGCTGAGTATCTTTTTCATCTTTTCTCTTTTTATTACCAGTAAAAATTCAATGATTTAAGTATTATTGTACAGTCGAATGCACGTCAAGCGTAACAGTTTGATCTTTAAAACCGCTTTTACTACGTTCTTAATAAAGGCGGCTTTCGTATTGTAACTGTTACACTTGACGTCCTGTCGTGTGTACTAAAATAGCTTTCACCTAAAAAAAATATTTCTGACAATACACGAAATAAAATAAGAAGACAAGTTTCTATTAGCACTTGGAGAACAAGCGGCGGCTGAACCGTATATGCTGTTTAAAATTATACCTGTAATACTAACTGGATGTCACAGCTCTTTCATCACCCATCCAAAAGTTGACAGCGTCTGGTGATTTATTGAAAGCCTCACTTGCAAAAGATACTTCTTTTCCTACATCTAACAGCAATTCTCCAAAATTTTCTGTCAAATTTGAGTTCTGCTGCTGGATGTATGGGATCATTCCTGGTCTTTAAATAAACACATATACAACTTTTTGGGGGAATTCATTAACTGTCACCAAGCACAAAATAAAACAGATAAATTGTATTTTTACTACTACTTCTTGCTTACTAACTACTAGTAGGCCTTTACCAAAGGTGGCAAATAAATATAAAAAATCTGCCGCACAATTTGTAAACCTAGTAAGTTTCAATTACTGCGTCAATAATTTCACTAAATACTCGGACTTTTGTTTGTTAGTCAGAAACAATTGAACAACAACCGGTTGCAAGCAGTCCATTTCAAATGTTGAACAGCCTTCTCCTGGGCCGTAACAAATTAAAATATCCAAACGTTCATCGGCCAAACAAAAAAACGCAACGTGTGACCTATACAATAAACTAATAACGAATAACGTAACAACTCAGAACACAATTGAATATATTTTTGAGCACGCATGCGTCGACCCTCAGCGCACCGTCCCGTCCTAGCCGCGTTTTATGGGAACGGATTCGCGACGCCCCCCGCGTCGCGCTACCCCCACCGATGCTCTGCGCAAGTACATTCGATGCGCTACTGTTTGGAGATATTCGTAATACTGTGATATTGCCAACCTTTACTCTGGGTAAATGTATTTGTTCGTATTGGTAGTTAAATGGTGACTCGCAAATATCTATTTAGAATTTTACCCGCGTTTATCTGCAGTGCGAAGCTGTATTGTGGGTGCCCATTAGTGAAATGTGACGTCACAAGTCAGCATCGTTTCTATGTAGGTTTTTTTGACAAATCTTAATAGCTCGTCAAACAAATCGCTAACTATTGATTGCAGATGTACAATTGCTTCTGTAATATTTATTGTCTTTTGATGTACTATTTATATAAAATAAACTAAACTATTAACTAAAAAATAAACTATTAATAGTACCCATGAAATAAAAAAAAACTTTGTCAAATATCCTATTAATTAATGACTATTTCACCAACCCCTTGCAAGTATTGAACTTACCCATGCTACTTGAACTATAAATCAACTTGATGAATACTTTACTCAGAAAATATATTATTATAAAACACATACATCATCACAAATAGTGGCATCTTTTCGTATTAAAAATTAAAATTACTTTTTTGCTTCTAAACACTCTAGAAATTCATTCATTGTCATTTCAGTTTCATGTGGCAACACAAAGTACTCCACTCCCATTTCATTGGTGGTGATCCCATCAGCTAGGCCGTTGGGTGTCACTGCCACTGTTACTTTTTTTTCAGGAATCCGGTTTCTGGAAACAGAAAAAAAATTAATGTAATTAACTAACTTAAATATGAAAAACATTGTGACCGATATTTGTAATCAAGTATTTTCGATATTTGTATAAATCGAGTGACGAGTGACAACATATCAGACAGACAGACAGAGTTTCTACCGGGATTCGAACCCGGAACCTTTGGTTAACTGTGGGATTAGTAGACAGGGGTTCTGACCACCAGAACCCCTGTCTACTAATCGACCAGACAACAGTCATAGTTCCTTTTGTCAGTTTTATATATTTCGATACACGCAGATAAGAAAGCTTATTTTAATATTTTGTAATAGATTTAATAAACCAGTAACTTTCATAAAGACATTTAAATTTTAATATTCATGTCATTATTTAAAAAAAAAATAGAATTTTTTTCTATTGCTATATCTGGATGTTTAATTAGTTAAATAAATGGATTTAGATTTTCTTTCTGATTAGCATCGAAAGTAATATATTAAGGACCGACCCCAAATTCTTTCTGACAGTTTTATTTTTTTAACGATTACATCTTCGTTAAAAATCTTAAAATACTTATTTCATAATGAACGATGACAATACGGTCTTGCATTATTTTTATTACACCATGATTAGAAAATTGTGTGGTAGCGAATATTGTCTTGTAATTAGTGAAACAAGTGTCTGCGTTGATAAGCATTATGGAGTTTCATCGCAATAAAAGTAGAGATGCTGCGAATAGTTGTTGTGGAGAATTAATCGCCTAGCGATTAATCTCGATTAATTGCCAATATGGTAAATATTCGATCTATTCACTATTCGAAATCAAAACTAATTTCAAGTCTTATGGAATTAATTATGTTAAAAATATTGACCTCGATTCCACAAAGATTTTCTTTAATTTTTTAATTTCAAGTAAGTTTACTAAGCAATGCTTAATCACATCCACAAGTCTTGTTTTCTTGAGACAGGTTTAATTTGCAGCAGACTGATAACCAGATTTTTTTTTTCTGCACCACAATTTGCCTCTTGTGGGTTTCGAATATTGATTAACGAATTACTTGTTCCTGATTACAATGCGTTGTTTCTTTTAACAAAATAATAATTATATTATTATGTAAATATTATTATCATAAAGAAGACAATCATGGTTTGGTTAGATTTAAAGCCTGTCAGTAGTTATATTATTATTTGTCATGAAAAAATATGTCTGACAAATAACTTTTTTTTTCTTTTATACAAAGCACGACAAATGACTCGACACCACCTGATGTGAAGCGGTAAGAAGAGTCCATATGCGAAGACAACTAGTGCAGTTCAGACACTGCTCTAGCCGCCTCCACCTTGCCGGCCCGAAAGGTGCTTTTTCACGCCTCTTTTGAAGGACCCCATGTTATAAGAAGGAGGGAACACATGTGCTGGCAAAGAATTCCAAGTCCTGGAAGTACGACAAAGAAAAGATCTACTAAATTTCTTTGTACGTGATGTTGAGGTGGAGACAGTGAATTGATGACTCCGAAGACCGGCACGCGTGCTCCTGAGTAGGAAGGGGGAAGGTGGGATAAGGTTAAATAGCTCTTCAGAGAACTCTCCGTGATATAACCGATAGAAGGCGCTAAGCGACGCAATGTCTCGACGCAATTGCAGAGGCTCAAGGTTGTTGGTGACCTCTACATCGCCAACGATACGGACAGCACGACGCTGCAATCTGTCCAGGGCATCGAGTAGGTACTTGGCGGAGCCATCCCACAAGTGCGAGCAATATTCCACGCAAGACCGGACCTGAGTTTTATACAGGAGGCATAATTGGTCAGGCGTGAAAAATCGACGCACCTTGTTCAGGACACCGAGCTTCCGTGAAGCTGTTTTGATCACGGTTTCGATGTAGTTCCTGGAATTCAGATCGCAACATATCTCCATGCCTAGCAAGTTTAGGGAGCCCTGTGCCGAAAGAGTCGTGCCCTGAAAAGACGGAAGGGGAAGGAACGGCGACATTTTAGCTGTAAACGCGCACACCTGTGTTTTTTTAGCATTGAACTCAACAAGATTGTTAGAGCCCCATTCAGATACGAGGTTCAACACCCTGTTGAGCTCAATGGTAAGTTTCTCTCTCTCGGTTTCAGCGCGCCCAGCCCCTGGGCGACCGTAATATCCCCCATGCACTGAACTGTCATCTGCATAGCAATGAATGCTTCCTGACGGAAGCATGTCATTGATATGAAGAAGAAAGAGTGTGGGGGATAGAACAGAGCCTTGTGGTACACCAGCATTCACTGACATGAACCGCGAAGCGCATCCATCTGCGAGGACACGGATTCTTCGCTCATGCAGGAAGCCGGCAATTCAGTTACAGAGCTGAGCGGGCAGACCGTATGCCGGGAGCTTGGAGAGAAGAGCCCTGTGCCAGACCCGATCGAACGCTTTGGCAATATCAAGGCTAACTGCCACTGACTCACCACGTTTGTCAATAGCTTCACCCCAGACATGCATTAAGTACGCTAGAAGATCACCCGTTGACCGTTTCGGCCGAAACCCGTACTGTCGATCATTAATTAATGAGTGATTTTCTAGGTATCGGATCGGCTGTTTATTTATGATCCGTTCCATGACCTTGCAAAGAACTGAGGTGACAGCTATTGGGCGGTAGTTAGCTGGGTCTGAACGGTCTCCCTTTTTGGGGACCGGTTGCACATTGGCCTCTCTCCAAGATTCCGGCACACACCCAGAAGAGAGAGAAAGACGGTATAACCGCGTTAAGACAGGACAACTCCGCTGCGCAGTTTTTCAGTACTATCGCTGGAATGCCATCAGGTCCACTAGCTTTCCGGACGTCGATTGACTGAAGCTCCGCACGTACATCACATTGCCTAATACGAATATCGGGCATTGTGTGGCCACAGTGGGAGAGTGTTGGTGGCTGTGAGTTGCAGTCATCGATTCGGGAGTGAGCAGCAAAGAGTTTTACCAAGAGATCGGCTTTCTCTTGCGGCTTGTGAGCTAGCGAGCCGTCAGAACATCTCAACGGGGGCAGCGAGGGTTGACAGAAGTTGGACTGCACGGCTTTGGCCAGACGCCAGTAGCTACGGCTTCCCGTAGGATGCGTAAGAAGTTCTTGGCCAACTCGTGCAACGCGCTGTGCATCCGCTCTGATGAAGGCCCTTTTGCAGGACTTGGTGGCGTTGTTATAGACTGTTTTCAGTGAGTCAATGTTGGGATCCCCGCAAGCTCGGCCCCTGATCCAAGCGCGGTATGCCGTCTGTCTGTTTTCAACAGCTAATGCACACTCGCGGTTGAACCAGAGGTTACGCCTACCCCTACTGATGAGATCAGAGTGAGGGATATAGTACTTCATCCCTAACATGATCTCATCAGCAACAGCAGTAGCGCTAGCGTTCGGGTCCAGCTCACTGAAACAGCGCTGCCTCCAAGGGACAGATGCGAAGTAATCCCGCATACCGTCCCAATCTGCCGACGCATAGTGCCAGATGCGGCGTTTGGCAACCATAGGTACCGGTGGCGACGTCCGTGGCACCCCAGCGGATACCAGGCAGTGATCCGATGTTCCCAAAGGAGCACGAACCTCTAGCCGATATCCATCCGGGCGAGTCGTCAGCAGAAGGTCCAACAATGAGGGCGCGTGACCGACAATGTCTGGAATCCTGGTGGGCTGGTTTACCAGTTGGGTCAGGTCGTGCGTGAGAGCGAAAGCGTGGGCAGTTCTACCAGCATGGTCAGTTTTAGAGGAACTATACGAACTATTCAACAAATAATGAAAAAATGGCGATTAATAATATCAAATTATAAATATCGACCGATCGCGGCACCACTAATTTAGAGTTGACGTGGTCAAAAGGCTTCGTTTGGCAAACCATACCACTGGAGATGACTGCAAAATATGCATAGGCTAAGGCTTAAGTGTTACCAAGAAGTTCCTGAATCAGCTTGACGTCAAATAATACAAAACTTCAACAGTGCAGCCAGTCATGACGAACAAACTCTATTCTTGATGGCCTTGTTTCCGTTCTACCAGTGATACAGCGTCGAAGCCGTAAAGGTTTAAGGTTTTTTGAGTATGTTTGGAATTCCAAATAAAATAATGTAAAATATCAAAGAATCCCTGAGCAAAGATGGTAAGTGGCTTGATTTTTTAAGAATTTGTGATTTATAATTATTTATTTATTATCTAGCACCTACACCATTAATTAACCTTGAATTTTGTATTGTTACAGGGAACATTAAACCAAATTGTCGAGGCAAACATAACAATTACTCACATCTACTATCTGAAGCAACAAAAAAGCAGTTATACAACACATATCTTCTTTCAAGGAAAGAAAATCACATTATAGACCTATAAGTTCAGAATGTCCAATACCCGAAATGTCGAAGCGGGAAATGTACTATTACCTTACGATAGTAGTTGTGATTTACAATATTAATAATAGTTTTTATCGTGTTTTGAACTTCGCATTATTTTTACGAAATCCACAATGAGTGAAGAATTAGAGTTCTTGTGTAACCAAAAAGGGAAGCTCACTTTAATTCGAAATGGATTCCAATTGAACAAAAATGTAACCAACAAAAATGAGACCTCATTATGGCGTTGTGTTAACAGATGGATATGTACTGCATCGGTTACAATAGATAAGTCAAGGAAAACCGTATTGAGAGAATCTCCACATACTTGCGAACAAAATGTTGTCCTATTGGAAGTTAATAAAATGAAATCAACATTGAAGAAAGCGGTATGTGCAGATTAAGGCCCGATTCAGAAAATATGTGGGGAGCCTTTAAAAAATTTAAGGGAAAAATGCCACAAAGATGAAGATTTGATATCATCATTTCATTCATTGAAAAATTTTCTGTATATATCAACAAAAAAGTCTTGATACAAATTTATTGACACACAGTAGTACCAGTTCAATCAAAATACCAGAGGTTTTTCAATCATTCTTGATTTGTGAAGATGGTGATATAGATAAAATTATAATATTCGCAACAAATACAGCGAAGAAATTTATGAAAACACCGGGCTCGTACTACGCAGACGGGACATTCAAATCGAGTCCTAAGCCATTTTACCATTTTTTTGTGATACACCTAGATGTGAATTCGGATAAAAAAACAACAAATGTTATACCAGTAGTATATGCACTTTTGCCAAATGAATTAGAATCCACGTAGGTGCGGTTATTTTAACTTATTAAAAAAAAATTAGGAGTCCAAATCCGCACTTTCAAATCCGATTATGAAATGCCCAATTAGCGATTGGAATACTTTTCGCGATAAACAAATTATACGCGGACGAAGTCGCAGGCAAAAGCTAGCGTTTTATATAATCTTAATTGCAATAATGTCATCTATCCGCTGAAACCATCAGGTGGGCCGTCAGCTTGTTTATCATGTAATTGTACAAAAAAAAACCGCCTGGGATATAAGGTTCGACCGAAAGTACTAGTTTACATGAAATTATTGCTATAAAACTTATAGAACTTTATAGGAAACTTATAGGAAGTTAGTTTTTTTATGTATGAATTGAGTTCAGTTTGTGTTCAATTAGATATATTATTATGTAATGTTCAAAATAAAGCAATTTTGTTTTTGGTACCTAAGTGTACACGTACCCATTTAGCTAACTCCCCATTTTAAGAAATCCCCATTGAGCGCCTAAAGGGAAATTGCTTTCATGAATGCAGTATCATTTGTTTTCCTCCAAGCTACAGTGACCGGCTGTTTTCATCATTATAATGATGCAATATGGAAACATTCCAAAAAGGTTAAATTAAACGCGACAAGTTCAGGGCGTAATACTACCCGGTAGAGTGCCATTATACCTTTATTACCAGCAAATGAAATACCAGCTGCATGGCACTACATTTTAGAAGAAAGCCCAAAGACGCAAGCAATGGATGTTTTTCGTAGGTATTTTGAGTCGAAGTGGTACCCAAAAAAGTCGCCAGCTTTAATAAGTTGTGCTGGACAGCGTCATAGAACCACGAACGCATTGGAAGGATGGCACAGACGCTTAAATAGCCGCATTAAGAAAAATCACAATTTATACTTCTTTCTCTACAAACTCAAAAAAGAGACCGAATATTAGGACGGTCGCTTAAAAGATTCGCTGCTCAAGACAATGAGAAACAAGAGACGACTAAGAGATATTCAATTCAATAAAATAAAAATAAAAAATATTTATCCCAATTAGAAAACAAAGATCTGCCGGTGCCACAATTTTTGAAAAACTAATTTTTTCTGCGACTTCTTTTGTTTAAATAAATCCGAAAGACTGAAATTTTTGTTAAAAGATTTAAGAATTATTCGTAAATAAATAAATATGATTATTTAAGTATGGGTATTTATTGAATGTTTATACCTACCTAACATAAATAGAAGTCCACGCGGGTGAAACCGCGGGCACAAGCTAGTATTTAATATTTTATACATAATTAATGACACCGTGACAGATTATTACAATAATTTGCCAGAAAATGTTCAAAGCTTAACTTGGTTTCAACTTGATGGAGCACCTGCTCTGTTGTGGCAGTAAAGCAAAAATTAACACAAATTTTTGGAGACAGGTGGTTTGGCCGCTTTGGTCCTATTAGATGACCAGCGAGATCTCCCATTCTTAAATGCTTAGATTTTTTTTGTGGGGAGCCATATTAAAGACTACGTCTATTCCGTGTAAATAGATACAGTTGAACTGTTAAGAAACAGAATCGAAAAGGCGTTCGATGTTGCACGCTTAACTGATTTTTCTACACTCCACCGAAACACGATTTTGCGTTATGGCGCGTGCATAAGAAGAAACGGTGAACACATAGAAAACATGTTTAATTAGGTACAGTACTGGTAAATAGTTAATCTCTAACAAGCTACGTGAAATACAATAAGATATGGTTAACACAAACGCAATAGGTGTCGTCGTAGGTTATTATTCAATAAATATTAGTGTGCTTTGCAAGTTACCGTAGAAAAACGGTGATATCAGCAAAAAGTTCATGTCAACTAAACTATCAGGAAAGTTTTTGGGGCTACATCAACTAAATGTCAGTGAAGAGTGTTTTGAATAAAATGAAATGTTTGCCGTCCATTACTGGTGGGATTTATTTTGTTAGGGATGATCCACTTTTTTTAATAATTTTGAAGGACTAAAACCACTAGGATATGAATAGTGGTAACTGAAAATGCCTATATTTAAAGTTTTTGCTCGTATTACAGGCCCTACCCTGTATGATGAAACCAAAGGAAAAAAGAGGCCCGATGATGTTGTATCACTGTTGCATAACTATCACACAATTTATGTCCGAAGAGGTAGAAGAAATTCAGTTTTTCTGTGATAGCTGTAGCGGCCAAAATAAAAACTACACTGTGTTTCGCTACATTTACTATTTGGTGCATATTAAAAAGAGATTTAACAAAATTTCTATCATATTCCCAGTGCGAGACCGTGATAAATGTGATAAAAATATGGGGCTTATTAATCAAAAAACATCTGATTAGGTCAATGTATTTGGTGTGGCCGTAGTTTTCCTGAACCTTTATTTCCTGAAACTGATTTTATTCCATGTTCACAACCAAATTTTAGAATCATCAGAAGAATCAGAGGACAACACAAACCACCCTGAAATGACTAAGAACGGAACTATAAGAAAACGACAAACATATAACGTTAGCGTCAAAGACCGCAAGAGATTAAAAAAGGTGAAAAGTAATAACCAAATATTTAGTAAAACCTGGTTGCCGCGAACACGTCTGCAAGAAGAACCGAGAAAATGATGACAAAAAAGGCAAACATTACACTCAAACTAAAACTATATCATACTTTTTGACGTTCGTTCGGTTTTTAATAAAAGTTTTATTATAAAACTAAGAAACATAAATAGTGGCAGGTATGAATCATACAAATGTGTAAAACGTGGACAACCTCTAGTGCCTAATATAGAGGACAAACATAATCTTTATTCTACTCCGATAAAAATATCCAAGGAAAAATATGAAGATTTGCAATGCTTAAAAAAGTTTTTAAAACCTTTTTACACACATTTAGTCAAAAAGTAACATAAGTACATGATAGTAATATTTTTCTTCCCTATGACTATTTTAAAGTTTTATAACTATATTAGGTGAATTAGGCAAAAATATGTTAAGAACATCAAAGTCACTGACTATGATCTTTTTTCCTTTTTTATTTCTTTAGCTAATTTATATATGATCTTAGAAGTAGTGTTCCCGGGGCCAATAGGCTTTTAGGTCAAAAATTAAGCCTATTAGTTCTTTTTTAGGGCCTTGATAGAATTGTAGGCTTTTAAAAGGCTCTCTAAAACTCACTTTAAAAAGCCTATAGATTTCAAAAAAGCCTATAGGCCTAAAAGCCTTTTAGGCTTTTTTTGCGACTAAAGTCTTTTTCAAGTAGTAGGCTTATTATAAGGCTATAGATTATGACTTAGTATGAATTAAACAAGATGCATTTTGGTATTGTATTTTTTTCTTCTAGTTACTTGTTATATTATTTAAAAAAAAAATTTAGCCATGATGACAAGCACATTGAAGATCTTATATTTTAGACACCCAGACGATTTCTTTTTTTATTAATTAACTCAGACACTCAAAGTTAACGCTTATGCCCCTGACAAAAGGGCGGTATAAAGACTGAAGTATTAGGTCAGACGTGCTGTTAAAATATTCTCTGTACTATGAGTACAGTTGACGATAGCCAGGGGCGCACACCCAGACCCGATTAAATTTAGAAAAGTTAGCTTCTTATATTGATCCTACCGGAAATCTAGGCCGGGACCTTCCGCGCTTGGGCACAATACCATATAGCCGTCACTGCGCCATCGAGGTCGTTGATTATTGTATGTTATTATAAATGATGTCGGTATTGCATTTTTGCATTTGTATAAATGTCTGTCTCTATTTGGAATTTTTATAATATATAATATTCCTTTCGGATTTGCGATTACATATTTCCTTTCGCCGCATCATTGACCTTTCTGTATGACCCAAAGGTTGACTGGTAGATAATGCCTCTTAGCATTAAGTTTGCTTATTGTATAAAATTTTGTGTGGAATAAACTTGAAATAATAATAATAAAGTAAAAAACATTCATGAAATTTGAAACAATATTTAAAATCGTATTATAAAGTTGACGATTATTATACTCGAACAATAAATAATATAGACCTAGCCTAAAGGACTAAATATCTTTATAGGCTTTTAGCCTTTCAAGCCTTTTAAATATGCGCATAGCCTACAAAAAGGCTTAAAGCCTATAGTCCTCGGGTAGACAAAAAAAGGCTATAAAAAGGCCTAGCCTAAAGGCCTAAAAGCCTTTTTAGGCTTTATCCCGCTGTAGCCCCTTAATTCATAGGCTAGCCTTTAAAAAAGGCTAAAAACCTATAGGCCTCGGGAACACTACTTAGAAGCCTTTGCGTCTTTATAAGTAAATAATTGAGAAGTGTCCATTCTGCTGCAAGCAACTGTGAAGAAGATTCTTGTAAAAAGTTTCAGTCATCAAAGATTTTTTTAAAATCTTAAAAGTCAAGCTTTAATCTTAAAGTAGATTATGATGATTTAACTGATATACAGACGACAGCACAACAAGTTTAACTTTTACGAACGGATTAAGGGCGGTCTCAGGGTCAAACTGTTACGCTAGATGTGTTGTCGACTGTACATTTGAAAGATATAGAGATAAAATTTTCAAATATTAAAATAGGAGCTTAATTAGAGTACGTAACGGGATATGTCTTACGCAAATTGAATGTTAAGATATTTCAAAGTTGTGACTCATGTAAGAAATGTTTTATAATAAGTATTGAAAAAAAATCAAGCACGTTAGTCGCAATATATTTTCAAAATAAGTGTTGCCTTACATATCCTAGTTATAATATGGTAAAATGTTTTTCTAATATACAAGACTGAAATGTCAACTATAACGATAAAATTCAAGAAATGGCTGTTCTTTATTTTAAAAAAAGACTAATAAATAAAAATAAATGCATTAACATAGTGTTGTCTTATTTTTTAAAAAAAATAATTTTAAAGTTTATGTAGGTGGAAAACAAAAGCCTGTAGTTTACCGGTTCAGATTACGTGATGTCGCTAATTGCGATTAAATCTAGAAACCTTCGCCCTCCTAGAGTGTCTTAGACCAATCACAAGTTTTTACAATGGTTTCGTAGTATCCCTAAGCACTATGAAAATAAAATGAAAAAAAAAACGTATTTTAATGTCGAACTCTAAAATACCATGCGACAATTAGCTAATGTCAGTTTCTTGTCTGATACGTAGTATCCCCTTAGCAGTCTATGAGTGAACCACATCAAAGAATCTGCTGTCGAAAGAAATCATTACATCATATTTGATAAAGCCACTCGCTAGTAAAAAAGGTAACGAAATAGACCGTCAGTTAGTTACCAAAGAAGACCACCTATTCAGTATAGTAGAAGACCCCGAGTTCAAGAAAGCCCACTTTTTATGCCCATCATACCAAATACCTACTTACTCGTAAGACCTTAACTACTTGTTTGGTACCAGCTCAATATAATATGGTTCGTGAAACAGTCTCCGACAGATTAAAACGTGCTTTTGCGGTCTGTGTAACAGTGGATAGTTGGACCAGTCGTAATAACGATAGCTTCTATGCAACACATTACATCGTCGAAGAGCTAGACAACACAAAAATCGCATCGGATTTATTGGGCTGCGTTTCGTTTCCAGAACACTACGGCACACTGCGGAAAATATTTTGAATAAAATTGAAAACGTATTGATAGATTGGAATATATCTAACAAAATTACAGTAGTTGTGTCCGATAACGTCAACAATATGATTGCGTCTGTTAGATTGGGTTGGCGACAATGGGGGTGCTTCGCTCACGGATTAAATTTAGTGTTATAAGCTAGATTAAAAGAAATTAAATACATAACAAAAAAGTATACATATAGCGAACTTTTTTCGACGCAGCTCTCACGCAAGTTCTCAATTAAGAACAACTCAAGAGAGAATACAATTGCCTATATCAAAATTAAAAAGATGATGTTCCAACTCGCTGGAACTCTACATTAATTATGATCCAGCATATCATACAAATCAAAATTGCTCTAGTTATACATCTGAATTTTCAGATTCAGTGCAAATTCTTAACAATTACGAATGGCAAGTCGCGGAACAAAGTTTGGAGGTGCTGGAATTTACTAATGTAATAAGTGCTGAAAGACAAGGCACTGCGTCGTCTGTTCTTGTTTTAAATAAACAGATTTTTTTTTTTAATTCCTGCAATCTGTAATATATTACATTTAGCTGGATGTTAAGTGTTTATCATCGGACGTGTTTGGAGCGAAATCCAGTGATTTGCCCAAATAAATTATTATATAATGTAGGATCTACATTTCCATTAAGTCTTGCGGTGCACGCCTCTTTAGTCTCTTAAAGGTTGTACCAGGTCTATTTTCCATTAGGTTCCGTGCCAATGGATTGGAGTGGTTTTGCATACGTCTGTAGTACGATTGAAATGACTCCACTGCTACGTTTTTTACAGTTTTAATTTTCAGGTCCCGATGTAGGTTGTCGTTTTTAATGTACCATGGAGCATTGGTAATCATGCGAAGTATTTTGGATTGGAAGCTTTGCAGTATTTCAAGATTAGAATTTGACGCTGTGCCCCACAATTGCACTCCGTATGACCATATAGGTTTGAGTATAGCCTTGTACAGTAGAAGCTTATTGTCTAAAGACAGTTGTGAGTTTCGATTTAGTAGCCAGAACATCTTTCTCAATTGTTGGCTAAGTGCTTTTCTTTTTGTAAAAATATGTTTGGTCCAAGTTAAACGTCTGTCTAGGTATATTCCTAAGTACCTAACGCTATCTGACTGCGGGATTCTTACTTGATTTAGTTCCACTTCTGGACATGTATCGCGTCTCAGTGTGAATGTTACGTGCACGGACTTCGTTTCGTTTGCCTTTATCTTCCAATCTCTTAGCCATACCGACATGTTATTCAGACTTACTTGCAGTTTTAGGGACGCTTCAGATGCATTTGTAGCCACTGCGAGTATAGCTGTATCATCAGCATATGTGCCGATAATTACGTGGTCTGTGTTCGGAAGGTCATATGTATAGATCAAATATAATAAGGGCCCCATAATGCTACCCTGTGGGACACCTGCTTTAATCTTATAGAGATTTGTTAATCTTATAGAAAATGTCTCTCCTCAAGGTATGACTTTATAAACTTGAAATAGTTGATAGGCAAGTTAGTGAGCACTTTGTAGAGGAGTCCGTCGTGCCACACTTTATCAAAGGCCTGTGATATGTCCAGAAAAACTGCAGAGATGTATTTTTTATCTTCTATAGCGTTGTTTATTTGTTCAACTAGCCTATGTACTTGCTCTATCGTTCCGTGACCGTGCCTGATTCCAAATTGATGTTCTGGGATTAAATCGGCTTCAGACAGTTTGATGATGAGCCTCTTGGTGAAGAGTTTTTCAAGTAACTTAGAGGGAAGAGGTAAAAGACTAATAGGACGATAGGATTTTACATCTGAGGGATCTTTACCTGGCTTGGGAACAAGAATTATTTCTGCCACCTTCCATTGGGGAGGAATAAAACTTCTCCAGAGAATAGAGTTATATATTTGGGTCAAGAAATTTATTCCCTTGGCTGGTAGCTCTCTTAGTACTTTAGCCGTAATGAGATCATATCCTGGCGCTTTGTGTATTTTTAGACTCATAATAGTCGTCATTATTTCAGCTTTGGTAAATTTTTTAATAGGTAGATCCAATTGTTGGGGTAAATTTAAGAGGGTTGATACTCGTTCTTCTTTATTTGAACAGAGTCCTTCATGTGCAGTAAATACATGGGATAAATGTTTTGCAAAGGTAACACTTTTATCGTGTTCACTTTTAGCCCAGCTACCGTCATCTTTTTTTAATGGAGATTGGTGGATAATTGGTCTTTTTAGTCTCTTTGTCGCTTTCCAGAGAGAATAATCCGTAGCTTGGGTGGCATCAAGGTTTTGCAAATATGTTTCTACGCCGCGATTTCTGTAGTTTATCAGGGCTTCCTTTAGTTGTGAGGCAAGCCTGTTGAATTTTGTTTTGTCTGGTGGATACTTAGAGTGCTGCCATGTTTTTCTAGCTTGTCGCTTTTTTTTTAATAATTCAAGGATATATTTTGGGTAGAAATACATGCCGTCTGGGTATTCTATTCGATTTGGAGTGGATGCCCATGCTGCTTGTTGTATAGAGGTATTGAATAGTTCCACTGCTTGAGTGATTTCGGCGTCAGTTGTGAGTGGTATTTGACAGTCAAGTGAGTTTTCTACTAGCTCTCTAAAGATTGGCCAGTTTGTTTTTTTAGTATGCAGCTTGCAACTTCTTGTAAGTCCCGCAGGTTTGCAGGTAAACATCACTACTACTGGGGAGTGATCTGAGTTTAAGTCATAACAAGAGTGGCATTTCAAGTTAAGGGTGGGTACTCCTTTCGTGACTACAAAATCCACCAAATCTGGTTTATTATTTGTATCAGAGGGCCAGTAGGTTGGTTCTCCGGAAGACGTAACCCCAAGTTGTAATTTCTCAATCGATTTCAGCAATTCCCTTCCCTTAGATGTGATAAGTCTCGAACCCCATTTGGTGTGCTTCGCGTTGTAGTCTCCAGCGGCTATAAACTTTTGTCCAAGTGATAGGAAGAAGGTGGAATAATCACTTTCTTTGAGATTATGTTTTGGTGGTATGTATAGTGCTGTTATGTTTAATTGATCTTTGGAGTCATTGATCATTATGCTAGTTGCTTGGATCTCATTTGTACAAAATGAGTTCGCAACCTGATGTTTAATTTTGTTTTTAATTAAAATGGCTGACCCACCATGGGCTTTGCCATCTGGGTGCATAGTATGATGTAACACATCACTAGGGATTTTAAAGTAACTTTTTGGGGTAAAGTGTGTTTCCGACACTAGCAAAATGTCGATATCATTTGTTTCTAAAAATATTTTAACTTCTAATAAGTGTTGTGACATGCCATTTGCATTCCATACGACTATTTTGAGTTACTCGTATTTTTACACACGACAGACATAAAAGTTGTAAGTAGGTTTGTCATGGTAGTTAGTTTATTCATGATTTGTTTAAACATGTTCATCATTTGCTTCATGTCACTTAAATCTTCGTAAGAGTCTTGTGTGTTTGAAACAGTTATCTGTGTAGGTTTGCTTCTAAGAATGTCTGCGTAGCTCACTTCTTGTCTTTGTATTCTCAGTTGCGAAGGATCAGGTGATTTTTTGAAGTGTCCATCCGTCTCATTAGTTTTATGACGAAGTGGTGGATATTTTTGTCTCTGTAGATCTTTGTAGACGTTACAGCCCTTGTAGTTGGCCGGGTGATTTTCATCACATAGAGCGCATTTAACTGTGTCTGATCTCTCTTTACGTGAACAGTCTTTGGAAGCGTGGTTTCCAGCACATTTTATGCAAACAGATTTATAAGCATTCATCCATGCTGATGCAGCGTAATGATTTCTTGCCAGACGTATAAGTACCTATAAATGCCAATTTATTAAACCAAGACTTTATAATTTAGTCGTATTTTAAAACAAGGTATACAGTTTTTTTGTATTATTTATTAAAAAGTACGGGAACATAACATTTACAAACAAACAAAAAACTTTTGAAAAAGGAACTAAAATCAAACAATTCTGGAAAAACTCAAAAATTAACTTTTGAAACTTTCAAAATATGAGATAGTATCATCGTAGAAAAATGGATAATATGGCACCTATAAGACTGTATTTCGAGCTATTTGTAAGAAATTGCCAACAAGCTCATTAATGCATGACAATCCATGAAATGCTATTGGCGTTTAGGGGACGTTGTGCGTTTCGTGTACCAAAGCAAGCCAGCAAAGTATGGAATAAAAATACAGGCCCTAGTAGATTCAAAGTTATTTTATACATTGAATTTGGAAGTGAATGCAGGCAAACAGCCTCCAGGTCCATATGATGTGAGTAACTCTGAATTTGATGTCGTGTCCAGACTTATTCAGTCTATTTCACATTCGAATCGTAATATTGCTATGACGCATCTATTGCTTGAACATCAGCCGACTTCTACTGGTACGCTCAGATAAAATACATGATGCATTCCACCAATTTCCAATATTTGGTTTCAGAAACATGTCTCATGTTATGCTCACAAGAAAAACAAACAAAGTAGACCTTGTGGGAGGCCTACCAACGCTGCCTCTCCCGGTACGCGGCCGCCACTCGAGGACCTTTCCGCCCCAACGGCCGTCAGTCCTTCTTGCAATGTGGCCTGCCCACTGCCACTTGAGGCTCGCAATTCTTCGGGCTATGTCGGTAACCTTAGTTCTCCTGCGGATCTCATCATTTCTGATTCGATCACGCAGAGAAACCCCGAGCATAGCCCTCTCCATTGCCCTTTGGGTGACATTGAGCGTTCTTACTAGGCCCATTGTAAGCGGCCACGTCTCAGTTCCGTAAGTCATCACTGGCAACATACACGAATTAAAGACTTTCGTCTTGAGACACTGCGGTAGTTGGGCCGAGAATATGCTGCGAAGCTTCCCGAACGCTGCCAAGCCGAGTTGGATCCGTCGATTTCCTCTTTCTGGAAGTTGGACTTACCAAGTTGGACTATTTGTCCCAGGTAAACATATTCGTCAACCGGAGTCGGAATTCGACATTATTTTCGTTTTATCCATGCTCATTTTAAGACCCACTTGTTGGGAGACTCTACAGAGGTCGTCGAGCATTGTGCCCAAGTCTTCCAGGTTTTTAGCCATGACTACGATATCATCCGCAAAACGAAGGTGAGTCATGTACTCGCCGTTTATGTTGATGCCAAGTCCTCTCCAGTCCAAAAGCTTAAACACATCCTCCAACGCGGCAGTGAACAGTTTCGGCGATATAACATCGCCCTGTCTCACACCTCGCTGAAGACGTAGTGGTTCCGAGTTTTGGTCCTCAAGGCGGACTGACATAGTGGCGTTTTCGTACAGTGACTGCAGCACTTGGATGTATCGATAGTCTATTTGGCATCTCTGGAGTGACTGAAGTACGGCCCAGGTCTCGACAGAATCGAAGGCTTTCTCATAGTCCACGAACGTTAAGCATAATGGCAGGTTGTACTCTTCGGTCTTCTGTATAACCTGCCGCAGCGTATGTATGATTGTGGTCTATGGTACTAAAGCCTTTTCGGAATCCGGCTTGTTCGGGAGGCTTGAAGTCGTCGAACCTGCGTGCGAGACGATTCGTTATAACTCTCGAAAACAACTTGTAAACATGCCTCAGGAGCGTGATGGGTCTATAATTCTTCAATTGGGTCATGTCACCCATTTTGAAGAAAAGTGTCACCACGCCCCCGTGCCATGCCTTTGGCGTTTCACCCTCGAGGATGATGGAGTTAAATAGCCTCTGAAGCGGTCTCAGGACTGGTCGTTCACCTGCTTTCAAAAGCTCCGCTGTAACTCCATCGTCGCCCGGCGCCTTGTTGTTCTTAAGCTGTTTGAGAGCTACACTAATCTCGTACAGGCTGACGTCCGGGATATCTTCGGTGTAATGTCGGGTTAATTTGGCTCTCGGATCGGTGGCCTGAGTGACAGGTGTGCATGATGTCGCGTAGAGCTGTCCATAGAAGTTTTGAATCTCGGCCAATAGCTCAGGTCGGGATGTAACCAATCTGCCGTCCTCTGTCTTCAGCTTCGTCAGCAAACTCTGTCCAAGCGTCAGATCCCTGGTGAACACTTTTGAGCCCTGTTCCGCTCGATTGCCTCTTTAATACGTTCAGTATTAAATCGGCGCACGTCTCGGGTTAGGGACTTGGAGATCTGTTTGTTGAGCTGCCGACGAGCGTCTTCAGAAGACTGCAGTCCACGTCTTTCCTCCACGAGCTTTAATGTTGGCTCAGAGATTTTCTTACTTCTTTTGTTACGGCTGGGTTTAAAAAACCTTGAACCCGCTGTAAGGACAGCTTCCACGAACCTGCCGTTGTATGTGTCCACATCTGTGCAGTCCTCCAGGCAATCAAAGCGATTTTGCAGTTTGAGTTGAAAGCGTTCGGGGTTTTGGATCTGGATAGCATTAGGGCGGAGCGTAGACTTCATCAGTCGATATCGTTCGGATTTTACATTCCGATTCAATGTGCCTCTTACCAGTCGGTGATCGCTCCCCGTGTTAAACGAATTAATCACTGAGACATCATTGAATATCCGAGTCTTGGTCGACATGATGAAGTCGATCTCATTTTTTGTTATGCCATTCGGACTTTTCCAGGTCCATTTTCGATGCAGCCGTTTCCTGAAGAAGGAGTTCATCATAAAGAGCCCCCCCCTCTCCATATAATCGGCTAGCATTTGACCACGGTAGTTCCGGATTCCAGCTCCAAATTGCCCCACTTTCAACCCATCATCGCCACGTTTGCCCAGCCTTGCGTTGAAGTCTCCCATGACAACAGTGTAGTAAGTATTGGAAGTATGTATTGCCCGAGTGATATCCTCATACATTACTTCCACTTCCTCGTCGGGGTGAGTCGAGGTCGGAGCGTAAACCTGTATGACCTTCAACGAATACCGTTTGGTGATTCTGAGTATAAGGTACGCCACTCTATTCGACACACTCCCGATTTGTACAACGTTATTCACGAGAGACTTGTGGACTAGAAACCCGACACCACCTTGGGACAGATCTTCGCCCTCCCGGAAATAGAGCAGGTTGCCGGATTTAAGGACCATCGTGTCCTCGCCCTCTCGTCGGACTTCAGATAGTCCCACTATACTCCAGCGAATCCTACTCAATTCTTCCTCCAGTTCTAGCAGCTTCTCCTCGGTTCGCAGTGTGCGTGTGTTATACGTCGCCAGGGCCAAGGTCGTATGACGGAATGCCGTCGCCACCCGCCAGCAACACTAAGTTGCCTCGCCCCAACTTATTGTTGCTTGAAATTAATATTATCTTTTTAACAAACGACATTCCATTCTGTAATGCGCTAGTGATTGCTCAGTACTTGCAGTGAAATCGCTCCTGAAGTTGCTTTTGTGTTGTAGTTTTGTTATAGTTGTTTTGTTATTTCGTTTTAATTGTTAAGTTTTTGTTGATTTCGTGAGTTATTCGTAGTTTTTTCTATTGTTTTAACATGGAAATGGAACCAACGCCGTCTACCTCCCGTACTTTCAAAGAATTCGTTTCTCCACGCAAGAAAAGAAAAATGTCTCATTTTAGTGAATCCGAGAAGATGATCATTTTAAGGTATTTAAATACGTGAAAGAAACCTGGCCTACTGATAAATATTCTTCATAACAAGAAATGAAGGATAAATTATCTTATATATTGGGTATATCGAAATCTGCTGTGTATCGTATTCAATAAGAATACACCGAAACAGACCCGTCAAACCAGCTACTTTACCTAAAAAACGTCTCTCGTTAATTCAAACGATCGATGACTTTGATAAGTCTTGCATAAGGCGAATAGTGCACAGCTTTTATTTAAAAGGGGGGTTACCTACAGCTAAAAAGGTGCTACATGTTATAAATGTAGACGAATCTTTACCGAATATGGGTGTGATATAATTAAAGAGGGGTGGGAGTGGGTTCTAAGTTCTGTAAGACCCAACGCAGAAACTATCCGACCACACCCTTTCCCTCATGGAAAAACGGCGACAAATGAGGTTACAGTCCTCGGAAGACGCGTCACTATATCGGCAGCTCAATAGACAGATATCAAATTCCATGCGACACGACATTCGCCGCTTTAATACAAACTGTATTAAAGAGGCGATAGAACGGAATAATGGTTCCAAAGTGTTCGGAATGGAAGTGTCTATTGGGCAAAGCCAATTGACAAGCCTGAAGACTGAGGATGGCAGCTTAGTGTCGTCTAAGCCAAAGGTGACAAGGGAGGTCGAAAGGTTCTATGGAGAGTTATATACCACTACAACGAATCCCGCTATCAGTTAGGGTAAAGACCCAAGAGCCCGACTGATCCGACACTATACCGAAGATATCCCGGACGTCAGCCTGTACGAGATTAGGATAGGCCTCAAGCCACTTCAAAACAACAAGGCACCAGGGGAGGACGGAATTACTGCAGAGCTTCTGAAAGCGGGTGGTACACCGGTACTTAAAGTCCTTCAGAGGCTATTCAATTCCGTCATTCTCGAGGGTACAACGCCACAAGCGTGGAGTGGAGGCCTGGTGGTGTTGTTCTTCAAAAAGGGCGAATTAGATTAAGAATTAGGCGGCTTATTGAAGAACTACAGACCCATCACGCTTAAGAGCCACGTTTACAAGTTGTTTTCGAGGGTTATCACGAATCGTCTCGCGCGCAGGTTTGACGACTTCCAGCCTCCCGAACAAGCCGGTTTCCGTAAAGGCTTTAGTACCGTAGACCACATACATACGCTGCGGCAGGTTATACAGAAGACCGAGGAGTATAACCGGCCACTTTGCTTGGTGTTTGTGGACTACGAGAAGGCCTTCGATTCGATCGAAACATGGGCCGTGATTCAGTCTCTTCAGAGGTGCCACATTGACTATCGGTATATCGAGGTGATGAGATCTTTGTACGAGAGCGCCACCATGTCGGTCCGTGTACAGAATCAGTATACGAAACCCATCCAACTGCAGAGAGGGGTAAGACAGGGAGATGTAATATCTCCGAAACTGTTTACCGCTGCGTTAGAAGATGTTTTTAAACTGCTGGACTGGACAGGACTCGGCATCAACATTAACGGCGAGTACATCACTAATCTTCGGTTTGCCGATGATATAGTAGTCATGGCAGAATCCCTGGAGGAATTGAGCACAATGCTCGACGACCTCGACAGAACCTCCCGACAGGTGGGTCTGAAAATGAACATGGACAAGACAAAGGTTATGTCTACTAACCATGTCGCACCTATACCAGTTTCAGTTGGGAGTTCTGGGGTGCGATTCTGTAACGAATCTCGCACCTCACTTCGCAAGTCACTTCGAATTCAACTGTCAAATAGAGCATAAAATGTATGAAAATTTGCTCTATTTGACAGTTGAATTCGAAGTGACTTGCGAAGTGAGGTGCGGTTTTTGTTACAGAATCGACAGGCTGTTCTCGAAGCTGTTGACGAGTACGTCTACCTCGGACAAGTGAAGAGAAAGAGGTCAATCGACGAATCCAACTCGGATGGGCAGCGTTCGGGAAATTGCGTAAGATCTTCTCGTCCCAAATTCCTCTGTGCTTGAAGTCGAAAGTCTTCGACCAGTGTGTGTTGCCAGTGATGACATACAGGTGTGAAACGTGGTCGCTCACTAAGGGCCTTCTGTGCAAGTTCGCAGTCGCACAACGAGCTATGGAACGAGCTATGTTAGGTGTTTATCTGCGAGATAGAATCAGAAATGAGGACATCCGTAAGAGAACCAGAACCAAAGTCACTGACATAGCTCTTAGAATTAGGAAATTGAAGTGGCAGTGGGCAGGGCACATAGCACGCAGAACGGACGGCCGGTGGGGCGTTAAGGTTCTGGAGTGGCGACCGCGTACCGGAAAGCGCAAAGTAGGACGGCCCCCCACTAGATGGACAGACGACCTGGTCAGGGTCGCGGGGAGCCGTTGGATGCAGGCAGCGCAAAACCGTTTTATTTGGAGATCGATGGGGGAGGCCTTTCTTCAGCAGTGGACATCATAGGCTGATATGATGATGATGATGATCATTAAAGAAATTACAAAAACATTTGAAGTTAAAGTATGTCAAACGAAGGAGGAATAACGCGTTGATCGACCGAAACGACATAGCATTGTGGCGTATCAAGTATTGAAAACAAATAAAACATTCAGAGAGCAGGTGTTTAAACTGTTGTGCGTATGCAATACTGAATTAAAGTATATTGTGTGTAAAATACTGCATTAAAATGTAAATTAAAATTAATACGACATCATAGATGTAATATTATTTATTGACGATAAGAAAAAAAAAGAACAATGTAACATAAAAATATAAAAGAAAGTTAGTATTAGCAAGGAGTTCGGTAACCTACAAAAAAAGGTTTTTGTTCCTAACAAATTGCCCTCTGCAAGTAAAACCTTAAACAAACAATCATTCTTTATGAAAACAAACTACAAACTATGAAAACAAAAAACAAACTACATTAACATTTTTATAAAGGGAATAACAATAAAAACTTAGTAATTAATGGGCAAGAAAACAACTTTTGATATAGTTCTTTTGTGAAGGCTGCCGTCAGCTGTTTTTAACTCAACAACTCTGACTTTACCGTCTGAACCAACAATATCTTTAGTTACCCTACCCAGAGGCCACTGTAATGGTGACGTGCACATGTCTTTCAAAAGTACGACCATATTTTCAGATACGTTAGGCAGGCTATTTTGCCATTTATATCTCTTTTGAAAATGCAAAAGATAGTCCTTGGACCAAGCTTCCCAGAAATGCTGTTAAAATTAAAAAATAATGCTCAGTTAAAAAATGAGATAGTGAATTGATGAATTAGTTTGCTGATGAAGATGATATAAACTACGCAACTTGTTGTCGGCACCCTTAAAGGTTTTTGCGTTATCACAAAATATATCGGCCGGTAGACCCCTGCGTGATATGAAACCTTTTAGCGAAGCTAGAAAGGCGTCAGAAGTCATATCACTGACCACTTCTAAATGAACGGCCTTGGTGGCGAAGCACACAAACACGGCAACATATTCTTTAGTCACAGCACTTCGTCTTACGACTTGATTGTTTTACATCAAAAGGGCCACAATAGTCTACGCCAACCTTTTCAAAGACTCTAGATGGATTTACACGCTTTTTGGGCAACGCTCCCATAAGTTGTTTACCACATTCAGCTCTAAATCGACAACAAGTGACACATTACATTTGTAAATTACACCTTTTATAAGTCGTATCGCATTAACAATGTAATACTTAAGTGACAGATTGTTTATTGTCAGTTTAAGTCCACCGTGTAACAATGTAAGATGCATATTTAAAATAATTATCTTAGTGAAATGACAATTTGGCAATATAATGGGAAACTTGCTTGAAAATGAAATATTTGCGTTTTGTAATCTGCCACCTACTCTTAATATATGATTATCATCAATAAATGCATTTAATGATTTTACATTAGATTTGATTGGTTTATTATTTAATAAACAGTTGATTTTATCTGCAAAATAATGCCTTTTAAGGCAATTAAGTGCCTTCAAAGGCATTATTTTGCAGATAAAATCAACTGTTTATTAAATAATAATTAGATTACAAAAAGTGAGTTTTTAGTTTCATGTGCAGACAAAAGGCCTTTATAAATTATATTTTTCTTGCAGATGTTTATAAATCTCAACACAATGCCATAGCGCACTGCATTTTGTAAACACTAGAGTAGGTACATAGAGAAAAAAAGCGCTTAGTTAGGTAAGTTACAAAACAATACAATATCACAATTTGTTGATATTAAAAAACCAAGAAAATGATCCTATTTCTTTATTCATTAATTATTATAGGTTATTGTAATTCTGGATGTAACGGAGATATTACTCAGTATGCGGATGGCATTCTACACTCTCCAATGAATTTAACAACCACACCGTTATCAAAATACTATGTCTTTAGAGAAAACAATTCTCTTAGTTTTCATCCATTTCCAGTCGCACCTGATTGGTCTGAAATTTAAGATGTTTCAGAAAATCAGTACCCTGTGACTATAACCATTTGGAAGATAGATCAAAATTCCAAATCAGAAATCGGTTTGTTAAGATGTAAAGAAGAAATAAGTACAGTTTGTACTTGGGAATTTTGGGGTACTTATAAAGGATCTGAAGTTTCAAGACAGTTTAAACCTTTTATTCATATCCCTGAAGTGCATGATTTACAAGAACATTGGTCCTCAAATGAGAAAGAGATCACAGAGCTGGATACTGTTTATTATAATCTAAGATATTACTGCTATTGGTGTGTGAATGAAAATCCAGGTTTCGGCACCAATGTTTAAACTGTTGTTCGTAT
Organism: Nymphula nitidulata; assembly: GCA_947347705.1. Classification (NCBI taxonomy): domain Eukaryota; kingdom Metazoa; phylum Arthropoda; class Insecta; order Lepidoptera; family Crambidae; genus Nymphula; species Nymphula nitidulata. Next base: position 8,237,804 of record OX374639.1, read on the forward strand.
AGAATACTGCATTAAAGTATATTGTGTGTAAAATACTGCATTAAAATGTAAATTAAAATTAATACGACATCATAGATGTAATATTATTTATTGACAATAAGAAAAAAAAAAGAACAATGTAACATAAAAATATAAAAGAAAGTTAGTATTAGCAAGGAGTTCGGTAACCAACAAAAAAGGTTTTTGTTCCTAACAGCAGGAACGCCAAATATATTACTTGGATGAAATTTGGGTGAATTCAGGTTTTAGGCTGAACTGTACAATCGGGGCCCACGAATTAGGGGGTGGTAAATTCCCCCCTAAAAAGGTGGGCTTAGGAAATTAATTTTAAAATTTTTTAGTTACCTTTTGCGCATATCTAAGGTGTTGAACACCTTAGATATGCGCAATAGAAACACTACAAACTATTTCTATTCAAAAGATTACTTTTAAAAACTGTATTATTTAAATTGGTACTTTTTCATTTCAATTGCCTTTAACGTGTGACGCTAGTGGCACCTGACAACAGTCTGAATTCACAATGAAGCCGCGTTTTAAGGCCCGCTCCCGCTGGCTCCATTTGCGTGTCAGTAGCATGTGCCATCGAAGCGCTTGCAACTTGTTGTGTATCAGCATCGCCAGCCGAAAATACTAAACGCGACTGACTACGAGTTACGATCATTGTGCAAACTTACGAACAAACAACTTACACGACACCGTAAATACACAGTAATAATAATAAATACAATGCACTGGTTACACTGGGAGAAGGACCACTATTTTCCTGACTGTCTTTAAGTCGTATTGAAAAATTATAATAATTTCAATAAAAAGAACAGTAATAATAAGAAATACAATGCACTGGTTACACTGGGAGAAGAACCACTATATTTTCCTGACTGAATTATAATAATTTCAATAAAAAGACGTAACTTGATGGGAAAGGATACATATAGAGTGGATGGAGGATGGGATAGGATTATATATTACTTTTTTAAAAACAAAATCGTATCAAAAACATCATACTGATAATAAACAAAAAATCATTATAAAAAGTTTGGCACAGTCGTGCACAATATGATAATCTGGCAACAAAAGGACGCAAATAGGCAGAATTTAATAAAGTCAATTATAAAAAAGAAATATGACGACATCGATTTATTTACCCGTCACATTGCTGAAGTACTACGTAATTTACCACCTCTCGACAAAGCTAAAGTTAAGAAACATTTGTCTGACGTACTGTCTGAATATGAGATTTTAGCAGCGTGTCGCTCATCTCACAGTGACACTTCATACACTTCTTCATCTCTTCACAGCTCTTCATCTCTTTCAAATTATTCAATGTCAACTTCACCGAACGCCCTTGGAACAACTAACAATATGCTGGAAGCAACGTATTCGATGACACCCTCGCCGAACACGGTTGAAATACCAATTGATACGCCACAAACAAACTATATGCCAGGATCAGTTCATTACTCTCCCATTAGTGCCGTGGCACCATCACCAGAATCCACCGATTTGTCACTCTAGGCCTTTACTTATTTTGATTTATAAACTTACCTTAATGTCAAAAAAAACTTTTTACGGCATTTATTGCATTTAAATTTTTTGGTTCAAGTTCCTCACGAATAAGACTGAGTACAAAATTAAACTGTTTTTTATTTAATCGACAATAATCTCGAAACTCGTCTTCATCATCCATTAAATGATTCTTAATTAGTATTGAATATGATCCTTCAGTAAATCTGCATTTAAATAAAGGACGCGTGGCTTGTCTTCTCTTTATAATGTGTAATAACATCAGGTCATCGTCATCTTCTTCCTCTTCTAACAACAGATATAACAGCAAGTTCTGTTCACCAATATTACACGCGTCCAACATCCTGAAAATATCCTAAATGACTGGCTGCCTCCTAGTGTTGGTTGTGCAGTCGCTGCATGTGCTGCTACTCTTCGAATTATTCCGGCTGCACGCTGCAACAGCAAGTGCTGTAACTGCCGACAGCCGCTGCACGTGCTGTCTGCAGTTGCAGTCGCTTTGAAATTGCACCTTTACACTTGATGTGCTGTCGTCTGTTCAAATTTTCCAAATTTATCATTTCTACTATTCAGATAATTACTTTTGACTCACAACTTCACATACACCAAAATAGGAAGTATTTTTTAATTATTTAAATCGTTATAGCGATATAATGGTTCATATTTTATACATACTTGATGCCAAAATAGGTATTCTTTTGTTTTAAATGATGAAATATTGTGATTAGATGTAAATGTAAAAATTGTACAAAGTCATGCAAATAGGTTCGAATGGCCGGATTGGAATAGGGACATTCCAGTAGCAGGACGGCCGCCTGTTGGCATTATTGATATTACTATCATTTTATAATATCATTTCTTATTATTTTACAGCTTTTTTTATACAACATTTTAAATAGTAGATTTGAAATTTTGTTGTAGTCACAGATTAATAAATAAATATATTGACTGATGGTACGAAAGACATAATCTGTGGCAACACAAAAAAAGGACCGATTGGCGACGACGGTTACGGATGATCGATCATTGGGCTTTTGTTAAGATTTTAATAAATCCTTGTATTAGATACCATCTTTGATTTGAACACGTACGTGACTCTCATATTTTGTATCCAGGATATTCAAATATGTTATTTGAAAATTTTAACTTGAATTAAAATCAAAAGTATTCCAGAGAGCTATAGCTAAAACTTCTTCACTGGTGATACGAAAGCTTATTGAACCTGTACCAGTGTCTGAAGTCAGGTGAGTAATAAATAAGTTTTTTACAAAGACACATCACACGCAATGTAAGCACGGGGCACCGCGTCCGCTGCCTTAATATGCACTAACTTTTTTTCAATATATTGTTTCTAAATAAAAAAACATGAATGAATGAAAACATTAAACATATTGTTAAATTTCAGATGATGAACAATATGAAGATTTACGAATATTTTGGTTCTTCTGTTACTTCTTCTATTTATTGGCGATCCCACTCCCAAAGGGGAAAAAAATAATTGGAGGCTAGAAGATATAATAAACGTACCTAAGTAAAAGTAGGTTAATTACGGCGCAACCTTCTATTTTTAATTTTGATGCAAGTTCAATATTAGATGCAATAGGTATATGTTTTTAAAGTTTCCACGCTAACCATAGCCACTACCCCACGGAAAGTGAATGCATTATGGAATTTTATTCAAAAATGAATTCACAAAGTAACAACAGAGTGGGATAAAAATTATAGTACAGTAAACGCCTTCGCCACGGATTTAGGTATAAAAATTAAATAAAATTTAAACTGAGATCGATATCAATTTGAAGAGAAAAAATTCAACAAAAAAACATTTCCCAATTTTTATAAAAGAAGTTACTCTTGATTTTCAAATGCAGCTATGAAAAATAAACCCCTATTTGGATCTGTTTTTTTTATTGTTTTCAAAGTTTAAGGCCCATAGAAGTTTTTAATAATTTTGAAGCTTTCTAGCCCGTATTTAATATTTTTTGTAACCGAGGGAAATTTTTTAAGACAAATTATATTTCCTAATCTACTAGATTAGGAAATATGATTTATTGAGCATTTAAAGTAGTATTCAATAAGTCTTGAAGGAGTTAAAATCTTATATTTGTGTCTCCCGGGTCCACACATTACAGTGGAGCTATGGCCCAAACTCCTAGTGTTTCTTCCATGTAGGAAAGCCTGTGCCCAGCAGTGGGATGTTTGTAGGCTGGTGATGTGAAGTGTTGTTTTCATGACTTAATAAGCTGTTAACATTTCAGTAAATACATACCTAAACATATTATTACGATCATTCAAGTTTTTTGTTGAACTGGAAATAATTAAAATGGTTTATTCAGTTCACAAAAATGTGTCTCTTTTTTTATTTGTGAAGTGATGACGGTAACTGTTTTAAATTATGGGCAATTGCTTGTTTTTGTATTAATTTTCTGCATGAAACATTTTAATTTTGCACTTGTAGTAGAGACAAAATAAGCTTTGTTGTCATAATCGGAAAAAGCTGCAAAGCACAAGTTTTAGCAGTCATATGAATATTCCTCGTCCTCTAGGTGATACATATTTAAATATTATAGAGGATTCCATAGATAAACCTAGTTTTTACTACATTCTTCTTGCGAAATAAAAATCAGTACACCGTTTTACAAAATGTATCACCTTCTGGTCAAAATGGCAAAGACTTTTCTTCGGGTGGCGATGATATTTTCATTCCAAAACCCCTCAAGCTCTAGTTCTTTAGACGAGCATGCTAACAGTACAAGGCAAGAAGACCTTATTATTCTCACTACTTGTAACCAAATATGCCAAAAAAAACCTAAGATTCCCAACCAAAGAAAACCAAACCGTTCTTTGCATTGTGATAGAAAATTTCCATCAAACCATTTAAAAGGTAAGAAAAAGCCGTAAGACCCAACATAGACATTTTTTTTTTCTAATATTTTAAACAATTTTTGAACGAAACGGAACACAAAGATTAAAAAAATAAACAAACATCATATCACTTCATGTCAAAAAGTTATTTTATGATATAATCATCGATACAGTATTTCAAATTGTGCCCATATTTTATGATGTAAATTTACATCACACGATGGTACCTACCCAGACGACCCTGCATACGGGCCTACCACCTAGTAAAACTACTACTACTACTTTTTCCCCAACCTAATATTTACAACAGTGTAAGACAGACTTATGCGGCACTCTACGGGTAAATAGAAAAGAACTTCCATGGGCAATAAGATCGAAAAAATGGGTCCTAAAAAAAGTGAAGCAATTGCTCGTCAGAAGGACAATACAATAGTGATGAAATGGAGAGACAAACGCGACGTTGCAATGATTTCTACATGCTGTGACGCTAGTATGCAAATGTCTTCGGGATATCAACCAAAATTGAAGGCGAAAGCCGTGCTCTATTACAATGAGCGAAAAGACGGCAGATGTCTCTGACCAGCTTTCACGTTTTTATGACCCTAAAAGAAAGTCTCTGGCATGGTACAAAAAGATCGCTTTAGATGTTTTGATTTGTGCATCAGTAACAAACGCTACGCTTTTAGACAGTGCACGTGTTAAGTGCAGAGTTTTTTGTGCCAGTAAATTTTGTAAGGAAAGACAAGCTATTTCAGACATTGAGAATTAGGTAATTTACCACTGAAATTAACGCACAGGCGAAGTTGACGTTCAGAATACATTCTGTCAGAAAAGTATCGGGAATGGATGATTTTTTTATGGTTCCAAATTCATTTTTACAACACAACTGTTTTCTATTTCGGCGCGGAGTTTGAGTTGCATCTGTTATTTATATTAAATGCTGTTTTTAGTTATATCATATCTAGTGTGTATTGCGAATTTCATAATGGACAAAAACATCGAACAAAGAGTTTGTCTTAAATTTTGCATCGCCAGTGAAATTTCGTGTTCGGAGTCACTGAAAATGTTACAGAAGGCTTACGGTGAATCGACTTAATCAACGTGCTTATGAGTGGTACAAAGCATTCAAAAGCGGTCGAGGTGTGATGGAAGATTTGCCTCGCTCTGGTAGGCTATCAACATCTGCAACTGAAACTAACATCGCAAAAGTGTGGGAAATACTGACTGAAAATCCTCATTCAACTTTGAGAGATAGCCAGTGAACTTTCTGTATCTCACGAGTCGATCCGTACCGTTTTAAATAATCACTTGGGTATGAAACATGTTGCCGCCCTAGCCAAAAGACCTGAATTTTCTCCAAAAACTCAATCGCATGAGAATCGCTGAGGACATGCTAGAACGAGTCAATTCCGACCCATTCATGAAACGCATTGTTACTGGTGACGAGACATAGGTTTACGAGTTTGCCATGCAAACTAGTCAACAAGCTAAGTAGTGGCGCCTTGCAACTGAACCGAAACCGAAAAAACCACGCCAAAGTTGATCAAAAGTCAAAGTCATGTTAACTGTTTTCTTTGACTCTCTCGGTGTTGTGCACTCGGAATTCTTCGAAAATTCGACGAAAAAGGCCAGATTTGGGGAAAGAAAGTTCTTGGATTTTTCACCACGATAATGCGCCTTCGCACAAGGCCATCATTGTAAACGAATTTTGGACCGAATACTCAACAAATACCATCGAGCAAACACCATATTCACCAGATATGGCTCCAGCCGACTTCTTTTTTTTCCTTAACTCAAATTACCACTTCGTGGCACCCGTTTTCAATCGGTAGAAGACATAAAGGAGAATTCGCGTCGAGAACTGAACTCAATTCCGGAAACAGCGTTTAAAAATGTTTTAAAGATTGGACTATTCGTTGGCGTAAGTGTATCGTTTCTGAAGAAGCATACTTTGAATGTGATAAAATAAATTTGGATGATTTACTAACATTTTGTGCATTTTTGGTACTTTCTTGACATAGTTCCTCCTCAGTCCTGAAGCCCCATATAGGAGACAATTTTACCAGTGTCTTCCGCTAGAGGCTATTAGCGTAAATTATAAAGTAGTAGTTGCCGCAGCATTACAATAGATGGCGCTTTTCTACTAATTTAAGTTTCGGCAAATTGTGCTCCGAGAAGTGTAGTTATGACAGTTTGAAGTTGCGTGTGTACTGAAAAGTTACAATATGGCTGCTAGAGAATGCTGCTGAATGGGATCTAACAATCTTGTTGAGTTCAATGCTAAGACAGGCTAACATAGGTGTGCGCGTTTACAGCTAAAATGTCGCCGTTCCTTCCCCTTCCCTCTCTTCAGGGCATCACTCTTTCGGCACATGGCTCCCTATACTTGCTTGGCATTGAGATATGTTGCGATCTGAATTCCAGGAATACATCGAAACCGTGATCAAAACAGCCTCACGGAAGCTCGGTGTCCTGAACAAGGTGCGTCGATTTTTTACGCCTGACCAATTATGCCTGCTTTATAAAACTCAGCTCCGGTCTTGCGTAGGATATTGCTCGCACTTGTGGGTGGGCTCCGCCAAGTACCTACTTGATGCCCTGGACAAATTGCAGCGTCGTGCTGTCCATATCGTGAGCGATGTAATATCGAAACCGTGATCAAAACACCCTCTCGGAAGCTCGGTGTCCTGAACAAGGTGCATCGTTTTTTTACGCCTGACCAATTATCCCTGTTTTATAAAACTCAGCTTCGGTCTTGCGTCTGAACAAGGTGCGTCGTTTTTTTACGCCTGACCAATTATGCCTGCTTAATTAAAACTCAGCTCCGGTCTTGCGTGGGATATTGCTCGCACTTGTGGGATGGCTCCGCCAAGTACCTACTTGATGCCCTGGACAGTTTGCAGCGTCGTGCTGTCCGTATCGTTAGCGATGTAGAGGTCACGAACAACCTTGAGCCTCTGCAATTGCGTCGAGACATTGCGTCACTTAGCGCCTTCTATCGGCTATAACACGGAGAGTACTCTGAAGAGCTATTTGACATTATCCCACCTTCCCCCTTCCTAATCAGGAGCATCCGTGGCGGTCTTCGGAGTCATCAATTCACTGTCTCCACCTCAACATCACGTACAAAGAAATTTAGTAGCTCGTTTCTTGGTCGTACTTCCAGAACTTGGAATTCTTTGCCAGCCAGTGTTTCCTCCTTCCTATAACATGGGTTCCTTCAAAAGAGGCGTAAAAAGGACCTTTCGGGCCGGCAAGGTGGAAGCGGGTAGAGCAGTGTCTGAACTGCACTAGCTGTCTTCGCATATAGACTCTTCTTACCACTTCACATCAGGTGGTGTTGAGTTATTTGTCGTGCTTTGTATAAAAAAAATGTATTGTATTGATAAGGTTACCTGAAGTATAGTAAACGTGTTTTTCTTGTACCCTGATTTCGATTAGTTATATAAATTACGTCCTTTTATAAATTTCCTCTATTAAAACTTTCAAACTAATGCCAAGAACTCGTCTTCCCAAAGCATAGACTAAAGCATGATCCTCTTCAAGGGTCGATCGAGTCTCAAACAGGACATGCCCTTGAAACCAATCAAAAGAGGCTCCAAAGTGTGGGTTCGCTGCGATAGTAAAACGGGGTATTTGTTTGAATGTGAAATCTATACCGGTAAAACTGGACTGGGACCCAAAACAGGTTGTAAAAAACTTGTCAAAAAAATTTATAGAAGAAGAATTTGAGAAATATGTCACTTTTGATAACTTTTTTACTGACACTGCTTTGCTGCAGTACTTACATGAGAATGGCTTATTTGCAACTGAAACAGTCCGAAGGAATAGGTCTGATTTGCCGGCTATGGTAAAGACTAAAAACTTGAAATTATCCAAAGGTAAATTCAAATGGAGGACCAAGAATGATGTGGCAATCACAATATGGCAAGATACCAAAGAAGTTTTGATCAAATAGTACATTTTTATACGGGTATAGAGGCATCACTCCATACTACAAAATATATCGCGCTTAGCGATATCTGGTGATCTGAACCGATAGACAATCAAAAAATCTCATCAAAAAATTAAAATGTCATGAAAAATTTAAAACTGACAGGAACTGCTATGACGTCCTAGGTTCAAATATTAATACATAGGTCGCTACTCTAACTAAGTAATAATTTGGGCAAGATATTATAATATAAGTTATAGTAAGAATATTACTAACGACATAGGAAAAAAATATCAAAGTTGCCTAATTAAAAATTGAAGTAATTATTTTTTTTCAGTTTTATGAATAAAGCTTTATATATTATAAGCTTTATATATATATCTTAATGTCATTAAAGTTTTAAATATGTTTTGTTAATATTTTTCTAAGTCACTATTCTTTTATGGTTACAGCGTCATCTATCGACTTAGACCTGAATTTCTAACCCATTATAAGCCGACCAAATTAAATATCAGGTTAAACGAATGGTCTTAGTCGATACTTCAATGTTAACTGCAATTGATCGTATATGTATTGGTTATTTTAGTATGAAGTTATAACACCGTGGTTTTGATGCTAAGCACCGCTTTTCATCCTAAAGTGGGAAAAACTGTTGTTAAGAGAACACAAAAGGATGGGTCTAGCTCATCAATAAAATGTCGAAGAGCTATAAAAGAATATACAAAGCGATAGGGGTAGATCGCTTTGATCAAATCAGGGGGACAAATAGCGTAGGAAGAAGCAAACGTTGGTGGCTGCGAATTTTTTATTTCTATTTAGATGCATGTCTTACCAATGCTTTTATTTTATATTCACGTACTTCAAGAGTACGAAATCTCACCAATCTGGAGTTCTGTGTGGCTGTTGCCAGAGGACTTATTGGAGCTTACAGCAGCAGAAAACGGACATCAGCATTGGGATCATATATCTATGGTAAAAAAACTTGAGTATTGGAATCTGAAAATTATCAAAAAGTTCTCAATACTGTCCCATTTGAAGTACGTCACCAGGAAGTGGGTGCACATATGCCTGTATCATTGGAATCCTACAGGCGCTGAAAACTATGCAGCACAAAAAGCAATGACAAACGGAGCAAAATTAAGTACGAAAAATGCGATGAGCCACTGTGCATAGTACCATGCTTCTGGGCCCTTGAGTTCCACAAGCCCTGAAGGGCAGCGGGAACATTCTTCCCACCAATTTTTCTAGATTTTCCCACATGTTTTTCAGATTATATTATATGATCCTTTTTTATTGTCAATTAAAGATGACAAATCCATAAATAAAAGTTATTTTATTCAGCAGGATCTTTATGCCCTTTAAAGGGTTAATACAGAGTTTAATATTGGGTTTTTTGTGCCGAAGAAACATGAATGTGACGTTTGAATTGTTTTCATAATACTTCTAATATGTAACTTGATGGTGGAATCACAAATATAGACTTTTCTACTGCTATTGAAAATTTAATTTCCGAGAGGAATATAGGTATACATAAAAATTAATAGAAAAGCCACAAGATATGAAATGCAGATATGGTAGATTTTGTTGAATACGGATTTAATGGATGACTATGTTTAATGATGAAACCCCATATTGTACGTTTTTTAACAAATTTACCAGACTGATATAGTTTTATAAGTAACAGTAATAGACATTCCAGATTTCACTGCGTAGAGTAACAAACGAACAAATAAAAATAAGGCTGATTGTGAAGAAGAAGACTCAGAGAAACAGGCCGTTATCAGACAGTTTGATTCAGACAGTAAACCTGATGAGTTTATTGGCGAAGAATCTGCTGACTCTGCTGATGCAGAATGTATGTTTTGTCAAACACTTTTATCTGCGGATAGCAGTGGCGGAAACTGGATTAAGTGCATAATGTTTGGGCTCTGGATACATTATAATTGTGCTGATCTAAAGTTTGATACTTGGGTCTGTGACTTTTGCAAGTGAATTAAGAAATTCTTTTATTTATCAGTTTTTTTTATTTAAATTAATTTGATCTAATTTTGTTACTGATATGATGACTTAAGTTTATATTCCATAAATATATGGGTACCTATTCCATATTTGGTTAGTCATTTGTGATTTTGTTTTTTTGTGTTCGATTTTGTTTTAATAATTAATATATTTGTTAGAAGGCTGTTAATTATTACATATTACATTACGTAAGACTGATTACTAATAACATTAAACTGTTTTCATTTTTTATGAAGTTTTTTATTTATGTCCCTAAAACAAAATGGTATTCCATATTTGGTGACTTTCCTCTACATCTCAACAAACTGTCTTTTAGCAGTAGCACCTGTTGCAGTTGTCGCTGAGAATTAATGTACTCATTAAAAACGTATAACTTCGATTAAAGAATCGATCGAGAACGAAGCAAAATATAAAGAAAGACAATCAGATGGTAGAAAATCAGCAAACACTGCAAATGAGTTCGTTTGCGAGGGCCAACAAGATTCTCAGAAAAATTGAGGATCAACAAAAATCTCAGAAAAGGCAGTCAGATCTGGATACAGATGTAAAAAGTCAAAGGTATTCACCGCATCAAACGTAAAAATGTTTTTGTTTAAAGCACCAGATTACAGAGTGTGCATCTGGACCTCAAAGTAAGTTTTACTCTTGATAGTAAGTATTAACCTCTTTTTTGGGAAAATAACCTATGTGAACGTAAGCTACAACGTACTTTATTTTTGTTGCAGGTTATTCTTATTTTGGGCATTTTTAGTGCATGCCGATGTAACGGGTTACAAATAGTACAATAAAAGACGGAGAAATCATGAAGGTGTGTGACTTTACGTGATACTAAAACCAATATCGATTGCACATTTGTTATCAGAGATGAATCAGCTGATATAGTACAAAAAGGAAATAGCGCTTCGTCTCACAGATGTAAAATCAGACCGACTTTTTTCTAAATTACAAAAATAACAAATGCACAAAGCAAGTAATTGGAAGACACAAAATTTTCGCAATGCCAAAGGCAATTCTAACTATTTAAACTTGCCAAATCCGGAATATTATACTGGGTATTGCTTTCGTCGATCTTCAGCGACTCTTCTTGCTGATACATGTGCGAATTTAATTACACAAAACACATGGCGAATGGAAGTCCGACCGGCTAGCTGAAAACTATATAGAAGAATCTAAACCGGGTAGCTGAAAACTATATAGAAAATAAAAGAAGCATTACACGTAAAATCAACGAAAGTATCTAATCTCGACCATCGACCTCCCATAAAAGACACTATATACCTTTTAAGAGATGCATATAAAAATCAGGCATAGATTTTAATGATATCGAGAATTTTTAACCTAAGGAATTACTTCAAACTGGACTGTCACATGAGCAGTTTGATAATAGTGTTCTTTATGAAACTCCATCACTTTCCTTGGCTGGTTATCGCGACCTTGACTTATTTTACTGTCATTTTCTTTTTGGATTTGAATATTATTTATAAGTATTTTTCCTAATTTCAGTATTGAAATATTTAAGCACTTATCACTGTATTGTTTATTTTTTTATCATTTACAGCACGATTGAGGTTTGACGGTCAGCGCATGTCGCGCTCTCAGTTGGCGCTACGGAAGACCAGTGCTGTGACCCTCCAGGTTGCAGCATACGCTAAATAGTGACCATTACCTTATTACGCACATAAATTTTTAGAGTGCTCATTGTTTTTATTCTTATTTTTATAACTAATAAATATATTTTTTTTCATTGCATTAATTTTTCTGCTGCCTTTATATGGTGAACGAATTATAGTATACAACAAGATGATCTTGCTTTGCTATGACAAAATATGGAGTAAGTGTACGTGCGAAATTGATCGCCTTTGCATGTGTATAATGAAACTTTCACTACTCACAGGATACATTTTGGAATTCCAAACGAATTGTATGATAAATCCTATAATCTTGCACCAGTGCAATCTGTTGAAAACGATGATAGTAATGAACAGGTTCATTCGAATGAAGATATCGTGGCTGATTCTTTCGACAATGAATCACATCATAATTTTGTTGTTGAAAGGAATACATCTTTATTTATGTCCATTATGTGAAAAAATTCAAACAATATTTATCTTTCTCAAAAAATTATTATATCATGAAAAAGTAAGTCTGTGAATAAATCCGGAAGGAACTTGAATTGCACTTGACTGCAAAACACTGAGGAGTCAAAGAGATTTGTTAAACTGAAAACCTGAATTCAAAAGGTTTTATAGATTCAAAAAGCAATATAAACTTTGCCAATGAACCTCTTGACTGGCTTAAACACTTGCAATCGTCATTGGACATTGTGAAGGAGACCGCTTATGTTCGCGTAGCTTTGTGTAGACGCGAGGCTACATTGATTACAAACTTATACCGCATTCGAAACTTATGATCCAAAGTTTAGACAACTTGAATGATGGTTTGTCTCGTGGAAACTCTTAAGACAAGAATAAAAAACGACGACTGCATGTTGTTGCGGGAACCTCATCTTATTTTTATCACAGCCCTGATGATTTTTCAAATCAAGCCTATGATGATGTGTTTTACAAGCTTTCTTCTACAGAAATTGAAGAAGTAGTTTGCCTAATTGCAAAATTCAGCAGATGAACTGGTGCTAAGCATAGTACAAAATTGCAATTACCAAATACAAGAGCACAGTTGGTCTTGTATTGTTTGAAGGAAAAAATAGATCTTGGGCCACAAAAATAAATAAAATTCATGAAGATTGGAATCGGCTGTTGGAACCAGCAACTGATATCCCAAGCCTAGTGCTGTAGAAAAAGAAATGGCATTAATGACGACAAGAGATCTAGAGGGTTTGAGTGGTACCTGTAAATAATTATAGAAGTTTGATGTTTTAATGTTGCCATTATATTGATAATTACAAAACAACAAATAAATACCTAATTAAAATTAAATGAAAAATAATGTTTTATTTCCATTTCCCTAACTTAAATACTACTGTACATACTCATAGCCAGAACTCCATATAAACCTGAAACATCTCCTTTCTTACAATGTGATATGGTAGACAGACTGATCAAAAAACTTATGAATCTAATCTCATCTTATCTTATGTTCTTATAATTTATATTCATAAGATTTTTGATCAGTCTACACCATATCCACCACCTAGCCTACCACTTTTAGCGAATCACTATATTTCTGCTAGCAACTTCAATGATAGCATAATATTTACTACTTCTTATGAATATTTTACCTAAAATACTGTGCATTCCATTTCTTAGTAGCAGCCCACTTAGCACAACCTCCTCTTATAATAACAGGTATATTTTTCGATACATATTCTCTATGAAATTCCAAGGGCTCCAATTCATTTGTTTCTGCGACATCGTTGTCAAGATAGAGATCTAAGAAATTAAGATTATGAGTAATAAGTATAATAAGAGTAATAAGTAAGTGTAAAAATTATCTACAGTTAGCATTTTAGCTTTTACTGCACACATTGTGGCAGAGAATCTAATTTGAAAACTGATAAACATTTTTAGACTGCAATTCTACAAACAGTTACCAATCACTAGGTAGGTCAGAGTTGCAACCTAACTAATTTTGTTTAAACCTTAGTTTATTATTAAATCTGGTAAATTCAATTGGTTTGGTTAGGTTAGAACTGTGAGCTGAAAATTAGAAAGAGATTGTCATTTACTTTCGAAGCTCCGTACAACACGAATGAAGATTCGGTCAGTGTTTGTCGTAGCATTCTTTCTCACGTAATAATTCTCAGTAACAGTTCAGTCAACTGTTTGTAGGTATACCTAATGTTACTCTAGCTGTTACTTTGCATTTGTGCAAATTATATGAGGTATACCCTATCTGTTTACTTCAGCAGTTAATGTGCAAGTTAATAGAGCGATAGCAAACAATTCTTTATTATAATTTAATTGTAGTAAGAAAATATTTACCCGAGCTTTCTTCATTGAGAACCGTAAAAGCTTTGTTGATTTTATCCATCTTTAGTAATTCTCCTTGAGTGTCGTTCGGTTTTTTATCAGATAAGTACCTACTTAGGTCATAAATCACTGTGTGGTTATTTTCAATAATTGCATTAAACTTTACACACAAATTATTTTAGACATTTATAACCTAAACACACTGTAAACAAACGGTCGCGTTTTGAGATCGAGAGTGATCGAGTGATCGAGAGAGCGGAGAGAGCACAGATTAGATTAGAAAGACATAAGACGAAGATATTGACCTGCACAGATAAGAAATAAATCTTTGATTCCGCGCGAACTAAATGGTGGAAATCACAGATAGAATATCACATGGTCTACTTTAGTGACAGCTGAAAGTAGCTGTCACTCATTATACCACGGGGGCGCGTTTCAAGCCTACGACTTTTTACTCTTAGGCCGGGGCGCGTTCCGAGCATACACTCCAAACACTCCGAGCTGTTTTTGGTTTTGCTCTAAGGTGTGTAACGACTCAAGTTGTTTTTATAACCTCAAATTTTGACGTGGACTTCCATCATTTTTTTTTTATACAACTAGATGACAAACAAGGTGACGGCCCTCCTGATGGTAAGCGGTTACCGCCGCCAAAAGACACCTGCAATAAATAGGAAAAATCACTTGATATTGCAGGTGCGTTGTCATCCTGGGGCCTAAGATGAAATGCCGTCCATGCCCAGAAATTACACTGGCTACCTTTCCCTTCAATCCGAAACACAGCGAACTGTTTCACGGCTGAAATAAGAAAGGCGGTGGTACCTACCCAGACGACCCTACGTATGTAGGGTCGTCTGGGTCTACCACCTATCATTATCTAAAGGCTTCCATTCCGCATTAAATTTTCTGTATTAAGTATGTATTTAAACTTTTATTCATTTTTAGTGGAAGTAAACTCAAAATAAGAAGTGCCTTTTTTGATATTTTACATACCCCATCTCATTTGACGGATGTTATGACGTTTGAAACGTCAGAGTGTTTTGTTAACCACTCTGACGTTTAAAACGTCATATGTATTAGTGACCATCCGTCAAATGAGATGGAATATGTCAAATCTCAAAAAATTCTTATTTTTAGTTTACATTAAATAAAAGTTGAAATACAGTCTTAATACAGAAAATTTAATGCAGAAGGAAGAGTTCGTATTAGTTTTATATAATGATTGAACTCCTTGTCATTTGAGGGTATAAAAATAACTTGTGTCGTTCCACACCTTAGAGCAAGACAAAAAACAACTCGGTATGTTTGGAGTGTAGGACCCCAGGGGTCCGTTCCGAACCTCAAATTTTAATATAATATTATAATATTAACCATCAAAATTGATCGCCAAAAAGTTGCAACTCTCCGAGGCTCGGAACGGGGTAGTTGTGACAGCCAAACGTCATGCCGAAAGGAACGGAACGGCCTTAAGGCGATACCGTGGCGATACCTCGTCGGAACTAGCGACACCACTTGATTTATATCAACTGTGGTAAATATAGAACATAATAAACAAAAACGCTTTAGTGAATGACTAAAGAATGGTATTTGTAATTTTTTGGGATGTGTTCGGTATAAGATATTCCTCTACATGTAACCTATTTTTTCATTACTGCCGAAAGTGGCCACTTTTAACAATAATCAAAAATTTGGTTACTTATAGGTAAAATGAAAATGAAAATGAAAATATCTTTATTCAATTAGGCCCCCCAAGAAGCACTTTTGAATCGTCAACAAAAAAACCCTTATGTCTATCACATAAAAATAATATTAACTAACTAACAATTACATTATGTTTGTCTCACTGTCTTATCTGGATCTACGTAAGCTAAGAATGTTATAATGTCTGTCTATCGGTCTGTCTGTCGGTCCGTCTGTCGGTCCGTCTGTCCGTCAGTCTGTCTGTCTGTCTGTCTGTCTGTCTGTCTGTCTGTCTGTCTGTCTGTCTGTCTGTCTGTCTGTCAGTCAGTCAGTCAGTCTGTCTTTCTGTCAGTCTGTCTGAATTTACACCGGTTCCAAAAGTTGAACTACCGAGAAGATTCCGGCAACAAACTCGTGTAGTCACTCTTTTCAATTATTAAGTTACAATGTTTAATTACACAGTAATGGTATTTAGCAGTGCAGTGTCGCACAGAGTATAAAAAAAGGTATATTAACGTACCAATAAGTACCTAATGACAAGCATATTTACTGTATTTAAAGGCTGTCCGACAATGCACCATCACAATATAGGTATTACAATACACAAAGGTCAACAATTAATATACAAAAACCTAATAAAGCCAATCATCTTTCATTAATTTTAAACACTTGTCTGACCACGTCATTACAATAATAATTGTATTGTTTTATATATAATATCATATAATGCCATATACCTCAAAAATCCCTCAAAAATGATACTATTGATGAATATGTAGGTAAATTATTACAAAATCAAGGAAGCTTAGAGATGACCATTTCCACTAGTGGCACCTGTTCACAAGTATGACGCATGTGCCAGCCATCGCTCCGCTCAACCATATTATAGGGAACGGAGCGACCCGGCACACGACGCCACCACCGCAGAAACTTATAGAGAGCATGACATCTTCCAGCAACCAGAACCAGAACCAGAAAATCAATGAAATGCTATTGGTGGAAATAACTATATGACACTATAAGTTACAACCAAGCATTTTTGTCATTTATATAAACGTTAATAGTATAGTAACCTTTGGACATTAGAATTTTCTTAATGTGAATTTTAAATTTGTCAAATGGCAAGTCTAGTACGTTATTAGGAATCTTGTTATAGTAAAGTATGCTTTGACCCATAAAAGTATTAAAAACTTTATGCAGTCTTAGAGACGGTAAGATCAACTACTACTAAGACACAGCGATGTACATCGCTGTGTCTTAGGTAGGAATTTAAATTTTGACGCACAAAAATTATGCAAGCATAAATATATTGAGAAGCCACTGTTAGTATATCTATTTCTTTAAATACGTCTCTAAGAGATGTTCGAGCAGCAAGGCAGTAGATTGCTCTAATTGCACGTTTTTGCAAGATAAATACCGTTTCAATGTCTGCTGCTTTACCCCACAGAAGAATACCATACGACATAATACTATGGAAGTAACCAAAGTAAACCAAGCGCGCCGTGGCAATATCAGTATATTGCCTTATTTTTCTAATAGCATAAGCCGCGGAGCTAAGTCTACTACAAAGTGTTGAGGGTTCTACTGGAGTTTCGCATCGATTGTAATGCCTAAAAATGTGGTGGATTGAATTAAATTTAGCGACTGATTATTTAATTTAATGTTTGTATCGACTTCCCTAACATTAGGTAAAATAAATTTAATACATTTAGTTTTCTTTGCATTCAATTGTAAATTGTTCACACTAAACCAATTCATTACTTGAGATAGCGCATAGTAGACACTTTATACAAGATACATCTTTAAAAATTACAAATACCGTTCTTTAGCAATTCTCTAACGCGTTTTTGTTAATTATGTTCTAAATTCTCCATAATTAATAACAATCAATTGGTGTCGCTAGTGTGCACGAGGTAGCCCCTTAAAGTAAAAAGTTGTAGACTTGGAACGCGCCCCAGGGCACTCTGTCTACACCTCAGATGGTCTACGCACGGGGCACAGGGCAGCGTTGCCAGAAGGTTACTTTTGTAACCTTTTAGGTGATTTTTAACTCCAAAAGGTTACTGCTAGGTTACACTACTCAAAAGGTTACTTTTAGGTGATTTTTTGAAAGTAGAATTCATTCATAATTTCTTACATAAAACCTGAGTCAAACAGAACGCTCTTTTATTTATTTATCAGTCAGTTAGCTACCGCTAAACTTTATTTGTAGAGTGTTTGTAGTGTAGTGTCGAATTTGTGGCAATTTCTGGTTTGTATGAAAAGCTAAGAGTAGTCTTATTCAACAATAATACTGGTTTTCTAAAAATCCTCTGATAACTGCCAAATATTTTCGCCTTGAAAGTATGTATGAAAAGTCGAGCGACGTAAACGCTTTTGATTTGTTTTGATAGGTATTGTTTCTGTAAATTAAAACAATCGATCGACATGTACCTATTCTATCAACTATTAATACCTTCCCACTGAAAAAAATATGAAAGGTTACTTTTCACACTAAAAGGTTACTTTTTTATGTACTTTAGGTTACTTTGACTAGACCCGGCTGGCAACACTGGCACAGGGCATTCTTTAGACATTTTAATGGCGTTGGTCAAGATTTTTATTTTAATGATAAACATTTTATTATACCTAATTGAGCACAAACTGAACTCAATTCATACAAAAAAAAACTTACTTTCTATAAGTTTCCTATAAATTTCTATAAGTTTACAGCATTAATTTCATGTAACCTAGTACTTTCGGTGGAACCTTATATCCCGGGCGTTTTATTTTTGTACAATTAGATGACAAACAAGCTGACGGCCCACCTGATGGTATAAGCGGTTAGATGACATTATTGCAATTAAGATTATATAAAACGCTAGGGGTGTTTTGGCGGGTTTTTGTGGCGTCAGTCAAAATTTTTATTACAATAATTAAAAATTGTGTGGGAGCGAACATTGAGTCATAAAAGTGGCGTAGTTTTATTATTCAAGTGTTTGTGTTGACGTGCAACTAAAAGATTATTACAAATATAAAAGGTGTATAAAAGAAGTGATTATAGTGTGAAATACTATGAGAACTTTTTTGTAGTTATCCACCTCATCAAGTAGCACATAAAGTGACTGTCATCCATCATATACTTCATGTCAAATACTCCCAAGAAGTATTGAAATGCGTTACGCCAGCATTTTAATGCCATAAAAAAAGAAATAAAGAAATACTTAAGACATGGCTGTATGGGTATTAGTTCCCTTTGCCTTACCTTTATAGGGAGAATTAACAAAAAAACGGTAGCTTTTGCCCGCGACTTCGTCCGCGTATAATTAGTTTATCGCGAAAAGTATTCCAATCGCTAATTAGTATATTAGTAGGACGGCCTCCCACTAGATGGACAGACGACCTGGTCAGAGCATACAAAATAGGAAGGCGTCCCACTAGATTGACAGACGATGGTCAGGGTCACAAAGTAGGACGGCTTCCCACTAGATTGACAGAAGACCTGGTCAGGGTCGCGGGGTCGTCCGTTCTCTACATTAAACCCAGTCTTATGGACATCCTCTGGATCCATCTCGACTTGGTAGAACCCGCTCACGAGATCTAGGGTGGTGAAATATTGACATTTTCCCAATTTGTCTAGTACGTCAGTAATATTGGTAATCGGGTATTTGTCGTCAATGGGTGATACGATGACATTACAGTTACCGTACTTATATTAGTTAAGTTATGCCACAAAAAATATACAATTGTATTAGAGCCGATTATACTTTATATCCCCGTTTTGCTAAACCGGCCTTATTAGGTAATAAGGGCTCAAGGTCAAACTGTTACGGTTGATTTGCTGTAAAATTAAGTTAAATAATTAGGTATGTATGTGATGTATGTCTACGTAGGTTGCGTAAAATACAGAGGCTGTAATTTATTTATCTTTCCTAGGTACTTGGAAAAATATTTCTTTTCCGCGAAAGAAATAATATGAAGCATCCACCGTTAACGATGTAAAAAATAAACGAACAATATAATTAGAAATAAGAGAGTTTTAATAAATTATTATTCAAGGTTCATAGAACCATACAATAAAATATGAGTAGCATTTTTTACGACAGATATTTTATAGGCATTGGCTTTTTTAAAATTCCTCTAATAGGAGGCACAGAACTCTGTAAGAAAGGCTGTTTCGGTTCCGGCGGAGCTTCCATGGGAGGTGCTGGTTCACGTGGTGATGGCATAGGTCTTGATCTCCAGAATGCCCGAGGCATGAATGTGTAAGAGGAATCAATCGCTGTCACTGTACAAACAATACCATTATTTCCTTTGAATTATTATTATTATGAAGTAGAAATAGAACAGACTTTTGATTTGACGGCGAAGCATTTCACTTCACAGTCAGAAACATAATAATAAATTAACTGGCCCGGAAAACTTCGTACCCCATCAGAAGCAATAAAATTTAATATCAATATCGCTTTAAAAAATGGAGATTGGTGGTAGAAAGGTGAACATTTAGTTTTTTGAGATTTTTTTAATGCCAAATAATAATAATAGTAAAAAATTGTCTAATAAATAAATAAAAAATCTGGAGAGGGCCACCCTTATCCTATTTTTAAAATCATATCATATTAAAATTTATATTATATAATTTTATACCTCCACCCATATCCTTAATTCTTAGGAGACTTGCAGATATAGCGTGTTTGGGCTCTTATGAAAAGTCTCAATAAGATGGTGTTAGATAGATGATTAATGAAGCCAGGGGTTACTTAAAATCATTTTTTTTAAATAACAGTCGGAAAGTCGTCACAATCTTTGTCGTTCCTAACATGAAATTTTCATGTTAGGAACGACAAAGATTGTGATTGTGAAATATCTAAATATTCCTTCCATTACATACTAGCTGTCGTAATAAATTCCCTAATGTACATTTAAATATGTGCATTGTAAATAAGTCCTTTACTTCCTTAGGTAATTTATCTAAGACATGTTTCATCTCAATCGGGTGGGTAGAACCAGAAATACAGCTTCACCTCTCCGCAGTACCAATCTTCATACATCGAGGAGGTCATTCAAAATGGTCGTCACGGGAAGTAACAATTTTATAATAGTGTCGACACGGAGCCGCATTCGAAATATGCTACACTGCGACGTTGCCATTCTTATCGGTATCCGATTAATAACAGATACTCTGAGAGGTACCCCTATTATTACGGTACCGGTTAGGCCTGTTGATATATCGGTCGCGTGTAACCGCTACCGTAAAGTATAAGATATCTTTATGAGTCACTGCATTCGGGTACCATTTATAATGATACCCGAATAATGTGTTACCGCTACAAGCGGTTTTTCAATCCCTGCATGAAAATGGCGGACATTATCAAATGGTGCCACATGCGCGTGTTGAAAATGAGAACTTAATTACATCTTTCATCTCATTTTCTCTTTGGCATTAAAATGAGACCATTGTATTGAGCTAAAGCGCTTCCAAAAATTCATTCAGCCTATTTATTCTCATAATGTGAATCTCCTTGGTGGAATTCTTATATATATTAAAGGAAATAAAAAAAAACCGCAAAGAATACGCACGGCGCCATACAACGGAGCGTGCGGTAAAACAGGTATTTTGGTGTGAGTACCTATTTTACCGCACGCTCCGTTGTATGGTGCGTAATATTTAACTTGCGAAGTGCGAACAATGTATACAGGTTTCGTAAATGCATTTTTTGAGCAAATGTGCTGAAAACATTATTATTAGATGTTAGAATGGGAAGACTGAAAAGTAATTAAATAAATAAAGTAAGAAGGCGAATAAAAAACGCGAGTTAAATCCGGTAAAGTGGTTTTAATGAAAATTCTCTAAATCGTCCAAAACTTTAATTTATCTTTATATATTTTATCGTAATGGTATTTCACGCGTTATAATAACATTAAACGTCCTGAGTTTTATTTTATTTTGTCTAAAGTTCCTAGGTAGGTAGGTTATATTAAAACAATTAAACTCACTTTTAGGTTTCTGATTAGAGAACTCTGTGATGGACAGGGCACTCTGGGCTCTTGGCCCAGGTAACATGTTCAGCTCGAAGAAATCATCGACACCTGCAAATAACTCAAATGAACAATATAAGTTAATCTATTTTAGCGCTATATACTTTCATGGTTCAAAAGAAACACAAAACATAAAGCGCTAGTAGCGAATTACGCTACCACGTGATTAGTGAATAGGTATTTATATTATTTACGAACACGCAATCACTAATCGTCGGTGGGCGTGCAAGACCGCGTAAGAGCAGTTTGCAATACCGCGTATTTACAAAAGTCGCAAAATTGAAATACCTAGTATCGCGCCAGCGGGCTCTTAGCGCTGATTCGCTTATACCAGATTCCCATTAAACAACACCCAGACAAATCCTAAACAAGTCAAAGAAATGAGTAGAAATATCCAAGATATTATCTTTTTTCTTCCATCCTGTGAAATAAACAAAAAGCACATATATTGCAAACTGCTCTTACGCGGTCTTGCACGCCGACTGACAAAATGTATATTAGTATACGAAATGCAGCCTCTTGGAATATAAGAAATACAAAAATTCTCTCTACTCTTGAGATATCTTTATCTTTGCGAGAGGATTCCTAACGTCGAAACATCATAAAATAACCATTTCTGCCGCTCACTTCGCTCGAATACAAACTTAACCGCTCACTCTTTACTCCATCCCTACTTGTTGTTAAATACATTTTTTTATTACGTAGGTAGTCTATTAACTTTTGGATGATAAATAAAATGTCTCAGATACAAAACAACCAGACAAAGAGGCTATACCTTGTTGTGTCATTTGCAGCTTATTTTTCTCGTGGAGCTGACGAAGTCGCACCGCCTTATCGAAACTTTGGAGGAATGTCTTCGACGTGTTATGTATCACTACCGAGTCTAGCACCCCTGTTGACATAGAAAAGAAACATAAAAACCGGCCAAGTGCGAGTCGGACTCGAGCACGAAGGGTTCCGTACCATTATCTATAAATAAGCGTCTACCTGTTACCAATATCAATATCGAGCAAAAACAAGCAAAAAAACACGTTTGTTGTATGGGAGTGAATACTTATGAATATCTTAATATAATTGCCTAAGAGCGCTCAGCAGCGAAGGTGAGTGTGAGAAATTGAGAATAACATTATTATTATTATTACATACGTAGTTGAGAACATCTAGCGATGATAGTTTCCTTGTAACGATGTTTTTTGGTCATAGGGTTACCAATGAAATTGACGTCAACGAGGTAAAGCAACATACATAAATGGTCAGCTACAGCCTAAGAAGGAAAGAAATAGGCAAAATATTAGTTTAATTACTAGGCTAAATTTTAAATTAAGCTGAACTTTAGTGTAATACAAACGCAGCTTATCGTATTTATCTATTTTTTTTAATATTTTTATTCATCTATTACATTTTATGTTTGTAAGTTTGTGAGTTTGTTTGTAGGAAGTAATCTCTGGAACTACTGGACCTATTTATTTGACGTATGAAGATAGTTGAAGGCTCAGGGAAGAACTCACGATAGGATAATAAAACTATTGGCGCGATAACCTGATTCTACGCGGGCGGAGTCACGGGCAAAAGCTAGTTAAACTCTATCTTACCTGATAGTCTTCTAAGTTGTTTTTCTTTGCAATTAATACTTCAAGCCGCCTCAATGCCTTCGCCCAAGCCATATCTGTGATCTTATTCTCCGACACATTCAGTATCCTCAAAGAAGCCTGTGAACACAGAAACGCCAAATACCAAGGTAGTATGTAATGCACTCTAAAATATGAGTCACAAGTTCACAACATAACCCTGACGATAGTTAGATATGAATATTTTCATAATAATTATCTTTGTATCTGTAAAAAGCCAAATATTAGACACAACATTTTTATAGGTATGTAAAAAATGGTAAAATCTATTCTGTTTATTAAGTATATTATTGTGATTGAGAGTCGTCAGGAGGAACGGACAAAAGGTAAGATTTTAAGACATTAGGTCATCATTATCATCAGCTTACAATAGTCCACTGATGTACATAGGCCTTTCCTCCGGCTAGCTTCATCCTGTTACTGCCAGCCACTTTGCGGAGATCGTCGCTCCACCGAGCCTGAGGACGGCCCACACCGCGTTTGCCCATCCGCGGTCTCCATTCAGATCACGCACTTACCGGTTTTGGCGTTCTACCTAGAAAGGATCATAAAACCAAGGCAAGGCAAGGATGCAATACATAATGTACTACCCGTCACACACCTACCGGCGTGAAACAGAAAGAACGCCCGGTAAGCAACCCACCGGCCGACGTCGCCGGTCTGTGGCCGCACCCGGTAAGAAAGTGGCGGGGCGTTACGTACAAGCTTCGTATATCGTCACACACAGCCCGTTTTCAAACCGCGGCGCCGGCGATTTTGCTTCAGTGTACAAAAATCTACTCTTTGTTCAGTACGCCTGTAGCTAGTGTGCGCCTGAGTGTAGTGTCGTGGCCACTCGTGGCGGAGCTCGGAGTTGAAAAAAAATAATAATGGCGGAATCGACAGAATCCCTTAATTTAAACATAAAAAACCCGTGTTTGTGGAATATGCGAATAAAAGATTACCATTTCAAACTCAAAGACCTAGTTCATCAAATGATTTGAATGATAGCAATGTTTGTATGATGAGTCATGGGTGTTTATTATATTTATTTAGTATATATTTCTAATATTTATAATACATATTATTATCAATATTTCTCCGTTATCTAGTATCCATAACACAAGCTCTTAATGATGCTTACTTTGGGCTAGAAAAAAAAGGTGTGAGTGCATGAATATTATTATTATTTTACAGACATTCTGTGAAATTTAAAAAAAAACTGGGTATTTTCTTAATTTTACTCGATTTGTATAGAATTATACTGCTGCCACCTATGGGCGGGAGTACCTTAAACCGTTTGACGCAATTTAAAGACGCGCAATGAGAATTGTCGACGATACCGAGCTCACAAGCGGTATTGAACCTTTAAGCCTAAAGAGAGATTTTGCTACCTTACGTGTGTTCTACCGTTTGTATAACGGGGTGTGTTCTGCCCACGGCCTCTTTCTACCATCGCACCGCTCGCCATCGGCGGCAGGGAATTCATCCTCACAAGTTGGATTCAAAATGGTCTCGTACTGTGCGGTTTCAGAGAAACTTTCTCCCGCTTGCGCTTAGGTTGTGGAATGAGCTCCCTGCAGAGGTTTTCTCGAACGAGTACAGCATGGAGTTCTTCAAAAAGGGCTTGAAAAGGTTTTTACAGGGTCGGCAACGCGCAAGTAATACCCCTGATGTTGCAAGCATTCGTGTGGGCTACGGTAACCGCTTACCATCAGGTGGGCCGTATGCTTGAATGCCACCATAGTAAGTAGTACAAAAAAATAAAAATAAAAATGGCATTCTTGTAGCCTGTATAACTTTAATGGATAAACCCATTACGTTATACGTATATTCATTCATTTAATATAAAGGTTAATAAAAGGTATACATACTAGTACTCTCTCGGCAAGCGCTAGATAACGACTGAACGCCATATAAGAAAGCCCGGTGACCGGTGTGTGTGACGATAAACCCGGCTTTATGATCCTTTCTAGGTAGAACGCCGGAACCGGTAAAGGTCTATTCACACATATCAGACAAGCCACAGTTCCGGCACAGATCCGGCACAGTTCCGTATCAGTGCGAAATATTATTTCATACATTATCTATGAACGTATCTCCACTTGTCCGTTCAGTGACGGCTCAGTGCTCTCAGTGTCCGTTCCGGCGTGGTTCCGGCACGGAAGGTATCGTCGACAACGATATTTTTTGTCGGACGGACCGATCACGGACAGATCACTGACGGATCTCGGACGCCGACATCAACAAAAACAAAATAGAGGACGAGCGATTAATAGAATTGGTTCGTGAAAATAGAGTTTTATCTCTATTTAGAGATGATTTATCTCATGCAAAGTATATGGATACGAAATACAATCACGATTGACGACGGACACGTTTTCACTGAAGCTCCGTGAACTGAGCGGGCACTGACATGTGTGAATTGAATCACTGAAGCACTGATACGGAACTGTGCCGGATCTGTGCCGGAACTGAGGCTTGTCTGATATGTGGGAATTGACCTTAAGTGTGTGACCGCGCTCAGCTTACTAATCCGGTGGACTTGTCGATATCCTTAGTTCTCTGTCGGATCACGTCATTCCGAATTCGATATTTCAGAGACACTCCTAGTATGGCCCACTCCATAGATCGCTGAGCGCCTCTAAGATTAGGTCAGCTTATTCAGGTTAAAAAATTCTAATGATAATAATTGAGACTTACTTACGCCGATAGAAATAACCGTTTTCGGATCAAAGCACAAGCCGTCCGCGTTATTTGTGCTCTGTTTCTCAATATGTAATTCTTCCAAGTACTTTAAGCTCTCCAAATTCTCCACAACGCTTATGCTATTGTTCCCTACATATAGCTTTTTTAAGTTATACAACTTTTGTATGCCTTCTATCTTGGTTATTTTATTCCATTGTAAATGCAAGTGTGTAACGTTATACATAAGATCGATATTTTCTATTTTTGTTATGTGATTGTTGTGGTAGTAAGCATAAATGATGTTATTTGCGTACTTCGGTTTTGGCTGTAAACAAATAATAACATTAAAATTAAAAAGTCATTTAATTGCTTCACTTTCACCTCATGCAAAATATTGTAAATGCAATTAGGTGGTAGGCCCGTATGTAGGGTCGTCTGGGTTGGTACCACCGCCTTTCTTATTTCAGCCGTGAAACAGTTCGCTGTGTTTCGGATTGAAGGGAAAGGTAGCCAGTGTAATTACTGGGCATGGACGGCATTTCATCTTAGGCCCCAGGATGACAACGCACCTGCAATATCAAGTCATTTTTCCTTGTTATTGCAGGTGTCTATAGGCGGCGGTAACCGCTTACCATCAGGTAGGCCGTCAGCTTGTATGTCATCTAGTTGTATAAAAAAAAAGTGCAATATTTCAATTTACTCTAATAAATTCCTATAAGTCCTGTCTACTCAACGACCTTAAGTATGTACTTACAATACTGGTAAGACATTTTTCATGCATAAACAAATGTGTCGGTCTTCGGAAAGTTTCTTTGTTTTTCAATCTCGCTATTTTTTTAGCTTGCCTTTTCATATTGTCTTCACTTTCATCAAGAAATTCCAATTTAGTTAGATCATCCATTTTAGATGTGCTTTGAAACCTTGTTAAAAATTATATATCGATCAAATAATTTTCGAAAATAGCGCTTCCAAAGAGAATGTAATCCACAGAATACTTTTACACACTTTTACTTCGTTCACAGATTCGAGTTATGTATATTTACGATAACTGCTTTTTAGGGGTCGGGACTCCATAGTAACCAAATAACAAACTTTTAATCTAACATTACTTAGCAATGTAACGAGAAATTATTGATGCTACCAATAAAAAGATTGCACTAGGTAATTGTTGCACTTTAATGTAGATAATATTAAGATTTCGATTGTGCTACTTTTTGTTAAATGAGGTTCAATGCTAGTCATTTAAATTTATAGTTTGTAGGAATTGACATGTGGTGTTGCTTAGTAACGTATCGGTGTTATTTGGTTGATGTCAAACAGTTAAAATATATTATTCCTATGTTTTTCGTTTTTCCATCTACAGCCTCTGAATTAACAATTTAATAGGTTACGGGCCCAGGTGCGCTATAAAATGGAAGGTTTGTCCACGAAATTTCCAATAGGACTATTGGATGGCAGTAACTGGCCGACCTGGAGGTACAAAGTCTCAATACTACTAAGCAGTTGTGAACAAGCGCTAGAAGTATGTGAAGGCACAGTACGACAACCAGTGCTACAGCCTGAAGGTGGTGATGCACAAGTCGCAGCTTATGAATTAGCTCTCGCTAAATTTAAAAATGCTGACAGATGCGCTCTCCTTATACTCACCAATAACATGAGGGATGACATTTTACCAAAAGTAATGAGATTTAAGACAGCAAATGAAGTTTGGAGAGAGCTACATCGATTATATGATGGCGAATCTGAAAATAGAGCTTACCAACTTTGCCTCGACTTTTTCGGGTTCAAGCATAATCCGAATGATAACGTTTCTACTCTCACGTCGAAGTTGAAAAATATCTGGAGTGATTTGAATGCTGAAATAATGAAGGAAGAAGCAAACGCGGAGCTACCTGAGATGATGCTCATCTGTAAAATTTTAGACTCTCTTGACGAAAAATTTTTTGCGTTTAGATCAAGCTGGCTTTTGATAAATAAGAAAGACAGAACTATTGAGAACTTGACGACCAATCTCTGCACCTACGAAAGGTCTTTGAAAAGTAAGGAAGAAGGTCAAGGGGCTCCTGAAGTTTTAGTTGCTAAAGATTTTGTGAAGAATAAGAAGAAGAAAGATGAAAATGTGAAATGCAACTACTGTTCAATAGTTAGACATAGAGTTCGTAACTGCCGAAAATGGATTAAGGATGGAAAGCCGCCAAAGCCTAGTAGTGCAGATAGTTCACCATCAACTTCACAAATTCAAACTATTACACTGATGGTTAATGCTTGCAGTGACAAACAACCAGTTGATAGAGAATCATGGTTTGTGGACAGTGGAGCAACCAGGCATGTGACAAATAGAAGAGATATTTTTCATACGTTTCGTGAATTCGAGTCAGATCACACAGTTGTAACTGCAGATGGCTCATCTATTTCTGCTGCAGGTAACGGAACTGTGGTTGTAGAGTCGAATGTCAATGGCCAGAAATGGAAAATTATTCTAGAAGACGTGTGGCTAGTACCATCACTCACAAAAAACTTGTTCTCAACACTGACTGCCCAAGACAAGATGCAGAACAGTATTTTTAAGTCTACTGCTAAACAGTGCCAACTTGAAATAGATGGCATCCCAGTAGTGGTTGGAACAAGAGACCTTAAAGGAGGACTTTACAAGCTGAATTTGCAAACAGTCACTCCAAAGAAGAAGACTTTAGAAGTAAATATT
Organism: Nymphula nitidulata; assembly: GCA_947347705.1. Classification (NCBI taxonomy): domain Eukaryota; kingdom Metazoa; phylum Arthropoda; class Insecta; order Lepidoptera; family Crambidae; genus Nymphula; species Nymphula nitidulata. Next base: position 8,266,769 of record OX374639.1, read on the forward strand.
CTCTCAAGTAATTCCAATATGCTTCAGCTCTATCATGAACGTTTTGCACATCAAGATAAGAGACATGTGCAACAACTTGTCAAAAGAGAACTGGGCTTAGACCTAGCATTAGATGAAACAAAATGTGTGGGTTGCATATATGGAAAAGCACACAGGCTTAAATTTGGGACAAGACAAAGAGCAACCAAGCCCGGTGAGTTGATACACGCCGATGTATGTGGACCCTTTCCTCTAAGCGGTTCAAAATATAGATACTTTGTTGCATTCAAAGACGATTACTCAAGTTACCGCCACGTTTTCTTCTTACGACAAAAATCCGAAGTTAAAGACAAGTTGATTCAAATGCTCAATGAATCTCAAACTGCCGGACATGTGGTACAAACGTTGTTAAGTGACAATGGAGGAGAATTCGACAATGAAGCAGTCAGAAGAATTCTGAACAACCGCGGCATACAACAGAGACTAACAATGCCATACACACCGGAACAAAACGGGTGCAGTGAGCGAGAAAATCGCACTCTAGTCGAAGCTGCGAGGTCAATGCTGCACGCCAGAGAGGAGTTGCCACAATTTCTATGGGCTGAACTTATAAACACTGGCGCTTATGTGCTGAATCGCACTGGAACTACCAGACAGAAAAACAAAGTGCCATTCGAGCTTTGGTATGGTAAGAAGCCAAAGATAAGTCACTTGCGTATAATTGGTAGTGAGTGCTTTGCCCATATACCTAAACAGAAGCGACAGAAGTTATGTAAAAAAGCGATGAAAGGGAAACTCATTGGCTACGAAAACGATGATGGTTATCGCATCTGGACTCCAAGTGGAACTATCAGATCCAGAGACATCACCTTTGAAACTGATATTGAATACAAAATTTCAACTTCGATTACCAATAAGCCTTCTGATGTAGAGGGAGATCATCATAGGGTAGATAATGAGCGAAATGTTGTCGATCCAACTGATGTACCTGATACGGAAAACGAACTTGCTCTAGAGGGAGAACTGGAAGAAGATGAGATAGATCAAGCTCGAGAAGAAGAGTTTCAAGACGCCATGGAATCTCCGATAGTTCAAGAACCAGATTTGCGCACATACAATCTTCGAGACAGAAGCACTCTATCGCGACCAAAGAGATTAGACGATTATGTTTGCATAATGGATAATGTCGATGACTCACCTGAAACATTCAAAGATGCTATGAGCAAAAGAGACAAGAGTGAATGGCTCACAGCAACGAAGAATGAAATAGCATCACTTGAAGAGGTGTGGGATATTTGTGAATTACCCAGAGATCGGGAGGCCTTACCATGCCTATGGGTATTTTGTATCAAAAGGAATCGAGAATTCCACAGACGTAAGAAGCATATTAGGCTCCGCCACTTCTTTGTCAGAGAGGCTGTTCATAATGGTGACTTAGAAGTGATGCATGTCAGCTCCGAGGATCAACTAGCCGACATAATGACGAAACCTCTGCCAAGACCTAGATTTCAAAAGCTAAGAGCAGCACTAGTATTAAACCAGAGGGAGTGTTAAATGAGGTTCAATGCTAGTCATTTAAATTTATAGTTTGTAGGAATTGACATGTGGTGTTGCTTAGTAACGTATCGGTGTTATTTGGTTGATGTCAAACAGTTAAAATATATTATTCCTATGTTTTTCGTTTTTCCATCTACAGCCTCTGAATTAACAATTTAATACTTTTGACTAGGTAAATACATGCAGTAACCGATACTGAGAGCTCCATTTTTCTACCGCACTTATATAAAAAAGCAATTAAGCTGTTTTATGTGCGGTGTCTCGTGATCGTCAACAAATGTTTGTACTCATCATACAAACATGGGCTCCTACCGCGTTTTGAGCCCGTAGCCTCTGCCCCCTTATTCTCAACTGTCGGATCACGGATTCGATTCGAAAAGTCACATGCCGTCTCGCTTTGACGCAGCGCGATAAAAAGTGACAGGTATAGAGTTTCCGAAATTCGAATTCTTTCCGACAGTTGAGAATAAGGGGGCTGGCCGAGTAACCTGTTTATCAAGGAGTACAAACCACTCGGTCAGCTGGTCGTCAATTATCATGTGAATTTGAAATGAAAGACGGTGAGAATTTTCATCATGGTTATTCACCTTAGCAACGTGGGGGTCATGCATGGCGTCATGTAGTTTGCGCCAAACTCTCCCGAGATGTATTGAAATGCAATTCAATGCAATAAATAACGATATAAAGAAAATACTTTTATGAATAGCTCAAAAGGTCTTAAAATCAGAGCCGTAAATTAAACATTAAAAATATATTTTAGGTGTTTGGCGGGTGGCGTCAGTGGAAATTTTTATTACGTTAATTAAAAATTGAGTCGGAGCGAACATTGAGTTATAAAAGCGGCGTAGTTTTATTATTCAAGTGTTTGTGTGGACGTGCAACTAAAAGATTATTAGAATAAATATGATTGTGATGTGAAATACGATGAGAATTTTTTTGTGGTTATCCACCTCATCAAGTAGCACATAAAGTGACTGTCATCATATATTTCGTGTCAAATACTCCCAAGAAACATTGAAATATGTTACGCCAGCAGTTTAATGCAATAAAAGAAGAAATAAAGAAATACTAAAGACATGGCTGTATGGGCATTAGTCCCTTTGCCTTCTTTTTATAGGGAGAATTTAAAATAATAATAATAATCGTTGATTGACACATACGTAGTATCTCTTATTAGTCTGTGATTGACACACAGTAAACTTTATTATTAAGAAGTAATTTTTCAAATATTTTTATTAATGTTCAAATCAAAAATTAAGAGTAAACTTAGTTGTTGCTCTTTGATTTAATATCTTTAGACATATTTTTAATCTGTGATCTGTACTTTTATTTTATGTAGGTCTAAACAAAAACTTCTCAATTATATACAATTTATTGTGAAAGTTAAAAAAAAAGTAGAGAAAAAATAGGTAAGTTAATACTACAATTATTTTCCAAGAATCAATGAATTGTGTTTATTTGGCCTCTAAATTTATAACCTCAAAATTTTATTTTAGTAAAATGGGTGAAAGATATAACATTCACAGCCAGCTTGAGCATTTGCAAAGTAAGTACATCGGAACGGGACATGCTGACACTACAAAATACGAGTGGCTAACGAATCAGCATAGAGATTCGTGTTGCAGTTATATGGGACACCCTGACTTGCTAAGCTACTTTGCTATAGTTGAGAACGAGTCCAAAGCGCGCGTCAAATTTAATCTAATGGAAAAAATGCTTCAACCTAGTGGACCCCCGCCTGAAAAGCCCGAAGATTAATTAATTGGGACAATTATTTATTTAGGAACTTGATGTAATAAATATCTCATAAGTATAAAATTGCAGATTTCTTTGAATTGAGGTGTTAAGCTAGGTTATATGTGATTTAATGTAAGTGCTGATAAGACACGGAAAGTTTATGAGAACATTAAAGGTAACCATCTTACTCAAAGTAATATTATGTATTTACTACTCTTGTGAATTTGTTTATTTTCGGAATACAGCAAGATCTCATGCCTTTTCCATTTGGATAATTAGTTTCATCAATTCAAAATTAAATGTTTCTTTCATAAAATTAAAATTGTTTTGAAACTTACTACCTACATATTTTATTTTTTGATACACAATTTAAACATAATCTTTAGGATGTTTAGATCTGAAGTTTTCTCAGATCTCTGAGGGCCTAGACAAGATGCCATTCGATAATCGCTATCGCTTCGCGGAAAATGTATGGGATTTGACATAAGACATCGATCGACTTTCATTAGTTAATGTCAAATCCCATACATTTTCCATTTAGCGATAGCGACAGCGATTGTCAAATGGCATCTTGTCTAGGCCCTCTGTTTAGAATCTTGTAGATTGGGAGATGAAAAACAAAAACATAGCAAAACAAATACAGATTATATTTCATCTAGAATTTAATAACTTTCTCCACTCTTCCATCTTATTGTTCAAAGCAGCTTCTCTTTCTTTAGCTTCTTCTTCCAAATGTTTAAACTGTTTCCAACTCTGTATGACATTGAGAACAAGCACTTTTTGAATATTTGGAACAATAATAGAGCACTTTTTTTCTAAAGTCTCCATAGCTAAGGTAACACATTGAACATCCATGGAACCTACTTGAGTGAAATCTGATATTTGATTTAACTGGGACAATGTAGACATAGTTATGACACCATGATTAGTATCTTCTGTCTCTGGTGTCATTGCAGCGAGATGTTCCTCTGCTTCAGTGGGGTCAACAAACATTTTATCACCTATAACAGCGATTGAGCAAGCTGTAATTATGTCATACATAGGCACAGCAGCATTTGCTAGTGCTAAGCCTGCTGCATTGATTGCTGCTGCTAAGCATGAACCATCATTTTCCAATATGTAGACAAACACATCAATCTGTAAGAAACAATAATGCAAGATCATAAAATACATACTAATTTAAAACTTATTTAAATGTTCTTGTGTGTGATCTCTATTGTGGTTGATAAAATCATGGCAGAAACATTAATGTTATGTGGCAATACTTTCTGGATTTAGTCAAATTCAAACTTTAAGTAATGGTTGTTGCGGTACTATGATAGGTCATTCCACAGCACATCAGGTGTAACTGTTTGACTGAGAGACTGCCCTCAGTGCATTTATAATAATAATAATCACACACTCAAACCTATTGTCCAGCCCAAAGTAAGCATTAAGAGCTTGTGTTATGGATACTAGATAACGGATAAATAATGTTAATAATATGTATATAAATATTAGAAATATACTAAATAAACATATCAATATCCATGACTTGTGAACAAATGCTCTTACTCATCATACAAACATTTGTTCCTACCGGGATTCGAACCCGGGACCTCTTGACCGAGTAGCCTGGGGTACAGACCACTGAGCCAGGCGGTCGTCAAACATTGAACATTGAAGTCGAAAATATTGTAAGCGAACAAACCAATCAATAACACATGCTGCTTGACAGATTAGAAAATTAATGTACAGTCGATAGCAAATCAATTGTAACAGTTTGACCTTAAGACCACCCTTATTCCATTTGTATATACAGGCAGTGTTTGTAGCACATCTGTTACACTTGATGTGCTGTCATCTGTACTTAGTCCTTTGGCAAATTATATTCAATTGAATCTACCTGTGAGTTGGGGAATAAATGTCTACATATAGCAGGTTCTAAAGCCTGCCTTAGGGATACAGAAAGAGCCCTTTCCTCTGCATCAGGTGCATGAGATCGCCTTTGCCGTTGACATGAAAATGGTGCAAATTTCACTTCACAATAGAGTTGTCCTAATTGACTGTAAAATAAATACAAACAAACATAATGATACAATATACAGCGATAATAATAATAATAATATTTATACACTCTCACCTATTTCTAGCCCAAAGTAAGCATCATTAAGAGCTTGTGTTATGGATACTAGATAATGGATAAATATTGATAATAATATGTATGTAAATATTAGAAATATACTAAATAAACATAAACATCCATGACTCGTAAACAAATGCTCGTACTCATCATACAAACATTTGCTCCTACCGGGATTCAAACTCGGGACCTCTTGACCAAGTAGCCTGTATAGCAAGGGGTATAGACCGCTTGACCAGCCAGTTGTCAATAATGATTGCTTAGTGTCAGTTTAGAACAAACAGAATAATCCTTCCTAGCACTTTCGATTGTTACTGAATAAAGAAATTTAGTTCTGATCTGATCTAAAATAACCATATTAATTGAAAAAAAGGACTATTGCAGAAGCCATAATGCAATAATGCTCAGGCTTGTGAGACACAAAAGGTCAATTTTGAAAAGTATTTATTAATTACACATTACATAGTTATTGTTCAACAGGTCAAGAGTTTATGCACTACAAACCTGAATTCATTTTGATGCGGTATCTCTCTAGGATCAAATACAGAACAAACCACTTTAGTTTTTTTCATTTCAATATATGCAGAGCCTTTTGCTTGTGATACCATATCAATTTTGGCATCTGAAATAATTAATTATTCAAAATTCACAATAGTTAAAAATAATATTATTATTTTGAAAAGTTATTTATAAAATATCATAACTAAACAATATCCTTTCATTCATTGGTAGCTAATTACATAGTGAAGTAGAATCAATTAATTTGATAGGACATGCAAGACCCCCCAAGACATATGACAGTTAAAATTCAATTGTGTTTGGATATTACAAGGTCTAATGATACACAAAATTTTACATAAAAGGTAAACACATACAAAACATACACATGCTTCGTGCTTCATTAAGTTTTCGTCCATCCTTTCGATGATCTTTGCTGTCGATTAAATCTTTGTATAGTTCATCATAAGTTTTTAAGAAATCCTTTGTGAATCGTTTGTATGATACGCTATCTTCTGGACCATTGAATCTTTTATAATCAACAGGCATATTCTCGTTTTGACAAACTTTGTTAAATAATACTTTCCAATAAAGACCGCATTCAATCCAAGTAAACTGATTCAAATTCAGTTTTCACTAGTTTAAATTTTCTAACCTCTAATTTCAAATATTGAATGGATGTAAATAATAAATATGGTTTTTTTTGGTTAATTTCCCTATAAAAGGACGGCAAAGGGAACTAATGCCCATACAGCCATGTCTTCAGTATTTCTTATTTCTTTATTTATTGCATTGCAATGCTGGTATTACACATTTTAATGCATCTTGGGAGTATTTGACGCGAAATATATGATGACAGTCTCCATATGTGCTACTTGATGATGTAGATAACCACAAAAAAGTTCTCATTGTATTTCACACCATAATCACTTTTTATTCTAATAACCTTTTGGTTGCACGTCAACACAAACACTTTGCATTTAAAACAACACTACTTTTATAACACAAAGTTCGCTCCGACACAATTTTTAATTATTAAAATAAAAATATTGACCGAAGCCACTAAAACCCGCCAAACACTCAATAAATATGGTGGACTGACATTGACACTTGCAGTCTATGACCACTACGGTGACATATATTGTCTATGAGTGAATTTATACTGTTAGTGTCAATATGAAAGTAACATAATTATATCTGTAATTTTTAGTTAATTAAAGCCAATATTCTTCTGGTTATTCATTTCTTATGTATCAATTTAATAAAATGTCCGAAGAAAATTCTGCCGGCGTCAGTTCGACTACTGGAACATTAGCACGCTATCTCCGGCCTGACAGATTCGATACCGAACCCAGCGATGTCGGTGCGGATTTAAAATGGATGCATTGGCTTCATACTTTTAATAACTTTTTATCTGAAGAAATTTCAAATGTTACACCCGACCGCATGAAGGTAAAACTACTGATTAACCATTTATCGCCTAATATATATTCTTTCATAAGTGATTGCGAAAATTACGATCAATGCATTAAAGTCCTCGATAGAATTTACATGAAAAGAAGGAATGAAATTCTCGCACGCCACTTGTTAAATACTCGTAAACAATGTTCTGAAGAGTCAATTGCTGAGTACGCACGGTCATTAAAACAGCTTGCTCGGGACTGCGAATACAAAACAGTAAATGCCGAAGAACACGAAAACCAGGCTATAAGAGGAGCTTTCATCGCGGGTATCTCTTCTCAGAAAATAAGAGAAAGATTGTTAGAAAATCTAACTATGACCTTAGATGAGACTCTAAATCAAGCATTATCATTAGAAACTGCCGAACGAAACTCTCATATTATTGGAAGTAGCTCGACGCAAACAGTGCAGCTCAATGTTCTTCCGGACCAGACACCTTCCGAGCTCCGACAAAATGACCAGTCACTTGCTGTAATGTCTAGAAATCAGTCTGGTTCTCTACGAAGGCGCTGTTTTTTTTGTGGTGCTAAGGTACACAAGAGAACCGACTGTCCAGCTTTTAACTCCATATGCCAGTTGTGTGCCAAGAAAGGCCATTTCGCAAATGTTTGTCGAAGCGCTAACAAACAATCATTAAATGCTATCTCGACTGAACCTGACATGGTTAGTACTAAAATTGCCTGTATTTCTGCTGCTTCACCGTCAAGCCTACATAAAGCGACAATACCAATTACCATAAATAATTTACGTGCCGATGCACTGATTGATACTGGTAGTTCTGTCAGTTTCATAAATAAAAGCTTAGTGCAGACGATGGGACTCAAACAAAAATTATGCAAACAAACGATAAACCTTGCCTCTCTTAATCATGTGTCTTTTGTAGATGGCTCATGCAATGCAACAATCAATCTTAATCAGTATACTTACAAGAATTGTTTATTACTAATTGTCAATAATCTTTGCGCAGATGTAATCATTGGACATGATATTCTAAGAAACCATTCAGCACTCGAACTGCAGTTTGGAGGAAGCCGAGATCCACTAAAAATTTTCAACGTCATGGCGGCTGCCGTCCCACCTGCATCCGTTTTCACCAACTTGTCGCCGAACATTAAGCCCATAGCTATCAAATCCCGGCGCTATAACGAAAGCGATAATAAATTTATATCGGAAGAAGTTACTAAACTTTTAGAAGATGGAGTTATCGAACCGAGCGTCTCCCCGTGGCGTGCGCAGGTACTTGTAGCCGGAGGAGGAATACACCGCAAACGTATGGTAATTGACTACTCCCTAACCATAAATAAATTTACAATGTTAGATGCATATCCCTTGCCCAATATTGAAAGTATCGTTTCTAAGGTTGCCCAAAATAAGTATTTTACTCAAATAGATTTGAAAAGCGCTTACCATCAAGTACCTTTATTAGAACAGGAAAAAAATTACACTGCATTTGAAGCATGTGGAAATCTTTATCAGTTCACTAGGATACCATTTGGGGTGACGAACGGGGTGGCCGCCTTTCAGAGAACACTTGAATTTATTATTCAGAAAGAGAAGCTGGATGGTACTTACGCTTATCTTGATGACGTCACTATCTGTGGAAAAGATAAGGATGACCACGATGCAAAATTACAGCACTTTATGACCGCCGCTAAGAAGTATAATTTAACTTTGAACGAAAAGAAATCCGTGTTTGGTGCGAGTACTATTAATCTTCTAGGTTACACAGTTAAGGACAATGGGCCTAATTCTGGCGGCACACTCTAAGTTTAAATTTAAGTACAGTATATCTCTTTCTCGCAATATGTAATAGGAAAAAGATGGCGAGAATTCGTTTAGAGCTGTCATCTAAATTTAGAGAGATTTCAAAGGAACCATAGACAATTTTAGACGGCATGTACGGAGGTGCCTCCTAAACACTGCATTTTAACACGTTCAATAAGGTCGAAAATTGAATGCATGTTTCTAAATGTCAAATTTTAAGTCAGCGATCCTTTTCGTATTCATATTGAGAGAAAGAGGTAGACTGAACTTAAATTTAATCTTAGCATGTGTTCGCCAGAATTAGGCCCAATATCATAAAGCCAGACAGTGACAGATTAAAACCGCTGACGGATCTCCCAATTCCCACTAACACCGCCGAATTGAAACGGGCCCTCGGCTTATTCGCACATTACGCCAAATGGGTACACAAATTCTCGGAGAAAATTCAACCTTTAATCGGCGTAACAACTTTCCCGCTAAAGAGTGATGCAAAAATTTGTTTTGACTTGTTGAAATCTGATATTGCAAAATCGGCTTTGGTGGCTATTGATAACCAGGAACGGTTTACGGTTGAAACAGATGCCTCTGACTACGCTATAGCGGCTACTATTTCGCAAAAAGGACGCCCTGTAGCTTTCTTTTCACGAACACTTTCCGAGTCTGAACGCAAACAGTCTTCTATAGAAAAAGAGGCATGTGCTATTGTCGAGAGTATCCGTAAGTGGCGACATTATCTCATTGGAAAACACTTTTTGTTAATAACTGATCAACGATCTGTCGGGTTTATGTTTAACCAAAATCATTCCAGCAAAATAAAAAATGAGAAAATTCAGCGTTGGCGGCTTCAGTTATCGTGCTTCAAATATGACATTGTCTACAGACCTGGTAAAGAGAATACCGCAGCGGATACTTTATCTCGGGTATGTGCCTACATTGGTGTGAACAAATTACGCCAACTACACGAATCTCTTTGTCATCCAGGTATTGTAAGAATGGCGCACTGGATTCGCATTAAAAACTTGCCGTATACGATTAATGATATTAAAACTGTCAACGCATCTTGCCGAGTGTGTGCTGAGATTAAGCCGAGATATATAAAAGCACAGAGTCATCTTATCAAAGCAATAGCGCCCTTTGAAAGACTAAGTCTGGATTTTAAAGGCCCTCTACCTTCGAACACACCCAACAAGTATATTCTTACTATTATTGATGAATATAGTCGTTTTCCATTTGCATATGCATGCAAGGATATGACTTCGGCTACTGTCATAAAATGTATAAAAGATTTGATTTTTACGTATGGAACTCCTCTTTTCATACACAGCGATAGAGGTTCAGCATTCATGTCTACTGAACTAAACAAGTTCCTGAACCAACATGGTATTGCTTCCAGCCGAACATCTCCTTACAACCCACAGGGAAATGGACAAGTTGAGCGCCTGAACGGTTCATTGTGGAGATCCATTCAGCTTGCGCTTCGTTCAAAAGAGCTACCAGTGGAACAGTGGGAACAAGTACTTCCTATTGCGCTGCACTCCATTCGCTCACTATTGTGCACGTCCATAAATACTACCCCACACGAAAGATTTTTTAAATTCCTGCGAAGATCTCCGATTGGAGAATCACTTCCGACATGGCTAGTTCCAGGTCCTGTCTTAATAAAGAAAAATGTTCGAAATAAAAATGATCCTTACGTAGAAGAGGTTGAGCTCTTGCAGAGTAACCCATATTATTCTTTTATTAAGCACAAAGATGGCAGGGAATCATCGGTATCCAATAGACAACTAGCACCACTTCCGACCCCAGCTATTGATTCTGTACCCGAAGATGGTGATACAGAGATACCTAATTCGCGGGATCAGACGTTTGATGCAGATCCTTCAATGCATGACCAGGAACATTGCTCCGATATAGAAGAGTAGCATTCTGTGCCCTTATCTGAGCCTCCAGTTCTCAGGAGATCTGCAAGGCAGCCTCGGCTTCCTTGCTACCTACAGGACTATAAATTATAGAGGGGGTGAATGACATATATTGTCTATGAGTGAATTTATACTGTTAGTGTCAATATGAAAGTAACATAATTATATCTGTAATTTTTAGTTAATTAAAGCCAATATTCTTCTGGTTATTCATTTCTTATGTATCATACGGTCCGCAAAGAACCATTTGCGCCAATAGCCCGCTTACAAATCGTGCCAATGAGACTATTGTGACGTCATGAAGCCGTGCTACGAAAAAGTACGAAAAAATAATAGCAGTTTGAAGTTAAATCTTTTAACTTCAAACTGCTATTAGTTTCTACCTACCTCCTACCTTTCCCTTTACCTTCTTCCTACCTTTTAAAATCAAAATCGTGCTTGCGCAAAGTCTCCTCCTCCCGATCCTCGATTACGCCGACGTCTGCTATCTGGACATCACTGAAGAGTTGCTTAACAAGCTGGAACGCCTGCAGAACCTAGCGATACGTTTCATTTTTGGACTTCGCAAGTTTGATCATGTGTCCGAGTTTCGAGCACAGTTAAAATGGCTCCCTATACGTGATCGTCGTAATGTTCACATACTCAGAACCCTTTTTAAAATACTCAAAGACCCTAATTCCTCATCCTATCTCCGTTCTCGTTTTCATTTGTCTCCTCCACCCTCTCGTCCCAGGCGTTCCTGCTTTACAAAGATGCTTGAGCTGCCAAAAAGCAACACCAATTTTTTTTCCACTCCTTTTCTGTTCGTGCAGCCATTTTGTGGAATAAACTCCCAGCAAGCAAACAGGATAGCCCTTCTGTTTCCTCCTTTAAATTTAAATTAAGAAAACACTTTCTGGCACTTTCAACGTGACTATTTTTTTTACTAATTTGTATTTATTGACTCAACCTCCGGTTTTGTATAGTTATATTATAGTAAGTTTATTTAAAATATATATATGTATGTATGTATGCATGCATTTGAGTTTTTTTTTTTTTATACAACTAGATGACAAACAAGCTGACGGCCCACCTGGTGGTAAGCGGTTACCGCCGCCTATAGACACCTGCAATAACAAGGAAAAGCACTTGATATTGCAGGTGCGTTGTCATCCTGAGGCCTAAGATGAAATGCCGTCCATGCCCAGTAATTACACTGGCTACCTTTCCCTTCAATCCGAAACACAGCGAACTGTTTTACGGCTGAAATAAGAAAGGCGGTGGTACCTACCCAGGCGACCCTACATATGGGTCTACCACGTAGTATATATTATGTATTGAATATATTTGGTATTTTTATGTAGGTATATTTATAGTATTTTGATATTAAGTAGATTATAATTAAATGCACTGGTGTCACGTACGTTTGGACATTATAACTCACATACCCATGACGGGTTGGCTGGAAGAGATCTCTTATAGAGATAAGTCCTCCCTTGCATACTACTGTATACATTTATTTTGTTTTTATGTTTGGTGCAATAAAGAGTTTATATTGAGAGTACGCTGTGGTTTGAGGTTAGAAGGAAAATGCTGCGATGATTATGAAATTCCAGTAGCCGTTGTAAGTCAAATCGGTACCAATGAGATCAATCTGAAATCGACGATTATGGTGCAGACAAAATGATTCGTCTGAAGAAGACGACTTAATTTAGAATTAGTCGTCATTATTGAATAATTTTTATGTTGATTTACCTACAAATGGTATGTTGGTTACTAATTATTATTTTTGTAATAATAAAGGAAATTCAATGAAATTCTCGGTGGCGTAGTGGTTTCGATCACGAAAACAAAGCAACTTTCGCCATGGTCAGTCCCTGGATGGGTCAATCAAATTCATAATCTTGAGTTCCTCCGTGCTTAGGAAGGCACGTTAAGCCATTGGTCCCGGTTGTTACTGCAACCGCTAAAACCCACCAACCCGCATTGGGCCAGCGTGGTGGTGTTATGGCCCAAACTCCTTCTGTGTTTCTGCCATGTGGGAAGGCCTGTGCCCAGCAGTAGGACGTATAAAGGCTGGTGATGATGATGATAATGAAAGGAAACTAACAATTTCTAAACTTATTTTGTTTCATTAAACTTTATTTTAGTGGAAAATTTAGCGATTGTGAGTATAGCACTATATTTTTAGTGGTTTTCTGTGTTGGCAACACTGATTGTAAGCACCGTGAGCAGTGGTGTTTGGCGGGTTTTTGTGGCGTCAGTTATGATTTTTATTACAATACTTAAAAATTGTGTCCGAGCGAACATTGAATTAAAATAGTGGCGTAGTTTTATTATTTAAGTGTTTGTGTTGACGTTCAACTAAAATATTGTTAGAATAAAAGTGATTATGGTGTGAAATACGATGAGAACTTTTTTGTTCTTATCCACCTCATCAAGTAGCACATAAAGTGACTGACATCATATATTTCATGTCAAATACTCCCAAGAAGCATTGAAATGTGTTACGCCAGCATTTTAATGCAATATAAGAAAAAATAAACACTGTAGGGTGATCAAGTTCTGATTGCTCACCCCGTTCAGTGCCAGGTGACATTCGTATATTAGACTGGAAGACAGCTTTGGACTGCACAAAGCCTGTAGGACGCTTCTACTATCAGAAAGGATTCTGATGTTGTGATTTTGTAATTTCCTTGCTGAGATTGCGCGGGCTGCTAACAGGATGCCCATGCACTCCGCTTGAAACACAGTGTTGTGGGCTCCCAGTGGTAGGTGCAGTTTGATGTTCAAGTCTTCTGAGAAGACACCTGCCAGTACCTGAGTCCGTCTTGGAGCCGTCCGTGAAAATGATGAGTGACCCATGAGTGACATATGGGTCATCATCCTTAGTCAGCTGTATCTTGTATTTCTTGTCAATGACAAAGACCGGCATAATTTTATCGCAGGCTGCGTCCATCATGGGATTGCTGGTCTAGTCTTTAGTAAGTTTAATAATATGTTTTACCTCAGGGAACCTGATTAGTTTATGGTGTTTCAGACATAACGCGGCAATAGTTGCCCCCTGTTGTATGTGCAGGTGGAGAGGGGCGATGTTCAGCATCACCTCCAGCGCAGCAGTCGGGGTTGTTCTCATACACCCCGTGATAGCACACCATGCTAGTCTTAGAAAGCTCTGTAATTTGTTGGCGCAGGTCGATAGCTCTGACCTGGGCCACCAGACCACAGCGCCGTAACTTACCATTGGTCTGAAGACCACTGTGTAGAGCCACTTAATATCTTAGGGGCAAGTCCCCAGCGTTTGCCTACCATCTTACGACACTGCCATAAGACGACGCTTGCCGTTTTTATTTTCTGTTCAATGTGGCTGTTCCAACTCAGCTTGCTGTCCAGAATCACTCCGAGATACTTTACCTCCTTGGACAGTTTGAGTGTCGTGCCAAGCATCTGAGGGAGGTGGTAGTTGCCCACGCTGCGTTTATTGGTAAACATTACCAGTTCCGTTTTTGTAGGGTTTACTGAGAGATCGTGCTTACCACACCAGTTTTCCACTATTCTCAGTGCCGCCTGCATGGTGTCGCAAACAACATCCGCTCGACGGCCCAGAGTGAGTATGGTGATGTTGTCAGCATAGCCTACAGTGTAGAAATGCCTCGCGTTATGGTCCGTGATGAGTTCGTTTACCACTAAATTCCAGAGTAAGGGGAACAGCCCCCTTATTCTCAACTGTCGGATCACGGATTCGATTCGAAAAGTCACATGCCGTCTCGCTTTGACGCAGCGCGATAAAAAGTGACAGGTATAGAGTTTCCGAAATTCGAATTCTTTCCGACAGTTAAGAATAAGGGGGCAGGACCCCTCCCTGGGGGCAGCCGCTTGCCACAAAGGCGCCCCGTTCTCCGTTACCTTCCATCTTAACAAACCTGTTGCGTAGCATGTTAACTATCCAGGCGACTAGGGTGCTAGGGACGCCGTGGCCCTTCAACGCAGTCTCTATGCTGGAGAAGTTTGTCTTGTCAAAGGCTCCTTCGATATCAATGAAAGAGCCTAGGCATCTAGGCTGACTCTATCTTACCAACGACTTAATGAAGTGCCGATTCAGTTGATTTACCTGCACTGTAGGCGTGTTGACATCCATGGATAGGTTTGCTTTTCAGCGCGCCGTTCCTTGTCGCACAACCTCTCTAGCATTTTCAGCATGAAAGATGTGAGACTTATAGGCCTAAAGGATTTAGCTTTACAACTTAACTTACTTAAAACATGGCTGCATAGGCATTAGTTCTCTTTGCCTTCCCTTCATTGGGAGAATTTAAAAAAAAAAAGAAAAAAAAAGTGAACGTAGTGAGTGAGTCTCATTGTGTTCGATCAAAACGATACGTAGGCTTGATTGCCACCTTAGTGGTATAAAAAAAAAAAAAAAAACGTAGTAACTCTAAGTAGTCTGTGGATCAAAAGCTTATAGGACCGAATGGAGCCACTATTTTCTAATCTGTGTTGATGTCATCCGATTGTTTGACTAACCTCGAAAATAATTTGTTTTCTCCTTAGATCAATGGAGTTAGATTATTATTACTAATATCTGATCTGTAATAATATTGGCCTTTTATAATAATTCCTACAGATTCTCATAATCGTTGTGATGTGTAAATTTTAACAATCGGTTTAGCAAGTGTTTCTTCAAAGTCAAGATAACTTCAACCTGTAAGTCGACATTCACCCGAATACAATTTTTTTTGAAAAGTGATGTTTATTAATTAAATTTCGTTATTCTTAACCGTAATAATGATTGATCGTAATCTCATCTATACCCTTTGTTTCCTTATCTTAGTGTGTCAGCCGTAGACGACAAATGTAGCTACTCATGAATAAATACCAAACCGAGACGTTAATTATTCATTTGATATGGTACATTGACGATTATTTTAATTAGGAAACCTCTGTATGTATTCGTGAAAAACACTTAATCATATTTTAATATAGTTCTTACTAATGTAAAGGCTTGTCATTGTCCTGTCAAGGTAGGTATTTAATTTTTTTATTTTTATTTAAGTGATTTATGTTGTAATATATTGAGTATTCAATTTTCAACATAGAAAGTGATTGAGAAACAATAACAATATTCTTATAGTCTACCCCTATTATCTAGCCTAACTCGAGCATTATGTGTGTTATAGACACTACTTAGCAGAAAATTGATATACCGGATGTCACAGAATTCTGAAATCAATTACTTATGACATCTGCAAATTTATGTCGGCATTCTGTAACACCCCATATTATATAATTATTAGAAATATACTAAGTGAATATAGAAACTATGGCTCGTGAACCATTGCGGATGCTCTGGAGCTCTGGTTTAGCAGGCAAGACAGGCCTACTTGAACAGACTGCTGTTTAAATTGCTTACTAAAAATTGATTTGTAGGAGATATTTGTAGTATCCTAAACAAAAACATGTTTTCCATATATTAATTCAAATAAATAATATATAAATAATAAATAATTTCTTATTATATCTTATTTCCAGTATCATCATGCTAAGAAAACGGAACTTGTGTTTGGCCATCGGAGTGTTTGCAGTTACATGGGCCCTTGCTGAGACCCAAGGTCAGGCTCCACTGCCTCCAGCAACATCATCTCTGTCTCCTGCCACTGATGTAAGTCAATATTTTAACACTGAGTGTCCAAGTTATTTTGTCATTTGGTGCCACTTTCTATCACTGCCTTTATACATGCTCCTGGTCACTGGCTCTCAAACAAAGAAGACACAGATGAGGAGTTTTGGTTAATAACACCACCACATGGGCCCAATATGGGTCGTCTGAGCATAATGACTTAATGTGTCTTCTGAAGCATAGAGAAGCTAAGGTAACAGAAAATTATTAATCCTTCCAGGGTGTACCATCATTTGCACTGCTGTCATAATTAAAACCAAACTACAGCTCTGCTCAAAATTTTATTTCTTCATTTGATTTGAATGATAAATGAAAGTGATACTAACATAAACAGTCTTATTAAGGCAAAAT
Source organism: Nymphula nitidulata (assembly GCA_947347705.1). Lineage (NCBI taxonomy): Eukaryota > Metazoa > Arthropoda > Insecta > Lepidoptera > Crambidae > Nymphula > Nymphula nitidulata. Next base: position 8,283,810 of record OX374639.1, read on the forward strand.
CAACACCGATGACAGAGGTATTTTTATTTTCGTGTTTATTCTCGATTGAATAACCAAACAAGAATAAAACATGTAAATAACAATACCTTATACCTTACGCCCATTTTTATTTATGTTTTATACTTGTTTGGGTAACCAATCCAGAATAAAATACCTTTATAGCTCTATTACGGTGGTAGTCAAATTCCATGCTTATTATGGTGTTCATTTTTATGTTATGTCACAGTAAGGTTACAGAGCAGAATTAATTTTAAATGTAATCTGTCAGGTGTCGTTATACCTCTGAAGATCTATGACTATTGAAAAGTCTATTGAGTCTGGAATCTGATCCTTGACAGGTTCATGGTTATTCTGTGCTATGCCCGTAACGGGATCCAAGAACCTTCACGGGGTTCCCTAGAACACCTTACCAAAGTTTCATCACAATCTCATCAATGGTTTAAAAATCTAATAATTGATTATTAATACTTTTTAATAATAATAAACAGCATATTTTTTTGTTTATTCACATATAAAATCAATCCGTTTTCGAAATGTTTCATGTGTCCTTGGATTGTCCGATTGGCAATGGTCTTTAATAAAATGCCATGGCGATTGTACGTTTTCTCCGATAGTTAAACTCGCGTTACACATTGACGTCGAGGCGGGTTGGTCGTTTATTATCGATCTGGCTTAAGCCATAGTGTAAAATTATTTATTTCAGTTTATTACATGTTTCTTTATTATTTATATACTAAAAACAATTTGACATTTGATTTTAACCTAAATATTACTATTGCAATAAATTCTTCATCAATATCATAATGCAATATGAATTCAAAAAGGACTGCTATTAAAAAAAAATATAATTATTTAGTATAATTGGTAAAATTTTTATAAAGTTTTTGAGCATTTGCTTCATTATTTAAAACAAATGCATATCACTACATAGTATAAAACAAAGTCGCTATCCGCCGTCTGTCTGTCCCTATGTATGCTTAGATCTTTAAAACTACGCAACGTGTTTTGATGCAGTTTTTTTTAATAGACAGAGTGATTCTTAAGGAAGGTTTATACGTTGTGTATAAGGACATTTTGTAGGTATATTACCCGCGCAAAGCCGGGGCGGGTCGCTACTTTACGATAAACCCAAAAACGCTTTCTTAACGTACCTACCTACCGCTTCTGCATGAGGCGTATTTTACTTTTTACAATGTCATTTGTTTCGTACTTAATTAGTTTGAGAAAGTTGCGCTAGGTGGCACTAGGAGTTTAATTAATCTACTGATAACGGACGGGCTAGGAACCGGTTACCAAATACTTAGCTTGATGAAAGCGACGTAAGTATAGACCTCTCAAATCCATATATTAAAAGTCGTTTCCGTCCGACAAATCATAACAGAGGCGCGGCTGCCGTTTTCATACAATTGGACAGTTATCACGACGATGAGCGTTTTCGTTACAATTCGATGGAAACTTACACTAGACTAGAAGCACTGGCCCTAATTCTGGCAAACACATGCTAAGATTAAATTTAAGTTCAGTCTGCCTCTTTCTCTAAATATGATTACGAATAGGATCGCTGTCATAAAATTTGACGTTTAGAAACATGCATTCAATTTTCGACCTTATTGGACGTTATAAATAAAATGCAGTGTTTAGGAAGCACCTCCGTACATGCCGTCTAAAATTGTCTATGGTTCGTATGAAATCTGTCTAAATTTAGATGACAGCTCTAAACAAATTCTTGCTTTCTCATTCTTATTACATATTGTGAGAAAGAGATATACTGTACTTATATTTAAACTAAGAGTGTGCCTCCAGAATTAGGCCCACTGAGGGAAAGAAAGATGGCCCGGAGAAGGCGGCACTTACTTACTTACATAAGTTAGGAGACGGGTTCCTAAAATGTTGGATGACGCTTTGGTTTTTAGTTTATTTTTTTGTATTTGTTTATTAAATCGCTGCTTATATGATATTTTTAATATGAAAAATAGGTATACTTACTTTTAGTAGGCAGATTAGACACGCGTAGCATGACGAACCCGAGAAAAGTTCTGTCTACATCGACATATCATGGGTTAAAGGATGGGTGCCACTGTAAACTCGAGAAAGCCTTTGTGTTTAAAGAAATGTTATTTTTCTCGGGATAAAGTTTAAGAATTGACTTTGTACAAAGCTCGACAAAGGTTTTCTTTACATCTAGATATACTTTTGTCTATTTATAACTTGAACTCTCCCATAGTTTCGTCGGGGAAAATGACATTTAGATGCAATGAAAACTTTTCCCGAGCTCCTTGTGTTACGCGTACTGGACACCTTGTTCTGATAAGATATAGGGCAAGAAAATATATATTTTCAATGTTCTTTCTCTATTTAATAGTAATTTACTATTGAACTAACTTTTCAGTTAACTCGCTGGTGAATATTTTTTTTTTATTGGTATAAAAACTAACTGTAACTAGTATTAACTAGTCACTGTATCGTCATTTCTATTGAAATGTTTTATTTATTTTGAAACATCATCCTAACGCAAGAAATTTCATTAGTCAGTGGTGCGATTCGAAAGCGGACAATAACAGTTGATAGTGTTTGTCGCAATTCTGTGGGAATCACAGACATCGCCCTATTGCTTTTGTAATAAGGGTCACATCAAGTACTGTAAAAAAGATGTCACGTACCTCTGTATGACTGTACATATGAATGATTTGGACTGTGTAGAATAGAAGATAATGAAACAAACTGCACAAAATTACTCTATATTTTTATTATTACTTAAAATGAAGTCACCTACCTATCCCACTAAAACTATCCAGTACTCATCACCAGCCTATATACGTCCCACTGCTGGGCTTCCTACATGGGAGAAACACATGAGGAGTTTGGGCCATAACACCACCACGCTGGCCCAATGCGGGTTGGTGGGTTTAAGCGGTTGCAGGAACAACCGTGACCAACGGCTTAACGTGCCTTCCGAAGCACGGAGGTAGGGGATGCAGAACCGGACCTTATTTAGGAACCGGGTTTTTCGGTTCCGTTTTACCGAAGAACCGGGTACCCGGGTTTTTTCGGTTCTTTCGGGTCGTGAAATTAAATTCTATTAAATTTGTTTTGGTTTTGTTTAGAAAATCTATTAATCACAGTCAAGAAAATAAATAATATGGGAAATAGCTAAACAAAGTTTTTAAATAATCAATATGTCATGTATATCAATATGTGAAGCGGTAAGAAAAGTCCATATGCGGAGACAGGTAGTGAAGCTTGAAACACACTGTTCTAGCCGCCTCCACCTTTCCAGCCCATAAGGTCACTTTTCACGCCTCATTTGAAGGAACCCATTTTAAAGGAAGGAGGAAACACATGTACTGGCAAAGAATTCCATGATTTTGAAGACAAAGAATCGAGTTACTAAACTTCTTTGTGCGCGATTTTGAGGTGGACACAGTGAATTGATGACTCCGAAGACCGCCACGCACGAGGGAAAGAGGAAGGAGGAAGGTGGGATAAGTTCAAAAAGCGATGCAATAATTGATGAAATGTCTCGCCGCAATTGCAGAGGCTCGAAGTGTGCTGCCAATAAATTTTAAGTTTTGGAAGTCCGACAAAGAAACGAGTAACTAAACTTCTTTGTGCGAGATGTTGAAGTGGAAACAGTAAATTGATGACTTCGAAGACCGGCACACGTGCTCCTGAGTAAGAAGGGGAAGGTGGGATAAGATCGAGGAGGTACTTGGGGAGCCATCCCACAGGTGCGAGCAATATTCAACGCAATACCGGACCTGAGTATTGTACAGAAGGCATAATTGATCTAGCGTGAAAAATCGACGCACCTTGTTCAGTACACCGAGCTTCTGGGAGACTGTTTTGATAAAAGTTTCGATATAATTCCTCTGATTCAAATCGCAGCATATTTCCATACTGAGCAAGTTGATGGAACCCTGTGCCCTAAAGAGAGGGAAGGGGAAGGAACGGCGACATTTTGGCTGTAAACTCGCACTCCTGTGTTTTCTTAGCATTGAACTCATTAAGATTGTTAGATCCCCATTCAGGTATGAGGTTCAACACCCTGTCGAGCCCAATGGTAAGATTCATTCTCTCCATCTAGGTTTCAACGCGCCCAGCCCCTGGGCGACCGTAATATCCACCATGCACTGTACTGTCATCCGCATAGCAATGAATGTTTCCTAATAGAAGCATGTCATTGATATTAATAAGAAAGAGAGTAGGGGATAGAACAGAGTCTTGAAGTACACCAGCGTTCACTGGCATGAACCCCGAACACGGATTCTCTGCTTATGCAGGAAGCCGGCGATCCAGTTGCTGAGCTCTGCAACTGGATCGCCGTATACGGTCATACGGTCTGCCCACTCAGCTGAGTGAGTAGACCGTATGCCGGGAGCTTAGAGAAAAGAGCCCTGTGCCAGACCCGATGAAAAGCTTTAGCAATGTCTAACAGCCACTGACTCACCACGTTTATCTATAGCTTCACCCCAGACATGCAATAAATACGCTCGAAGATCACCCGTTGACCGTTTCAGGCGAAACCAATACTGACTATCAATAATTAATGAGCGACACACCAGTACACTTTGATAATTAACGATGCACTGACTGAGCAAGACAAAATGGTGGCGAATGAATGCTGTGAACTGCTATGCTGCCCCATACCCTTACTAGTGTAGCCATGCCACGCCTTACATATTCCAAGTTCGATTTATCGCAAACAATATCGTTAAATATTTGATTTCTTTGATGACATTCATAGGAACCGAAAGAACCGAAAAACCCGGGTAATATATTTTTAAGAACCGGTTCTTTGAGAGTGTGAAAGAACCGGGTAGAACCGGGTCTTTTCGGAACCGGGTAGAACCGGGTGCATGCCCTACACGGAGGAGCTCGAGATAACAAACTTTGATTGTCCCATCCCAGGATCGACCATGGCGAAAGTTGCTTTGTTTTTCGTATCGAAACCAGAGCGCTCAAACCAATACGCCACCGAGCTCCTCCAGTACTAGAAGATGGGTATTAGGACTATATTATAATATTAGGACTATAGGCAGTTTACGATTGGGTGAATTTAACAATCGGATTTCTTCATCGTCTGAAGAGACCTGTGCTCCTGAATAAGAAGGGGAAGGTGGGATAAGTAAGGTCAACAAGCTTTTCTGAGTGGGTCTCTCTGTGGTAAAAGCATTCGTAAGTTTTCATAAAAGTTTAAGTTTATTCCGTCGCACGTCACACCAAGTCCCTAAATGATAACAGCGCTTTTGCGACTTTTTCATAATAAGAGAGAACCACGGAATATCTCTTTTGTATTTTCTGTGATGAGAACCAATGTAACTAAAATGGGGACCAGCTCAGCATAATGTTAAGTAAGTCCACGCAGAGCCGCAACGCTAGATTTTCTCTAGATGGCTAATATACAAAATGAAATTGTTTGTTGACTTATTGATCTTTAAATTAAGATCGTCCACAAACACAAATTAAGAAATCATTTTCACCTTATTAAATTAAAGCACGCACACCACTAAATCCATTTAGATGACATTTGGTATGGAGATAATTTGAGACTCTGAGAAGTACATAGGATACTTTTGGAGCAATAACCGAACATCTACCTAACCAAAAGGAATGGATTTCTGTTGCTATCAGAAAAATATAAAGAAGTTACGCGTGTACCAAAGGTCTGACAAGGTTTGTCTGCATTTTACTTAGTAAATAATGTACTAGACAAAAAATGTTGAACTTACACAGATAATTAAGCTACTTGATGTAGATTGATGGGTAGACGTAATAACCATCCCTTAGACATGGCCGTCTTAAATTAGTTATGATGTCATAGAATCAAATCACTCTCATGTCGACAATATGACGCCAGTAAACCACTTCCTACTATAATAGTACAGATTTTAGCCGTATAAGGACTTTATTTTGTGTTGGAAAATGAACATCTGGCGTTGATTATGTTTTTATATCATGCGCATGCCATTATGAGGAGCTAAGAGGCGTAGTGGTGCGCTCTGCTTTCGATTACGAGAACTAAGCATCTTTCGCCATAGGAGATCCCGGGATGGGTCAATCAATATTTGTAGTCTCGAGCAGGAGCAGGACTACAAATATTGATTGACCCACGGAGAACCGTGCTATAGAGGGCACGTAAAGCCCATCGGGACTGCGTGGTTGTGTTATAGTCCAAGCTCTTCAAGTGTTTCTCCCATACAGGAAGGCATGTGCCCAGCAGTAGCACGTATACTTATAGGCTGTTATGATGATAATGGTGATCGTACCATGCCCATTTATAGCCTATCCACAATTTAACTAATATCCATTCTTTTTTAATCACCATTAGACAAAAAATATACTTATAAGGATCACGAAAGGCAAGTCAAGAGAAGGGTTGCGAGATCCTGACTGTCTTATTTTATTTCTTCTGAACGGGGTAGCTCTTGGCCTTCATCTTACCTGATGGAAAGTGATGATATAATGGAAGCGAGCTATATCCGGACTCCTCAACCGCAGAGGAACTCGCTATCTTTCCACCAACTGCCGGAACACAACAATGCTGTTAACATTATTGTTATGGCGGCAGACTTAGGTAAAAAGGTGGTGGCTAGCCAGGGCGGACTTAGAAAAGCCCTATTTCTGCTCCCACGGAAGTAGAACCTCGGACCTCGAAATCTGAGTTAGATGCTCTCAACTACAATACCATAGAGGTGGTTAAATAAATATCTGTTTTATCTTTGGTGTAAACTAGGTTATTTCAATTTCCATCCTTTGAAATGTTTCGCTAAGACAGACAATAGTGTCACGGAATCTTAGTAAAATGATTAGCATCGTCTATCGCATGACTCACGACACCAATTCAGTTTATATAATGTAGATAAGGGTGAAAATAAACTGGGTATGTATGGTGTGTCAAGGTTCTCCTAAAATGTTTTTTTTTTTATAGAACTAGATGACAAACAAGCTGACGGCCCACCTGGTGGTAAGCGGTTACCGCCGCCTATATACACCTGCAGTAACAAGGAAAAGCACTTGATATTGCAGGTGCGTTGTCATCCTGAGGCCTAAGAGGAAATGCCGTCCATGCCCAGTAATGTAGGCGGAAATTCTTAATTTTCTCCTTTGGATAAAATATGCTAGGACTTTGCGTAGAATCTATACCGTTAATAATAATAATTAGTTGGTATCTTACTATTTTGTATAAGGCATAATTTTTATATGGTTTTAAAATTCATACTACATAGTAATTTACAAACACTAAAAGAAATTTAGAAAAATATTGATACATACCCGACCTAGGACTACTTAAAGTTGCGTGCTACACAAGGAGACCCGTAATCTAAAGACTGTTTTCTGTCTGTGTAATGTGTTAAAAAGTTCAATACCTTCTTTATTGCAAACCATAATGTACATTATGGTGGTAAAGTTACATATTTTACAAGATCATTATAGACCCCGTCGGGCACGCAATAGCTGTAGAAGAGGACGCAATCCTTGAGCAATAGATATAATTAATTAATTACATAACCAACATATAAGATTGTTACAATTTAAGTTAACATATTACAATATAATAATGGCAATTCAATGTATTTAAAGGAAATTCATGATGATTAATTACTAAACTTATCATTTAGGTATTCATAATAACATTAATGAAGTAAAAATTGCTTTAATTGTTTTATAAATTTGTTGTCATTATTTTCATTATTTAGTATGCCCGGTAATTTATTATATATTTTTATGGAGGAATTAAATGTGCTTGATGAAGCAAGTTTTAGTCGGGAAGCTGGTAAGATTAATTTATTTCTATTACGTACAGAATATTTAGTAGGTGTCGCCACACGCCGTATAACATTAATAATGAGGGTGTAACTTATTCTAAGACAGCATGTGAGACATAGATATATAATATAATGTTCCCTGGACAGAACAACTATGATAAACTACTCTTGGAGAGCTGCACGTATGTGGACAACACTTAGGAACATTGTTCCCAGTTACTCTCCGTCGCTCCCAGGTGAAGACTACGAAATTGCCTTCGTAGTCCTCTAGAAAGCCACACGCATGTGATACATTCTAATGGACATTGGCTCGGGACCGCAGTCCCTGTGTTGGACCTCCACCTCCCCTACAGTCCTACCCTGGCCTTCCGGTACCACTACAATGCCCATCCCTGGGGGAGCGACCTAAACTAATAACTCATGTAGCTATCTCATAAGATGCTATGTCCACAGAACACTACACTGACTTTATGCATGCGTGATAATAGAACACAACTCACCAGATTTGCGTTAGCTATATTACCACTAAACGTCGTCCTCTCGTTTCTCGCCATCGTTCCTCAGTAGAACTGATAGCACCGCTTCGCACCACGGCTCGTTGGCATCTGAAAACCCGCCTTTTCTCTCCCGCGGTGCACAACCAAAAAGTGTCCGTCACGCAATGCCGCCAACGGTCAACCACAGACGCAACCATAGATACCAGGCATAGACACAAACTTACTTATCGATTGCTAAACTCGTATCGATAACAATATCAAGTTATTTACATTACGAATTTTAATACTTACGATTGGCACTTAATGAACTGAACTCGCGAACTTCGCGACAGTAGGCACATCCTGTCGTTTCGTATAGAGTTCACTATACTGGCGGACAAAACAAACTTGTACATTTCAAATATAAACATACACGGTAGGGGAAGTATCCGGTGTGCGCGAAAATATGGTCTGCAGCTATCAGTCTGCTCGATGTTGGCTATGATACGGACCAACCTCTTTGGCATAGTAAACAGTGCCGGCGCGTCCGTACTGCCAAGCCAATGCCAACCCACCACACCAGCCCAAGTTTGAAGCATTCTTCCCATTAAAAAGGTTCCATATGTGGAATCTTGCTGCTAGGCTCTACCAAATTCACGGGCCAGGGTGTGATTAATTACTAATAACGTCAAAGTACTTGTAAAATCTACGCCGAAGAAATGATTTTGAGGATTGAATGAATGCATAAAAGCTTTCTTCCCACTGAAAAGGTGCCATTTGTGGAGCCGCGTTAGCTTACCGGTAGCCTACGATTATTCATAATTCACAATAATTATTCGTGGGTGCCCTTCGGTACGCCTAAAAATTTTAGTCCTAATATTACATAGCCAAACCGTATTGGCCTAAACTTAAAACGGACAATTATTGTTTCGCCTAACAATTATTTCACAATTATTTTCGCCTAACAATTATTTGCCACCATTATAATTTGGTCTAAGAATTGTAAGCCCTAACTTTAGAATCTATAATGTGAAATACCCTAAAATATATTAGCATTATGACGATTTCGCTTAATATATAAAAGTTATAACTTTAGCATATCTAATATTTATAATCTAATTTATCAGCCTAAGAAACGAATCGCCCGCCGAATGATAGCATGGAATTTCAATTCCTCTAGGACAAAAACATTAAAAAATAAATAAAAAAATGTCGCATTTGGTAAATATCAATATGGCGATAAAAAGTTAGGCGAAGTGAAATTAGACCAAACACGATTATGAAGAGTGAAATTATGCTAAAAACAATTAGGCTAATCGTTTGTGTGCCATTGCCAATTAGAAGTAAAAAAAATTAGGCGACCTGATATAGACCCTTATTTGAGCTTAAGTAGTTTACAGAATTAAATATACATATAAACGGTAATAACTACATTAGTCAACGACTATGTCGCAGTTATTAGGCCCACCTCATCATCACCAGCCTACTACATCCCACTGCTGGGCACAGGCCTTTCTGCATGGCAGAAACACCATGCTGGCTTAATGCGGGTTGTTTGGTTCAAGCGATTGCAGTAACAACCGGGAACAACGGCTTAACGTGCCTTCAGAAGTGTGGAGGGGCCCGAGATAACGTTTTTTGATTGGCCCATCCGGGATCTACCATGGCGAAAGTTGCTTTGTTTTCGTAATCGCAACCAGAGCGCACAAATCACTACGCCACCGAGCTCCTCGGGCCCACCTCGAAAGTATAAATATTATCTAGTTAACTACAATAAACACAAATCGCATATTAACACTACGTATATATCAGTCATCAATTCAAAGTTCTAAAGGTAAAGGAGTAATAGAAACTAAAACTAGGTTTGCACACACGTGTGTGTGTGTATGTATGTGTTGACTTTAATGAAACAGAGACTTAACATCTCCATATCTCAGATCAAGTAACCACTCATTCAAAACGTTTTTACAATAGCGTTGAAATGAGCTATAAAAATGTAATGTATAGTATTAAAAACAAATTGCGTCTGGCATGTGCGTCTTGGCAGGTTAGTATATTCTTTACTAGCGGCCGCCCGTGGCTCCTCGTGTATGCTGGTTATCGCCCTAAGAAGTATCCTATGTCCTTCCCAAGATACATAACTCAAACTACAAACTACTCTACTCAAACTATCTCCATATCACATCAAATCGATTTAGTTGGGTTAAGCGTGAAAAGGTAACAAACAGACAGACAGACAGAGTTATTTTCGCATTTATAATATTAATATGCATATGTACTTAGTTGAGGCAATGTTTTCTTGAAAGTTGAATCATCAATTGTTTAGTAAAAGCAAATGAAATGAAATTTACTTACTTCAGTCTTATTTATGTTTAACAAAGTTATATGAACGAGAATAGTACTTTAGAAATGCATTTTTTTTAAACTGAAAAGATAATAATAATATTCTGACAGATACACAGACAGACACGTCAAACTTATAACACCCCTTTTTTCGTCGGGGGTTCAAAATTCAAACTGAAAATATAATTATAGATATCAAGGTGTAACCCCGAATGAAACTTTGCTTTGGGTGGAAAGTCAGCAATTAAAGTAGATGCTTCGAGCACTAAATATAAATATATTGAGCCATCGGCTGATCACAGGATAATTGAATTTCCCGTCAGTTTATTGGTCGGCCACGGGACCGCATATACGGGGTGGTGCTGTCAATGCGACAATAAATCAAAACATGGGTTATAAGTTCATAGAAATGATTTGCCACTTTCAAAAACATCTTATTCATTTGATAATTTCTGGACATTTCTATGAAAAAAAAATCTCTCTAATCTAATAAGGAAATCTAATGATTCACTCAATCTAAAATGCTGGAATCTGGATATAAACTAGACCAGTCTTGTATCAATCCAGACCTCCTTTCTCGGCCACTAGAGGAACAGGTAGCTAATTACCATAAGTATGGGGTCACATTAAACCACTACTAGAAGTAAAAGTAACTTGTAGAGAATGAGTAGTCGACTGTCCTCTTGTCTAGATTGATTTCTCTCAATGATAGTTGAATAGAAATACAAAATGTTTACAATTTAATAAACGAAGCTTAGATACTTAGGAAGTTTTTTCAATTAACAAACTTGATGACCGGCTGGCCGAGTGGTCTGTACCCCTTGCTATACAGGCTATTTGGTCAGGGCCCTGGGTTCGAATCCTGGTAGGAGGAAATATTTGTATGATGAGTACGAGAATTTGTTCACGAGTCATGCATGTTTATTTGTTTATTTCGTATATTCCTAATATTTATATCAATATTATTATCAATATTTCTCCATATTCTAGTATCCATAACACAAGCTCTTAATGTTGCTTACTTTGGGCTAGATAAAGGTGTGAGTGTATGAATATTATAATAATAATATTATTTATTATTGTTATAATATTATTTAATTAACCAATGGCTTCCATGCGTGGGATAGCACTTTTGGCATGGTTAAGCAAGTGTTATTATGACGGAGATTCTGAGATACTGTTCTCATTATAAAACTAAAAATATAAAAGGGATAAGACAACACAACGTCACCTTTCCAGTGTAGTACCTACCCACTACCCAGTTGTCACGTATGCCAGCGAATAGGCGAGATGTAGACATGCGAGCGCGACTACATTGATTTTTGGTATTTAGAATACTAACATAATTATTCGGGGCAGAAGGTACTACAATGCTCATTTTAAATGTTAGTCAGTAGTACATACCTAGTTTTAGTTCCCTGAATTGTCTTTCAAATTGTTATGTTGCGTGTTAGTCGTATTACAGTTACAAAAGTGGTACTTATTTAGAGTAAAAAGGAATGTAACTTTATAGCATCTAGGTGATTATGTGTCTCAGTCAGTGTGGTGGCACAGGCTTGACAAATTGTATGCTCTCTGTTTTGATGGTACTTTTTATACCAAAAGGTACCTTTTTGGTATAAAAATGCTTGTGGACGCACACACACCAGACAAACACACACAAACACACACACACACACACATGGTACGGTCAGCAACAGAAGTCGATTAACATTTCAGTACCATGTCACACTATGTCTATTCACAATGCTCATATAATTTGCCAAGCGTATGCCGATGTTAATAAGAAAAAGTATTAAAGTGTTAAGGTACTTCTGGTGCTGACTGTACCAGCTACCGGTACTTACGGTACTTACTAAAATGAGTTATTCTAAAGGTATAGAGGAATATCCCTTTGAATTATACACTATTACCAATTATAAGGACACAGAAGGCCGATAGTCCTTATTGAGTAAATGATAACAATGACGCAAAAGATATACCTACCTATGAGATATAAATGCATCTATACCTGCACTAGTCTGTTACCGTACCTACCACAGAAAGTTATCTTGATAACATATTCATTTACGTAGGTGTGAAGAGTTATCTATGAAATTAAAATGTTTGGGAGTGGGAGGTAAGTAACGTGCGTTCGTTATTGTGAACTCCAAAAATATAGTTATAAAATATTAGCTATCGCAAATGAAAGCTTATATTATGTTAACATGTGCAGACAGGGCACAACTTCAATGATTGTGTAATTTCGAAAATCCATCTTTTTAAATTATCTACTTATACATATTGCGTAAAAAATTGAAAATGAATTAACATAGATTCGTTTGGAGAAATTGGATTGACAAGGTAGTCTATATTATTCAATTGTAATCAATACTGCTATTATTGACTATAATACTTAGGATGACATTAAATTATTTTATCTTTAGATATATTAAGGCTTGTTACTATTACCGATTTAGAAATAGAAATTTTTGCTGTAAAAATTGGATTGATCTACAATTCTACACTATCCTTAACATAACATTGACGTCAAAACTTTCAGAGACGATCTCTCCAGCCAAAAAAATTAGTGAATATTTATTTACAATCTCTTGTAACGCTTCTATGACGCGAATTCTAAACTCGTAACGATTTTGGCGTTGATTCAAAACTTAAAATAGTGTTTTTCTTTCTTACTTGCTTTTCACAGCCACTATTGCCTGCTTTCCGTTCATGCCTTCTAATTTTCCTCTAAATGGAGGTGCTAGTCGTTTCGCGCACCGCAGAGCGTGCGGTCGCGCTGACTCTCAACAAAGAACTCATAAGTCCGTGACGAAAGCGTATGAGATATAAATTTTATCTGATGTTTGTATGATAAGTTTATCAATAACATTTTCTCTTAAGCTGCATGCAAGTGACAGTTTTACCTTAAACCGCGAACGGAGTGGTTGACTCAAAGACTTGTGTGAAAAGTTTCCAAAATGAACGTCACAGACTTTTTTGACTTGGTACCGAGTAGCACGATGGTCCCGGACCTCACCTCAATGTTCTCAGACGGGGACCCATTATTGTCTGGAATGTCAACAGTTCTGCCAGAAATGACTACTATTCTACCAGATATTACTACATTAGTGCCAGATTTGACCACAACATTCATGCCAGAGACTACTACATCTGGTGATTTTCGGACTTGGTTGACTGATCTCGTAATGAAGGTTGGTTTGTTATAATAATTTTAGCATTTTGCAACAAGATCGTTTACGTTTCTGTAGCTTTCCTCTTTCATATACAATGGGAGTGTTTTTTAAAATGAAATAATACGAAACCAATTTCGCTCTCAAGCAGATTGAAAACATTAACATCGAAGTCTAGTTTTTTACATTTATGACCGGCTGGTCGAGTGGTCTGTACCCCTTGCTATACGGGCTGCTCGATCAAGAGGTCCCGGGTTCGAATCCCGGTAGGGGCAAATGTTGGTATGATGAATACGAGCATTTGTCCACGAGTCATGGATGTTTACATGTTTATTTAGTATATTTCTAATATTTATATACATATTATTATCAATATTAATCCGTTATCTAGAATCCATAACACAAGTTCATAATGATGCTTACTTTGGGCTAGATAAAAAAAAAAAATGTATTTTTTTTACATTTGATCGTCATTAGTCCGCATAGTCTATTGAACTCTAGTTAACGTATTGAAATTAAACAATAATAAATAGTAATTGATAAGTTAATAAGATCACAATGTGTACCTACTAAGCGCCAGCTTTGTCTAGTGAAATAGAGACAATGAGATGTATAATAATATCACACACAAGAGTTTGCTGTTAATATAAATGTGCAATGTTGTCTCATGTGAATGGACCTTCCACAAATATAACGCCAAGTAAACGGCATCCTAGTCTTAATTTTTACAATAAGAGAATAATAAAAAATTGTAGAAGGTCCTAATTTGTCTCCTTGTGCAACTTTTGAAATAATTACTTTTGTGCTTCTTCCATGATTAACTAAGGTTTTGTACATAATCAATAGCTTCACAAATCTTATTTTCATCGGGTTCGTAAACGTGAATTGAAATACAGCTAATTACAACAAATTGGCGCATACACTGTTTGCTTCTAAGTTACCGGCGCAGTCAGTGTAAATATCACGTATTTAACAATCTTTCAGGTCTTACTTCTAGTAATAAATTCAGAATAAAAGTAATATTTTATTTAATATTGTCAACAATGTTTCTTATTGCATTCGGAATCGTATGCGCAAATCAAACATAGTATCTACACAGACAAGTACTTAGCAAAATGTTAAGATGTGTTGTAGACTCTTTGCGGCATTTGCATGAAAATTAGGCACTGCCTGTAGAAACTAGTATTACATTATGCAACCAATGTTTAAATTAACCCAACGATACCACTTTAATAATAAACTTCATATATCAGGATTGAGATATTTGGAGGTTATATTTATTAAATTACTTGAAATACGATTACAGTTAGGACAGTAGAAATTAAATATTGGAAAAAGAAATAGAATCTTTCTGACTTTAGGTTTCAAAAAAATAACAATACTTACACGAGGTCGGCCCTTTAATAATACTTGGAAATAAAATAATTCAAAAACAGTTTAAGTTAAAATAATTGTTTCAAGTCAAATCAATCATAAATAAATTACCTATGCGTGAAGTTAATTGTTCTATAATCTTGTTTCAATATTATCTAATAACATTTGAGGTCTGTTTAAATTTTAACGATTTAGTCACAATGGCAACAAAGAAAATGTTATCATGGTTTATGATTGTAATAAAGATAGCCTCATATTTTAGTGGATAAAAAGGTTAAATTAATATTTTTATGAGGTGAAAATTAAATTGATGAGTCTGGATGATGCCGACAGGAGTAGGTATTTTATATTTTAAATAGGTAATTGAATATTTAAGATAGATTATTGCTTATGTCTATGTATTATTCAAAGAAAATATTAGTTTCAAATCCGTGAAACCCACATTACAAATGGTTAAGGAAAAAGTAAGTTAATCATTATTTGCTTTAACTAGGATTGTAACATCTTCATCAAAGTAGGTAAATTGCCTTGGAACTAGTTTGCTAGACGATATTATCGGTTTTTAACCCCGAATCATTCTTTTCAAGGTCTAACAATTATAGTTGCGTTTAACCACATAATTTATGAAATAATAAATTACACAGATCCATAAATGGATTTAGCCATTGATACAGATCGTGTACATGCTGCCATAGTAAAAAATGTGATGAATGAACGGGCGTAAAATACTTAGCTATTGGATGTTTCAATAGCTGCGCGACTTATGGATGAAATTTCAGTTTTTGTTTACTGTGTATGTGAGTGTGAGTTTAGTGACACAAGTTTTCTTGACACCAAAGTACCTATGGGATATTTATTACCTACCAAATTTGAAGAACCAACGAATTTAGGAATCTAGGTCATGGTCTAAAAATAAACCTTTATGTATTTTTTAAATTTGGAAACGAGTTAATTTTTACAAGGTCCCGCGCTTTCTTATTTCTTGATCAGAAATATGTAATCGTTTCAGCTAAATTATTATTGCATCAACGTTATGTTGATTTTCCTTTCGTAAAATAGCGCCACAAAATCCGAAATTGATGGGCATTGCCAAGCAGAAAATTAAATCGTTGATTCATAAAATTTTCGATAGCACAGTAGTTTTAATTAGTCAAAGCAAACATTCAGTCATCCGTATAAAGCATCCTGCTCATCAAGTGACAAAAAATAGACAAACCATACGTGCTAATTGGACTCGAAATAACACAAACGCAAAAAGTTTGTACGTCATTCGTTAATCCCACTATTCTGTTGACAATAGGCCCAATTTCCTTATCTCAATATAAATACGACAAGGACGGCTTTAATATAATTTGGGCGGCTTTAATAAAATTTAGAAAAATGTGTTCCATAATGAACGTGGGAAACACCTCCCTACACGCCTTCTAAAAATCAGGCAAAGCTCCTAAATCCGACAAAAATACTAATAATTCATTTTTATGTATACTTAGTTCACATGTAAAAAAAACAAATCAATTGAATTGTGAACCCACTCGTTTTTGAAGTCTGTTAAAAATTTTGTCATTTTTTACCAGCATTATCTTAGAGATACGACGGTTATGCTGTGAATAATTCTTCCTAACTCGGCTACGCCGAAACTGGTGTCATTCTTTGATTTCAAAAACGGCTTGAAATAGCTTAGGATGAGTAGGTACTATTTTCTTATTTCCTACAATATAGGTCTTAGAGATACGACGGACGGTCGTGCTCAACAGAATAACTTCCTTGCACCAAAGTATAACATCAAATCACACATGTGTAAAAAAAATAACATTAACATTATTTATTTTCACAATATTTACACAATATTGAACAATATTTATTTCTAAAAATATATTTGATACGAAATGCGAAAATCATGATATTGATATGCGATGTGCTATTGATGTGAACAAAACATATAAGGTTGAGCCGCAATGAGACTCTCAGGAGTCTATGACTATTAAAAAATATTTTGTCTGTGCTTACAATGGGCCTCATAAGGAGGCTCAATGTCACCCAAAGGGCAATGGTGAGGGCTATGCTCGGGGTTTCTCTGCGTGATCGAATCAGAAGTGATGAGATCCGCAGGAGAACTAAGGTCACCGACATAGCCCGAAGAATTGCGAGCCTCAAGTGGCAGTGGGCAGGCCACATTGCAACGAGGACTGACGGCCATTGGAGCGGAAAGGTCCTCGAGTGGTGGCCGCGTACCGGGAGACGCAGCGTTGGTGGGCCTCCTACAAGGTGGACCAACGATCTGGTTAGGGTCGCGGGAAGCCGATGGATGCGGACAGCGCAGAACCGATCGGTATGGAGATCTTTGGGGGAGGCCTATGCCCAGCAGTGGGCGTCTCTCGGCTAAAATGATGATGATTGTGTCTGGATTCTGAAATGATATGAAATTACACAAAAATATTTATCAAAATCTCCTTACGGTGTGTGAAAATTGTCATGCTTAGTATTCAATAGAATGAACCTGCTATTATAATTCATAACATAGCAACATTGGAAATAAAGCCTAAACTGTATGAAAATAAGAGTTCATAAGCCAGGAATCCTTTCTGTTGAATATCCTAACTTGTTGCTTCGAGAAATAAATACAGCATTAGCAAAACTGAGTGTTATCTTTTTTGACTGCACATAACCTTACTGCTGCTTTAATTTGTTATGCTGCGTAAGACTCCCCGGGAGCGAATGTAAGACCTATTGTGCCAGGAATGTGTGGCTTGACAGGTGACAGTATAATAACAGCCATGTTCTTGCCTGGCTAACGTTTTCATTGATTTACACAATTGATTGTGCTCAATCCTGCATTTATTTATCATTAACCTTTCCACAAAGTCATCTCCAATTTATAAGTTATTGTGAATGAAACCAATATAAATACATATACAGAGTGTTAGGGGGATGCTCTCGAAAACAAAAGCAGACGGCGGTGCTGGTCATCCTATACACGACTTGTCAGAAAATAAATTAGAAATCGCGAAAAAAAACATCTGTTCCATACAAACAGGTCGTGTAGATATTACAATTTGTAGGAAACAGCTGATTTTTTTGCGATTTCAAATTTATTTTCTATCAAGTCGTGTTTAAGTTGATCAACACTATCATCTGCTTTCGTTTTCGAGACCGTCCACCTAACACCCTGAACACCCTGTATATTAGAGTGACATTGTTAATATGATGATAACGTAGCATTGTGTCCAAACATACATTTAAAAGTAGCTTCTAAACACAACCATGGCATAATGATGCATAAATCATTGAACATGGGAAACAGTAATTCCCCTGGTGTTCGTTTATCTTCAATAATATACCTGGTGACTATGCCGTAGGCATCATAAATGTTTGTAGCAATACTTTTATTTAATGTATTGAAGAATATAATCTAGCGTAGTATATGTAGAGTTGTGGTTTCGGTTTGTAAACAACAATTTTAATATCTCAACATTCATTTTTTTGTTACATTCCGTGTTAAATTCAAGAGGTTTTAGAATGATAATTGCTTGTTATAGTTTATCCTTATAGACATATGTACTTACGAGATATTGAAAAATTGAGTTATCTCCACTTCCGATATTTTCGGCGGTTTTGGTTTAGCTATTATCTAATCTGTAGTTTTGGGTAGGTCCTGCAGCCACTCCTATTACCGCCTGGTTTTATGCTGGCTGTAATGCAGTTCGCTGTTTGGCTTTGAAGAGAAAGTTAGTCAGAGTAATAATAAACTAGTCACATGGCAGGGGAGGCAAGAATATATCTTTTTTATGCCTGTATCAAGTGATTCCATATTGCAAGGCGTTGGTAACTATTAATGTTAGGTGGATCTGCAATTCGATTATAAAAAAAAATATTAGGTATTAGTATTAAACAAAGTATATTAAATAGTACCTCCTTAGTACACCTTCGAGTTTATTTCGATATTATACAACAATTTAAACATATTTTCTATGTTTTAGACTTGTCACCAAGATATTTTTCACACAAAAGTAAGATATTGACTCTTCCGAATATGATTAAGCCTTCCAAAATTTTCGAACCAAAACAAATGTTCTCTAATACTTAGTTTAATCGAAAAAGCTTCGTATTTTGTATTCCAACATATTTCTTCCATCTTCGAAGTTTCGGATAATAGTTTTTTATGCTATAGCTGCAGATTTGCTGTTGTAATATGAAATTCTAAATTCGTAACATTTTATTGATTTAATAGGTACCTAGTAACTATATGTTTGATGCATATTTTCTGTTGCCATGGTTGTTGCGTTGTACAGGTTGTACTATTATACAGGGTGGTGCCGTCAATGCGACAATAAATTTGAACATAGGCTATAGTAGTCCATAGAAATGGTTTGCCACTTTCAAAAATATCGTAATCATTTGATATTTTCATGACATTTGTATGAAATAATGCTGCCAACGTTACACTATTCCATACAAATGTCATGAAATTATCAAATGAATACGATGTTTTTGAAAGTGGCAAACCATTTTTATGGACTAATATAGGCCATGTTTAAATTTATTGTCGCATTGACGGCACCACCTTGTATAAGATGTAGCAACAGTCCATCTGGTAATTGACCGTGAATTTTTATGTTAGTTAGGTATTCAGATGCTATAAGTTTGCGGTTAAAGGTATCCTCTCATGGAAGATTTTATACGTTGTTCTATTTCTTGAATAGTAAATTTGTTTACGTAAAGTATATTTTGTGCAACTGAATGATATTTGTTTTTATATTGCGTTTTCGATTTTTATTTTATTTTCCGAGTGCATTTTTTTAAAGAAGTTAGTAAAATAAATTATGTATGATATTTTTATTGATTTACAAAGATATATATTTGCGGTGTTTTGTACAAACAAAACAGTAGTTACATGTAGTAGGTAATTAGAAAACTACTTGATGATCAACATTATTTATCAAATAATTTTTAAAGACTATTTGACATAGTTGCCACATAAAATTTATTGTTCTAAAGATTTTAGTTATCTTCAAGCAAATATGATAAAGGGGTCTTATAACTACGTACTGTAAGTAAGCATGTATAAACACTTAGTGGCTTAGAAAGTCTGTTGTGGCCTTAATTAACGTTTATTTAGCGTAAGAATATTCCGTTTCCGATTTTGTTATAAAATATGTTTAATATGTAATTAGCAACACAGAAATTAAGGAGTATAGCTTCTTCTCTCGGTGCTTCCCGCATAGAGATTGTTGATATTAATGTCCATCTTAAATACAATTCTCAATAAGGGTATACTGAAAAAAATATTTAGCCAAACTAATGCGGCTAAGTTAATAACCATAATTTTGCGAGATTACATTTTATTTGATTTAACAAAACGGTGTATCTCTATGTAACTTTATTTTAGGCTAGGTGTTAAGTAAGTTATGTAAGTTATGTAGTCACTTTTTTTAGGCTAAAGGTATTCGAAAGTTCGTTGTAATTTTTTTCAGTGTACTGTAGACATCACATCAAGCGTAACAGTTTTACCTTGAGACCGCCCTTACTGCGTTCGTAATAGAGGCGGCTTTCGTAGTGCAATTGTTACACTTGACGTGCTGTCGTGTGTATATAAAATAATTTTCAAATCGGATTATCAATTTTAGACTTACAAACTCTTTATTATATTAGGAAGATTTCATTCAATTCTCTTAGTTTTAATATCTTTTGGAAACTGCCACTGGTACTTAATCTTTGGTCATGATTTTTTTTAAATCATGTCAGTCATGTTTTTTAAATATCCAGAGCACGGCAATTGACTCAACACTTCCCGATGAGAAGGAAGACGCCATATGCTAGCAGCTCTAGCAGCTTCCAACTTGCCTTCATATAACGCCTCTTTTGAAGGAAGAAAGAGGATTCCAAGTTTTGGAAGTACTAAAAAGAATCGAGTTACTAAATTTTGTGCGTGATATTTGAAGTGGAAACAATAAATTGACAACAGTTTCGTTTCGATTACGAAAACTAAGCAACTATCGCCATGATTGATTCTGTACGGGTCACTAAAAATTTGTAAAGTCGGACACAGCGCAATGTTTCGGAAGGCGCGTTAAACCGTTGGCCCCGGTTGTTACGGGTCCATATTGGGTTGCATAAATGAAAAAGACATTTTTTAGAATTGCATACCGTTTTTTGGCATTATCATCATTTTGCATAGCACTTAAACAGAATACATCATTAGCCATACTTTAGTTCTCCACAGCTCTGTAGTTCGCGGTGTGAACCAAAGTATGAAAAGAGGTGAAACGATGCCCGCCCGCCTAGCCCGCTCGCCCGCCCGCTGGCGGTGTGGCCTGCGCATAACGTCTTTTATAATAATTATACATCAGCATAAAATTTTCATGCATAATGTTTTTACAATAACGATTATTAAGAACCATTTAGACACATAACAATTACATTGAATCAAGAAATGACTTGCATAGTCTAAAGAACACATTTACACCCGTATTCACAAACGATACTTATGTAAGTAAAGGAGCAATACATAGCGAAGTAAGGCATTTCTCAGTGCGTTCACTTTGACAAGCCTTTCAATTCACAAACAATACTCAACGAATCTCTACTATGCGGGCGCATAGCGTTGAATATAACTCTGTGATTGGTTGATTAGTGTTACGTAGTTCACTTCATTGACTGACATTTAAATTTTATTGTTTGTTTGCTTTTTATCGTAAACTCCGTAGTGATTACATTCTCTTTGGTGAGCTCGACACTATGCGTTGATTAATATAGCTATCAGGCTCCCTTAGCTAAGTGTTCATTATGACAAACGCATAGTGCCGATTGTCACTCAAGTATTGTTTACGAATAGGAATTTGGCACCCTGTGCGTCCGCGGGCACTGTGAGACCTCATAGTGTCGTTTGTGAATACGGGTGTTAGACTATAGAAGTTATTTATTGCTTCACTTTAATTGTATGGTACAGGCAAGAAACTTGCATCATGTAAATGGGTTTTTAATCATAACATTTATTGTCAACCTATGGCATAAAGATAACTCATACATGTAGAATACCATAATGTTAACAAGTATAAAATTGACTAATAAAGTAATGACAAATCAATAGGAACTTTGCAATGGATTTCCATTCCAAAAAGTTTATTAGCATTCTTTTTGGTGATTGGAAAACAAAGATATCTTAAAAGTAGGTACGAACAAGGGTTTTTTTTATTTTACTATGTGGTAGGACTGGTAGGCCCGTATGGTAGTCATCTAGTTATTAATAAAAAATCCTATGAATCAAGCAAGCAAGCACGTATGCATTAAGATTTCCTCGTCTCCTGCGCTGCGGGAGGTGCAGCCTCTTCGCCCATATGTAACAAATGGCAGTCGCTGCTCTCCCTCCAAATGACTAGAAACATCTATGATTTTCAAGTTATTGATAACTCTATTATGCGTTTTGCATTTTTATGTATGATAAATTACCTTTATACGTATAACAATTATGTCCATATCATTTATGCTTATAAAATTATGATTAAGAAAATTAGAGCAAGTGATAATAATGCTGATGAAACCAATCTGCGTTTATAGGACTCTGCCTATCATGATGTATGCGAAAATTCTTTATGCCAAAACCATTATGCCAAAATATAGTATGACAACAAATTATACCACCGAAAGGGCTCCCGTTGTTACTGTTTCACCCGCCTATCATTAGTGATATGATAATTAATTTTTTTCTATTAGATCTGGTTACTGTTTAAGAAAAAACAATACGCTTGACAGATTTTCGACCGCAGCAACCGACGCATGAGCGTACCATGTTAACTTTTGTTTAATGCATACGGTGACAGTCAAAATATTGCAGATTTTTCTTTGGCATGTTCAAAAAGAAAATAACCACTACGTTTAGGCATGTTGTTCATGGTAACATAGATACATTATGAGTCGTTAGTTTTATTAATAATACACCAAACATAAAAGAAAAGACAGTTAAAAAAGTACCTACATACATGATATCTTTGATTTGATCGACACGTGATATCAAATAATAAAGAGTAAATGTTTAGGTAACATCAAACAGGTAGACACCGGTGTTGTAATTTTGATGATTGTCACTCCATGATCGATCATTTATATAGCTCCATAAATAATGAAATTGGTGCCTACAGTGCCAAATCTGAATTAAAATTTTAATGATTGTGAAAAGGTGACACTTTGAAACGCATAATGTTTATTGTCATAATATCAATTGACATACATCATATGGCATACAAATTGAAAAGCATAATAGTTTTTAGCAAAGTTATAATTACGCATAAACATTTTTAGGGAGATTTGTTGAAAGACATAATAATAAAATCCATAACCATATAAATCTATATTTTCATTTGCCATAATTTTATAAAGCATACTTTGAAACGCAGATTTTAATTATGCATAAATTACCATATTCATAATTTTGTTTGACATACTTTTATAAAGCATAACTCAGTAAAGTCATACTTTTATAAAAGTCGAAAAAACATATCCATAAATTTATTGTTTACTTTTACTATGCTTATTTACATAAAGCTACGTATTTTTTTTTACTCGACACAATGAAGTATTTTTTAATGCTAAAATTGTGTATAAATTTCGAAGTAATAATAAAGAAATCGATATTAATAGGAAATTAATAACATTAAACCCGACTGGCCGTGGTCCTTCGCCGTGATACTAGTCTGCCCAATACTAGAGTGTAATTTAAAAGCCGGAGGCGCGGAGGGAGTGCAGAACCTATTGCACGCTGCATGCCTGCTTGCATGCATGCATAAGAGTTTAGATATTATGCTTGCATGCATGCATCCATGCTTGCTTTCTTGCTTGCATGCATGCTGCATACATGCATGCCGCTTGTTTGCATGCATACATGCTGCTTGCATGTTCTTATAAAAAAACATATCAAATACAAAACAATACAATTTATAAAATTAAACTATATAAAAACTATTAAATTATACAATAGATTTATAAAATGTCTTCTTTTTTTGTTAGGATGTAAATAATGTGGATTATATTAGATAAATTTTTATTTATTAAAAATCAATTCTAAAAAAAATTCTTTTACGCATGCATAGAAATTTATGCTTTTTGAAATTATGGTAAATATGTGTAATTCCTTAGGAGTTTAGAGATTTTGCCGGTTATTCTTATTAAATATATGCTTTTTGAATATTATGGCCAACAAAAATTATGCCTTTCTATGATTATGCCTTACAGGTTTCAGCCATATGGTATTATGCGTCATGAAGTTATGCTATAATGGCTTATGGCAATTGACTATTATGGCCAGTAATATTATGAATGGTAAGTTTATGGCGAAAAACGTTATGCGTTTCAATAGGTAACCTTGTTAAAATTATGCAAATCTATTTGCACTTGACAAGTTTTGTTCATTGTCAAAATGTCACCTGTCGTGCGATAACATAAATTGTCAAAAATCAGAATAAATTAGTGGAATCTATATCAATCCAATTCAATTAGATATTGTGGCGCTTGAAGGTGTCCTCCATGATAACGGAATTCTTAACGTTCAGCTATCAAGTTAGTTGGTTTCCATCTTAATAAGATATCGATTGCCACTATAGGAATCCATATCGGTACTAAATTTGTACAATATGAAGCACCTAAGTAATTCAATAGGAATATACAAGAAAATTGTATAGTCAGCCAGTATGTAGGTATGTTACGAGCTGAATAGCTCATTTGCTATCTTTTAGCAATCTAGTTCTATTTTTGGTCTGATAGCATCATCACGCGAAATAACGAAATTCTCTATCGATTGATGAAGGCGAGACTAGGGTGAGCCAAGGTCATTACCAAAGAAATGTTTACCAAGTTTTCATATACCCACCTACCGGTGCGTGTGTTACATCATTAAAAACCTTCCAGTTGACGTCAAGGGCTGATAAAGGAGAGTCCTTTAGCAAAAACGTTGCGTAGGTTGAGTCTAGGACATAATATATTATGACAATCTAGGTATGGCGATTAACTTTGTGGGCAGTTATTTTTGGTTGAATCCAACGGCTTCGCTCTAAGTTTTTTCCAAATTTCATTAAAATACTTAATGTATGCATCTAACAAGATTCACCTTTTTTATCAACTGTAAAAATATTAGTGAATAAGACTACTATTATTTCATCTTAATAGACTCTTTTTAAATTTGTGAACTGAAAAACCAAATTAACTTATTGTAAGTGTTTACTTGTAGATGCAGTACTCATTAGTTTAAGTAGACTTTTTGTAACGAGCTCTTTCTTTTAACATTTTTATAAGCAGACAAAAAAGACAAGTATTTCCATTAGCTTTTAACAAGTAAACTGTAATATCTATGGTATATGATTATATGTTCTGCATAAATCTAATAAGTGTGATCAAAAGGTCGTCGTTCTTTTAAACCAAAATATTGTTGGTTTTTTGGTTTAGCATTCAGTTTCTTGGGACGACGAATGTTATACGAATGACATACGAGTATGTACCAGCGGATTTTGCAGCATAGAAGTAGTAGGTAGTTATTTGAGCTCTAATTTGAGCGGAGAACGTTGGAAAGCCGGATTTAACTGAATCTATTATTATATATTATGTGTGTTAGAGTTTAAAGGTTTTCTATCCCTTACTGGAACAAGTAACAGAAACGCAGATAAAAAAAATAAGTATCTTTTTTTAAGTTAAATGGTTTTAATGATACTAAAGATGATAATGATGAAGATAATGTACTAAAAGCTACAAAATAATTCGGTAGGTCCTAGGTATTCGTCATCACACTACTCTCCTCGTCAATCTAGGACATTTGTCTTCAACTTCGAATCAAAGCTTAAGCTGCAGCCAAGAAACTGGGCATCCTCAATAAGGTGAAGTTACTTCACTGCTGAACAGCTTCTTGCCCTATACTGCCCTTTATAAAGCACAAGTCCGTTGGTGCATAGAGTACTGTTCTCACCTGTGGGACGGCTCAGCCAAGTACCAACTCGCTGCTCTGGATTCGGTTCAACGTAGAGCCAAGAGACTTATTGGTGACGAGAGATTGGTGGAGCCTAAACTTCACAGCCTGGACCACCGCCGTAGGGTGGCTGGCTTGTCGGTCTTCTACGGATTGTACTTCGGAGAGTGGGCTCAGGAGCTTTATGAGATTGTCTCACCTAGCCCGTTTCGTCAGAGGACTACCAAGTTTTTTATATTCAAATTTTTTAGTATTTAAGTTATTTACTTAATACTTCTCATTCTATTTAGTTCATTAAGTGCCTTATTATGAAAAAAATATGGTATCTGGTATTTTGTGCCGCCGGCCATCTTAGATTTGAAAGTCATAGCTTACAGTATTGTACTAGTCAAGCCCTTTGTCATTTGATACCCATAATGATGGGGTTGTGAAAAATTATGTAACCTGCACTTTTGCTGCGACCTTATTGGATGAGCATTTTTTTTTCACTGTGTGCTACTATAGTAAAGCCCTTTCATTTGATACCCATATTGAGGTAGTTGTGACATAAAATATGTAATCCGCGATTTTGTAGCGTCGGCCATCTTAGATTTACAATGATACAGATATATTAAATTGTATTGATTCGAACTATAGGTGTGTTCCAAACATCAGATCAATCTGTCAACAGGAAAGGGTCAAATTTCAATTACTAAAGGGCACGGTCTTTTTTGAGCTTTCATTCTGAATAATATTGAACAGTAATGTGATACACCTCTTCACAAAGCTAATTAAATAAGCTATTCGATTTTATACCAATCGGATTTTTCGAGCTGCCCGTTTGTCTAAAAATGTAAAAAATGTTTCAGCAGAAACTAAATGCAATTTGCCTTTTTTCCTTGTTTTTCAAGTCGACAAATGTGTCAAATGCACCAATTATTGCACTGTCTATAAAATATTTGAAGTTTTTACTATACTTTTAGCTGCAGCTCCATTTTTCAAATGTAAAAAATAATGGTAGTTTATTTATGCAATAACAAAACGCAAAAAGCAACTATTATAGTATGGAATTTTTCATGATCGTCTTAAAAATAAACGGGGGGCTATAAAATATTTTCTAAATACACTAAAAATTCTATATAATTATACCTTATCACCCCTTATAGATAGGATTGCTGTTCGAAATAAAAATTCTTCAAAATTAAAGTTCTTTCCCTTGACCCATATAAACCAACAAACAGGGCAACCTAAATAAAACCGCTTAAAAATATTTTCATTTGGGTGAGGTCCATTAATTATGTCCAGGAATATTTTCATTATTAAATGCTAAAGACCATGTTAGAAATATGATTTTTTTCCTGTAACTGTAAACCGTGTAAAAAACTAAACTAAAAGGTTGTGTCATTAATTAGTATTTACTTATTTTTAATACTTAAGTATAAATAAAGATAAATTATTTATTTATTAAGAGATTTTTATTATCAAAAGTTATCATCGAAACAATAAAATCTACTATTCTTAATTTTCATTTCAACATTATCATAAGATGTGTTTTTTTATTATCATTATTATAGGACATGAAATTTTTCTAGTTTAGATTTTTTTTAATTTTTATTTTTATAAGTAAATAAAATCTACATTTGCGAATGTATTACATAATGAAAATGATTACAATAATATAAATAATGAAGTACGGAAATACCATTGCCATTCCAATTGTTCTGTGATGTGTATTGATTGAGTTGTAAATACTTTTTCCAGTTTTCCCCGGTTATTTTGTATTTTTCTCAGATCATTTCTATGATCTGAGGTATTTTTGGTTTACATCCATGTCTGGTAAAAAGTAAACTTCGTTATCTAAGGTCGTTAACATATAAATTAGTTCTCTTTAACTAGATATATTAGAGGATGTTCTTGATAAAATACTATAAGTGTAGATACGTGACTTAAACTGATATAAACTATAATCTTCATGAGTTCTACTGCAAAGCAAAGACCTGTCAGACACGTGTTCGCATTTAACTTTTACGTGCAAACATTGACTTTTTATATCAATTGGCAAACAATATTTTAAGATTTTCTGTTTTTACCGTCGTTTGTGGAAGAATTTATATAATAATTTTTATTTAAGCCGATTAGGGAAAAACATTTATTTACAATCGTGAATATACAAATAGTTGTCGTTATATTAATTGTTGGCACTTGTACGGCAACACTATAAAAATTTCATTTATTGTAGGCACTCTTGCTATATTTGTAGACCTGACACCTAATGTTATAACGCGACCGGTAATCTTAATAGGCAAGCATTTATTAGATATACTTACTGTTAACGATGGCTCAGATCTTGTACTGGACTGTATTTGGGAAACTATGGGTCACTACGACCTCTGGGTTCACCAGTGTAATGACAAATAATAAAAAAAAACAAATGAGCAAAAAACCAAAACTTAAGTAACATTAACTTAAAATTAAATAGGTAATTATAAGGGGGCTGCAAACTTAAATTTTAAATTAATTAGCTAAATAAAAGGAGACTGGAAATGAACAATCAGCATTACCGTTTCACTGAAGGACATGAAAATAAATTTTCGTGAAAATAAATATCCGTAAAATTATTAAAAAAGAAATGTCAATGAAGACCTACGTTTACCGAAAGAGTTACCTTGTTAGACAACAGTTTCTGATCCAGAATCATTTCTGATTGGCACGAAGAGAATCCACACTTTTAATCAGGAGAATAGCAATAAAATGGTAAAATAAGTATTATTTATAAATGTAACTTAACATCCTTCCTCATTAGAGGAAAATCGTCTTTTTATAAAGAGAACGTATCGAGATGTAAACCATGATATTCGTTGTACGCATCCTTATCTTTTTACACGACATAATCATGTCACCATCAGGTGATTTCATTTATAATTACTCGCTGTAATCTAATTTATTTCATAAATCTGCGTTAAATAACGACAAGGTACTGCAAAATACCGACCCCGACAAAAGTCAGGGTCGATATTTTGCAGATTACAATAGTTTTTACTATTTTTCTTTTATTTAGAATAAAGAATGCATACTTCATAATAATACGTTTTATAGCAAGACACTCACTTGCTATCAGGTGAGCTGCTTGTTCGCCACTCTTTTTCTGTACTATATTAATATATTATTGACGACCGCCTGGCCGAGTGGTCTGTACCCCAGGCTACTCGGTCAAGAGGTCCCGGGTTCGAATCCCGGTAGGAACAAATGTTTGTATGATGAGTACGAACATTTGTTTACGAGTCATGGATGTTTATATGTTTATTTAGTATATTTCTAATATTTATATACATATTATTATCATTATTTCTCCGTTATCTAGTATCCATAACACAAGCTCTTAATGATGCTTACTTTGGGCTAGATAATAGGTGTGAGTGTATAAATATTATTATATTATATTATTATTATCCTAGCAACCTGTATATCAATTCATTAGTTACAAATTGTGCTTTGTTTTCTTTTCAGAGGGCGGCAGTCAAAGGCAGTTTTTGGCAAGGGTTCATCGCCGCACTATCCGTGGTGATCGTATCGGAATTAGGAGACAAGACATTCTTCATAGCTGCCATAATGGCTATGAAACATCCACGGGTCATAGTCTTCGCGGGCGCAATTTCAGCTCTAGTCTTCATGACTATTCTCTCGGCAGCGTTTGGATGGATAGCTACAGTCATTCCAAGAGTGTATACCCATTATATCAGTGCAGCACTATTTGCGATATTTGGGTTGAAAATGTTACGGGATGGATGGAAAATGGATCCGAACGAGGGTCAAGAGGAGTTGGATGAAGTTCAAAGTGAACTGAAGAGAAGAGAAGATGCGGTAAGTGGATACAAACGCTCTTACTGTAGTAAGCCAGACCAGAAATCTAGATGGAAATATATTTTACTATGTTGTTGCGGACATAAAATTACTATCTCATTTAGTTTATGAAAGGATATATCTATCACGCTTCTTGCGTAGTTTACAACTAAGTAAATGATTATTGAAAAGAGAAGTAAGATGATTTTGTAGAGTGCTCAATTTGATTTTTGTCAATTCAAATTTTTGTATTTGACAATGCTTAAAATATTTAAGGCCTCAAATCTATGAAGCTTTTGAGTATTAGACCGTAAGTCATCAAGTAAAAAAATATTCCCACTCAACGTAATACATTATTTTATTCTATGAATCAATTTAATTTCCACCTTTTACTGACTTATTATAATTAGATACAGTTATCTTTACTGCTATCAGTTTTGGTTACTTAGATCAATATGCTGATCAGCTTGATTGCGGTTCCATTGAGTATAGAACTACAGATTTTCTTTTTACTCTTTACGGAGTTTTCAAAACGACCGAGTTCGATTCCCGTGCTGAGTAGGTACACGTTTTTTTTAAATGTATGAATGCAGTTTTTCTTATTACTAAAATCGATGACATGGTTGCTAAGGTTTTCGCATGTCTTATAGTTTCAGACTTTCCCATACTGACCGATCTAAATGTGCCACCCTGTATATTAACAATGTACAGACTGTCGCACAATGAGCGTTATAAATAAGCCATATCAGAAATGACTTATTACTAACAACTAAGCACACAGAAAGAAAGTTGACGAAAAAATTTCGGTGAGTCAAATTTTCTGCTAAAGTCTGTCAATTCTGCGATACATCAAAATAGTGAGATTTGTCATCTTTTAACCTTTAAATGTTACAAGCAGGTATTTCTGTTGGTCACATCACAACACACTACATTATTTTAATATAAAATATTTTAATCACATTTTAATGCTTTTGATGCGTTTAAACGCCAACTTCATTGTAAACGTTGCTATAAAAACGTTAAAAAATAATAGTAAATGGTAATAAGCGGTGAAGAAATTAGTAGGTTACACCTAGTGCTCCGGTGGCGTAGTGGTAATCGCGTCTGGACGGACCCCAGGAGACGCGGGTTCGATTCCCGCCTGGAGCATGTAGTTTTTTCATCGTTTTTTTTTCTTTATTTGTAATTGTTAGAAATCTTTTATTTATTTTCCATAAAATGAAAATTTTAGATTCATAGCAACAAAATATTTCTTGAAGTTTGTAATAGACTTAGTAGAGTATCTTACCCTTCTATATTTTTGGTCAAGTAGTTATGCTCATCGTACTAACAATCAAATTATCATTAAATCATCAAATCGGGGAAGGGTTTAACTCGTTTGTACAAAATTATACACACCATTACTAAGAAAAATTCCCTTCCCCTTTAATAAAAATACAATCTTATAATATGCTAAATCAGTGTTCATAGATTCACACGCGTATCAGTTCTGTGGTAATCTTTTGTTTGATATTATCATGTACATTTATCGGACCGATGATTGATCGATTCTAAATTACTTTTACCTATAAAATTACGTGACTTTAAATATTCATCGATACCTAAACTATAAATTCATTCTGATACCACGTTGCACCTGAAGTGCTACAATTTAACAATAATTGATAGTTTTTCCACGATCTTTTGTAATGATTAATATTGGAATTAATAGAAAATAAAGTGTACACTTTATTTATTTATTATAACACAAACAGAATTTAGAAAAAATCCAGCGTGGTTTGGATTCTAAGACATTGAGCCCAATTCTGATGACGATAAGTCTGTCTGAAGTATCTAGTTAAAATTTAGACAACTTTAATAGAAACCAAAAAAACCTTTTTAGAAGGCAAGTAGGGAGGCGCTTACAAAAACCTAACATATCGCGTGACGTTCAATGAGGTTTAAATTAAATGTCAAAATTGGTCAGCTGTCCTTGCATTCATATTGAGGGAACGCACCTCGTTATTGCTTTAGGTACTACAAAATCAGGCCCGTTGCTATAAAATAAAAAGATTTAAACGATGTATTACTATCCTTAAAAGAAAGAGACCATGCTCTACAGAAGTGTCAGTGCTTTGATTCTTTGTATTTTATTTAGTTAAAATTGACATCTCAGGTAGACATACAAAACTTGTTTATAACATTTGGTTTGACAACAACTGATTTATTAAATACTTACGCTCTCGTAACGGTTAAACTCATTCGTTACATGGAGATTATCAGGAATCACTTAACAGGATAATAAAATTGCTTTTCGTTTGTTGTCGACGATTTACCGCCTGTGTTAATTATCATATCTAAGTTTAAGAATTTGTTATTGATTTTATAATTTATCGATTATTTATCATCGATAAAAATTAAAGTCCTAATTTGCAAAATCTAATGCTATCCATCATATTAGACTATTTTACGTCATAAATATCATTGAAAGTATAGTTTCTACCTTAATTTCTTTGAGCCCAGACTTACATTAGCTTTGCTTGGCGTTTGTGGACTACGAGATTTCGATTCATTCGAAACATGGGTCATGTCATGATTCAATCTCTTCAGAGGTGTCACATTGACTATCGGTAGGTATATCGAGGTGATGAGATGCTTGTACGAGACCATGTCTGTGCGTGTACAGAATCAGTAAACAAAACCTATTCAACTGCAGAGAGGGGTAAGACAGGGAGATGTAATAACTCCGAAACTGTTTACCGCTGCATTGGAAGACGTTTTCAAACTACTGGACTGGACAACATCAACATCATCAACTCATCTTCGATCTGCCGATGATATAGTAGTCATTGCAGAATCCTTGGAAGAATTGAGCATAATGCTCGGCGTCCTGGACAACTTCCTGACAAGTGGGTCTAAAAATGAACATGGACAAGACAAAGGTTATGTCGAACATCCATGTCGTACATATACCAGTAACCAGTTACAGTTGGGGAGTTTTGTTCTCGAAGTTGTTGACGAGTACGTTTACCTCGGACAAATGCAAATAGTCCTGCTAGGTAGGTCTGACCGTGGGTACCCATAAAGGGTTTCTAACATAAAAAAAGATAGGTCTAACTTCGACAAAGAAGCAAATCGATGAATCCATCTCGGATGAATAGTGTTTGGGAAATTGCGTAAGATCTTCTCGTTAAAAATTCCTCAGTGCCTAAAGTCCAAAGTCTTCGACCAATGTGTGTTGCCAGTGATTACTTACCGCTCTGAAACATGGTCGCTTACTAAAGGCCTTTTGTGAAAGTTCGCAGTCACCCAACGAGCTATGGCACAGGCAATGATAGGTGTTTCTCTGCGGGATAGAATAAGAATCGAGGGTACCTGACATAGGTGGTTTAGCAAGTTGACGTGGCAGTGGGTAGAGCGCACATAGCACTGAGAACGTACGGCCTTTGGGGCGTTAAATTTCTAGCATGTCGACCACGTATCGAAAAGTACAAAGTAGGACGGCCTCTCACTAGATCGCCAGACGATCAGGCCAGGGTCGGGAGGAGTCATGACGCGAGGACATGTTGCAGCCGTATGGTTAAATTAGCCCATCCCCTAGATGTCGGTCATTAATCAACGGGCTAGGCATCCAAGCGGCCACAGATACACCAATTTTATAACTATACATATATGCACTCCGAACTATTTAAAATAATTGTTAATAAAATCTCGCATGTTTCATAAGGCAAAGCGAACAATATATACAATCGAAAATTTTGGCATTAGTTATAAAGTTTAGATACATTAGTAAAATATACAAAAAAATGTACAAATAATGTTGGTAATTTCACATTTATCTATATGTGAGATATACGTACTTATTAGGTACTTATACCTTAATTGTTTTCAAGTCACTGATCAGACGATCACAGATTCTAATCTAAAGCGATTACATGATAGCTATATTTAATACATTAATCAGTTTGACAATAAAATAAGATTATCTTTTTCGGGATTATTAT
Organism: Nymphula nitidulata; assembly: GCA_947347705.1. Lineage (NCBI taxonomy): Eukaryota > Metazoa > Arthropoda > Insecta > Lepidoptera > Crambidae > Nymphula > Nymphula nitidulata. The sequence goes on from OX374639.1 coordinate 8,317,689, forward strand.
CACCCAGTGAGCCTATTTTGTATTATTGGTGCTGATTCTGTTGTAGGTTCTATAATACTAAATTTTCTATTAGCCAGCACCTCCCTTTTATTCCAATACATTAAGAAAGGAATACAATGTTTTTAAGAACTGTCAAATGTAAATGACTGTTAAACAATCTATAACTTTGTTGGACATATTCAGGTATGTACTGTATTAAAAATCCTAGATCTGGGGCACGGCAGTGCCCACCGGCCAAGTCGTGTAAAACTAAAGAGGCACGGCCGTTCCATACCATCTGTTTCTAGAAGGCATGCAGGCCATTTTCAACATGTTTTTATATTTTCAACATTTAATTTGAACTTATAGTTTATATGCTATTGCCCGTTAAAGTGCCTTAGTTTTGTTACTAATACACTGACTGACATAATTGGTACTTCTAGCAGACCCTTAAGCTCCAAATTTTAAACATAAGTATTTAGTTTTTAGCCTATCTATCATTTCATAAAAAACCTGAAAATATTGTCACGTTACTTTCAGTCACGCTTCAGAGATATACAAACTGCACAAGTTTGTAATCCTAGACATATACATACATAATATACATGCGATTACAAAGCTATACTTTTGTAAAGGTATAAATATGAGTACCTATAGATATAACTACGAGTATGATATATAGCTAAGGGTGATAACATAACACTGAGTTTATTAATGAAACTTATGTAAGTGGAGTTTTGATACCTGAGTAGTCAGGGCTAAAATTAAATTATCAATTTATTAATTTATTTTAATCATCAAAAATATTACATGTAAAAAGTTGCAAGTCTCACAACGCAGTTCATAACCTACAAACATTTTTTGAGATGTAATATAGAACTAGATTTCCACCGGCTTGTCTATTTCAAAAGTGACCGTATTAATATTAGATATGTTTTTTAAACAATGTATAGAATAACTATAAGTATAGAATGACTTGGCATTGGCAATCGCACACAACCCTTTACTCCGTACTTAATTATTTTAAGTTGTACCGTTATTTTAAATAGTTTACGATTAAATAGGCCGGTATTCGATGGCCACGTTATTCCATATATAAAAAAAAAAAAATATGTAATATTGATTCGGTCACTTTTGAAATAGACAATTCGGTGGAAATCGAGTTCTATGTTCTATGGAATCGAGTTCTGTGTCCACTGACTGAAATAATTTCTATTGTCAATCGAATTGGAATGAGAAATAAAGTACGACAAAAAAGTTATTATAATCTAATAAAATAACACAGCAATGGAAAAATAACCAATACCTAATATTTAAAGTCACAGTAGAAATAAATCAATCATTTGTTGCTAAATGTTCGCAATAATTGATACAGATTTCATAGTTCGAATATGTGGTTATAATTAACATTAAGTAGGTACCTATTTTTCAGCATATTAGTATAAGTCTATAATAATGAAAGATTTATTTGGTCCTTTTCGGTGGGTTTTGATTACAATTGAAAATTACCACTTTTAAGACTATTTCGGAAAGACCACTTTACAGTAATTTGCACAGAGGTCAGCGAATAAAGTATCACGGGCTACTTAATTTCCTATAAAATTTCGCTCAAATAAAATTTATAGGTAATAAATTTTATTTAAAATAAAAAGTATTATGTACCTTGAATGACAGAGAAATAAAAGCCAACCTCTAGCGTTAAAAAATATGATCATTTCGTTTAAAAGATAACAATATTGTTTTACAGTTAACCAACGTGCAATTGACTATAAAGTGTAGTCAGTTTAATAAATAGGACAGTTTTAAAGTAGCCGTTCCTATACAAGGTGCTACAAAAAGATAAAGTCGTATTTTAAAGACTTATTCTTCCTATAAATCGCGAAAAAAAATTGGGAAATCGCCTATTTCATACATTGCGTCGAGTAGGTAACACCTTGTTAGTTAGTTTCAAAAGTGGTCATTTTTATCTGTGTTTTCGACCACTGATAAAAATGACCACTTAAGTAGTGTCAATATGGTGTTGTTTATAAGGCTATATGTCTTAATACAAATGTTGAATTCCTTTCTTCCAAATTGGTCAATTCCTTTTATAATAGGTAGCATAATTTTATTACTGTTTATAAAAAAAATCTTGATTATTGGATTAGAAGAAAGGGGAAGGAAATTTTCGAAAATCGCACACGTAGTTCGATTTGAAATCGAGGGTATCATATCATGAAATATACGCAGGATTCTCCAAAGGAACGATCACGGTCGCCAAGTACGGCGTCGCCCTCGTCAGTCCATTCCCAAAGCCCTGGACAATCCAGGCCTCCAGAAGTCGAAGTCCCCGGTCCGTCAGAGGAGGCCCAAGCGGGTCCCTCGACGCAGACAGAAACGTTGAGGGTGATCTTACGTCATTATGCCTGGCAGTACGAATGACACCATAGTTTTTTCTTTTAGCCTAGCTTTTTTGAGTTCCGTTCTGCACAGACCATAAGACTGCATATCTTACAAAAAGCTTAACGACGGCTTCTAGATGTAAATTTTTTATACAGAAGTGCAAAGGAATTCAGCATTTGAATATTCTTGTGCTTTATTCGAATGGCGTGCCAGAAAAAGTTTACATTTATTTTTTTCTTGACATATTTCACCATAGTTACTAATCAAAATATTTTTAAAGGAGACGGTCTTTTATTATGAATAATTTTGAACAGCAATATGAGATACCTCTTGTCGAAGCTAATTATATGCTACTCGATTTTAAGTTCATCGGATTTTTCCATCCGTTTGTCTAAAAATGTAAAAATATGTTCCAGCGGAAACTAAACACACATTTCCTATTCTTCCTCGTTTAACAAGTCGTAAAACATGACAAATGCGTCTACTGTTGCATTGTCTATTAAATATTTCAAGTTTTCACTGTAATTTTAGCTGCAGCTCCATATTTTTAAAGTAAAAAGTAATGGTTGTTATATTATTGTAATTAGTAAACAGACAAAGAGAGTACTTCGATATGTAACATTGACATGTCTATTTCGGTCTTTGGGCTGGCAGAATTGTTATGTTTAAAATAACCACATTGTCATTATTAAAAGAAGAAGAAGATAAATGAACTGTCACCGGCTGTCGTTTTGTATTTTATCGAGTGACTAGCTATAAAAACTAACTATAGTGTGGCATTAATCATGTTCCTTTGAAAAAATAAACGGAGGGCAATAAAATATTTTTAAATCCATGAAAAATTCTAAATAATAGTTTAGTTGAGAACTTTTTTATTTCATAAATAGGAAGTTTGAAACTCATAAGGATTTTTTTAATGCAAAGCAAACATAATGTTGCAAAAGAAAGTATGTTTAAGATCAAAACTTTCACAGATACAATGGTATGTTTGATGTGTAGCGTCGCGTCGTCCAAAAACGATTCTTAATAAATCTACGGAACAAGTGTCGTGACGTCACATGTTCATAAATTACCTACTATAAAATATATGTTAAACAAAATTAATAATAACTATGTAATATGTAAGTATGTTTTTATTCTAAGTTTACTTAATTAATAATAGTTGTTTGATTGATGAGAACAATCTAATACTATTAAAATTTTTGATAAATTTTGGAAAAAAAAACTGACCATCTTTATACATTTTTTAAACCGTACAACTTCAACAATATTCCTTAACTTTTAAGTGTTAATCGTTTTCATGGGTGAAAATAGCGTATATTTTCCGAATTTGTGAAGAATAGGTAGTAGGCAATTCCAACGTAGGCAACATTCCTTTTATCTCTATAAAGGTAGGATTGCTGTTCAAAGTTTAAATCGTTTTGAGCCCAGGCTTCATACATTTTTTAATCCTCTACTAAAGTTGAAATTTTTTCTGGTATTACTTTAAATTTGATATTGCCGTATGCCACCATCATAGCCACTACAAAGCATTTGATTCATTTATATATTAGTGTCAAATCAATACATATGGGGAGTATAGTATTTAAATATTTCTGAAACATTTCGATGTGTGTGTCGTACACACATACTTGTGTAAACAGTGCATGCTGTTTTATCTGTGTGCACACTACAGACAGATCAGCAAAATAATATCACTATTTCGATTCTCATTGCGAATGAAAGAATGATTTAGGAATGAAAAGGTGAAACAGAATCTTATACTTTTGACATAATATCAACAACTGACTTAAAAACGCTAATTGAATCAGTTTTATTAAAAACACTACTACACGTTTTGATTATTTTACTTCCAAGTCGAATGAAAGAGATAGAGCATGTTTTTTATACAACTATATGACAAACAAACTGATGGCCCACCTGGTGGTAAAAGGCTACGGTCGCCTTTTTACACCTGCAATAACAAGGAAAAAAAATCACTTGGTATTGCGAATACGTTGTCACCCTGAGGCACCACAGTGTTTTTTTTAAAATTAGGTATAATGAATCTTTATAAGTAATAGTTAGTGAAAACACTAACTATCATCACTTCATTTCATTCTTATTCGTTTTTACTAAGTGGTAGGCCCGTATGTAGGGTCGTCTGGGTAGGTACCACCGCCTTTCTTATTTCAGCCGCGCAACAGTTCGCTGTGTTTCGGTTTGAAGGGGAAGGCAGCCAGTGCAATTACTGGGCATGGACGGCATTTCTTCTTAGGCCCCAGGATGACAACGCACCTGCAACATCAAGTGATTTTCTCTTGTTTTTGCAGGTGTCTATAGGCGGCGGTAACCGCTTACCATCAGGTGGGCCGTCAGCTTGTTTGTCATCTAGTAGTATAAAAAAAATCATGATATGTTATTTCAGCATCACAATTTCCAAACTGTCATTGCATATTATGTGCTTAGCATGTTAAAGCCTTATTTGTATAAGCATTAGAGGTCATGAGCACTTTTCTGGATCAGATTCAATAAAATAAAGTGGAAATTACAGGACATCACATTTTCTAATGAATGTGTTTAATAAATTTGTTAATTAGTTGGTACAATTTCCAATTTAAATTACAAAAATAAAAAAGAATTAAAGCATCTCTATTAATACTTATTGAACTGGCTTTCATTTCTTTGTGAACTACATAAATTGAATGAGTATGACAGTTCTAGTGATTGTTATTTGTTCCTGTTCACGTCAAAGAAAATGAGCTAAACTTAACTAAAATACAACTAAAATTGGTCCAAATTTGAAACGGTTCAATTGTCCACTTTGAAAGTTTAATTATTTTTCAACCAATAGTATATCAGTATTTAAACCACCGCCATCTAGTGATCGATTTGACATTTGTTGACTTTCATCACTTTATGCAATTTAGATTAGATCGATAATGTCATTTGTAAATCACTGTAAAGATACTTTGTATAGATAAATCTTGAGTACTTCATGCTTTTTATCTTGCACGTATTTGTCATAAAGGACATCTAAAATGCATAGTATGACGTAAATGCTTAAATAAAAGTTACTTGAAGAATCACATAAGGAAAATTGCTTTTTTCTTTATAAAGTTAAATAGTGACGAAGTCGGCTATAGTAAGAAATTGATCAAATTTTTTCCCGTTCGCTTTATCCACTGTAGACGTTGTGCCAAATTTCAGAACGCGTATTATATCTGAACGTCATAATTAATTGAATTTATCTTTCATCTTTTGAATAATAATTTGGCAAGAAATTAAAATCTCTAAAAAAATGTTCCAGGACGACAAAGAAGAAACTCTAGATATGCTAGAACAGGGTCAAGCAGAGAACAAGCGGAAAAAACGAAATGCAATTATCAAGATCTTCCTTCAAGCTGCATCGCTCACCTTCTTGGCCGAGTGGGGTGACAGATCCCAGCTGGCTACTGTGGTGTTGGCGACGAGGGAAGACGCGATAGGTGTCGTCGTGGGAGGGTCTTTGGGCCACGCACTGTGCACAGGGTTGGCTGTGATTGGTGGTAGAATGGTGGCACAAAAGATCTCTGTTAGGACTGGTGAGTTGCTTTGTTTAATAACTGCACTAATAGAATTTTGACAATTCAATAAAGATATTTCACAGATCAGATCAGACTTAAATGTCATTATTATAATATCTTAATTATTGTTTCTAAATAATAACTTAATCGTAGTATTCTGTATTATATAATGTCGCAGCCGTCTGGTTAAATAAGCCACTTAATTGGACGCCTAGGCTGTTGATTAATCGCCGGCATCCAATGAAACTGCTGAAGGAGAACTAGTCAAGTCAATGAGCACAACGTTTAACCAGATGGCTGAACGTCGTGTCTGTCGTCTGGTTAAATTAGCCATTCAATTGGACGCCTAGGTAGGTCTTTTAAATCGAAGAGCTCTTGTGTTAGTGTGATTTGTAGGTTCAAGGTTCTTTTTTAGGGCCACTTATAACCGAAATCGTTTTGGTTATAAGTAGTTATAAAAAATAACATTGAACCTACCAATCTCACCAAAACTCTTCAGCACAAGACGATCCGTCTAAGCGTCTAATTGAGCGGCCTTCAACGTTGAGTAATTCGAGTTCTTTTAACTATCGGCCTAGGTATTTAATTGGAAGCCGGCGTTTAATCAACGGCCTAGGCATCCAAGTAAGTGGTTAATTTTACCATATTGCGGCGACATGGTGAATTTTTGTTGGTTTTAAGCCTATAACGTTTAACAACGTTAAACATTATAAAAATAAAAAAAAGTACTGAAAATGTGAGAACACATTAGTAAGGGTCGGTGTGGAAAATAGTGAGCCCGCGTTAAATAAGTCTCTATGAAGTTACAGACCGATTGTCGCTTCAAAGATTTTATGTAAAAAATGTACAAAGGAAATGTTTTATATCCGGCCAGAAATATGTACCTACACTATCTCAAAAAATCAGGAAAAATATCCTGAATCAGGGAAAAATACTAATAATTCGTTTTCACGTATCGTCAATATTATTCAAAATAAATTCGCCGTATTCACCATTATTCAATATGGCAATATGGTGGGCGACATAGAAGTCAAATAAACGTCAGCAAAGTAACATAGGCGCCATGATGAATATTTGGCTGTGTTGCAGTTTTTTTTATAGCAAATAAAAAGAAATGGATAGTTAAAAACTGTTTTGTTTTTGTCTTTTTTATAGTATAGTACATACTTAGACCTAGCCGGGTCTCCATACATTTTTGGAACAACTCCTTTCTTATTCATTTTATCTATAGGTATCCGACTCGAAGGACCAAAGTGATAGTTGACTAATGTTTTTCTTTCTTTACGCAGTTACCATAATCGGTGGTTTAGTGTTCCTGTTCTTCGCCGCGAGTGCTCTTGTCATGGGCCCCGGGGAATAGGGGCCAAGCATTAGTCTAAATGTGTAAGTGACAATATTGTATAGCTGTAACGTTGATTGTTGATGTAGTTTTACAAATCCCAGGGAATGTATAATACGTGACAGGCCCGGAGTGTGGTTTCTACTTTACCTATATGCAACAGATTGTCGTCCCAATTCAAGTCAAATATTTTTTAAAGAAAATGCAATCTTTCTTTCATTTAGTATTCCATACTATACGACATCTGTCTCATGAGTAGAAAACCGCACTCCGTGTAACTTAATTGTATATAAGATGCATTTAAAATAATGTGAATTAAAGGCAACACTATTGTTTTAATTCGAAAGCTTACGCTTGAAAAATTATTTATTTTTTAGTGAGAAAAAATGGAGTTTAGAGAAAAAAGCGAGATTTATAGTTTGTAAAAGTATGTATAGTGTGGTTGCTTTTGGGTAAAAATTATGAATAATGAGTTTGTACAGAAAATCATGGTTTACTTTTAGTAGTAATCACAATGTTATTGATATTGTAAGTTAGGAAAAATATACAGGTTGGTGCCGTCAATACGACAATAAATTAAAACACGGGCTACATTAGTTCATAGAAATGGTTTGCCACTTTCAAAAACATCTTATTCATTTGATAATTTCATACCATTTTTATGAAATAATGCAGTCAATGTTATATTATTTCATACAAATGTCATGAAATTATCAAATGAATAAGATGTTTTTGAAAGTTCCTAACCATTTCTATGAACGAATATATCCCATGCTTTAATTGTCGTATTGATGGCACCAAGGTATATTTCCTATTAGTTTAAAGATATAAAACCAGTTGTGGTACCGACCTTTTTCTGCGCTTTTAAATACAGATAGTATCGGTACCCGAAAATTAAGATATCAACTAAACCATTATATTCAAAGGATACCATAATTTAAAGGGTACCCGTAATATCGGTACCTTAATTTTTAGGTCGTGTGCCCGTATTTTAACAAGGTTTTACACGTCGAAGTTTGATCGATCTTAAATACAGATACCTACATTTTTAAGGTGCCTGTTAGGATTCTTTTTAAGATATATAATGTAAACATTGGATATCTTTATGAATCACCGAGATACCGTTAATTATATTACCTGAATTTTTTGTTACTGGTTAATACCGGTTTTTCAGTCCCTGCATAAAACCTATCGAAACTTTTAAAATACGTGTCGCACATATGTTTTCAACGCGCTTCAGATATTAATTTTTAATTATATTACGCTAAAGTACAGAGCCCGGGTGCTCCCTCCATTCACACTTTGGGATTCTCTGATAACATTAGCTTTGTTGTTGGTACAATAAACATTATCTATAGACGGAAAATTGATAAACCTTCAATTTAAAAAAAATCGAGTAAAGTTTTATGTTGCATACTGAAACAATAATATTTTATTTCAGTCGAGTGTATTCGTGATAGATTACACAAGTGGATGAGATAGCATGTGCCTTATTTATATGATATTGACACTAATAATGTCTGTCTGTATATATGTTGTTTTATCTATTTAAAATATAGCAATTAATAATAATATTACACCTATTCTCTAGGCCAAAGTAAGCACCAGCATTATAAGCTTGTGTTATGGATACTAGATAACAGATAACGGATATTTAATAATATACAAACTGTAGGTGAACACTCACACATCAGTTATTGTCATAATTGAATTCAAAATGACAATTTGACGTCATAAACAATACCAATGTCCAACCAGAAAGGTTAGCGGTCGCCCCGCCGCTCATTCTAAGCAGTTGTTAAAAAAATCGCGAAAAAAGATCAGCTGTTTCATAGAAGCATATGGTGTTAAGTATTACAATTTACATTTAGTACAATGTAAAACAGATGATTTTTTTCGCAGTTTTTTTTGCAAGTATTTAGTATGACCTGCACTACCATCCGGCTTCGTTTACGACAGCGGTCCTCTTGCACCTGTCTATATTTTTTGTATTAGAAATAGATAAATATATATACAAACAACCATGACCCGAGAACAAATATTCATGTTTATCACACAAACATTTGGTTCCAGCCGGGACTCGAACCCGGGACTCCTGGCTTCCTGTAGCTAGGAGTACTGACCACTCGGCCAGCTGGTGATGTCAACATTTTGGTTTTATAAATAAGTGCCCAAAACCAATAGTGTTGCCTTAAAAAAATGTCCCATGACTCAGTATGCCGAGCTATTTATTGTTTTCTAAAGCATAACATATTTTTTTAATACAAATATAACCGGTCAACATCAGGGGATTTTAGTTTTTTCATTCGGAAATGTTATGTTTAACGATTTTATTACAATACCATGATCACATTATCAAATCGTAAAACAACGAAAAATCCTTAGTCAGACTCTTTAAACAAATGACTAAGAAAATTGTACAAACAATTTTAATAGTTTTTCGGAATTCGTGACACTTTATTTCTTTTGTTACACTGTGCTTTTGTCTTTTGCTACGGGGCTTCCGTAGCAAATATGGATTCAATGACACAAGCACTGACAGTATTGGATAAGAATGCTATTATAAACTCGTTTTAATCTGATACCTGTTGACGTAGACGTGGGAATTGCATGGCCACTCTTTATTAAACGATGTCATAGATTTAAGTATTATAACTTATTTGACATACATAATTATCACATACAAGTCAACATGCAGAGACTAAATGTGTTATGCTAAATTCGATTGACAGTTGGAGTATTTTTACTGGATTCAATGTTAGATGTTTTAATAAATAAATAATGTGCAGTAAAAATATGTTATGTTGGTAACTAAACGAATGAATAGTAAAATTATTTTAAGGATATTAATTTGCATTAAAATTCTCTGATGTTGCCGGCGTCAAATGTTGCTTTAATGTGGGACATGTTATATAGAGACGATAATTTACGTTGAAGACATACTGCTTTATAGAAATACTGAGTATCATTGAGTTGTTACACAGAACTGCGAGCGTTTGCCAACAATAAAAATATGTATTTTATTTTTCTTTATTTGGGAAACAAAATAATAATACCGCAAATCTTATAAAACTAGCTTTAACAATATACAGAGATTAGTGAAGTTAAACAACAGATTGTATAATACTTACAATCTACGGATCAGAAGCCACAGTAGGTTTTACAATAATAATAGGTACTAATTGTTTAAAACATTTGATTTGTTACAATTTAAAATATAATTGTATTTGACAAAATTGTCTAGTTGAAAAAATACTTATTGAAGCGTTTATTTGTTTTAAATTAAGTTTTCGTCTCAATATGGGAACATCTAAATTTAAGTACCAACATTTCTTCTCTCAATATGAAAATAAACAACAGTTTGGCAGTTTTTATTCATGAGGAATCATTCACCGGGAAAACATTTTTTGTTAAACTCGCAAATTATCATCCTTAAGGCACCTATGTGACAGCCATTGCCAATTAGACACACCTTTCGAATTGTCAAGGCTCTGTTTTTCCATTCATCAGATAAGATTATTATTGTCTTTCTCCTTCATGAGAATATCCCGCCTAACCCATTTCACCATTATACGTTCGGCGGGCTACTACCCACACCTGGTGGATATACCGATAAATATATTATCATTTCATTTATTATCAACTATCATTACAAACGAAGATTGAATCGGTTTAGAGTTAAGCGTGTTCGATATTTCTGTCCAATAAAAATTACAGGATGCGGGCATGTACTTACGGCGATCTCAAATCAAAGCAAAGGAACGATTCGTTTTACTCGATTTGGGATTTTGTATGTGCATGTGTGTGTGTGTGTCCTTTATCTCTCGCTCTTCGCAACTCGTCTTTTTCTTCTAGTTGGTGTCGCCGGTTAATGATAATAGTACAGTCGACCACAGAAGTAGCTGAACACTTTAGTACCAAGTCACAATAATAATGGTGTCAATATAGTATAGTAGCAGCTGTTAATTATGTTCGCAGCAGAGGTGAGATATGGTACTGAAGTGTTCAGCTACTTCTGTGGTCGACTGTACCTATATAAGTTTTTGTAGGTACTTTTAACGGTTTTACGGTCAAATAAAATAAATGTTTCCTGTGTAACAACTCAAATGCTATGGTAGCCAAACTAACCTTAATTGTACTTGTTATTGTCTGTGATGTTTATTTACCTGTAACTGATATTTTTATAAAGTACCTACCCTTTCGTACGTGGAAAGCCGATGGAAAAGAGACAAAATATAGCTGATTAAAGCGACGAGATAAAAAGTAATTTATTGAATAAGTTTCAATTTCAAGATTTAAAAATGCGCTGTTTCCATCTACGTGGTTGGGCAGTATAATCGACAGAACATCAAGTGTAAAATTTGACCTCGAGGCCCTTACTCCGTTAGTAATTGGGATGTTGCCTAAGTTTGAAAATGGCGCTATTTTTCACAAATTCGGAAAACATACGCTACTGTCGCCCAAAAAAACAATTAAAACTTAAAATATATGGAATATGCTTGAAGTTGTACTGTTTTGAAAATTAAAAAAAAGTTCATATTTTTTTTTCACAATTTATCAATAATGTTTATGATATTAGATTGCTGACATAAATTAAAACAACTATTACTGAGACAACTATTAATAAAAACATACCTAGTACGTCGTTATTATCAATTTTGTCAGTATGCCCATACATTTCTTAGTAATATGGGAACATGTGACGTCACCTGTTCCGTAGATTTTCTATGGAGCGTTTTTGGACGATGCGCCGCAACACATCAAACATACCACTATATCTGTGAAACTATTGATCTTAGACATACTATTTCTTTTGCAATATTTCTTTATGAGCTATAAACTTCTTATTTATGAAATAAAAAAAAAAATTGTTAACCACCCTATCGAGGCGGTTTTCGTAGTGCAACAGCAACACTTGATGTGCTGGTGTCTGTACATAGACACAATGATATTATTGATAAGAAAAAGTCCGCTCCATACAATCATGGATAATGTGTGCGTGAACACACACACACACACGTATGTAAGTTCAGTCAGCATCACAACCAACTGAGCTCTGAGCTCTGCTGTACCTTCAGCGCCAATTCAAGTAAAAGGAATCGTTCTTTTTTTGTCTTTGAAATCTATGTACGGTCGACCACAGAAGTAGTAATATAGTTAGCAACTATTAAGTACGAGCAGAATACTCGGTGTGACATGGTACTAAAGTGTTAAGCTACTTCTGTGGTCGACTGTACCTATATGTGTGTGTGTGTCATGCGTCTTGATCGTTCATTGTATGAAACCAGCCATTTAGTAGCACTGAATTTTGATTCAACCTTATTTAGAGTTAATAAAAACGATATTTCACTGCAACTATTAAACTTGTGTGCTGTTAATTGAAAAATTATGTAAACAAAACGAAAATATATTCGTTATCTGATCGTATTAGTATGATTCAAATTGAAGGTATTGTATTGTGTTTGTATTATGTTGTTGTCTGTATAGATTTAAACTTAGTGTGAAGTTAGATAAGTGTTGGATAAGTCTTAAAATTTGTTCTATGTATAAAATGATATATCGTCGGTGGGCGTGCAAGACCGCTTAAGAGCCGTTTGCAATACCGCGTATTTACAAAAGTCGCAAAATTGAAATATCGCGTCAGCGGGTTCTATGCGCTGATTCACTTATACTAGATTGTCATTAAACAAGACCCAAAGTCCCAAACAAGTTCATTCAAAGAAATGTGTAGAAATATCCAAGATATTAACTATTTTCTTCCTTCTGTGAAATAAGCAAAAAGCGCATACGCGTTATTGCAAACTGCTCTTACGCGGTCTTGCACGCCCACCAACGATATGACATACAATTATATTCTGATACTTGACGAAGTCATTTGCAAGTTGAAATGACAGAGTTTTGGTGTATTTACAATAAAAGTAATTTGAAAATGATATGAAAAGGAAGCCGGTAAGCAATAAAGGATTTAAAATAATGTTACTTAAATATACCATTCAGGCGTATTTAAACACGTCGACTGCTAAGACGTCTCGTAACGGATTCGAGTGCGCAGTTTCAAGTATGTTTAAATTGAGGAGCCATTTTTCGCATCTTAAAAGACAATACAGTTATTTAGTAATACGACGACCGCCTGGCCGAGTGGTCTGTACCCCAGGCTACTCGGTCAAGAGGTCCCGGGTTCGAATCCCGGTAGGAACAAATGTTTGTATGATGGGTACGAACATTTGTTTACGAGTCATGGATGTTTATATGTTTATTTAGTATATTTCTAATATTTATATACATATTATATATTATCATTATTTCTCCGTTATCTAGTATCCATAACACAAGCTCTTAATGATGCTTACTTTGGGCTAGATAATAGGTGTGAGTGTATAAATATTATTATTATTATTATTTAATAGCTTAAATAATGTAGCCCCGATGCTGGATTTTATAGTAAAATACTTCAAAAGTTATATAATTATAAGGGTGGCTCCTCAATCTAAACGTTTGAATTGAGGTGCCACCTCAGAACTTGAAATGTTCTGGATCAATATTTATCAATATTTGGTATGATTTTGTAATATTCCAGAATAATTAGTACACGAAATCTGAGCTCTGTAGGGCTGAAGCTACAATACTTTATATGTGGCTCCTCAGATTAAACTTCGACGCGTACCTACATTATTCCAAAAAGAAAAAGGTCAATCAATATGTTATTAACGTATTGTAGCTTTTTCAGATTTGAACTTGTACTAAGTACAAGTATCAAGACATATTATTCTCCACGACTAGAAGAAATTCTGAACAATTGTTTATATATATAGTTATAAATGTCGTAGAAATACTTATTACGTTTCTGTTTGGTATATCGCGTATACCTATAGTACGCTGCAAAAAGATGTAAACTATTTAGACCGTGCCTGTACCCTTTTACTTTCGTATTTTGTAAATCGTTGGTGGGCGTGCAAGACCGCGTAAGAGCAGTTTGCAATACCGCGTATGTGTTTTTCGTTTATTTCACAGGATGGAAGAAAAAAGGTAATATCTTGGATATTTCTACACATTTCTTTGACTGAACTTGTTTGGGATGTCTCTGGGTGTTGTTTAATGAGAATCTGGTATAAGCGAATCAGCGCTAAGAGCCTGCTGCCGCGATATTTCAATTTCGCGACTTTTGTAAATACGCGGTATTGCAAACTGCTCTTACGCGGTCTTGCACGCCCACCGACGACATGATCCCATTACATGTATAGTCGCCAGCACATCAAGTGTAACAGTTTGACTTTGAGACCGTCCTTACTCCATTCGCAATAGAGGCGACTTTCGTAGTGCAACTGTTATACTTGATGTGCTGTCTGTATGTTTCGAAGAGAATGTGATAAATCTTGATGTATATATATGTGTATTGTTATTTTCTTCTAATTTAAGTACAATATATTTTTTTATCTGGATCACATGTAATTGCTTTTGCTAGATGTTGAATTAAAAAAAAGTATTATTTTTATGTAAAAAGAAATAAAACTTATATGAAGAGTGGATTTGTAGTTTTATTGGAGCTATCCCTAATTCGCACATTAAAACTAACAGTTGCACTTCGAAAGCCGCCTCTATTATGAATACAGTAAGCACAGTACAGTAAGCGGTCTTAAGTCAAACTGTTACGCTTGATGTGATGTCGACTGTACAAAAACTATATTCACAAAGTTCCTCATATCTTATTACATAAGCAATAAGTGCTATGTTCAGTCAGTAGTAATAATACTGGTGACAGTTTTTAAAACCTTAAGGATAACTTTGACCACTTAACTACCTACTTCTTACTTCCCTATACGACCTCTTCCCGTAATGAGCACCCCCATATCGTTCACTTCCCGTAATTAGGTAGATTTTCCTTCTAACATTTGTAACTGTCTCTAAGTAAAAAGCATAGGACCAACCTGTAAATGACCCGTGGGCCCATAGAAACTTTGAAAAGGATTGAAAAGGATAAATAAAAGCTAGAGTTTGAAAAGGATAAATAAAAGCTAGAGCAGTGGGTCTACGGGACAAAATAAATAACCGTGGACCCACAGTGGGTCAACAGCTATGGGACCACGGGTCGACGCAGAGTGAATGATTCGTTAAAAGGGGCGAGTAACACATTAGAAGTGAATTAAATAATCTTCTAGGCATGTTATTAATAAATAATGACAGGTAGATTTTTAGATGTGCGTTCCCATTGAGGGTCCACATCGGAATTTTGAGCTTTTGAATGTGTCACCCTTTAGTAAAAGTTCTCAAACGATTGTAAATTTAACCACTAATTTGTAAAAGTCAGCACTCAAAAGTTACATTCAGTTAAAGGTGGACCCTCAGTCGTGACTGACCGGTATCCATATTTAATAATCTACCTAAAATTTACAACTGTTGTAAATGGCTACTCTTAGTAAAAGATTTGTAAAACTAATTTCATTAATTGTCACTCCTTCCTGCTAAGTCAATAAGAAAATGTAGCATCTAGAAGGTGGTCCCTCAATTGATCGCGATAAATTCATATTAAGTGAGAACAACAGTAATAATTAAAATATAGGTATTACTGACAGTTAGTAAAAGTACTAGAACCAATGTAAATTCAATCTCTAGTTTGTAAAAGAAGCTATTCAAAAGTTTCAATCGATTAAAGGTGGTCCCTCAATTGAAACGCTTGTCATAAAAATAAATCAATTTACGTAACATTTGGTTGAGAACTAGACAATAGCTATAGCCTATTCGTTAGTAAAAAAAATTAACTAACTATTGCCCCACCGAACAGTATAAACAAATGTACCGTTTTACTTAAAATACAAATCAAACTGCTGTGAAGAAATACTACGGTCGAGGTGACCACATATTAGGATTTTATGGGATAAGTAAATAAAAATAATTACTGTTTGTTGACATTATTCATGTATTATTTTTAGGTTTGACATATCTTAGCTAATCAAATCACAATAAGAACATCAATCACAATGAAAAAGGTTGTTAAATGATGTTATAATAAAAAAATTACACTGCACTGACAATGTTACCCTGATCTTTTTAATAATAATAATAACATTCATACACTCACACCTATTATCTAGCCCATAGATACTAGATAACAGAGAAATAATGGTACAGACCACTCGGCCAGCCGGTCGTCTGATGGTCGATTTTTAATTCAGACATTACTACTAATTTGACAGTACGTATGTATAAAAATTAGTTCGTTTGGAGGACTTACGTCAAATTTCAAGCGTAAGTCGTCGTAACAGCGTATGCTCTCATTAAAGAAGTAGTGACATCTGTAATGGCCGATGTCACCGGCGCTAGCTGCTGTAATAAATTCCATAGCCCCAACTAATTTGTAAAATTTTTGTTTGAAATTGATCGTCCGAGGTAATTTGTTAATATAATTTTTAGGTGTGTCATTTAAATCAAGTAGCGTATAATGAAAATGTAAAATTTATTAAAAACGGAAACATATGTCCATCTCTGAAGGTTGACTATAATAATATTAGAGTCAATAATACTTGTGCGTCTGATGCAGTAATGTATACCTGTTGTGTGAAACTTATGACAAAAATGATAATTTTCGATGTAAATTTGTGGCAAATGGTAATATCCAGAGGTCGGAATTAGGTAGAGTTATTAATGTACTTACACTGATTTCATGTATCGAAAGAATAAATTGGCTATATCTCAAATCCCGAGATTAATTTTAAAGAGCAGAAAATTTCCGTGATTTATTTAATATGAAAGTTATCTACTTTTACACAATTTAAACCACTGCAGGCGCGAAGTTGCCAAATTTACATCAACGACATTGGATGTCGGAAGTTGCAAAATTTGACGATCAAGTCGGACGAACAAGATCAAACAAATTTTTTACAAATTACTTGGGGCTATTGAATTTATTCCCGCAGCTAGCGCCGGTGACATCAATTACAGATGTCACTACTTCTTTAATGAGAGCATACGCTGTTGCGACGACTTACGCTTGACTTACGAATCATTTTTTAAACATACGCCAATCTACCTTAGCGTATACTTTAAGTTGATATTGTTACTAACATAACAAAAAAAAAAAAAAAAAAAAAAAACTAAATGTAAAAAATGTAATAACTAATAAAATGTAATTAATGTAAATGCAATATGGATGTTAATCTGAAATAAATGAATTATTATTATTATTATAGTATGTTTAAAAAAAGATTCGTTTGGGGGACTCTCGTCAAATTAATAATTAAAACATTACTACTAATTGACAGTAGTGTCAAATTAGTAGTAATGTTTTTTTTTTAACAAATATAAAACCGACTTCAAAACACTTAAAAGGAAAAAATAATTAAAATTCAGTAGCTAGGTACTTACCTCTTAAAATGTATTTTCTGGAGTTGGTGCTTCACTGTCTATTGTCTCTGGAAACAGCTTAGCATGCTTAGCAAGTGATTTCCTAAGGTCAAAGCAAGATGGATGACCATCGGCACTATCGACTTGTCTGTCTCTCAGTCTTTGGTTGAAATATATAGTGAAAGAATTATCTTCTAACTCCTAATCGTTAATGAGTTGTACCTTCAATCATCAGCTCATTAATATGAGATGATGACTAACAGAAGCAAATACTTGAATAGCTTTGGAAAAACAGTAAAACATGTCATACGTGCCTATGAATTTGAGGTTAGGCCTCGATTTCCTTGGGATCCCATCATTAGATCAGGGCTTAGTGACAATGGGACCACCTCTGGAGTATATTATATCGAATAAAAAAATAATTTTGAAAATCGGTTCACAATTGACGGAGAAATCGATACAAAAAATACAAAAAAAAATACATACCTACATTGGAAAATATAACCTCCTTATTTTTGAAGTCGGTTAAAAAGATCAGGGTAATATTGTCAGTGCAGTGTATTTTTTTTATTAAAACATCATTTAACAACCTTTTTCATTGTGATTGATGTTCTTATTGTGATTTGATTAGCTAAGATATGTCAAACTTAAAAATAATACATGAATAATGTCAACAAACCGTAATTATTTTTATTTACTTATCCCATAAAATCCTAATATGTGGTCACCTCGACCGTAGTATTTCTTCACAGCAGTTTGATTTGTATTTTAAGTAAAACGGTAAATTTGTTTATACTGTTCGGTGGAGCAATAGTTAGTTAATTTTTTTTACTAACGAATAGGCTATAACAATTGTCTAGTTCTCAACCAAATGTTACGTAAATTGATTTATTTTTATGACAAGCGTTTCAATTGAGGGACCACCTTTAATCGATTGAAACTTTTGAATAGCTTCTTTTACAAACTAAAGATTGAATTTACATTGGTTCTAGTACTTTTACTAACTGTCAGTGATACCTATATTTTAATTATTACTGTTGTTCTCACTTAATATGAATTTATTGCGATCAATTGAGGGACCACCTTCTAGATGCTACATTTTCTTATTGACTTAGCAGGAAGGAGTGACAATTAATGAAATTAGTTTTACAAATCTTTTACTAAGAGTAGCCATTTACAACAGTTGTAAATTTTAGGTAGATTATTAAATATGGATACCGGTCAGTCACGACTGAGGGTCCACCTTTAACTGAATGTAACTTTTGAGTGCTGACTTTTACAAATTAGTGGTTAAATTTACAATCGTTTGAGAACTTTTACTAAAGGGTGACACATTCAAAAGCTCAAAATTCCGATGTGGACCCTCAATGGGAACGCACATGATTTTTAGTTATAAAAATTGAGAACTAGGTAGGTACTTGAATAAAAATAAACAAAAGTACACAATGTAAAAATTTATTTAGGTAATTATACACTATTAAATAATGTGTTTTCACCATTTTTACTAAAGTATAAACAGACTTTTAATTGTAACGTTGATAACTCTATTAGCTCGATACAATTGTAAAAAAAAACAGATCAGTAAGTATAAAATATTTCTTCCATAAAAATTATTCATGATTTCTATTTGTTTATGACTTAAAAGAAAATAACAAAGAAAAACGCTAATTTAACAAACACTTAAAAACAACCATGTAACAAAATAACATATCCCCATTGATTTATTTTTGAATTCTACTTATAATATAAAATTCTCACTAGTGTAAATCGGATCACCTGATAACTTTTCGATTCGACACTACCCTAAGAATATTGACTAGCAAATTCAACTTGACTAGGCCTGAGATCGACAAATTATGATATTAAACCTACATATTATACTTAAGTCTATGACTGGTCGTTAGATTTTATTTATGAGATCAAATTTATACAGGGTGGTGCCGTCAATGCGACAATAAATTTAAACATGGGCTATATTAGTCCATAGAAATGGTTTGCCACTTTCAGAAATATCGTATTCAATTGATAATTTCATGACATTTGTATGAAATAATGCTGCCAAGGTTACACTATTCCATACAAATGTCATGAAATTATCAAAATTATACGATATTTTTGAAAGTGGCAAATCATTTCTATGGACTAATATAGCCCATGTTTAAATTTATTGTCGCATTGACGGCAACATCCTGTAAACCTAAACAGTGTCAAAACTTTAAAAAAATAGACAAAACAATACAAACACAGTTTCAGTAAAATGATTAAAAAGCCAGACAAAATGTCTTTCGATAAAAATAAAAATACCTAAAGTACAAAAAGTAGTCTTAGAGTCTCCCCGCATTTATCGACGCGTAATCGGCTTAAGTCGTCGGTTAGAAAAACCTTTATGTCTGCGACTTATGAGTTACTAATGCCCATCGTATCTGCTCGGCTCTGACGACGCATCCGTACAGCGCTGAAAGAAGCCGAACGCCCACGTAGACGGCCGAACGGCGCTGAATAGTAGCCGACACGCTCGCATGCTTTCATCTCCGACGACAACCGAACATCGCCGACCGAATACCGATAGCGGTGGCGCGTCGCGACGAGCTTTCGCAGGAGTCGACTGCCGATCGCATGTGAATAGCCGATGCAACCGCTGAACGGCATTAAGCCGAGTAGTGTTGTGGCACTGGGCTTTAGCTTATCCCGCGTCCATAAATGTGGGGAGACCCTTAGAATGATGACGTTTTTCATGAATCTAATCATGTAGGTAAGTAGGTATAAGCTCTCAACAACCTAATTTAAACACCTTGTAACATACCCTCATCATCATCATAATCACCAGCCTATATACGTCACTCTACTGAGCACAGGCCTTCTTACATAGAAGACACACATGTCATGAGGAGTTTGGGTCATACCACCACGCTGGCCAAATGCGGGTTGGTGAATTAAAGCGGTTGCAGTAACAACCGGGACCAACTGAAGCACGGAGGAGCTCAAGATTATAAATTTTGGTTAAAATAATTACGCCACCGAGCTCCTCTACATACATATCCTAATTTATCGCAAATATTTCGATTATGGTCCTGCGAACCGAATCTTCCCGGTCTAGATTTTTTTCATACAAATGGACTGAACATTATCCTGATGTGAAGCGGTAAGAAGAGGACATATGCGAATAAAGTTCACATTTCTAGGTAAGAAAAAATAATCACGGTCTTTTTCATATTGCATTAGAATGAAAGAGAAGCTCTAAAGATACCATTGTTATGTTAAAGGCTCACTACACCGTCCTGGCATGTTGTATACCACAAAAATCGGTCCGAATCGTGACCGACAGACACGGAGGTGGACTACGACTTGTTTGAAACTGCATTTGTAAAAAGAGATGTTTCATATCCGGCCACGTAAAAGTACATTATTTCAAAAAATCAGGAAAAATCTTCTGAATCCGCGAAAAATGCTAATAAATCGTTTTCATGCATAGTTTATTTCTGCAAAAGTTGTAATTTTTCGTCGATTTCACCATTATTCACTATGGCAATATGGCGGGCGACAGAGACGTCAATAAACGTCACCAAAGTGACAACATACGCGTCATGATGAATATTTGGCTGTGTTGCAATATTTTCTATAAAATTTATTGTTTTGTACCACGCAACAAACCATTCAAAAAGAAAATGGACAACTGAACACTGTTCAGCATATTTTTACCTATTCTTCATTATAGTGTACATATACCTGGCCGGGACTCCATAAATTTTTTTGGAACATCTCTTTTATGATAACTAGTGTTGTTCTTAAGTAAGATAAACAGCGATGTAATCGTCGCATGCATCCATCACGCCCTGCTGCAGCATAGGATCTCTGCCAGGAGCCAGCGCGGCCGTGTGGCTCGGCAGGAACAAGCACATGCGAGAACTGTCGCCCCACGAATAGTTTAGTGTACCTACCACCGAACACCAAGGAACAGTTTAACCAATCAATCAATACACTATTTGCGCAAGGACACAGTGTAACAAATAACACAGGAAA
The DNA here is from genome assembly GCA_947347705.1 of Nymphula nitidulata. Taxonomy (NCBI): domain Eukaryota; kingdom Metazoa; phylum Arthropoda; class Insecta; order Lepidoptera; family Crambidae; genus Nymphula; species Nymphula nitidulata. The sequence continues at coordinate 8,339,292 of OX374639.1, forward strand.
ATAAAAAAAGAATTTATTATAGACGGACTTGTTGCTAAGCAGCAATCCAGGCAACTTGCAGGGAAAGAAAATGGAAGGTTACGAAGAAAGAGGGTGCAAGAAATAAGGAAAAATATATTTTATATCTAATATATTCACTAGGTGGTAGGCCCGTATGTAGGGTCGTTTGGGTAGGTACCACCGCCTTTCTTATTTTCTGTGTTTCGGATTGAAGGGAAAGGTAGCCAGTGTAATTGGGCATGACGGCATTTCATCTTAGGCCTCAGGATGACAACGCACCTGCAATATCAAGTGATTTTTCCTTGTTATTGCAGGTGTCTATAGGCGGCGGTAACCAGTTACCATCAGGTGGGCCGTCAGCTTGTTTGTCATCTAGTTGTATATAAAAAAAAATATATGAAGGTGAAGAAACAAGATATAATAATACAAGATATATAGGGTTTGTGTGAGTTCTTTTTCATTAGCAAAAATTAGACATACAATTGTATAAAATAAATTAAGTGGATTTACAAATTGAAGTCCTATTACATTGAATTAACGCTGATCGTTTATCACAATAATAATAATAATCTTTATTTACTAAAGTATGGTACAAATAGTTATAACACCACGACATACCTACTCTATTGGATGTAAATCAACTACCTTCATTTACAAAATTTTTCTTATTTATTATGTCATGTGACAGATAGGTAATCATTATGTTCAAAACCCATGCAAACAAATCAGTAAGCCATAAGTTAGCCATGCAAAGCAAAACCCTATTGGTCAGCAAACAAAACAGATAGAGTATGCGCCAAACTTCTACTATCACGAGAGGATTTACTGAGCACTATTAAATTATGGAATGGTGGAACAACGCAGTATGGATGGTAGCTGCAGGCACCCACGCAATACTGCGCGATGTAATTCAGAGAATTAGATGTTTGGCGGGAGCTCTACTGTCAGCCTAAAAGTTGCGAATAAATAAACAAATGTCATGCAAATTGACGTTATGAACTATTTTTTGCGGTCTTAAATGTGCAGAAATATCTTCACAAACTTTAAAATAGATTTTCTTACCATAGTACTGCAGCGGCCATTGCGCGGGCGAGTGTTTACGCGCCAACAGACAAGATGGCGCGGCGCCCGGCGGCAGGATTCTGGCGGGCCACCACGAACAAGTGCCAAGCTTGTGCCATACTACGTCTTCGTATCTGTTGGTACAGGCGACAGGACATCAAGCGTAACCCTTTGTTCCCGTTGAGTCACACCATTTTGTGTCACACTGTTACACATTGGGAAAAATATTCCCGATGAGTAACACTGTAACTCAATGCAACTATTTTTTCCCCGTTGAGTGACAGTGTAACAAAGCAGAACGCTGTATTCCCGTTAAGTAACACCTTCTTGGGTATAATCATTGTCCAAATTCGTATGTATGTAGCTGGATCATCCCCTGAAGTACCAGGCTACCATAAGTATATGAAAGGTTATTTATTGTACCCCTAAGATTATTATATAAATAAAATAAGAGTATGCTAAAGATCTCCTACATAGATATAGTAGTCTGGTACTTCAGGTATGATCCAGCTACATACATACGAATTTGAACAATGATTTTACCCAAGGTGTTACTTAACGGGAATACAGCGTTCTGTTTAGTTATACTGTCACTCAACGGTAAAAAAAATAGTGGCATTGAGTTACAGTGTTACTCATCGGGAATATTTTTCCCAATGTGTAACAGTGTGACACAAAATGCTGTGACTCAACGGAACAAAGGAGCGTGACAGTCTGACATTGAGACCGCCCTTATTCCGTTCGTAATAGAGGCGGCTTTAGTAGTGCAACTACTATACTTCAGCCTACTTCGATAAAGAATAAATGTAAAACCACTGTCATTTTTGTATGAGTGATGAGCGAGAAAGTCAGAGAGTGAACGGGACAAACCTATACAAAATAACAGACAGTTGGTTGTTTACCTTGATACATTTTATGTAAGGTCAACTGATCCCTCATAAAATCATCCCGCGGGCTGAATGACCCCTTTCGGTTTTTTGCATGGGTGAGTGGACTTGACTTAGCGCGGGTTGAGTCAAGTCCACTCACCCATGCATGGCTCAGATGACTACTATTTTCAACTAATGGGTCTACTCGGCCCACGAGCTCAGACGACTACTATTTTCAGCTAAAGTGTCTACTCAGCCCACGGGCTTTAAAGAACCTCAGATACCTACGTTTTGGTGGTATGTGATCATAAAAAAATAACCTTGAACCTACCAATCACTCTAACAGTCACACAAAAGCTCTGGATTCAAACGACCTACCTAGGCGTTCAATTGAATGGCTAATTTAACCAGACGACTGACAAGACGTTCAGCCATCTGGTTAAACGTTGCGCTCAATGACTTGGCTAGTAGTCCTTTAGCCGTTTCATTGGATGCCGGCGTTCAATCAACTGGCTAGGCGTCCTGTTAAGCGGCTAATTTAACCAGACGGCTGCGACATGGATATATGGCACAAGCGGCTTGATTGATTTTAGTTTGAGAGGTGTCGTTATGTTCATCTTAATTGTGAGTTATTCTTCATCTTAATTAAGACGAATTTTATGTCCTTAAAATTTATTTCCCACCAAACTTTTACTTATCTGTCACATGACATAATAAATATCAATTGATGTAAAATCAACTCTTATTACTTGTTTACTAGGTGGAAGGCCCGTATTGTATGGTCGTCTGGGTAGGTACCACCGCCTTTCTTATTTCGACCGTGAAACAGTAATTACTGGGCATGGACGGCATTTCATCTTAGGCCTCAGGATGACAACGCACCTGCAATACCTAGTGATTTTTTGTTATTGCAGGTGCAGCTTGTTTGTCATCTAGTTGTATAAAAAAAACAAATTACATGGTAAATATAATCAGACTTTATCAAACACTCACCCCACTCTCGGGCCCCACATGCAGCTGGGACACAGCTCGAGGTTCTCCTTGTTCTTACGCACCGAGCTGATGACCCTCGTGCTCGACAGGATCTTCTTAACTAGGGTAACTGGCTTCTGCTTCTTTGGTGGGTTCTTGCGGTCTGGAAAAACACGACACATGCATAGTTAGATAGAAATTCTTTATAATGCTACTACTACAATATTTTCTTTGACAGAAATATTTGTTTACTGGCTATGGTTTTTAACTTTTATCAAACAACCATTATTGTTATGTAAAGGTACAGACAAACCAAGCTGTTTCTTGCTCTGTCTTCTCATAACAAGTCTACTATGGTAGATATACAGAAGGCTTTGACTATAGGATAGGTTAGAATTGACGTTTAACACAGTAAAAATATGTACCAGTTTAAATAAACATTTTTACTTTACTTTGCATTTTTATGTATGGTTTTCTGGGAAGGTACCACAACCTCTCCTATTTAAACTGTGGAATGGTTCACTTTGTTTAAGATTCAATGGAAAGGTAGCCATTGTAATTACTGGGCACGGAAGGTATTTCATCTTAGGCCTCAGGATAACAACGCACCTGCAACACTGAGTTAATTTTTTCCTTGATAATGCAGGTGTCAGCTTGAGTGTCATCTAGTTGTATATAAAAAATGGTAGTGTAGCTTTATATAATATAAAAAACTTACGTATAATAGTGATGAGCCATTCCCGCCTGCAGGCCAGGTGGAATGATGATGGACAGTTAAGGCACTCCCTCAGTCTTTCCTTCTCTCCGCACACAAGGCACCATGGGGCATGTAAAGTAATTTGATTCTTCTCCAGGGATGAATTCTGCACAGAAATAGACATAAGTAATTTTATTGAAATTAGTGGAAAGATAGAAGTTAATAGTTTGCAGCCAAATAACTCTGCCCTTGTAGCATGTCAAACTCGTTGGGGAGTGGCCAAAGTTTGTCTCACTCTTTGTTGTAGAGAAAGAAAGAGATAAAACACATTTTGTCACCTAATAAGTGGACATAAGTGGTGAAGAGAGCTGCTGATTTTTTAGTGTTGTGTTCCTGTAGGAAGTAATGTTGCCTTCTATTTCTTTAGCAATGGGAACACAATACATCCTCTTAATAGATGTTTTTTTTTATATTTGTATAAAAAACATGGGAAATAACTCAAAACCACCTGTGAGAAGCTGTCATAAGACTCCACACATGAAGATGCTACTGCAGCAAAAGGACCCTGTTCTACCCGCCTCTATCTTGCTGACCTATATGGTGCCTTATCATGCCTCTTTTGAAGTTACCCATGTTATAGGATTAAAGCTCCTTTCTATATGAAGGAGGGAACAATATCCTGGTAAAGAACTCAAAGTATTGGAAGTATGACAAAGAAACAAATTACAGTAAAATTGATATCTCTTAGCTACAGTTGTTGATTACATTACATTCCAAATTCGTAAAGAACATTCTTACCAAAGCATCTAAGCTATCTTTGCTGTCATTCTGCTTATAAACAAAGTTGTATCTCCAACATTGATGCAGGTAACTTTCTATTTCTTTCTCCGTAGCAATACTTTTCAAAACCATCTCAAACTTGTCTTCGGTACTCGCATCAACATTCAATAAGTAATCCATACAGTCCTCATCTCTGTCTAAGCTAGTTTGCAAGATAAAGAAGAATTGATCAAAAAGCATTTCTTTGCCTCTTCTAACAAATTCTTTGAAGGCATTTTCATATTTGCCCTGTTTGAGAGGGATGTGGCGTATATCATATGTTGTGTTCAGATCTGGCTCTTTGAGTTTCGTCAGTTTTACATTGAGTGGAAGTGTATGGTCTTCTTTTATTTTTCTCTGTTAATTAAAAAACAATAATTTTAACACACTTCCTATATTCAAGTGGCTAAAAATAAGTTGGCTTATGAGTGGTCGGTTAGCAGTATTTTCTTGCTAAATAAACTATCAAATTTTAAGGATTGAATACTTTTTTGATGACAAATATAAATTTGTTTTATTTATAGCACTTTAAATGTAAGCAGATATTCCTATACAAGAATATTATAACAGAGAGATTGGTAATATGTACATACATAATAAACTAAAAAGTAAACTATCTAGTAAGGAAAAGATAAGTGAAAAAACTAAAGCACTTATACTCAAAAGAAAAAGTATGTTCAAAAACAAAAAAGATAAAACAGTTCAAAAAGAAATAACAAACATAAGCAAAGAGATCAGTAAAAATTTAAAAAAAGATAGAATAAAGAGACAAATAGATTGTATCAAACACCACCTAAGCAAGACGGGTGGAATAAAGAAAGCACTAAGGGAACTTAGAGAGACTAAAATATGGATACCTAAACTGATTAACAAGCACAACAAACTAGAAACAAAGAGAGTATCAATCCTGAAAAGTGCCTCTGACTACTACAGGAACCTATACTCATCGAAATATATACAAGACGAAACAATATATTTGAAGAATAAAATTGAAGACACTATACCACCAATACTAGAGGCAGAAGTTGAACACGCTGTTGGTACACAAAAGAATGATAAAGCGCCGGGACCAGACGGAATAACAAACGAAGTCATGAAATGTACACTGACAGACACTTTACGTAAACTAACAAATCTCTACAACAAAATCTTAGAGTCTGAATGCATTCCACAACAATGGACAGTAAGCAACATAATTCTCATATACAAAAAAGGTAATAAAGAGGACATTAGCAACTACCGTCCAATCAGCATAATGTCTAACATTTACAAGGTCTTCTCAAAAATCCTCTTAAATCGAATCACAAAAACTTTAGACTTTCAACAACCAAGAGAACAGGCTGGTTTTAGATCAGGTTATTCTACCACAGACCATATGCATGTCCTTAAACATCTGATAGAGAAATGCCAGGAATATGGATATCCATTGTACTTAGCATTTATTGACTACAATAAAGCATTTGACTCTCTTGAACACCAACATATCTGGAAGGCCTTAAATAATCAGGGAGTGGAGCAAAAATACACTAGAATAATTGCAAAGATCTACCAGAACAGTACAGCACAAGTAATACTAGAATCACCAAGTGAGAGTTTTCCAATTAAAAGGGGAGTGCGGCAGGGTGATCCTCTTTCACCAAAACTTTTCTCGGCTGTCCTAGAGGAAGTCTTCAGAGGCCTTAACTGGGAAAATATAGGAATCAACATAGATGGAATAAAATTAAACCACCTGAGATTTGCTGACGACTTGGTATTAATCACGGATAACCCAAAAACACTACAAGTAATGATTAAAGATCTCGATGCAAGAAGCAAGGTAGTGGGTTTATCAATGAACAAGACAAAAACAAAGATAATGTCCAATAGAGAGGAAATGGCAATATATTTGGATGAGGAAAATATAGAGTATGTTAAATCCTACATATATCTAGGGCAATTAGTATCCTTTTCGGACCAGCTTAATCTCGAAATTGAAAGAAGGGTCACAAATGCTTGGAAAAGATTCTGGTCGTTGAAGGAAATCTTGAAAAGCAGCCATTATACAATGGCCATAAAAAGATATCTGTTCAATTCCTGTATTCTACCCATACTTACCTATGGGTGTCAAACATGGGCACTCACAAAAAAACTGCAAAATAAAATAAGAACTTGCCAGAGGGGTATGGAGAGAAGTATCCTTGGATACAGGAGATCAGACAGACACAAAGCTACAGACATTAGGAAAACAACTAAATTTGAGGATGTAACTTTGAAATCCAGACAGTTGAAATGGAGATGGGCGGGCCATATTTTGAGGGAACCCGGGAAATGGACACGAATAGTAACTGAATGGACACCACGATATTGCACAAAAAGAAAAAGAGGCAGACAACCCAAAAGATGGTCTGATGACTTAAAAAATCTGGCAGGCTCTCTCTGGTGGAGAACTGCGAGGGACAGGAAAAGTTGGAAGGCGTTGGAGGAGGCCTATGTGTCGAAAGACACGCTGATTGCTACACCGGACTGATGTGTTGTATTTTATTTTATTTAAAATTACTGTAAAAACTGTAAGCAACCAGTAAATAAAGGCTTATTATTATTATTATTATTATTATTATTATAAATGTAAGCAGAAAGTGTTGGAGGCCAATGTGTCGAAAAACTGCTATTTAGAACTATTTAGAATAACTTTTGAAAACTGTAACTAATCAGTAAAATGCTTATTATTATATTAGTAAGCTGCCTATCAATTCTTTGTTTAAAACATCAGGTATATACAAAATCTAATACCTTTTTCAGTTGTTTTTTTTCTACTGGTTTAGTTGGGAGCACTTTATCAACAGGCCCATAGTATGGTCGGGAACGTTCAGCTAAATGTAAGCTTGTGTAAGGCAACCAGAGCCTCTCTTTAGTGCGACTTATTTCTACATAGTAACATAGCTCTTCGGTAGTTGATACACTACCATTTTCATTTGGTGATATGCCTAAAACTAAGTTAACTATATTCTTTAAAGAGTAAGATACTTTGTTCAAATTAAGCAAGCAAGCAAGCCTTCTGCAGCCACTTAACTCTAAAAATTTGGTAAGATTATAGTCTGTCTCAATTTAATTTTTACAAAAGACAATTAGGTGTGCCTTGAAAACGACTGGACTGGATCAGTGTGGCTGATCTTAAAACAAATAAATCAAAAGAAAACCATTATAATTATAGAACCAGCTGTACTTAAAGCTTTACGAAAATAGCATTATTTACTTGGATATCTAACCTTTATCGTCGTAAAATAATCCTTTATTATCTTTTACTACTTGAACTTTAGCGTAAAACTTTTGGCTAACTCTTGCTAGAGCTATATCGCCTAGTTTCCAATGGTAAATACTCATTTTTAGTAAAAATAAAACTTTAGTAAAGTTTTTTCTCCGAAGATTTGCTACGAAACGAAGTTTTTATAAAAAAATTAAAAAGTACTCTGGTAATTCTCCCTATAACGAGAAGGCAAAGGGAACTAATGCCTATACAGCCATGTCTTCAGTTTTTTTTGTTAATTCTCCCTCTAAAGAGAAGGCAAAGGGAACTATTGCCCATACAGCCATGTCTTTTGTATTCCTTTATTTCTTCTTTTATTGCATTAAAATGCTGGCGTAACACATTTCAATGCTTCTTGGGAGTATTTTACACGAAATATATGATGACAGTCACTTTGTGTGCTTCTTTAAGAGGTAAAAAGTTCTCATCATATTTCACACCTTAGTCACTTTTATTATAATAATCTTTTAGTTGTACAGACGGCGGCACATCAAGTGTAACAGTTGCACTACAAAAACCGCCTCTATTACGAAAGGCATACGGGCGGTCACAAGGTCAAACTGTTAAGCTTGATATGCTGCCGACTGTACGTCAACACAAACACTGTTTATAAAACTACACCGTTTCTAAAACATAAAGTTCGCTCCGACACAATTTTTAATTATTGTAATAAAAATCTTGACTGATACCACCAAATCCCGCCAAACACCCATTTTTTTATTTTGAATATAATTTTAAAGCATTTTGGCTTTGAATAGGTTTGGCATATTTTGACCATAAAAATTTACATTCACTATTTTGTAGTTTAGTGACATCTAGTGAGGAGTAGAAAACTCTTGTTTAAAAAGTTACAGCGGCCTCTAGTAATGGGTAGTAGAACACTAATAGCTTACAATAATTTAGTACAGATGGCAATAGCGTACACAATTTATGTGGAAGTGCTTAGTCAATAATTTTTATTTTTATGCAAAGACAAATAGTATTTGATTGTTTGTCTATGAAATAAATAATAATCACCATCACTAGCCTATATTCATCCCAGTGGACTGAGAGAAAATTTGATTTAAATTAAAACTACTTTAAATCAATTTTAACAAAAAACAAACAATCAATACTTTTCATATTAATTATTTTAACGTCCAAATCAAGAAAATGACACTTCTGAAGAAGTGGTATCATAGAGGAATATAATACAAGTGGTATCAAATATGGAATAGAGTAAGTATTCTATAAAAGTCGACCGCCTGGCCGAGTGGTCTGTACCCCAGGCTACTCGGCCAAGAGGTCCCGGGTTCGAATCCCGGTAGGAACAAATGTTTGTATGATGAGTACGAACATTTGTTTACGAGTCATGGATGTTTATATGTTTATTTAGTATATTTCTAATATTTATATACATATTATTATCATTATTTCTCCGTTATCTAGTATCCATAACACAAGCTCTTAATGATGCTTACTTTGGGCTAGATAATAGGTGTGAGTGTATAAATATTATATATTATATATATTATAAAAGTACTTCTAGTTTTTCTTGTTTTTTTTTCTTCTTATGAAATTGTCTTGGTCCTTCTTTGACTTAAGTACCTCAAATTTCTCCTGTCTCTTTTATAAATATATTCAATAGAGTTAGTGGTGGTCGTAATATGGAATAGTATATGATCACACCTATATTTGTAAGAAGAAAACCTAACAGAATATGAATTCGATGCCTTACAGATCTGAAAGAAATTGTTACTTAAAAGAGATAATTTAGAAATAACATTTAAACAAACCGAATTAAAATAACACAAAGAAGTTAGGAAACAACTAATAAAACAAAATACCTAAATATACAAAAATCTTCTACCATCCACTTGCCACTTTGCCAGCATGCGTTGCTTTCGACTAGGGGTCGAGTACTTACCGACTGAACAACTCGGAACAGCCCCCTTATTCTCAACTGTCGGATCACGGATTCGATTCGAGAAGTCACATGCCGTCTCGCTTTGACGCAGCGCGATAAAAAGTGTTAAAATAGAGTTTCCGAAATTCGAATTCTTTCCGACAGTTGAGAATAAGGGGGCAGAAGGGTAAGCAGGAAATGTTTCCAAGAACCCCAGAGGTTCAGTTCAACTGATATTACATTGGTACGTATTTCATATTCGGTACACTTTCTCTAGGCAATATGGATAAATAAATAGGTATAAAATGACCACCCTTATTCCGTTCATAATAGAGGCGGGTTTTGTGGTGCAATGGTTACACTTGATGCGCTGTCGTCTGAACAATTTTAAATGTAGTTTGACACTTCAGCACGCGAAGCACAAGGAACACGAGAAGCTCGAGAAACGGTTTTGTCTACACCGTAATGTCATTTTTGTCGACCTTAGCTTTACAAAAATGAGATTACGGTGTAGACAAAACTGTTTCTCGAGCTTCTCGTGTTCCTTGTGCTACGCGTGCAGCAGGGTGTCGCTCGTTTTCAAACTGCTATTGACGACAAAACAGATTCAATGGCGGTGGTGTTAATCTCAGTGACGAATGTCGCGATGGTCGATCAACATCGATGCTTTACCTACGCCGTACAGACGGGCATGTGAGCTACCATGAGATTCGAGAATCATGCATAGCCGTCAGTGAGATACAATTCGTCATCATCATCACCAGCCTATATACGTCCCACTGCTGGGCACAGGCCTTCCTACATGGGAGAGAACGGTTTGCGTCACTTGGTGCAATGCCTTGCTTACCAGTTAACGAAGGGAAGTCAAATTTGGTCTTTCCAGGTGAGCTGAAACTACCTATTACCTAACCAATGTGGCGAGTGTGCGCCTGTGGCTTTGCGGATGATGCTACTTTTTTTTGATAAAACTGGACACGTCATACGTGACTATAGGTACCTACTGTCGTTTTGCAGGATCGTCGTACTGTCGTACAGTGAATTGCGTTTGGTAGATCATTTGTTTACTGTTAAGCTTAAGTTTGTTGTAAGCTATTGACGAACTCCGTAAAAATAACCACAAAAACGCTGTACCTATTTAAAAGAAAAAAAGAAATGAAACTTATTCAGTGCTAAAAAAATAATAAATACAGAATAATTTTGGGTGACATTGACATTATATAAAGAACATTAATTAATTAAAGAACAGTTAACATTTTAATACTTCCTTGCCTCATCACAATATCAGCCCCCTTATTCTCAACTGTCGGAAAGAATTTGAATTTCGAAAACTCAATACCTGTCACTTTTTATCGCGCTGCGTCAGAGCGAGACGGCATGTGACTTTTCGAATCGAATCCGTCATCCGACAGTTGAGAATAAGGGGGCTGCCCCCTTATTCTCAACTGTACTCTTACACTTACTCTCCCACGGCCAGACAAACGAATTTTGAAAAGGGAAAAACGTAGGTGGCTATTATTGGTAGTAATCCTTTGATTATGGGTACTCATTTGATTATAGGTAATCCTGCATTCAATCTCGCTGGGTATCATGACGTGACTGGTTCCTGTTTTTAACCGACTTCAAAAAAAGGAGGAGGTTATCAATTCGTCTGTATGTTTTTTTTTATGTTTGTTACCTCAGAACTTTCGCCTGGGTGAACCGATATTGATGATTCTTTTTTTGTTCAATGCGGAATAGTTCTCATTTGGTCGCATAAAATTTTTTTGAAAATCCATTGGGTAGTTTGGTTTTTAAATCAAAAAAACTGGAAAAATGAAGTCGTCTACATATGCGAAACTGCGGATTTTTGCTTTCCTATGAATTTTTAGTGAAATGATACGATAGTAGAAATCAATTTAAGCTCACGGACACCCATCTAGCTTTGACCTTCAAAAGTTATCACTAAAAATTATGAAAGAAAAATATTTGAACAAAAATTAAAACCGACTCCAAAAAACTGAAAAGGATAAAATAATTAAATTTTAGTAGGTACTCATCCCCTAGGAACATATTTTTGGAATTGGTGCTAAATTGTTTCCAGAAACCATAGATAGTGAAGCACCGACTCCAAAAATATGTTCCTAGGGGATGAGTACCTACTAAAATTTTATTATTTTATCCTTTTTAGTTTATTGGAGTCGGTTTTAATTTTTGTTTAAATATTTTTTTTTAATCCAAAAACCTAAGTATATTTACGAAGTAAACGATTTTCCGCATGAGAAGAGGATTTTGAAGAGTATAGACAAGCATATTTCCGAGGTCACCTCGCATAAAAAAGTAAATTGAAGCTAAGGGAGAACTTTTATAAATTCATTATTAATCAATCATTGTGGTAGTACAAAGTTTGATGGTTTAATAAGAGCCTTTAGATGACATATAGGTATGCTAACTAGATAAAAGTGATTAATTGGTAAATGTTTCTGGCTGGTTTCATAAGTAATGAATACAATAAATAAGTAATTACGATAAATACATAATAAATACTTAAATAACAACGAGCGCATCATGAAACTAATAGAGCTTTAATACCATCTAGAGTTGGCGGGTCGAAAGAGACTGACACGCACTGTACGAAAGTCTGCCCCCTTATTCTCAACTGTCGGAAAATATTCGAATTTCGGAAACTCTATACCTGTCACTTTTTATCGCAGTGCGTCAAAGCGAGACGGCATGTGACTTTTCGAATCGAATCCGTGATCCGACAATTGAGAATAAGGGGACTGGTAGATAAACAAAATATACAGGAAAATTCAAAATAAATTTTAGAATTATGAATTTTTGATAACATAATTTATATAACTATGTTATCATAGTAGGTACCTGCTTGTTATACCGATATCAAACACCTTGTTTAAAAGCAATTAATGCCCGAAATCTACAAGCAAATATTTATATAACATTGCATAGTAAGCGGTCCCTAATATAAGTTGTCCCCTACGTCCCATCGCGAGATGAAACGATTGGATGCTGCGTGGACCGCCTCTCGACTGCCAGCCAATCACGGCTGCGCTATAGCGATGCGTATCTTGCGACAGATCAGCTTATGTTGGTCAATTTACCAGACCAGAGAGTCTACGTAGATAATCTTCGTAACAAGTTAAATATGCCTGAATTTTCTGATAAAGTAAAAATTTCTAGATTGAGAAATTGACTGTCTTTGTTTAAGTATTTTCTTATGTAGGTGACTAGGTTTATTTACGAGAGTAATTTTTAAAATGGTCCGAATTATATTATTTTTACTGCGAAAAGGTAAATATACGGTAAGGTATATAAGATTTGTATTGTATTGTATTATATTGTATTGTATTGTATATAATTGTCACGTCAATAGAATTATTTAATTCATAATATATTTAGGTTACTTCATAATTTATTTTCATTCATAGGCACAAATACAGACAGCAGATTAAAACATTTATAAGAATCCTATAAGTATCTAATAAGACTAAAAGCGAACCTGAGGTCTAGTCCAGTTACAAAAGTGCACATTGCAGCCTTTCGTTTAGTAATTTGACAGTAAACAATAGTATTTAACCGCTAAAACTTTTTTAAACTACCTATTTAAATACATAGGTAGCTAGCTACCAGACTGGCTAGGACCAGAGTGGATCTTCTGGAATTGGCATATCCAAAGCCAGAAGACTATAGGCTCTAACCCCAATAGTATAGTAAAGCTTATTGTACCTATATTCGGGACATAGGAAGAGTAAAAGCACAAAAGATCCCGAAGGGTCGAAGTGCATCCTGGCGTGGTCACGGCCCCATTATAAGATAAGATAAGATAGGTAAATATATCTCTCACTGTGTGCGTTAATGAATGATAGAAGTGATCGCCCTCCTAAACATGTGAGGACTATCTATAAATATGACACACTGTGGACCTTTATTAATGTTTTGTAGTAATATTACTTCCTACCATTTAACCTTGCAATCTTCTTATTACCACCTATTACCTACGTAAGAAAATACTACTTAGGTAGATAAGTAATTTTTTTTTTTTTACAAATTAGTAGACTTGCGCGAAACAGTGCTTCAAAAAGTAATGCTATATCACATCACTTTTACGAAAACGTAATATTACACTGAGATATCACATCACTCGAAACATCACGCGAGCAGATGTGATGCTGCGTATCTATGCGATGCGCACAAACATCACATCACAGCTTCGGTCGGTCGTCGGTCCCTTTCGCCCGCGCTCGGAGCTAGTGTAATGTTATTTCGCGTGATGTTTAAGTGATACTTGATTTCTCGGAGTGATGCGTAATGTAACATCACGCGTTTGAGTGATATCTCATTTGTGATATTACACGCATTACTTACATATGTCTAGTAATTAGTAGTAGTAAGTAACCTACTTTCCTACCTATTATTATCGTTGTTTTTTTAATAAAAAATAAAGTGGGAACAAATTATGTAGAGTCATGCATAGAGCTAAAGTTGGATTTATAAAAGCTACAATATAACAAATTTTTAAAATTATTTTTAAAATGGTAAGTAATAGATTTTTGTACCTACGATGTTTACTTGCTCGATGGTATTTTTTGAGTGTTTGGTCAAAATTCGTTCACAATGATGGCCTAGTGCGAAGGCGCATTATCGTGGTGCAAAATCCAAGAATTTTCTTTCCACAAATCTGGCCTTTTTCGACTAATTTGCTCTCTTAAACGCCGTATAACGCTCAAATTATACCCTTTATTTACCGTTTGACCTCCCGGCAAGAATTCCGAGTGCACAGCACAACACCGCGAGAGTCAAAGAAAACAGTCAACATGACTTTGACTTTTGATCGACTTTGGCGTGGTTTTTTCGGTTTCGGTTCCGTGCAGTTTGCAAGTCAAACTCGTAAACCCACGTCTCGTCACCAGTAACAATGCGTTTCATGAATGTTGGGTCGGAATTATCTCTATACTAGCATGTCCTCAGCGACTCTAATGCGATTGAGTTTTTGGAGAAAATTCAGGTCTTTTGGGACTAGCCGAGCGGCAACATGTTTCATACCTAAGTGATTATTCAAAATGGTACGTATCGGCTCGTGAGATACAGAAAGTTCGTCGTCTATCTCTCTCAAAGTTGAATGAGGATTTTCAGTCACTATTTCCCTCACTTTTGCGATTTTAACTTCAGTTGCAGACATTGATGGCCTACCAGAGCGAGGCAAATCTTCCATCACATCTCGACCGCTTTAGAATGCTTTGTACCACTTATTAAGCATGTGTTTTTGATAAAGCTGGCGATGCAAAATTTAAGACAAAGTCTTTGTTCGATGTTTTTGTCTATGGCCAGTAACTACATTGGTTACCTTTCCCCTCAATCCGAAACATAGCGAGCTGTTACAGGCTGAAATAAAAAAATAATATATAAATGTCGTTGAAAATTTAATAAAAGGTTTTTATCATAAAAGGGTACTGTTCACGGATAGTGTAAACGGCATAGTAGCACGATAGAGTACCAACTATACAAATGTGGACAGCATTGGTAGAGTACTAACTAAGACTGGTAGAGTGTAGCCAGTTCACACTACCATTTACTCCACCCGTAGACAGCAGCCTTAAAGGTCCATGCCCATGGGTAAAGTAATAACGGCATGATAGCACGGTAGAGTGCTAACAATTTTTTATACCCCTAGTGGCAATCAAACATACGGCCTGACTTGATGGTAAGCGGTTACCGTAGCCTATGGACGCTTGCAACTCCAGGGGTATCACTTGCGCGTTGCCGACCCTGTAAAAACCTATTCTCGCCTTTTTTGAAGAACCCCATGCTGTACTCATTCGAGAAAACCCCTGCAGGGAGCTCATTCCACAACCTGAGCATACGTGGGAGAAAGTTTCTCTGAAACCGTACAGTACGCGACCAAGTTGGTTCCAATTGTGGATGAACTCCCTGCCGGTGGCGAGCGGGCGATGATAGAAAGAGGCCGTCGGCATCATGTCAAATAGTTCCTCAGAACACACCCCGTTAAACAAGCGACACCAAACTATACCAAATTATACCAATGTACACAGAATTGGTAGAGTAGAGTTTTTTATACCACTAAGGTGGCAATCAAGCATACGGCCCACCAGATGGTAAGCAGTTACCGTAGCCTATAGACGCTTGCAACACCAGAGGTATCACTTGCGCGTTGCCGACCCTGTAAAAACCTATTCACGCCTTTTTCGTAGAGAACTAACTAAAATTGGTACACGTACTAGTACTCGAAGCTAGTAGAGTAATCTCCTCAGTTTACTCTACCCGTGGACAGCACCTAAAAATGATTGCAGTAATGTAAGACCAACTACTTAAGGCGAAAGGTAAGAGTTCATCCGGCTACCTGTTCTAAAATAAAAGAACAACAATAATACTAGACAAAAAACGGTGAAATGACAGTGGAGCAAAAAACGCGACAGATGCTGACAAAGAAGTACATTCGTGAACACAATCTTTCAGCTCTGATGTTTTCATTATTGTAGTAGACCTTCTGGCTCCTACGGATTAAACGGATAACTAGTGACTTTTTCTTTTATACTACTAGATGACAAATAAGCTGACGGCCCACCTGATGGTAAGCGTTTACCTATAGACACCTGCAATAACAAGGAAAAATCACTTGATATTCCAGGTGCGTTGTCATCCTGAAGAAAGATGAAATGCCGTCCATGTCCAGTAATTACACTGGCTACCTTTCCCTTAAATCCGAAACACAGCTAACTGTTTCACGGCTGAAATGTGAAAGGCGGTGGTAACTACCTACCCAGACGACCATACATACGGGCCTACCACCTAGTAGATTTCAATATTCAACCAATTTATTTATTGTTTGTAAAGTATCCACAAACTAATAGATGAATATATCTAATATAATTTGAAGATGATATTTTTTTTCTTTTATACAACTAGATGACAAACAAGCTGACGGCCCACCTGGTGGTAAGCGGTTACCGCCGCCTATAGACACCTGCAAAAACAAGGAAAAGCACTTGATATTGCAGGTGCGTTGTCATCCTGAGGCCTAAGATGAAATGCCGTCCATACCCAGTAATTACACTGGTTACCTTTCCCTTCAATCCGAAACATTGCGAACTGTTAAGAAAAATAAGAAAAAGAGTGAGTGAAGTGCTATAAAGATAAAGATCGATTATTGGTAGGTATAGCATGTGATAGTGGACGAAATGTTGAAACTTTGTGGCTGAAACTTCTACGAACGAAACTAAATTTTCTTCGTTAGCTATCTTTATGAGTTTAAAGTGAAGTTACTAATTATTTTTTTACCATCAATTTATAATAATAATAACAATAGATAACAAAAAAATCTAATTAAAAAGTCAAGTAAGAAAATAAATATTGTGTAAGAGCGGTTACACGCGGCGGTCAACAGCTATACATTCATACCTTGAAAGGGAGGACCAATTAAGTGAGTAAGATAGTCTGGTAGAGATCGCTTCTTTTTGCATATTGTGTTTATTTTTTCTGTATCTCTGTGATGCTTATACAGCAATTTGTATTTGTGTTTGACGGCAATTTGTAGCTATGAAAACGCGTTACTGTATCGCTTTGCACCACCCTGTATAAATGTACAAAATCTATGCGCTATCTGCCCCTCGCAACGCAATACAGTAAAGCGTTTTCATAGCTACAAATTACCGTCGAACGCCGCGTGTCACCGGTCAAATTATTATAAGTAGTGTAAGATACCGGAAAGTCTTTGTATGAAAAAATAAATAAAACCACTTATCGGATCTACTAGTGTTTTATTAAATGTAAAATTATTATTTTATACCCAAAGTGTCGATTACTTTTAGCGATATACGAAGGGGTTCTCTTTTCATAAGGGTAGCGCTCGCGAAAATATAAAAAAATAATATAAAATTTTGTTTTAATTTAATTACGGTCGATAAGTCAAATGCGCTTTTCTGCAGGAGCGTCCGGAAGGCGCCGGCACGAGCTACGGATAAAAACAGCATTATTATAAAACACTGTAACAGTTCGACAGCCGCTGATGATGGGCGACTGCCTCTATCTATTGAGATTCGTCGGCCATTCACGCATGAGTGGCCAGACCTCGAAGCTAAATAGTTAAATTCATTAACCTTTTGGTCCCTTACAGGTCCCGGCTAACATCTTAATTTTCACAGATAAACAAACATTCATAATTGTAATATTTTATTCTGAGACAAACATTTTGCTGCGCAGGTTATTAAATCTGTAAAATTTGTCGGTATGCTTACCAGAGGGCCTAGACAAGATGCCATTCGATAATCGCTATCGCTATCGCTTAGCGGAAAATGTATGGGATCTGACTTACGACATCGAACGACTTTCGATAGTTAATGTCAAATCCCATACATTTTGCATTTATCGATAGCGATAGCGATAGCGATTGTCAAATGGCAACTTGTCTAGGCCCTCAGGACTTATAACTATGCTTGTACTAGCTCCACCTACTATACTGTCAACATAATTATGTTGGGAGGAGAGACTCAGGGAGTCTGGTCTCCTACTATGCTGTCAACATAATTATGTTGGGAGGAGAGACTCAGGGAGTCTGGTCTCCTACTATGCTGTCAACATAATTATGTTGGGAGGAGAGACTCAGGGAGTCTGGTCTCCTACTATGCTGTCAACATAATTATGTTGGGAGGAGAGACTCAGGGAGTCTGGTCTCCTACTATGCTGTCAACATAATTATGTTGGGAGGAGAGACTCAGGGAGTCTGGTCTCCTACTATGCTGTCAACATAATTATGTTGGGAGGAAAGACTCAGGGAGACTCGTCTCATACTATGCTACAGTCAACGCGTGCGCATTAGTGCTCATGGTGCTACGAGCGTTTATACCACGATAACCGCTTACCATCAGGCAGACCGTACTTACGCCTGATTGACTTCCTTGTCATTAAAAAAAAAAATGTTAACCTAAAAATTAAACCTTGCATTGGTATAGCTTATGAGCATTGGTATAGTATATGACGTCATATTGTCATATTGAATTCAATTATGGTCAGTGACAATGTAACGTCACAAACCATACTATAATAATGTTCATACTAATAATAGGCGGTCGCCCCGCAGGTCGTTTGAAGTCTGGCCATTTATAGTTGCCCCCTGACCCTGACACCATTTTAACATTATGCGTTATATACCTTTTTAAAGTAGTTGAATAACTCTTACTTTTTAAGCCTTGCAAATTGTTAGTAGTCACTGAAACACCTTTTCCTCATAAATAAAATACTTTTTACTCACGACAATTATTACCGTGTAATATTTAAAAAAAATGTATTGCGCAACGTGAACTCTGATCTTTTAAAACAAAAGATGTTCAGCCAGCTTAACACTTCAAGATAGACCTTGTTGACTGGTAATATGAGTGCTTTTTGAACTGCATCACATAAATGCCTTTGTATGACCAACCGAAATTATGTTAATATGTAATAAAATTACCCATGACCGCACATTGCTGATGTGGTTGTCACATACTCAAAAAGCGAAAGTTTATAAACATCTGTCTACACTTTCCCTTTTTGGGTTCTTAATTCTATACGCAAAAGACCTATTTTATGCAGTACAGTCCGCAACCCAGGGCTATCCTATGGGTTTCTCTGCGTGATCGAATTAGAAATGATGAGACCCGCAGGAAAACTAACTCAAGTGGCAATAGGCAGGTCACATTACAAGGAGGACCTTGAGTGGCGGCCGCGTACCGGAAGACGCAGCGTTGGTAGGCCGCACATGTTGGACCAAAGATCTGGTGAGGGCCGCGAGAAGACGATGGATGCAACACCGACCAGCTTGGAGATTCTTGGCGGAGGCTTATGCCCAGCAGTGGGTGTCTCTTGGCTAAATGGTGATTATGATGACGAGTCAGCAACACTATCTCATAATACAGAATCATCTGAGCTCGTAGAGGCACCAAAAATATCTATCTATGATTCCGAAAAACATTTTTTTTTTAAATTTATTAGGACAACCAACAAGATAAACACTGATACTAGTCAAAATTTTTGAGACAAAAAAAAACCTTAATGCTAAGTGCCATCTTAATTGAAGGTTGCCACGGCATGCAATGTGGACTAGAAATTACCTTAAAAAAAGTAAACAGGACAACTTATGTTATTCAGTCAACTAACTTAATTAAACTTAAACATTACTCTAGATTCTTATAAAATAGTTTAATTAATAAATTACGTGTTATTTAATAATTCCATTACCTGGCCAAATTATTCAACAAAAAGATTTTTTTTTATACAACTAGACGACAAACGAGCTGACGGCCCACCTGATGGTAAGCAGTTACCGCCGCTTATAGACACCTGCATAATACTTAAAATTAAATTTAAATTGTATCGTGTTCAGTTATTAACTAATTAGTTCTTACACTACAATGATCATCATCTTAACAGCTGATGATGTTCACTGCTGAGCAAAGGCCTCCCTATCTATTTCCAAACGGAGCGGTTCTGCACAGCCTGCATCCACCGGCCACCTGCGACCCTGACCAGGTCGTCTGTCTACCTAGTATTCCCGGGAGTCTTCCTGCGACCAAGTCTATGGTGCCATCGAATATGTTTGGGCACATGGATAAAATTAATTAATGATATCTCTGTAAGTTATATGTTTAAAGTTGTTTCTCAATATAGCCTCTTCTTGGCGCTTCACATCTGCACGCGTAGCACAAGGAAATAAAGCTTCTTAAATAAGGCTTCTCGTGTTCCTTGTGCTACGCGTGCAGGTCGTGTTGAATCATTTGACGTGCTTTAGATTAAAAAAGAATACAGTGCAGATGCTTGATTGCCACTTTAGTGGTATATAAAAAAAAATTACGCATTTACACTCATAGTGGGCATATAAAAAGTGGTTACATTTAATGACATTTTTTTAAAAATGAATGTTTATCATACTTATTTAGCCGGTCTTTGGAAATTTCTAAGCCACACAAAACACTTTGCAAAGCATTTTTTTTATATAATAATAACTCATATTTTCGATATATATTTGAAAACCCACATTTTCACTTGTAGTCAACAGTTCAACACCACTATTGCTTTTCTAGATATTTTCCATCAATCTGAGCTTGGTGAATCCGATGCAGACTACACAACAAGTATTCTTAATTTTATTTTAACATTATTGTAAATGTGTGAAAAATATATTTACATACAAAAATATCTAAGCTAGAATAAATTCACGTCCCCTCCCCAGGACGTGAATTTGTTCTAGTTTAGATATTTTTTTATGTACGACAATAGTTAAAACCAGACTCATACCTACTGTCCACTGTCCAGACAATAAAAAAACTATCTCAAATAAAACCTCCGTAGATCCTCCGGCAAATGAAGCTTGAAGAAGGCTTTTTGTGGCACGAGCTACAGAGAAACAGGATACTGTTGGTTTTTGGGATAATTGAAGGAGATTCGTCTCAATTTAGAGATTTCTTTTTTGTTGAAACAGCTTTTTATAAATTTTACTTTTTTATCAAGTGGCATTGGCCCAAATTAATTAAATAAGCTAACCAACCATGAATCGAGAGTTTTTTTCAGATAAATTCTTGCTTAGCCACGTTGATATAGATAGAGACAACATGTCCTGTGGTTGCCAGATCTTGAAATGAGCTCCATGCGGAGGTTTTCTCCAAACCACACTATTATTATAAGTCTTTCAACTTAGTTCAATGATATACTAGGATCTAGGTATTCAAAAATCAGTTCAATTCGTACTAAGAATAAAATTAAAGTAAAACAATCATTATGCAAACTACAAACTCAATAATTATTAATTACATAAAAAAGTTAGTGTATTGCGCGGTGTACGTAAAGAGATCGCTAAGGTAGCGAGAGATGCCATAATTGTTGAACGAGATACGGTCAATGTCGGCGTGAGTCATTCATCTCGGCGATCAAGTTATGGAATGAAGCGGGAATTATTTTAATATTGTTGTTAGAAGTTTTAAACAAATTTTAAAGCTTGAAAGATTGAAACAGCTTGATAGAAATGGAAATAGGCGTGTTTTTTGAGTAAGCTAAATAAAAACAAAACGAAGAAATATTTATAGAGAAACTGAGCCAAAGATTATCTTTCTTCTTTTTAATAGATAAGTCTGCCCTTGTTTTCTAGTCTAGAGATTCTCTCTATTTACTTTGTGTCGTTTTATGTTGTGTGTACGTACCTGCATAAATTGTTGAATAAATAAAGAGATTAGTATTAACGAGGCTAATATTGATATTGAAATCGGTCGCTTCTTAAATAATTACGATTTTTTTTACATAAGAAGGTACCAAATTACATTACGTTTGTTTACAGTTACTCTTTATCGAATCTTGCTAAGTATAGATTTAAATGTTCCCTTCGGCCGCATAAGAATCAGTGTAGCCTTTGTTTTGTAGCCGGGTGAAGAAAACCATGGTCCAAGTAAATCGGAGCGTAACTAATATCATATTTTAACAAATATTTTTCTTATTCACCTTGCATTTGTCTTTAATAGAAGTGTCAATGGAACATGTGTTTCCTTAGTTTGTTAAACCTGCAGAAACAATATTTACACAATTTTTTTCATTTACCTAATGATTGCATTAACCAAAGTGCAACAATATTATTCAGCCTTTAACCGTCTTTAACTTGTACCACAAGATCGTCTCACCGCTGGCTGCACTGTGGCGCAGACAGGCAGACGCGAGATGCGCACGCGCCGTAGCAGCTGACCGATCTGTACCGCGGCTGATGACTCTTGGTACTTAGCATAATATTTATAATAAAATATTGTATTCCATACGTCGGGTAGATCATTTTCTTGTTGGAAATAATTATAGGCAACACACAAGTGATGTTCCTGTCCTGGTGTTGCAAGCATTTAGAGGAAAGCTCTGGTATGTAAAGCGAACTGACCAAAGATGATGTTATTTATAAACTAATAATTGTAATACTTTTGATAAATAATTTTTCATCGCGACCTTTTACAATCCGGTTACTCTTCGGACCACAGAGTGACAGAGCTATCGAGGACGTGGTAGTGTCTTTGCATTGACGATCGCCATGCAGAGTTCTTCAAAGAGGCTTTGGTAGCAAGGCGTGTGCAATCTGCACTTTATTTTATTTAAATAAAAAGTACGGCAAATGATTCAACACCACCTGATGAGAAGCGGCAAGAAGAGGCTATAATTGAGAAGACAATTTCAAACACACTGCTCCAGCTGCCTCAAACTTTTTGGCCCTTTTCTTTTTCACGCCTCTTTCGAAGGAGCCCATGGCCTATGATTCTATGCAATTTTACTGGGTCAGCCAGCAACATGGAGTCTATACAAGGTGTTTGGTAATCGGTATAACAAGCGGGCATCTACCCATGTTAAGTTAGTTATAAAAATACTAAAGTGTTATCAAAAATACAAAAATCTAAAATTAATTTAGAAATTTCTTATATGTATGTAAGTACAAACAGCAACAATCTTAACTGCCCGTTCGAGACGCAACAGACAGAAAGGTAGAAAGAGATGAAATTATTCTTCTCTATGAGAAATTATATTATATTATATTTTTCAATTTTTTGTATAATGTATTTATATGACTGTGTTATCAGGTTATTATTATGGTGAGTAGACTAGATTCCACTTGGCGGATCGGAAAAAATGCTTTATAAAAGTGTTATCTTTAAAGCAATTTGCTTTTTATATTTTGAATACCTAAGCCACATCGATTATTTCAACAATCTCTTACCTTTTCCTTTCCAAGTATCAAGGCTATCACATTCCGCGCACGCGCCTCGGCAGATGTCGGCAGCATCTGTCCCGGTCATCTCCAGCAACCTGCCGCACAGCTGATCGCTACCTGGTCGTAACTCCGCTTTTTTACTTTTTGATCAGTTCTCTATTTGAAGTCAAAGGATTTTTAAGATTTTTCTTGTTGGAAGAGGCTAAGTATGAGTCTTATTGTAATGGTCACCTGTCGCTGTGTTTGATGGTGGACTTTTATTTTTATTGTAGTCTTATAAGACATTGAGGTAGTATTTTATACGTCATCTCGTTTTTCTTATAAATTAATAATTATTTAACCGGATTGTGTGCTTTGGTTTTCCTAATATAATTTTAATACTGCGGTATTCGGCAGTGTTGGTTAGTAGGCAAGTATAAAGTTTAATTAAATGCATGTCAAAATATACCATCCGATCTGGCTGCTATAAGACCTTAGTCTAAAAAGAACCATCATGAAACTCAACCAGTTAATTCCTCTTCTTAAAATATTAATTTATCAAGTCGTGTAAGATCTCCGGAGGTCTAATGACAATTGTGTCTGGAATCTGGGGCTTGTCAGGTCAATTACGAGGACAGGAACGATTTCAAAGATTTTGACCTGGCGCCGCTAAAAACATTGAAAGATAATGATAATTTGTTTGCGTCAAAAGCTTATCATATGTATTGTGATCGTACCATAATATCGTATTATAAATTCACCGCATGTGCGGTAAAAACATGTTAAATTGCCTTAAAATCAGGTCAACGAGTTGCAACTTGGTTTTGGCAAAACACCAGATGTTTATATTAATTAGTTACAGGTGCAATTCTGTTCGGAACTGCTATTTCGACGTCACAATTTTGTAACAGTATGCATTACTTAATGAATTGGATTTATGGCATCTTTATAACTGAGCTTCAAAAGTATTAACCTAATCAAAAATGGTTTTGCATAAAACTATTTTTTTTGGGACTTGTTATTTATCAATTTCAATTTATGGTCCAAACTCTTGATCTATTTCTTTCACAACTATCTTTACAAATACTAATAAATACCTTCAAATACAAATCGTTTATTGCAGACCAAGTGTACATATACATATAGATCTTAATATAAAATGGCACTTTATACTCAGTAGCCCTTTTCGGACATAGCAATTTAATAGAGCACTCCCTATTTAAATTCTTAATTGAAGTGACGAGTTAAAATTGCAACTACCTATGTAACTTAGCAAACAAACTAAAAGCTAATGGTATGGTGCTATGGTAGTTCCACTTACTTTTTGTGTTATGGGTGATTATGCTTGTGTGGCGTTTCGAGTAACTTCGCCAATGCTCTTCTGAAGAATATCACAGCAGGGCACTTGTCTGAAGCTGCCAAAGCAACACATGGTCTTAATCTTCACAGGGTTGGCAGCGAGGCGATAAAGGTCACTCAACTCAAAAGCAGGTGTCAGTACTAGGAATTATGGACGGAGAGCCACTGGATATTCCTTCAAGGAAGCGTACTTACATTAATTTACATAGATTCTTGTCTCATAAGTACTTAAATAGAATTAGAATACTTCTAATTAGTAATAAGAGAAACAAGTGTACTTACCAACATGCTATAACTTTTCCAGCTGTCTTATTAGAGTTTCATGATAACAAGAAAAACAATAAAAATAGTTTTTTTTACAATTAATATGCAAAAATTTGACCACATTTGGCCTACGATGATACATGTTTACCTAGAAGGTGCCTAGAGACTAGCCTTAGAGACGTCTTAATTGTAGGTTTCAGGAAATAGATTGGCAGGCATAGAGAATTCCACTCCTTGGCAGTTCGCATTAGAAAGGACTTGGCGAAATGCTTAGTTGGAATATCTACAACATATTTTAATGATAATAATGTTTACATAAATAGTAATGGATAGTTAGTGTCATTTTTTTCGGTGTATAAATTAGTAAGATACAACTGACAGTTAGGGGAGAGTGCGGTGATTCCGAACAAGGCGTGTACATTATGACAGAAAAGGATTGTTAATAATCTCTTTCTGCTGGCCAAGAAAGAGAAAAAAACCCGTGATCAATGTCAGGCACTAAGCATGGGCTCTTTCATCTCATTACCCCAATCTACCCTATAATAGATCAGTGCTGAAGTCGGCATTCAATCAATGGTTGCACGTTTAGGAGTAGACGATAATGTGCTAAACATTTTATTATACAACTAGATGACAAACAAGCTAACGACCTACCTGGTGGTAAGTGGTTACCGTCGCCTAACCTGCAATAACAAGGAAAAATCATTTGGTATTGCAGGTGTGTTGTCCTCCTGAGGCCAGACGAAATGCCTGCCATGCCCAGTAATTATACTGGCTACCTTTCCCTTCAATCCGAAACAAAGCGAACTACTTCACGGCTGTAATAAGAAAGGCGGTGGTACCCAGACGACCATACGGGCCTACCACCTAGTAAACATAATGCCACATGATTGAAAAATTCTATACGTAGGTCATACCAACCATCTAATTAATACGCATGTTTAAATTCTAAATTTCTCGCACGTTTATCGTGTATTAGTTTTTATAGCCACTTTTCTACACGTTAATTGATCAAAATCTTATTATAACTAATGCGCAAAATAACTGCAATAAGAATTCAGGAGATTACAGTGGTCATTTCAAAAATATTAAGTTTATAAGTGCCTACGACAAATCATGGAATTCTCCCGTAATTGCGCTTAAAATATGTAGTTATGTGCTAGGTAGCTACAATTAGCCCCATGTCTTCGATAGTGTGGGTTGTAGAAATCACCCATCTGCCTCCCACCTGCCGCATATCAAAGATTTCTCTGCCATCGACCTCATGTTAGTACCCTCACCCCTTGCTGTTATATAGATAGATAATAACATAGTAAACAGAGGGTCGCTTTATATACAATTCTATTTCAGGCAATCAAGGCTCGACCGAGAACTCGGTCTCGGTTCTCGGCCAAAAATGGCCGAAATTCTCGGCCATTACGGAGACATTTGTACGGTATGGGATTCACGTGCATCGCTGAGTGTCAGTGCGGGAGTTAGCTGTCGATTGTGATATTATGCAAAAATTACTTTTAATATTATGCAAAATTAATTTTTTTCACGATTTATCTTTTAACGGTCTCGGATCGGCCCTTATCAGGCATTTGTAATTTTCGGGTACAATTACTAGCGAAAGTAAGTGATCACATTGGGAAGCTCACAGCGCTTAAGTATGAGTTTTGTGGCTTAAGTTAAGGTCAAAGTTACTATTAAGTAGTTTAAATGGGCTGCAATTAAGACGATATTTTTATTATCGTGATTTATTCACGTTTGAGTAGGCTTAAGAGCTTTTAAATCGCACGGCTGTTCATGAACACTTTCAAGTCGAAAGTGTAATAATAGTAGTAGGTACTTTTCTCAAATAATGCGCGGAAATTAAAACTAAGTAGTACCTAGGCAGAAGTTTTTATTTAAAAATACAGTTATTGAATGTACAATTTTTTAAATTTAAAGTTTACTTTTTTTAAAAAAACAGCTTTCTATTTGCAAACCAGTTCGAAATTTGAATAAAAACACTGATTACTAACCTCCTTGGTTGCCATGTGTCAGGAAAAAGATCGTTCCATTTTTAAATTATACGGCAGACATGAGTTTACATAGTAATTTATTTGGCTGATAAAACACGACAGATATGGATGTTCATACACCTTTTGCCGGCCGCTGCTCGCATCTATTTAGCCAATACAGCAATTACGATTTATCTCGAAGGAGGTTGTCAAAACATCCTCAAAAATATATCCTCAAATTTCCAAGCATGTTTGAGAAAAAGAAATTATTGGCGATTTCTTATTTGCATAAAAAGCTAAAATTGTTGTAACTCAACAATAATAAAGACTTTTTAGACAAATCGTCTGATATCTATGTATTGAGACTAGCTTGACTTGCATAAGCATGTAGTCTTATTAGAATCGGTTTGTTTATTTTGGATATTTTCGATTAGAAATTTTTGCATGAAAAGCCGTGCGGCGTAACCGCTCTTAAAATACACCAAAATGGAATTTACTCATCCAAAATATCATGATTCACACAACGTTGACCAGTAAATCCTGAGGTGAATTTCAACCAACTTCAAAAAAGGAGGGGGTATGTATTTTATTAAATGTTTATTTATTTATTTATAACTTTATTGTACATGCATCAATCACATGGACAAAATACAATGCACTTAGTTTAAACAACGTACAAAGGGCGGCCTGTTGTTGTTTGTTTTTGCCAAATGTTTGTTTTTTTTGACGATTTGAAAGTGCTTCTTTGTGGCCTGTTTGAATAAAATATTATTTCTTTCTTTCTTTCTGCCTCAGAATTCCGTCATTTGTAAATTTGGGAAATTATTTTTTTAGTTGAAAGAATAGACTTTGCTTCCAGATTAGTCCCATAGAAATTATATCAAAATCAATTATGTACTTTGGTTTTGAAATCAAAATAACTGGGACAATTCAGTTGTCAATGTATGCGTAATTGCGACATACGATAGCAGGAAACTATATGATCACCCATCTTGTCTAAAAGTCGAGGAAAAAAATAAGTTTCTTTCTAGGAGATATTAAGGACCTACCAACTTAGATACACCGACTGTTTAGGCACATTGCAGAACGTTTATGTGAAAATTTAAGTGACAATAAGACGAGTATGTATTTCGCACATAGAATAAGCCTCGCAATAAGGTAATGCGACCAGTCTTATTGGTACACTTCTTTTTTAAAAGATTAAGGTGGTGTTTTTATTTATATCTAAGTTCGGTTAATTTTAATCTTGTGTGTAAATTGTTCTATCTATTGAAAATATATTGATGATAAAAAAAAACCAGTAAAAATATGTTGTCCTTTAAATCTATACTACTCAAATTAAATATTTATTCTTTTTTACTGCATTGAAGTCGGTTTTTATTTTCGTTTAACAGTTTTGTGTCTTGCTTGATCTATCAAAGCTATCAGTAGTTTTACCTTTGCCCTACAAAGTATAAACAAAGTCATTAGAACTCTTTGTCTAACTGAAGACCGACCAGACAATAAATGATTCAACTAACGATTGTCCTGCCTGACTCACCCCGCGCGTCGGGTGTCGGATCACTCAAATATTTTTCACATTTCGACTGTTGCAGACGGTGAATCATGCGCACGCACTTTCGATTTCATATACTATACGTTATGCATTTATGATTGAACTACTTTATGGGGCGGTGAGTAATTATCATTATTTTTGCTCAGTTTAAATTTACAGAGCGAACATAGTTAAATGAAACAAGTGAATTAAACAACCAATTAGTCGATCAACCTGAATAATACTTTTATTTTATGACACGGCTCTATACTTCAGCCATATTTTATTATTACGTTTTTAGAGTTGTTCTTCAGTATACAAACCCGAAAAATGTAAGAACAATTATTTATTTATTTATTCATTTATGTACACACAAAACACTCAAAACTTACAACACAAGTGTGTACAACGTCTCTGTATATTTCTAAAGAAATCTCTACAAAAATAAAAGTGGACACAGTGTGTAATTAATGTAATAAATAATATAAAATGTAGATGCATAATAATAATACACTTAAACTAAATAAATGTTAAATTTATCAATTAAACTATAAAAATGTAATGTTATTAAAAACTTAAAAGAAATACAGTTTTAAAATTGTTCGATTTTATTTATGTGAGGACACCTAATGCTCTTTGATTCGGTTTTTAAAAGAACCGATAGTTTGAAAATCACGTATATTAGCCGGAAGTGCGTTCACAATCTGACAGCGTGGATGGTGAAACAGGAGTAAAAATCGGATTCATGACGTAATTATTTGATTTACCCGTCTATAGCACATAGAGCCTCGCGGTGACAATACGGCTACTCGCTCTTAGACTAGTGGTGTTATGGCTTAAACTCCTCATGTGTCCATGTAGGAAGTCAGTCCAGCAGTGGGACGTAAATAGGCTGGTGATGATGATGAAGGTTCTCGAATTCCGGGGAAAAGGACATGTTTTTAATTCCGGGGTTAAGAAAAAGTATTGTCACAAGACCTCGCTGGAATAGTGGCTCTAATTGTTATTGCAACCCTTACCCGCATTGGGCCAGCGTGGTAGTGGTTATATGGCCTAACCCTCCTCATTTGTTTCTCCCATGTAGGAAGACCTGTGTCCAGCAATGGGACGTGACAGGCTGTCAGTTACGATTTTCACATAGGTGAAAAGAGTCGCACGTTTTAAAATTCCGCTACCGAACCGAACAGTTATCTCGCACACGCAAAACTCTGGTGAGCATGCAATACGTACAGCTGCCGGCGCCTGCGCCTTCTTATCGTCATTAGCTTCCAAAGGCTGCCAAAATACCGTTATATTTGTGGTGCCTGCTTACTTGATAGTAGGAAAGGATTTTTTATAAGAGTTTCAAGCAAGCATACTGACGGCCTGATAGTAAGTGGTTGCCGTATCGTAGCCTATAGAAGCTTGTAAGTTCATCGTATTCCTTTAAAATTAAAGAGAAAATTGTTCCGGTGATAGCGTAGGAACCAAGGCTCTATCTCTGCTGTAATATTGTAATAAATAATGTCAATAAATGTTATAAATATTGTTTTAATTAAATAAATTTTCAACAATACATTACATTTACAATACATTTTAAACAAACCCGATTGAGTAGAATTTTTAAGCATTTTTCATATCCGGAGTTCAAATAAAACTCCAGAATTGAAAAACCGGTTTTCAAAAATTACACCATTTTCATAAACTATTACAAATTATTAACAATTTCAACTTATACAGGGTTACTTTTAAAACACCAAAAACCTCAAAACAATTTGAAGATCTCATCAATATAAACAACTTTTACTATGGAAACCACTCCGAAATCACGAGAAAAAAATCAGCTGTTCCATACAAATTTCCAAATCAACACAGCTGAAATGTAAAACAGCTAATTTATTTTCCTGAGTTACATTTGAGCTCCGGATTTGAAAAGTGCTAAAAATATCATCCGAAATTCCGGAGTTACGATGCTCCGAAACTCCTGATTGAAAGCCCTAGATCTTGCGCGGAATATTGCTCGCACTTGGATGGCTCCGCTATGTACTTTTAAATGCACTAGACAGATTGCAACGTCCCGCTGTCCGTATCATTGGCGATGTAGAGGTTACGGGGAATTGCGTCGCTTAGCACTTTCTATCGACTGTATCATGGATAGCGTTCTAAAAATCAATTTTGCGATCTTATCCCACCTTCCTACTCTGTAGACCGTGCCGGTCTTCGGAGTCATCAATTTATTGTCTCCGCCTCAGCATTCTGGAATTGTTTACCTGCACATGTTTTTCGTTTCTTCCTATACATAGGACCCTTCAAGAGGCATAAAAGAGTATATTTATGCTGCACCAACTCGACATAATTGGACTCTTCTTACCGTTTCCCATCAGGTGGTGTCGAGTCATTTGCCGTGCTTTGTATAAAAAACATTAACCCTGTCATCTTAAACTTTATCATTAAATAATAGGTATTTATTTAAAATAACAGAGAAATAATTAGAATCTGACTGGCGGACAAGGTGGCACGGGCGGCGCACCTGCGCGGTCACTAACCCCCCGATTGATGTTATCGATTCTTTTTGTTTTAATCGATCGTTTCGTCATTCGTGCAACGCGCGAAAACGTAATATCAAAGAGGATGATGCAAAATTGTTATGCCGTTTACCGGAGTATTATATTATTATGTATGTCTTTATTCACGTATCTACTTATTATTTCAATTAGTATCGAATTATCCGTTTGCAATAACAAGAAAGCGATGGAAGCTTGCAAAAAAAACTTATTGGTGTTTCGCAATTTTGAAATAAAGTAGGTAGATAATTCTTAATTTTGAAACAAACATTTAAAACGTTTTTTTTTTAAAAAAAAGGTAGTTATATTTAAGTAGGTGTACTAGTTCCATGCAGAGACATTTTTCGGAGGCGGTGCTTCGCTTTATATTCGTTTCTGGAAACTGCTTAGTACCAAAGGACAAGTAAAATTTTTTTTTTCCTTTTTAGTGTTTTGCAGTTTTAGAATTTTTAGTGGTAACTTCTTAGGGTCAAATCTAGATGAGAATCAAAACAAAAATCAGCACTTTTGCATACATTGATGACTTAATTATTTAACAGTTATTATGATTTAGAAACCAAACCACTGAATCGATTGATGATTTGATTGATTTTTTTTTCGATGATGATTTTTATTTCATTTTTCAATTTCCCAAATCGGTTTGTAGGGTATAACTACAGCTGAAATGATATTAACACCCTCCTTTTTTGAAGTCCGTTAAAAACTACGACACTACGAAGTCACTATCAGTGTCTCAGTAGATATTATATTAGAATAGTCTAGTACCTGTTTCTTCTGTGGCTTTGCACCGGTCACACCAGAATATGGTTATTGCAGCTGCTCTTTTACTAAGATGGTGTCGAATCTTGTTGGCTCTCCAACAAGATGAATCGAATTGTTAAGAAATAAAAATAAAGAAAACAATGAAAAAAATTGTATGCTTCAGGCGGGAATCGAATCCGCGTCTTCTGGGGTCCGCGATTCCCGCCTGGAGCATACAATTTTTTCATCGTTTTCTTTATTTGTATTTCTTACCATAAAGTAGGCGTAGACGCACAAAAACATACATTTAATGTACTTAATTGAATAGTTAAATTATAACATTCTTAACGAACAAGCTGCGTAATGATCAGGGTTTGGGTCCCGGGACGTCTCGTGCCTCGAAGTCCCGGGACATTTTGTAAATTTAGTTGTGTCGGATCCCGATCGATCGAGTTTTTTTTAAGTATCTACTTAAAATTCATTAAAATGAGACAACTAAAGATCGTCGGATCCCCATGATGTGTTGAAATCCTTAATGGTTAACTTGAGTACGTATTATGGTTGGTTTCTGCGCTATTTTTCGCGGTTCTTCGTGTATTAGAGTGAATAGAGTGACCATGTTGATTTATTAATATTAAAGAATCATTTGATGTCTTACAGCTTTCCTGGAGTATGCACTGCATTAATATTATTTGTTACAACTCCTGTGATTATTTACAGATAGCGCATAACGATCATTTTCAAAACTAAAATAAAAAAAAACCTATTTATGAAACTGTATGGGACAAGACAGGTTATGTAACTTGGCTATTCTGTCTATTAAAAATTTTATGGCCCAATCTTTAAACTTTGATATAGTATAGATACTTTAACGGAACAGAAAGTTTGGAGATATTGTTAATGTATAGACCCATGCTCTTCAAAATAAAATTGTCATTAGTGTTAGGCAACTAGATACTTAAGTGGTTTATTAAAATTAAACTAAGTACAACGTGACGATTTTTACTGATAGGGCCCCATCAAAAGAATTTGCCGCGGGCCCCAAATGGTAAAGTTACGCCTCTGTTTGAACCGGTTATGAGTTTTGACTGTGTTTTGTATGGTAATCAAATAATTAAGACACTAAGTTAACTGATAACTTTTATTAATTAATCATCTACAAAGCAAGTCAACCACACGGATCTGTATTCATAATCCCATGTGCTAGATAATAATTATAATGATCCAACCACATAAGGCAGTGTTGCCAGTGCTGTACTATCATATAGAACAGACTGTAACATAGTACATACACAAGCCTGCAATTCAATTGACTTGTATGGGTACCGCACACCTATGTAATAACTAAGAGGAAATCTTCAATAGGCATGCTACGATAAATGTGCGGCCGTCTGTCCCGCGCAGTGTAAAGACAAATCAATCTGCAAATGTGACGCCATGTTTATTCATTTCTATTGACGAAATAATGCTGTCATCGGAAATTGAAAGCCTACAAAAGTTCTCAGCCAAAAAGAATTTCAATAAAACTTGTTTGAAAGCAGCAAAATAGGTAAATGGTGAAACGAAATGGGAATGTAAATAAAATGGTTTCATTATTTTTTTATGAACTTCCGATCTTTTATTCGTATTCCCATTTAAATGATCGATTTATGTAAACTAATGTCAGTGTGGGAGTCATTGTTATAAACTGTAAATGAATTCTGGTAGGTTTTTGGGGACTGTCTTTTGTATACAGTAATTTATTTAGAGCATATCTAAGGAATATTTTCTTCCCGTTTTCGCAACATTTTTTATTGATGCTCAGCTGTTATTAGTCGAAGCGTGAGATTATATAGCCTTTATAATACCTCGATAAATGGACTACCCGACACAAAAAAAAAAATTTCAATTTGAATCAGAGTTCCTGAGATCAGCGCGTTCAACCAAACAAAAGACTTCAAGCAATGGCGACATGAAAACTTCTTTAACACACTAAAAATGTCACTGGAACATGCTTTTCCAATTAATGAAGATATTCAGTTCAGTGATAATGTTATGAAACGTTAGTAAGGTGCAAGTGCGATGACAATCATCACAACTTGAAAGAGTGGTAGACAAAGGAGATGTTCCAAAATGTATGGAGACCCGCCCCCTTATTCTCAACTGTCGGAAAGAATTCGAATTTCGGAATCACTATACCTGTCACTTTTTATCGCGCTGCGTCAAAGCGAGACGGCATGTGGCTTTTCGAATCGAATCCGTGATCCGACAGTTGAGAATAAGGGGGCTGGCCAGGTCTATGTACACAATACTAAAAAATAGGTTCAAATATGGAGAACAGTGTTCAACTGTCCATTTTCTTTTTAAATGCTTTGTTGCGTGGTACAAAACAAGATTGTTTTATAGAAAAATCTGCAACACAGCCAAATATTCACCATGGTGCAAGTGTCACTGTGTTGACGTTTAGTTGCTTTCTATGTCACCCGCCATATTGCCATAGTGAATAACCGTGAAGTCGACATAAAAAATCAACTTTTGTACAAACAAACTATACATGAAAACGAATTATTAGTATTTTTCGCGGATTCAGAATATTTTTGCTGATTTTTTGAGATACTGTACCTCTTTTGAAAGTGCTTAACAAAAAATTGACAAACAATTTTATTTTTTTATTTTGAATTTACATCCACTAAGGTTAAATAATTTAACTTTAAGAAAAAAAGTAAGTCGCTGCCGGATATCCAAAAACTATTGAGACTAATAATGCAAATGAGTTTACGAATCAGGTATTAGGTATTACCATTTTTATTGGACTGATCCATCATACATATAAAACTAGAGGAAAGGTCTACGAAACCTGGACTTTATTAGGATAAATACCATTTCAATTTGACACACGGTTGGTGATAAGTAGTATGTTGATAAGGGTCTTCTTAATTACGGTCTTTAGGATCCCAAATCACCCAGTTCCGTCGCTAAATGGTCTAATTTTTGTGATAATGGTACAGTTATTTACATATGATTTAAAATTGCTGAGGATGTAGGACGTAAACCTACATCCGTTTATGTTTTTAAAAATATGTTAAATTAACAAATATTTAGGAGATAATTATCCGATTTATCAAATCAAAGGGCTCAGAGGTTAGACGATAAGGTTGTAACGATTGTTCATTTCGCAAAGGCTAAAAAGTGAGCACAGCTGGTTTATAGGGCGTCCCATGCTATGCTCCACAAATTACGGAAAAGTAACTACTTTAAATAGTTAAGAAATACTGAGACTTTATATTGATTTTAAAGCACTAAGACCTGCTTAATTGAATGCGAAAGATTATGGTCTTCCCTTAATATGGAACTATGTTATTCAGGCAAAATGTATGCTATTGATTAGGTTCATAAAAAATCTTCAAAACCCAACAGGTTTTTTTTACATTTAGTTTAGTTGGTTTTTTCTTTGGCTCGCAAAGAAAACCTAGGTCATTTTAAAAGCATATCACCGTAGATGACACCGTAAATGACATTAAAAGAAAGGGATGCACTATAAAAAATTAAAACAGAGTCAGTGAGTTCAATTATTGTTATCCAGAATCGTGGGCAGGATTGTGTTATTTTTTATGTTCGATTGCCTCCACACCACAGTAACACAAGCGGTGGAAGCGGCGTGCGGTACGGCTTCCGCGGATCGCGTTACCTTCCGACCGGACCTGCGCCTGCGCCGGCTACGGGAACAACTTTACTTGTGGGAATATGCAGTTAGGGTTCCTACATGAAATAAATAAATTAGATGATTGATTAGTGGTTGTTCATCTGAATATTTTATTCATATATTCTTAATTTTTGATTTTAACATTATTATAAATGTTTGAAAAATTACTTAGTAATTAAAATAGAATAAAACTAGAAAAATTTCACGTCCTGAGGCAGGAATCGAACCCGCGACCTTTCGCAATCCGGGTGACTGCTCTGACCACTGAGCCACCCAGGACTTGGGATATCCCTGTGAAATTCAGAGCAGCCACCCGGATTGCGAAAGGTCGCGGGTTCGATTCCTGCCTCAGGACGTGAAATTTTTCTAGTTTTATTCTATTTTAATTACTATTTTATTCATACTAGTATTGGGATTGCGAATGTAAGTCTCTGTCTACTACCTACAATTTGGCATAGAGATTGGCTTTTATTATGAAAATTAAGATACTCTTTGGCGCGATAAGTGACATCGAGGCGGGGCGGAGCCGCAGGCGGACACTAATAATTTGTAATATTAGTCAAAAACTATTTTCATTTTAGTTGTCTTACACTGTCCAAAAAATTGACACCGTGGGCTCCGTATGCGTAATTCGGACCGCTCAAAACATAACACAAAGTGAAGGTAGTTAACTTAAACCTTATCAAAGACATTTGACATCTCCAGTCTTCCCGTGACCACGATCGCTGTAAATTAATCGAAACGTAGTATTGTAACATCTAATTAAACGCGAGTTAAATCTGGTAATTTGGTTTTATTTCAAATATTTTCATTTAGTAAATTCTAGAAATATGGTTATTAGATAAAAAAGAGAAGGTACCTATAATATTTACTTACAAGACCTTTTGCTCTATAAATAATGTAGCAGAAAGTCAGAGACGTTACACGCGTTGGAGCGCGTCGCGTGCGCAGATGTGCCCACATCTGTTGAGCTAATGACCTCGTCTAGGGGAGATTTCTTAGGGGGTAGAGTAGACTTCACGTATGCCTTATATTAAGGCTTTTATTTCATAGGTACCTTCATGTCCGGTTCCAATATTATGTTACAGCATATTAAATGTTAATTTGCCACCCTTATATTTTGAAGGAGATGATTCAATAGACATAACTTCAACCTTCTCTTGGGAGACTATTTCGACATAGTGAATTACAAGTCAGAATTCAAATCAGTGATTATGGTCGATTAAGGACTATGGAGGAGGACAAGGAGTCTGGACCCTGGACTAGTATGCATTGGGAGTATCCTAATCCACACTAGTCCAGGGTCTAGACTAATATTGTGAAAGTAACTCTGCCTGCTTCTCTGTCTGTTACGCTTTCACTGCTACGCCGCTGAAAAGATTTTTAACATCTAGACATCTCTTTCTTTTAATATTGGTTTCTACTTTCTATCCATATCGACAGAAAAAGTACTCTAATTGAATTTAGATTAAGTGAAGTAATCCAGCATCAATCAAGCCTAGTCATTATCACCAGCCTATATACGTCCCACGTGAGGAGTTTGGGCCATAACACCACCACGCTGGCCCAATGCGGGTTGGTGGGTTAAAGCAGTTGCAATAACAACCGCTAACCGGAACCAACGGCTCGAGATAAAAAATATTAATTGACCCATCTCGTGATCGACCATGGCGAAAGTTGCTTTGTAATCCTAACCAGAGTGCTCAGATCAAAACGCAATCGGGCGCCTCAGGCCCAGTATGTGTGTTTATGACACTCCCTTAGTGAATATTTGATTACAAAAACAAAAACTTAATCAAATTACGTAATCATAAATAAGATTGTAACCTTATAAAATTGTTTATCGGCACTTTCATCGACGCTATATCGATTTAATAAGGTTTTTTACAACGACGTAACGTTATATAAGATGGATGCACCTGGTCCTACACCTGCCTGCGCACGCGCCTTCTCCGGAGTTATTGTCCGATTAAACCCCGCTAATCCAGACCACGATAGATTCAGAGAGAACAAAACGCACTGAAAAAAATAATTAAGGAGTGTTTGGCGGGTTTTTGTGGCGTCAGTGAAAATTTTTATTACAATAATTAAAAATTGTATCGGAGCGAACATTGAGTTATAAAAGCGGCGTAGTTTTATTATTCACGTGTTTGTGTTA
This sequence comes from Nymphula nitidulata, assembly GCA_947347705.1. NCBI lineage: Eukaryota > Metazoa > Arthropoda > Insecta > Lepidoptera > Crambidae > Nymphula > Nymphula nitidulata. The sequence continues at coordinate 8,376,841 of OX374639.1, forward strand.
ACGTGCTACTAAAAGATTATTAGAATAAAAGTGATTATGGTGTGAAATACGATGAGAACTTTTTTGTGGTTATCCACCTCACCAAGTAGCACATAAAGTGACTGTCATCATATATTATATTTCGTGTCAAATACTCCCAAAAAGCATTGAAATGTGTTACGCCAGCATTTTAATGCAATAAAAGAAGAAATAAAGAAATACTGAAGACATGGTTGTATTAGTTCCCTTTAAATTTAAAGGGAGAATTACCAAAAATAAAAATAAAAAAAATAAAGAAAATAAAAAAGACAATCCAAAATAATAAAATGCGAAAGAAACACTGTTAGTCTGTCAGTTTGTTATCTTTTCACTTCTAAACCACAGAACCGATTTAGAGAAAATTTGTTACTCGTATGGTACTCTGAGATCTTGAGTCTCAGAGTATCATAAGCTACCATTTGAAACAATAACCGATAGCCACGCGTGCAGCCGTTAGTAAAAAAATATAAAAAAAATGTAGACCCATAAAAAACTGCATTATAACAGAAAGATGTTCTTGGTATAGCTTGTAAGTATTAAAAATTTTAACCTGACAATCTGAAACAGCTAATAATATCCGCGGAAATATGGAGTCCCTTTTTTAAATAATTGTTTTTTGCTGGACAAGCCTTATACTTGGTTGCCGAATTTTTTATTTTTACATTACACTTTTTATTTTTACATGTGAAATATTACAATTGAAATCCTTTAGATGAGAAAATTACTGTTCCGGGCTGTCTGTCGGAGCGGCCACTGCCTATTTTTTTTTCATTTTAATAAAGAAACAAGATTTTCCTACCATAATATCTCTTACTATCGTTCTGTTAGAAAAGAGAGACCTATTATATGAAAAAACATACTCGCGTCTAAAAACACTTTGGCGCGTAAAATAACGACCTCTAACGTCCGTCAAGCATGTCGTAAGTATATGACATAAGATAAACATGAACCATGGTACAATAGGAGGGTGTCTTCACGCACATGGCGTACCAAGGAGTTTAGTACCTTGGCTTGTACCGCGATCGAAATTGTTATTTAGTTTTTTAGTGACGGCTGTAAGGGTGTTTAGTACACCTATCTCAAATATTTGCTAATATTATCTTTACATAGATTTAGTAGAAAAGGGTTAAATATTGCTGATTATTAGAGAAATATTATGTATTAGTAGGTGGGTATTTCTTTATTTGTATATTTACTAGAAGCCGACGGTGCCGTGGTAATTTTTCAGTAAAAATCGAATAAGTAATAGAAGACTTGGCTCTTACATTTACTCTCGAATGTATCCGAATATTTTTACGAAGCGGTTACTGCAGATAGACGCTCGTAGAACTACCCTAAGTTTTGTCACTCCCACAGACCAGACTCAGACTCTAACGTCAGCGGGACACCTCCCCCGAAGGTGATGCCCGTTAATTAGAAATCGTTTGTCGCTCCCTTATGGCTCGAGCGCCTTAGAGACTCTAAGCATCAGCGGGACGCCTCCCCTGGACTGGAGGTGATGCCTGTCGATTAGAAATCTTATTTATTTGATAATTTGATAGCATTTCTATAAAATAATGCAGCCAATGTAAAAAAATTAATTATTTAATTTTAAAAAATTAATTATTAATTTAATCATTTAATAGAAATGTAATTGAAATTTGTCAAATGAATAAGATGTATTTAAAAAGTTGCATAACATTTCTATAAACTATTATAGCCCACGTTTTAATTTATTGTCGTCAACACCCTGTATAAACGACACATCATGTGTGATTATGTTTATTCCAAGGGATCCACAATCGGTGATTTTTCCGATCCATTTCCATCGACTCTATTAAAAGACTCTCAAGGAGCTAATACCATTTGCATGCGTAAGTAGTAATAGCAATCTGTGTGAGAAATGAAGATACTTAATATTAATATTGGACATTTAGTTATCAAGTTGGCAGAAACATTATGCTGGTCGAAATTCATTGGCATGCAAAAAGATACAAATATTCTAGGTCACAATTTTATTTTCAAGAACATTAATATGCACTTATATCAAAATAAATACCGTCAGCTTGTTTGTCATCTAGTTGTACAAAAAAAAACTTAAATTAAAGTATTTAAATAGATATTTTTTAAATATTTCAAAATTCAAATTACAACGACTATACGCGTACATGTACGCTATGAGCGAAACTTCTTGAGACCATAATATAACAAACTTGTATGTAATGAAGTTATGAATTATAAATGCCACATAATTTGTTTAAATAAATACATTTCATGACTGATTTAAGACATAATTATTGAGTTTGAAATTAGTAGAGAAATAGTTCCTTGAATATTATTCATATGTTCCTTGAGCATTATTATAATTAACAATTTAATAATAATAATTTTGAAACAATAATAATAATCATTAAAAAATATATCTAATATCATATAAATAAGTGTTCCTCTCGCCTAAGTTGCCGTGCCCGACAGGGTCCATGATGATCTAATTATAATAATGTAACACCTACTATACATTGTGGAGTGCAATAAATATATTGAGTATTTGAGAGAATGAGTAATTTGCGTATGCATCATATTAAGATATAAAGAATTTGTAATGTATCATTAAATTAAAAAAAAAACAAATCTATAGTGGTTTTTATTTTATATCAACTTTAATTCATTAGCTTACATAAGTAACTTAAATTAGTTGCTTTTTGACTTCACTGAAATTTTATTTTCCCGGTCGATGTTGAGACATTAAATTAAACGGTCGGTCCATTGTTTCGAAGAGTAAAAGCAGGGAGACAAAGGAAGCGACGCGACGCGTAGGCGATAGGGGTGCGCGCACGCAGCGCCGGACACCTGTGCTGTGTGACTACCAACGAGACTTGATACTTTTACTGTATAGGAAGTATTTTGATTTTAGCTCATTCCACGTTAAAATTGCACTACTTTTTTCTGTAAAAAAATTTAAAGCAATAAATAATAACTTGTTTAAGATATACATATACTTATGTTTTAAACTAAATTTGATTCTACTGCAAATATGTTTTCCGTCTGACAAGGTATGAATTATAGGCATATTCGTTCATTGTTTTTACTTCCCACACAGATACTATTTTTATACTAAGCACGACAAATGACTCAACACCACCCGACGTGAAGCGGTAAGAAGAGACACAAACTCAAATAGAGAGAGAGAGAGACACTTAACGATGTAAGATATTATCTTTATTAGGTACATGTCGGTATCTTGAGCAGGGTCTTTAAATAATAATAATAATCTTTATACAATCACACCTATTATCTAGCCCAAAGTAAGCATCATTAAGAGCTTGTGTTATGGATACTAGATAACGGAGAAATAATGATAATAATATGACATGTATATAAATATTAGAAAATGCTAAATAAACATATAAACATCCATAAAACAGTTGCTCCTACCGGGATTCTAACCCGGGACCTCCCGATCAAGTAGCCTGTATAGCAAGGGGCACAGACCACTCGGCCAGCCGGCCGTCAAATCTACGGTTTTGAAGAAATAGCACAGTTGTTATTGTTTTTAGTGTACCACTATACATATTGGAAATCAGAAACCAAAAGTAGGTGACTGGCAAGGGAAGTATCATAAAATCATAAGCCGTGGAGGTGGACTGCACCCAGCGCTTGAGCTACGTAACGACATATTGTATTTGATGCTTGTGATGCATTTTCTGTGTGATATTAATAACAGGCTTCATGTAATAGAGGACTTGCACACGGATCATTAACTATTACATTCGCCTTTGTACGGAGTTTAGAGAAATGTGTTTGTATCATTAACATAGGAATAAGGAATACTTATATGCATGCATTTTCAACTTCCTACCAAAACATATTAATAGTAATGAAAGTTGATTACAGTCTCAAGTCTGTGAACTTTGTAGTTATTAATAAAACATTGTTTGAAAAAAGTAATATAACAGCAATCCAATTAGACGGTGCATGTAGTAATAAATACAGTTAACCTTTTCGCCGGCACTAAATAAGAACGCTGTGTAATAATCGTTGTCGTTTAAGAATGCGAAACCTCTAAGTTAGTGGTCGCAACTTGGCCCTTTAATCTTGATAGAAAATGTCAGTAAAAAACGAAGCTTTCGCTGCCAACATGCACGCACTGTCAGCGCGCCGAGAGGAAAGAGGTGACAAACTTTTTGGTCAAATTTTTAAGACACCTTCCCTAAAGTAATCAATGAAATATTTGTTAACTACCAGTCATTTAGACAGCAAAACTAAGCACAACTAGATGGGTGGCCAGAAATATACAAATATAGGTAAGCCAAAATTGTGGCTGAGTTTGATTCTGGGTGAATTGCTACTTAAGTCAAAATTCAATTGAATAAGGTTAATCAGTATGAGTTTATTTCATATACTTTTTGAATAGACATTGCGCAGCCGTTTGACTAGTGAAGTTTTAGGTATAAGCTTAACTTAGTCCGTGCTTCCGCAAAACGTAATTTTATCCCTTTTTTGTTTATATCAATGTTTTATTCCATAAATACGTAAAGGTGAGCCGCCTCTGCAACAGCCTGACACCTGCGCCCGCGCACGCGCCAACTGTCCCCGGCTCCCCGCTCACTTCCGCCGCATCCGGGGTGACCGAGCTCATTCTTTTTAATTCTTATTCTTTTTTTAAAAAAAGTACCACTTCGGTTTTCTTTGTGGTTATTGAGGTTGTATTATTTTAAATAAATAAGTTTTGCATTACGCACGCGTTTTTCGTAATGGTTTTTAAATCAATTTTCAGCATGCTTATTTAACTGAGAATATGAAGAAATTGCAAGCAACTCAAATGGTTATTCGTGAGCGCAGAAACCTAAGAGTTGTTTGCACGGGTTTAAGTAGGTATACTATTCGATCCACTTGCCTCAGATTTTTTTTTTTGAGTTCTTCCCTCTACAAGCAACCTTATTCTTGAAGTTCCTCTCCATCACTCTGGCTTCGTAACACACGTAAGCTCCTTCACACTGAGCTATTCGTCTTTTGAAATAACCTGCGTCTGCACGTACGGAAGGCTCCTAAAAATCCTAATAAATAATTTAAAAAATGCTTTCAAGGGCATGCATTATCTCAGCTCTGATAACGCGGACATTTTAGTATTATATTTACGAATAAATAAGAATGTAAGTATAATTATTATTATTACATTGTATTTTGTGATATCAATATCTAATTATCTACGCATGGTATTAGAATGTACTGTATGTTTTTTTTATACAACTAGATGACAAACAAGCTGACTGCCCACCTGGTGGTAAGTGGTTACCGCCGCCTATAGACACCTGCAATAACAAGGAAAAGCACTTGATACTGCAGGTGCGTTGTCATCCTGAGGCCTACGATGAAATGCCGTCCATGCCCAGTAATTATGCCCAGTATGTTATTTTTATTTACTGTTTAGAAAGTTTTAGTAAAGAATTTATTTTATTATTATATTCTTTATTGCACTTTAGACATCGTAAGGTAAATTTAAAATTACAGTTTGTGAGCAAGGGTGGACTTTTTTTCTTAATCATAAATTATTATTTATGTATATCTTTACTTCCTTACAGGGAGAGAATGCTGTATAGCAGTAAACCCGCCATTTGTACCTTTTTACTGCAATAAAGAATAAATAAATAATTTAGGCCAAAACAGAACGGATTTTGGAAATGACCCCCTTGAGGTGAGTGCTTATTTTGCAAAGTGCACATTCTGCGTCAGACCCATCCGTACGGATTCGGAATCCGTTGCTTTGTTCTTGTGTTTCGTTTTTCGGAGAAGGCGGAGAAGGCCCTCAGCAGAAGTAGGTATATGTTTTTAAAAGGCCTTACTAATAACAATTGTTAAAGCTATAGGCTACTCGGCTAGGGGTCCCGGGTTCGAATTCCGATAGTCGCAAATGTTTGTATAATAAGTACGAGCAATTTTTACGAGTCCTGGATGTTTATTTATTTATTTAGTACATTTTTAATATTTATTATCATTATTTCTCCGTTATCTAGTATCCATAACACAATTAAGTTCTTAATGATTCTTACTTTGGGCTAGATAATAGTTGTGAGTGTATGAATATTATTATCATTATTATTATTTATAGTTAAACTGTGTTTTGTCACGTACGCTCGTATGACATTTTGAATTTGAACAAAAGAGACCAAACAAAATACTGTGTAACTGTACCTGCCTATTAGTAAAAATTAATAATAGCCATTAGAATCCTGTAACTTATTATAAGTCTATCTCCATTTTATGAAACTTACTGCTTCTGTAATATATTTACGCGATTTTTACAGTAAAATATTACTGAAGCAGTTAGTGTAAAATTTTAAGCAACATGATAATGCTTTTTGTTTAAATCAATTTTATTGTCGCCCAATGTATACATCTACATTAACTTAATATCTAAAATAAAAAGACAAAGTATAGATTTTTGGCGCAATCACACTTGGTTGGGGCTTGCGACGAAGTCTTATTGTAATTAAACGAATCCATACGCTAGTTTTCGGACAAAATAACCAAATTCACTGTTTCAAGGAGTTATTTATGAGACGAAGACACAGACGCCAATTTTGAAGGACGAGACGTTGAGCGAGCTACCACCCTCATTTGGTTGATATTTGGTAGTAAATATTCACACCAAGAGTTTTTCGACATCTTTTATAATACCTACGGCCAGAGAGTGGAATGCTCTGCCGGCTCCGGTGTTCCCTACGCATATAACCTGAGTTCCTCTAAAACAGGATTCAATAGGCACCTTCTAGATAATCTTGCTGCAATGTCGACCTCCTCATAACTTCTTCCAGAGCAAAAGTGGGAGCAAGAGGAAGTCCATTTGATAAAAATAAAAAACCTTGAAATAAGCTGGACACTCAACGGATACCAAATGCGCATTAACGACAGAGTGTAATTTCGGTATACGATTTTTAGCCAAGGAATAATGTCGTTATATTAAATGGTCTACACGAAGTAATCCGAAGGATCACGTGCAGTGGCCGTTCAACTAATGGAGCGCCAACACTCATCCACCTCCTTAAATAGCATCGGCAAAAACGTTGGCCAACGGTCACTTGGACCCAACAAAAAACTGTATCAATGCGCTTCCTAAACACAAAGCGAATCATTAAAAAGAGACCAGCTCTATTGTCTAGCGGACAACGGAATCGCCATACTTTCCCATAAAGGACACCGCTGTCCTAAGTTCGTTACATATTTGCAAAGAAACTAGAACGTTCTCACGAACGCAAAAATTTCACCGATAGACTGAAGACTGATCTATAATAGACGGACAATAGAATAGATTCGCGAAAGGGATTACAAATAATGCCTTGTAAGAAAAGGGTGCTATTCTATAGGGTCAGTAGGGTCATCCGGGGCGCGGTTTTGACCCCATCACTTACGCTGCAACGATTTCGGGGTGTTTAAACTGGCGTAAAGGGTTGTTCTGACCCCGGCATTGTTTGGGCAGGTCAGCACGGGTTGGGCTACCTGAGACGCTGGACGGGGCAGTGTGACCTCAATGGACAATTAAAACGAGAACAAGCGCGCCAACGGTTGTTATTCGGAAAATCGCGATAACCTTTAGTACCTACTTTGTCGCCTTTTATTGCAGTATTTATTACAAATTTCATCGAAAACCTGTTGTGCGATTTCGAATGCAATAAAATCAAAGAAATTTCTTGATTGGATGAAAAATGTTTAGTATGTCTATTACAACTCAAACCGTTTTTGATTAATTAAAATCCTGTTTGACAATAACGGTCGCTAACCTAAATACAAAGTAAAGAATACTGCACCTATGTAGACCTTAGACACATTACTTTGACTTATAACGGTCAAACATCACAAAGGATTATGTATGTAAATATGTATAACTAGCCTATTATCCTCGAAATTATTAAAATCACATAAACATTTGCCAAAGGCGAATCCGTTGGACTGCAAAGAGTTCGGACAATGCAAAAAATAGAGCATAGAAAGATTCCCATAAAAATTGTAGCAGTAAAGGGTTTGGTCATAGGCTAACGCCTTTGTTATGGGCAGTGGGAAAATTCGCGTAGCTTCAAAGGGCCTATTGCGAAATAGAAATGGGTCACTTTGACCGGGCAGTGGGTAGACAGTGTTGTATTGTGTTGTCGCATCACAGGGTTATGCGAATTGTCTTGAACAATGCGTCTTTGGACTTGAGATGTGGCTGGTTAGTGATGGATCGATGAACAAAGAATCTAAAGCTGCTGGACAAATAGAAAGGGTTAGATTATAACAGAGTCATTACAATGCAAAGAATTCAGACATTGACACAGCAGGGTTGCGAAATGTTTGATGAATGAAAAATTGCATCATTTAGGTAGAAAACTTTAAACATCTTTAAGTTCCGGAACCGTGGTTGCTGATGCCAAGAAATTAAAAATTAAAAAATATTATCAATGCGAAAGTAATGCTCTCTGTCCGCCTGTCTATCTTTCTGTTACGTTTTCTTTTCTAAATCGCTGAACAGATTTGAGATGGAGAAGGATTACATCCTGAGAAAGGACATAGTTTATATTTTGGTCTTACAACCGATATTTACGCGGGCTTAGCCGCGGGCGGCTACTAGTAAATAGTTCAATTATTTGTGGAGCACTGCAATGGCGACACATATTATTGTATATTTATTTACATCGATGATGTTATATTATTAAGGTCTCACTCGACTGATCTAATCAACGTTAAAACTTAATACAAAGTAATGACCCTTATAAACATTTTCAATTTCATCTTTTTGCATCTACGTCTACGAGTAGTTATACTCTTCGTATTTTAACTGAAAACACTACCCAATGAGAAGTATTAAAGTCTGATAAGATTCTTATCAGTCAGTGTTTCGTGAATATTTAAAGCAACTACTTTATTACAACTCCATTAAATGTATTTTTATTACATTATCTTCAACTTAAAACACAAGAAAGAAAATTTGCAGAAAAACGTTACATTAAAAACCAAAATTAACTCCTAAGCCCAACCAAAGAGGACCAATGTGTCTTCCCCCATATTTTCTTGTCACTGATAAAACGGAACGGGCCTCCAAGGTGCAAAACGTTGACCTCAATTGCGTGAACCAACCTTGCAGACATTTAAAATCGAATCGAAACTTTAATATATCCTTAATGTTCCTTAGTATAAGGTTTAATATAAACTTTGCGTGGAATTTTGACTGCAAAATGTGTAAAGACGTGTAATCCATACGGATGCTTCTGCAAACTTTCTTTTGCGGTGTCTTAAGCTTTAGCTGTGAAGAGATAAAGTGCATTATGCGTTTTTCAGAAGAATGCTAAATATGTTATTATCCTGTAGTCGTTATCGTAAACCGGCTCATTATCAGCACGGTTCGGTACACTCGGCAGATGTAATATTGGGTGTTTGTTTGGTAGAGTTATCGATTTTTCGATTGTAGTTCCAGTCTTTATAATGGTACTAATGTTTGAACACAGAACTTTGAAACTGACATTATTTTTGAGCCTGATAATATAATAATTTAATTGCCTTAATAAGAGGCTGGATTGGATCCTCCTTTTAAGCAAATATGGCCTTTGATTGGAGACCACAGTTGGAGACCCGCTGGACGACTGTCTAACTTTATTGGTATGAGAACATAGGTATGGCTCTACGATTTGTTTTTCCTTAATAATAATAATCTGTGTACATAAGTACTCTTTATTGCACTTGTATGTATATACTGAGTACAGCATGGGGTTCTTCAAAAAAGGCGTGAAAAGGTTTTTACAGGGTCGGCAACGCGCAAGTGATACCCCCGACTACGGTAACCGCTTACCATCAGGTGGGCCGTATGCTTGATTGCCCTTGGTGGTATATATAAAAAAAATGGAATTAAGTTAACAAGGGTGGACTTATCGCTATAAGAGATCTCTTCCAGTCGACCCATGAGCGCGTTAAATATGTAATGTAGCTGGCAACATAAAAGTGCATAATCAAACAAAACAAACAATACTTAAAAATAATTTAAAGATATCATTAATATAAACAATCAAGTCTCAAGCCTGACTGAATCGCTTAAAGTAAACTTGACACAAATTAGCGACATTTGTAAATAAATCAGATAACTTTATGCACATTAGGCAGCTACACATTTAATTTTTGCGGAGATCTGTATAATATAAGATGACAGTTCCTCATATGTAATAAAAAATCGCAATTCGTACAAATCTTTAATGTTTCTCTCGCAGTATTTCTTGGTAAAGCGAGTCACCGGGGGCCGATTCTGCTGCAACTTTTGTTTCGACCTTTTTTACTTAAATAATAAACTCATCGTTTTGGTGTGGATACTCCTCCAGCTTTCCAATATTTCCAATGTCATTTACAAATTATTCATTCCATTCACGAGTACTATAGTAATACATTATTTTATGTAAATATCGTCTATTAGAAATTATGATAAAACGTAATAAGAATAGTTGACTATTTTATATTTATTTTATAATTAAGAAGTTATATAAGAAATATTACAAAAGAAAAGTATGTTTAAAATCAATAGTTTTACAGATACAGAGGTATGTTTGATATGTTGCAGCGCATCGTCTAAAAACGCTCTAAATAAAAATCTGCGGAACAGATGACGTCACATGTTCCATAGGGACAAAATTAATAATGACTATGTAATATGTATGTTTTTATTCATAGTAGTCATAATAATGGTTGTTTTAATTAATGTAAGCAATCTAATATCAGGTACAAAACTTTTGATAAATTTTGGAAAAAAATGATCATTTTTATAAATTTTCTTAACCGTATAATTTTAACAATAATCCATACCTTTTAAGTTTAAATTGTTTTAATTGCTAACAATAGCGTATATTTTCCGAATTGGTGTAAAATAGCGCCATATAGCGACTAGGTGGCAGACCCATATGTGAGTCGTCTGGGTAGGTACCACCGCCTTTTTTATTTCAGCCGTGAAACAGTTCGCTGTGTTTCGGATTGAAGGGAAAGGTAGCCAGTGTAATTACTGGGCATGGACGGCAGTTTATCTTAGGCCTCAGGATGACAACGCACCTGCAATATCAAGTGCTTTTCCTTGTTATTGCAGGTGTCTATAAGCGGTGGTAACCGCTGACCACCATGTGGGTCGTCAGCTTGTTTGTCATCTAGTTGTATAAAAAAATAATAAAAATAATATCTTAGGCAACATTCCTATTTTTATAACATTCTTAGTTGTACACTAATAGTTTACCAATAATTTGGGTTAGGTAACTGAATAACGGAGAGAAATAGATATTAATATTCAGCTTTTGTTATGGATACTAGATAATGAAGAAAAGGGTCCAAATTTGGCTTTTTTAGGAATACTAGAAAACGAAGAGAAACAGATATTAAGAGCGCTTACGCCGCACGGCTTTTCATGCATCTTTCAAGTCGAAAATATGGGAAACGAAGAAATCGATTCTAATAAGACTTTACATGCAGAAGCAAGCTAGCTAGCCTGAATAGTTGACCGCGGATTTTAGGATCCTAAAATCCTCAAAACAATCCTAAAATCCTCGGTCAAAAATATAAACCCTTAAGTCAAAAATATTGCAAACGAACAAATAAGCAAGACAGGCTAGTCTTAAAAGTTATCAGTGGATTTCAAAAGTGTAATAAAAATAAATTACTGGCGATGTTTGGTTTGTATTTAAAGCTAAAGACTTATCTTACTCAAGTAAAGTATAAAGATATACTGATGTTTGGTTTGTATTAAAAGCTAAAGACTTATCTTACTCAAGTATACCTAGTATAAAGATATTACACTTTTAAAATATCCGCTAATAACTTTTTAGACTACCTCGACTTGCTTATTTGTTCCTTTGCAATATTTTAGACTTGAGAGTTTATATGAAAAGACGTGCGGCGTAAACTCTCTTATTATGTGTAATTATTGGAGTTATCTAAAACAAACAAATACACATACCTGCCTCGTAAAAATTGATCGTATTCATGAAGCAATCATCTCCAACTAAAGAGATTAGGAAGGGGTACTGGCTCATTGGACCTGATGGCGATCACGTTACTTTATAGTAAGCTTTCCTTATCATCATCATCATCACTAGCATATTAAACGTCCCACTGCTGGGCACAGGCTTCCTACATGGGAGAAACACATGAGAAGCTTGGCCATAACACCACCACGCTCTGGCCCAATGGATTGGTGGGTTAAAGCGGTTGTAGCAACAACCGAGACCAATAGCTTAACGTGCCTTCCGAAGCAAAGAGGAGCTCGAGATTATAAATTTTGATTGACCCATCCCGAGATCGACCATGGCGAAAGTTGCTTTGTTTTCGTAAGCGAAACCAGAGCGCTCAAACCACTAAACCACCGAGCTCCTCCGAGCTTTTGTTTCGAGCTTTCCTTAGACTTATTATATATTTTCCTTTTATTTTATCAAAAATAAAATGTCTATTCTATGGACTTTATTATTTAATCTGACATAAGGACATAACCAATAATTATTCCATTCTACTGTTATTGACTTGGAAACAAATATAATGCACAGAACCTAAATAAAGCTAGTTGTTTTCATAAAAACAAATAAATTATCCAAAATTATTGATTAAAAGAAAAAATTCCATAGGGATAACAGCGTAATTTTTTTTTAGGTAAGTTATGGTCTAAAAAACATACTACAGAGTCGGCACCACTACCGTGGGAACTAAGATGCTGGCTGGAACGACCTTTGGTCATTCTCATGGCAGCGAACAGCAAGTCCAGGTTAAACTTTTAAAAACAGCTTCTATTGCGAGTTGAATAAGGTCTATTTAGGGTTTAATTCAAAGTGATGAGGATTACAGATAACGATAGAAAAAAAGAAAGAGATAAACGCGAGTGTTTGTAAAAACGATTTTATTAAAATTTATGTAGTCTTTATTACAAAAAATATATATATAATAAACTTAATGCTATACAACGCTCTTTCCCAGTCGACCAGTAAGGTCCGATATTCATTCCCGTGGGGGCAGAAGTTTTCTGCTTAGTAAGCTCGCTTTCATTTTTATTAATTTATGGAAGACTAATGAATGACTATGTAAACAAGGTACCTATAAATGCGATTAAATACATAAAGTCTGTAAAAGTCTCCGCATTTAGAAAAAATGCCAGTGTATATAATTACTGGGCATGGACGGCATTTCATCTTAGGCCTCAGTATGATAACACACCTGCAATATCGAGTGATTTTTCCTTGTTATTGCAGGTGTCTATAGGCGGCGGTAACCGCTTACTATCAGGTATAGGTCTAGTTGTATAAAAAAAAATAGTGAAGATCACGGAGTACAAAACCAGATGGATAGGTACAGTTAAAGAAACAAACAAGATTGACAATATAATAAAAGCTACAATATTAATGTCTTCTTCTTCTTCTTTTCTATGTGGCAATGTGTTATCTTAGAAAATGATAACAATTCTGCCAGCACAGAATATTAATGTCACTATGCCTAAATAGCTAGGGACACATTGCTTACCATAGATAATATTCATTAGTGTCAAGTCACTCGCCTATAAAGAACTTAGCTGATATTATATTATTAACCGTATTAGTGCCCATAAAGAACGGATCCAAGTCGCACTCGTGTGCCTTACTGATATGTAGATTCACGCTCGTCAAAGAAAGGAGTTTTGTTTGTAATTAGATGACACGAGTGGTAATCTGAATATTTTATAAGAACTCTGTCTACAACTGCGACTGGTCACTTACCACTAGGTGAAATGAAGGCCAAAAGGTGTTCCGTTAAGATTTCAGTCTTTTTGGAGGGAAATATAAAGTTCAGTAAGTATATTATGATGACCGCCTGGCCAAGCCCAAGCGGTCTGCTAAACGATTCCCTAAAGTCAGCAGCCTTGAATTCGTGGCTGTCAGCAGCGCTGTCATACCTTTTGGCGTTTGTTTGACAACCGTTGGCGACACCAGTGTTCCCAAAAGAGTAATTTCCGACGACAAGCACGGCGTGACCCGGAACTAAAAAGTTGTTGATTTTTATATCTTTATGTAAAAATCAATCAAATATTGAATAAAGTCATTGCGATACAAATTTAAAAAAATAAAAACGAAATCAAAAAATATCGATTGTAAGTACCTACTTCATGTCGTATAACCAAAACAGAGACAATCATACACAGCCACGAGATTTGCGCAATCGTCAAAATCAGATCAAAATCGTCTTGTCAGACGTCAAGATCGATGTCGAATATTTTTGTTTGTGAATCATTCTGCTGTACCCCTTGCTACACAGGCTACTCGGTCAGGAGGGTTCGAATCCCGGTAGGAGCAAATGTTTGAATGGTGAGTACGAGCATTTATTTACGATTCATGGATGTTTATATGTTTATTTAGCATATTTCTAATATTTATGTACATATTATTATCATAATTTCTCCGTTATCTACTATCCATAACACAAGTTCTTATTGATGCTTACTTTGGGCTAGATAATAGGTGTAAGTGTATGAATTTTATTATTATTATTCTATTTCAACGGCCACTTTCAAATAATACATATAGATCACATAAACCATGGGAAGATTCGCCAAAATCCCAATTAAACTCCTGACAATGGCGCATTTAAGCAAACACTTCCGTTATTAGGATCATAACATAACAACCCTTCATCTGCTTGTCCATTCTTATGACGAGGGTCGCCATTTGTGATGGTGAAAATTTAGGATACGCAGATTGCATAATACTGTGGATTTTTTCACGTGAGCTCATTTACTTTTTATATATTCTTAACATAATTCATTATCAATCTGTAGATTTTTTATTTTCATAGACTACCGGCAGCGTTACTACAGCTTAATGAATAAGGAGACTCATAAAAATGTAGCTAAAAAAAGGTAAAGATAAGGGTAAAGTTTGACTTTTAAAATGAAAATTAAGATTAAAATTTAAAATAGTACATTATTTTCTCTCAACACGATCATAATAATAATAGTAGATCAAATCAAGCAAGCGTCAATATATATTATTATCTATTTAAACATTTTAATCTAATGTGTCATACTAAGATTGTATTTTTAAATAAATATGACAGCCGTCTGAGTTCATTTTTTTCTCAATAAAGGCTCTCCAAAATTTCCGAGCAAGCGGTAGAGCAGAGCCACTTCTGTATTACACATATACTTTACACATGTTAAGTTAATATTTGACGTAAACAACTACTTGAATAAAGTCTTCGCTGAATAAATAATTTTAAATCTGATATCTACATAGTACTTAAAAAAACGTTTTAGTGAATTAATGATTGACATGACGCACTTAAAATGAGGACTTATCCGAGAAATCCTAAAAGATATCAACCCCAATCTTGACCTAAGATTCAGTTAATCGTTCAACACCCCACGGTCTAGGGCCGGTTAAAAAAACAAAAGACCCGATTGTTAAGCGGTGTCGCGGAAAGGAATAGACAATTTCCTGATGGAACCGGTTCTGACTGGTTCCTCATAATGCGTTGTTTATGGTAATTTAGCACCTTTATTGTGTCGGGATGTTGGTTTTTTGCGGACGTGGGACAGGGATGCTGCGGCGAATGGGATTAGTGATTGTGTTTTGAGTAACGATAGTTTACAGCGGTTAACAATGCCATATTGCATTGTTTTAAGTGTAGATAGTAACCATCAGTTTCCAAAAGTACAAACTTGTGATTGTGATGGTAGTTTATTGATGTGTCAAGCGGCGTTATCCCTCCGGAGGGCTATGACAATTTAAAAATCAATTGTGGAATCTGATACTTGACGGATGGTTTCTGATTATTATGAGGAGCGTGACGTACTAGCTTGAGCGCTCTAACTTCGTTTACTTAAACAAATCAACATTCGCCGTGGTCGATCTCGGATTGGGTCAATCAAAATTTGTAATCTCGAGCTCCTCCGCGCTTCGGAAGGCACGGTAACCCGTTATTCCCGGTTGTTACTGCAACCGCTGTAACCGACCAACACGCATATGAAAAAAAGTGGTAGAGTTATGGCCTAAACACTTCATGTGTTCCACCCATGTAGGAAGGCCTGTGTCACGTATATAGCTGGTCATGATGAATATGCTTATAAAGTCTAAATAATATTAATTACTAGTTTCATTTAACTTTGTTCGCTCTGTAAATTTAAACTGAACAAAAATAATAATATTTACTCACCGCCGTAGACGGGTCGTATATAGGTTGGTGATGATGATGATGATGACGTGAGCTATATGTGCGACACTGAAATTGCATGGGTCTTTGCAATTCTTCTTTTGACTACTGCCGTAATTTGACTGTTTACGTAATATGAAATTTTCCTCCCAACAGTGGGATCAATCTCGAATTAAATCTTTATTGTATCCAAAATTATATTCTACGTAGGCCACTAAACTTTAGACTACAAAAATACGGTAAAGTATATTCACATGTAATTAATAGGGTAGTTGACAACTTTTTTATTATTTTATAAATAAGAAGTTTATAACTCATAAAGTAATATTGCAAAAGTAATAGTATGTCTAAGATCAATAGTTTCACAGATATAGTGGTATGTTTGATGTGTTGCGGCGCAACGTCCAAAAACGCTCCATAGAAAATCTACGGAACAGGTGACGTCACATGTTCCCATATTACTAAAAAATGTATGGGCATACTGACAAAATTGATAATAACTACGTGTTAAGTATATTTTTATCAATAGCTGTCGTAATAATAGTTGTTTTAATTGATGTCAGCA
The DNA here is from genome assembly GCA_947347705.1 of Nymphula nitidulata. NCBI lineage: Eukaryota > Metazoa > Arthropoda > Insecta > Lepidoptera > Crambidae > Nymphula > Nymphula nitidulata. Next base: position 8,393,564 of record OX374639.1, read on the forward strand.
ATCTAATATCATTAACATTTATGATAAATTTTCAAAAAAATTATGACCGTTTTTTTTAATTTTCAAATCAGTACAACTTCAACAATATTGCATATATTTTAAGTTTGAATTGTTTTTATGGGTAGCAGTAGCGTATATTTTCCGAATTTGTCAAAAAAAGCTCCATATTCAAACTTATGCAACATCCCAATTGTGTATATTATTCTGAGTTTTAAAACATTTATTGTTGCACTGCCTATTTAAGAGTTCCGGGCTCTACTTTCTAGTGACTAAGGGAGGAGAATGTGCAATAAGTCTGCCAAATTGTATCTTATTATGCTTAACCCTCTAAGCATCAGATTCCAGACACAATTGATTTTTGAATTGTCATAGACCTCCAGAGTAATAACGCCTCTTTACAGATTAATAAAAGGATAAATTAATGCATATGCAAAGCTAGCAACTGTCCGCAAATCCGCCCGCTTGGATGTCGGTAATCGCTCCAAAAATTATCCTAGGTCTCAAGCTGTCTCCATACCAAATTGCATTTAGATCGCTTCAGCGGCATAAGCGTGAAAAGAGCAGACACACAGACAGACAGACAAAGCAATTTTCACAATTTCAAAATATTAGTAGGTACGGATTATCATTATACATAATATAACAGAATGCATTCCCATATTAGCAGTTCGCAATCACCATTTTTCCTACAACCTTGAACTAGTGCGACCACTTGCAATCAATCACCGGGTATCCTTTCACTGCCCCTTCATGTCTTACCGTTTAGAATTTATGCAAATATTCGCAATTAAAACTGCAAGAAACGGTTGCGAACCCTTTGTGTGAAGGCAGCTGGACGGTCGTCTTTAGAATGGGCATTAGTGATCTAAGCTTTGTTAGTTATCTTCCGTTGGAAAAGGAAGCCATGAAGATTTGTTGTTCAATTTAACTGAAAAAATCAATTAATCAATCTATACGGATAAGGTACAAGCTCCTAATACGGCGGTAGTTTGAAATTGTCTCCAATTACTGCGATATTGTTATTTTTGTGTTTATTAGTGTCGTGATGATTTCAAAATCATAATTGTATAACTCAGCGAAAACTAAACGCAGGTACCTTATAGATATACTTATTTAAAAATCTTTCAACATTTTCACTAGAATAGCACACTTATCATTTTACTCCCGACACTTGCTGCTTGAAATAGATATATATACTATGACATCATCTTAGAGTAGGTAACAATGATAACGTTTATTCTGTTTCTTAGAAGCAATCATTAATATTTTCGAATTGATATCATATTGAAAGATACGCTTGTATTATCATACGCATTGGTATCTTAAAGAATTACTAACAAATAGCGTAACGAATTGATTAAAATCATAATAATCCTTTTGCTTCGCTAACCATCAATTTTAATTAAAAACGCTAGGTTATTATGCAGTTATGAAACGATTACTTATCAATTTGGTTCTGTCTTTGATATCTGCTATATCTACAAACAAAATGTTTGTGACCAACAATAATCAGGAATCAAGGATCAATGTATTCAGTAAGTTGTTCAATGAATCCAGTCAAAATGATGATACTGAAATAAGACATATATTTCCCCCGCTTTTTGAAGATGTCAAGCCATCGGAAAATGTGTCATTTGAACATGAAAAGGAAGTTTCAATAATCATGAATGAAACAATAAAAGATGATCATTCAGAAGACGTTACATTAAAAGTTGGAACATCCACAGCACATGAATTCAGCTCATTTTTATACAATGAAATGTTAGACTCCATAATGGAACCCAATGACGTTGACTTAAAATCTCATCCAATATACACTGATGACAATTATGAAGACTTTAAACTAGATGGTATGTTTGAACCCAAATTCGAAAATGAAGGTCAGAAAAGATTTATTATTGTCAATGAAAGAATAACACATAAAAAGCCGGAGCTTCGAGATGATGCTAAATATCGAACTATAAAGAATGATAATAAAGAAATATCAGATAATATTAAAATAGAAAAAGATCTACACAGTTTAGTCAAAAGATACGATGACTTATATCAAAAACTACTACGAATTTTACCATATTTATAATTTTATAGAAATTACAGATGATGTTTGTAGTAAGTATGTGTATGAGTATTTCCTGTTATAATTTTTAATACGTTTCAATTTTAATATCAAATACAATTTATATAATAATATTATAAAACATGGAGTTTCTTAGCCCTTTTTCCTTTTCTCTATCTAATAGAAACTCAATCCTTAATCCATTTACCTATTACTTATTTATGAAATTCCGAACCATTTTTAGCTTTCAACCCTTAAGTAATAAGTGTACATCCTCAATAATTATATACTATTCAAATTATAATTTATTCTCGGACCCTACTGACCGTTCCTTGAGTCTGCTTGACCCTTAACACTGTAATACTAGAGGGGTCATCTGGACCCAAAGTGGACAATGGTGGACGTTAGAAAAAATACGCAAGATTGGTGTATCGTGACAATAGGCAGTGACCCTTCAAATTATCGTGTTTTTTTTCCTTTTGTCGCTTTGTAAGTCTGGATTAGAGGTGTAACGTATGGAGATGAATGGATCTTAATAAATAGCTTTTTGCATGTTTACAATAAGCTTTGGCAGTGAAAGGGTTAGGGCAAGATTTGACTCGATGCATAGCCGTAGACGTAATCTTAAATTTCATAAATAGTTTATGTTTATATTGTACTTTTACAATTTCAGTTACTTAGAACATTGCTTATTTTTTCACATTTAGGTAACAAGGTAAAGTTTGATCTATCGCAAAAATTGTTCAGTGTTAATAACACTATTTGAATTTGCATCGTGTTGGATTTCGTCTATTTTCATTAACCTGGCTGAATGTTCAGTCTTCTTTGAACGCAAAAGTTTTCAACTAATATGCCAGTGAATAAACTGGCATATTAGTTTCATAGCTTTATTTTATATTGATAATAATTATAATTCACCAAATACGTCTCATACAACATTGTTTAGTTGTATGTCACACTACCCTAGATTTCCCCAAGGACTGCAACATCATAGCGCACAAATTAAATAACCCACCCCGTTTTCATAATAATTGCCCTTTAAGTTATTTAATGCTCCAACGAATTAAGTCAATTACGAGCTGTTTTCATATATATTTTGTTAACGAAATTACTATCTGCTTTTGATGTTTAAATATCATCTTAAGTTAAAATATTATTTATTTCTTTCTTTCAACTTTAATTGCACAAAATGAGTCACATTTCGGCGGATTTAATGCCATTAGGCATTCTCTACCAGTCAACCGGAAAGTTGAGTCCAAAATGATTAAATAGGTAGTGCAAAAAAATCTCATATTATCTCATAAAACATTATCTGCTAAGCTAATTAATGTCATATGTTGTAAATAGAGTATCAATTTTAATTTTAAAATGCATTTAACGTCTTGAAGTATCCCCAATGTAACTTTCGTAGCATGATTACAATTTGGGAGACGCAATTTAAATACCTACATTGGCGCAGCGTTTTGTGTGGATCAATTTCTTGACTAGAAATTTGCGGGTTGCAAGCCCGTGCAATTTTCCAATTGATTGTTTTTTCTCATGAAGCAAAGCTTGTGCCCAGCTGTGGGACCTACAAAGGTCGATAATTCGCCCGGCGTCGCAGCGGCGTTGTCGTGGTGAAGGAGGATCTTACTGCGAGGTCGTTTCTCCCGAACTTTTTCCAAGACAAACAATTGTTAGTGTACTACTCTGCAGTTACTGTTTTCTGATCCTCTAAAATAATTGTCGCGTAATGACCAGTCCGAAAAACGAGGCCACTCTTTGGAAGGAAACACCTACTAAGCAGACTGTCTTTTGGTTTCGGGATCATAGCAGTAAATCCAGCTTTCGTCACCTGTAAGTATGTCGAACACAGCATTTGAGTCACCTCCGTTAAATCTTTGGACCATTTCACGGCACCAAACAACACGACGGAGTTTTTGACCGCGGTCTAATTATGAGGTATCCACCAGGCACAAAGCTTCCTGCCCGCTAACTGTTCATGGAGGATTTTGTGCACTTGACTCATACCGATGCATAAGCTTGTATAAATTTGCTGATAGACACTCTTTTGTCAGTCTCTATCATACGCCGCACTATACTGATGTTATCTTCAGTTGTCGCAGTAGAAGGCCGCCCCTCACACATATCATCGGTAAGATTAGTGTGACCACGCTTAAACTCATTAAACCAGTTGTAAACAGTGGCATGAGATGGGGCTTCATCTAGAAAGGCTTCATCGAAGTCTATCATCATAACTTTCTTGTTGACTTAATGACATCGAAAGTCATAAAAAATCATTGCACGAAAATTTTCTCGCGTTATATTATAAAATTTATCGAGAGAATAACTTTGAAAAGTTGACTGTTAATGTGTAGAAAATCTGTCAAAATGTCAAAATTATTATCTAGATAGAAATTATCTAAGGATTGAATAATCGGCCCTACGACAATTTTCAATTTGCCGCCAAATCGTAGAACAAAAATAACAAATGAATGTAATACATACTCAATAATATTGGCAGAGAGTTCCTTTTACAATTTTTTTTTATGTATTGTTTACAAGTAACCAGTTCTAAAAACTTTCAGTGTCGCCCTCGTGGTGTAAGAGAAATGCTCTCAAAAACGAAGGCAGACAGCAGTGCTGATCCTTCTGAAAAAAAAATACGATCTGTTTATATGGAACCGCTGATTTTTTTAAATTAGCAGACGGACAAACGGATTAACAGACAGACAGACACTTTGACATTGTAAGTAATAAATTTTTTGTGATAGTCATAAAAATGTGATTTTTAACGATTTCAATGTGCTTCTTGGTGGCCTACTTGACAAAAGATATTATTATCAATTTCATTTTTCAGCGATTTGTTATTTTTTTACAAGCTGTGTTTAAGACTATCAGAATTGCCATCTGCCTTCGTTTTTGACAAGGTATACCTATTAAGAGGTAAATACTAAGACTTTCCAGTACCCACATAAGTAAATAGACAGTTAATTTCCGTGAAGACGATAGATTTATTGTAAAATTACGCAATTCGATTTGTGTGAATTATTTAAGCGTGAATTATGCATCTAGATCAGAGATCATGTTTTGTTGTACGATAATGTCAATTATGCAAAGCGCTTATGCGTGTCATAATGTATTGATTGTTTTGAGAACATTTCTTGAGCATGGGAACTTAAGATGAGGCTGTTTCTTGTTGATGCTGATGTTGCGGAATAATATGTAAGTTGTAGGTTGAATAATAAATATGATAATGATAATATTTTATTAATAAAATATTACTATTGTGATGGTATTGGTTTGAGCGACCTGGTTTCGATACGAAAAACAAAGCAACTTTCGCCATGGTCGATCCTGGGATGGGTCAATCAAAGTTTCTTATCTCAAGCTCCTTCCGTGCTTCGAAAGGAACGTTAAGCCGTTGGTCCCGGTTGTTCCTGCATCCGCTTTAAGCCACCAACCCGCATTGGGCCAGCGTGATGGTTATGGCCCAAACTCCTCACGTGTTTCTCCCATGTAGGAAGGGCTGTGCCCAGCAGTGGGACGTATATAGGCTGGTGATGATGATGGTTTTGAGAGAAAAGGATGTAGGTACTACTTATGTATGACAAGCCGAGCGACTTCTACTTTCTTAAGACCCGCTTGATAGGTAAGTGGTTATTAACTTTGCATGTTGTCCACCATGTGAAAATCAAAAGGAATTAGCAAATTAGGAGAAAGACTTATGCTGTCTTGGTACTTATGACAGCATAAGTCTCCCTGCTAACCAACGCTTCTTGTATGAGCTCTGGTGACCTTACTCACCGCAGATTGGGCATAGACGGTATTTCATCTCAGGCCCCAGGATGACAACGCACATGCAATATCAAGTGATTTTTGCTTGTTATTGCAGGTGTCTATAGGCGGCGATTACCGCTTTCCATCAGGTGGGCCGTCAGCTTGTTTGTCATCCAGTTGTATAAAAAAAAAAGATACAACACTAATAAGAATTGCTACTGAGCTGCAATCTTCTACAAGGTAAGGGGCTATCTTATTAGTGCGCTCAAAGTTCAAGCGCTTGTGGTGAAATCGTTATGTTGGGAAGATGCACGGCATTTCATCTTAGACCTCAGGATGACAACCCACCTGAAATATCAAGTGATTTTTCCTTGTTATTGCAGGTGTCCATAGGCGGCGGTAACCGCTTACCACCAGGTGGGTCGTCAATTTGTTTGTCATCTAATTGTATATTAAAAAAAACAAAGGGACTCACTTCCTATGCTGTCACACAGGGCAGGCAGCAACGGAGTGTTGCCCAAGGTGCTATACGAGTGTCTATATGCTAAGCCCGCTTACCATCTCAGCAGACCGTACTAAAACTATTATCCAATCTTTGGCCTTACGCTTGTTTCCTTTTCCGTTCTTTATATAATAATCTCAGTGTCTTCACGAAATTGGGTACCGGAATGGGTACTCTTTAGAAGCCTCTGTCCATAATATAAAGTCTCTTTATTCGATGGAACCCACACATACAGGCGGATTCGCCCCTCAAGTTTTGAGGACTCACCAAGGTTCTCGCCTCCTTAAAACCCCGGTTACGCTATAAAGGCCAAACAGCAATAGTCCGTTCTAAAAAAAGGACCAGTCCAGTTGACCTAATAGACTTATTGGTCCATACGAGTACCTAATTAGTGTATATTGGCTTCTATCTTAAAAGTCAAATGTCTTTCATACTATTGCAGTATTGCTTGGTACATGCCATTATAGTACAGTATACCTAAAAGTGGTTTTATACCGCCTCAGTTGTTCCCAACCCCCAGGCGAGAGTCGTGTAAAACTTCTCTTGTAAGCCAACAGAGGCGCGGCCGTCCATCTAGCCCACGAGAGGTCTCCCCCGAGAGGCGCGTGTGGCGTCATATTAAAAACAGCACCTACAAACTCGGGGACTATAGTCACCATAACGGGAATTGGTCTTTGAATATCTATTGAATTTTTTGATCGGGTTGTTGACAACTTTTTTTATTTTATAAAAAGACGTTTACCTACCTAACACATAAAAAAATGTTGCAAAAGAAATAGTGTGTTTAAGATCAAAAGTCAATCAATCAATCAATACACTTTATTGCATAAGGAAACAGAAAACATAACAATATAAAATTGAATACATTAGGCGGCCTTACTCCAGCAATCTCTTCCAGGCAACCTGCAGGGAAAGAAAATAAAGAAAAAGGATACGAAAAATATCTATACCTACTATATAAATAAAATACAATACACCTTTTATATAAGATATCATAGCAATCGTCTAATTGTAGCAACTAATCGTCGTCTACGTCAAAATATTCTAAATATATTCTATTCTATATATTCTATATTCTATTTTTATGCCCCAACTTAACCGAATCGTAGCTATTTGTAAAAATACTCGTTTCGGATGTTGAAATAGAATATTTCGACATTGTAGGGTGGACGTTAGCTCATAAATGCAAATACAGATAGACTAGAAGAATTTCACAGGGATATCCCAAGTCCTGGGTGGCTCACTGGTCAGAGCAGTCGCCCGGATTGCGAAAGGTCGCGGGTTCGATTCCTGCCTCAGGACGTGAAATTTTTCTAGTTTTATTATATTTTAATTACTAAGTAATTTTTCAAACATTTATAATAATTTTCAAATCAAAAATTAAGAATAATTGCGTATATTTTCCGAATTAGTGAAAAATAGCGCCATATGCAAACGTAGGCAATATCCCTATTGTGTCTGGAATCTGTAGGGCGTGTCATTCTTCACTCCCGGCGCTCTAGTGGGTTACTAAAGGTTCACACTTTACTGAAGGTTCTTGCAACTAAATAACACTTCTTTATAGTGTTCGGTTCCTGCGACGAGAAAGCTTATTGAGAAAGCTTTGAGTTGAAAGCAGGGGGACTCGTCTAGCTGCTATGTTTTCAACATAGAAATTTATGAAATAATTTTCAGGTGATAGGCAAAGCGTCGCGTAGCAAACTACAATAGCATACAATAGGATATACGGTAACCGTACTATGAGGTGTGCCGTACATACTTTATATAGTTAGTCAGTATTACGATCTCGAGTATATTATTATCTTATTCTATAGTAACATTAGTTATCTTTGTTACAGCTTTGATTCATTATCATTAAAGCTCAAAGTCTCCAACAAGAAACTGAAACATTAACACAGGTTACCCTATTTTAAAACTTAAATTTATATACCCTGAATTTTAGGAATACGAATAAAATTGTTTAAAATCGAAAAGAGTCCAATTCAGTTTGATCCTCGCACCGCTTTGACGCCAGTAAGTCTCGCACCCACACATATACGAGCACGCACACAGCCGTGAAGAGATAACGTGTGACTCACTCACCTGACAGAGGGTGTTTATAGGGTGACCAGGAACTAAAATATTGACGGTTATTAACTATTGACGGTTAATAAGGTCAAGGAGATTGGTATTTTAGAAAGGTAAATAAACTACCTAAGTCTGTTTTTAATTTAATTTAAAAAATGTTTACTATCTTTAATTTGAGAATTATACACAAACCTCAATGCCTTGGACAGGTGCAGCGTCGTCGTTGTGCAGGTCAAGAACAGCCTTGGGCCCTGTTCCATTCCAACAAGACATTGCGTCACTTAGAGCTTTCTATCAGCTATAGATATCAGGAAGAGTGTCCTTAAGAGTTTTTTGACCTTATACCATATCACCCTTAAGACTCACCTCACCCTTAAGAGTAGGTACGCATGCTGATCTTCGGAGTCATCAATTCACCGTCTCCACCTTAACATCGTACGCAAAGGAAATGAGTAACTGTAATTTCAAAACCTGGAATTCTTTACATCAGGCGATGTTGAGTGCTTTGTATAGAAAAGTGTGTATGATTTTTGTTAAAATACTTCACTTACATATCAATTTCTTGTACTAGTTTCCTCAAACTCTAAAAATGTATCATTAAGCTGTGGACACTTCGTTGGTTTATGTATTAACTACTGTGTTTTTATTTCTTCTTGCAGCTTTATGTCTTGACAACAAAATAAAATAAACGTAATACAAATGTCTCCTGGGATCCGGCCAGACGCGATTACCACTACGCCGCGCCACCGGAATAAAGCTAGCAAAAGTATTCTTTCGGATCACTAAAGGTGTTAATTTCAAATCTTGCTATTACGTTAAAAAAGGGTAGAAAGCGGTGAAGAAATTAGTAGGTTGTACCTAGTGCCCCGGTGGCGTAGTGTTAATCGCGCCTGGCCAGACATCAGGAGACGCGGGTTCGATTCCCGCCTGGAGCGTATAATTTTTTCATAATTTTCTTTCTTTATTTGTAATTGTTACAATAAAGTAGGCGTTTAGACGCATCAAAAACATTAAAATGTGAGTAATACAAGTGTCTAAAAAATCAGGACACCATTCTTCGGAATTCCCCAAAGCATGGTGTCCACAGGTGTACATGTTACTTGCATATCGATTCGCGTCTCCCTCCGAGAGGGGTAACTTTTTACGTGCACCTAAAAAGCCGGATAAATGCGGTTTCTTTTCCTAGAATCGGACGATTTTAACGGAACTCTTTAGTTCGGAGTTTTGTGTCCGTTTTTACTAACCATTCCCTAGGCTTAGGTGACTCGAACGACATTTGTCTCTTTCTATCTCCTTGAGATAGACTGAGATAAAAATCGCTAAGAGACTCATAACATAGAGTATATTTTTATACGGGTAACTTATAACCAGAGGTCGGAATTAGGTAGAGCTATTTATGTACTTGCATCGAAATGTTGATATTAATATGGATCAACATCGCGCGTGTGCGCATTGGAATATTGCAACTTCAGACATCCGATGTCGTTGATGTAAATTTTGCAACGTGGCGCGTGCAGTGGTTCAAATTGTGTAAAAGTAAATAACTTTTTTATTTAATCTATCACAGGATTTTTCTGCTCTTTAAAATTATTCTCGGGATTTGAGGCATTTCCACTTTCTTCATTCGCTGTATGAAATCAGTGTAAGTACTTAATAACTCTACCTAATTCCGACCTCTGCTTATAACGCTAAGTAAATGCTAGCGAAAACGAACATTATCCTGAAAATTTGTAGTAATGTATTTTCTTATAGACGAATTGACCCACTTTTACGACTGAAATTAAATATCGGGAGATCTAATTTCTTCTTACTTTTTTATTATTAAATTCGTTATTGTATATATGGATAACAATATATTTATTACTTAGAAAAATATCTAATCTAGAAAAAATTGTCACGTCCTGGGGAATATTTTTCTAAGTTAATATATTATTTTAAACATTTTTATAATATTAAAAATAAAATTAAGAATATATTTATTATTGTTATTATTTATGCCTTGGTCCAGCAATACTAATAATATTAGGTATGTATAGTATCTATAGGTATAGTATCTATATTATAATCAGGTAGAGATTGTAAGTTTGTGAGTTTGTCTGTAGCAAGTAATCTCTGAAACTACAGATTCGACTTAGATGAAATTTGGTATGCAGATAGTTAAGATCCTGGAAAGGACTTGTGGTAGGTACTTTTTGATATGCGATATTAACGCGAGCGGAGTCGCAGGCAATAGTTATTTGTTATACAAGAGTGAAAAGTTGCTTTTTAACCGCGTGCTCAATTTTGATCACCGAGCTAGCGAAGGATTCTAAAATTGAACCACGAGCGCAGCGAGTGATTCACAAATTAGAATCCTGAGCGTTAGCGAGGGAATCAAAAGAGCACGAGGTGAAAAATCTTTGCAGTCGAGTGCAACACGAACACGTAGCTTTTCATCCCACCTCAACGAGGAAATGACTCAATGCAAAAAAAAACATTTGCGCATTATTAACAGTTTCAGTCAATTCTGTTGGCGTCAAATAAACTTCTTTGACGCTAGAATCACTCATTTTAGGTTTTTTAGTTGTTTTTAAGTTTTTTGTTTTAAGCCTGTCGTGAAAAGAAAATGGCGCGCGCAAAGCAAATTTTACAAATAGTAGGTACACCAAGAAGGAGCCGAGTCTGAGTTTTTAACAAGTTAAAAAAGGTTGTATGATAATTCGGCGCAATTCGGCACATTGGAGGCATAAGTAAAGAGGTTTAATGATGTTTTGAATTCACAGACTTAGTGCACACGATGTTCTAAATACAATTTTACTTTATCCGCTAGCGGATAAAAACGGCTTTTGCACTCAGATATCGAAGAGCAAAAATACTCTTTCCGAGATGGGGGGATGAAAAAGCTATTTATTTATAAAATGGTCAGTAAACAACAACATCACGCACAAGGAAGTTTAGTTCCCTCCTTCCTATAACATGGGTTTCTTCAAAATAGGCGTGAAAAGGCACCTTGACGGCCGGCAAAGTGGAGGAGGCTAAAACAGTGTGTTTCAAGCTGCACTAGCTGTCTCCGCATATGGACTCTTCTTACCGCTTCACATCAGGTGGTGTTGAGTCATTTGCTGAGCTTTGTATAAAAAAAAAGCATTACCAGAAGCAGAATCTGGAACACCTACACATTTGCCTGCATTTTTCTAAAATTAGTATTCATTTTAACAATCTTATTCTCTTGAATATAAAATATGTCAGCATGGTCACCGACCCCATCATTTGACTATTCATCTGTCTGTTCCCATGTGTCTAGACCAGTGGACAATAGCATCATTATGTGACAGCTAGATGCTGGCATATTGAGCTTACGCAAGTTGTCAGTATTACCGCGTATTACTGTAAGAGTGCGTTTTCCACGTGTGTCGACCGCGTGTATTTATCTCGTGTCAGTTATCGCGGCATAAGGGATAATAGCCCGTCACTGTTATCGATCTCCATGCCAAATTTCGTCTAAAATGGTTCAGCGTTTTCGGAGTGAAAACGTACCAGACAGAAAGACAGAGTTACATTCGCATTTATAATAATAGTATTGATAGACGTTTGCTAGCACATTCTTCAAAAAATGTTTTCATCTTTTCTTCATTTTTTCGGACATTGATATCTTACATTTCTAGATAGCTTCCGCATGTGGCTCCGCTCACGTGGATGTCGGCTATAGCTCCTAAAGTATCCTATATTCTTTCAAGAGTCTCGAATTATCTCTATACCAAATTTCATCTAAATCGGTATAGTTAGTATAGTTGACGACCGCCTGGCCGAGTGGTCTGTACCCCAGGCTACTCGGTCTAGAGGTCCCAGGTTCGAATCCCGGTAGGAACAAATGTTTGTATGATGAGTACGAACATTTGTTTACGAGTCATGGATGTTTATATGTTTATTTAGTATATTTCTAATATTTATATACATATTATTATCATTATTTCTCCGTTATCCATAACACAAGCTCTTAATGATGCTTACTTTGGACTAGATAATAGGTGTGAGTGTATAAATATTATTATTATTATATAGTGATTTTGGCGTGATAGCATAACAAACAAGCAAACTCACTTTCGCATTTATAATATTAGTTAAGATATGATAAGTAACTTATTAATTAACTAAAAATTTGCCATAATATTTATAAAGGCAGATTAGTACTATGTGCCTTTAATACTCATCATTACATACTTAGATAACTTTTATCCAGATAATTACTATGACAATCTGGCGATTGAAAAATCGCAAGTGATTTTTCCTTTGCTTATCAATGGAAAACAACAAAATAGTGACATCTGTGCTGAACGATCCTTAGAAAACGGGACAGATAATAGAATTAGGGGTACAGACAGAGAAAATCCCACGCATACGTAAAATCGTACACACATTAAGGCCAACATGTGTGTTGCAAAAATCTGTCTTATTCCAACTCGATAAGGGCGTATTCTAAACTCAATGTCTTATGTCGCTGTATTCTGATGTGTCCGTACGCACCGGCAATTTTAAGATCTTAAAACGATGTCTTATTATTCCTCGTTTGTTGAGATGTGTGGAATTATGAGGCAGTACGATTCATTTGTGTCTGCATTACCGTTATGATTGTAAGAAAATTAGAGTAAAGTATAACAAAGAGAGAAGATTGAGATTTCACTTAATTGGATCGAACTTACATATGTATGTACCATATTGTGAAACTCTGTAATTGGCTAAGAGTTATGTATAAGTTGTATTAAGCATGAATGTTGAAGTACACTGCTGAGTTTCCTAATAAATAAATAAAAAAATAAGTTTGAAAAACTTGGAAAAATTATGTGCCATTAAAGAACCAACGACAATTAAATAGGTAAAGTACTAAGTCCAAATAGACGATTGCACTAAGAAAAATATATTACTATACTAAATATATTGTGAGTTATATATTTACCTTTGTAAAATTTCTTGCAATAACTTGCAATAACCATTTATTATTATGTAAATGAAAATAAAAAAGAAAGAAATTTAATTCTAACAACAATAGACGGCCTTTGTATTATATTAAGTATTGTCAAGTTAAAAATTTGTATTAGCACACGTGAAACTCTGTAAAATATTGCGGCGGGTTGCTTAAAATTGAAGTGAAGTTTGAGTTTTTTATAGTAATAAAAACCTAGAATAAGTTAAAAAATATACAGTCCAGATTCAGCTCAATCACAGCTTGACTGCTGTCCAACATAATAATTCTGAAAGCGGTCAACTTAAGCAAAAGTAATAATAATAATACACGCACACGTACACGCGTACACACACACAAACACACCGCCGCCCGCATGTTTGTGGCAAAAATACCTCTTCCATATAAGAGAGAATAAACATTAAAATATGAATAATAATAATAATAATAATAATATTCATACACTCACACCTATTATCTAGCCCAAAGTAAGCATCATTAAGGGATTGTGTTATGGATACTAGATAACGGAGAAATAATAATAATATGTATATAAATATTAGAAATATACTAAATAAAAATATAAACATCCATGACTCGTAAACAAATGCTCGTACTCATCATACAAACATTTGTTCCTACCGGGATTCGAACCCGGGACCTCTTGACCGAGTAGCCTGAGGTACAGACCACTCGGCCAGCCGGTCGTCAAAAAAAAGGTAACAAACGAATCATAAATGAGCTTTAAAATAAATCTCTGAAGGTGGTCCATATCTCCAAAGGCAACAGTAGTGGTATGCACTCAAGTAACATTTTAACGTGTCTCGTCAACCTGAGAGGACTTAATCTGTGAACGATGAGTGTCACACAGATAAGACCAGCATACTCCGGAGATGAATCCAACATCCAACGAGATAGAAACTTATGGATAAGTTTTAGAATGAAAGGAAAAGTACCTAATTGGTCAGAAGAGGATTTGTTTGAATGAGAAGTATATGCCTTCTTCTGATAGCCCAGGCTCAATACTTGGCATTTAACATGGGTCTGCAGAAAGATATTATTAACTATCATGAGGTACAGTCGACAGCAGACCAAACGTAACAGTTTGACCTTGAGACTGCCCTTATTCAGGTAGTGATGAAGGCTTTTGTAATGCATCTGTTATATTTAATGCGCTGTGGTACAGTCGACAGCACATCAAGCGTAACAGTTTGACCTTGAGACCGCCCTTACTCTGTTCGTGATAAAGGCGGCTGTCGTAGTGCAACTGTTACACTTGATTTGCTGTCGTGTGTACAAGGCCTTGGCAATAAATTACCCCGGTTTGGAATCATCCTACTCTTCCTCTGTCTACAATTCCACTCAAAAGATCCATCCGATATAATCCTAAAGAAGATCGCAGACTATGGTGGGCCCTGCAGTGAGTAGAGTAATTAGAAGATCCATTACGATGGGTCTACGAGGACATAAGACTACCATCAGACGGAAGGAAAGCTCATTTGCTGCCTTCATCACTTTAAAATCCTGATTATCACACTAGATCACAAAGTAAATTACGCCACTAGACGTACCAAACACCGTGTCCATATGAAGATGATCAACCAAAACAATTTGAGTCGCGTGCCAGCCAGATAATGACATTTCGTCTGAGAGCCTGCGCACGCGCCGATAACTGGGAGTGGGCTCAAATATGGCCGATAACTTGCTGTCAATACATTTAGGAAACAATGTCCAAAGATATTTTTGGTGCAGACTGTATAAATATTGGAAAAGATAAGGGAATTCAACAAAAACTATAACGAAATTTTCAAATTCTTAGATTGACGACTAGGAGTTGAATCAGTGTGGTCAAAATTAAAGAAATTTCATATGATTATTCCTCTTCTGAGCTGTTCCCTTAACATCCGCATAAGAGCGCAAAACGCTCATGTCGACGACATACCTAGCAACTTTTTATTAATATGACAAATGCCTCATATGGTGATGGCCTTAGACCTCTTCAGAAGTCTATCTTTGTAAAGAAATAAAATATGACACGTTCAAATTTTATAAGCTACTAGCTGTACCCTGCCACGCTTCGCAGTGGCACATTGTGATTGACTGGTTGTGAAATGAGAAACAAAACAAAGAATGTGATAATTCTTGATTTAAGTGAATATTTAATTCAGATTGTATAATAATCAGAATCAGATGCAATTTTTTTTGTAAATAAACAATGTAATTGGGAACGAAATTGTTTCTCATGTGACTGCGTCATTACTATTGCGGTTGTCAGCGAGTGTTTTCCTCGCTTCTGGCAGATGGCGCGGTCAATGGTACACAGTTGATCGTTAAAAAAACTGTTTTCTCGCGGTCGCAGATATGTGACTGATGCAAAAAATAGATAAAAACAATCCTTGATGCGGATTTTATATCATGTTAAAATTTCGACTCAATCGGTGCATAACTTTTTGAGTTTTTGAAGCGTACACAAACCAACATAACATTTTTATATATATAGATAGATGTTAAAATTTCGACTCAATCGGTGCAGAACTTTTTGAGTTATTGAAGCGTACACAAACCAACAGAGCATTTTTATATATATAGATGGGTCTAACATCATTGCAAAAGTAATACATAAGTACGACCACAGAATAAATAATAGTACCGGTCATGTAATACTTTTCATTTGATTCACAACCCATACCTTCATATTTAGTCACTTCTTATCATACCATCGGACGGACAATCAAATAGCTCGGAGCGCCAATCATCAATACTTATAAGGAAACTGTGTGTAGCTTTGTCATTTTTTTTAGAATAAATTACTTTAGCTCAACCTCTTTATGTTTGTGGTCACTATTAGGAATTGTAATCCGACACCAATTTCAAAATGGCCGATTTTTAACGACTAGATGTCAGGCAAGCCGATGTCCCCTGGTGGTGAGTAGCCTCCGTCGTCTATAGACATACACCATAGAGTACAACTGATACTTGGTATTGCAGGTGCGGTGCAGGTAGTTGAACACTTTATTACCATTTCACAACAACTATGGCATCAATACAGTACGGTAGCAGCTAAGTACGAGCGCAATAGTCGGTGTGACATGGTACTAAAGTGTTAAGCTACTTCTGTGGTCGACTGTACCTGCCCAGGTGACCCAACATACGGGCTCCACCACCTAGATTCAGTCGTATACCCATCTATTCATCTTCACGGCTCAGTTTCCAAAGATTTGCATGCATGACTTAGTATCAATAAATACGAGTTTTTTTCCAATAGCTTTAGTCTGTATTTTTATGGGATACGTACGACATAGGGATAGACTTGATCCGCCGGATTATCGAGACCCCTACCTCTTATATTAGAAACGATAGGCGATACAAAAATAGGCGTATAATTTTTAGGTGTAGTAGTTAGTTATACAGGGTGGTGCCGTGAATACGACATTAAATTAAAACATGGACTATATTAGTTCATAGAAATAGTTTGCTACTTTTAAAAACATCATATTCATTTGATAATTTCATGACATTTGTATGAAATAATGTAGCCAATGTTTTATTGTTTTATACAAATGTCTTAAAATTATCAAATGAATAAGATGTTTTTGAAAGTGGCAAACCATTTCTATAAACTAATATAGCCCATGTTTTAATTTATTGTCGAATTGACAGCACCATCCTGTATAATTAGGTATATGTAGTAGTTAGGTGTATTCTAATTAAATGTACCTATTTGAAGGCACATAGATGTCAACGAACGATGTATCTTCGTATCTAGGCCATAAAAATTGTTTGCAAGTTTATGATCTGAATACAAATCAGCTTCTAATACACGTTAGTCATTAAATGCGTTGCAAATATTGTAATAGATAGAATGATAATTTTATTGGCCGTTAAAATAAACAAAGGAAATGAAATTGGCAGCTCTAATTGTATTCCAAAACTTTCACTTACCACCAGGTGGATTATCTACCTGATTGATTTTCTTAGACATAAAAAATAACCCCACAAATTGTAAGCGGTTAACGTAGTTAGGGTATCTCCGAAGATAATACTCTCTTGTCGCCTCTCTCATCAAGAGAAAACGTTATGTGGACAGTGTAGGAGACATGCTCCCCCTGTTCCCAACATAACGCTTCCTCGATGAGCTCTGGCGACCTTACTCGCCGTAGGAACATAAAACAACGAGGTGTTTCTGTTTAGTAGCGATCTTCTTCGATCGTTACGTTAAGGTGGAGGTGGCAGCAAATATTTCTTATGTCTGTTGGTCGCAACATCGAGGAATTGATTGCAGGCTTGCTTGGGTGCTAGCTTTCGTAGTGACGTTTCTTTCACAAACCGCACATCAAGCGTAACAGTTTGACCTTGAGATCGCCCTTACGTCGTTCATAATAGAGTCGGCTTTCGTAGTGCAACTGTTACACTTGACGTGCTGTCGTCTGTACGAATTATGAGTCTAATTAATTCTGTTTTTTTTTCGAAATATGTAAGCATATCTGTAAAGTAACGTGTTAGGTAATCCTTAATTAGTATTAAAAGCAATACTGCATGCACATTAGCCGTGTAATGCGTGCAATCAAGTAATGGTGATAACATTTAAGTCAAGTGTAATTATTAGGCTGGGCAAGCGATAATATTAACAAACTAGTGCTTGGTATTTATCCTGTATAACTGGTGTCGTCAATAAGACAATAAATTGAAATATTGGCTATATTAGTTTATAGAAATATTATGCAACTTTCTGCTGCTGGACCGACGATCTGGTGAGGGTCGCGGGAAGATGATGGATGAGGGCAGTGCAGGACTGATCAGTTTGGAGAACCTTGCTGGAGGCCTTTACCCAGCAGTGGGCGTCTCTTGGCTGATATGATGATGATGATAACATGCTATTCATTTGATATTTTTTTATTATTTCTTTGAAATATATGCAGTCAATGTTCTAATATTGCATAGAAATGTCTTGAAATTATCAAATGAATGAAATTATTTGAAAGCTGCAAACCATTTCTATGAACTAATATAGCCCATGTTTTAATTTATTGACGTACTAGCGACCCGCCCCGGCTTTGCACAGGTGCAATGCTTATGTAAATATTATGCATATATTATACATATAAATTAATACATATAAACCTACCTTAAAAATCACTCTATCTATTAAAAAAAACCGCATCAAAATCTGTTGCGTAGTTTTAAAGATCTAAGCATACATAGGGACAGACAGACGGCGGATAGCGACTGATTGACGGCACTATCTTGTATAAGGGTCAAATTAGATTGATGGTTTTTGTGACGTTTATAACGTAAACTTATGGTGTACCTCATTGTAGATCAAGGAGTAGGTATGATAATAAACTTGTCCATTAAATTAACTATATTAGGTGGTAGGCCCATAAGTAGGGTCGACTGGGTAGGTACCACCGCGTTCTTATCTCAGCCGTGAAACTGTCTTTCGGATTGAAGGGAAAGGTAACCACTGTAATTACTGGGCATGGACGGCATTTCATCTTAGGCCTCAGGACGACAACGTCGACAACGCACCTGCAATATCAAGTGATTTTTCCTTGTTATTGCAGGTGTCTATAGGCGGCGGTACTCACTTACCACTAGGTGGGCGGTCATTTTGTTTGTCATCTAGTTGTATATAAAAAGCTACACTAAATATTGACTTATATGACAGGATTTTATCGCAAGGCGGGTAAAATCCGTGTACGGGCTGTCAGACTCACAGTGCTGCGTTCTGTTTCATTCGTGTGGCTTCTGTATTAACATAAGGGTAAAATGTTTTATAAAATATTTAAATGAAAAAAGAAATAGCAGAAGAAGTAAAAACGAATGACGCCCGTATATTAATTGCTGCAGTGATAAATGTAAGTGGACGGATATACAACAAAATGTTATAATTTCCATAACGTCTGTAGCATAAATCATAACAATTAACAACGATGTTATGAATGAGGTACAGTCGTTTAATGGAGGTCATTAAAAAGTAAAATTATCTTTACTATGTTATTTTTAACAATTTAGCAAGACTTGACGTATATAGTCTTGCTAAATTGATAAAAACTTAAAAATAACAAAGTAAAGAGAATCTACTTCATAATGACCTACATTTAACGAATGTACCATAATATAACTTACCATCAGGTTAGAATCCTTCATCTAACTGTTGATGAAGGCCATCTTCTAAGAATAAAAATAACTTGCTTTTAAAAAGTCTTTCCCGGAGAAAGCTAGGTGGTTCAGATTAAGCAAGAAGCTATTCCTCTATCTTCTTAATCCTACAGTACCTAAGTTTTGGCTAAAATCTTTTACCTGGTCAATCCCTTCCGTTCCTTTATACTTATCTTTATAATTAGGACAATATCTACAACATCAGGACTCGGCAACTATCATGTCACGATCAAACAATACTTTTGATCGTGAACGCGGGCCACGAACGGCGCGGGCGCAGTCGCCGCACGTGTGACGGGAATATCATTTACAAAGTTTAATTTTAATAGAAAATTGTGTATACCATAGTTATTTTTAATGTCAGTCAGTTTCAGTTGTCATAAAGTTTGTTAGCTGGCATTTTGTCATGATAATCATCACAAACACACACACACGCATGGACACGCACGCAGGCATGCTCACACGCAGTCCGTTATAAGTAGCGATAAATAGTTATGGAGGTAAACTCAATAAAATGCTATCTAGTTAAATTTGATAGGAAATAGATCATGCATGCATGCATGGCTTGGGATGGATGCGAAGCCACTACCTTTCACAATCTGGGTGACTATTAACCACTGAACTGCAGACGAGAACTTATAAACTGGTTTCTTCTAGTCACGAATCTTCTCAAAGTCCAAATAATGACATTACCCACCCATGAAAATGTCTGTCTAGTCCAAAAAGTTTTTAGATTATTTCTTAAGTTATTTTGGCTAAAATATAGAACTGTATATTTGATATAAGACAGTCCCATAGCTATGTTTTGATGAAAATTGTAATGTTTAATTCTAATGTAAATTGAGAATCAAACGTTATTAACGATGATTTAAACTGTCGGCGCGGCGCGTGCGCAGGGAGTGTGGGGTGATTGGATACATCGACCATCAACCATCAAGCTAATGATATTGACTATTTGTGATACAATATACTTTTTTGTATTAGGCTTGTAAGGATGATATTTGATTAGGATGGACGTGCATACAAAAGAATATGTAGGTACAGTCGACAACACATCAAGTGTAACGTTGCACTACGAAAGCCGCCTCTATTACGAACGGAGTATGGCCGTTCTCAAGAGCAAACTGTTACGCTTGATGTGCTGTCGCTGTATATAAACAAATACCTATCAGCAACGAAAAATTGAAAAGAAAATAGTTAAGATACTTTTCTAAGCACCTTTCAAACATCCATTCATACTAATATGATAAATGTGAAAGTGTGTCTGTCTGTTTGTTATCTCTTCATGCTAAAACCGCTAAACCGATTTAGATTAAATTTGGTATGGAGATAGTTTAAGACCCTGCGAAGGACATAGGATACTTTTTGGAGCGATAGCGACGCAAGCGGAGCTACGGGCGGCCTTTAGTTAGTTATAAATGCGAACATCCACGCGAGCAAAGTCGCGGATATCCACTATTTTTTTTTTTAAATAATTTAAAAAACATAAAAATCGTTTATCTCTCGAAATCCACACTCAATCATCTATTTCATTTCCCGTTATCGTCAATTATGTAACGCGTGTGTAGTCCGGGGTGAAACGTCATCTCGATAATGAACTCGGGTTTGCTGGCGCACCTTTGGCAGAGGGAGGGCTCTGCAGATTTGTTTTGGTTTGTTGGAGAGTTCATTGTAATAAATGTTGCATTTTAATAGGGTACAAATCAACGGAAAGTCATTATTCTGCATACGCACACCGTACCGCTGTATATTGGCATATTTGCCATTAGACCGCCTCATGTTGAACATGCTATGCGATTCTCTAAAGTCAGCAGCCTTGAATTCATGGCTGTTGGCAGCGCTGCAGTGTGATTCACAAACGAATATTTTCGACATCGAGCTTGTCGCCTGACAAAGACGACAAGTTGCCATTGCTTTTGACGTTTGCGAACTGCACTGCGCGAAAGCACACTAATCTCTACGTCGGTCTCATGGCTGTGTATGATTGTCTCTGTTTTGGCTAAACGAATTGAAGTACAATCGATATTTTTCGATTTCGTTTTTGTTGTGTTAAAATTGTATCGCAATGACTTCATTCAATATTTGATTGATTCTGACATAAAGGTAATAAAAATCAACAACTTTTTAGTTCCGATTTATGCCGTGCTCGTCGTCGGAACGCTGGTGTCGCCAACAGTTGTCAAACAAACAGCGCTGCCGACAGCCACGAATCCATGGCTGCTGACTTAGAGAATCGCATAGCTGTCATACCTTTTGGTGTGACATGACAAACATTTGACAACTGTTGGTGACACTAGCGTTCCGACGATGAGCACGGCGTGAGCCGGGACTAAAAAGTTATTAATTTTTTTTTTATTCAACTAGATGATAAACAAGCTAACGGCCCACCAGGTGGTAAGCGGTTACCGCCGCCTACAGATACCTGCAGTAACAAGGAAAAATCATATGATAATGCGTAATCATCCTGAAGCCTAAGATGAAGTGCCGTCCATGCCTAGTAATTCCACTGGCTACATTTCCCTTTAATCCGAAACACAGCGAAATGTTTCAGGCGGTGTATCTACCAGACGACCATATGTACGGGCCTACCTACCACCTAGTAAAATAACTAACGTAATAAAAGTAAAATAATAAAACTTTAAAAACTTCAACCCAGAAACCGGGCCGTAAAGCATTGAGCTACAATGTTTTATAACGAGATTTTTTTTATTCTCATCTGAGTTCACCACATCCATCAATACTAATAACATTAATGACCTTTCATCCCTATTAAACGTTCATTTAATATCATTGTGTCTCCCGTGTTATCCCGGCACACGATATTGATCTCACGGTGATTGCGTGACTTCATAGTTTGCTAACCCTGCCTATTACCCCTGTACCATTGTCTTTAATATGCTATCGAGTTTTACAGATGCGTTTTGTTAAGATAATTTATAGTAATAATAATAATCATTTATTTCAGACAGTCTTCCATATTATTGTTAGTAACAATTGTCTTTAGAATTAAGTTACTTGGTTAGTTATCTGTATAATAATATTATTTGATTGCATCAATTCACTACATTTACATACATATCATTAAATTAATATTATCACAATTATTTCTATTATAGTTGTCCCGTAACTATCTCAATCAAATGATTTTGAATGAGACAGTCCGGAGAATAAGCTAACATTCAGGATGCTGTTACTGCTTATCCTTAGATGACGCATATTTATATGTGGGTATAGAACATATTTAACCAACGAAATTGTACTAGTTTAAATCGAGAACCACTAGTAACCGCTATCAACCCCTGTACCGTGTGTTTGCGCAGACCAATTTACTGATTGTTCCTCAGCTGATGGGGAGCATCTCGTGACCGCCGACCATACCGCGGTATGATATCATAAAAAATATAATTCCATTAAAGCTGCAGATAGAAACAAAAACATTTCTTTCGAAATTGAATTAACCCTGTACTCATTTCTCGCTGCTTATGACTCTTATTGTAAACGGAATAAGAATCACTACTTAACATTATGAGTGGTCACATGTCATTGTTCATGACTACAGCTTATGTGGTTAGATTATTTAGATCGTCTTTAAATTAACATAAGCCTGTGAAACAAAGGCTACGACCAGATGACGTCATCATATCATGAACAACATATTATATTTATCCCACAGACCTTCATACATGGGAGTAACATATACAGAGTGTAAGGGAGACGCTTTCTAAAACGAAGACAGACAGTACTGGTCACCAAAAACGCGACTTGTTATGAGACAAAAATTAAAATTGAAATAAAACCACCTTACCGAATTTAACTCGCGTTTCATTAGATGTTACATTATTATTATACACTCGACGTTCAGATTACTTTACAGCGATCGTGGGCACGGGAAGACTGAAGGTGTCAATTGTCTTTGATAAGTTTTTTTCTTTCGTCTCTTTCGTCGCATACGGAGTTCAGGGTGTCAATTTGTCGATGTGAGGACGGGCTTGGAACTTTATTATTCACATGATAGGATCCCAAACTGATGGTAAACTTCAACCAATTTCTATATTGAAATGAGGATGTTTTTTGATTCCAAAAGCCTCACATAACATCTTTGGCGAGGATTTGGGGCTTATCAAATGTGATGTAGTGATTGGGTCCATCAAGAGCGTGTGCACTCACTGCCGATTTCGTTTCGCGTCTGTGTTTTACGTCAGCTATATGTTCTTTCACCCGGCCTATGCTTATCTTTGTATCTTTGTTTGACCTATGTATTTTTAGCCGAAAATTATCTGTGACGAATGAAATACTCACGGGGAGGCGATTTTAATTCCCGTAAAACGCAGCTATCTCAGGGGAGAGTGGGCAAACATCATTACTTGCCGACTACATAAAAACAAACTTATTTACAACAGCGGTGAAAAATGGAACTAATCGGTTTGTGTGTAAAAACGCCGCTAGGTAAAGGAAATTGAACTTCATTTCGAATGGTAAAAACGGAAGTAGCGCCATCGTCGGTTGTTTGTTTACGTTTGTCAGTTGGCGGTACGTAGGAGTGCTGCCAACAATGTTTGTTTGTCGAGTCAATAGTAGGGCGTTATAGCAATATGTACCGTGGGGTAGGCATGACAACGTCAACAAAGATGGTTTCATATTTTTCTCATATTTATGTATGAGGTATTTTAGATGGAAGGGTTGAAATGACTGCTGTACAAAGTTTACACTCAAAGATAACTCCTTGATAAGCAATGCAAAGCGAAACGTGGGCATACACATTTTATTAACCCGTAAAGCATCAGATTCCAGACATAATTGATTGTTCAATTGTCATAGCCCTCCGGTAGGATAACGTCGCTTGAGGAATTAACGTGCAATAATCTGTATCCGTACGGCACTGTATTATTGTGAACATGGTTAGCATAAAAAAATCTATCTTACGAGATAATCACCTTAAAATTGGATCACTTAGATTTACTTAGCCATTTCATAAACATCAACGAATAACAAATTTTTAAACCCTTTCACCATTAGAAGGGGACGAGCCCTTGCCAAAATAAATAAAATTTGATATAACTAATCTGTACAGAAATGAAATCGAGTACAGAAATATAATTTCAAAACTTTAATCTGTGTATTCAAAGAAGTTGGATAAGTAAATCAAACTTTGTGAAAAATTCCTTTACCGACTTGATACATTTTCTCACGGTTTCCTTTTGATTATTAAAATTTTACACATGACAATTAATTTAGTAATTAGATCGCATAGTTGACATAAATTTGGAAAATATCTGTGATCTACATGTCGAAGCCCGTTCGTGGAATTCGATAGATCGTGAACTACCTAGGCAGGGGCTTATACGTCGGACGATCACAATAGGATCTAGTAGTGATGACGTCTATATCATGTCACTCAAAACAAGGTTTTTATACTGATATGACATACAGTCTCATAAATAATAACCTTGAACCTACCACTCACACAAACACTCTTCACAAACTACTCGACGATCTGTCGAATTCAACTTGGTCTGCGACATATAAAACATAAATATGTTAATAGAAATCATTTAGAAAATCTCACATAACTGACTATTAGCCAGTTTCGTAAGATACTAACCGTAAGAAAGTCAAACGAGATACACAATGAAATGTTTACAGTAACAGTAACCTCAAAAGATCATTAACGGTAAAAAACAGTATTTTATCTAACAATAGGTTCACTTCCTGGCCACCTGGCAATCAGTGGAAGCCGAATGCCAAATTTTCGAATGAAATAAAAAATGATCTGTCAAACGGGCAACTTTCCCGCCAATTTGGAGGTGATTCGCGCCCTCGCACCGTGTAGGGTAGCCATAAATTTGTACTAGCAAAAAGTAGTAAGTGCGTAACCTAATCTGAAGATAATACGCACATTAGAGGACTAAAACATTTCTAATTTTACAACCCACATCTTCTAAATTGTTTTGTACCCACTAAAAATTTGTAACAAAAAATATTTTGCTTCTGAAACTTAATTGTACTCATTTTGGAGGTTTATCGGTCATTCATATTAGCATGTATTGTATTGCATCAAAATTTCTACGTAGTGTAAGCAACCTAATTTGATATTTGCTTAAAACAAACAACATAATCACGTAATACTTAGCCATTTTTACTTAGAACATCAAAATTTTGATCAGTATTTAATAAGATTATGAATTTGTTATCAAGTCGTTTTGTTACTCTCAATTCATAGTCACCCTCCAAATCCGACACGCCCTCACTTCGAGATTAATAGGGCCCTATGTTTAGGCCCCGGTCGCCATGACACCGAGGGAGGGACTGACAATCTGAGGGGAACCTAAATACCACATCTCGGGGGGCGCATTATTTATCTGGCAACACTTAATAATAGCCTTACAGATGTTGACGGGAAAGGTCACGGGGTAATCAGATTTCGTTTTTAATCTTCTGATGATGATCACTTGATTTTATTATCCCTTGTTAATGGAAACATGGGATAAAACTGCGTCTTTTTACTGCTGATTGAGGGTGTCATATTTGTTATGATAATGTTAATTTGTACTTTAGCTACATTACTAATATCCTACCCATTACGCCCCTTATTATTTCTAAAATTAGTTTAATTCCAATCGAAATAAAATCTCCTTTCTGTAAATATATCTTTCTCGTGGACTTTGTCACGTCATTGACTTATTCTAAACAATAGGCTATCTCCACAGAGTACATAATAAAGAAATGTCACCTTATCAAAATTATTAGATAATATAAAATAAAAATAATATTTAAAAACACCAATGAAAATGGCGTCGAGGAATCAAAGCAAGACGACAACTCGGACGGAGAGTGTTCTCCAAAAACATTACAACGTACCAGTTCAGATGACTGATTTGTCCACCTTTGACGACAATTTCTACACAATGAAGGAGCGGTTTACAGCCGAGATGAGAAGAGTTGAAGCTGAGATGAACAGATTTAGGTTAGTTCCTCAAAATATTTTAGAAATTTAAATTTCATCACAATATTCCATCCGCCACAGTGGAAAGACAAGGAGGTTTTGTATGTTGTTGATTAAGAAAAAAATCTTAGTTGTTAAAGAGAGGCTAATCTCCCTCGCCATAGCAAGTGATAAACAAACTCATGGCTTTGTTTAGGAGCATTTAGGACTCCTCTAAGCAGTGTAAGTTCATGTAGCGTAATAGGCCTTCGACATAAACAATTATTTAGATTCCGTCAACGAGGAGGCAATTAGCATTTAGGTACTATTTAGCAGTGCAGTTAAAGAATTTCGAGGAATGGTTCAAAGAAGAGGAATTTCTTAATACATTGGTACCTATACCGCTAAACGAGCTCAGGTACAAGAAGTTATTTTAATTCATCACATCTTGTTCCTTAATGTTTCGTTGGGACTTTGGATACTCTAAATATTCAAAGCTTTTATTAGTGTTTTTATATCACAGAAGCCATAAATTGGTCAGTAGTAGCCTTCCGGTAATATCCAGCGAATCACAGGTATTGCAGGTGGGTTGAAATTATAGAGACATAAGATGTTAATTTGTAAAGTTTTTATTGTTAAAAAGACACTGATGGGCTGGTTTAGGACGAAAAGTTAATGTCCACCTTTCCCTTCCCTCCAAAAAAATATGAAATTGATAATTTTACGTAACTCCTGGCCTCATAAATTATTTATCTAACACCCATCTCATTGAGACTATTCATAAGAGCCAAACACGCTGTAAGTTTCTAAAGAATTAGGAATCCCGTAGACTTTTTGATAGTATAGGATCAGTTGAAGGTTAGTATGTCATGGGATTGTCACCGAAGTAACAGTACACCAAATTTCAAATCAATCGGATCTATGAAAGTTACTGAAAACCTTTTATCATGTAAAAACCCCTGAACTGATCTTCATAATTTATAGCTAAGAACCATCCTAGTCACGTCAGCTTTCAAGCAAAACAAAAAAACAAATCAAACTCGGTCCATTCGTCTAGGAGCTACGATGCTATAAGACAGACACACAGATACACACAAAAAATAGGGGTGTTATAAGTTTGACGTGTCTGTCTAGACACGTCAAACTTATAAAACCCCTATTTTTTCGTAGGGGCTTACAATATGATCTATAATAATTTCTTATTTCTCAATTCCAGTAAAAATCTAACAGAGTTCTATGCTCAGATGATACCCACGGGAATACCTTTATCTCAGCATGACGAGCCCAATTCTCCCTCAAGTCCTACCAATTGGGAAGTTATCACCAACTCCCCCCTGGTGCTAGATGAGGGTGAAGCCAAGGTCCTGAAGCTGCAGTTCGACGTCAGCCAGTTCTCTCCCACTGAAGTAAGTAATCCAGAACCAGTTTTTCATCGTCTTCTTTAAATTGATTGGCTTCTCGTTTAGAGGAATACTGTCAGTGTCGAGTTTATGACAGATACACGTTATAATAACAATTATCAATATTATCATGCACCATTGAAGTTTTCAAAAAGTCTGAAATATTATTATCTCAAATGATCTGAAGTGCCGTACATCTACTTGGTTTACTGATGTCAGAAAGATAGTCAACGCAGTAAAAGACTTGGCAGGTCGGCTATTTCAGCGTATTTCAGAATTCCCTCTTTTCTTGATTAGAAATTTGTAGTAATTTTTTGAGATATCTTCCTGGTGATTTGTATAGTAAAAATAAATGTGTCATAGTTTATCATTTTTCTAATTATTCCGCTGATTTTGATCACCGGTTGATGACATTGTTCATGAGTAGGTAAGGAATTGATAACAGATAATGTAAGTTGTTATTTTTAAATAAATAAAGTAAATAAATAAATAAAGATTTTAAATTATCACACAATTCAAAACAGACACGGCTAAGTATTGTACAGTCGACAGCACATCAAGCGTAATAGTTTAAGCTTAAGACTGCTCTTACTCCGTTCGTAAACGAGGTAATCGGCTTTCGTAGTGCGGCTGTTCTGTTACACTCGAAGCGCTGTCGGCTCTACATTATTACCTACCTACATAATTAAATAGAAATTCATTTTCACTGATATCAGTGTTGGGACTATGTCAGATTTTCATCATTCTCCTTTCTTTATCTTCAGGTGAATGTGAAAATACTGGACAATATGCTGGTGGTGTCAGGTCTCCACGAAGAGAGATCAGACAACACATGTGTGCGCAGGGAGTACAACAGGGAGTTTTTACTGCCCAAGGGGATAAATGTTGAGGGTATAGTTTCTTCTCTGTCTCGCGATGGAGTGCTCACTATACAGGCGCCTTTGCCGCTTCTTCCGATTGCCGAAAAAGCAGAGGAAAAACATAAGAATAAATAGCTACACCACTCAAATCTCAAGTAAATGGAAAGTGTTTTTCGAGAGATGTATATGTAGAGCTATTTAGTTTCTCTTACAATCAATGACAATATATGCCTTTAACATAATTTCAGTAACATAAAAAGGTCCTTACGGAAGAAGAAAAATGCAGCAACTCGCAAAGTAAAGTGGAAATAATAATATTCTTTGCCAATAAATTATGAAAAGAGCAATATGTATGTATATTTTAGTTCTCATTTTGTCGTAAGATTTGTTTGCACTGTAGCAGATCGACATCAAGGAGTAGGTGCAAGAAACATCAGAGTAAGATGAACAAAGTCTGGAATTTATAAAAAAGTTATATCAAATTTCTTGTAGGGGATTTTAAATATTTATTTAGATAAAACTGAGTATATCCATGTGTTGCATGCCCTGTAAAAATGGAAAGGAAACGATGAGAGCTTCAACACTTCCGCTATGACCTTTAGCAACCTATTTAAGTTTAACCCATTTAAGTCAAAGGAAAAATACATAAAACAATTACATGGATACACACACACACATACACACACACACATACTCGTTTCGGATGTTGAAATAGAATATTTCGACATTGTAGGGTGGACGTTAGCTCATAAACGCAAATACAGATAGACTAGAAGAATATCACAGGGATATCCCAAGTCCTGGGTGGCTCAGTGGTCAGAGCAGTCGCCCGGATTGCGAAAGGTCGCGGGTTCGATTCCTGCCTCAGGACGTGAAATTTTTCTAGTTTTATTATATTTTAATTACAATTACATGGATTAAATTGTCATTTCCTTCTCTAACCGTAGTAAACTCAAACGTCACTTTAAGTCCCGTTTAAGCAGTACTTATTTTGATGCTTGCTAATTAAAAAATTTTACTTTGACAATAGGTAGGTACTTAAAATATTTTTAAGAGTGCCTCAAATTTAAGAGGCGTTAGTATTCGGCCGTAAGAGACAATATTAAGGACAACGACTTCCATTAGAATTTCCTCGTCAATACCGCGCAGCCAGCCGTGGTAGCTACACAATAAATACATTATGGACACACAGTATTATCTGTGTATGACATCGGTGACGTGGCCGCGGCAGATAAAGCGACCTGAGTACTCACACATCAGCAAAGCAAGGCGGTGGCGCACTGGGAGTTTTTTGAGAAAATAATTTTCTTACTAATACGAATTATTTTGATAGGTGGATGTTTGTTACTCAATGACGCCAAATGGGCTAAAGAAATATGAATGAAATTTGGTGCAGCGATAGTTTATAGTCTAGAATAGGCTCCTTAAGCCTATATTCTATTCCAGGAACTACATCAAAACCGTGATCAAAACAGCCTTACGGAAGCTCCGTGTCCTGAACAAGCTGCGGCGATTTTCCTTACCGCTTCACATCAGGTGGTGTTGGGTCAATTGCCGTGCTTCGTATAAAAAGACTATATTTTATCCTACTTACTTGCGTGTGTTCATGTGGAATAGCGCAGACAATGACCTGGGCGAAAGGTAGTAAAGCACTATATAAGGAAAATCTTTTATCAAAATCTGTAATCTTGAGCTACTGCGTAGTTCCTCCCGTATAACGCTGGCTGTCTTAGCCAGCGTTATACGACATGGGAGGGTACAGTACCCACTTGTAGCTTAGAGCGTCTGTAGGGAACAGTAACCGCTTGCCATCGGGAGGGTCGTACGCTTCTACTACTCATGCTTTGCCTACCCTGTAAAACCCACAGAAAAGGTTACATTGACAACATAGCAATCTTCTCCTCCACATAACACAACGATACTACTAATTAATTGTTATTTAGCTGCGACGACATGCTGCGTATCTGTGTATATAGGGTGGTGCCGTCAATACGACAATAAATTAAAACGTGGGCTATATTAGTTTAGACTTTAGAGAAATGATTTGCCACTTTCAAAAACATATTATTCATTTGATAATTTCATGGCATTTCTATGAAATAATGCATCCAATGTAATATTTTTTCATACAAATGTCATGAAATAATCAAATCGACGGGTGCAAAGTAAATAAAGTTAACTACAAATTCACATTTATCTTTTTATTGCATTTTCGTACTTATCAAACAAGACGCCACAACCTGACATATTTTGTTTTTCAGATTTATCTTTATTTCAATCAATTTATTTCAATTAATTATCAAGAAATTAGCTTAGCTAACATAATGTACAAATAATTTAGAGTATAAATACATTATGATAAAATTTTAAGAATTATTGGTCCACTCATTAAGAAAATAACATACTTTTTCGATCTTTTCGCTCTCCTGTAAAGTTGCTATTTTGCAGATGTCTCTTTTTACTTTGTACCCGTCGATAATGAGTAAGATGTTCTTAGCTATAATTTATGAAGATCAGCTCAGGCGTTTGATGACATAACGGGTTTTACTAACTTTTACACATCCAATTGATTTGAAATTTGGTTTACTGTTAATATAATTTTTTGTTAATATATTTAATATAATTTTTGCTAAAGAATGCTTCGAGCGTTATTTTTTTATGACGAATTAACTGTTGTAATGAGTGTACAGTCGACAGCACATCAAGCGTAACAGTTTGACCTTGAGACCACTCTTATTCCGTTTGAAATAGAGGGGTTTTCGTAATGCAACTGTAACACTTGATGTGCTGTCGTCTGTACAAAGACCCGTTTATTGTTAGTTTATACTTGAGCCACATTAAATAAATAACAGTGTTTTTGACATTTTATTTTGGTTGAAGTATAAGGGCATTGTGACATCTGTCGCTGATTTATACAATTAAATGACAAACAAGTTGACAGCCCATTTAGTGGTAAGCCGTTACCGCCTATAGACACCTGCAATAACAAGGAAAATCATCATGAGGCCTAAGATGAAATGATGAAAAATTTATTTCCATTTTCACTTTACTCTCGCCTAGTGAGTTTACCTCTGAGAGTTTGCCCAAACAAGAATCTGCCATTTAGATAAGTTGCCCTGTCCGCCTAGCATGACCACCGAAACGCGATATGATAAAGCCATTTATCGCTTTGAACTGTCAAAAATCATTGCATATAACCGCCATCTTGAAATTTTATCGGAACTGCAAACATGTATTGTATTTAGACATGTTCGCAGTTTCGATAAAATTTCAAGATGGTGGTTATATCCAATGATTTTTGACAGTTCAAAGCGATAAATGGCTTTATCATATCGCGTTTCGGTGGTCATGCTAGGCGGGCTGGTGCTCTCGAATGTGGCTCTTGTTTAAGTCACGGCCTCATTAAAGACACCCATTAATTTTTCCCAATAGCCGTAGCATAGAGTCATTACCTCATTACATCAATTTCTCCCTGTCATCGCTCACCCACATATCTCCTGTATTCAGTGTATCACTCCCCTACAGGTCACCTGGATATTCACACGTGGTGCGGGGCGGGTGTTGATGCGGCGCGTTGCTATGGCAACCGGTCACTGGCTTCCCAGAAGAGCAATACACAGTATGCTGTAGTAGTATAATAGACCGCTATCTATATCATCAGTGTGACTGAACGCGCTCTAGAATAGCCTTGCAATAAAAAGCGGAAAGCAATATTCTTGATAAAAGACATGAAAAATTGGTTAGTTCTAATCTCGCTGGAAGATTTCCTAGGCGGGAATCGATTTTGATTGATACTTTAATTGACCTTTGTGTACAGATGGCCTCACATCAAGAGTAACACATCAGTTGGAAAATGACTCTTCTTACAGCGGATCAGGGTACCCGCAAATGTCACTTAATATCAATACTAACATTATAATATTACTGTCGGATATCGGTTATCGCTCCTATGTCCTTCGCAAGGTATCCAAGGTTTTAAGCTATCTTAATACTTTTCATCTAAATCGGTCAGCGGTTTAAGCGTGAAGAGGTGACAGACAGACAGACAGACACACTTTCGCATTTATAATATTAGTATTGGATTAAAACCGAAAGTAACGTTCGTCTGCTGCGTTTTCAACCCCCAAGCCGCTGAACCGATTTTGATGAAAATTGATGACATTGGATGATCACCAAGGTTATTACATCTCTATAGAGATAAAAGATTTATCATCGTAAAAGACCGCAACCAAAAACCAATACCTTTCCGCTATGCAGCAATATATTCCAGGCCTGTAGGGAAAGAAAATGGAGTAGAAAGGTAGTAGATTGATGCAAAACTTTTGGGAGGAATTAAAAACAATATACAGTCGACAGCACATCAAGCTTAACAGTTTGTCCTTGAGACCGTCCTTACTGTGTTCGTAATAGAGGCGGGTTTCGTATGCAACTGTTACACTTGACGTGTAAATTCTGGTAATGACAATAAATTACAACATGGGCTATATCAGTTCATTTTAAATGTTTTGCAACTTTCAAATTAAATAACATTATTGGATGAATTATTTCATAGAAATGTTATGAAATTATCAAACCAATAAAATGTACTTGATAGTTGCAAAAGATTTGAATGAACAAAAATAGCCCATTTTTTAATTTAATTTTGTAAGGTTAATGAAGCGATACGGGGATATATAGGGGATACGGTATCCACGGGTAGAGTAGACGGCATTTAGTAGCACGGTAGAGTACTAACTATACCAAAGTAGACAGCACTGGTAGAGTATAGTACTGGAAGACTACTCGAACCTGCCCGCCTAGCATGACCACCGAAACGCGATATGATAAAGCTATTTATCGCTTTGAATTGTCAAAAATCATTGGATATAACCGCTATCTTCGAATTTTATCGAAACTGCGAACATGTATATATACAATACAAGTTCGCAGTTTCGATAAAATTTCAAAATGGCGGTTATATCCAATGATTTTTGACAGTTCAAAGCGATAAATGGCTTTATCATATCGCGTTTCGGTGGTCATGCTAGGCGGGCTGGATGCTACAAGCTTCTGCGGGTGCTACGGTAACCGGTTACTATCAGGTGGGCCGTACGCTTGCTTGCCATCCTTGTAGTATAAAATGCCATCCTTGTAGTATAAAAAAAATAGTTTAAGAAAACAATCTCCCCTGTTGTGATATTTCTTAAATTATTAAAAAAACCGACGTCAAAACACCATAAAAACATAATTTAAATGAAGTTAGGTACTAAACTCATATAATGGTATTTTTTGAAGTCGGTGCTTCACTTTCTATTGTTTCTGGAAACAGTTTAGCACCAACTCCAAAAATATCGTATGTACCCATAATTATGTATGAGATAAGTACCTACGTTGTTTAATTTTTTTTTATAATTGTGAAGTCAGTTTTTTTTATTAATTTTATTTTAAAATTTAATGTCTGTCTTTATTTTTTAACTACCTCTTTATCTTAAAAACTGCTGGACCTATTTTGATGAAACTTGCACAGTTTCCTAAGTAGTTTTTCATTGAACTAGACTATATCTAGTTCAATACCTACAAAAAATATGATCCGACTTATAGTTCTTGAGATATGTGAGGACAATCATACAAACATAAAAAAATACATTTATGAAATCGGGCACCCATGTTCAAAAGTTAGTATAGACTAACATATACATAATCTGTGCAATTCTCATAATATTAAATACGGGTGGAATTGATATCCTTCTTTTTTGAAGTCGGTTAAAAAAATCTCACAATATAAATAGGATGGATACTCAAACTGAAAAGTACACGTAATTAGTTAATTACGGTGGATAAATGTTATCAAGTCGCGGTTAAGTAATTTGAACTGGGTATGATGTAGAATTCATTTCGATCTCATTTTCCTTGACTACAGGTTAGCGGAAATATAACATAAAAATTGCATAGGTACGCATTATTTAAATTAAATTTCCGCTAACCTGGCCTGCAAATTTCAGTGTCTATAAATAATTTGATTAAAATGAAACTTATCAGTTTCGTAATAATTGTGAGTTTGCGTTATCTGAGTTTTATAAGGTTTTATTACCTGAGCATAGTGGTTTTCGCCATTCTTCCAAATGTTTAAACTGAGTAGTCAAATTAATTTATTCTTCCATAATGCAGCAGTGGCAGCCCTAACAGCGTCCTGAATATGATTACAAGTAGACTTGAGTAGTCAAGTCTATTTATGGCAGAGCACAAACTTAATGAATACATCCAAAAATTATAATTGTAATTAGTAATCACTAATATAGCTTTTAAGCGATATTGTTACTATTAACAAAATGAGTGGTACACAAAAATAACTTAAAAAAATAAAAAATAAAAATATAAAATATGTAATAGGTTGGGGAAAAAGTTTCTTCGCATTTTTTAAGAAAATTCAAAACATTTTTTAATATAGTTTATTTACATTTAACTAAAGTATGTAGGTACCATTTTGTTCGATAACTTTTTGCTATCTTGTAGGTAGGGACATGCCATGCATGGACATCCCATTGCTATAGAAATTTTGGGGCTTCTGATCAAAATACCGCGACAAGTGATTTTGGCAGTCCTCTCGTGATGTTAACTTGACACTGCCTAGAGAATTCTGAAGAGAGAGAAACAGGTGAAAATCTGAAGGTGCAAGGTCAGGACTATACGGGGGATGCACCTCCAACACCTCCCAGCCAAACTCTCTTAATTTTTGCTGAGTGGCTAGAGATGTGTGAGGTCTAGCGTTATCATGATGAAAAACCACACCCCTTCGGTTGATTAATTCCGGGCGCTTTCTCTCAACTTCTTGCTTTAATCTCATCAGTTGTTCGCAGTAGAGTTCAGAATCGATGGTCCTGCCTGGTGGTAACAGCTCATAATGAATAATGCCCTTCCAATCCCACCACACACACAGCATCACCTTGTTGCGAGTTAACCCGGGTTTCGCCACAGTCTGTGAAGCCTGACCGGCCTTTGACCACGACCTTTTTCGCACGTTCTTGTCGTACGTGATCCACTTTTCATCACCAGTTATCAGCTTCTTCAAAAATGCTTCGGTTTCATTACGTCGTAATAAAGAATCACAAATGAGTACACGGTTCATTAGGTTTCTTTCAGTGAGATCGTGGGGTACCCAAATATCGAGCTTTTTCGTGTACCCTTTTTTTTTAAATGCGCCAAAACTGTTTTGTGGTCAATTCCCAGTTTTTTAGCTACGTCGTAACTACTTATATGCCGATCTTGCTCCAGTTTTTCAAAAATGGCATCAATTTCATCCGTAATAGGGCGACCAGAGCGACGTGCATCATTGACATCAAAATTTCCGGATTGAAAACGCTTAAACCAAATTTGTGCTACTCTCACAGACACTGCACTAGGTCCATAAACATCGCAAATTTTTTTCGCGGCTTGCGTTGCATTTTTATTTTTTTGTAGTAAAATTTCAAAATGTATCGAATTTCTTCACGAGATTCACTCACTTGACAGTACGCAAAACAAATGAAAAACACACATATTCCTAATTTGAATTTGGAATTATCTTTTTTTAAAATCTTAACTTTAAATGATACCAAAACCAGCCAGATACAAATAGTACAGCCAAAGAGATTTTATTACAAGTTCATACATACAATAATGCGAAAAGACTTTTTCCCCAACCTAATATATAAAAAATCTTAATTTATTTCGAGCACTCTGTATAAGATATGGTATCAAAAGTATATCTAATATATAAAATTCTCGTGACACAAATTTAGTTACCATACTCCTCAGAAGCGGCTGGACCGATTTTCTTGAAATTTTATATGTATAGGTATATTCAGTAGGTCTGAGAATCGGCTACTATCTATTTTATTTTTATTATTTGGACATTTTTTATGGCAAAACAACGTTTGCGGGGTCAGCTAGTATTTATATATATAAGGTGTTGAGGATTAACCTCTTCCTCTTTGATATAATACGGCTCGCACTTGGCGGGCGTTGCTAGGTTACCTGTTTTTTGATATTGTTGTTCGTTACGTATTATTTTACAATAAAATCTAATTCATTCCGAACCATATTATTATTACTTTAATCAGCATTTATACAGTCCACTTATTAGTCACCAACATAAGGTATTATTGAACATATTAAATAACTGTTTGTATTTTCAATGTATAATGCTAGCGTAGTCAATTTATGTGTGGTATAACTGTAGTGTGTTGTACGATTTGCAATAGTACAATTTTTATAGGGTTGTCCCGATCAAGATAATGTTTGTATTAATTTTATCGGAAAATAAAAGTGGTCTGAAAGGTGTCAAACTTTCAGAGTAACTCTTGATAGGGGGGAATACACAACCACCGCCTTAAATTTTATTCCGAATTTTTATAACACGCCGTATATTATACCTTTATTGTATTTAAAGCATTTATATGTGCAAACCATCAGGCGAGTTTAGTTTATTAAAATAAAATTCAATTTTATCTACGGAGCTTAAGGAAAAATAATCAGTAAAAGTTTTCGTTAAAATATCGTGTTTTCTCTGTTAGTTAGCTGTTTTGGGAGTTGTCAACGGATGACGTATAGCACTGAATTAATTACCTATTTTAGTTAATGTTCAGAAAGTATAGGTACGTGTTTGTACTACCTACCTACCTGATGAAATATGGCCGGCGACGGACGGGGTACTGAATTGTTATTTTTATGTAAATGAAAGGCTGTAAGGAGTTTTTTTTTGTGTAAATTAATGAGGTTGGGATATTTTGGGGCCTTGTTAATAGATGGAATAAACCTAGTTAAGTAAAAAACAAACAGTAAGGATACTTTGAATTGATTTAAAGTCCAATGAGAAACGAATAGTGTAGGTATTCGTCATCATTTTAGTAAATGGCTCTAGTCTTAATCCTTTTATAATAGAGGCGAGTTTCGTAGTGGAACTGTTTACTAGACGTGCTGTCGTCTGTAGGTAGATCTCATTTTCAATACGGATAGAAAGGTAAAGTTAATTTTCATATTTTTATTTATACCACTAAGGTGGCAATCAAGCATACGGCCCACCTGATGGTAAGCGGTTACCGTAGCCTATGGACGCTTGCAACACCAGGGGTATCACTTACGCGTTGCCGACCCTGTAAAAACCTTTTCACGCCTTTGTAATGAGAAGCTTTAAATTGAAAATTTTTAGAAAAGTGATTTTTTAATCAGATATAGGAAGCACTTTTTGCATGCCTTTTTTATTGCCGATAAATTCTATTAAATATTTGTTAACTTCAAGAGTTGAAGTCACTTTTCTAAATATTATGAAAAATTCAGTTAATACTTATGTCAAACCGCAATATTATTATACTTAGTTTCCAGTTTAATTTAGAATGACGTAAAAACCAACATATTTTTTTTAGCTAAATATTAGACCTGTATAAATCATACCACAATAGACACCTGTAAATAAGGGTGCACAAATCAAGGGTCGTTTCCAACATCCAAAAAGCCATATGCTCGCAATTGTCAAACCATGACGACCCCCTTGCGTGGCGAATCACGCGGAAAAGTCACCCACACCCCATGTTATAGTTAATATAAATATTTCATTGTGATTTTCAATATTTTGATTAGCTATCGGTACCTATCAGCGAGGAGCTCGGTGGCGTTTCGATTATAAAAACAAAGCAACTCGCCATGGTCGGTCCAGGGATGGGTTAATCTAATTTATAATCAGGAGCTCCGTGCTTTGGAAAGCACGTTAAGCCGTTGGTCCCGGTTGTTACTGCAACCACTTTAACCCACCAACCCGCATTGGGCTAGCGTGGTGGTGTTATGGCCCAAGCCCCTCATGTGTTTCTCCCATGTAGGAAGGCCTGTGCCCAGCAGTGGGACGTATATAGGCTGACGATGACGATGATGATGATAAAAGTAAAAGCACCTTTTACGGTTACGGCGATAGCTTTGAAAACAGCTTCAAATTGCGGCCGAATTTTTATTTTTGTTTTATTCTCGTTTGTGTACCTTTTACAACAAAATGGAATTCACTCATCCAAAATATCTTATGGCCTACACACACGACGTTTTTCAAACGCGAAGATCACGTCTAAGAGAATTAAACACTAAAATAAAAATACCGCCGTAATCGGTGGATTTGTCTTAAGAGCCGCACAGCTTCTCATACTAACTTTCCAGTCGAAAATATTGTTAATGAACAAACCGATTCTAAAAAAAAATGCCATGCATAAGCAGACAGGCTAGTCTAAAAAGGAATAAGCATAAGCAGACAGGCTAGTCTAAAAAGGAATCAAAAGCTTTTTCGTACAAGTCTAATAATAAAGAAATTATTGGCGATATTTGGTTTGTATGAAAAGCTAAAGATTAATCTTACTCAACTATAAGACTGTTTTTCAAAAAATCCTCTGAAAACTATTTAGACCAGCCTAAATTGCTTATGCATGTCTTATTAGGTTCGCTTTTTCCAAAATTTTCGATTTCAAGTTTGCATGAAAAACCGTGCGGCGTAAACCCCTTATCATGTAGGGTAAAGTGGGTTAAACATGAACGCAGATAAGTCCGAACAAGGCTATTTGTTATTATGATGAAAAGGGAGAAAAACCCATGACTTGATTTTGACCATTGGGTCTCCCTCTCAGCCAGCAGAAAGAGTCTTACCCTTACGTATCTATAATGATGTGCAGACTTGTTCAAATTTATCCTGGGGCTGAATTTTTTTAAAAAAAAAAAACTAGTTGACTAACAAGCTGAGGGCCCACCTGGTTGTAAGTGACTACCGTCGCCTATATACACCTGCAATAACAAGGAAAACATCACTTGATATAACAGGTGCGTTGTCATCCTGAGACCTAAGGTGGAATGCCGTCCATGCCCAGTAATTACACTGGCTACCTTTTCCTTCAATCCGAAACACAGCGAACTGTTTAACGCCTGAAATAAGAAAGGCGGTGGTACCTTCCCAGACGACCCTACATACGGGTCTATCACTTAGAATTACCGCACTCTTCCCGTAATTTATATTTGTACTTTTAAATATATTTTTTTCATTACTTAAATGTACACATAAAGCTTGTTTGCCTTCCTTGATCTTGTATAATGACAAACTATCTTAAAAATTAAGTGTTCCTTAACTGTACATCACTTTACCCACGGACACTGGGCCTAAATTTTTTTTATTTTATTTTGTTTCCTACATCCTACAAAAAACACAAAGACAGTTCACGTCATCGTCACCATAGCGACTGTATCCCCTGTGCGCACAGGGAAGGGTTCCGCACAGGAAATGAGGTTTTATCCCCCTGCCCCGGAAGCGGCTATCGGACAGGTATCTGGTTTTAATTATATGAGCGAGTTTCGCCTTACCGCGGGCGAAATAATACACTAACAAATTGATTAAATAAAAGAAATCTTGTTGGTTTGAGACTAGAAAATTTATAACCGCCTCTGTGTTCTAGTGGTTGAGACCACATACCTCAGATCCTCAGGTCCGGGGTTCGATTCCTGTGTGGATAGAAATTTTGTGTTAGGTTTGGTTGGTGGTAGAGCTCTTCTAAGTCCGCATGGCTAGCTACCATCTTACCTAAGCCTGCCTCCATTGCAATAATGTTAGCAGAATTGTTGTGTTTCTTAGGCAGTTAGAGGTAAGATAGCCAGTTCCTCTGTGGATGAGAAATCCGAGTGTAGTTCGCTTCCATCTTCAGTCTTATCATCGCTTTCCATCAGGTGAGGTGAAGGCCAAGTTAGTTCTGCTGCACTTGATCACGAATCTAATATTTATTTATACATTACTATCAATATTTCTTTGGGCTAGATAATAGGTGTGAGTATAGGAATATAATTTAACTATAACTTTTACTTAATTTGGGCTAAATAATTAGCGTGACTAAGTATAAGAATATTCATTAGTCATCAGTAGCAAACGTTGTTTTGCCATAAAAAAAAATGTCCAAAAAAAAATAGATAGTAGCGGATTCTCAGACCTACTGAATATACATATGAAATTTCATGAAAATCGGTCAAGCCGTTTCGGAGGAGTCTGGTAACTAAATTTGTGACACGAGAATTTTATATATAAGACTAGCTAAACCCGCAAACGTTGTATTGCCGAAAAAAAAAATTGTAAAAAAAATAGATAGTAGCCGATTCTCAGACCTACCGAATATATATGCGAAATTTCATGAAAATCGGTCAAGCCGTTTCGGAGGAGTATGGTAACTAAAACTGTGAGTTGAGAATTTAATATTTAAGATTTTTAAAGATCACAATCTCATGGTTATGACGGTGCTGGCTGAACATTACGTCTTATTATTTATAATAGAATAGTATAAACAAATCATTATCAACTTAACATATTTAATATGCGTAATTCTACACATATCTCATATCCAATTACATAAATCGTCATCAATGTAAACATTTGTGTAGCTTAAATATTATCAGTCGACCAATCGTATCGACTTTGTTTTGATACCGACTCGTGCGCAAGATATAACACAGCCAATGAAAGAATAAATGTTTCTGTTTCTTTTCAATAACATTATTGTAGGTATAAAATGTATGACTGTTAATACTTGGATTACATATTCTTAAATAGGCGCTTCTCTCCCATCCCTCCACGACACGACTTACCTGAGCCGTAGTCCGAACCTATAGAGGCACCCTCAGGTTTGCGCTCCTTCGTGGCTCGAGCGCACTGTACCTATACTCTAAGCGTCAGCGGAGGTGATGTCTGATGATTAGAAATTCTCTAGAGGCGTTAAGGCTTCGGGACTCACCAAGGTTCTCGCCTTTTTTAAACCCCGGTTACGCTGTCAAAATCATCTGCGTTCAACAGCAAAAGTCGTTCGAAAAAAAAACACTTTGCCGGAATTATCTCGCGTTAAAATGAATAAAATTGTATTAAAATTGTAGTAAAATGAATTAAAATAATTTCAAGTAATGTTTGCAATCAGTGTTAATATTCAAAAATTAATTTTAATTAATGTTTACAATTCAAATCAAATCAAAATTGTTTATTGTTTCATGTGGTAATTATTATCAATATTCTGTTAAATCACTAGCATTAGGCATGTAAGTAAAACCGTGTATATACTAACTACTATGGATCCAATTGTGGTCTGAAACAAAGATTTATTATTATTATTATTAAAACAAAATCAGCAATATTCAGAAAAAAAAGGCGGAATTGCCTCCGAACGATAGATGCTCGCGCGCCGGGACTCTTCAAAGTTGGAATCACCATCTCGTTGTGTAAAATATATAAATTGGAGGTTCCCAGACTTTTTTGCTCATAGAACACATTCAAAATTTAACTGGCTGCGATGGTATGATATTCCCAAAACTCGACAAAATAGTGTTTTTTTTTTTAAAAAGTGACCTGAAAGGTGTGAAAGTTTGCAAGGAACACAACAACCCCTTACATTTCATTGAGGATTTTTGTAACTTACGGTATAAGTAATCTTCACCAGAGTCCATTGAGAAAGCTGTGCTGGGAGCAGATTCCTCAACGAACTCTGTTTTGAGGGGCTTCTCTCAAGGCGTTAACATATAACGCTACCTTTACATAGTTGACAACGCGTAATTACAATCATCACTTAACCCTTTCAAAATCACATTTATGACATAATGTAATTGGCTGTCGTTTTTTGTTAAATTGTTAGTAGCAAAGGTAATAATCGATCGATAAATGGCGATAGTGATCACGTATCGCGGCGGGCGCACGCGTGATGCAACCGTCACGAATGCAGTTGTTTCACGCGATCGCCGCCGAAATGGACATTCATATTCCACTCACGCCCTTCCGATGTTTTCAATACAGTTACTATTTTAACGATTCACTGGTGAAAGGAGTTCCTATACGTCTATGGTTGTTTTTAAATCTCCTTATCGGGAAGGCAAAGGGTGACTCTTTAAACTGTGGTGCCGGTGGCAGTCCTCAGTTACTCAGTATCTCTTTTCATATTCAAGAAGGTTTGCAATCAAGTACAAGGTCCGCCTGATGTTAGCGATTTCCCACCGTAGTCTTTAAGTCTTTGTCACACTGTAGTACGAATTACTCACGAGTTGCCTACGCCGTGTAGAAAAATATAAGAAACCGTTATGTTGACAGCCCCTGTCCTGTCCGTGCTCCCAATATGACGCTCCCTCGATGAGCTCAGGTGACCCTATTCACCGCAAAAACACAACACTATATCGAACCTACCGTTATTTGATTGCAAAATACTGTAGAGTGCTTCTCGTTACATTAAAGTTCGAGTGGAAAAACCTATGAGGGGCACTCATAGGTTTTCCCACACGAATTCTCGGCTTTCTAGGAATTCAGCATTCCTAATATTTTTATTTCGAAATCTTGTTGGAGTGGTAGAAAACTGACATCTCTTTAATATTCTCTTTCACTTTCTACAGTACGTACGTAGTCGATTTTGTCTTAATTTTTAAGTATTTTATAGAAATAATCATTACAGAATAATGTTCGGTAAATATCTCTTAACAACTTTACTCTCCTGGTACTTCATTTCTAGTAACTACCTATCTTCACTATATCTCTCCATCTTTTCAATTGGTCTAAATCGGTTTTCTTCCGTCGACAGTTGGCTGGTTAAGGTAAGTACACACTGTCTGCTAGAACAAAGGTCAATAGGCCCTATTCCGAAATGTTCATGATGTTTGTATGATGATGAGTAAGAATAGAGGAAATGGGATTTGACTTATACCATATCGACTTTCGAGCCTAAATGACAAATCCCTTACATTTTTCCATTTAGCGTCAGTCAAAAGGCGTATTGTCTAGGGCGGCTGATCAATTGAACGGTGAAGGGACTGAACACTAGAGATAAAATAATAAAGTAAGTTTTATTAAAAACTAAACTAATTCTATTCGTGGTTAGGTAAAAATAGCTGTCGGTAGTTATGATCTTAAATAAACATAATCATGATGACCCTCGATGTAAATCGTATTTCGAGCTAAACCGTGATATTTATTTACAGTGATAAATTAAAATAATTCCCTTTAAAATAACGGTCAGTTGTACTTCAACTGTCTTGAGGAGAAAGGGAGTTTGGTCGCGTGCGCGGGCGCAGGGGTCGTGACCATAACTTTAAATATTGTAGAACTGGCACTGGGTAAATGGATTAAGCATTTAAATGTAAAGGAAAAACGGTGTAATGTATAAACCACGAAACAGCTGGAGCAAAATTAATTACGTAGTAGAACTTTTGTGTACTTAGAAAATACCTTTTTTTACGAAAATGAGCATGCATCATCCGATGGAAGCGCTCTTCGCTGCCCTTGATCATGAACAGTAAAAGTAATTCCAAAATTTTATAGGAGGCATAAAGTTTACTGAGCAGCTGTCGTGTATTGCCAACAAGGAGTGAGGGTAAAACTTCAATTTGTGGCAAGTTGGTGGTGGAGCTCATAGTGGCTGAAATTAACTAAATAATTTTCCAATTTTTAATGAAAAATGCTGTAAAAACGCAGAGAGATGACACATACCTACATAACCCTAGTGGACCTAGCTGCTTACAAAGCACCTGATTGACGATTCGAGTCACTTGTCACTGGACGCGGTCAAAGGGAAGAAGCTCGACCTGGGGGTACCCAGAGACCGGTATTGTGTGATATGACCCGTGCCTTGAAAAGTTAAAGGCCGTGGGATGAGATGGTTACTAATAATATTCTTTATTTTCTATTGCTATTGCTTTAAATACAGTCTGTTTGATAGTGTTCTTATTTAACTAAGTTTTTTTAATAAGATGTCAATATTTTATATTGTTTTGAAAAATATGGGCAGTTTTTCTACACCAACGAACTGAATTAAATCAGATTGTTCGAAATAAGATTTCAAACTTTCACGTTGCATTACATTTACAACTAATTAGCACTATTTTTTTCAGGTTTTAACGCGAACACACGTTAGAGTCAGTGCTAAGTCACGATCTTGGATAATTTAATTTTTTGCCCAAAAGATCCTGATTCAACGTGTTCATCAAGACCATTTAATAGCTTTAATTACACAGAAAAAAATGTGATAAATAAATTTAA
This sequence comes from Nymphula nitidulata, assembly GCA_947347705.1. Lineage (NCBI taxonomy): Eukaryota > Metazoa > Arthropoda > Insecta > Lepidoptera > Crambidae > Nymphula > Nymphula nitidulata. Next base: position 8,438,252 of record OX374639.1, read on the forward strand.
AAGTCGGGGCCGTCAACTTGTTTGTCATCTAGTAGTTTATATAAAAAAAATAGTACCCGTGTAAACTTCTGGAACTTCTTAACTCTATACAGGCAGGTGCGCGTCACCTTTGAGAAAAAATGGCGGCGGACGACCCTTTCACGTGTCACGATCAGCGCTATCGGGTACCAAGTTAATTGTGAACGAATAACGCTTACATAACCTGCCTATTGTTTTCTTGAATATTGAATTATTTAACAATATTATCTGAATAGATTTCTCGCTGGTTCTTCTCAGTAAGGACTCTCCCGAATTTCCTAGCTAGAGTTAGAACCGCGCTTTCGCCTTGGAGCTATCGCGTCTAAATGTAGTTCATGTCCTTTCTCAGGATACAATCTATGTTTGTACAAAATTTCATACTAAATAAATCGGTTCAGCTGTTTCAGTGAAAACGTAGCAGACAGGCAATAGAGCAGAGTAGAGATTTCCTTTCCCATTTATAATATAAGTATGAATACTTAATATATATTATTTTAATTCAAATGGTTTGATTATAAAAAACAATTATTAATGAGGAAAAGCAAAGACTCCGTAATGTCCAATCTAAAAAATAAGGTCCCACCAATTTACACTATGTTATGTTATAACTATGTTATAGTACCTATCGTTATGCCGGAGTGAAACAAAAGAAACGGCAGTATTAAAATGATCTGTGAGATTGATTTTAGCTTGATTTATTATCTTATTATGTATGCTGCTTTGTGAAGTAGGTACTTAAAATCTTAAAAATAAAAAACTTTTTGGAGAATACGCCAAAAGTTAGTCATTTACGATTTTATGCGCATAAAGTTGCTATAAAACGGTAGCTTTGGCGCCATGTACATGACAAACTAAACTAGACATATACTCCACAATCAAATACAACTAAAATGCAAGTAAAAATTAAGAAGGATAATCTATTCAGCACGAATAAAACAGATCAATGAGCATTATAATTCAGAACATCAAAAACTGGAGCTATTCATAATATACGATAAAAATCCGAGGTGTCGAGTCCCTTCGCGTGACACTTCTAAGTACAGAAACGTACTAAGGATTACAAAGAACCTGAAAATGTATAAAAATTAGTTCTAGGCCCGCAGCAATATTTAAAACTTTTTAAAGTACTCATAAGTGCATTTTGCTTAATTTTAAATTGACATTCGAAAAAAAATAATAGCTAATCATTGATTGTGCAACCATAATGTAGTAAAACTTACTTAGACATTTACGCAGATCAATAATAATAATAATAATAATAAGTTCGAATAGTACGAAAGTTCATGCAAATAGACGTAAATGAAATAGCTCCTCACAATACACCATCTTCAACATAAATACATCACACGCTACACTTACTTGGTACAAGCCCGTAAGTGTAGCTTATACCAGCTTACAGCTGAGAATTTAAAATACCCATAATAATAATATTCATACACTCACACCTATTATCTAGCCCAAAGTAAGCATCAATAAGAGCTTGTGTTGTGGATTCAGATAACGAATAAATATTAATAATAATATGTATATAAATATTAGGAAATATACTAAATAAACATACAAACATCCATGACTCGTGCACAAATGCTCGTATTCATCATACAAACATTTGCCCCTACCGGGATTCGAACCCGGGACCTCTTGATCGAGCAGCCCGTATAGCAAGGGGTACAGACCACTCCAACCGGTCGTCGACTAGATATAAAGATATGATTATAAACTTTATACTTATATTTAAATATAAATATAAAGATATGATTATAGACCCTCGCACATTGCTATGGGTAGAGTAGAGAACGACGTCTTACTCCTATAAAATTACCAACTACTAACTTGTATAACAGATAAATCATTATAGATAATGTTATATTAAAACATCGGAAAACAATGAAAATAATGTGTTTATTTGCTAATCTCACAATCCATCACTTGATGACAATCATTCTGACAGCCGCGATGCCTCTTTGACTATAAAAGTATTCAGTAGCTTAAAAGAGTGTTTATACAACATCACCCCCCACGAGGTTTAAAAGCCGAATCGATCGGGGGGCCTGCGCTGTCTGTCGGAGCGGCGAGGGCCAGCCGCATCAGGCGCGGCGTGCGCTGGCGGTGTAGGCGCGGGCGCGGTCAGTTCCAGCCGTGACGGCCCAGGCTGCGGATCTGATTGAAACTGCTGGGTTCGCTGGTGGTCGCAAAATAATTGGACTCCGTGTTCACCTCTTCCCTCCGGCACGACTGGATGTTTCAAATAGTGACTAAAGTTATGTGGCGTAACTGTCATATCATCACTCGACCCGCGTAGTTGTGGTGTGACATTATTTTTTACCATCCGAGGCCTTAGCTGGTCTGTATGTTTCCGTTTAAGACTTCCGTCGTTCATTCGCACTATATAAGAGTACACGCCGGTTCGCCTCTCTACTACGCCGGGGTCAGAACCCTTATTAGTGGGACGGTCCACCCACACTTCGTCCAGCGGAGCGTATTCCTTTGCTACTTGTTGCCTTGTAGTTGGTCTTAGCTCCTGGGTTAAACGTGACTTTTCTAATCTCTCACTTGCATTGGGCTTCAGTAGGTCGAAAGTGGTTCGCATGGGTCTTCCGAAAAGCATTTCAAACGGAGAACGATTGGTAGAGCTCCGAGGAGTGTTACGGTAAGCGTTAAGGAACTTATGGAGGCGTTCAAACAGTTCAATGTTTTTGCTTGCGGCAGACATGTGTTCTTTAAAAGTTCGAACAGCGCGTTCAGCCAATCCGTTTGTCCGAGGATGGTACGGCGTCGTCCTAATGTGAGTTACCCCGGTTTCCTTGCAAAAAGCATTAAACTCCTCTGCCAAAAACTGTGGACCATTGTCCGAGACGATGTATCGCGGGATGCCGAAAGTTGAGAAAACTGCTCTCAATTTTGAGACTGTCGCTCTGGCTGTAGTTGTTTTCATTGGATGAATTTCAAGCCATTTAGTGTAAGCGTCCACAATAACAAGCCAGGTATAACCGTAAAAGGGGCCGGCAAAATCCACGTGGAGCCTGTGCCACGGTTCAGGGGGTACTCCCCATGAATACACGGGTGCATGAGAAGTGTTTTGGCGTGACTGTTGGCATAAGGTACACTGTTTCGAAAATTCAATAATGTCATTATCTATCTTCGGCCAGTAAACATGCAACCGTGCCTGTGACTGCATTGCGTTGATCCCATTGTGACCGTCATGAAGCATTTCCAGTATATGTCCCCGCAGAGATTTTGGTATACACAATCTACCGTTCCAGAGGACTATTCCATCTTCATACGACAGCTCGTTCCTCTTTTCGTAGTAATTTTTCAACTCATCTTCCAAATTGTTTTTTACGGGCCAGTGTGATGTTAAGTAGTTCTTCACTATGCTCAAAGTTTCATCCCTTAGAGTTTGTTGCCTAAGGTTTTGTCTGGTTACGGGGAAGTTGCTCAGTCGAAGATGTAGCAAATGTGCAAATTTAGGTAGTCCTGTCCGTTCTTCTAGCGTCGTTTCGGTTCCAGGCAGTGGTAATCGGGAAAGTGCGTCGGCCGGTGTATTTTCCTTGGCGGCGTGATAAGCAATTGTATAATCATAACTGTTCAAGATCATAGCCCATCGAAGTAAGCGATTACTTGCGACCTTTGGTGTCTCTCTGCTGGGGCTAAAAATCCTTTCAAGTGGTTTATGATCGCTAAGTAACGTAAATTTCCGACCATACAAATATTGATGGAACTTAGTTGTTGCGTAAACCAGTCCTAAAGCCTCTTTGTCGATTGTTGAATAACGACGTTCCGTGTCCGTTAATGTTCTCGACGAATAAGCAATGGGTCTCATGACTTCGCCCGTTTTATGAAATAGTACTGCTCCAACACCTTTATCCGAAGCATCACTACTTAAATACAGAGGAAGGCGTTCATCGTAGTGTGCCAAGGTGTCTTTCGATGTTAAAATGTTCTTCAAATTATCGATCACCTCAGTGTCTTCGAGAGACCAGTTCCACGTTTGGCCCTTTTTCAGATGTCGGTAGAGTGGGGCACAACGTCCATGCAAGTTATGTATGAAGCGACCATAATAAGTAATAGATCCTAAAAATGATCTTAGTTCCGAAACGTTGGTAGGAATAGGCATTTCCTTAATCGCTTTAATTCGTTCATCAGTAGGATGTAGACCGCGTTCGTCTACTTTGTGGCCGAGGAATGTAACACTTTCCTGAAACCATAAACATTTAGCGGGTTGACTCTTGACACCTGCTGATTGGAGTTTATGTAATACCGCTCTTACTCGTCGTAAGTGTTCATCCAAACTGCTAGCCGTGATCAAAATGTCATCCAAATAACAAACTACGCCTTCGAGCCCACTCAGTATATGGTGCATCGTTTTCTGGAAAATCGATGGAGCAAATGATATACCAAAAGGCAAACGCTTATAGCGAAAATATCCCTTATGCGTACTAATCGTTAAATACTTTCTTGAGTCAGGGTGGATCAAGAGTTGAAGGTATGCGTCTTTCAGGTCTATCTTTGTAAATAGTTTGCCCCCAGCCAAATTAGCTGTTACCTCTTCAAACCTGGGTAAAGGGTAGTCGTCAATCTGGACATGTGAGTTGATGGTGACTTTGAAATCAGCACAAATACGAACGTTGCCGTTGGATTTAATCGCTATAACGATTGGTGAGGCCCATTCTATTGGAGTTTCCATCGTGTCGACTGGCTCAATAACTCCCTCTTGAACTAATCGTTGGAGCTCATTGTTGACTTGTTCACGTAATGCGAGTGGAACTGGGCGTGGGCGGAAAGCCTTCGGTTGGACGTCGTTCGAAATGTGTATTTTAGCCTCATGTCCTTTAAGAGTTCCCAACTTCCCGTCAAATAAATCGGCATATTCATTTAATAATTTCTTAACTTCAATATCAAAATTAGTAACGTTCTGGTTAACTTCGCATCGTTTAATGTTACAGAGTTTTGCACCTTCAGGCATTGGTATATTAAAGTGCATACACCAGTCTAGTCCAAATAGTGGCATGTCATCATGTTCCGTTACGTACGCTACTAAGTTTTTAACAGTACTAAAAGCTTTAACTGTCAGTTCACATGTTCCCAGTGTCTTGATTTTTACGTCTGTATATGCAACCAGTTGCTTGCACTTTTTCAATTTCGGGCGGCCTATGGTTTTCCATAGTGTTTTCCCTATTACAGTATGTACAGCTCCCGGGTCAAAAAGCATTTCAACACTTATGTTGTTTAGTTCTGTCGGAATTAAAACTTTCGTAACCGGATAACTTTGTGATTTAACCGGAAAGGTATTGCCACTGCTGTCACTATCATCTTTCTCGTTATCATTATGTTCGTGTGTTACAAGTCTTGTTTTGAAGTGCTCAATCTTAGCTTTCCCACTAGTAATGCAGACTTTGGCGAAATGGTTTTCTTTTCCACAGGCTCTGCAGGTCTGCCCCTTAGCTGGACAAATATCTCTGTTGTGGGGTCCGAGACCACAGAACATACAAGCTTTGTTTATTGCATTCTGGTGAAATCTGCTGCTAGTTGGTGTTTTATTTTTTTTGTGTTGTACTTGTATGACTTTGTTTACAGTTACATCGGCATCGTGTTGGGTGTTTTGGGTAATTCGTTGGCTTTGTATTAAGGCTTGTTCAAGTTTAACCGCTGTACTAACCACATCAGATAGTTTGGCGGAGTTAGTGGGATGTTCTTTTATCAACTCCTGTTGCCAGTGAGAATTGTTAATGCCTATTACCAGCTGGTCTCGAAGGCGCTCGTCTAAATTATTTCCGAAATCGCAATAACCAGCTAAGGAGCGTAGTTGTAGAACAAACTGTGAAATCGTTTCACCTTCATGTCTATATCTTGTTCCGAAAGCAACGCGTTCAGATAAAACATATGTTTTCTTTCCAAAGTACTCGTTAAGTACGGACACTAATTCTTGAAAAGTTTTCGTTGTTACGTCTGCGGGTCGAAAATAATCCACAAGAACTTTAAAAACGGCCGATCCGACCCTGGAGAGTAGTAAGTTTTTACGTTTTTGTTCACTTTCATCTGTTAACAAACCATGTAGAGAGAGTTCGATACGAAATCGTTGTATATAGTAGTCCCACTCTTCGGTACTAGGGTTAAAAGTATCAAAAATAAACTTTTCGGTCGACATCTCGTCGCCAAACAGATGTTATATTAAAACATCGGAAAACAATGAAAATAATGTGTTTATTTGCTAATCTCACAATCCATCACTTGATGACAATCATTCTGACAGCCGCGATGCCTCTTTGACTATAAAAGTATTCAGTAGCTTAAAAGAGTGTTTATACAACAGATAACTCTTTCAGTTTTGTATTTTAATTTATTTTGTCACTAAGTTACTCTTGGAAATTATAATAGCGTTTGTGTATCAAAATGTCTTTTAAGCATTTCCTGGAATGAACCCGTAGCACAGAGTAGCTATCCGGATTGTTACAGGTCGCGAGATAATAAATAAAACAGCCTTAAACATTTTCATAAAAGGGATCAAGTCACTATTTGAAATCGCCACGTTCATACTAGACAATGTTAATGTCTGGTTAAAAAACAAAATATTAAAGAAATTATAAAATAAAACTACCGAAAAGAAACAGGTAAGGCAATGAACGCCAATATTAATATGATACCTACTGTGTAAAATTCAAACATGGGTTCAAATATTTAAATAAACGCTAGAGCTAATTAATACCTATTTTATAATTTATTAGCGATAGACGCTACTCCATGCTATCAATCTCCAAGTTCGTCCCTGTGCACCGATTCTAAAAAATAACAACCACTTATATACTAATGCTTTCTGAAAGCTTTGGGACGATAAACTTTCTTTATACGACACTTTGGCTTAGTAGCTACTATTCTGTTGGTACTAAAAACTTTGGCTCTTAAAACTACGAGGTCACAATTGTATCCTGAATATAGAAGATGCTACAAAAATACCCGTGAAGCGGAAAGGGTGTTTAAGGGTTCCTTGTGTAGTTTTCATTGACAATAATGATGACAATCTTAGTATACCACTTGGGGCTTCTGTTTTATCAACGTTTTTTATTTCTCGAGTGTCGAAAAATGGCGTAATAGTACAATATGAAATATAAGTGCGGTAAGTTGAAAATTACAGCCGAGGCGATATTACAAAAAAGCAGAGGCTGTAATTTTATCAAAGCGCACGAATGTCATACCACGTTTTATAACATATTTGCGAGGAAATAAATAAAACTCGGACTTTCGAAACTTTTTTCGAACGAATAAATCTTTAATCACTTGTCAAAGCAGTTATAAAAATTTAAACGATTTTTTAGCATTGAATAGTAGCACCACAATGAGCTAGACTTATATTTTTGAGAAAGTTCCATGAAATAGACTAAAACACACTTTCTGAAATTGAATTTGCATCATTGCTTGTTTTACAAATTTTGATACGCTTGTAAGTATGTATCGGTCGATTTTTCGGGCAAGAGGCTTAGAGTAGCCTTTTTCGCTACCTCTGAGACTTCTGGCAATTTTTACTTGTTCACAAATTAGCGATGCGCGCGCATCAGCGCTTTTTTAAGGCAAAGGCACAAAAAACAGCCAGTTATATTACTTATAAAGTAAATTAATGTTTTTGTGTTTTTGTTACAGATAAATGGTTGTAATTTATTGATAAAATTAATTTAATTAAAGAATTAAATGTTTATTTATTATAGTTTGTCTCCCAAAGTTAATTTTATAGAAACTCTTTGCTAAGATTTAAAAAAAGTACCGTTCGTTTTTAGACGAAGCCACAGATTAATTACAATGAATCTTGATAAACCGTAATGAGATACATTACGATATTGAAATTGGTGAAATAAGAGACCCTTTACGAGCAAATGTGTCATAAAATGTAAAAACAAATGGCCAATAGATGGCTTTAAAGCCAACTCCAGAATTCTCGAGTTCCTGTCAATTTTTTCTCGTTCTCGAGTTCAAGAAAGCTCGTGCAGAAACCCTTATTATAACTTGCCGAAAAATTAATGATTTTTGATAACAAAATAAAATAATCGACAACGAAGCGCAGTTCTATTAACAGTTTATTTACCTTACCATGCGAAATTTACCTTCTAGTATAGAAATCACAGATAAAATTTTAATGACATAATATTATTAACAGCCGATCACTAGAGTTCTAACTAGGCTCTTGTGGTCTCTTATTTCGCGCTCGGAGTGGGACCCAACATCAGGAATCGTGCCAGGTCCTGTAACCCGCGTATTTCTACCCGAGGTTAAAGGGTAGAAACACGTGAGTACTGCGTATGGTTTCGGAAACATTTGAATTATTTCGTTTCAACCATACCCAGTCTACTGTAGAGTAGACATGTACATAAACAACAGACTGATACGTGCTACTAAATTTAGAAACATGTCAGAATCACATTACACACTTAAATTATTTAAATAAATTCTGAAATTCTTACAAAGGGATACAATGCTTAACAAATATTACAGAGACAAAGCAGTTTTTCACTAATCATTATCAGAGATTACACTTTACCCGGAAAAGTTATTCTCTCGGAGCTTTCATCTCGTAACAATGAACAATGGCCAACCTTGACCCCATCGACCTCAAAGATTCATCACGTAACAATAAACTTTATTCTTTACAGATACACTCGTTACGCTTTTTTAACGATTGCTTGCTTGATAAATAATGACATTTACTGACCTCTTTCATACCATTGGCTCGCCCCGTAAAATTAAAAAAAGAAGTCACGTTCGAACTTCGAAGCTTTCGGATAAAATTATCTCTGTTGCGTCTTGAAGCGAGACGATCCTGCGGACATGTCTGGAGGGAGATAGCAGTATGTGAATTGTATACGGAGTGAACTGGACGGCAATATGGACATCTCGGCGGTACATCGGAGCGGCAACGTCGCGTCCACCAATCGCTGGCCGCTCATCTCGGTGTTTGTTTTTCCAATTTGTTTTTGTTTATTTTATTTGAATCCTAAAAGCATGTCGCAGTAGACGCTCGGGTATGAAATTGATTTTGCATTCTAAAAGCGTTCGCTACTGTGCTTTGCAAAAAATACTCTATCTCGGAGCACAGCTCGAGGCAAGATTTTTATGCAAATTTTAGTACTTACATGTTTGTTGCGGATAAAAATGTGTGTAAAAAGGAAAATAACCGTAAAATTTTTGAGAAATCGTTATAATTTTAGAAAATAATTATCGTACTAGCACTTGAAGGATAAGAATGATTTTGTAAATTAATGATGTCGTGAATTAAGTAATTCACATTCAAATTATGCTAAGTTAAAATTAATGTTACATTGATTTTGCAGCCGGCAGCTTACCAACAGAAGAAAACCTATTGTGTCTAGTATATCGCGGAATATTTCTCACATTGAGGACACGTCGTGTCCTGTTTAGTCCTGTACTACCTACCTGCGTAATACGTTGTACTTACCTTAATTTTACAAGCCTGGTAATTTACAAGCCCGTTTACATCAGACGGATCGTAGACATGCATAGTATGCTTGTTCAAACAAAGTACACAGTGCCAGTATTAAAGTAGATCAAACATTCAAGAAATTTACCCTTTGACCTATTTCTAGTGCTCTTAGTATACCGTGACAAAGGAAATATGAAAATTATACAAAAGTAGAGCTTCGTGGGTCTTACAGCGCTATGTAGATAATTATTAAAATGGTCTAAGTTTGGACTAACGAACTGAAAACAACGCACTGCGGTGCCATTTACATTGTGTAACTTGTTGTGATAATTACGAGCCAAAAGAAAGTTTTAGACTCAACTACACGACAATATTTTATGAATAATCGCTAAAGTACATTATTACAGCGGCCAGCAAAAGAGGCATTGATGGCCGAACGTATAAATAATAATAATAATAATAATAATATTTATACACTCACACCTATTATCTAGCCCAAAGTAAGCATCATGAAGAGCTTGTGTTATGGATACTAGATAACGGAGAAATAATGATGATAATATGTATATAAATATTAGAAATATACTAAATAAACATATAAACATCCATGACTCGTAAACAAATGTTCGTACTCATCATACAAACATTTGTTCCTACCGGGATTCGAACCCGGGACCTCTTGACCGAGTAGCCTGGGGTACAGTCCACTCGGCCAGGCGGTCGTCGCCATAAACATTACATACGTAAGTCCATCAATGCCTAATTGAGGCCAAGGCTTATGTAGTACTATTTTCTCAAATAATGCGCGTAAAATGGCGTAAATTAAAACTAAGTTACTACCTAGGCCGAACTTTTTATTTGAAAATAGAGGTATAGAATGTACAATATTTGAAATTTAAAGAGGACTTGTTTTTCAATAAACAGCTTTCTATTTGCAAGCCAGTTCAAAATTTAAATAAAACCTTTGATGGACCTCCTTGGTTGTTTTGGGAGTAAGAGATCGTTCCATTTTTAAATTACACGGCAGATATGAGTTTAGGTAGTAATTTATTTGGCCACTAAAACACGACAGATATGGATTTTCATACAAACTTTTGCCGGCCGCTGCTGTATCTCGAAAAGGGTTGTCAAAATAATACAAAAGTCAATTCCTTAAACATTTTGATCCCTCCATTATTTAATACATAATACAATATACCTAATACAAAAAGTGGGTAATTTATCATAGTTTTATATCTTATTACGAATGGAAAGAAGATTTATAGACAACATTGGCCATCCGCGACTTAGCCCGCGGTGATGTCGGCTATCGCGCCAAAATTGCCTTTATTGTCCTTTTGCTACCTAGTTATGCTTATATGTAGACGCTATGGATACATAGTCTTCAGGAGAAGTTTCTTTTCTCAAATTGGTCATTCTGATATCTAGACTAAAAAAATAGACCAAATTCCAAAGCGGTTCAAAGATTAAGGAGGCAAAACATAACAGGCAGTTTGGTAGACAAACAAGAGTTACTTTCGCATTTAAACTACTTATACTATCTTTTGCCATAAATATTTTCGCAGTGTTTCGGATTGAAGGAAAATGTAGCCAGTGCAATTATTGGGCATGGAAGGCATTTCATCTTATGACTTTCTGTTTTAAAAAAAAGAAATCTTATTTGTATGTTTAGTTTTGATGTGCTCTTCTATAAGGAGTTAAACTTTTACGGAAGTTTCCTCTACTCCTATACCTTGGCCGTATTCATTCGAAGCTTATGTATATTTATCGCATACCTACACATAATAATTGTCATGCTCTCCCCCCTAACAAAAGTACAGATTATTATTCACGGCGCCGCTTCGCATCAAGCCATCTAAATTATTGCAAGAGCAAGTCCAAGCTATCTATCTGTGATCGCTACGCAAGCATACACATTATCTAAATGAATCAGGATCGTTCGACCGTCTAACTATATATCTGTATTCTCTCGTGTAAGTTATTCTGGCATCTGCTACTGCGCAGGTTTCTCACGATTCACATATGTGTGGGTATTGCTCTTGTACCCATGTGAAAGGTTATGAATTCATCCTCTTTGGAACGATATTCAAACCAATTTGAATTTTAAATGTGTGTGTTATACTCCTTTGTTAGGCCTTCTTCAGTTGGTAGTTCGGACCTTCCAGTTTTGTTGTGTTGGTAATTTATTTCATTAGGACAAGGCAGGATACGTGTCCCTCAGTGTCTTCACGGGCCAGTGGCACTGGCGGGAGGAAAAAACACCTAAGTGCCACATCTCCCCCCTCCGCATCTGCGACGTCGAACCATTACAGACGATGGAAGAAACAGGTTGTTATCTTTTTAGCATTTCCGTTTGAATATATTAGTGCGTTGACATTGTTACCTGGTCTTTGTTTGAGATAGGAGCGTGTTGTGATGGAAAATTTAGAGTTGATTCTACTGCAAAACCTTGGCATAAAAATTTTGCAAAGGCTAAAATTCACTAAAATGTTAAATAACATAAAATATGATATAAATATGATAGTTTAGTCTCTAATCTTATGATATTAGAAATTTCGTCATTTTTCCTTATTCGTACTAATTTTACAAATCCTGTCTGTCCTTAGGTTTCGTGGAAGAGACCACTTTTAGCGAAAAGGTATTGTGCGAAGGTTTTCTTATATTTTATTCCGTTGCCTTTACAATTATTCAATTATTATATAAACTTTTTTTATCTAAGTAACTGAATAATATTGCTGAGAATAATATTTATGCCGAACGTTGTTAAATTTCTGTATCACACCTACTAGATTATTTAAAATAAATAAAAGCCAATTATTTAAATATTATCGGTTTTAAAACTACTCTAGATTTAACCAATTACTAATGAACTTCAATATTGAATGTAGATGCATTATCTTCTGTGTAGTAGACATGTTGAAATTAATCGATTTTCAGTGCACTCTTAACACAAATAATTACGTATTTACTGAACAGAAAATAGAATTTCAAGTAAGGAAGAAATATCACTAACATTTCTTCAATACAAAAAGAAACACATTGAAGATGTAACTTATATAAAACAGGACAAAGCGAACGAGTCAAGGTATAATAATGTAGAGCCATGTGAGCAAAATTAAATGTTCCCAGTGATGGTTGGTTATTAAGGGCGACCGTTGGAGCAGACGAGCCACCAGGCAAGATGATGTTACGCTTGGTTGGTCCGGGGTCCGCTTAAGTACAAGTTTATAAAAGCCGTATGTATGTTAAGCTAGTCTTTATTGACATTATGTATCTTCAGAATTAAAATTACCTAGCTAAAAATCAATAAGAGCATAAACATTTTGCATCTTAATCGTAGAAAGTTTTATATCAGCTAGTTACCTATTATTTCGGAAATCGTGACTTATTGGGAAACCAGAGAAAAGCTAATATAATGTGTACCTATATGTAAAGTGCGTCAGTTCCTTCAATGAACAGTTTTCTTGGTTCTTCTTTAATAGCCGTCATCATTACACTTCGTCTAAACTATGTCCAATTCGTACGAATCTTAATCCTATTATTAAAAAAAATTTAACTAATGGATGGATGACTTATTTTCGATGACTTCCTAATTGAACAGCGAACCGTTCTGAGTTTTTAAGTAGGCATATTTTTTATCAATTTAAATTAAACATAATTTCGACAGTACCAAACAAAAAAATATCCAAATCAGCGCAAGAATTTACTATCTTAACTTTCAAGCAGTCATGGACTTTCAGTCTAACTATAACTTAAGATAATTTTATATGCCTTTATCAATAGGAGGTATTTCGTAGGAATAAATCACAAAGCCATTTAATACAGCGATGAATAGAGAAAGAAAACTTTATTTACATGGGAAATCGATTTATTTTCTCACTGATATGAATATTTAACACGTGTAACGTAAGTTTGATTTCTTAAGAAATAAGTTAAAGTACATTAACAGTTTAACCTTGAGACCGCCCTTACTGCGTTAGTCATAGAAGCGGCTTTCGTAGTGCAACTGTTAAACTTGATGTGCTGTCGTCTGTACAATATAAATAAGACTAGGTAAAAGCTTCAGTATCAAAGGGCGAAAAGACTTCAAGGACAGCCGTTGCGCGCCGCGGGCAAGATGAGGTCTCGGTTGGCTGACTTGGGGTCGCAACAGCGATAATACAGTCTACGCGTGTATTGGACCTTTGTAGTCTGGATGGGAATTCTTGTATTTTTTATTTGCTTACTGTCTGGGTGGAAGGTGAGTGTAAAACTCTGAATCTGTGTTCCGAGCGCCGATTTTGATATCAAACTTAACCTAAATGTGATTGCTGTAATGGACTGAATAATTAAAACCTTTTGGGATGCTATGATTTATTAATTTATAAATTAATATTCATAGCAATAACTTTTCTTCGTCTTAGATAAAATAAATAAGTAGCTTTGGTTAATGGTTGAAATGAAACAGAAATTAGAATATTAGAAATACAGGTCAGCGACTCCTCCATCGATAATGAATCAATCGTTTATAAAGAAACTCGCACTAAACCTGGGGCATTACCATCGAATTTATAAGGAACCCGATTTGTCATGTCACAAGAGTTAATTAGTATGCGTTGGTCGTTCGAGTGATCTCTCGATACGCAGAATCCGCATACAATGGGTGCGCGCGCGCAGTGAAATCGGCGCGCTTATTCTGGCTGAAGTATTTACATAGCGTCGTCTTTAGACTGTGGACACCGCATAAAACAACGCAGTGTAAAAACAATTATGTCACAAAAATGGAAAAATTGGCTACAACTACAGTTGCGCGCCTATCCATGTCCTGTAATTACGACACTGTAACTTTCCTTTTACTTAGTATCTCTGTAATTATACTTTTCCTTTCCCATTGAATAGCTGCCTGTTTCACGGCCGAAAAAGGAAAGTCGGTGGTCCCACCCAGACGGCACCCTCCAACAAGGGGACATGCCTCCAATAAGGTAAGTCGACGATCTGGTGAAAGTCGCTGGATTTGTGCAGAGCAGGACCAATCGTCTCGTGGAAATCTTTGGCCTTTGTCGAGCAGTGGGCGTCTTTCCGCTGAAATGAGGATTATTAACCCTTAATTTATCTGTTGGGTCCCAGGAACTCCGTGCAGAGTTTGATTAGGGAAAAAAAAAAATTGTGTTTTTTTTCCTCTGAGTGTCTTCTTAAAGTGACACGACCAATGCGGGACGGGAAGGACGTGAGCTTGCGTTGTGTGCATTGGTGAGTAATTATATTCGTGGAGTCCAATAAACTCGATGGTGGTATTAGTGTGACAAAACAGATACTTTTGTATATTGGTTGGTACTGTTTTATATGTAACTATGGTATTTTTTTTGTTTTTAGGCTACAAAATGGCTTCACGGAGTTTCAGTCAGTATACAGCAAAACAATGCTGAGTACTACAGGACTGGCTGAAAAAAGAAGATGAGGACTTCAATGACAAAGAAGAGATGTTACAAGGTTGATTTCAACATGTTATGGTGAAAAAAACAAAAAAAAACAAATAGACTAGAATAATTTCACAGGGATATCCCAAGTCCTGGGTAGCTCAGATGGTCAGAGCAGTCGCCCGGATTGCGAAAGGTCGGGGGTTCGATCCCCGTCTCAGGACGGTGAAATTTTTCTAGTTTAGATAGATTTTTATTAGTAAATAATTTTTCAAACATTTATAATAATGTTTAAATCAATATTAAAACATGTGATTATATTTTTTCAATGGTTGCATGCAATTAGGCTATCATCATCATTACCAGTCTATATGTCCCACTGCTGGGCACAGGTCTTCCTATAAGGGAGATACAGATGAGGAGTATCACCCATGTAGGAAGGGATATAATAAGGCTAAACGAAATTAAGAAATAAATAAGTAATTTTTAAAAATAAACCTATTTTAAACACTGAAAAAAAAACAAATAATTTAAATAAGTTTTACTTATTATTTCATAACAAATCCGCAGGTTCTTATCCAGCCCCAGGGCAATTCTTGTATCTAGTAGTCTATACAGTTTATGAAATAAACATTTTAATAATTTAAAAATAAGATTAATTAATATAATATTCATAGTTGATAAGCTCTCGAGGAACACAAGAAAAGTTTTGTGTCAACACATGGGAGAAACACACGAGGAGCTTGGGCCAAAACATCACCACGCTGGCCCAATGAGATTAAAGCGGTAACAACCGGGACCAACGGCTTAGCTTGAGGAGCTTGAAACTAGAAATTTTGGTTGACCCATCCCGGGATCGACCATTGCGAAAGTTGCTTTGTTCTCGTAATAGAAAACAATTTGTAAGTTTTGTTTCCAACATCAAAATGAAAAATGTTTTCAGGTTGAGTTCAGATCGATTCCAACATGGAAAACATGAAAAAATGTTCAGAATCCAGATCAATGCATGATGTGGTTAGTAAAAGCGCATTGAATGAAACATTAATGGAAGCTTTTATAAATTTTTATAACTTTATTTAAATTAGAATGTTTGAATAATATTTAAAAATATCTTTTTTTCTTTGCGTTTGAAAAAGCTTACGCTATAGTAAACATATTTAGCATAAAGCTTACTCTATTTTAAGCTCATTTAGGGTAAAGCTTACCATAGAGTACGCTTTTTTAGTAGATATTGCAGTTGCATTGACATTATTGATACAAGCTTCGGGAATTCTAAAAGTCATGCAACCAAAGCAATAGCATGCATTTAACCCGTTAACCGTTAACCATCTGATTCCAGACACAATTGTTTTCTCAACTGATAAATATATTAATCATTAATAAATGCTTACTTCAATAAATTGACTGTAATTTATTTTTCCATTTAACTGAAAACCGCTAAAGTACATTTTTTCCTCTCACGTACCTAAATACATATTTTTTTCTATAAATACTTGCAACACCTGAGAATGCGTGGATTCAGAGTGGTTCACCCGTTGATAAGAGATGCGACACAATGCGGCATTATACCGTACGGAGAACTTTGTGTTTACACTGACAACCGAAACGCAGGTAGGTTCCACTTCGGGCTTTTGTTTTGATACTGAAACAAAAAAAAACAATATTACTCTAGAGAAAATAAGCAGGAAGAAAAGCCATGAGGATTGTAAAATGGTTAACTAAAATTAAGAAAATATAGTTTTATCTTTTTTATATCGTATTTTTTTCAATCCACCGTTGTCCTTTATACATTACTAGCTGACCCCGCAAACGTTGTTTTGCCATAAAAAAATTACCAAAAAATAAAAAATTAATAGATAGTAGAATGAGAATGAGAATCGGTCAAGCCGTTTCGGAGGAGTATGCTAACTAAAACTGTGAGTCGAGAATTTTATCTAAAAGATACATAGCCTTCTCGTTTCTGACGTCTTAGAAACAACGGCTTCATCATCATTATATCAGCCGAGACACGCCTACTGCTGGGCATAGGCCTGACCAAAGATCTCCACCACTAAGGATTAAACCACCGCATGCATTGGACAAAATATCTTCCAGTGCTTCATAATAGTTACAGCAGTTAATTTAACAACGTAACGACAAATTCTTTACTTTACTATTAATTTGGTGAGGTAATCTTTTCTTTTCTTGCAAAACCTCTTTTCAGTGTTGCCGAATACCCGAATACGCGGTTCGCTGGGTAGTATAGGAGTGGTTAGTGACAGGAAAAACCTACCAGGGGGACGTACACGATGTTTGCCGCTTCTTACTGCTCGACGAGACCGTAGGTAATCTTCGAGAACCTTCGCCTTGAACAGCGTCGGTTCTGCAATTGATGAATGAATCGGCCTCCAAATGTTAACCTTGTACTTACGTCAAACATTTTGTCATAAAGGACTGAAATTCTGAATATTCCAGCAGCTGAGTCTACTATCCAAAGTTCAAAAAGGAATAAACCCGCAATCCGTATTCCTTCCTCATAATCCTGGGAACTAGATTTGAATAAATCTTGATGATCAATATTGATTTTTGCCGAGCCACATCGATCTCTTATCGACCGTTATCAGTTTGTGTGGAGACGTAATGTTACACGTTAACCCTTTTGATATTAATATTAAAGATTTTATATCATAGAAAGCACGTTGTACTTTGGACCAGACGTCCGAAGCAATAAGAGCGGTATTTGCAGTGACACTCGACTTGCGGATGGTTTGGGTAGAGCAGTATTTATTTTAGTGTTAGTGTAACAGAATTTTACGAAAAGTACAAAGATATTTAATGTTAACAGGATAACCACATCGACACACAGGTAACTCCAAAACACTACATGAAATATTAAATTCTTAAATGAACTTAGGCGAGAGGAACACTAAACTTATCATGTAAATAAGTGTTTCTCCAGGGTCCAAGATGATCTAATTATAATAATGTTACACCTACTTTACATTATAGAGTGCAATGAATATATTGAGTATTGGGCTACAAAAAATACTTAGGTACTGGCACAATTACTGATTGCACACAAAATATATGTGTTTGAATGTCGGGGAATTCAAATGTTTAGCAGATTGACGAATATTCGAATTTAATTGGTTACTAGCGATACACGAACCATTACGAAGGAAGTCGATAATTTACAACCTTTGTCGTTATAATGCGACAAAATCAAAAAATCTTTAACTTGCTAAACTGATTGAGGATATTTCAAATGTGCAGTTAGTACTTGTACTTTTGTTACTTTGGTCAGGTTAGTTTGGTATGAGGAGACAAGCCCCCCTGCTCTCAACATAATACCGTCTCAATGAACCCTGGCGACCTTATTCGCCGCAGGAACAGAACACTACAACGTAGGTTTATTTAGCTGCAACTTTAATATTTATTACCTTATCTTAAATAAGGTACAACTTGGCGGAATTAATGCCATTGGGCATTCTCTACCAGTCAACCGGTAAGTTAATTGTTGTCTATTATCTAATCTGTGGCGTAGTGGTTTGAGCACTCCAGTTTCAATTACGAAAACAAAGCAACATTCACCATGGTTGATCCCGGGATGGGTTAATCGATTTTTTTTTATTTGAGCTCCTCCGTGTTTCGGAAGGCACGTTTAGCCGTTGGTCCCGGTTGTAACTGGAAACGCTTTAACCCACCAACCCGCATTGAGCTAGCGTGGAGATGCTATAGCCCAAACTCCTCATGTGACTCCTCCATGTAGGAAGGCCTGTTCCCAGCAGTGGGACGTATAAAGGCTGATGGTGATGATAATTTTATCTATGCTGAAACCTTGTGTAATCCGACGAAACAAAAATCTGGCAAAACGGGAAAAAACTCTGTAAGGTGGGGTGCTTAAGGTGGTGTGATCTCTGATCTCTCGAGGTAGACTATTCTATGACTCATAACGTAACTTTCATAAATAACTTTTCCATTTGAATCTACACATCAGTCGATTAATCATTCAGGAAAATCAATACTTAAATAAAATAAGAAGCCTATGTAATAAATACTTGCACACTCGCGAAATGAAACGGTTCCAACTAATACTTTAATGTTTTAAGAAAGCATACCAAATAAGATTTTCGAGATGTTATCATCATACTAAGACAGTTCGATCACACTCCGAGGATAGCAGGTTCTCATCCCGTGCGTAGTGTATGACAACTCAGTATCTATTCATCTGCACTCGCTAAGTTTTTTTAACCTTAACAGGTAACTCTTGGCCTTAATCTCTCCGTAAGTGAAGATAAGGCCGACGATGGAAGCGAGTCACACCCGGTTTCCTCAACCACAGAGGAACTGGCTATCTTACCTCTAACTGCCGGAACACAACAATGCTGTTAACATTATTGCTATGGCGGCAGACTTAGGTAAGATGGTGGTAGCTAGCCAGGCGGACTTAGAAAAGCCCTACCACCAACCATGCAGAAAATTTCTGACCCCAGGGGAATCGAACCCTGGACCTCTAGATCTGAGGCAGGTCTCAACCTAGTGGTGGAGACCACCTGCCTCAGATCTAGGGATGATTAAATTTTAAACGCCTCTGTGGTCTAGTGACCACAGTGGCGGTTAAAATTTAATCAGCGGGGCGACCACCCAACATAAAACCATGTCGATAGTCATCACCACCAGCCTATACTCATCCCACTGCTGGGGTCATACTCTCCTACATACTGTGGGTCGCCTACCAGTTTTCCCGATTTCTAACTGTGAATTCAAATAACATATTTATAATGGCATCTGAAAAATATACTTATAAATCACTTTAAAACACACTACACACTTCCTGTTGTACGATATTTATATATGGAACTACATTTTCAGTAGACGTATATAGATTTAATTTTTTGCAGCTTTATTATCACTTTTGTGGTGTGTATTATTTTGTTCAATATATTGTACTTATTATATTTTTATACTATTAAATTAATCAAATACATAATGTAGGCTATTTGTTAATGAACCTAAGCTAATATTTATTTTATCATTCATTTTTATTATAACTTTCCTGTGCCTATTTTCATTTCCCTGCCTACGATGAACTAAAAATGGCTGTAAAATGACATCGTGCAAATATTTAGTCTGGCCCGTTTAAGACTAAAATATCAGCACCTTAAATATTCACAAGAGCCAGTTTTCAAGTAAATGACCGTTAAAAAAAGAGAAAACAATAAATGATACCATCTTATTTCTCTATTTGTAGAACCACCCACATTATGCTATAATCAATATAATCACATCACCAAGCTAGCCTACGTCCGACTACTGGACACATGCTTTCCTACATGTGAGATACACATAAGGAGTTCCGGCCATAACACCGCCACACTGGCTTAATTCGAGTTGATCATGTCATAATTTTAGCAAAAATGTGTTTCCATACTTTTCGGATTTAACCTACTTGCTCGCTATAGGTACACTATATTGTTCACATCACCACGTATTCAAATCACATATCAGTTTACTTTATTGTGCTTTAGACAATGCAACTCTATTATCTTTAAGCTAAGGTCGATTTTAGTATACTTTTAGTAATGTGGTCATCTGTACCACTCGAGTGACCGGTAAGCTTACTTCGGAATGTCTAAATATACATAATGTTGAGTAATGCATGTAAAATTTTAAATCAAGGAATTTATTTGTTTGTTTTTTTAAACGGATAAGACTTCTGACTGTGAAAGAGAAGAAGGTACCTTGTAAAAGCTTTGTAGAATACAGGGGCCTTGCCACCATCTTTATAAAAGCGATTCATATTCCGATCGGTTCAGTATTGGTTCCTAAACTGCATCGCTGTCATAGTCGTAGATAGCGTCGTAGTACGAATCTAACGATTCTACTCAGTTTAGGTCCTAAACTGGATCGCGATAAAAGATGGTGGTACGGGTGCAGGTCAAAACTTTTGATAAAAATGTTTAATAGATTTAAAGAACAAACACGTGTAGTACGTATTTACCTACATTATTAATAGTATAGTAATCTAATTGTACCTCATACTATTCTCAAAATTCGAAAAAATTGAAACCTAGCATCTTTTCTTGTATAAAATCGTAGGTAGCTTTTCAAATACCGGGTCGCGATGAGCCAATAGATCATTAAATCATTACCTACTTAAGTTATCTTACTTTGACGCGAAATACCACGTCCGTGACGGGCAGTCACCGAGTACTTCGACCTTTGCGCTTCTCTCTTTTTATTCTTCCTACGTCCTACGTCTGGTTTGCTGTGTAGTTGGATTGAAGGGAGAGGTAACTAGTCAGTTTGATTCTGGGAATGGAAGGCAGTTCATCTTACGATACGAAGATTTTTTCCTTGCTATTGCAGGTCTATAGGCGACGGTAACCACTTAATTGGGCCGTCAGTATGTTTGTCATCTAGTTGTATAGAAAAACAGCAGCGCCCAAGTTATGCAGTATGTATTGTACACTATGGAGTTCATATATCTCACTAGATACAAATCTAGAAGCATATCTAACGAGCTCGCAATAAAGGTAGCGCACACAGCTGTGGTACTCAAACACGATATATTGAAAGTAATAATTGTAATACCTATTAAAATTGAGACGTAATATCATCACAAACATTTAAAAGCTGGTTAAGTTTTATGCGCTACTTTACTCTCTACTGAAACGGTGGTATAGGGACAAATTATGACCATATAAAAGAAATAGCTTCAGCCCATTTAAATAAACAGATTCCTAATTTTGGTTTTGATTTTGTACAAGCGTAAGAGTTTCTAGCTGTTGAGTTATCAAAGAATCCACAATTTTAAACACAAGTCTCATGATTGTAACAATTAGCACTCCGCAACAAATCAGCGTCTTAAGCTAAAAATCTTCTATAGCTCATTCAAATGCAAAGGAAGACTTGTTTCACAAGCGGTACCCATTAACCAAGATCAAATGCGTCTCACATCTCAGTCCCCTCTGACCATTTCCAGTCACGAATCTGTTAAAGCAAGCACCTCTCTCGACTTAGCATCTCTGGGAGCTCCACGGGCCGAGAGCTTCATCAGTATGGGCACCGCATCTTGGTGCCAATGGCCGCCGCTTCCGCGCTCATGGAACTTTTTTTCACTTCCTCTAAGATGACAGTTTGTTTTTTAGAGTGCACTGGGAAGAGGATCTGCGAATTTGCCACGACAATTTTTCTAACGAAACTCACCCAATTAAAAGTTTAACGGTCATCATGTTTATTATGAGATAGACAGATAGTGGGAGATTGCTGAAAATCGGTTAACCAGCGCTGAGACCAGAAATATTTTAAAAGGAAATGCAACAATAGTAATTTAATACTCAGGTTAATAATACAGATCGGAAGCATACACATAATAAATATATTAAATAATTAAAATAAAGACAGACCGTTTGATTAAGGAGAATTCTCCAACAAGAGCACTATGTACTAACCATTGTACTTAGTTCCTCTTTTTGCCCTCTTGATCATGGGGTAGTATCTCTGTATTCTGTAGTAGTAGTGAATTCCTTCGAAATTTGGTTAACAAAATGGCCGAAAGTTCCAACGTCGTATTTCATGGCAAAATGGATTTGGACATCAAATCAGTGCGTAATATGGGCGTATAAAGAGATGAACAAGACTATTAAATAATTTCTTGTTTTTTTTTCTTTTAGCTTCATTTTTGATAGCAGCTTAAATTTCTCAGAGCAAGCATGCTGGCTTCGCTTGCTGTGCTGTGCGGGGTCACCATCTAACCTACATTAGGTAACCTATCGGATAGTTTTGTATTCCTATATTTTTTTTCATGGTTGCATGCGGCCCTAGTCCCTTCTGTCAGTGAAAATTAGAATTCCCATTAATGTGACGTACGAGTTACGACTATCTATGTCTTATATACTTATGAGAATCTGACTTCTTTGTTTTTTACTTAAATTTTGTTTGTTAGTGTTTTTTTTATTTAAAATTAAAACAATCCTATGATATTTCTTTACGAGTAGCTTTCGCTATTTGTAAATAAGTATAATCAGTACAGTGTTAATGCCAGCATTTATTTGAATAACTATCAGTGCCAAGCGTAGAATTACCAAATACTTAAAAGATTTGTTAAATCCGAATACGTAGTAAGGACCACATGGCATAGCTTCGCGGAAGCCGACTACGAGAGGTGAATCCAAACACACTCTCACATGTCCAGGCAGCTTAGATCTGCCCTGCCTCTTTATTTGTATATCCCGCTGGACAGTTGCGGTAAAATGGACATGTATGTCAGAGGTCAAGAGAAAGTGGACTTGATTTTCATAGAGCTCTCGCATTGGCTCGCATAACATGAACTTCCTTGATCCGCTCATGAAGAGAGCTGTTGATATCACTTTGGCGCTGTTTAGAAGTGGACAGGGGTCACACTAATCTGGATGATGTGGTATAGACGAATGTTACCGTTATGCTCGATTGGTCTGAATGAATTCTCGCCCATTGAACACACCTTCATGGAAATGTAGCGGGATATTGTTGTTTGGAGATCGGTGACAGTTAATAGGTTCCGCCACCGCATCCATTGTTCAGTTTAAAAGTAGCGTCTGAATATTTCAGAATTAAGTGTTGAATGGACAACTGATAAATCAAGATATACAATCAAATTTACTCAATGTGTAGACTTCACTTCTGGATCTGAC
Source organism: Nymphula nitidulata (assembly GCA_947347705.1). Classification (NCBI taxonomy): domain Eukaryota; kingdom Metazoa; phylum Arthropoda; class Insecta; order Lepidoptera; family Crambidae; genus Nymphula; species Nymphula nitidulata. The sequence goes on from OX374639.1 coordinate 8,461,747, forward strand.
ACAAATATTATCTGGACCAGAAAAATCAGTAACTATCTAGTCATGAAATGAAATTTACATTTTACTTCATCAGTATCGTTAGCTTATATCGTAAAAATAAAATCAGTAGCAAAAAGTTATAGATTTCTCCTAAGTCTTCGGAAACTCAATGGCTAGATCAGTCTTCCAGTGAGAGGTCGCGGGTTAGTATCGCGCCCCTGCTCATGTCGTTATTCTAGTCGAGGTGTATTCCTAAATACTAATTTACGTAGACTCACATTAGCAGTTCTATGTAAAGAAAAACATATTTTCGCTGTGTTTCGGATTGAAGGGATAGGTAGCCAGTATATTACTGGGAACGGAACGCATTTCACGAGACAACGGCCCTGCAATACTAAGTGTGTTTTCTTTATTATTGCGTGTGTATATGTGTACCTATAGGCCACGGGCGCCACTTACCACCAGGTCAGCCGTCAGTTTATTTGTCATCTAGGTAGTTGAATGAAATAATTATTTTTTAAAGTTAAAAAATTCCATTCATTGTGTTCTTTCAATTCTAATACTTCCGCCTTAGTTTGATCAGCAATTGCTTATGACCAATGTGATACTACAAGAATTCCTGAATCAGTTCACCTGACACATAGTGATGAATCAGAGACTCTAAGCAACTACTCTTGAATATATCCTAACTGGGTTGGGTTCTTATCTAGATAATGGTTCAATAATTCGCCGCACCGATAACAATTGGCTGAATATTTGTTCAACACTCGAGCAAGGAGTTTGTGGGAGCGTTATCGCATCCGAAATGGAGACTACTCACTGAAGATACAACTGATGTGGTGTGCGTACCTACTTGACTTGGTCAGGTTATCTGGTCCACTTATTCTGGCAAATGGATAATTGATCAGTCTTTGATTATCTTGATCGAGTTGTGTCCTGGTTTGATAAGGCGTTGTTTATCTAATATCAAATAGTGAATACCTAGCTTTGGTAAACGTATGGTTGATTCTGATAATATAACGATCATAACATACCATAACATATCATATCATACTTAGTAAAGGCTTTGTAAGTTATCTTCTGGATGAAAGCGACTATATTAGGGATCCCTTTATTTCATGGCGACGGTTTGTTCGATGAGTTATTATACTGAAGCTGCCTACTAAGCGAGTGATCTCGGGTTCGAATCTCGGTAAAGACAGATAATTGTGGGACAAATACGAACATTTGTTTACGAGGCATGGATGCTAGTTCATTTAGTATGTTTCTAATGTATATCCTTAGGCATATTACTATAATATTTCTCCGTTATCTAGTATAATTAACACAATCTCATAATAAGGCTTACAGTTGATTCAGTTACGACTAATTAATACATGGGCTATATTAGTTCATAGAAATGGTTTGCCACCTTCAAAAACATCTTATTCATTTCATAATTTCATGACATTTGTATGAAATAATGCAGCCAATCTGATATTTTTTCATACAACTAATATAGCCCATGTTTTTATTTATCGTGATATTAATGGATTTTTTTTCAATCATCGCAGATAGTAAGAGATATCATACACTGACAAATCACCAGCTACTTACGTAAATAGCTGTCTAGATAAGTCTCAAAAAGTCATTCCGCTTAAGCGCTCCTTAGTTTGCATTGGCTCCCGGACTGAAGAGTCAACACGCTTCAGATATTATATTGCTGTAATGATACCACAACGCTGACATACATTGGGACTATGTTATGTAATATTAGTGATAAGGTAGCAGTACTCCTGTAGGTCTGAATAGGATAAAATTCTAAATTCTTTTTAGTTCAACTGTCAATGAGTAAAAAACAGTGCTTCTGTTGTGGAGTAGGTACCAATTGAAGTTACTTTTTAATATTTTTTATAGTATTTCAAAGAGTAAAGGTCACAAAGGGCAATGGAGCGAGCAATGTACGGAGTTTCTATTAGGGATCGAATTAGAAACGGAAAGATCTGTAGGAAAACCAAACACCGACGTAGCTCAAAGAGTTGATTGGAGTTTAACCGTATTATTTAATAGGCAGAGAGAATAAAAAACACCTACTGTTTTTACTATTTGACATTTATTGAGAGATCAAAAGCACAACAGAAAAGACAGTAAAACAACATACAAAACATCTTCTCTATTCAACATTGATACATAAAAACTATCAGATTAATCCAGCTGTATTACGGGCATGCAACATCCAATAAGAGTAGCTAAACTTAAAATGAAAATAATAATGAAAACTGAAACAGCAATCACTAAAACAAAGTGAATATAAAAGTAGGTCCAAACTTCAAGGTTTTATACCCAGCAATAAGCGACAAAATGTCTCGATAAGTCCAAATCCTTCTCTTAATAATTAGGTGTAGATTACCAGCGTGCTTGTAAATTATCAGATAAAACAAAATCATGTTTACGAAGAACATTTCTAAAGTAATAACATCGTAATCTTCTTGAAACGGTCTAAATTTGCTCTGAGCGTTGATAAAATGATAAAGGTGCCCTAAATTTTAGATTGGCTGATAATAAAATCTTTAACTTTCAATTTGTATTTCATTTTAATTGATACAGACTGCAGATAATATTTGTTTCTTATCTATATGTCGCAGCCGTCTGGTCAAATTAGCCGCTTAACTGGACGCCTAGCCCGTTGATTGAACGCCGGCATCCAATCAGACGGCTGAAGGACAACTAGCCAAGTCATTGAGCGCAAGGTTTAACCAGATAGCTGAACAATCATGTCAGCCGTCTGGTCTATTAACGGGCTAGGCATCCAATTAAGCGACGAATTTAACCAGATGGCGGCGACATATATTTATTGTCACATAATTCGTATGTCTTCACAACACCCGATGAGGAGCGGTAAGAAGAATCCATATCGTCGGTGGGCGTGCAAGACCGCGTAAGAGCAGTTTGCAATACTTACCGCGTATGTGTTTTTTGTTTATTTCACAGGATGGAAGAAAAAAGATAATATGTTAGATATTTCTACTCGTTTCTTTGACTGAACTTGTTTGGGATTTCTCTGGGTGTTGTTTAATGATAATCTAGTATAAGCGTGAGTCAGCGTGACTTTTGTAAATACCTACGCGGTATTGCAAACTGCTCTTATGCGGTCTTTCACGCCCACCGACGATATGCGAAGACAGAGTGCAGCTTGAACGCACGGTTCCAGCCGCTTCTATTTATGCCATTTCCCAAAAAACTCAGTGTCAAAGAAAGGAAGGAACACATGTGCCGGTAAAGAATGAGGGTGACTGTTCTGATCATTGATGACTGAGTTACCGCGGACTTGGGTTAACCCTATGAGCTTATTCTAGTCTTGCCTTGGAATAGGGCTCCATCGTCTACATTGTCATCCGGTGTGGTAGGAATATCCGATGCTCTTCCGAGATATCCCTAACCCTTTGTGGTGGCCTGCTGAGGCCAGCTGCAAGCGGCCACGCGGACGACTACCAAGTTCGCTGTGTAGTCGCGTCGCCTGGCAGCGAGTCAGGAAGAACTGAAGGTTATTAGTGAGTATGCCAGCCGGAGAGTCTCAAATAACCCAACTGTGGCCCTTTATCGCAGCTGGGTAGCTATAAAAGCTTTTCCACCAAAACAAGTCTTGCCAAATTGAACAACTGCTTAATCTTACACAGTATTGTAAAAATAACTAGAGTTAAAACAATACTGCTCAGTGTAGGTACCATATATTTATGTGTCTAAAAAGTTAAGCTTAAATGCTGATCTAACTTTGTGTAACTATGTCTAGCTGCACCCAGTATGCTTTGCAATGCCCGTAAAGAGAAAACTGATAGAAAACATAATAATTTCAAACAACTTTTTTAATGCAGGGACCTTTGTGGGCGTCCTCAGAATATACCACGAAAGTTTCATCATAATCTGAGCAATAGTTTTGTAGCGTTTTGAAGACAAAAATACAAAGATTGATTTTTATTTATGTACTTAGATATGCACTTACCATCAGAGCTGTTGAATTTAGAAATTCCATTATATTTCTAAACTTGGCATTAATCAAATCGTAGAAGATATCCATGATAGATGAAATTTAATCGCTTACTTCAATACAAATATTTTCCATAATAAGACTTTGAGTAACGTAACGTGAGTGTATTAAAAACTATTTTGAGGTCATTTCATGAAGGCTGACCGTAAAAAAGGTATATAAACATATGTTTAGTCTAAATATAGGCTGTAAGCATATCATAATTATCTAGATACATTCTTAACAGTTTTCCGATGTAGGTACCGGAACCCGCATAACGCGAGCGCAGCACTCGTTACCTTATCACTAGGGTTATTCTAACTGTTTTAATTTAACCATGTATTGTATACTAGTAGCCAACCGCGACTTAACCTGTCAGGATGTCAGTTATCGCACCAAAAAGCAACATACGTCCTTTGCTGGGTTTGAAACTACCTCCATACCAAATTTCATCTAAATCCGTTCACCAGGTTAAGTTTAAAAAGGGAACAGACAGACAGACAAAGTTACTTTCGCATTTATGCTATTAGTTTTGAACGTCATCGGAAATGTAAGTGATATAACATAATTTTTCCTAAGAAATGGAAGCAATGCCAAAATATCCAATTTTTTATATTCATCCTAGGAATTATATGCATTTCCTTAACGAGCACCAGAAATTTGTTAAATTCGGTATAAGGTATGAAAAATACTGTAAAATGGTTAACCTACAGCGTCAAATTGCGACTGATTGCGGCAAGCAACGCGATGAGCGGTTAGCTTGAGAATTGAAACGGGCTCGATGTTATTTTTTTTAACCATCTAGGAAAATACCTATACGCATCCAGTAGCTACGTCGCAGCCGTTTGGTTAAATTAGAGACGCCTAGGCTGTTGATTGAACGCCGGCATTAAATGAAACGGCTTAAGGACAACTTCAAGTCATTAAGCCAAGACATTAAGTACAACACGGATCGTCTGGTACCGAAGATGCCTAGGCATATAATTGAGCGGACTTTGAATATGCCATGTTGTTAAACGTTGAGCGAGTCTAGTCAATTAACTATCGGCCTAGGTATTTCATTGGATGCTGGCGTTGAATCAATGGGCTAGGCAGCCAATTAAGCGGCGAATTTAAGCAGAGGACGGCGACAGCTATACCTGCAGCCTCCATCAGATCGTCCACCCTGTTGGAGGCGTAATGTCCACGCTGCGTCTTGTACGCGGTCGCCACTGTTGTATAAAGACAGCACGTTGATTTTAACAGTTGCATTACGCAAGCCGCCTCTATTACGAACGGAATAAGGGCGGTCTCAAGGTCAAACTGTTACGCTTGATGTACTGTCGACTGTACATACAATACCTACAGTAATAATAGTAATATTATTCATACACACACAACAATTATGTAGCCCAAAGTAAGCATCATTAAGAGCTTGTGTTATGGATACTAGATAACGGATGACTAACAAGACAACAAAACAACAACAAGAAACAAGAAAATATAAAAATTTCCTAGGAAATAGAGTTATGTTTTAAATAACTAAGCTAAATGAAAACACTATTAGACAGCAGATGATTAAACAACACTCAGAATCACCCAATGTTTCAGTTATCTATCAGCACTCGCGCATTGTCAATCGCTTCCCCGTTCCACAGGTACTACGCGTGAGTACGACGTGAGTCGTGACACATATCATTGGTTAGAAAAATGTTTAGACTGAAAAACATGACTAGGCGACAGATCTTGGAGCGGGATGCGAACTCGCAAAGGTTCACAATTGGCTTTTGTCTAGCTTTTGTTTGAAATTTTAAGCGTGCGTGAACGATAAGATTACAAATTACAATTCGAAATTTAAAAATCTTCGTGCTAGGGGGGCAGGGCAGGGGATAGCAGTCGCTCTAACCACTGACTTGCGTGCCATTGTTGGCATTCGTCTTTGTAAGATGGTGAGGATGCTCCCTAACGGAAGTAGAAGGTTTGTTAAACGGTTCTTGTCAAAGAAAGGAAGGTTCTATTTCATTTCTCCAATAATGAAGAGCATCAAGCAACAGGCCTCTTGATTTTAGTTTGAAAAGCTATTTGGCTATGTCAACTTCCTCTTCGCTGATTTTTGAGGAGAAATCAAGCCGCATAAATAATAAAAACAAAGAAAGAAACGATATTTTTTACATACTAGCTGAACCCGGTATACTTTTTAATACCCGTAAAGAGAAAACTGTTAGGTTTTATAATCCAGGAACTTTCGCGGGCGTCCCTAGAACACCCTTCCACAGAATATAAATCAATGATCAATATTGGTTTTGAAACGCATAGAGGACAAAGAAACATACATTGTTTTTTAGTTATTTAGATAGTTTTAACGCAATACAATGTCTCCATTAGTTCAATGCTAAGAAAACACAGGTATGCGCGTTTAGCCGCTAACAGTCAAAACTTCGCCGTTCCTTTCCCTTCTCTCTCTCAAGGCAAAACTCTTGTGCCTTCAATCATCTTCTTTGGTATAGATAGAGATAGGTTGCAATCTGAGTCCAAAGAACCAAGTTGAAATTGTAATCAAACCCTCGTCGAAAGTTCGATGTCCTGAAAAATGTACATACATTTTTCATGCCTGACCAATTATGCTTGCTTGGTGTACAATTCTCAGGACCTATGTTACGTGAAATATTGCTCGCACTTGTGAGATGGCTCCGTCCCGCTAACTCTTCAATGGACTACAATCATACAGTTGCGTCAAAGCTTTGCAATTCGTACAGACAACCTGGTCAGGGACGCGGGGTTGGGAGTCGATGGGGGAGGGCTTTTTGCAGTGGACGTCATAGGCACAGGATATTATGATGTTTGCGTCATCTAGCCCCTTCTATCCGTTACAAAATTGAAAGGAGTCTGACGAGCTTTTTGACTTTAACTCGTGTTGATTATTAATTTACCATCCCCTATGGTACTCAGGAAAACGCATGCTAGTCTTCGGAGTCATCCGTCACCAAGCACAACCTTTTGACATAATCCATTATCCCCTATGTTACTCAGAGGCACGATACCAGTCTTCGGAGTCGTCACGCACATAAAAAACTGAACTTTTTCATGAGTGTATTAAAAAAAGCATAAAAATGCTACATATGGGACGGCAAGCCTTAACATCTACACGTATTTGCTAACAATGCCCTTTATAATGAATAGTACTTATCTTTGTTATAAAGAAATGATTTTATAGAACATAACTGATTAATTATCAATAAAATTAATTATAATAACGCTAAAATGAAAATTATGAATATCAATAAAATCGGTATGGTGGTCACTAAAATTAATCCTATGAAAATTGCTCTAAATATAAATAGACTGAGCGATTTTCCCATAATTTACTTTTTTCTTAGAAAAGCAATCGCGTCATGTGCTTCCAGTGAATCACTAATACTAAGAATTCGTAGAAAAATGAAAGCACGTCCTCACTAAGCAGTCAACACAAGCCTGAAATGGCTACATAAATAAATAAGTTTTTGTTCGCCAAACGTTTTCCAGACGTGCTAAGATTAGGATTTTCAATACCGGAGTTAGTTTTGTTTCTATTCGCGTTAGAGCGAACAAAACTGCGAAATTACTTATACAACTTTGCTCATAAAAAACTGCCTAAATTTGTAACTTTTTTAAATTTATGCTATTTAAGCATACGACACTACGGTAATGCAAGGGTAACTGCTTACCTTAAGTTGAACCCCTTTATGGTAAGCAGTTACCGTAGCATAAAGTTTTACTACGGAACTTTGTTAAAACCAAAGGTCTGCATTAGGTCGAGTTATTTATGTACTTGCATCTTCCCGAGATTTTAAATTTTGCAAATTCGGATATCCGATGTCGTTGATGTAAATTTGGCAACGTTGCGCGTGCAGTGGTTCAAATTGTGTAAAAGTAAGTAACTTTTTTATTTAATTTAATAAATCACGCGATTTTTCTGTTCTTTAAAATTAATTTCGGGATTAGAGGCCTATCTACTTTGTTCTTTCGCTGTATGAAATCAGTTTAAGTACAACAAGTATAAGTACAACTCTACCTAATTCTGAATTTCTGACCTCTGATTATAACCTTAGGCTACGGTAACTGCAACAACCCACCTTTTTTTTGGGGAGAAATTCGCCTACGGACCCACCCGCCGCTGGGTGTGAGGGTCGCCCAGTTCCTGATCGTAATGGCACTGGTAATACCCACTAAAACTCCCCAGTAACTCCACTGCCCTTCACAGGGGTAGCCTGGGCTCTGCCGAAGAAAAATAAAGTATCTTGCTTGCCATATACAAAGTTTTGGGGACCTTACTCCCAACAAGACCTCGACACTACAAAAGTAGTATCATTTGGCTGCGATTTACCGTAATGTGGTGTGTTCCCCATTCATCATCATATCAGCCTATGATGTCCACTGCTGAACAAAGGCTGAGAAAAGGCAAAACATCAATTTCTAAATGAAACATGTTCTAGGTGGTAGACCCGTATGTAGGGTCGTCTGGGTAGGTGCCACCGCCTTTTTTATTTCAGCCGTGAAATAGTTCGCTGTGTTTCGGATTGAAGGGAAAGGTAGCCAGTGTAATTAGTGGGCATGGACTACATTTTATCTTAGGCCTCAGGATGACAACGCACCTGCAATATCAAGTGATTTTCCCTTTTTATTGCAGGTGCCTATAGGCGGCGGTAACTGCTTACCATCAGGTGGACCGTCAGCTTGTTAGTCATTTAGTTGTATGAAAAAAAAACAGTTCTGCGCAGCCTGCATCCAACTGCTCCCCGCAACCCTAACAGGTCGTCTGTCCATCTAGTGCCATCCTACATTGCGCTTTCCGGTACGTGGTCGCCATTCTAGAACTTTAACGCCCCACCCGCCGTCTACTCTGCGTGCTATGTGCCATGCCCACTGCCACTTCAACTTACTAATCCTATGAGCTATGTCAGTTATTAAGCAAAATAAATGATTATGAATATGTGACTTTGTTTCTGGATTCTATCTCGCAGAGAAACACCTAACATCTCGTTGTGCGCCTGCGAACTTGCACAGAAGGCCCATAGTTCCCCATTCGAGGGCTGTAAATTCATCTGGACGCCACAGAGCTTCCTGAGTTACGTTCAAACCAGCTCTTGTCAGATGAAAAGAAGTAGGTTTGAATGTTTGGGACTCTTTCGTATCGCTAACATCACACGTATCATTGCTCTGTCGAGTACTGCGCATTATGAAGATGTATAATGTACTTAGGTAGGTAGGTATATGTGTTATACTGACGTCATATTTATGACTCAGGTCAATTTATGTAAATTGTGTTTACATAGCAAGATATCTAAACTAGAAAAATTTTCACGTTCTGGGGCGGGAATCGAACCCGCGACCTATCACAATCCGGGTGACTGCTCCAACCATATGAGCTACCAAGGACTTGAATTAGTCTTCTATGTATGTGAAATTCTTCTAGTCTATCTGTATTTGTACACCCTACAGTGTCGAAATATTATATTTCAACAAAATCATCAGCATTTAATTTTTTTATTTCATATAGTGTAAATAAAATAACTTAATATTTTATATCTCAACCCCCTTAATGAAGACGGTAAGAAAAGTCCATAAGCGAACACTCCCCTAGCCGCCTCTTACCGGCATATAAGGTGTCTATGGATAAAGTTTTTGATGACAAAGGACAAAAAGAGACAAACTATATATATGAAGTACCTATATACTCTACTTACATCAAATTCGTTTAACCAGAATGAAGGCTTACCTACACAACATAGTAGGTATTAAACCTCCATCAGCAATTTCTTAGAGCTATTCATTTCCAATTTTCATCCACTATACATTATTATACCGCAGGTTAAATAAACTAGCGTCTGGCCCCAACTCTCCACTACTCCCCAGAGGAAATCGATGTTCCTAACCGACCAGTTTTCACAAAGACCTAACTCAAACATTGTTACGCGAATATCCGCCTTATGTGCCACTAATATAACAACGGTTAAGGCGAAAATTCCTTACACACAGCCCTCGTTTTTCCCTAGAGAGCCATCTTTGAATGTTCCATATTTGAATTGGACTATCATTTTACGCTGAACAAACAATTTTCAACCTACTATTCTTCGTAATACGTTTGGAGTTTGTATAACAATGGACGTTCCAAAAGAATCGATCTTACTTTTAGCTTAATACGTATACGACGTATGTAACAACTGACAGAACCGGAGTAAATTAATCTTTAAACACGTCCTTTACTATTGAATTGGGGAGTAAATCGTTTGTGTGCAGTAAAACAGGGAGTGATGAACTACGAAATATCTACATCGGAGAAAATACTTTGAGATTGTATTCAATTTGTGAAGAGATGCGATTGGTTCAGAGTTAAATGGGGATGAGGGTCCTCAGAGGACAAAGCATTACATAATGTACCTACTGCAGAAGTATAGGTATGTTAGTAAATATAAAATGACTTATTACCTACGTATATTTTCGAAAATAATAATTTTATATCTAATAAAATATACGGACATACAATTTTTCGGCTTCGGAACACTAGAATAAGTTAGTTAACAGTGAATGTTCTGAAAAGGTGTTCTCTAATCGGTCGTCACTTTCATCATCGCTCGCCACCGTATCTGGGCGTCAAGTCAAGCATCTACACCTTCGTCTACACCTTGTCGTGGTCAATACTGAGGTGAAATTAACTCCTTACCAAGATATTCCCTCGGCGCTTCAACCTGAGTTCTTTAAAAGCAGTAGTTTTGTAGTAGGTACTCTCTTTGGTCATTTAGGCATTTTTACCCGCAGTGTAAGTTCCAAAGCGATCAGGACGGTTCGATTCAATTGAAACTTAGCTCTGGCTACGATATTCGCAAAATTAACTTATTCGTCTAAACTGACTATCTGTAATAAATTGCCTTCTGTTCTTGCTGTATTACAAGGTAAAGACTATATGTAATTGCTAAGCAGTAAGATTTATCACCACATTCATCACCTTATCTGTCAGGTCTAAGTGAGCGAATAAGCCTTTTAGCTCATACAGCCATGCAGCCATGCATATACTTCATAGCGGTACATACACAATTAGTATCGAGTGACCGAGAAACGGTTGATCAGCTAAAAGTACTTACAACGAAAACACGGAGTCGAGATATGACACAGACAATTCATAGTATATTGTTTTTAGTATTCAACTAGATGACAAACAAGCTGACGGCCCATTTGATGGTAAGCGGATACCGCCGCTTATAGAGACCTGCAATGACAAAGAAAAATCACTTGATAATGCAAATGCCTGAATCACACTAACGAAGTTGCTTAGCTTAGTTCGGCGGAAGATCTTACATTCCTTTTTCGCTGATGATGTGGCGAACGTAGCCACACCCCAGATTATAATGACCACGACAAATGCCGTCCAGCCCCAAACACACTGAAGTTAGTGTGAAGAGTTTGGCGCCAAATATATGCTGACTGAATGTCCGCATAATCCTTCCTTAATGTGGTGGATAACCAATATAACTACGACACAATATTCAATAACGGCTACGTGGGTTATTTTATTGTAGAAACGACAGTACATCAAAAGTAATATTTGCACTACGAAAGCCACCTCTAACACGATCGCAGTAAGAGCGATCTCAAGGTCAAACTGTGACGCTTGATGTGATGTCGACTGCACACAATAGCTTCTCCGACACAATTTACTAATCATTGTAATAAAAATCTTGATTCTTGTTCGTCGCCATTAAAGGGCGGCAAAACCTCCTTACCGAAAAGCTCGAGCGTGAATCGCTTATTTGTCAACCGTGTGCTCTTAAAAAGTGAAAATTATATTGGTCTATCTACTTCTGTAATGCTGATAATGTATCAGTAAACAGCTGAAATCATTTAAGATACTCTTGAATTTACATTTAAGACATATCTTGGGAAAACACCCACAAAAACTAAAGATTTTGATAATGGAGTTCCCAAAACTCCTGCAATCTACATAGCTATACCTACAGTGAGAAGCGAATGGTTTTCATTTCAGCTCGTAGCCACCCCATGCCCCCCTCCCAACTTCCCTTCACGCCCACTCCTGACGGCGCACAAAGCGTTCAGGGAACACCATCAACTCTGGAAAACCTCTACAAAAGCTCCTGACCGTCCTTTGTTGTAGAAATCTCGAAGATAGTCCAAGAGCTAATAATCATTATTTTTATTAAAGATGCAAAAGTAACTCTGTCTGCCTGTTACGTTTTCACTCCTAATCTTGGTATAGAAATATGTTTAGACCCCGCGAAGGACATAGTCTACTTTTTATGGCAATAAGACATCTACGTGACTACTAGTTATAATATTATTAACAAACCTTAGCTTTTCGTAAAATTAGCTTGATAGAAATCAAGTGATACCAGCTAGCGATGACAAAAAGCAATCCAGATAGCTTTATGCCAGTTTTGACGTTTACGAAACGTTACTATTGCGTTTACGTTGACTGTCAAGCCGAAATGGCAGCAGCGCAGCTGCAAAGTCTTACTGAGGTATTGGAAATTATTTTATAAGTAGTACCGAGGTAATGGAATATACCTATATTGTATTGGAGTCCAAAAACAATCAACGCATTTTTGTACCTCGGGGCAGAAACGTACAGACACATCAGTGACAGCGGAAAAAGGCACCCAAAATTTTCACGTGTACAAAAGTCTGGCTCAGATTTGACGCTCAATAAGTATATTTAGACAGTATCAAAGTTGAGTAAAAGAATCTTAACCTTGGCATGAATATCAAAGTGTTAACTTCGTCTGTTGTTGTGTGTATGTTTGATGTACTTTGTGTGTGTATGTTTTTATTCCTAGTGCATCTATTTCCTTTTAGATTATATGAAATTTATAGTATTAGGTATCTATGTAAAAAAAAGTCTTGTCTATATACAAAGATTGGTATGTGCCACTCACAACAACAAAAAGCGTATGTTTCGCATAATAATATGTGTGTTCTTTATTAACACCATCTCTATCCAAATCGTTAATTGTTGTTTCATAGTAATAGCACAGTCCGCAGCGTTATTACGCTGTGGTGATAGATAAATACCCATATATTTTAATATCGCACTTAAAATCTTGCCTATCCCCTGGCCCGCGACAACTTGGTGCCAGGCGCTGACTCAAGACAATCCTCTCCCCATTTCCGCCCCTCTCCCCGGCCGTCGGGGGCGATAATTAATATCCTAGAGCCGCTTCCGTGATATTAGGGATTTTTCAAGAATAATATCTCGAAGTATATTATTTCTGAGTTTGTAAGTAAGATGGTTATTCTTATTCTAATACATACTCGAGCTTTCAGAAAAGAAAACATGAAACATTATTTAATTACTTACATAAATTGCGTGCAGTAGAGTATATGTTTTGTCGTTTTTTTGGTGGTCAGCAGTATTGAGTAATCTGTGAAGTAAGTACATATTATTATCAGACAAAATATTTTGTATTACTTATGCGCGTGAGCGCTGGCAGAGGAATGGTTAACTTCAAAATGACGAACTGCGGTGAATTCTTTTGTTATTAATTGATTTTAATTGTAACGATTCACAGAATATAATTATCGGTTTTTTTCGGTGGTCGGTAGATGGAGACAATTATTTTAATATTACTGTAGATATTCTTAATTTTTGATTTTAACATTATTATAAATGTTTGAAAAATCATTTATAATAATGTTATAAATGATTCGTTCCTGGCTCAGGACGTAAACTTTTTCTAGTTTTATTATATTTTAATTATTACTGTAGATACTTTATTCCGCTATAAATAGTTAAAGTTAATTTTTGCGTCTGTGTGCACAGTTTGAAACTATCAGATTTTTAAATAATTGGATGGCAATAAAGCAAACTCCATTTAAATAAAAAGGTAGATCTTCCTCTTAAAACATTGTAGTTGAATTGAGCTATAGCCAACTTCATATCAATTAATCGAGTTATTAACGTGCCTTCTCAAGAATTCGCTAAGCGTTTGTAGGTCGCTGTTACAAAACACCTTACCCAATGACTAGGGAAAAAAGCATGAACTGAAGAGTACCGAGAATCAATGATGTTAAAAAAAACTAGTTCTGTCTTGCAATATATCCTGACTGCGGGCAGCGCGGCTATTATCACGATCTAGTAAGCAATGATTGAATATGATTGTATATTACTAAACACGTAAGAAGGACTCTTAAAAATAGTTCCAAACTTGTCTTTAGCTTTAGGTACACATAAGTTTGTATGTGAATATTATCTGTGTTCATATTTAAAGCTTTAGTTCCCTAAGTAGTCTAGGACCCCCAGGGATTTTAAAAGTGGTCTATTAGAAAAAACGTCGGGGAAACTCTGAATATGAAAGCATATTTTTTTTATAATAGCGCTTTTTATAACTTAAGCACTACAAGTATGAATTAAAATAAACTTGCTGTTCCAAGATTAAGACTTCACTCGACAAATCGTTCAATGGGAATTATACATAATACATATTTATAATAAAATCCCGCCAAATGTAAAAGCCTTTTCTGCTTTTACATGAATTCAATCTTTACATTATATGACGACCGGCTGGCCGAGTTGTCTGTACCCTAGGCTACTCGGTCAAGAGTTCCCGGGTTCGAATCCCGGTAGGAACAAATGTTTGCATGATGAGTACGGGCATTTGTTTACGAGTCATGGATGTTTATTTAGTATATTTGTAATATTTGTAAACATATTATTATCATTATTTCTCCGTTATCTAGTATCCATAACACAAGCTCTTAATGATGCTTACTTTCGGCTAGATAATAGGTGTGAGTGTATAAATATTATTATTATTATTATTATTAGAATGCGTAAATTGAAAATGCATTTTTCATGTTTATTAATGAGTCTCATAAGAATAGCTATATTGTGCGCGAATGTTGTGTATATTGAAGATTTCACATTTTTGTAATGGAAGATGTCTATATCCGCAATTATTTTACCTGGTTTTGGAGAATACGATACGATCATTATAGCATTACTTAAACTAACTGTCGATTTTCGGGATAGTTGTATTTAATAATAAGGTAATTACCACATCTTTGTTAGGGACCTAAGTTCTTTGGGTTGGTGAAATTGCTTCGGCAGAGCCCAGGCTACCCCCGCGAAAGACAGTGGAGTTACCGGGGAGTTTTAGTAGGTATTCCCAGTGCCTTATAAGCGCTGGGCGACCCCCACACATGCCCGTCACTTAACATTTCTCCCCGAAAAAATAAGTAACCTAAGTTCTGATATAGAGACACAGAGTTTGCGAGATGCGTTTGCACCGATGCGAATTGGTGTACGATAACGACTCCGATCGATAACACATACTTGGAATACTTATAAGTTAGCGTCTATGAAATTTTGTTCAGTTTTTATTGAGGTTGCATCATACTAGTCAAACAAATAATGTTTGCCGACACACTCTGTTAATTAGGCTTGAGTATCTTATAAATGTTACTTCAGTGCTCCCTCATATATCTATAGGCATATGGATTTAAGAGTCTGGTAAGTTTTCAAACTTAATATTTGATTCAAACTCAATCATTTATTGCATACCATAATGCTATAAACGAGATCATAAGAAGTCCAGCGTATAAGTATTGTGTTTTTGACTAAGAATATAGTATTTAGAAGCAATTTATAAAACCTAACTCTTTGTATTTACTGTATAAGAAAATTGTCTTAGCTAAACCTTAATTAATGAAACTTTTTACAAATAAATGATACATTTCGAGTTCATTCATGATTTTATGTTAAATGTAACAATATTTATATGTTCTTTGTTTAAACTTCAGTATTACTGAAATTTGTCTTCTAAATCACATATTTTGTCTTGAGATAAAAAAATTACTTTGTTGACCTAAAAACATATACTACATGAATCATTATATTTATAAAGATTACATATCTCAGATACTTAATAAAAATCTCAATTTCTGCTTAAATAAACCTATCTTTATCCTGTGCGATATACCTAACACCTAAGGTACATTAAACCCAGTTCACAGAAAACCAATTTAAAATACACCCCAACAGACATAAGATTAACGAAATGGCTTCAACCGCCCGCCCTCGCTTGGGCGGGCGGGAAACGATCAATACTACAGAGGCTTCTAATCTCGAAGTAGATCTTGCGTCCTTGTCTCGCTCGAGATGCGGATGACATGAAAATCTTTTGCTGGCTCCTACATCCTTAACGCAAACAACATAAGATCTATTTTCGATGACATGGAATTTTCGTTAGTTTGCCAGGCAGGGATCTCATCTTGCAGTGCAATTTTTGCTTACTACGTTAGGCTTTAGGTTGGTTTTCGTGTAATGCAATGTTCGTTTAGTTTTGTTTGGTTTGTAGGCCAGACAAAATGTACGTAGCTATATCTGAGATGTACCTTTTATTATACTCGTATATAAGCGGGGAAGGGAAAGAGATTTAGTAGGTACATAAATTTGATTTCGTGGAGTATTTTGAATGCCCATTTCTATCTGTGGTAAATGTTATGTTATAATAATGCTAGTGGAAGCTCGCAGCTCCGTCCGAATTTCATCTAAATCAGTTCAACGGCTTAGGAGCGCAAACGTACAGACAGACAAATAGAATGAGTTGCTTTCGAATTTCTAACATTATTATTGAGTGGTTGGACTAAGTCTGAATATTATTGAGCTAAGTTATCGAGGATAACTGGCAGGAGTGCATTATGTTCAAATCAAATAATCTACTTTAGATAATCACTATGTATTATAGACAGGAGGAGCTCGGTGGCGTAGTGGTTTGAGCGCTCTGTGTTGAGAATATATTTACTTTTTGTATAGAGGAGGGCCGTTGCTTGGTAACCGTTTGAGATAAACAACGATAGAAAAATGTTATTTTATATTGTGTAAGTTTTTAATATTTTCTTTCTGTAAGACATGGATTAAAGCTTCACTTTAAGAAATAATATTTTATTTCACTGCGGGGTAACATATTCTACGAGAGTCATTAGATTCCCCACAGAATGGCGACCGTGAAAAAAGCGGATGGATCTGCAAAGATAGAACTCGACGGACTGATACGTAAGAAAGCACATACCCGGCGAGTATTTAGCAGATCAGCTAGAGAATTAGAGCAGTCAGCTGATATAGAGAGTGTAGCTGTAGAATTTCAATATATTAATGAGAAAATAGAAGAATTGAAAATCTTAGACAGCCAAATCAAAAGTTTGACTAGCTATACAGATGAGCAATTCGAAAAAGAATTTGACGAATGCGAAACATATGTTAGAAAGTTTTATAGTTTAAAAGTAAAAGTAGAAAGCATGCAGAAGGAACTTGGTAAAATAGATACGGTTTCAACGTCAAAAGGTGAGGAGCGTCTTCAGCACCGAAGGAACATCAAGCTACCAAAAATAGAGTTAATCAAGTTTGATGACAACCCCAAGTCATGGCTATCTTTCTGGGGACAGTTCAAAAAAATTGACGAGGATGAAACACTTGAACCAGAAGATAAATTCCAATATCTTATTCAAGCCATGAAGGAGGGATCCAAGGCAAGGGAGTTGGTGACGAGCTATCCTCCTTCTAGAGAGAATTATAAGATTGCTTTAGGACAGCTGAAGGGAAGATTTGCCAGGGAAGAAATCCTCATTGAGACTTATGTTAGGGAGCTGCTAGGTTTAGTATTATCTCAGGCTAAGGGAAGGACAGTAGATATAGGATCGCTTTATGACCAGTTGATGACGTATCTTTATGCTTTAGAATCACTTAAGGTTACGAAAGAAAAATATGAAGCGATGCTATATCCGCTGGTCGAGTCAGCCTTACCCGAAAACATTTTGATTGCATGGAATAGAGCTAAAATTGTTAGCGATGTAAGTCCACTAACGCAACTTTTAGCTTTCCTAAAGAGGGAAGCTGAAGCAGTAGAACGCATAAGACTAACACGCGCTAATTTTGATATTTATAGTTCTTCCAGCAGTGTGGACGTGCCGACAGCAGCTTGCATCGTAGCTAAAGAGGAAAAAAGTTCTGGAAAGCAAGGTAATGAAAACTTTAAAGATTTTTGCTATTTTTGTGAAAATACGTCGCATTCGGTTCTACAGTGTATTAAAGGGCCTAAAATGACTTTAGAGCAGAAGAAGGCAGCTGTGAAAGATAAAGGAGGTTGTTTCATTTGTTTACGTAGGGGACATATTGCCAAACACTGCAAGACTTTTTTGAGGTGTCAGTCTTGCGGTAGACGTCATGTAGTAATATTTTGTCCGGATCTTCATAGGAAAGATAGACAAAAAGATTCCATTAAAACAACAGCTCTTCTCTCAAAGAAAGGAATAAATGTTCTTTTACAGACGTTGATAATTGAGGTTTCGCATGGAGATAAAAAGAAAAGAGTGCGTGCTTTGTGCGATACCGGTTCGCAACGAACATACATAAGGAAGAGTATTGTAAGGGAGCTAGGCCTAAAAGTAGTAGGAACAGAAATGTTAGGATATTCACTTTTTAGCGGTGTTACTAAGCCACCAGAAAATCACAACCTTATTGAAGTGCATGTAAGTAGTTTAGATTCAACATTCTCTACTAAATTAATAGGTCTAGAACTTGACAACATTTGTGGTTTTTTACCAAAAGCAGACGATCCTAGGTTAAAGGCGAAATTGAGATCACTGAATATAAGTATTGACGACAGTGAATGTGACATAAGTGATGTAGATATGTTAATAGGAGCTGATTATTTAGGAATTATTTGCATGGGCACTATTGTACAGTTAGAAGGGTCTTTGGTAGCTATACAAACAAAATTAGGATGGACCTTGCAAGGCCCTAACATTTATAGTGCTGCACATAGCTCAATAACGTATATCTGTCATTCTCAAACTAAGCTAACGGATCTATGGGATTTAGAGATATTAGGCATTTCAGAGCCACATGAACAGATGTCTAAAGAAAAAAGATGTGAAGAAGTTTTAGGTCGGTTTAGGGACAGTATTACTTTCCATGAGAATCGCTACCAAGTCGGTCTTTTATGGAAAGATGGCTATCCGGAGATTAGTAGTAATTATAATATAGCTCAGAAAAGACTTTTAACAACAACGAGGAACTTGCTGAAGACTGGATATTTGCTAAACTATAACGATGTTTTTCAGAGCTGGCTAAAGGAAGGTATTATAGAACAGACGGAAAACAATACAGCTAAAGGTCACTTCCTGCCACATCATGCAGTTATTAAGATGTCCAGCGCTACGACGAAGGTACGGCCTGTATTTGACGCATCGTGCAAAGACGTGCAACGGCTGTCACTAAACGATTGTATTGAAGCAGGTACAAATCTTATTGAGTTGATTCCGAAATTACTCATAAATTTTAGAAGAGGCGCATACGGTGTAACGTCAGACGTTAAACAGGCTTTTCTTCAAATATTAGTTTCGGAACCAGATCGAGATTATTTAAAATTTTTGTGGTGGGAGGACCCGTTGACCAGAGAGAAAGTAGTCACTTACAGGCATAGTAGAGTAGTGTTTGGTGTGACTTGCAGTCCGTTCCTCTTAGCAGCTACTATTAATTATCACTTAGATAATTCTGAAGGACATAGATGGACAGTCGATATTTTAAAACACTCCTTTTATGTCGACAATTGTGTAGCGAGTTTTGATTCGGAAGAGAGTTTATTTAGATTTATACGGGAAGCAAAAGAAGTTATGTTGAAGGGAGGGTTCGATTTGCGATGCTGGGTTAGCGCTCCAGTTAGAGTAGATCATACAGTTCAATCACAAGTGGTGTTAGGCGTGTTATGGAATACTGTTACAGACGAGTTGCAGTGTAATTTACGAATTAGTAACGTTACGGCAGAAAAAGTAACGAAAAGGGATCTTTTGTCGCTAACTCAACAAATATTTGACCCCATTGGATTTCTTGCGCCAGTAACTTTAGTATCCAAACTATTAGTACAGAAGGCTTGGGCACAAAACACAGGATGGGATCAAGCTATTGACGATGAGCTGGCAAAAGAATTCAAGACATGGCTTAGCTATATTCATTTGATAAATAATTGCAGGTTGCCGAGACGATTATCTGAATCAATATTAAAGGACTGTGAGATAAGTCTGCACGTATTTTGCGACGCATCGATTGATGCTTATGCAGGCTGCGTGTTTCTTCGGTCAAAATGCAATGATAGGGTAACGGTCAGGCTGGTTATGGCAAAAAGTAGAGTAGCGCCTATCAAAAGATCAATAACTCTACCCAGATTGGAATTGATGGGAGCACTTATTGCCTCACGGCTCCTAAATGAGGTAAAAGGGCCTTTCTTGTCTAACGTCAACGGCCAGATATACTGTTGGACAGATTCGGCTGTTGTTTTGGCTTGGATTCAAAGACAGTATACTTGGAAGCCGTTCGTAAGCAATAGGGTGCGAGAAATCACTACATACACTAGCAAGGAGAATTGGCACCATGTGCCAGGCAGTTGTAACCCTGCAGATCTCCTATCGCGAGGCTGTAATGCTGAAACCTTATTAGAAAGTCGCTGGTGGGAGGGTCCCTCTTGGTTGTCATCAGATGAGGAGCAGTGGCCACCGTCTGAATTTACTTCGGTAGACGAGAGTATAGTTTGCAGTGAGGCACGGAAGGAAATAATTGTAAATTCTAATGTAAATATAGAATATTTTAGTGACAGATTTCTGTTTTATTCAGAATATCATAGAATAGTACGAGTTGTGGCTTTTGTATATAGATGGAGACATAGAGATCAGAGAAGTAATTACATAAATAACGAAGAGTTTGCGGAAGCTGAAAAAGTTATGTTCCGTTTGATTCAAAGGGAACATTATGCGGGCAAGACTAAATTGAATAAAAAATTGTATATATTTATAGATAATGATGGTATAATGAGAGTTAAAACAAGATTAGATTTAGGATTCAATGACAGAGATTTTTTAAGCCCAATAATATTACCTGGGAAGAATGTCATTGTTCGGAGACTAGTAGAAGAAAAACATGCTCAATTAAAACATGTAGGATCACAAACTTTAATGTCTGAGTTAAGGAACAAGTTCTGGATTACGAGCGTGAGATGGCTCTGCAAGGATGTGGTTAAGAAGTGTGTGGTGTGTCTGAGACACAAGAGCAACCATTATGAAACACCGGAGGCACCACTGCCCATAGAAAGGATTGAAGGTACGGCAGTGTTTCAGGTCACTGGTGTAGACTTAGCTGGGCCTTTCTACTTGCGCGGTCAGGAGAAATGTTGGGCGGTTTTGTTTACTTGTGCCACCTTCAGAGCTGTACATTTTGAACTGGTGGACGCATTATCAACAAACAGTTTCGTAATGAGTCTTCGCAGATTCATAGCACGGAGAGGCCGCATTGAAGTAATTTTCACAGACAATGGGACAAATTTTAAAGGTACAGCAAATTTATTAGGAGATGTTAATTGGGAAGAAGTTGAAAATGCAACCATTGCCCAAGCTATAAAATGGCGGTTTAATCCACCGGGAGCTCCCTGGTGGGGAGGGTGGTGGGAGAGACTAGTGAGGGTATTAAAGGAAATGTTGCGCAGAATTTTAGGACGGCAGACGTTGACATGGATTGAGTTGAGTACCGTCTTATGTGACTGTGAAGCCGTTGTTAATAGTCGCCCATTAACATATGTCTCAACTTGTATCGAAGACTTACGGCCACTCACTCCAATGTTATTTTTACACGGTTTAACCACTAGTGATACCCCTGACTTAGATTATGTAGATAGTAGAAATTTGAATGTAAGATATAAATATTTGCAGACGCTAAGAGAGAATTTTAGACTTAGGTTTCGAAGAGAATATTTAGCCTTGCTCACCTCGAGATGGAAAGAGAAGAGTAGAGAAATGAAGAAAGGGGATGTGGTATTGGTGGAGACAGATGCCAAGAGACTGTATTGGCCTTTAGGGTTAATTACGGAAGTGTTTACGGGAGCAGATGGTTTTACGAGATTGGCGAAAGTAAAGACTCAAAAGGGTGAAAAGTTGAGGGCCTGTCAGTCACTTTACCCTCTTGAATTGTCAAGAGATTGCAACGTAATCGAGGAAGCGGTGGAAAAGGAGAAGGATAAATTGGAATCATTGAGTTCCTGTTATGATAACGATCACAATTCTGTTTTAGGTGACATGGCGGTTAAAACGCGTTCTGGGCGGTGTGTAAAAGTGCCTGCGCGGTATATATCTACCTACAGTTGATTTTAATAGCGGTAATATGCGTTCTACTGTTTCATTTCTGTTTTGGGTTGCCGTAGTTTAAGGTTACCTATTTTGTTTTAATTTTGTTGCGATCATTTCTTTTCGGGTCGGGAGAGTGTTGAGAATATATTTACTTTTTGTATAGAGGAGGGCCGTTGCTTGGTAACCGTTTGAGATAAACAACGATAGAAAAATGTTATTTTATATTGTGTAAGTTTTTAATATTTTCTTTCTGTAAGACATGGATTAAAGCTTCACTTTAAGAAATAATATTTTATTTCACTGCGGGGTAACATATTCTACGAGAGTCATTATATTCCCCACACTCTGGTTTCGATTACGAAAATAAAGCAACCTTCACCATGGTCGACCCCGGGATGGGTCAACCAAAATTTCTAATCTTCGAGCTCTTCCGTGCTTCGGAAGGCACGTCAAGCCGTTGGTCCTGGGTGGGACGTATAGGCTGGTGATGTGTGATGTGATTGTAGACAGACAGACAAAGAGTAGATGTAATGAATGTTATCAATACATCAGACAAATTTCTTGGTTAACAGCGTAGTGTAACGCGTTGCTGAACTAGTGCGGCCACTGTTGCGACCTGTGCGTGTATTATTTACTGTTTTACCTTTTCAGGGTTGCCAATGGCCATTTAGATAGACGAATAAATAAATCTTTTTCGTTAACTTTTCATAGCGTTATTATTTTTGGCATTTTTTTGAGATATTTTTGCATTTATAAAAAAAAACTACAGCTCTCACTACAGCGCTCAACATAAACAATGACTTAAAAACTTAGCTTTCAACCAATTAGGTTGATTTACATTTTATTGATAGTATTCATATTGATGGGTTAAACTTGTGTTTCTACTTTTATTGCAAAAAAAACACATACCTATGATGTTATATACAGGGTGGTGCCGTCAATGCGACAATAAATTTAAACATGGGCTATATTAGACCATAGAAATGGTTTGCCACTTTAAAAAATATGGTATTCATTTGATAATTTCATGACATTTGTATGGAATAGTGTAACGTTGGCAGCATTATTTCATACAAATGTCATGAAATTATCAAATGAATACGATATTTTTGAAAGTGACAAACCATTTCTATGGACTAATATAGCCCATGTTTAAATTTATTGTCGCATTGACGGCACCACCCTGTATAACTTACATTATTTTCTTAGATGTTTGATTGGGGAACGTCCGTGCTTTTCCATTCTGCCATTTCCCTTTAATCACAACCCAAGAACTGTAGCTATATTTGAGTAATTTTTACGTTCCTTATTTTGTTGTACTGCTCGGCGTATTTTTTTTAATTTGATCTGTTGTACAATTATAACGGCAGTAGTCCACTAAACATACAGGGTGGTGCCGTCAATACGACAATAAACTAAAACGTTCATAGGTTCAACGGTTTGCCACTTTCAAAAACATCGTTTTCATTTGATAATTTCATGACATTTGTCACATTTGAATGAAATAATAAAACATTGGCTACATTATTTCATAGAAATGTCATGGGCAAAATTAGATTCTCGAAGAATTTTACTAAATTAGCTATACTTATTAAATTATGTTTCTTTTTGTTAATTCTAAGAATTCAAACCGGTGCACTCATACTGGCACGATGCGACTTAATGATTAATTACAAAAGTAAATTTAAGGGAAGAAAATTAGTTTTTCAATAGCAATCGAATTTTACTCGTACAATGCCATTTATTATTAATTAGAAAGTTGAAACATTGTTGCTTGGAAGTCATAGTCATACATCGCCCACCTACCGTACCCTGTATATTATTTTATATCCTGTCCATCCTAAGGTTGCCTGGAAGAGATCGCTTTTAGCGATAAGGCCGCCCATTGTACAAGTATATTTTATTCATTCTTCCTGTTTGTTTATTTGTGTGATGTGTGTTGTGCAATAAAGTGTTAAAATATTATAATATTATTTGACCATACCATTAACCTAAAATTTCTAATGACAGTAAGTTACCATAATTCAAAATAAAAGAAGACGCAACATACCTACATGGTAATGGAATGCATGTATGCGCAAACGCAGCGTGTGGAAAATATGCCGCTGCTTTATGCAATTACACACATTGCGGCGTGAACGCAGCAGCCATAATTCTGTTCTCTATTAAATTGATAATGTTTTTCAAATAAGCATACAATTGTTATTTTTATTCTGATAGCCAGAATCAAAATGGGTCTGAATCTTCAACTATGTTTCATAAATATTTGTCATAACTAACTTTTTTTTTGGTCGTGACAGAGAAGGATAGTGATATAAAGTCATATCAGCCCCCTTATTCTCAACTGTCGGAAAGAATTTGAATTTCGGAAACTCTATACCTGTCACTTTTTATCGCGCTGCGTCAAAGCGAGACGGCATGTGACTTTTCGAATCGAATCTGTGATCCGACAGTTGAGAATAAGGGGGCAGAAGTCTCTGGGCACGAGGAAAAACGAGAACTAAAGCACACGTGCGCATATCGTAAGCCACAAACTACAAATTATTTATTTATATAAAAAAAAAAACAAAAAAAAACCGAACCGAATAAAAACGAAAAATTTTTTTCACAATTTTTAGTGATAACTTTTGAAGGTCAGAGCTAGATGGGTCACCGTGAGCTTATATTGTTTTCTACTATCGTATCATTTCACTAAAAATTCATAGGAAAGCAAATATCCGCAACTTCGCATATGTTGATAGTTGATAGTGATTTTTCCTTGTTATTGCAGGTGTCTATAGGCGGCGGTAACCACTTACCATCAGGTGGGCCGTCAGCTTGTTTGTCATCTAGTTGTATAAAAAAAAATGTAGACGACTTATTTTTTCCAGGTTTTTTGATTTAAAAACCAAACTACCCAATGGATATTCGCATCGAACAAAAAAAGAATCATCAATATCGGTGCCTTTTCTCATAAGCTTCTAGTATGGGGTTTAAATATTCGTCCATTGGAAAGATGTAATAAAAAGAGTATTTTTTTTCTATTGAGAAAACCATGTTGTGTTTTGTAAACTACTGTATTGATTAGGCAATTGTTACATACCACTTTGAAAACAAGATCAACAGTAGTAAGGAAAAGTAGGATTAACTCGTTATTAAAAATGCTTAGGTACTATTCGCGGGAGTCATTGCCTTAACGGGGGTAATAATTATAGTATTTATATACTGTAATTTCATTGCTTGTACTATATACTAACCAAAGTCATGGTTACTACGCTAATGTACTATAATTTTACAAGTCCGTATTGCTACGATAAATAGCCTCCTCTACCACAGATTAGAAAGACAATGGCTAACCCTCTACTGAACTCAAATTTTGACATTTCCGTATTTTGGAAAATTTACCAATAATAACGTACCTAAGTAATTTAAATGAGTGTGAACGAGATGCATGATAGCCGTTATTTGAGGAAAATCCACGCAGAGTGAAACAAAAAAAAAAGAAACCAACTTGCCAGTCTGGAAATTAATATGCCAGAATGTTTTTAATTATTACTTAATAAAAGTGCCGATGCCAAACTATTTTAGCTGACTATACAAATTTTTAATATAAATAAATAGTGTACTATAATATTTACTGAAATAATATATTTTTTTTATATGTGTACTATCCGTCTCAAAGAACCCCATTCCAACACTGTCAGCCCTTAGAAAGAGAAAATTGTTAGGTTTTGTAATAAAAAAATAGGTAAGTTTTTATAATCCAAAATCGTTTGCAAGCGTCTCCAGAACACCCTACCAATCGTTTAATCACAATCTGATCAATAGTTACGGAGCTCGTATAGAACAAACATACAAACTTTGATTTTTATTTATATAGTTATATATTTCTTAAATTTACCTACATGTATATTTACATATTGTTAACAGCTAGTCCATATTTCTTCGTTATCTAGTATCCATATCACAAGCATTTTAAGCCGAGCCACTAAAAAAAACATAGGTACCAATAATTATGCTTAATTTAGGCTTGATATAAGACACTTAGAAGAGGGTAGATGGGCGAGGATGTAAAATTATTATTATCTGGCCTCAGGATGACAACGCACCTGCAATATCAAGTGCTTTTCCTTGTTATTGCAGGTGTCTTTAGGCGGCGGTAACCGCTTACCACCAGGTGGGCCGTCAGCTTGTTTGTCATCTAGTTGTATAAAAAAAAATCATAAAATAATATATTGAATACGCCAACTTCTTTAAAAAAAGGTTTTGATACCTTGGTCCAGCGTTAAGTTAACAGATATTGAGGATTTTTACCTTTTATTATACACGCCGTATGCACAGGGTGGCGATAGTGACGAACAAGCGTACGGGCTTACTCTGATGGTAAGCGGTTACCGTAGCCTGACTTTTGCTGTTGGCCTCAGATGGCCTTCGCAGCGTAACCGGGGTTGGCCTGACGCTCTTAGCACCTTGGGCACTACTCACGCACGCGTTGACTTGCCTTTTAAAATCAAGAAATATAACCTCCATGGTATTTAGAGATCGGTGGCGTATTGGTTTGAGTGCTCTGGTTTCAAAACCAGAAACAAAGCAACTTTCGCCATCGTCGATCCTGGGATGGGTCAATCAAAGTTTGTTATCTCGAGTTCTCCGTGCTTCGCAAGGCACGTTAAGCCTTTAACCCACCAAACTCTTCATGTGTTTCTCCCACGTAGGAAGGTCTGTGCCCAGCAGTGGGACGTATATAGGCTGGTGATGATAATGATGGCATTTAGAACTCCTCATGTGTTTCTCCCATGTAGGAAGGTCTGTGGCACTGGGACGTATATAGACTGGTGATGATAGTATTTCTAAGCAAGAGGTCAATAGACCTTGGCGACTTAATTTTATTTACATAGCTTACTAATACTAACGGTTCTTTTATTAATTATTTAAAAGACAATTTAATTTATTGTTTGCAGTCATTAGTAGCCCTTTCCTCAAACAAGGAGTTGCTCCAAATTCTCTCCGACATTATGGTTTGATACTTATTATTCAATTATGTTAATCACTCAATTCCGTTTACAAAGAGTTCGTTAAGTACTACCGCACACGATACAGTTTGCGTTGATTGCTAAAAAATTGAATTTATTTAGTTTGTGTTCAATAATTATTTGGTTTCGATCGACGATGGGTATGGTGCGAATGTTTTTTTGGAAAATCAAACATTAATAAAAAATTAAGAGAAATCGTTATGTGACAGTTCTCAATCCAACTTTCTAATTATTAGTAAAAATTAATTAAAATAATTAATAATTGGCTACTGCTTTGTAGTGCAGCTGCCGTAACTATAACGTCACATGATTAGATCTTGGTTAATTAATTGGGGGAAATTATGAAGAGGAGGAGCTCGGTGGCGTATTGGTTTGAGCGCTCTGGTTTCGATACGAAAACCAAAGCAACTTTCGCCGTGGTCGATCCCGGGATGGGTCATCAAAGTTTGTTATCTCGAGCTCCTCGGTGCTTCTGAAGGCACGTTAAGCTGTTGGTCCGGGTTGTTCCTGCAACCGCTTTGACCACCAACCCGCATTGAGCCAAAGTGGTGGTGTTACGGCCCAAGCTCCTCATGTGTTTCTCCCATGTAGGCAGGCTTGTGCCCTTGGGAGCTATTGTTAGCGGGGGAATTTTCTCCAATGCTGTCAATATTACACTTTGCTTTGGTTTTTATTGGGTAGGCAGCATCTTAGGGGTTTGATAACCCCTGAATGGCCTTGAACATAGGTCATCATGCATATTCAATAACCTTCACTATTGGCTAATTAATATTTTCTACCCCATAAACATCAGCGTTAAAAATTACTCTACTCTACCTTACATGAATTTACGTTTTAAGATTAACGTCGGGTGTATAATAATAATCTAACATCCTATTTAACGCCAGTAAAATCCAGTAAATTCGTTTTTATTTCAAATGCGTTCTAAAACTTCTCCGTTCGATCTGCAGCAGTCGTTACACCTGTCCTTGCTTTTAATTAAAAGATTATTTTTTTATATACTAACTATTTTTTACTTAAATTGAGCGTGTGTGGGGGCCTTTACACTAAATATCAGAGGTCGCTTTCATCTATCTATAGTTATGCTATAACGCGGCCAGCGACACCGGCCGAATGGAGATCGAACAATGACAATTACATTCACTCATACACTGTTATTGAACACCATATATGTGATGGCTTAGGCTACAAACTAGATAGTGAAAACAAGCCCTATACATAGTTTCTATCTGTTGCCTTCTTTGATTGACTGATAACTTTGGTGCTTATACTGCTGTGCATTGTATTAAACAATTATTGGGTTCATGCTATTTGCTACCAGGGTTGCAATGAAGCTAAGGAATCTAACAATCTTGTTGAATTCAATGCTAAGAAAACACAGGTGTGCGCGTTTACAGCTAAAATGTCTCCGGTCCTTCCCCTTTCCTCTCTTCAGGACACTATTCTTTCGGCACAGGGCTCCATCAACTTACTCGGTATGGAGATATGCTGCGATCTAAATCAGAGGAATTATATCGAAACCGTGATCAATACCGCCTCACGGAAGCTCGGTGTCCTGAACAAGGTGCGTCGATTTTTCACGCCAGACCATTTGAAAGAAAGAAAGAAAGAAAGCATTTATTGGCCAATAAATAAAATATGGGTACAAACAAAATAAATAAATAAATAGGGGCCAACTAGGTCACTGCCTCAGCATAATGTCACAGCGACAAATGTCACTGTGGCGCTGGTCTTCTGGCAGGGCCTACGGTTAATAATGCACTATATAAAAATTATTTCACCTTAATAACAAGAAAAAATAAGAAACAAAAACAGTACAGTACAAACAAAAACAAACCAAAATAATAATGCATCTATAAAATTAACACAAAAACATTTACAATACACTTAGACTAGATAATTAAAAATTGTGTCAGAGCGAACATTGAGTTTAAAAGCGGCGTAATTTATTGTTCAAGTGTTTGTGTTGACGTGCAACTAAAAGATTATTATAATAAAAGTGATTATGGTGTGAAATACGATGAAAACATTTATGCCTGCTGTACAAAACTCAGGTCCGGTCTTGCGTAGAATATTGCTCGCATCTGTGGGCTGGCTCCGCCAAGTACCTCCTCGATGCACTGGACAGATTGCAGCGTCGTGTCGTCCGTATTATTGACGACGTAGAGGTCACGAACAGCCTAGAGCCTCTACAACTCCGTCGTGACATTGCATCGCTAAGCGCCTTCTATCGGCTTTATCATGGAGAGTGTTCTTAGGAGCTTTTCGATCTTATCCCACCATCCCCTTTCCTACTCAGGAGCACGCCACGTCATCAATTTACTGTCTCCACCTCAACATCACGCACAAAGAAGTTTAGTAACTCGTTTCATTGTCGGACTTCCAAAACTTGGAATTCTTTGCCAGCGCATGTGTTTCCTCCTTCCTATAACATGGGTTCCTTCAAAAGAGGCGTGAAAAAGGGACCTTATGGGCCGGCAAGGTAGAGGCGGCTAGAACAGTGTGTTACAAGCTGCACTAGCTGTCTCCGCATATGGACTCTTCTTACCGCTTCACATCAGGTGATGTTGAGTAATTTGCTGAGCTTTGTATAAGCCTGATGGTGAAGGGGTTCCCTTAACCAAAGACGCTTGTAATATCATGTGATATTTTCACAGAAAATGATGGAACAGCTACTAATACAAGAGAGGTAGGACAATTTGAGCGTCAAAAAAGTAATATGGTAATAGCTATCCGTTGTGCAGTAATATGGTAATAGCTATCCGTTGTACAGTAATATGATATTAGTTATCCGTTGTGCAATAATCCCGTTATTAACATCCCGTTTGTCTAATTTTTATTTATTATTTTTATGTTTCATAATTACCGTACACAAATAATAAAACAATGAATAAGGTATTCGGGGAAAAATTGGACAAAGGGAGTACCTTTGTCCAATTTTTCCCCGAATACCCCGAATCACTGCTTATTATTTCAATTTATTCGTTTTTGTCTAACGTTACATTTTCTAATATGATTATCACAAAGAAAGAGAAATTTAGGCCTATTATCAACGCTCTAGTCTCGTTTAACCAATAAATATATTCGCGACGTCTCCAACTTGTCAGTGCGTTTGACGAAGGACCATTGTATTCAAATGGCGGAGGCGGCGCACGCGCAGGTCACCGCGTGCTCCCGCGGGCTTCAACTTCGGGCGAAGTTTGCATGGTTTTTCTTATGTTCAGCCTGGCCAGGCATTTGTCACTAGCCAATGACAATATGTCTGATTCATATCAATTAGTACATCTCGTTCTGTCAATATGAATGCAATAATGCTGTAAAATAGACGTAAATGAAATTACTAAATTATATCAAAGTTTTATTCCCGAATCACCTTTATTATTTTTATTACTCACTTTTTTCTCTTACTGTACTTTCATAAATAATTTTATCATTCATCGCTGTGATCCCCAAAGCCTCCTACAAAACAATAGTTAAGAAAGAAAGTGCTACACACTGAACCGCTTAGAATAAACAGCTTTTTTTGTACATAAAAAACCACATCAAATGACTTAACACCACCTGATGTAAAACGTTATAAATGAAGAATCCATTTGCGAAGACAGCTAGTGCAGCTTGAAACACACTGTTATAGCCGCCTCCACCTTGCCGGCCCATAAGGTGCCTTTTCACGCCTCTTTTTAAGGAAGCCATGTTATAGGAAGGAGGACAAATGTGCTGGCAAAGAATTCCAAGTTTTGGAAGTTAGACAAACAAACGAGTTACTAAACTTCGTCGTGCGTGATGTTGCGTGAGCTTAATTTATTTATTTATTTATTGCTTGTCACATAGCATTTAACATATAGATATGTTCAATTTATTTATCTACGTACGGCATACGGGATCCCACTGTACAGTCAGCGTCAAAAGATTTGAACGATTTTGATTCCTATGTCATGTGACATAAAATACAAAATAAGAACCTACAAGAATATTCCGATTATGACCATACCTAGAGTAGCTTTCTGTACTATTGTTGTTATTAAAGATAATAACATTGGATACATTATATAGGTACCTAGGTAATAAATTAGGTAATATTTTTAGTGACCTAACAGTTTATATTATGTCATAATACATTTCAAAACAGTTTTCTGATAAGTCATAATCTAACCTGATAAAAATAATACCTATAACTATCGTGAAATTTAATATTTACTTACGGTAATTAATTAGTGGGTTTGACAAATGGCCATGATTAAATATCTCACTATTTAGTCATCCCTATATCACCAGTATTTAAGATAAAGTATTTAAACTATTCTAAAATACGAGAGCTGATATGCTCGTTTTCGGTTCGTGTTAGAGATCGAGCCTCTTAGAGATTTTTAGCTCAGTCATTTGTATCTAAAGGAGATAGAAAGAGACAAATGTCAAAAAGAGTCACCCAAGCCTAGAGAACGGTTAGTGAAAACGGACAATAGAGTGGTATAAAATTACCCTACTCTATCTTGAGAGACAGACAAGAGAGACAGACCCTCTATAATGCTAACGGTCACCCATGGCACATGACATTGTAATAATATGTTTTCATTACTTTAATTAAACTACTAAAAGGCAATAAAATATTAAAATTAAATACTTAGAGGTCTAATTATAATGGGTATTTAGAGTTGGTGCTAGGTAGTTTCTTGAAGAAATAGAAAACGTAGCACCGAAAAATCTCTGGTTGAAATACAATCTGGTTAAATCTGGTTTTAACCGCTTCTGTTTGGTTGTTGGTAGGGCTTTTCTAAGTGCGCCCGGCTAGTTACCATTTTAGCTAAGTCTGTTGTGTAGCCGTCTATTGTGTTCCGGCAGTGGGAGTTAAGATAGCCAGTTCCTCTGTGGTTGAAGAATCCGGATGTAGATCGCTTAAATCTTCGGTTCTGTTCAGTTCTTGTTCTTCATCTCCGAAGATTTTCATCAGATCCAGCCGAAATTATAAAAATATGTCTAGTTGCATTTGACGGAGATATGAGCTAGCATAATTAAAAAAATCGAGAACCCCCTTTTTATTTCTAGCTGAAATGATTAAATCTCCTTTAACCTTATAATAACTACTTATAACTAGCTATAAAGATTCTGTTATCCATTAAACATTTTAGTATATTTTTCCATTGAGTTTCTACGGATTAAGATAAGAACATCACGGAAACATATACCTATATCTACATCATTTATTTATTTGAATTGCACTTGTAACCTTGTTACTTTAATTTAAGGGACTTCCCAATAAGGTACTGTTAATGTGGATGGACACATAGTGTATTGCAATTAAATATACTATGCTAATGGCTATAATATAGTAATATTATCAAGAGTTTGTGCTAAAGTTCCTAGAAAACGGAAAGGGTCATCATCATCAGATCAGCCGAGAGACGCCCACTGCTGGGCATAGGCCTCTCCCAATGGTCTCCAAGTCGATCAGTCTGCGCTGCCCGCCACCATCCGCTTCCCGCGGCCCTCACCAGAACCCCTAAACGAATCCCAAGAATACAGAAAACATATTGACCTAAATAAATATACAGGGTGGTGCCGTCAAAACGACAATAAATTAAAACATGGGCTATGTTAGTTCATATAAATGGTTTGCCACTTTCAAAAAACATCTTATTCATTTGATAATTTCATGACAGCTAAATTATATTAACAAGCAATTAAGTACATACAATTACTGTTTTGATTAAATGATTAAAGATATATTCAGTTTGAAAAAATGTGATTCAACAATTTTTATGCCTGTAGTTTCAAATAATTCCATTAAATTTTTGAATTTTATGAAAACTTAATTAGACATCTATATCTCCATGGAATATGATATGAAATGATAGAAAGAACTAGTGATGGCCACCCTCGGCTCTACCCCCGCGAATATCGGCTATCGCGCCAAAAAGTATCCTATATCCTTCCCAGGATCTGAAACTAGCTCCATACCAAATTTCATCTAAATCGGTTCAGCGGTTATTGATTACCCATACAAACTTCGACTGCCCTTTTCACTCTCATAAAGGATGATATCTGGAATAAAGTATCCTTTTTCCTTTCCCGGGAGTCGAACTATCTCCATACTAAACTTCATCTAAATCAGCCGCCGAAATCAGATTTTTAGTCGCTCATTTGTATGTTAGTGTGATGCTCCGGGATGGCAGGCCTCTAAGGCCGCGGGTCGCACTTGAGTGTTGACCAGGTTGGTGGTGTGCGAATCTATACGCGCATTTGTTGTTGGCCTCTTTTAAGGGGTAGCGGACCCTCTGAGGTCGGTGGATGGCTGGTCTCCAAGGCCAGCGGGTCGCTTAGTGCGGCCGCGTAGGACGTGCCAGTTCGTTAAGAGTGGGCTGCTAGCTCCACTTACTCTTCGAACTGTGCCTAACACGTCACAGTCCAAGCTTAGGACCAGCGGACCCCCCCCCCCCCCCCTCTATCCCTCCGGGGAGTGGCAGTATCCAGAGATGGTCGAGCTGCGGGGCCGGATGCGGACGACTACCAAGTTGTTCCCTGGATCCGTTCCTCGTAAGCAGCCTCCTGACGGGAGTAGGATGGTTTTTAGTGGGTGGGGCCGCCACATCATGGTCTTTGCGGCGAAGGAGTCCCATATAACCTCGGAACTGCCCGCAGGCACCGGGGTATGCGCTAAGCATATTCCGTCTGAAAAAAAAAAGCCAGAATACAAGCCAAAGATTATAAACGCCATGATTTTCATAGCGCACGCGTTTTGTTCTACCAAAACACTTAAAAGAATAGCAGTGATGAGTGGTGTCTTCTTTTTTCTTTGTATATCATCATCACCAGCTTAAATACGTTCTACTGCTGGGCACAGGCCTTCCTACATGGGAGAAACACATGAGGAGTTTGGGCCATGTTTGTGTCTTTGTAAATCCTGAATAAAATACCTATGCTGACAATTTCCAAGGCATCGAATGGAAAATTCGATAGCAAAAAATAGCCAACCCTAACTCGTCACGGTGACGGTGTCGAGATCGAGACTGTAATAACAAGAGCTGAACGCAGAGTATTAAGTATTAAATACACCATTATTACACGCGTCAGTTACACTACACAGAAATGGAAAGTGCTATGAGGTTTTTTTGCTATTTTTTATCGTGATTGATGTGTACATTTTCACTGGCCTCAGTTTTTCTATTTAGTGTCGCTTGAATATCTTCCTACATTGATTGAAAAGTTGTTTTTGCTTCTGAGTTTAGCAAAAAGGTAATTTAATCTATGATCAGCTTTTTTATTTGTCACTGATCATAATTATAATTTTGTGCTACGAATGAATAAATAGCAATCAATAGCAAAACTAGGTTCAGCTACTTTTGTACTTCAATATGACAAGTTTCTTTGAACGATTTGTGTTTTGCACCAAATAATTGAACCGTAGAATAAAGACACTCTAAAATCAAAAAATAATTTAAACCATAGTCTTAATATAATTATGTATTAGAAACTAAGCTCCTAATTCAGAGCAACCTAAGCTCCTAGTGTAAGAAATCAATTTAAAATGCCGCCACCCACCGCGCAACTCACTGTCATTATTTTACGTTTAACGTTAGTAATCAATTTGCTTGCATATAAAATCCTCGATATTTTACCTACTATAACGACTTGTTCTTAGGATTTATTATTATAATTACCAGATTTATTTTAAAATACGCGTCAACATGAGAACGTCTTGCATTTTTCCTCGATGAAAATTCACCCGTTTTCGTTTTCCGATGCAGCTCACTCACACACGTGTGAATCCCGTTAAGCACTTTGACATTTTGTGGATCCATGTTAAGATTTTAGTATGAACTTTCTATGTCAAAGTGTATCTAACCAACCAAGCACAAGAAAAATGTAGAGCGAGATGAAGCGCGAAGGACAAGACTGTCAGCGATGGAAATCTTTTGTCCTCTCTGACGCATTTCGGGAATATTAGGTACAACCTTTCTTACCCAGCCTCATTTACTCGTATTACATCGTCATTTTTAATGTAATTTCGCTACTAAACTAAAGGCCCCGCATTCAAACCCGGTAGGGACAGGTGTTTTTGTGATTCATACGAACACTGTCTTGTGTATTTCGTTTCGCACCACGTTCATGAGTTACGAATTTATATGCTCCATGGATCGAAGGCCTTGGAGACTAAGCGTCAGCGGGACACCTCCCCCGGAGTCGAATTCGCCCTTCAAGGCTTGAGGACTCACCAAGGTTCTCGCCTCCTTCAAACCCCCGGTTACGCTGGAAAGCCATCTGCGGCCAACAACAAATAGTTCGCCAAAAAAAGGAATTTATGATTATTCTTAATTTTTTATTTTAACATTATTATAAATGTTTGAAAAATTAATGACTAAATTACCAACTGAGCTCAGTTGTTTAGAGTAGTCGCCCGGATTACGAAAGGTCGCGGGTTCGATTCCCGGCTCAGGACGTTTTCTATGTTTTCTAGTTTTACATTTTATTTACTGAATTTATGATTGTTTAAGATTCTGATCCTAATAGAACATTACAAATTAGACAATCTTGATGTGTGTCAGCTTAGTGTTTTATTTTTTTAATAAAATTGAAATAATATATTATCATTTAAATCGTTGTGTTTTGTTTTAAGACACTGAGGAGCAACATTCGGCCCACAGGAAATAACTTACTGTCACTTTGCGAAAAGTAGAGACATGAGATAACAGTTTTTCAATTGAAAATCATACGTTTCTGAAATTTCCTTCACTCGCAATACAGAAGAGTGTACTGGCCAAATAACACTATATAGTGTGCTGTTTCAGAAGAGAGTATATGATGTCCAAAAGGACACGGTGTTTTTGGGCTTTTATTGCCAATAATTTTGAACAGCAATATGACTCATTACAAGGCTAAATAATTATGCTGCGTGATTTTAAATCAATCGGATTTTTTTAGCTGCCCGTTTGTCTAAAAACTTATTCTTCTTAGACTTACTCTTGTTTTTGAAACTTAACTCATTTTTCACATTTTTCAAGTTAAAAGACATGGCAAATGCACTTTTGCCATGTTACATATTGTTGCATTGTATATTTAATATTTGAAGGTTTTACTGCCGCTCCATATTTTAAAAGTAAAAAGTAATGGTGGTTATATTAATGCAATAAATAACAAGACGCAAAAAGCATCTTTAACATTTTCATGTTCGTTTTAAAAAAACATAGGGGCTATAAAATATTTTTCAAAGCACTAAAAATTCTAAATATTTATACCTTTATTAGGTTATAAAGGTAAGATTACTGCTCAAGATTAAAATTACTTTAAGCTCAGGCTTCATACATTTTGTGGTCCTCTCCTTTGTAATGCCACCCTGAAAACGAGTTGATTTAACCGTTGGTTGTTGATTTCCTTGATTAAGGGTAAAGTGTGAATAATGCCTAATCATGATGTTACACTTACAAGCACGTGTAGACTTTATTTCTATTTACCTTCAGGGGAGACAGAGGTATAAAGCAATAACGTTTGAAATAGAATATTCACACTTATTAGAATACTTTGATTGAATTATGTGTTAACAGTAGCACTGAGCGATCCAATTTTAAATCAAAATCGAAGCAAGATGGACGTCAGTGAAAGCGCGGTCATTGGTCGGCGAAGAGTCTGCGTGTGCACCGGTACATGCTTGCAAACTTAATTTCTCCATCGATAGATTTCTAAGTCCGTTAATATAAGGTTCATTTTCAGTTGTTCAGCTGCATAGTTACGTTGTCGTACACTACCGCTCTGAGTCGCACGCGCAGTATTGAGATATAATTACTCTTTTGTTTACGTTCGCATACTATAATTGGTGTATTCATTATGTTTTTTTAACGAGAAGTTGTTGACGATTTTATTGCTGTGTTGTCTCGTTACATCTCGCTGGCTTATCTTGTTTTTTATCGCACTTAAAATTGCATGAGAGTGTGTAAGATTTGACTGTCTAGCAGTTTATTTTATTATTAGCTAGTGTTAAGTAACAACATGACATAAGTTATTTGCCTATTGATATTCCTGTTGGCCTTAAACACAGTCCCCATTAATTTATTATAGTATCATGCATTAAATTACAAGATCTTTTCAAGCCTGAAGTAGGCTACATATTAAATTATGCCCATAAGGAGATGTTAAGCATACTAATTTATTTATCATCACCAGCCTATATACGTCCCACTGCTGGGCACAGGCATTCCTACATGGAAGAAACACACGAGGAGTTAGGGCCATAACACCACCACGCTGGCCCAATGCGGGTTGGTGGGTGAAAGCGGTTGCAGGGACAACCGGGACAAACGGCTTAACTGCCTTCCGAAGCACGGAGGACCTCGAGATAACAAACTTTGATTGAGCCAAATTAAATTATTTAAATTTATTTATAATCAGAGATAATTATGGGTATAAATAATCTTTTCTAATAAATAACCTTCGATATTCATGGTAGCCTAGCACTTTAGGTTGGGGCAACTCTAATGCATGTATTTATTGGAGAAATAAAACAAATTAAGAAACTGTTTTCCGATTACAGTAGGTAATGGTGTTGTCCAAGCCCGGCTTATCTTGCGATTACAATAGAGTCTATACCTTGTATATAAGAACGTTTGAGAGAGGCAGGGCAAAGCGGTATTTTCCATTCCCTACTAGGGTAGTGTTACAATGTACATTAGATCGTAGATAAATAACACTACTTAATTTGTAGTGCTGTGTTTCCTGCGTGACAGAATATTGAACATAGAAAAGAATATAGAACAGAAGAATTTCGAAGGGCTCGGTGGCGTAGTGGTTTGAGCGCTATACGAAAACAAAGCAACTTTCGCCGTGGTCGATCCCGGGATGGGTCAATAAAAGTTTGTTATCTCGAGCTCCTCCGTGTTTCGGAAGGCACGTTAAGCCGTCGGTCCCGGTTGTTACTGCAACCGGTTTAACCCACCAACCCTCATTGGTTTATCGTGGTACATAGTGCTATGCTGTGCCCCACACTCCTCGTGTGATTCTCCCATGTACCTAAGTTTATAGGCTGGTGATGATGATTCTATGTTGACAGCTGAGATGCTAAGAGCAGTCACTCAGACTGTAAAAAGTCGCGGCGGCTGATTTAACCAGACGGCGGCGACGTATTTAAACGTTGGTGAATCTTTAATAAATAAATATTATCTAGCCCAAATTAAGCATCATTAAGAGCTGTGTTATCGGTACCAGATAACATAGTAACATATACAGGCGGGTGACGACAGTAACTTGAAACATGGACAATATTAGTTCTTAGAAATGTTTTGCATCTATAAACTACATTTGATAATTTAATGACATTTGTATGAAATAATATAACATTGGCTGCATTATTTCATAGAAATGTAGTATCAAAGGAATAAAATATAGCCCATAGTTTAATTTATTGTCGTATTGTCGCTCTATATATGTATATCTATACAAACATCCGTGACTTGTGAGCAAAAGTTCACATCATACCTCATACAAACATCGTCCCCTACGGGTGTCCGAATCCGGGACCCCTGGAGTAGGCAGACCGACCACTTGACCAGACGGGCATAAACTAATAAATTCTAAACAATATAGAAAATAAAATATAAGTAACATTACTAATATATTACTAATAATAATACAAGCTCTCAATGACACAAGCTCTTAATGATGCTTACTTTGGGCTAGATAATAGGTGTGAGTGTATAAATATTATTATTATTATTATTATTATTATTACTAGTATTACTACAGATAATCGGTATAGTAGCATTGCAGTCTGTTGACGTAGCATCCGCGTTAAGTTTCAATTCACGAGATTTGCAAGGAATTATCTAAGTGTTTTTCCCAGAGATTGGCTCGGCCGTGGGCTCAGGTGCGCCTTTGCGTTGGCCGCCTGTTGATTGTGCGATTCTCCAGGGTTGTCACTTTTCTTTTAATATAAGATTAATAATCGATCTTTAAATAAAAAATTGGCGTTTTTATTCCAATGCCGTTTTTTTCACATCGTTTTAAATGAATGTCTACCTAAAATGTAATAGTTTATATTCAAAGTGCAGTACACAAGCAGGATTTTATAAACAGAAGCTAAGGTAACTTTTGATTGATGAAATTATTAGTTAAAAATGAGGGTCAATTAGAGCTTGAAGAATATGTAACCGATTTCAATGCTTACATTTGTTGTAATTATTTTCTTTTATTTAAAATTAACAATAAATGTCGTAAATTATCCATAAAATTTCAAAAAACATCGTTTATCTAATTTCAAATTAAATACAAAAAATACAGCAATAGTGATTCCAGTTTTCACAGAATACTTAATTCATACAAAACAGCAATTTCATACTTACATAATATTATATTTGTACAATATCGTGGATACATAAGATATGAACTTTAACAATTTATAATGTATAGGAGCTTCTATCCATAATAGATAAATAGGTATGACTATTTTTTTCAACTCCTTTTTGATTCAGACAAATCATCAACTCCCTAGGCAGATCGTACTGTACTGAAAAGTTTTTATCATTAGTAGGTTCAAGGCTATTTTTGTGACCATTTATAACAAAAATGATTTCGTTTTAATGTGGTTATAAGAAACCTTCAACCTACCTTTCTGTTGACTGTTACTATTTTTTTTATAATTGTCATCAATACTCTTCTTCCTTTTTTTCAGACATTCTTAATAATCAATACTCAATACTCAACGCATCAATACTCTTCTTCTTCCTTTTTTTTCAGACATTCTTAGCCATAATAGTGTCGGCCTCCTTCAGTTGCCGCAACCTATCCCAATTTTTTGTGCCACCATTTTTTATCTTTCCACGCTTTTCCTTCCAAAGCCGCCACAACAAGACTGTCTTGCACCAGGACTATGTTTCCAAGCAACATAACCCGCCTATCGCCAATTTAGATTTGCCAAAAAAGTATAGTTTCTCCCAACAATTTTTTTTTCTAATACCCCTTGTTATAGTTTGAACAATGTTTAGTTTAAATTTGAATAATTAAACTTTCAAGTATTGAAAGAATGTTGTTTGAAAGTGTGTTGTTAAATAGCTGATAATACCATCAATTACCAATGTCATCCAACCCTTGGAGCCGCGCCAGCCCTTGTTATTGCTTATCTAAGCTGATTGTTGAGATCACGCTATGTATTTCTACTAGATGGCAGGCTCGTATGAGTAAAGGTATCGCTGCCTTTCGACTGTTAAACAGTTTGAAAGAAAGAAAGCAGAAATGTCTATATTATACACATACTATAAAATATAAAGTTAACTGTTTGACGTGTTTAGTGATGAAGGAAAAGGTAGCTATATAGTGTAATTACCGGGCATGGAAGGCATTTCATCTCAAGCCGGAGGATGACAACGCACCAAGTGGTGTTCCCTTCTTATTGCTGGTGTCTATTAGGAGACGGTATCCACTTACCACCAGATTATGTCATCTAGATGTATAGAAATGCATTACTAGCTAGCCATTTCAAAAGTAATTTCTTATAAATGTCTATGTATAAACACAATTTAATTACGAGTTTTACACACATTAAATGCATGGTACATTTTCTTTGCGCAAAATATATGGTTGTTACCATTTTACACTTATAAATTAAATATAACACGATAGCATGTATATTTCAATCAAATCAGCGAATGGCTTTGTTGTTTTTGTTAATATTATTTAAGGTTAAAAAAATGTTTTTTTTTTGTTCACTAGCTCTAACAACACTCATCATCACCAGCCTTCTTACATGAGAGAAAGACATGAGGAGTTTGGGCCATAACACCACCACGCTGGCCAAATGCGCTTGGTGGGTTGGTGGGTTAAAGCGGTTGCAATAACAACCGCGACCAACGGCTTAACGTGCCTTCCGAAGCACGGAGGAGCTCGAGATAACAAACTTTGATTAACCCATCCCAGGATCGACCATGGCGAAAGTTGCTTTATTTTTCGTATCGAAACCAGAGCGCTCAAACCAATACGCCACCGAGCTCCTCAACAACACCAACAACACTATGATTAATTTAAGGATAACCTGTTATTGGCCTTACAATTATTTAAGTAATATTTCATATTATTATAAGTAAACGGTGTTGGTTGTCAAATGAACAAATAAATAATATAGATAGTTAACTAGTCTATGTGAATTAAATGAACGTACAAATTGAACTATGAGATATAAGACCATTTGAAAGCCCTAGCGTACGATCGTATCACAGTTTCCTATAAACGACGCCGCGTGAGAACAATCATCTGGCTCTGTGCACACCACTGCTTGCGCGACGATCGTGCGACGAGCGATGCGACTTGCAATGCGATGCAACTTGCGATAGGTACTTAGCACTTTTCCGTTGTGGATTTACTGTCATGCATATGATATGGATAAAGTCCAAAGTGCGGTTACACCTTGAGTTTATAAGATAAATATTTATGATTGTGATAAGCGGTTAATTGTAAAAATAAATTTGAAGAGACACTGCATAAGGCGAACACGTACGAGAAAGCGCAAAGTAGCGAAGCCTTCCACTGCATAGACAGACGACCTGTTCCCCTTATATTCGCTAACTCAAATGACAAGTGCCATATGGATAAAAATATTCGATGTTTTGGCGTACATAAATGTTTCACAACGTAACGATTCCTTTCATTGTAGCGTGAAACAGAAATATAGGTATTTAACAGGTGGTGGTTGTCATTTTACCGAATAAAGGGGCTGGTCAGGCTCGTGGGGAGCCTTCGGATGAAGGGGCCGACACATTGCAATTATGATGATGATGAATATTCAAACTACATAAAAAAAGTAACGGAATCGCGGAGTCCTCTGTTACAGGCAATCTTTTGCTTAAAGAAAGCTCAGGCCACTAATTACTAGAAAGCAAAACCTTTTACACAAATTTATTTATTAAAATAATTATTTATAAGCCGGTTAAACTTAATTCCGTGGTTAGTGTTCAGTTCTAATCGGCTACCAAACTAAGTGGGTGAAATACTGGAAGCATGCCAGCCACTATTCGTCTTCTTCTATTCTAAAAGCAAAGAAGAAGAAGGATGATTAGCAGCTTCTGAAAGCATTAAGGTAAATTTACTAACGCGCAACTTTTTATATGTTCATACTAAGCATGGCAATTGACTCCACACTACCTGATGCAAAGCAGTAGTATGAGTCCATATGCGAAGACGGCTAGTGCAGTCCGACACATTGCTCTAGCCGCCTCCACCTTGCCGACCCAAAAGGTCACGCCTCTTTTGAAGGAACCCGTGTTATGTGAAGGAGGGAACACATGTGCCATCAAAGAATTCCAAGTTCTGGAACTACGTAAAAGAATTATCCGAGCGCTATGGCACCAACTCTACATTCATATTAGATTACAGTATAAGACAGTGACCTGACTGGTTAAATCTCAACACCACCCAATATTCGTCCCATTGCTGGGCACAGGCTTTCCTACATGAGAGAAACACATGAGGGGTTTAGGCCATAACACCACCACGCTGGCCCAATGTAGGTTATTGAGTTGAAGCAGTTGCAGTAACAACCAGGACCAACGGCTCAACGTGCCTTTCGAAGCACGGAGGAGCTCGTAATAATAAATGTTTGATTGACCCATCTCGGAACCGACCATGGCGAAAGTTGCTTTGTTTCCGTGATCGAAACCAGAGCGTTCAAACCACTACGCCACCGAGCTCCTCACTCTGACTGGTTAAATTACCTATATCTGATTAACATAAGTTAATTGTAGCTGTTACTTACGAATGCTAATGTCGATTGGATGTCACCGGCGCCGCAGGTCATTGACGACAGGAAGACAACTATAAACAGAAAAAAATCAAAGAGAAGACAACACAGAAACAACGCCATGATTTAATTATTACACTGTAAACAAAAGTTACTTGATACCGAGGTTTAGACCTGTAACTTAACAAAGTGACTATAGTATAATTATCGTGAATCAAATAAACTGTAATTACCTACAGGTCGCTAAATTTTAGCTTTGACTATAGCAAGCGAAAGTAGTTTAGTTAAACTTGGTTCTTGAAATATTGTGTAAGCAAATAATTAACACTCCCATACTTGGTGTGAGCAAAGGGATAGCGATGTACTAACATATTTTTACACAGGAACAATTTTTAAATAACTTGCAATGGCAATGCTGAAATGGCCCAAACTCCTCGTGTGTTTCTTCCATGTAGAAAGGTCTGTGCCCAGCAGTGGGACGTATATAGGCTGGTGATGATGATGATGATGAATGCTGAAATATCAGGATATCCACCCACTGAAGTAGGAAAGAAAGCTGTGAAAATACAACGAACATTCTGTTCTACATACATATTCTTTTACAACGGACGTAGAGTCACGGAGTCATAGCTCAGAGGTGACATGAACGGTCCCAAGTTTAATAAATATTCAGTTAATCTTTAATACCATCGGCTAACAATGCCAATTTGAACCTTATGATTTTGTAATAAGTACTAAAGATAAACTCCTCAAAGATAACACTTATCTACGTAATCAGATCGATTCGGAGTAAGAATCGATCGTCTTTTGTCTACACTAAATGAGAACATTTTTAAATAATGCGACGGTGAAGTATTTTTATTTAACGTAAGTATAATAAATAAAATTGCCATGTAAAAAGAAACAAACACATCTGTAAGACGAAATAGACGGCTAATTTAATAAGCCAGTAGTTATTATTGTAAATATAATGTACAGACGACAGCACATCAAATGTAACAATTGCACTACCAAAACCCCTCTCTATTATAACGAACGGAGTAAGGGCGGTCTCAAGGTCAAACTGTTACTTTTTGAACAGTTAATTTTATAAATTTTCATTGGTAATAGTTTTGTCTCTCTTCAAAATGGAATATTATGTGATTACATTATCTATAGGTACTTACTTAAGGAGGAGTTTGTAACTTTGTATTGTTGATTTGCTCAGAGATATGCGCCATAACTCTCACTTTAAGATTAGCTATTCTGTGCTTTAGGTACCTATCCGCAGAATACCCAGCGTCGTCGTCGAGGCTCTCTGCTGGGAATCTGGGACAGATGCTAGGCGGAGACACGCTAATGTTATGGTGGACACCTTTTTGATACCTTAAAGTGTTGGCCGCAAAATAATTGGTTTTTTTTTAGTTCATTGATATATTTTGTAGTGTGTGTATCGAACAAACATTT
Source organism: Nymphula nitidulata (assembly GCA_947347705.1). NCBI lineage: Eukaryota > Metazoa > Arthropoda > Insecta > Lepidoptera > Crambidae > Nymphula > Nymphula nitidulata. The sequence continues at coordinate 8,506,031 of OX374639.1, forward strand.
GTTTCTTTATTTCGTCCTTTGAATCCATTCAATAGGGTAGTTGACAACTTTTTTTATATCATAAATAAGACGTATATTAACTTTAAAGAAATATTGTAAAATAAATAGTATATCTAAAAGTTTCACCGATAAAGTAGTATGTTTGATGTGTTACGACGCATCGTCCAATAACGCTCCAAAGAAAATCTACAGGACAGGTGACGTCACATGTTACTATCTTCCTAAGATAGCATACTGACAAAATATTATTAATAACTTTGTAATATGTATGATTTTATTCATAGTTGTTTTAACTAATGTGTAAAATAGAGCCATATTGATTCTTAGGTAACAATTCTTGCTCGCGGAGCAGAGAAAACAAAAACTGAGAAATGCTATTTAGACCTTTTTAATTTTTTTTAAAGTTATTTTTCCAAAATGGCATTAACAATTACACACAGACAATTATCGATTACCGGAATGGATCGATGAGAGAAAGCGCATTATCTAATTACCTCGGGACGGAGAGGAATGTTAATGCGCTTGCGCAAACCGATCTATATAGCGATGCTAATTACCGATCATGTTTACTTTGATGACCACTTTACTCTGGCTTTGTTTCGCAATAATGAATCACTAGAGATGGTGTCAACTGCTTCGTTAAGGGTTCATCCCTTAACTTAAGATCATATCTCTGTCTGTTTTTGAAAGTTACATTTTATAATATTTTTTAAGCATTGTAGAGACCACAAATGAATATTTGTTCGTAAGTAGTATCTATAACCCCAACTTTGGGTTATTCATAATCTCGCCCGAAAACAACTCGCCCGATCGGGCGACTAGGCACCATTCAAATTTACCTAATATTTCGCCCTATCGCTCTATCGGGCAAGTTTTTGTCAGGCGAGATGGCGAATAATCCTCTACTTTTATGCATAAAAATACAAAAGAAAAAAGAAAAAACCAATTGTGAAAAATAATTACATTGTCTAAGACTGACATAAGGCTTGTAATCTGGTATTTTCATACCTACTTCAAGGACCGTCTCTTCCATACATACGTATAAATGTAATTCGATGTGTGTTACTTGTTTTGCAAAAACAACTTAGCACCATCTCCAAAAAATATGTTTCTAGGGGATGAGTACCTATTTAATTTTAATTATTTTATCCTTTTCAGTTTTTTGAAGTGGATTTTAAATTTTGTTTATTTTTTCTTCACAATTTTTAGTGATAACTATCTAAGGTCAAAGTTAGATGAGTATCCGTCAGCTTATATTGTTTCCTACTATCGTATCGTTTACGAAAAAGTCATAGAAAACAAAAATCTGCAATTTTGCATACGTAGACGACTAACTCATACCAGTTATTTAAATTTATAAACAAAACTTCGAAACTGACACTACCCAATCGATTTAAAAAAAATATGGGACCAAATGGCAACTATTCCGCATCGAAGAAAAAAATAATCACGTAAATCGGATCAGAAATCTCGGCGTGATCGGTGTACATACATAGAAGAAAAAAAACATGCCAACCGAATTAAGAACCTCCTCGTTTTTGAAGTCGATTAAAAAGTGTTCCAGATACAAGTAGACTTCTGGAACATAACTCTTATTACAAATAGCGGAAAACGTTCGAATATCGGAAAGTCGTGGGAAATTCTACACCGGTCACGTTTTTCACGGAGCGTCAAAGCGAGATGGGATGAGAGTTTTCGAATCAAATCTGTGTTCTGTCACTCGTGAGGAAAGGTGCAGAAGTGCCTTTGACCTATGTTCATACTTGGGAAACTCCTGACCTATCTCAATATTAAAAAAAACACGCCGCATCGTAATAATTAGTAACTACTCCCCAAAAGGAAACAGTTAAAGATGTTGATTTTAAAAAAACAGCTAAAGGAACTACTAATTAGGAAAACGTATTATACAATTCATGAATATTTGAGTGATAAACTTTAAAAGAAAATATTTATGCCTGGACAGACTATTATAGGTAGCCTCATTGGAACATAGTTACTCAATTATAGCAAATGTCGGTTTAAGTAAATATTGCATAGGTACTTGAATATATTATTAAAATTCTAGATTTTGTTCATAATACTCTTTATATAGTAATTAAAATATAATAAAACTAGAAAAATTTCACGTCCTGAGGCAGGAATCGAACCCGCGACCTTTCGCAATCCGGGCGACTGCTCTGACCACTGAGCCACCCAGGACTTGGGATATCCCTGTGAAATTCTTCTAGTCTATCTGTATTTGCGTTTATGAGCTAACGTCCACCCTACAATGTCGAAATATTCTATTTCAACATCCGAAACGAGTATTTTTACAAATACCGACGATTCGGTTAAGTTGGGGCAGTGCTTTCAAATATTCTTAATTTTTGATTTCAACATTATTATAAATGTTTGAAAAATTACTTAGTAATTAAAATATAATAAAACTAGAAAAATTTCACGTCCTGAGGCAGGAATCGAACCCGCGACCGCGCGATTTTTATAATAATGTTAAAATCAAAAATTAAGAATATTTGAAAGCACTGCCCCAACTTAACCGAATCGTCGGTATTTGTAAAAATACTCGTTTCGGATGTTGAAATAGAATATTTCGACATTGTAGGGTAGACGTTAGCTCATTAACGCAAATACAGATAGACTAGAAGAATTTCACAGGGATATCCCAAGTCCTGGGTGGCACAGTGGTCAGAGTAGTCGCCCGGATTGCGAAAGGTCGCGGTTTCGATTCCTGCCTCAGGACGTGAAAATTTTCTAGTTTTATTATATTTTAATTACTAAGTAATTTTTCAAACATTTATAATAATGTTAAAATCAAAAATTAAGAATACTCTTTATATGTTTTTATATTATTAATTATCTAAAACAAATATTTTTCTCAGTGTACTAAGTAATAATGGGTTCTTGTAATTAATAACTAATATTATACAGAATGATTGACTTTTTATGGAAAAATAAATTTGTGACATATGAATAGATAAGTAAATACAATAAAATAGAAAAATACAACAAAATCATTTTTATTAAGTATTTATATTGAATGAATAATAAATATAACTGCAATGTAATAATAATTCAATATTCATTATGTAAAAATGTGGTAATATAATTATGTAAAATTAATAAAATACTTAGGTTAATTCTCTCTTTACAGTAAATTAATGAAACAATAAAAATAATAATGTATAATTATAATGAATAATTACGAATACCTAATTATATAATTATCATCCTTACTTGTTTTGCCGTGCCCGACAGGGTCCGTAATGATCTTTAGTGAATATAGTGTAAGAACTTTTGTTTACATTATGGTGTGCAATAAAGTATTGAGTATTGAGTATTGAAAAGCTTAGTTAGCGTTTACAGACAATGTAACTATTGATTAATTTTCATCTAGATTACTTTTTTTTTACAAAGCACGACAAATGACTCAAAACCACCTGATGTGAAGCGGTAAGAAGGGTCCTTGAGCGAAAACAGCTAGTGCAGTTCAGACACTGCTCTAGCCGCCTCCACCATATTATTATTTCATTTAAACATTTTCAAATAGGCCATCCTGAATACTCTAGCGCGTCATTTCGATATCGTTCTGTGGACGTAATATTACAATATCCGAACGTCACAGTAGTGTTATTCTGTCAACTTCCTCATACCAGGAAACATGACAAAAATAGTGATATTTGACGTCATCCGTCTCCGCGGTACTGCTTCAAAGCGGTCGGATGACTTCTTTACGTGGTACTGCACATTTATCACAGCCACTTATGATGCACAGATCTTTCTATATGGCAGACACCAAGGAGATTGGGTTCCACGGTCCACCAAAGCACGCTTGTCCAATGCAGGTTGCTGGGTGATACCAACCACGGGGATACTAGCAACGGCGATATCTCGTGCAATTAGTTTCAGAGAGAGATAGTGTGCAGAACTGAGCTTTTATATCGTACCATGTTTTTTTATTGTTTTACTACCTCTTTTTATAAAGAGTTTGTACCTAATATGTCAGGAAAATAATATATGGCAGTTGTCACCGTATCTGCCCTTCGTCGCTCTGTGTTTCCTTTAATTTCCCTTTTACTTACGAATTCCTCCCTATTTTAATAGCTATCGTTAACATATGGTCCTTCTCCCTTTAGTTTCTGAACCGTCCTGTATAATTATTTTTCCATATATCCACTTCTGAATTCTTACATTTATATGGAGACTCGAAGTCAGAGTAAACTCCGACGAAGGATGGATCAACAACGGCAAAATAATGACAACGTGAGCGATGTGGCCCCCACGACCTCAATCGCTCCGATTTCTCATAGTCAATCTAATAACTCCCAAAGTTCTAGGTCGTCCAGTTCATCAGCTACTATTCGTGCCCAAAAACTTGCCTTACAAGTGGCCCACATGCGGAAAGTGGCTGAGGTGGAACGTGCAGCAGCCGATGCCGAAAGAAAAGCTGCAGACTTAGAGCTGGAGGCACAAATCGCCGCTTTGGAAGCGGCAAGTGGCGTAAGCAGAAGATCACGGTCTCGGTCGTCTATTAATAAATGGTTAGAATCAATACATAATAACCCCCATGAAGACGCTACGTTAGAACCTACCACATTAGGTACTAGCGCGCTTAATAAGCGTCAGGAGTTAGAATGTGAGCCAAATTTAGATAACTGTGGTGGAAGCTTTCCGAAGCCATCACTACCTGCCACCACAGCTAATGTTTCCGTCCGTACTGCTACCCTACATAATAAACTAGATAAAAAACAACAGTCTTCAGGTATAACTTTATTAGCACAGGCAATAACATCGTTAGCTACTGCAAGGCCGAAAGTCGGCGACAGTCGCCTTCCCATCTTCGACGGCAAGCCTGTGGAGTGGTTGGCCTTCAAACGTGTCTTCGCGGACACCAAGGCGGCGTTCTCTTCGTCTGAAAACATCACACGCATTGGGCTAAGCCTACGAGGAGCGGCACGAGAGGCAGTTGCTATTCTTCTCGTGTCAGCAAAGGACCCGGCCGAAGTTATGGACGCATTAGAACTAAGGTTTGGTAGGTCTGAATACATAGTTCTACAAGAGATAGCTGGGGTTAGATCGTTGCCTAAATTGACTTCGGATTCTCTAGATATCAATAAATTCACCTGCAAGATACGCAATTGTGTCGAAGTTATGAAATTACTTGACCATAAGTCTTATTTGGAATCCCCAGAAATCTTTCAAAATATTTTAGGCAAACTTACACCTTTGTTACGGAGCAGATGGACAGATTTTGCTATTAGTAATGTGTCGCATCAGGGAAAGTCTAAACTTGAGTTATTATCGCAATTTTTAATTCGAGAGGTCGAGTTGCAGCTCAAGTTTGGTCTCATTACTGATCCCACGTTAACTTCCTTCAAAAGGATCGAAAAGTTACATGCAATAACATCGTCTTCAGTAACAGTTCCAAAACTTTCAAGCGAACCTCACACTTCGTTCCTAAAAATATCCGAATTACCACCGCCGAATTCTGAAAACAAACACTGTTTAATGTGTAAAAGTCATAAACATTTATTGTCAAAGTGTGACGACTTCGTTTCATTGTCAGCGGCTGACAGATGGGACTTTATTAAAACTAATAAGCTATGCCATAAGTGTCTTAAAAAAGGCTCACACAGTTATAAGTATTGCAAATCGTCAAAAGACATTTGTAACATTTCTAACTGTAAGTCTAGACATCATAAGCTCTTACACGATGCAAACCTTTTAGTCGCATACACTACAGACAACGAGCCCATTTCTGAAGAGGATGGTACCATCCACACCACAGGCCAGGCAAATGTTTCAGTTGATTTAGTCGCACACACGTCTTCCGACAAACATGTTAATAATTTTAGACCATTTTTAAAGATCATAGCAGTGACAATTTCAGGGCCTTCAGGTAGCGTAGACACCTATGCTCTTTTAGATGATGGCTCGACAGCTACATTCATTGACTCAGATATTTGTAAGGAGATAGGAGTGTCAGGCCCCGAAAGCCAAGTACATTTAGATTGTGTCAGTGGCTTAGGTAAAAAAGTAAACGTCGAATACGTCGACTTCGAAATAAAAGGCCGTAACTGTACTGAATCATTTACAATCCGCAACGCTAGGTCAATAAATGGTTTAGGGTTGACAAAACAGACAGTGCGATTTGATAACATTCAAAAGTATCCGCATCTGTCAGATTTAGTCGATGTTCTCTGTTATGAACACGGAGAACCACGATTAATTATCGGCATCGATAATTGGCATTTGACAATGTCGAAATCGACTCGTAAAGGGACCAAGTCACAACCCGTCGCAATAAGGACTAATTTGGGTTGGGTCTTATTTGGGTTTGATTCCAGTAGGACTAGGCCAATCGAATCACTCAATTACACAAATATACAGGAGGATGTTCTGTCTCAATATAACAATTTAAATTCTTTAATTCAAAATTATTATAAGTTAGATTCAATAGGAATTACTGAGAAGGAACATCTTACTAAAAGCAATTCAAGAGCTGTACAGATTTTAGAGGACACTTCACGATATTTACCAGACGGTAGATTCGAGATAGGGCTTCCGTGGAAAGAGGACAATTTTATTACACCCGATAGCTATAATTTGGCTATATCAAGATTTAAGACTTTGGAGAAAAAAATGAGCAGAGAACCCGACTACGCCAATCTGTACAAAATAAATATGCACGCCATGTTCGATAAAGGTTATGCGGAGGGTCCAGTTGCTTTCGATTGTGATAACCCAAGATGTTGGTATTTACCACATTTTGGTGTTACCAACCCGAATAAACCTGGAAAACTCCGTATTGTCCATGACGCGGCGGCCGTATCTAATGGAGTCAGCTTGAATTCCATGTTGCTCCCAGGTCCTGACCTCCTCAAATCTATATTAGATATTCTATTACGGTTTAGAGAAGGCAAAGTCGCGCTCTCTGCTGATATTCGGGAAATGTTCCCACAAATAAAAATTCGAGAGGCGGATAGAGATGCCCAACGTTTTATTTGGAGGGACTCCCCGAAAGAACCTATAAAAATATATAGAATGTCCTCGATGATATTTGGAGCAGCGTCGAGTCCGTTTTCAGCCCAATATATAAAAAATCAAAATGCCATTGGTTTTCAGGTTGAGCACCCTGTAGCTGTCGATGCGATCCTTAACAACCATTATATGGATGATTGCCTCGTTTCGACAGCTACAGCGGCGGAAGCAGCAACGCTTGCTGCAGATATTGTCAAAATACATATGAAGGCCAATTTCGAAATGAGAGCTTGGGTGTCGAACGATCCCAAAGCTTTAGCTCTTCTACCGAGTGATCTTCTGTTAAGCCCTTCCTTAGGTAATTTAGATGTAGATATTAGCAAAGTAGTTAAATCGGTTAGGACTTTAGGTTTAGTTTGGCAACCTAGTGTAGATTGCTTTAGTTTTAATGTAAATAGTTTTGAAAAGCCTATCAGCAAGAATTTCACAAAACGTGAAGCTCTCTCAATGATGATGCGTATTTTTGACCCTTTAGGCCTATTGACCCCGCTCACGATTAGAGCAAGGATCATGTTCCAAAATATATGGCGAAAATCCATCGAATGGGATACTCGACTTACTCAGGCGGACATTTCGGCATGGACAGAGTGGCACTCATCTTGTCTTAGTACTATCTCTAATTTAAGAATTCCACGTTGTTACAATCTGAGTAAGTCTGATCCCCTAAAAAGAGAGCTGCATGTTTTTTGTGACGCTAGCGAGTCTGCTTATGCTACTGTCGCTTACTGGCGCTTTGATTATCCTGATGGGTCAGTCAAACTATCTTTAATAGGCAGTAAAGTTCGTGTAGCCCCTTTAAGACCATCTTCCATTCCTAGGCTTGAATTACAAGGTGCGTTAATTGCAGCCCGGTTTGCTGATGTAATTGGTCGCGCTCATAAACTAAAAGCAGCGAAAAAGTTTTATTGGTGTGACTCTATGAATGTGTTAGGCTGGCTAAGAAACGATGCACGCAATTTTAAGCCTTTCGTGTCTAACAGATTAGGTGAGATTTTAGAGTTGTCGTGCGTTAGCGAATGGCATTGGCTACCTTCAGAATTAAATGTAGCCGACGATGCCACCCGCTTAAGCAAAGATACACTGACAATAGAGTCACGTTGGTTCAAGGGACCGTCCTTTTTATTATTGTCAAACCAACAGTGGCCAACAGAACCAAATATTAGCAGCAACTTGTCATTCGATCAAACCGAGCTAAAGCCATGCCATAGAATCACCTGTCATGCTACTAGCGACATTTCATCAACACCACTATTAGCTCCAGTTTCAGCAGATCCACTTCGCATAGGAAAATGGTTGTGCTTAGTCCGTACTACAGCATTAGTTCATTTATTTGCTCAAAAATTATTATACTTTCTTAATAAAAATAGACTACAAAATGCTCCTGCACCTGATCCCTTTCGAATAACAGCGTCCGAAATGCAAAAGGCAGAGGCACATATTTTATGGCGCAGTCAACTTGACTCTTTTAAATTAGAAAGAGAATGCTTAGAGCAGAATATTCCATTGCCACGAAGCAGTAAGCTAGCCAATTTGTCTCCGACCCTCAGTCAGGATCATCTTCTTCGCCTGTCCGGTCGCATAAGCGCAGCTTCGGGCGTAAGAAATGAGACCAAGTGCCCGGTTATACTTGATGGCAAACACCCGGCTGTCCAACTGTTGGTTCTCCATTATCACCATAGAGCCGCTCATGCCAACACAGAGACCGTAGTTAACGAGCTCAGGCAAGTCTACTGGATAATCAAGTTGAGGAGTACAGTTCGAGCAGTCGCCAGTCGTTGCCTTGTCTGTCGTATTCGCAAATCGATGCCATTTAATCCTCCGATGGGGCAGCTACCTCCCGCACGACTAGCACACAACGAGAGGCCATTCTCATATACGGGCGTGGATTATTTTGGACCAGTACAAGTCACGGTTGGACGCAGGCATGAAAAGAGGTACGTCGCTCTGTACACATGTTTGGTGGTGAGGGCTATCCACATCGAGGTTGTACATAGTCTCTCTTCAGACGCAGCTATGATGAGCCTAAAGAGATTTGTAGCACGGCGCGGGCAGCCACGACGGATATATTCCGATAATGGGACTTCCCTTGTCGGGTTGAATCGGGAGTTGAAGAAGCTTTACGGCGAACCCATTTCCAACTTCGTAGCAAATGAATCCATCCAATGGAGCTTCATCCCCCCGGCGGCTCCCTTTATGGGTGGAGCTTGGGAGCGTTTAGTGAAGAGTGTTAAATCAGCAATAAAAGTAACGTTGATGGAAAGGGCACCATCAGACGAAACCCTCGCCACCCTTTTAGCCGAGGCCGAGGCTTTGGTAAATAGCAGGCCTTTAACGCACGTATCCGCAGACCATGAGCATCCGGAAGCGCTAACCCCCTTTCATTTTTTGATCGGGACGTCCTCGGGGAGGAACTTACCCACAGAGTCAGACGAAGGTGATTTGTCCGGTCGAGTTAGTTGGAAGAAGGCAAATAGGCTGGCAGACAATTTTTGGAGGCGTTGGCTGGTAGAGTACCTACCCACACTGAATCCCAGCCGAGGAGGAGGTGAACGACCAGTGGTTAGGATTGGAGATACCGTTTTAATTGCCGACAATAATTTACCTAGAGGTGTTTGGCCCCGAGGGAGAATCGCCGCAACTTATCCTGGCAAGGACGGCATCATAGAGGTCGTCGATGTGGCTACTTCAGGCGGCACATTAAAGAGGCCTTTAAAGAAGATAATAAGTCTCAATTTTGAAAAAAGGGAGCATGTGCAGAACTGAGCTTTTATATCGTACCATGTTTTTTTATTGTTTTACTACCTCTTTTTATAAAGAGTTTGTACCTAATATGTCAGGAAAATAATATATGGCAGTTGTCACCGTATCTGCCCTTCGTCGCTCTGTGTTTCCTTTAATTTCCCTTTTACTTACGAATTCCTCCCTATTTTAATAGCTATCGTTAACAGATAGAGATACGACTTCTCAGCGTGAAGAAAAAGATAATTATAGCAACAAAAATGGTAAATAATTTATTTAAAAAACTGGTGTTTTGAAAAAGTATTTTGAGAATAATTACAATAGCATAGTGCTTTTCTAATAAACTTAGTTTTGAATATATTATATGTTTCTTGTTTTTAATTTGAAATTAGCATAATCGATTTTTTAGAAATATTGTGGATAATTTAAGACGTTCATTGTTAAGTTAATACAGGAAAATAATCTAATTTAAAATAACAAAAAATAATTCAAAAAATCTCAACATTAAAATCGGCTACATATTCCATATTCTACAAGCTCTAATTGACCCTCATTTTCAACAATAAATTTAAAACATCTTTAGATTTTTTCCGTGGACCTAATTTTTCTACTAACGTTTTGGCTTTTTAAAATACTAGCAAATAGGATTAAAACTTTAGCCCATTATAAAAAAGATAAACATTCGCAAGACGGAGTAATGGAGGACTAGGAGGATGTTGTTACGAAATTTTGCTGACCCTTCCAGAGCCAACCATTGCGAAAACAGTTAAGTTCTACTGTTTTGCTTCTGCATTGGAAGCAAAAAACGCCTCTTCTTTACCATAATTAAAATAAGGAAAAAAAAGAAAGGTAGCCGGTGTAATTACTGGGCATGGGCGTCATTTCATCTTAGGCCCCAGGATGACAACGCACCTGCAATCTCAAGTGATTTTTCCTTGTTATTGCAGGTGTCTATAGGCGGCGGTAACCGCTTACCATCAGGTGGGCTGTCAGCTTGTTTGTCATCTAGATGTATATAAAAAAAAAGTCGCACCAGCGTTGCCAGAAGGTTACTTTTGTAACCTTTTAGGTGATTTTTAACTCCAAAAGGTTACTGCTAGGTTACACTACTCAAAAGGTTACTTTTAGGTGATTTTTCAAAATTAGAATTCATTCATAATTTCTTACTTATAACCTGAGTCAAACAGAACGCTCTTTTATTTATTTATCAGTCCGTTAGCTACCGCTAAACTTTATTAGTAGAGTGTTTGTAGTGTAGTGTCTAATTTGTGGCAATTTCTGGTTTGTATGAAAAGCTAAGAGTAGTCTTATTCAATAATAATACTGGTTTTCTAAAAATCCTCTGATAACTGCTAAATATTTTCGACTTGAAAGTATATATGAAAAGTCGAGCGACGTAAACTCTTTTGGTTTGTTTAACTTTGATAGGTATTGTTTCTGAAAATGAAAACAATCGATCGACATGTACCTATTCTATCAACTATTAATACCTTCCCACTGAAAAAAATATGAAAGGTTACTTTTCACACTAAAAGGTTACTTTTTTATGTACTTTAGGTTACTTTGACTAGTCCCGGCTGGCAACACTGAGTCGCACAGTCAGCAACCTCACGAGCAGCCGAGCTGCATTTTCGATTTAGATTTATTTACCTACTTGTTTTGCGATGCAAGTTGACAGGTATTCTTGTATGCATCTGACTATACATATTTATGAAGTACCTACTTAAGTATGTCAGTTCACAATTTGAAATCAACATGACCTGATTCGATTCAGTGGTAATAAATTAGTATTCATATAATTTTAATCATCTGCCCATGATGTGACCTGTCACAAATAACATAAACTTTACCTAATGTTTACCGCTCAATTTTGAACCTTACGGAAAGGTGTTACGTTCTACGTTAAATGTACCTATCAGTAATTGAGAAGGAAAGTACGAAAATTGATGATTTGCATTGAATCATAACCGCTAGTGACGTCACGATTGACAATGGTACATATCTGCATTATGAATTATCGCTTGTCATGCGTTTGCACACCTTTTGAATGTAGTTAGTAAGTATATACCTAAAGGCACCATGTCTAAATATGGTGTTTATGTTTTCCCTCATTTTAAATGGTTGCGGCAAAATACCAGCGCTCTGCGTCACGCTGAGCATAATGCAGATCTGAGACCTGTTTGCTGCTGAGGTGCTATTGAGCAGTGATTGGTATACGATAGCCCTTCATTGTTCCCATATTGTAAAAATATATAATAATATAAATATCTAAATATATGTTTTTTTTTTATTATCAAGTTTATACATACGAAGCAATTGCGCGGACGGAGGAGTTATACTTATAGTTATAGTTTATAACTTATAATTTTAATATAGGAAGTTTTTAGAAGGAGTGCAGAATGATAATTTTTTTTTTTATTATGCATAAAAAATACAATAAAACAAAAATAAAAACATTACAAACTCTACCATGTATTTGACACACACGCATATATGTCAAAAAACAAAAAATGTCGAATTGAGTATGGATTAGTATTGTTTGTTATTTGTGTATAGTATTACTGGATGTCGAACACAACCCTAGTAAAAAATAATAATAAAAAAACGAAAAAAACAGAAAAAATCTATGATTATAGAAGTATAGTCTTTGACAATAGAACCATAATAATGTTCAGACTTATAATATAAATTAATTATGGTCGAATTTCGACTTTCTTTCTTTCTTCTTCCAATAATTGCATTATTTTGCATTATTTGATAAGTAAGAGTGAACCTATGGTAAAAAATTCATTAAATTTAAATACCTAGGTACTTATCTCATAAAAATGTATTTTTAGGAGTCGGTGCTTCACTTTCTGTTTTTTCTGGAAACAGCTTAGCACCAAAATAAATAAAATCGAGACACTGCTGTCTCACTTTTATTTATTCACAACTGTAGACTTCTCCGTTTTCTGCTTAAATCGATTTTATTCATCGCACATTGTCAAATAAGGGCACGAAAACAATAAAAAATTCACTTTAACGCGTCTCATTTAATGGCCTATTACCAGACCAGTGGCATTCATAAACGAAAATTCCGAGAGAGAAAAGTTTGACAGAGCATTACGCATGCGTCGCGCGCGGGATGCGTACGCGCAGCCATCCTGCCGCGCTTTCGCGGACGCAAGACCTACATTGACATAATTTTAGATGAATAACGGTATGAATATAGACGCTGTATCGATTCGATTGAATTAAGCAAACTAATAGATTTGTAATTTAATTAATAGACTAAAATTATAGATTTTATAATTAAATTTATTTCCCGTATGTTTTCCCGTGTGTTATTTGGCAAATAATTTAAGGAACTATGTTACCACGAGTCAAAAGCTTCTTTAAATCATAATAATTGTACATGAAAAAAATTAAGACGAAATATGAGTAAGATAAAATGCGAGTCAAATCATCAATGGAATTATATTATAGTCATTTTAATAATCATCATCACCAGCCTATATAAGTCCCACCGTTGGGAGAAACACATGAGGAGTTTGGGCCATAACACCACCACGCTGGCCCAATGCGGGTTGGTGGGTTAAAGCGGCTGTAGTAACAACCGGGACCAATGGCTTAACGTGATTTCCGAAGCACGGAGGAGCTCGAGATAAAAAACTTTGATTGACCCATCCCAGGATCGACCATGGCGAAAGTTGCTTTGTTTTTCGTATCGAAACCAAAGCGCTCAAACCAATACGCCACCGAGCTCCTCATGAGCTCCTCATTTCAATAATGAAATTTATAAATTTTATTATAAACGACATGTAATTATAATATTAAATGGTTTAAATTAAACAAAATAAGTAAACCCCGTCCACATTAATCATCTATCTAACACCATATCATTGAGAACATGAGCCCAAATACGCTATATCTGCTGTAAGTTTCTGAAGAATTGAGCATCCAACCCACTATTTGATGGTACAGGATCAGCTTAAGAAATAACAGTAAATCAAATTTCAAATTAATCAGAGCTGTGTAAGTTAGTAAGACCCTTTTGTCATGTAGGAAATAAGTTGATAGACATCAAACCCTGACTAGATCTTCATAAATCATATCTAAGAACCATCACACCCACGTCAACTTTTAAACAAGAAAAACGAATCAAAATCAGTATTTTCGTTTAGGAGCTACAATACCACAGACATAATAATAATAATCATCATACACTCACACCTATAATCTGGCCCAAAGTATTGTGGATATCTACTAGATACCGGAGAAATATTGATAATAATATGTATATAAATATTAGAAATATACTTAGTCTTAATAAACATATAAACATCCATGACTCGTGAACACATCCTCGTACTCATCATACAAACATTTGCTCCCACCGGGATTCGAACCCGTGACCCCCGACCAAGTAGCCTGTATAGCAAGGGGTACAGATCACTCAGCCAGCCGGTCATCAACAGACACATATAGATACACACAGACAAGTCAAAAAATACCGTCTTTTTGGGGTTAAAAGTTGCTTGCTTTATTTGAGCTTGCCCTTAGGGCTGATTTTTCAATCCTCTGATGTTTTTTATCAAGAAAATAAATTATGACAGAATTTCTATAGATTAACTGTCAACTTGTCAAAGTTATTCTCTGGATAAATCTTATCTGCATTGACAAATCAGTCCTATGGACACCGAATTTCTTAAAAAACACTATGAAGCAATGTAAAAAGTTTCATGCCTACAGCAAGAAGGTCGAGGCGTTACACTGTATGTCACTAGTTTCGTAAAAGCGTAAAAGGTGCGAGATGAATTCCAAAATTAAAAATATATAATTGGCACGGTTATGCGTAGACCTTGATACTACTTAACGCAAGCATGAACATGATCATGGACTTAGTTTCTTTAGAAGCGGCCGTCTGTGTGTCAAGTGGTTTACTGCTCTACGATTTTTAACAATTCTCGAAGACTATAACAACAATCCGGCTCGAAGGACCACCGCTATGCCATAGGGAATGCCGACATATTTTTATTGTATTTATCTTTCATTCAGGACTAATAAAATACCTTTAAAAATGTATTGTCTATGAAAAAACAGCAACTAATTAAAACAGTGTCTTCGGAGTCTTTAATTCTCCACCTCAACATCACGCACGAAGAAATTTAGTACCTCGTTTCTTTGTTGTACTTCCAGAACTTGGAATTTTCTGCCAGCTTGCTGAGTTCCCACCTTTTCATCATGGTTCCTTCAAAATTGGCGTGAAAAGAGCACAGGTCTCTTCTAGACATTTTATATAATCCATCTAAATAGCTATGCAAAATCTTAATACGCAATTTAGAACATAGATTGTAATTAAAATTTATCATTTCACAATTTGAATGAGGTTTTATCTATGTTTTAGTTATCTCGCTCGCAACGATAGCAGTGTCGAAACTTGTAAGTACTTACTATTATATGGACTATCATTAAAATAAAAAGTAAGTATAAGCATTCATATTGTCTCCAATTGAAGGTTTGGTATGAATCAAAATTTAAACTTTTTAAACAAACAATTATATGTCCCATCTATATAACGTTATGCTATGTACTACATTCAACTATATTTAAATGATAAAGAATTGCGTGATTTTAGCAGAAGGGAACAGCTGTTGGTAGACTTAATTAAAAAAGAATACGAAGAAGGTGAGTGTAAATAATAAGTGAAAAAATAATCAGGTTATAAACCAGGCGTTTTTTCTAAAATTTTATAATCTATAGAGACGCAAAAATTACCATGTCATGGGTAACAATAAACCCTACAGCTTTAAATATAACTTGTATATTTATCCATTAATTTGTACGCATTGATGTTATCGCATTTTTTTTGTTTGTCTATTAGGTAGAAAAATATAAGGAACATTAAATAACACCGACGAACTTTTTTCTCGTTCTAACCTTGCTGGATTCTGGATATTTCGTGGGTGTGAGAAACGTACCAAACGACGCCTACGTGACCATCTCCTATCAGAGATGTGGTTTATGAAACTGTGGTTTCAACATCCTATTTGACAATAATAATTTCGAACTTATCAATTGCATTAAAAATAACTCGATAATAATCATTCATTGTTAAGTCAGTATTTCAGCATATCTATTCATTGTGAAATGCGGCGTTTCGCAGACAAATTGAAAGTCTATATTCTACAAATACAATTTGAAATATTAAATTAAAATAAAAACATTACTAGTGAATTCATGGTTATTTCTTTTATGACTAAGTGGAGTCGAAAGTTTTGTCTGATATTATATCGAATGATATTTGTATGAATTTGTCGGAAAGCATTTCACAATCATTTATAACGACTTTTGAAGATATGTCTCAAAAAAGGAATATTTTCAGTGTTTTTGCGATTTGTTTTTGAAGTAATAAGTCTTGAATCTATTTTCCCGACACAAAAAAAATGCTATTCAAATTATCGGTCGCCGTATTCAAAACCACTTTCATATTAAACGCGGTATCAGTTTCTTCATCGGGTGATGATGAAACTGATACCGCGTATACGTCCCGCTGTTGGTCACAGGCCTTCCTACATGGGAGAAACACATGAGGAGCTTGGGCCATAACACCACCACGCTGGTCCAATGCGGGTTCGTGGTTTACAGCGGTTGCAGTAACAACCGGGACCAACGGGTTAACGTGCCTTCCGAAGCATGTAGGAGCTCGAGATTAGAAATTTTGGTTGACCCATCCAGGCATCGACCATGGCGAAAGCTCAAACCACTACGCCACCGAGCTCCTCTATCGGTATCAGTTTACATAATCATAATCATCGTTTATTTGCATGAATACATGGGAGTCTTACATGATCTTTAATTACAGGCGGTTATAATGGTGTTACAGTCTTCTTTAGACACCGGTAACCGTTTACCGTCACATAATAAAGTATTGTAAAATAATTGCAAAATTAAAAAATTTAAGTAACCCCCGGCGTCATTAATCATCTATCTAACACCATCTCATTGAGACTATTCATAAGAGCCCAAACACGCTATATCTGCTGTAAGTTTCTGAAGAATTAAGCATTTCGCAGACTTTTTGATGGTATAGGATCAGCTCAAAGTTAGTATATCATGGCAATGTCATCGAAGTGAACTGTCACTTCGATGACATTCCTGACACCTAAGGTGTACTGTGTACTGACACCTAATTTGAAATCAATCGGATCTGTAAAAGTTAGTAAAATCCTAATATCATGTAGAAAATGAGCTGATAGTCATCAAACGCCTGAACTGATCTTCATAAATTATAGCTAAGAACAATCGTAGTCACATCAGCATTCAAACAAAAAAAACCGAATCAAAATAGGTCCATTCGTTTCAGCGCCGTTACGATGCCACAGACAGACACACAGATAGACACGTCAACTTATAACACCCCTCTTTTTTCGTTGGGGGTTAAAAGTCGGCCATTTACCTAATGCCAATTATTCACAACAAAACCGTCTCATCACCCACGTGGACGGCCATAGCTCGATGCTGAGATGGAAAGTTGAGTGAAACTACAACCAACGATTGACGTACGATATATTTATTATTTAATAATAGGGATGTTCACTTCCAAATAGACATTATAACTCACACACCTATGTCGGGTTGGCTGGAAGAGATCTCTAATAGAGATAAGTCCTCCCTTGCATACTACTGTAGACAGTTTTGTAGTTAGTGCAATAAAGAGCACCTTTTGGGCCGGCAAGGTGGAGGCGGCTAGTGCAGTCTATTGTGCACTAGCTGTCTTCGCATATGGACTCTCCTTACCGCTTCACACCAGGTGGTGTTAGGTCAATTGCCGTGCTTTGTATAAAAAAAAGAGTTTCATAATGTTGTCTACGCTAGAATACGGCGCTATCTTTCACATATTCCTAATCAGAAAATATACACTTCTAGTGGACGACCGCGACTCCGCCCGCGTGGATGTTGGTTAGCACTCCAAAACGTATCCCATGTCCTTTTCGGGGTCATAAACTATATCCTCGCCACATTTCATTTGAATAAGTCCAGTAGCTTGAGTGTAAAAAGGTAACAGACAGACAGAGTTATTACTTTCGCATTTATGAGTTTGGAATGCTTCCCACTATCGCATTTATGAGTTTGGAATGCCTCCCACTTTCGCATTTATGAGTATGGAATGCTTCCCAAAAGAACATTTCTAATCAGAAACATTTTTCAGAGATTACAGTGAAGTTGGTGAGATATTCTTTTTTTTGTAAGAACGTGTACGCAAACTTGATCAAAATTTTCTTTAGTCCGAAACACAGTGAACTGGTTAACGGCCGAAATAGTCGATTATGAGAGAAAGGAAGGATGCAAGCTAGTAGTAGTAACTAGTTGGAACAAATATTAGTCATAGAAAAGTTGTGTCACCAACATTAAAAAATTAGGTTATTGACCCAATTAATTTGTAAATTCAAGAATTAAAAACCTTATCTTAATAATTTCATATTGTTTTTTTAAAGCAACGAATTAATATTGATAAAGGTTGTACTATCATTACTATAGTGGATTACAATTATATTTATGTGTGCAAAATGATGACATCATCTTTGGCAGGTATGCCATCATAATTCTGTGAATCTACCACCTATATCATAACAAAAGATAATTGCAATAATCAAAATCAATAATTCCAAAACTTCTGTTCCTTATCATATCAAAATAATTGATAACCGTCTTTATTAGGTACCTATTACCTACTGTGAATGGACGGATTATTCCCTCTGCGTCGACTCTCTTTACGTCGAGACGGACTCACGGGCTGATGATGGACTAGAGTTTATAAAAAAACGAACCATTAAGTACCTATATTAATATTATAAATGGTTTGAATACCGGTAGGGCCAGATGTTTGTAGGATCAAGCATTTGTTTACGAGTCACGAATATTTATATGTTTATTTAGTTATATTTCTAATAATCATCATATTATCAATATCTCTCCATTATCTAGTATCCTAGTATCCATAACACAAGCTTTTTTGATGCATACTTTGGGCTAGATTATAGGTATGAGAGTATGAATATTAATTAATTAAATCCATTTGGTTAAATAAAAGTAAACATTTATCCAACCCTACATCAAAGACTATTAGATTACATTCATCAATCAGTTCAAAAATTCAGTTTTTCTGCTAACTACACCTCAACGTTACAGACTCGACGTAACGAGATTTTTTCACTACGAAGCGCGGAGGCGAACGTAGCGAGAGTCCCCGTAGTGAGACTCAACGTAAAGAGAGTCGACGCAGAGGGAATAATTCGAATGGACTGAGTAAATTTTCTACTTCCACCATTATAGGAAATTAGCTGCACCGGGCATGCTTTGCAATGCCCATTCATATTAGCCTATTGCAGTCCACTGCTGGATGTAAGCCTCCCCAAGGCTGCGCCACAAAACACGATCTTCAGCTTTTCACAGCCAGCCACCACCTGCCAGCTTCTGTATATCGTCGGTCCACCTAGCAGAGGGACGCCCTACACTACGCTTGCCGAGGCGTGGTCTCCATTCGAGAACCTTTCTACTCCACCGGTCATCGGTTCTGCGACAGATGTGACCGGCCCACTGCCGCTTGCGATGCCTGTAAAGAGAAAACTGTTAGGTTTTATAATTTATTTGACGACCGGCTGGCCGCGTGGTCGGAGTCCCTTGCCACTCGGTTAGGGGTTTGAATCTCGGTAGGAACAAATGTTTGTATGATGAGTACGAGCATTTGTTCACGAGTCATATATGTTCATATGTTTATTTAGTATATTTATCATTATATACATAATATTATTATCATTATTTCTCCGTTATTTAGTATCCATAACACAAGCTGTATAATTTGACTAAATTCGGATCCACATAAAAGAAACCACACACTTTTGATTCTAAGAACTCTATTATATTTACTCAACAAAATTATTATTAACAACAAAGACAAATAATAATTTTGTTGAGTAAATATAATAGAGTTCTTAGAATCAAAAGTGTGTGGTTTCTTTTATGTGGATCCGAATTTAGTCAAATTATACATTGGTGCCGAAACCCGGGAATATTAACTGTATGGACTTACTGATTCTGATATTTGTTGGAATATTTTTCTACTATTGAAATAAATACGTTTGAGTTTGTTCGAAGTCACTGTTTTACGGTTGAAGATGGCTGATAAAATATTGAAAACGCAGATTGAGCTATGTTTAAGATTGGAAAAATCCGAGGTAAATTTCAAGAAAAGTCCTAAAGCACGCATAACTAAATCGTATTTAGAAACAAGAATGCAAATTTTACAAGAGCTCTATGAGTCTTTTAAGGGTAACCATAATAACCTTGTGCAAGTCTTAACTGAAAAACAAATGGAATCGTTACCATATTTTACTGAGGACAAATACGATTGGTTTGAAGAGTTTTATCTGGCGTACATGGCAGAACTCAAAGATGCAATTGATATGTTTCTGGATAAGCCGTCGGGATCATGTCAACCTAAACCATTAGCATGTACTGAAGTCAAGCTTCCAAGAATACAATTGCCGACGTTTACGGGCAAATATGAGGAGTGGCAAGCATTTTATGATATGTTTGTGTCACTAATACATCGTAATGAAAAATTATCCGCAGTTCAGAAATTACACTATCTGAAAAGCAGCACATCAGGCGAACCAGAGAGTTTACTGCGTAATTTCCCGACTACGGAGCAGAACTACGAAGAGGCTTGGAAACAATTGACTAAGCGGTATGACAACAAGCGCTACAACTCAAATGCAATTTTTAAGATGCTTTTTTCACAAAAGCAAGTAACATGTGATTCTCCGATTGCTATTAAGCAACTACATGACACTACCACATCGTGCTTAAATTCATTGAATAATATAGGATTTAATACTATGACATGGGACCCTATCATTGTTTATTTGGTAGTTTCTAAGTTGGACGTGGACTCTCATAAGCAATGGGAACATCAGATGAGTGTCATGACTGATGATACACCTACTTGGGCGCAGCTCGCTGATTTTTTAGAAGCTCGGTTTCGCAGCTTAGAAATGATTGATTCAAATAAGCAAGTTTTAAGGCCATCTACGCAAACCAAGAAACTAATGCAGAAGTCTAGGTCTTTTCATGGCGCTGTTCATAATGATAAAAAGAAGAGCGAAGTAAATTGCCTTATGTGCGGCGATTGTCATTATTTGAATCAATGCGAGAAGTTTGTTCAACAGTCAGTAAGTGATAGAAGGAGTTTTGTTCAAACGAAGGGCTTATGTTTTAACTGCTTGAACTCAAGCCACGTTGTTGGTAAGTGTCGTCAATCTATATGCTGTAGGAAATGTGGCAGGAGACATCACACCATGTTACACCTTGACAGAGACGGATCTACGGAGCACACAACGTCAACCACGGAGAACTCAATTCAACCAAGTACGTCTACTACGGTACCCAAGTTAGTAGTTAATTTTTCTAAAAGGGAACAACAGAGACAAGATGTTCTGTTGGCGACTGCAGTATTAAAGGCTCGTTCTAGTAACGGGAAAATGTTTTTAATTAGGGCTTTATTGGACCAAGGCTCACAAGCCTCTTTTGTAACGGAAGCTACAGTTCAGTTACTTGGTCTTAGACGCACCCGAGTGAATGGTGTGGTGTCAGGTCTGGGAGATGGTCAAACGCGTATTAAGCATATGGTTACAATTCCTATTCAGTCGCGTCATAAACCAGAAATTTCTATACAAGTAAATGCTTATGTTTTAAACTTAGTTACTTCTAAGCTTCCGTGTAATAGGTTTGAATGTGATTGGCTCGAGCTTGGGAAGTTACAACTAGCTGACCCAGGTTATGCATCGCCCGGTGAGATAGATATTTTGTTAGGTGCTGAAGTGTATAGTGAAGCTTTATTACAAGGCTTGTTAAAACACCCCAAAGAAAATCTTATAGCTCAAAATACGGTCTTTGGGTGGGTTTTAACAGGTAAGTTTCTGACTACTTCAGTAAATAATGTGCTAAGTATGCATTTGCAATTTAAGCGTGAAGATGATTGGCTCAAATACTTTTGGGAACTAGAGGCTGAACCAGATAATATTCAGAAAGCATTGTCTAAGGAAGAACAAAGGTGTGAAGAATTTTATGAAGCTACAACTGTCAGAAATAAGGAGGGAAGGTTTGTGGTTAGGCTGCCTTTCAGAGAAGAAGATCCCGAATGTCAGTATGGTCGGTCAAAGCAGATAGCTACGAAAAAACTATTGTCATTAGAAAGAAGGCTGGCAAAGAATCCAAAGCTGTATGAAGATTATAGAAAAGTGATGGAGGAATACATTACGTTAAATCATATGGCACTTGTTGAAAAGGAGGATATGAATAATTCAAAGGCTGTATATTTGCCACATCATGCTGTGGTTAGAGAAGAGAGAGAAACGACAAAAGTTCGCGTTGTTTTTAATGCTTCATCTAAGGGTACAAACGATATTTCTCTCAACGACGATCTTTTGGTGGGCCCGAAAATTCAGCAAGATTTGAGGCATTTATTAATGAGGTGGCGAACGCGTCCTATTTCTATTATTGCTGATCTGGTAAAAATGTATAGAATGGTTCTTGTGCACCCTGATGATACCAATTTTCAACGTATTGTTTGGCGAAATTCACCAAATGAACCTATTCAACATTATAAAATGTTAACTTTAACATTTGGTACGGCCTGTGCACCCTACCTTGCTGTAAAAACTTTACAAAGGCTAGCTGATGAGGAGAAACATAACTTTCCAGTGGCAGCAGAAATAACTAAAAGAGATTTTTACATGGATGATCTGATGACAAGCTGTGATACTGAAAAAGAAGCTAAAATGATATATGATGAAATGAATAAACTCATGAAATCTGGAGGTTTTGAAGTACAAAAGTGGAGTAGCAATAGTACTGATTTGCTACAGTATATTAATAGAGACCATCACAATAGCAAACAATCAATCCTAATCAAGAGCGATAGTAGTTTAAAGGTATTAGGTCTTCAATGGAATAGGGAAACTGACAACTTTGAATATACTATCAATTTACCTGAAGTAGCATATCCAATTACCAAGAGACAAATCCTGTCAGACATTGCACGCCTTTATGATCCGATGGGTTGGATAGCTCCTGTAGTAGTATTAGGAAAGTTATTAATTCAAAAACTTTGGAAAGAGCATCTAAATTGGGATGATGAATTAACTAATGAATTGAGAGAAGAGTGGCTTCAATTGCGAAAGGAGTTAATAGAGATTAAAAGAATTGAAATACCTAGATGGATTCGTTTAACGCGACAAAGTAGATTAGAACTGCATGGCTTTTCGGATGCAAGTAAAGTAGCATATGGTGCAGCAGTCTATGCTCGTGTTATTGACGAATATAATAACGTAAATGTAAGTCTAATATCGGCTAAAACTAAAGTTGCCCCTATTGAGAGAGAAGTATCTATTCCTCGATTAGAGTTGTGTGGCGCTAATCTTGCAGCGAAATTACTCTCCGAAATTTCTCAAGTCATGAATATATCTAAAGAAAATTTATATGGGTGGACAGATTCCACAATAGTATTGGCATGGCTAAAAGGCGGAGCAAGCAAGTGGACCACATTTGTAAGCAATCGAGTGTCTAGTATACTATGTATATTAGACTACAACCAATGGGGACATGTGTCATCTGAATTGAACCCTTCTGATTGTGCATCTCGAGGTCTAAAGCCTTCAGAGATATGTACCCGAACTTTATGGTGGAATGGTCCGGATTTTCTATGGCAACGGAAAGTTGAACTTTGGCATTCTGAAAATATAGACACTCATGAAGAAGAAAGAGTAGTAGGACTAAAGGTTACTGAGTCAAAGGAAGAAAATTTTGTGTGGCAGAAGTTCTCCAATTTGACAAAAATGGTGAAAGTTATTTCATATTGTAGAAGATTCTTGTTGAATAGAGAAGAGCGTAAAGAACTACCTTCATTTATAACGGCGGAAGAAATGAATAGAACTTTAGAAAAATGTATTAAACAAGTACAGATATTACAATTTGAAGAGGAGATAAAGTTAATAGAAAAGAAAAAGAACTTACCAAAGAAAAGCGTTCTACTTGCTCTTTGTCCCATCATAGATCAAAATGGAATCTTAAGAGTAAGTGGCCGTATACAGCAAGCTGAGGAGAGTTACGATAAGAAACATGCAATTATTATACCTGCTAAAAGTCACCTGGTGCAGATTTTGATAGCTGATGCTCATGTCAGAACACTACATGGTGGACCCCAATTAATGCTTAATTATCTTCGGTCTAAATATTGGATTTTACGGGCCAGAGAACAAGTAAAAAAATATTATAAAAAATGTATAGTGTGTCTAAGATATTCTAAAGCAGTTAGACCACAGATAATGGGTCAGCTACCTACAGCTAGATTAAAGCCATGTAAGCCGTTTAAATCAGCAGGCGTCGATTACGCAGGGCCCATTAATATAAGGTTTTCTCCGGGTCGCGGGGCAAAATCTTATAAAGGCTACATATGCTTATTTGTTTGTATGGTGACACGTGCTATACATTTAGAGGCTGTTACAGACTTAACAGCTAAAGGATTTATTGCAGCTTTTAGACGATTTACCTCAAGACGCGGGTTTTGTAAGGATCTTTTTAGCGACAACGGCACAAATTTCGTTGGTGCTGATAAACAGTTAAGAGAAATGTTCGATAGTTCAAAGTCAAACTTAATTAAAGAAGTGGCTGAAGTGTTACATCGACACTACCACATCGTGCTTAAATTCATTGAATAATATAGGATTTAATACTATGACATGGGACCCTATCATTGTTTATTTGGTAGTTTCTAAGTTGGACGTGGACTCTCATAAGCAATGGGAACATCAGATGAGTGTCATGACTGATGATACACCTACTTGGGCGCAGCTCGCTGATTTTTTAGAAGCTCGGTTTCGCAGCTTAGAAATGATTGATTCAAATAAGCAAGTTTTAAGGCCATCTACGCAAACCAAGAAACTAATGCAGAAGTCTAGGTCTTTTCATGGCGCTGTTCATAATGATAAAAAGAAGAGCGAAGTAAATTGCCTTATGTGCGGCGATTGTCATTATTTGAATCAATGCGAGAAGTTTGTTCAACAGTCAGTAAGTGATAGAAGGAGTTTTGTTCAAACGAAGGGCTTATGTTTTAACTGCTTGAACTCAAGCCACGTTGTTGGTAAGTGTCGTCAATCTATATGCTGTAGGAAATGTGGCAGGAGACATCACACCATGTTACACCTTGACAGAGACGGATCTACGGAGCACACAACGTCAACCACGGAGAACTCAATTCAACCAAGTACGTCTACTACGGTACCCAAGTTAGTAGTTAATTTTTCTAAAAGGGAACAACAGAGACAAGATGTTCTGTTGGCGACTGCAGTATTAAAGGCTCGTTCTAGTAACGGGAAAATGTTTTTAATTAGGGCTTTATTGGACCAAGGCTCACAAGCCTCTTTTGTAACGGAAGCTACAGTTCAGTGACTTGGTCTTAGACGCACCCGAGTGAATGGTGTGGTGTCAGGTCTGGGAGATGGTCAAACGCGTATTAAGCATATGGTTACAATTCCTATTCAGTCGCGTCATAAACCAGAAATTTCTATACAAGTAAATGCTTATGTTTTAAACTTAGTTACTTCTAAGCTTCCGTGTAATAGGTTTGAATGTGATTGGCTCGAGCTTGGGAAGTTACAACTAGCTGACCCAGGTTATGCATCGCCCGGTGAGATAGATATTTTGTTAGGTGCTGAAGTGTATAGTGAAGCTTTATTACAAGGCTTGTTAAAACACCCCAAAGAAAATCTTATAGCTCAAAATACGGTCTTTGGGTGGGTTTTAACAGGTAAGTTTCTGACTACTTCAGTAAATAATGTGCTAAGTATGCATTTGCAATTTAAGCGTGAAGATGATTGGCTCAAATACTTTTGGGAACTAGAGGCTGAACCAGATAATATTCAGAAAGCATTGTCTAAGGAAGAACAAAGGTGTGAAGAATTTTATGAAGCTACAACTGTCAGAAATAAGGAGGGAAGGTTTGTGGTTAGGCTGCCTTTCAGAGAAGAAGATCCCGAATGTCAGTATGGTCGGTCAAAGCAGATAGCTACGAAAAAACTATTGTCATTAGAAAGAAGGCTGGCAAAGAATCCAAAGCTGTATGAAGATTATAGAAAAGTGATGGAGGAATACATTACGTTAAATCATATGGCACTTGTTGAAAAGGAGGATATGAATAATTCAAAGGCTGTATATTTGCCACATCATGCTGTGGTTAGAGAAGAGAGAGAAACGACAAAAGTTCGCGTTGTTTTTAATGCTTCATCTAAGGGTACAAACGATATTTCTCTCAACGACGATCTTTTGGTGGGCCCGAAAATTCAGCAAGATTTGAGGCATTTATTAATGAGGTGGCGAACGCGTCCTATTTCTATTATTGCTGATCTGGTAAAAATGTATAGAATGGTTCTTGTGCACCCTGATGATACCAATTTTCAACGTATTGTTTGGCGAAATTCACCAAATGAACCTATTCAACATTATAAAATGTTAACTTTAACATTTGGTACGGCCTGTGCACCCTACCTTGCTGTAAAAACTTTACAAAGGCTAGCTGATGAGGAGAAACATAACTTTCCAGTGGCAGCAGAAATAACTAAAAGAGATTTTTACATGGATGATCTGATGACAAGCTGTGATACTGAAAAAGAAGCTAAAATGATATATGATGAAATGAATAAACTCATGAAATCTGGAGGTTTTGAAGTACAAAAGTGGAGTAGCAATAGTACTGATTTGCTACAGTATATTAATAGAGACCATCACAATAGCAAACAATCAATCCTAATCAAGAGCGATAGTAGTTTAAAGGTATTAGGTCTTCAATGGAATAGGGAAACTGACAACTTTGAATATACTATCAATTTACCTGAAGTAGCATATCCAATTACCAAGAGACAAATCCTGTCAGACATTGCACGCCTTTATGATCCGATGGGTTGGATAGCTCCTGTAGTAGTATTAGGAAAGTTATTAATTCAAAAACTTTGGAAAGAGCATCTAAATTGGGATGATGAATTAACTAATGAATTGAGAGAAGAGTGGCTTCAATTGCGAAAGGAGTTAATAGAGATTAAAAGAATTGAAATACCTAGATGGATTCGTTTAACGCGACAAAGTAGATTAGAACTGCATGGCTTTTCGGATGCAAGTAAAGTAGCATATGGTGCAGCAGTCTATGCTCGTGTTATTGACGAATATAATAACGTAAATGTAAGTCTAATATCGGCTAAAACTAAAGTTGCCCCTATTGAGAGAGAAGTATCTATTCCTCGATTAGAGTTGTGTGGCGCTAATCTTGCAGCGAAATTACTCTCCGAAATTTCTCAAGTCATGAATATATCTAAAGAAAATTTATATGGGTGGACAGATTCCACAATAGTATTGGCATGGCTAAAAGGCGGAGCAAGCAAGTGGACCACATTTGTAAGCAATCGAGTGTCTAGTATATGTATATTAGACTACAACCAATGGGGACATGTGTCATCTGAATTGAACCCTTCTGATTGTGCATCTCGAGGTCTAAAGCCTTCAGAGATATGTACCCGAACTTTATGGTGGAATGGTCCGGATTTTCTATGGCAACGGAAAGTTGAACTTTGGCATTCTGAAAATATAGACACTCATGAAGAAGAAAGAGTAGTAGGACTAAAGGTTACTGAGTCAAAGGAAGAAAATTTTGTGTGGCAGAAGTTCTCCAATTTGACAAAAATGGTGAAAGTTATTTCATATTGTAGAAGATTCTTGTTGAATAGAGAAGAGCGTAAAGAACTACCTTCATTTATAACGGCGGAAGAAATGAATAGAACTTTAGAAAAATGTATTAAACAAGTACAGATATTACAATTTGAAGAGGAGATAAAGTTAATAGAAAAGAAAAAGAACTTACCAAAGAAAAGCGTTCTACTTGCTCTTTGTCCCATCATAGATCAAAATGGAATCTTAAGAGTAAGTGGCCGTATACAGCAAGCTGAGGAGAGTTACGATAAGAAACATGCAATTATTATACCTGCTAAAAGTCACCTGGTGCAGATTTTGATAGCTGATGCTCATGTCAGAACACTACATGGTGGACCCCAATTAATGCTTAATTATCTTCGGTCTAAATATTGGATTTTACGGGCCAGAGAACAAGTAAAAAAATAT
The DNA here is from genome assembly GCA_947347705.1 of Nymphula nitidulata. Classification (NCBI taxonomy): domain Eukaryota; kingdom Metazoa; phylum Arthropoda; class Insecta; order Lepidoptera; family Crambidae; genus Nymphula; species Nymphula nitidulata. Next base: position 8,534,012 of record OX374639.1, read on the forward strand.
TATAAAAAATGTATAGTGTGTCTAAGATATTCTAAAGCAGTTAGACCACAGATAATGGGTCAGCTACCTACAGCTAGATTAAAGCCATGTAAGCCGTTTAAATCAGCAGGCGTCGATTACGCAGGGCCCATTAATATAAGGTTTTCTCCGGGTCGCGGGGCAAAATCTTATAAAGGCTACATATGCTTATTTGTTTGTATGGTGACACGTGCTATACATTTAGAGGCTGTTACAGACTTAACAGCTAAAGGATTTATTGCAGCTTTTAGACGATTTACCTCAAGACGCGGGTTTTGTAAGGATCTTTTTAGCGACAACGGCACAAATTTCGTTGGTGCTGATAAACAGTTAAGAGAAATGTTCGATAGTTCAAAGTCAAACTTAATTAAAGAAGTGGCTGAAGTGTTGACTCTGCAATCAACAACTTGGCATTTTATACCTCCTCAAGCTCCCAATTTCGGAGGATTATGGGAGGCAGGTGTACGCTGTGCAAAAGGTCATCTAAAGAAAATAGTTGGCAATACTACTCTCACTTACGAGGAATTAACTACTTTGTTGGCACAAGTGGAAGCTTGCCTTAATTCTCGTCCGTTGTCTGTTCTTAGTGATGACGCAAATGATCCTCTCCCCCTGACACCAGGTCATTTTCTGGTTGGTGAACCAATACTTAATATTTGTGATGATAACTATGCAGATTGTATTGTAACTGGCCTAAATAGATGGAAGTTGGTACAAAAGATGGTCAATGAATTTTGGAACAGATGGTCAAAAGAGTATTTGATAACTTTGAATCAGCGATATAAATGGAACTCTAGACAATCTGAACCAAATGTAAACGATGTTGTAATTATAAGAGATGAAAACATTCCACCGTGCCAATGGATGTTAGGTATTATTGTACAGAAGCATGTTGGGCCTGATAACATAAGTAGGGTAGTGACTGTAAGATGTAAAAGCGGATTATTAAAAAGACCGGTCAGTAAGCTATGTATTTTAGAGAAGTGAATCGTTAGAGAATAATTTATTCGTGTTGGATTGTAAGTTACATATAGATACTTGTTTTTTTAATTACAAAAATATATTCTTGTTTTTTTTTTGTTTTCTATAAAGTCACGGTGGGCGGTTCTTGTTATGTTGATTGCCAGTAAATAATTACTGTTATATTTTTATCACTACATGTTAATCATATTTAGATGATTGCAACAGTGTCTTTATGATGTTTGAGTTTCATGATTTATTGTACATATTCTAACAAGTCTTATTATTGTGTTCATTCACGATTAATTATAGTTAAAGAGCTTCATTATTGCCATCTTTCATAATTTTCTTATTATGTTCGCGATTTAATTTTATGTTAAGATATTTTTACTTGCGTTTTTTTTCAATTACTTTAAGGACCTCAGTACTCCTGTAGGTCCTTGGTGGGCGGAATGTCTAATTTCTATTAACATTTATCGTATTTTTTAGTAAAGAGGTTGTGTATGTTTTGTAAAAATAGTAGGCTGGCTGAATATCATATTGAGAAAATAAAAACGTTGTAATGTTATAGGTTAATATTTTTGATTTTAATTCCGTATTGCAGTCGAATTTCTTTTATACATAAATTTATTTGTCTTTGTTGTTAATAATAATTTTGTTGAGTAAATATAATAGAGTTCTTAGAATCAAAAGTGTGTGGTTTCTTTTATGTGGATTCGAATTTAGTCAAATTATACACAAGCTCTTAATGATGCTTACTTTGGGTTACATAAATAGGTGTGAGTGTATAAATACTATTATTATTTATTTATTTAATCAGGTCTGCACATTACAGAATTACAACAAGAACTAGAAGCGGTAAAAATGTGAATACAATGCTAAGCAAAACTCCTGTGCACACAGCGTGATAGGCGGATATCGAGACACGACACATACATTATAATTACATTGAATCCAAGAACTTTCGTAGGCTTCCCTGGAACACCCTACAAAAGTTTCATCACAATCTGATCATTGGTTTCTGAACGCATAGAATAGACACACAAACATTGATTTTTATGTATATAGACGCTGAAAACTATTGAAAAGGTCCCTGGGGAACGCGTTATACTATAAAAATCAAACACAATATTGTGGACAATAGACTCTGCATTATCATAGTGTGGAAAATTCAATAGCTAAGTAAGTAATATTGTTGCTCCCTGAAAGTGCGACATTTGATCCACACTTTCTGCTAACATTTACTGGCCCTAATTCTGGAAAACACATGCTAAGTTTAAATTTAAGTGCAGTCTATTTCTTTCTTTCAAAACGAATACGAAAGGGATGGCCATCATATAAATTGACATTTAGAAAGGTGCATTCAATTTTCGACCTTATTGAACGTGCTAAAATGCAGTGTTTAGGAGACACCTCCGTACATGCCGTCTAAAATTGTCTATGGTTTCTATGAAATCTATCTAAATTTAATTGACAGCTCTAAACAGATTCTTGCTATCTTTTTCCTATGACTTATTGCGAGAAAGAGATATACTATACTTAAATTTAGAATTAAAGTGTGTTCCCAGAATTAGGCCCACTGAATAAAAATGTAGTAACTTTAGAATGTCAAATCTTAAAACATTCCTTTTTAACCTAAGCCTCCTCCCACACAGGCGACCGGAAACCAGGAATTCAGACCATAGCTCCACCAGAATGGTCTAATAAGGGTTGATAGATGAAAGGCAGTGATAGCCGGGACCAAAAGAAAATTTGTTTTCGTAGATAATCGAAAACCAAGCTCTTATCCAGCAAGCTACGCAGTTTAGTTGTTGTCTCATAATATTAATACAATTAATAGACAGATAACGTAAAGCAGGTTTTAAAAAAACTGATCAAATAACTTTGACCTAATGGAATTAAAACGAACTTGAAACTTTAAAGTGAAAAAGTTTACTTTATTCATATTGACATTTTCTTGTTACAAAATAACACATGGAGTTTGGAAAAATAGCACTGTTTTTAATCAAGATAAAGTTATAAGAATAGCGTTTATCAAAAAAAATCTAAAATTGCATAGTATTATTTTATGAATTAGTGACGATAAAATAATAAATAACATTCATTCACTCTTCGTTCAAGAATCAATTAAATTAATACGCGTATGTCACGCGTTTCGGCTTCGTTCGTGGCGTGATAGCAACCAGTAGCAGAGGTAAGCAAGCAATCATTTCTTATTGAAAAATAAACATAGTTGTAAACATTCTTAATTTTCGATTCCCGCCTCAGGACGTGAAATTTTTCTAGTTTTATATTATTTTAATTACTATAGTTGTAAACAATTGGTAAAACTTTAATTCAGTTGATCTTCTTGGGACACTATTTGACAAGTAATTAGACTAGGAGAGTATTAATATACATAATAACCTAGACTTTCTATCCATATTAGATGAAATATATATTAAACGAATTTGTATGAAAATCCGTGCAGCGGAAAAGGTCTTAATCTATTTGCGAAATAAATACCAGCCCTATTGCCACTTAAAGTTTCATATAGACGATCTGCAATGTCCCTAAACAGTCTGTGTGCTCCAGGACCTCAGTCCCAATGTCTCAATCCAAAACTGCTCAATACGTAATCCCCAGATAAGCCAGCATATTTGCACCGTCTCAGAGATTCCGCAGAAGCAGCAGCCGATCCTGGTGTAAAAGAGGTGCTCGAAAGTTGGGACATGGCTAAGGTCTCGACAAAAGAAGTGTCAATAAAATTAAACTTATTTTGTCGAGACCTTACAGTAAAACATAGGTATCCAGTATTTTGTTGTGAATTTTCGTTTGCCTAATAATTATATTTAATAATACCTACCCCGCAAAATCAAGATAAGAATGAAACATTATAATGGTTTTGTCAAAATATATGGATATTGGAATTTCCTACTCGTGAAAATATTACAATACCTACTTTTTGCCAGCCACTTAGATATCAGAAACATACAAATAACAAAAACTCTATATATATTCGAATCAATGCTATATTCCGAAAGTTTTACTACAATGCCAATATAGAAACCAATTTAAACCTTATATAGGTATATCGTAGGCTAACTTTTGAATCCGTCAGATTGAAGAGAGCACGCAAAACCAAAAATGATTTCAACTTTAAGTGATTATAAACAAAACCTTGAACTAGACACACAAACATTCTTTCCACCGATCACACAAAATTTTCAGTGCTACCGCATAAACAGTTGGAGTTTCTATTGTTATTGATAGGGTCTAATCATCTAATAATTCCGCGCAATAAAACTACATAGATGCCAATAGAGTATTTGTAATTAATAACCACACAATCACGAGGTTATTGACGTCGTCCGAGGATCAAAACAAACTGGTGACAACAGGCTCTGTGTACTCAGCTGAGGAATGAAATAATTCCATTGCAGTCATCTTGTATGAATCTTGGTGTTTTATTTTCATTAGTCTATACAATTTTGGTAACGTCGAAAACTACAATTCAATGGCGCTTAAGTACAGCCCGCAACGAAAGTCAACTTTACAAATCTGTAAAAAGACACACATGACTTCAGAGAAATACAAATAGCAGTGAATAAATCCTACAGCTAAACTGATCCGATTTCGCATAATTATAGCGCTTTGTAACGTCAAATTTAACATTTCGTATTGCTGTATGTGTACGTTTACCAACAAAATAAGATGATTATTATCAGCACTTTAAAAGTTTAAAAAAAAAGAAATATTCGGACTAGATAAATAATGTTAAGATTCTTATGAATTCTGAAAGGTATTATGATAATCTCTGCTAAAAGAAGGATTATTTGTGGATCTCAGACTGTAAACGTTTGATTTTATAAATCGTGGAAGCTAAGATTCTACTAAAGAACGATAATTTGTGGATCTCAGACGGTAAAATTTGGACTATAGACCAAAGTAGTAGCAAGGTTGACATAAGTCATGGTGGTAGGTAATTATAGATAGATACCTACTTAAATGAGTATAATTATTATGTCACATTTGGTCCTGAACATGTAACTCATGATAATTTTCGATGCGTCACCGTTTTTGATGTACCATCAGTATGGTTGAAACTTGAAATTTAAATTTCACTAAAGATAAATATATTTTTTAGAATATTATCTATTTCACAAGTATTATGATTGACAAGCAAGGCACAGAATCTTTAACAAAGTATTGAATAATGATTTATTGACAAAATTACACATCTAAGGTAAACACCAACTAAATACTAGCGAACAGAAGCAAACAGTGCCACAGATACGATATTCTCAAGCTACACGGTCGTCGACCTCTCACAATATTGACTCGGCAAGAAGAAGATATCGGAAACAAATAGAACCGAACGATAGATCAGCCCCCTTATTCTCAACTGTCGGAAAGAATTCGAATCTCGGAAACTCTATACCTGTCACTTTTTATCGCGCGGCGTCAAAGCGAGACAGCATGTGACTTTTCGAATCGAATCCGTGATCCGACAGTTGAGAATAAGGGGGCAGGTCCTTCGAAAACTACACGTGCAAACTAAGTAGATCGATGTTTTATTTAAATCGTGACCGAAAACAACTTTTAAGTTATTGGATGTAATTAATTTTAAGCTACATGCGCCTATCACTACTTTGCATAGTTAAGTTAAGCAATGGCTACTTATGTTTTTCCTTATAGATAATAATAAATAGATATAGTCCACAGCAAAGGTGTCGATATTAATATAGATATAGTTTTCCAAATTCAAATTATCACTAACGATAGTATAAACCGTAAAACAGCAGGTAAGTAAGACTACAAGAAATTCTCAGGGTTGTCCCAAGTTCTCAGTTTATAGTAGTAAAGTACGGGGTAAGCATATCATAGTACGTGGATGTAAGCATCCTAGCTAGACTAATTATACTTGCTAAGCCACGCAGCCCTATAGCTCATATCTCAAACTAGGATGTGGAATATTTGTGGCAAGATTTTAATTAATTTGAACGAATATACAGTTCTAATTAAATTCCAGCGAATCTATACTCCCTATACGTAACCATCCGCATTATCGGCACAAGCGAATTATACCTATAGTTAATCTGTAGTATGGGCGTTATGTGAGACGCATGAGCAATGAAGAATGATGACCACAAGGTACTTTGAAGAGTTTAAAGCAAATCTATTGTGTTGTTTCACTGCATTATATTTGAAAAAATAAAAAGCTGTTTACACTTCCATAATCTACTAGATAGGGTTGTTAACTTGTCATAATTACACTCGTGTTTATGTGTGTATCTACATATTTTGGATATTATAACAATTTGAAAGTGATTTGACAATTATTGTTTTAAGATTAAAACAATATAGTATTACATTAATGTATGTAATCTATAAATTAGAACAGTATGTAATTAGTCAGTTAACCTCATAATGACCTTGAGAACACTTATCAATACATGCTTGTATTGGCTCATGTCGATATTCGAGTTCAACCAGGTCTGTGCATTGTAGTGTAATAGAATAAGTACTTTTTTTTATAAAAAGGTAGTCCGTATTTTTCATGTCTGTCTTTTCTATACTATTCAGAAACATTTTAAGTCTACTTACTTATTTATTCATTATGCTTATTTATATTAGATTTTACCATTTATTTGTTAAATTGTATTCTTACCTTTTCTTTCAGTCGAAGCTTAGGTTTTATGATGCTGTGCTATCTGCAATTGATACCAGCCTACCGAATAACATCTGTAATTAATGATGATTTGCCTAATTAAATAGATAAAATAAGTAATTATCTAGGCCTAAAGAAAAAAACCCTTAATTTTGGAAATTAATAATATATAAACTTATGCATATAAGTTTTATATTTAGTAACGTACAATAATTACGTTTACTAGCTGCGTGTAAGCAAACAAAATATAAAAATAACTAATTAAGGAAGAGAAGCAACGTAGGAACATCACGTTTTATTCTCAAATGAAAGTGAAAGAAAGCTATTTGACCAATACATCATTTTCATCACGCGAACAATATGGCGGAAGCGTTGGCGCGAAATAGAATCTTAACTTTTTTCTTATACAAGCGCGCGATTGCCAGCGCGCGGCATTCCTACCGGCCAGTGTCAGTTACCGACAGTAGGGTTGACAGGTAATCAATTATTTAGAATAAATTAGTAAACTTCAAAACTTCTCCTAGCAACCAAAATAGGTAAAACAATTTTTTTGCATGCTGAAAGAAGATTTTTCAATGCTTACCTTGAAAAGTTTTCTTTCAGCATAAAAAAACTAGTAAAACTTTCAATAAAATAAATATATTTAAAGATATAATTTTATGTTTTTACGTTTCTATATATTAAAAGAAACCGACTTCCAAACATTAAAAAATATTTTTTATGTGAAAAGTTATTTTTTGAAGTTGGTGCTAAGCTGTTTCCAGAAACAATAGAAAGTGTAGCACCAACTCCAAAAAAATACTTTTTTGAAGTAAGTAGATACCTAATTAAATTAAATTATTTTTCCTTTTTAGTGTTATAAAGTCTGTTTTTATTTTTGTCTGAAAATATTTCTTTTTCGGAATTTTTAGTGATAAATTTTAAAGTTAAAGCCAGATGGGTGATCGTGGATCATGGAAGTATTCCAACGTAAAATGAATTAGCGTAAGCACCACTGAAAGTATCGTAAGTACTGATAGTAAAGTGTATACTATTGTGATACCATTACAAAAATATGTAAAAATTACACATAACAGTATTATTATACAGTCAAAAAAGTATGATTAACTTTTAACTATCTACTGGGCTGGTATCTACAGCGTGGTTACGTTTTACTTTTACACAGGTCCTTTGACAAATATAATATGTATTGCCTACTTATTAGATGACCGATATAAAACTTCAGTTAAGAATTTTCAATAAAAATGCCACAAACATAATAAGAAGAGGTCATAATTATTATACGTTACCATACGTATTAATAACTTTATTGTGACGTGGTAACCCTAGAACAACCATTTAAAAAAGTATAATGTCGTGCAATGCCGCCGCCGCGATTGCTAGCGACGTGTGCTACTGATTCCATTGTGCGTTATTTAATTAAGCACAGATAGCGAGAACGAGAGTATTTTTTATGAGGAGAACATTATCCGAGCACGGCATTGTGAGTTTGCGCGATACAACATGTGTTTAAATGTTATCAATAGTCTAACGCTTTAATTTACTCCTTTTGTAATCAAACCTTTTCTTTTTTATCGTTTAAATGGGTAGCCCGTGCAACAAGAATTGAACATGTTTGTGACACTAAATTGACCGTTATACTTAGTATAAATGCTGTGTTTAGTAAATATAATTTAGGTAGAAGGCTTTATGACGGCGGAACTATTATTTTCGTGTTTTGTTCTCGTTCTAATAAACTTAATACATCAAAATAGAACTACCCAACCAAAATCTCTTAGGATCTCTTTACACTATGTTTTTCTAAAGCGAATATCACGCATATGAGAATAAACCAAGAAAATTAAAATTACCGCTGTAATAGTATAAACCCCGACGAAAAAAGAGGCGTGTTATAAGTTTTACGTGTCTGTCTATGTATCTGTGTTTCTGTCTGTGCTATCGTAGCTCCCAAACGAATGGACCGATTTTTTTTTTTGACTGACTTCACCAGGATGGTTCTTAGCTATATAGCTCACGAAGATTAATTCCGGCGTTTGATTGACTATCAGCTCATTTCCTTGTTTACAAAAGGGTTTCACCAACTTACATAGATCCGGTTGACTGGAAATTTTGCTTACTGTTACTTCGGTGTATGTGGGATGCTCAATTCTTCAGAAACTTACGGCAGATCTAGCGTGTTTGGGCTCAAAAGAATAGTCTCAATTAGATGGTGTTCAATAGATGATTAATGATGCCGGGGGCTATTTAAAATGTTAAATATTATAATTTTGTCTTTGTATGTCTAATATTTTCGCGTGGATTAAACATTTAAAATAAAGCACTTCACCGAATCTATCTGTATTTTACGAGTAATTAGATGTTACTATGTTGATGAATATGGTAGGTAGAGGATGTCTATTTTGATATATGGCTGTCTTAAGTGTCGGTAGAGTCTATAGCCAGTGGTTATACAGTCTCCTAGCTTTAACTGTGGGATAAATATTGCATGAACGGTGAAAATAATTTATTTAGTGACACACTAATTGAAATAACTAAAAAAAACAAACTTAAAGGTAAAAGTAAGCTTGTGGCACTAAATAGGCTTCCAACCTACACAACATCATGTGTCGGCCGTCGGACATGAATTAAGAAGGAAATAAACGTAAATTATGTTCGTCAGGTCTCTGTACAATATTATATCGAAAGATATCTAATACTAACCCGTTAAAACCCGCTATAGACGCATTCATTATTGTAAACGTTTCATTCATGCATCGTGTTTTCGTGTTTTAGTCTTTTGCGCCGTTTTGTTTTAATGACTAATCAATACTACAAAATACTGAACAGCTTGCATGATAATGAACTTGATTGTACGCCAGCAGATCCGTTGTAATAAGAGTCATATTCCAACTGACCTTTTACGCTTGCAAGCGTCTATACAAACTCAACAATGCTGCATAATTACTGTCAGAGTCCAGGATTTTTGCGGTGAAAAGTACGTCATTGAAATTTTTTAAAAAATCGTTATAGATAGTCTTGAATTAGGTATAAGAGTTACTGCTTATTTCATGTTTTAGCCCCCGACGAAAAAATAGGGGTGTTTAAAGTTTGACTTGTCTGTCTGTGTATCTGTGTCTGTCTGTGGCATTGTAGCTCCTAAACGAATATACTAATTTGGTTAGTTTTTTTTTTTGAAAGCTTTGACATTTCCATCAAAGTCTGCGCGATGCTTTACTCTTCAGAAACTTTTTGCAAATATAGCGTGTTTGGGCTCATAAGAGTAGTCTCAATGAGATGGGTGTTAGATAGATGATTAATGAGGCCGGGGTTACTTACCATTTTCAATTTTATATTTTATTGCCTCAACTCTATGATAACAATATTTACGACTATCTAACCAACTGGTCAGTGCTCCTAGGTACAGACTCGATCAGGTTACTGGGTTCTAATCCCGGCCAGGGCAGATATTTGTGTATAATATAACGTATGTTTCCGTTATATCCATGTCACGAGCTAATTTGTCAAGCCAGGAAGACTCCCATTTTCTTAGGACAATTTAAAACCAAATGTGTCCAAAATTTATGGCTTGACTAGATTACTTTGGCTAGATAATAGGTGCTTGAATATCATATGTTGGATCTGAAAGACTTTAAAACATAACCCAGACGTCTGTCCCAAATCCGTATTGTTTTAAACTAGCAAAGATCGGTCACCTCAACTATTATATCCACAACCGCAGCCACCCTCGCCTATATTTTGTAAACTAATCGCTGGACATCCCGTTCGTCTATTTTTTCCGTTAGCGGACGCCATGTTTGTAAACTATAACCCCGGTCTGTGAATGGATTTCGCGCGGTTTCCGCGATTTGGCGGGAGCTGTGTATGTTGATGTCTTGTTTTACGGATTTCGACACTGATTGAGCTGTGTGTGTTAATTAACTAAATGATTACGTAAGGTGTTATGTACCATTCCCAAATTAGAAACACAGCAATATATTCATTGCCATACTGTTGATATAATTAATAATGGATTATTGTTAAATCTTATAAACACTGTACTACTGTATATTTAATTGCCTAATGTTCTTAGTATTGAGTTGTTTGTCAAGCTTTGATAAAGACCTTATTCTTCTAATTTTCTAATATAAGGTAATTTTGTAAACAGTAATGTTGTTATCACAGGGTCGCGAACTTTCCGCCGCCAGTAGATTTCAATGGCGATCTTTTTCTAACTTCTGAAAACCCTTATCAAGGGTCATGAACTGTTGAATTAGCAATCAACTCTTTGTTCTGTCTTCCAGACTAATAAAAATAACAACATTATTGTCAAAACCATATATAAGGCAAACATTTCCGATCACGAGCAGAACCTCGGAAGATTTACAAGTGATCTAACTATCAGTATATCCATAATTTAGTCATAGTCCAAATCCTGTAAAATATAATATAGTATTTAATGATTAGAAGGGAATAAAATATTTCTCTTAGTTTTCAAAATACTTTTATTTTGTTGTCTCCGGAACCATAAGGGAGGATATAACATAAAAATTGGTGTCAGAAGTGTGGGATTTAAAACCTGTGTATTCTTCTGCGGAAAGTCGTCACAGGGTGGTTTTTCAACCTTTATTTAAATTTACCCTAATTTCAGATTTGGACATAGATTTGGAAGTAAGCGAGGACAGTACCTGTTCGAGCATTGTGGAAATACGACGCAGCACAGCTGTAGTCACGCCATACCAGCCCGAAGGACAGACTGTACCAGCTTTCCAACAACGCCAACAGTTCAGTGTTCAACCGGAACAGCCCCTGCCATCATATTCGCCAGTAACAACATACTATCCACCAATACCACCACTTGGAGAGGAGTATAGTGCGTCAGTACCACCAAGAGAAGATCAATGGGACGTTTCTGCTTTTTGGCATTACTACCGTGAGTGAATCTGTTGTCTTTGATAAGTTTTAACGTTTGTAAATCTTGCGATTCTCACCACTTTCCTTCCTTCTTGTTTTTCTCTTTTATTACCTTAAGTTTAATTTGTGTCACTTGAAACTTTATAAATTTTAAATTATGTCTGAGGTAGGCTCAAGTGAAACTCTTGCACTCAACATTAATACTTTACTTAAGTTCATTAAACCTTATGATGGTAATAGAGATGATTTAAGTGCATGGCTAGCGAATTGTGATAGAGCTTTCGACTTAGCTGAAGAAAATCAGATTCCTATTTTGTTCGCATATGTACAAAATCAATTATCTGATCGTGCACAATCCACTTGCAGTAATACAGTTTTTAATGCTTGGGATGATTTAAAGGAATTTTTAAAGTCAAGATTTGGTAATAAGAAGCATCAGACTCATTTGCTTATTGATTTACAAAATTGTAAGCAATTACAGAATGAAAATGTGTCACAATATATACATAGAATAGAAACGTGTCTTAAAAGACTTTTATCTTCTATAAAACAATCTTGTACTGATCCTACATTACTTCCGGGACAAGCAGAAAGTACTAATCATCTTGCATTGCAATCATTTTTATTAGGAATAAATCCACAAATTTCTCAGATGTTACGTTCTAGAGAACCATCGACTCTAAATGATGCATTTAATATAGCACTTGAAGAAGAGAAATTTAATATTTTACAATTATCAAAAAACAAATTCTGTAATATTTGCAAAAAACCAGGTCATACCAGTTTTAATTGCCGACGTGCTAATTATCATAATAAATTAAATAAAGTACATCACGTGGAAACACTAAACAAATATCAAAATAATTCATGTCGCTACTGTAAGAAAACGGGACATTTAATTGAAAATTGTTATAAATTGCAAAACAAAAATAAATTTAAGAGTAAACAAAATTCACAAGCAATCAATCGTCAAAATTCTCATCAGGTAGCACATTCTTTAAACTCAACGTCACTCGAGGAAGGTGCCGTTCCGTCGAGTCTGGTAAATGCCATACAGGCACTGTCAGTCTAAGAAATGAAAATATACTTCATATTACAGTTCCCTGTAATGAAGCTTTAAATAATAAAAAATTGACATTTTTAATAGATACCGGTGCGAATATTTCTTTGATTTTATCTAAAAATCTTAAACCAGAAACTTTAGTATATACCCATAATAGAATTACAATCAATGGTATAACTAAATCACAAGAGGATTGTAAAACTCTTGGCTATACGTATCTTAATTTAAAATTCACATCTACTTTATTTAATCACAAATTTCATGTCATACACGATGAATCAAATATAACTTTAAATTATGATGGAATTTTAGGAAATGACTTTTTAATAAATTATAACGCGCAAATTAATTTAAAGGATAAAACTATTAACTTTTCTAAGCCTTTTGAAGGTAGTAAACAGGAAAAAACAACTCTTAATCTACTTAGAAAGGATAATGAATTAGAATCATTTCTTTATAAAATCAAACCAAGAAGTGAAACGCTAGTAAAAGCGAATATTTTAAATCCACAAATAAAAGAAGGACTTATAGAAAATACAAAAATTCTAGATGGCGTATTTATGTCTAACTCAATTACAAGAGTAGACAGTAAAAATCAAGCGTATGTTTCTATATTAAATACTCTTGAAAAAGAGGTTATTATTAAACGACTCGATGTAGTCTTAGAGCCTTTGTGTTCTTTTGAGGAAGACAGTACTCTCAGTAACTGTGAACCTATTTGTAGCAACACCTCTGGTGTTTGTGATTCTTTTTATATTAACAACACTTCGCGTGATTGTGAAATTTTACATACGTGTTCTTCAAATGACTATTGTTGCGGTACTTCGAGTATTTGCAAATTATTTCATTTTAATGCCAATCTTAAGCCTTCTAATGATAATAAAAATAGTGAAAGAAATTCAAGACTTTTTAACGAATTAAGAATGGATCATTTAAACGGGGAAGAAAAAGATTCCTTAATAAAAATTTGTAAGAGATATAATGATATTTTCTTTCTTGAAGGTGATCATTTAACTTGCACCAACGTTTTAAAACATGAAATTGTTACTGAATCAAATCAGCCTATACAAAGTAAAACGTATCGATACCCAGAAATACATAAGGAAGAAGTAAATTCTCAAATAAATAAAATGTTGAAACAGGGAATAATTAAAACATCGACCAGCCCCTGGTCGTCTCCTTTATGGGTAGTTCCCAAGAAGCAAGATGCCTCTGGAAAAGTTAAATGGCGTGTTGTTATTGACTATCGTAAATTAAATAATGTTACTATAGGTGATGCTTATCCACTTCCTAACATAAGTGAAATTCTAGATCAGCTAGGACATTCAAAGTACTTCACCACATTAGATTTAGCTAGTGGTTTTCACCAGATAGAAATGGATGCTAAAGATATTCCCAAAACTGCTTTTTCTACTCCACAAGGACTTTTTGAGTACGTTAGAATGCCATTTGGTTTAAAAAATGCTCCAGCAACTTTCCAAAGATTAATGAATAATGTTTTAAGTGGTATCAATGGACTTTATTGTTTCGTCTATTTGGATGACATAGTTGTATATGCAAATTCTCTTCAAGATCATACCAATAAATTGGAAGCAGTCTTTGAGAAGTTGAAACTAAATAATCTAAAACTGCAACCCGATAAATGTGAATTTATGAGACGTGAAGTTGCATATTTGGGACATGTAATTTCTGATAGAGGTGTAGCACCAGATCCGAATAAAACTAAAGTAATTAATGAATTTCCTATACCTAGAAATCCGAAAGAAATAAAATCTTTCTTAGGTTTGGTAGGATATTATCGTCGTTTTATTGAGAATTTCTCTAAAATATCAAAACCACTTACTAAATTATTAAAGATAAATACACCATTTGTGTGGGGAGAAGAACAACAGATTGCATTTGATAAAATGCGTAAAATATTAATATCACCGAAAATATTGCAATATCCTGATTTTTCAAAAGAATTTATTCTTACCACTGATGCTAGCAATTTTGCTATAGGCGCAATATTAAGTCAAGGAGAAATCGGAAAAGACTTACCAATCGCTTATGCTTCTCGTACTTTAAATCAAGCTGAAGGAAATTATAATACTACAGAAAAAGAACTGTTAGCTATTAAATGGGGAATTCAATACTTTAGACCATATTTATATGGCAGACATTTTAAAATAGTTACAGACCATAGACCATTGACGTGGTTATTTAACGTAAAAGATCCAGGTAGTAAATTAATAAGATGGCGTCTGCAACTTGAAGAATTTGATTACGAGATTATACACAAACCAGGTCGTGTAAATTCAAATGTAGATTGTTTGTCTAGAATTACTATAAATACGTTAACTTCTGAAACTCAATCAGAAACTTATAGTGATTTTCAAAATTTCTTCGATACCCGGCAAGAATTTTGCATAGAAGATTTCCAGGAAACTGACGATATCCTATTTAATGATAAACATGATAATATTGCATATATTACAAATGTAACTCTTGATGAAGAAAATCTATTTGGAATTGAAGCGTTTAGTAAAAGTAATAACATTGAGGAACTTATGATGAGACAAAAGGAATTGTATCAAATATTAAAATCCAGATGTAATAAACAAACGATATACCACTGTATTGCAAAACAAAATCATTATGATAAACTAACTCTTAAAGATTTATTTTATACACTTAGAAATCTACGTAATGAACTATTAAAAGATAACGTTAACTCAATTTATTTACCTAATTTCAAAGATCCCTTTTGTTCGTTGCATTATGACAGAATAAAACAAATGATATTTTACGTTTTCCGAAATCTTAAAATTAAAATTAGGATGTGCCATAATAAAATTACAAACCCTGAAATTTCATTAATTCCGATCATTCTTAAAGAAAATCATAATACTACTACTTCCGGACATAATGGCATAGTCAAAATGTATTTTAGGATAAAATCTAAATATACGTGGCCGAATATGAAAAAGGATATAATTAAGTATGTAAATAATTGTAAATCATGCCAATTAAATAAAACTGTCAGGAAAAAGAACAAATCACCGATGATAATAACAACTACTTCTACTACAGCTTTTGAAAGAATAGCAATGGACATTGTAGGTCCCTTACCAATATCTTGTAATGGTAATAGATTTATTTTAACAATTCAAGATGACTTAACTAAATTTTCACAAGCTTTTCCCTTACCCTCACATGAAGCTCATACTGTAGCTGACAAACTAATTCTTTTTATTTCATATTTTGGTGTGCCTAAATCCATTTTAAGTGATCAAGGTTCAGAATTTATGTCTAACTTATTAAAAGATCTTTCAAAACTTTTTAAAATAAGGAAACTTACTTCTACTGCATATCATCCACAAACTAATGGTGCCCTGGAAAGAAGTCATTCCACTCTAAAGGATTACCTAAAACAATTTGTATCGAATGATTTAAATGATTGGGATAAATACATTCCACTCGCAATGTTTTGTTATAATACCAGCGTTCATTCCAGTAGTCGTTTCACACCTTACGAACTTGTTTATGGACAGAAACCTTTACTTCCATCATCTATAAATGAAAATGAAAATGAATCTAGTTATGATAATTACGTTAAAAATTTAAAATACAAGCTTACCAAGATTCAAGCTTTAGCTCGTCAAAATTTAATAAAAAATAAAGAAATATCAAAAATTCGATATGATACTAAACTTAAAGTACCAAATTACCAGTTGGGAGATTATGTGTTATTGTCTTCAAAATCAAATAATAAACTTAAATCATTGTGGAAAGGACCATATGAAATTATAGCTATTGATAAAGTTAATGTAACATTAAGGACTAAAAATGGTAAACATGAAAAGGTTCACCTTAACAGAATTAGACCTGCATCTAAAAATTTTGTGAAATTACCTAAATCACGATCCACTTTTTCAGGTTATGGATTACGTTCCAAGTCTCACCCACCGAATCGATAGAAATAACTACCATCACTAATGGATCCGGTTTATATTTCGATCGCATAGGATCATTAAAAATCCATGTCGATGATTGGAAACTTGTAACTTTTAAAGATATTGGAAATATTCCAAAAGCTATTAGGTTATATGAATCGAGATGTAAGTTTACAGTTGTACATTGTAAGGATTTAGAAGAAATTAGTTCTAGTTTAAAATGTAAGAAACGTTTAGCTCTCGCCGAGAAAAGTTTAGATAAAATAGTTTCTCTTTATGAGTCATTAGCTCATTTAACAAGTACAGGACGTTCTAAACGAGGATGGTTCGACGGTCTTGGTTCATTATTAAAAACGGTTTTTGGAACACTCGATAATGATGATGCAATTTATTATGATAACGTTATTAATAAAGTTTTGGATGATGATAAAGAATTATATTCTATTATGAAAAATCAAGTTCAAGTAACTCAATCCGCTATTCAAAATTTTAACAACACCATAAGGAAATTGAATCAAAATGAAGAAGCTTTAGACAAAAACTTTTTAGCTCTTAAAAGTTTTATTGATAATATTTCCTCTAATATCTCTATAGTAGATGTTCGATCCACTCTTAACACACATTTTGCTATACTAAGCTCAATGGCTGAAACCTTGATTGAAGAAATAAACTTAATAGTAAACTCCATTCTTTTTGCTAAACAAAATATATTACACCCAAGTATTATCTCTCCTAAGGAAATATACAATGAAATTACTAGTAATATGAAAATTTTAAAGCAACATAAAGAATTTCCAGTACCTCTTAATCTGGATGATATACATTTACTTATTGACGCCTCTACCCTTGATGTCTTCTACATAAATTTTAAATTGGTTTTTATTTTGAATATTCCTTTGGTAACACCCCAGGAATTTGAACTGTATCACGTTTTTCCACTTCCAGTTCCTCATTCTTTTCAGGACTTAACTTACTCTCTTGTTCAACCAAGTAAAAGATATATTGGTATTACAACCAACCGACATTCTTATATTCAATTTAATAACTTAGGTCAATGCAAAAAACTTTCTAAAGAACATTATATCTGCAATGACATAAATGAATATTCAGCTATATCAAATCCATCTTGTGAATCTCTTTTGATTACTAAAGTACTAAAACAACTACCAAAAGAATGTATAACTAAATTTCTTTACGGAAATGTTGAGATATGGCAAAAACTAACTAATAATCGTTGGATATTTATATATTCTAAACCAACTAAAATTACTATCGATTGTTCAACTAAAGATTTAAAAGATTATGAACTCTCTTCTGTAGGCATAATAACTTTAGATAAAGACTGCAAAGGTTATGCAAATCTCATTCAAATCACAGCAACCAGTGAAATAATAACTAATTATACTTCACCCAAAATTGATATTGATTTAAATCAAGACGATTGTTGTAACCGCATAAAACTTAATGAAAGTAAACCACTTTTTACTCCTTTTCATATAAATAATATTCAACTAGATGATTTAAATTTGGCCTCAGTCAAATTACATTCAATTGAAGAACGAATAAAGACGAAGGAACAAACACAGTATGACTTAAGAAGTAATTTTCATGTTCCTTATCTCTTATATTCAATTTGTGGACTTGTAGTTATTTATTTGTTATGGAGATTATGTAAAATCTATAAAGGTAAAAGAAATAGAGTCTCTGATGAAACACATCCAAAACCTGACGGATGTTGCATACAAATTTACAATCAATGTTTTTCGAGACGCAATACAGGAAGTGTTTTTGAACCGCGAATTGAAATGAGTGATCTTACGAATATAGAAAGGCCTATGCCTTCATCTCGTACTCCTTTAAGAGTCACTAGAAGTCCTAGTACAGAAACGAAATATACTTATAATTTAAATAATTAAATTTATATAGTTTCAAGGAAATAATATTAAGATCTTTATGGTTCGTTATAAATAAGAGTAAATGTACCTAATTTTTTTTATTTTTTACCTAATTACTAATTTTACTTAATTTACCCAAATACTATTTTTACTTAATTTGTAATTATCTAAGTATAGTAAGATAATTATAATTAACTTTAAGAAATGTTTAAATTTAATACGTCTTTTACTATCCTTTAGGTTAAGATCATTGTACTATATTAAATTTTGCTGTTCTGGTATTGTCTTTGTCTATCCCCTAATTATAAAACCTATAATTATAAAATTTCACCAACGAATAGGTTGAAAACTATGCTGTATTAATGATTTGTTCAACTAAACAAATTAGTACCTATTGTTTAGTTTTAAGGAGGGAGATGTTATGTACCATTCCCAAATTAGAAACACAGCAATATATTCATTGCCATACTGTTGATATAATTAATAATGGATTATTGTTAAATCTTATAAACACTGTACTACTGTATATTTAATTGCCTAATGTTCTTAGTATTGAGTTGTTTGTCAAGCTTTGATAAAGACCTTATTCTTCTAATTTTCTAATATAAGGTAATTTTGTAAACAGTAATGTTGTTATCACAGGGTCGCGAACTTTCCGCCGCCAGTAGATTTCAATGGCGATCTTTTTCTAACTTCTGAAAACCCTTATCAAGGGTCATGAACTGTTGAATTAGCAATCAACTCTTTGTTCTGTCTTCCAGACTAATAAAAATAACAACATTATTGTCAAAACCATATATAAGGCAAACATTTCCGATCACGAGCAGAACCTCGGAAGATTTACAAGTGATCTAACTATCAGTATATCCATAATTTAGTCATAGTCCAAATCCTGTAAAATATAATATAGTATTTAATGATTAGAAGGGAATAAAATATTTCTCTTAGTTTTCAAAATACTTTTATTTTGTTGTCTCCGGAACCATAAGGGAGGATATAACAAAGGAAAAATTGATTTTATAACAGCATAACATATCTTATAAGCTTATACGGAATACTGGCTTAAAATAAATAAGATAATACTTTTTGTACATCAGGGTGACAACAGCTACTCCGGTGGTAAGCAGGTACCGCACCCCATAGACGCTACCAGTCCTGCCCCCAAAACAACGCTTCCTCAAAGGCCGTAATACAATATAATATCTTCAAATTACTAAACTAAGTATGTTAGTTTGGCTGGCAAGGATAAGTATATTTATGTATATCGAATAAGCCTTTACATGCATCATTTGCTTCTTTGAAAATCTTTTACGTAGTTAAACATAAATAAAAACTGACTTCAAAACACTAAACATGCAAAAAATAATTGAATTTAAGTATGTACTATATATCTGAAATACCTATCTGAAAATATATTTTATGACACTCATGTTTTAGCATTCAAATTAAGATCTCAAAGGTGAACATACAGGTTGGTGGCGCCAATACGACAATAAAATAATACATGGGCTATATTAGTTCATGGAATTGTTTTGCAACTGTCAATTACATCTAATTCACTTCATAATCTGATGTATTTGAAATTTGCAAAACGCTTCTTAATATAGCCCAGGTTTTAATTTACTGTAGTATTGACGGCACCAGCCGGTATATTGACATACTTTATATCACAGATAATTGGGATGTTGCCTAAGTTTGAATTTGGAGATATTTTTCACAAATTCGGAAAATATAAGCTACTGTTACCCATAAAAACAATTTAAACATAAAAGATATGGAATATTGTTGAAGTTGTACTTACTGTTTTGAAAATTAAAAAATGATGATTTTTTTTCAAAATTTATCAAAAATGATAATGATATTAGATTGCTGACATCAATTAAAACAACTATTACTATGACAACTATCAATAAAACCCACTTAATACATAGTTATTATCAATTTTGTCAGTTTGCCCATACATTTCTTAGTAATATGGGAACATGTGACGTCACCTAATCCGCAGATTTTTTTATGAAGCGTTTTTGGACGATGCGCCGCTACACATCAAACATACCACTATATCTGTGAAACTATTGATCTTAGACATACTATTTCTTTTGCAATATTTCTTTATGAGTTATAAACTTCTTATTTATGAAATAAAAAAAAAGTTGTCAGCAACCCTATTGAAAGGAAAATTAAAACAACAACCTGTAATATAATTACCATTAGAGGTTCGCCTTAAACACCCGCTCGTGTTTTAGTAACCTCTATTAGGTGACGGTTAGGTACTGTCGACGGCACATCAAGATAGTAACAGTTTGACCTTGAGACCGCCCTTCTGCCGTTTCTATTAGAGGCTACTTTCGTAGTGCAACTGTTACGCTTGATATGCTGTCTTCTGTACATAAACTACTAATTTTCAAAATCGGCTGTTTCCAGAAATAATAGAAAATTAAGCCCAAGTTTTTAAGTCGTTTTTTTTTGTTTAATTGAACAAATTTTGTCGAAATTTTTAACCTAAGTTGAAGTAAATGTAATCAAATAAAGAAGAATGATCTCTATCTGATTACTATTGTAGTTATAGAGAAAAGCGTGAACAAACAAACATACATGGGTAGGTACATAGGTAGAGACATATTAACATAGATACACCTATAAAATGTTGTATATATTTTTGTAAAAAAACATCATTTTTTTGTTATTGTATTTTTGTTTTTTGCTCTTAATTATGCTTACTTTGGGCTAGATAATAGGTGTGAGTGTATGCATATTATTGTTATTATTATACAACTACATGACAAACAAGTTGACAGCCCACCTGGTAAGCGGTTACTGCAATAACAAGGGAAAATCTATTGACATTTCAGGTGCGTTGTCATCCTAAATCCTAAGATGAAATGCCGTCCATGCCCAGTAATTACACTGGCTACCTTTCCCTTCAATCCGAAACACAGCGAAATATTTCACGGCTGAAATAAGAAAGATGGTACCTACCCAGACGACCCTACATACGGGCCTACCACCTAGATATTTGTTTGGAAGTTATGTGAATATTCTGCAATTCCAATAATGTTACATACTTGTCGAATTGACAAGAAGAAAGAAAATAATGTCACGTAAATACATGTACACACACATGGGGAAAACTGTAATAATTATCAGATTATATTCGATATTGAGTAAACATTTCGTATCTGTAGGAAGGTGCGTTATCTCCACTTAGTCAGCGCGGGCCCGTTCTGGCCTTTTAAGGAGATGTTTAATTAGAGTGTGTTTCTTCCCACATTTCACCAACTTAACCATCGTGGGCCAAGTCTATTAACCTGTCAAGCCACAGATTCCTTTGGCTTTTAAATGTCTTAAGACTCTCGGAGGCCCTACACGGCTTGAAAAATTAAAATAAGTTAGTAACTATGTACAGATTAGAGAATGAAAACCTAACTATATTCCATATTTTATTTTGAAATAAAGTTTTTTTTTTAGAATAACATCTTAACTTAACATTAAATTGGAACTGAAGTGGTCGCGAACTATGTATACGGTTTCAGAGAAACTTTGCCCCACGTACGCTCAGGTTGTGGAAAGAGCTCCCTGCAGAGGTTTTCTTGAATGACTACAACATGGGGCTCTTAGAAAAGGCGTTAAAGATTTTTACAGCGTCCATAAGCTACGGTAACCCTTACCACCAGGTGGGCAGCATGCTTGATTGCCACCTTAGTGGTAAAAAAAAACTAGAAAAAAATACGTTCAATTTATAAGCGCAAATAGACTAGAACAATTTTACAGAGTTATCCCAAGTCTTTAGTAGCTCAGATGGTTAGAGCAGTCACCCGGACTGTGACAGGTTGCGGTAATTTGTATCGTTAACAGCTTATAAGACAGTCCTGTCAAGAGCTTTTATATAAATACAAATTTCGGCTTTAAAAAGTTAATTGCTTTACTTTCTGTGGAAATTTGTTTTCAGTGATTGAATGAAAACAGCCAGACTTCAGACTAATCAATATAATGTAGAACTATATTATTAATTATTCATACAGTAGCGCAAAGAAGGAGCAAACAATTTCACAATTGGACTTTTCTAGACGATAAATAAGCTATTATTTAACACGGCATCATAAAACATTTGACTGCATTAGGTATGTAATATTTTTGTTTTATCATTCCGACCGTTTTTAGATAGTTTAAATCTGTCAAAAGAAATTAAATAAAAAGAAAATGTCACCAAAGAGATCTTCTATTTTACCACTTAATAAAACTAAAATATTTTTATTTATTCTTCAATAATTATTTCAGAAATAGGTAACTGAGGCAACATTTAATAATAAGTAGTCGTATTAAATTTTGGCCTAATTATAATCTCATAAATCACTTTTATTTATTCTGTATTCTTAAACCGCCTCTGTGGTCTAGAGGTTGAGACCACCGAACTCAGATCTAGAGGTCCGGGGTTCGATTCCCGTCGGGCAGAAATTTTCTGCTCGGTTTGGTTGGTGGTAGGGCTTTTCTGAGTCCGCCTGGCCAGCTAATACCATCTTACCTAAGTCTGCGCCATAACAATAATGTTAACAGCATTGTTGTGTTCCATCAGTGAGAGGTAAGATAGCCAGTTCCTCTGTGGTTGAGGAATCCGGGTGTAACTCGCTTCCATCGTCGGCCTTATCTTCACTCACCATCAGGTGAGATAAAGGTCAAAAGTTACCGCGTTAAGATAGAAAAAAAAGTATTCGTATTTTAATTTCCTTTACTTATAATTAGGTTTAACAAAACTTGCATAATTTAATACATTGCTATCTACAGTTTTACAATATTATTTACTGATTACATGCATTTCGAAGTTAATTATGCTTCATTAAGGTAAATATTACCTATAATTGTAGAAAGAGCATATTACCTAATTTCCATTATCATTATTGTCACTAATGAATGACGCAAACGAAACATAATTGCAAAGGTTAATTTAATTCAATTTATATTTATATTAATTATTATTCAATTTCAAAGCCTTCATTAACTTATCAGGTTACATATAATAATTACATTACACTAAAGAAATAAATTTCAAAGGAGTTTCCATCTGCATTAATAAATATACTTAATTAAAATCTAGTTTACTTTATAAGTCTTTGGAAAAATAATCATAGTTTTAGATTGTTATAAAGTGATTCGTATGCTTACACTGAAAAATATTGAATGTAGGTACTTTATTACATACTAGTATGTAATTTTTTTTTTTTTTTTTTTTTTTTTTTTTTTTTTTTTTTTATACACTCACACCTATTATCTAGCCCAAAGTAAGCATCATTAAGAGCTTGTGTTATGGATACTAGATAACGGAGAAATAATGATAATAATATGTATATAAATATTAGAAATATACTAAATAAACAAATAAACATCCATGACTCGTAAACAAATGCTCGTACTCATCATACAAACATTTGTTCCTACCGGGATTCGAACCCGGGACCTCCTGACCGAGTAGCCTGGGGTACAGACCACTCGGCCAGCCGGTCGTCGAATTAATTAAAATAAAAAGTCTTAATTAAAATCTAGTTTACTTTATAAGTCTTTGGAAAAATAATCATAGTTTTAGATTGTTATAAAGTGATTCGTATGCTTACACTGAAAAATATTGAATGTAGGTACTTTATTACATACTAGTATGTAATGAAGTACCTACATTCAATATTACATAGATTAACGCTATATGTGGAAGCTTGTTATTAGCTCATAGTTAACTATTGGTATACTTATTTTGTGAATAATGCTGTAAGCTTTCCCAATAAAATAAAATATCATTTAATGTGGTTTCCTTACTGCCAAATGTATTATTTTTTCATGTCAATATATTACTTATAGTTTTCCTGTAGTTTTATGTCCTGCAAACAGTGTAGTCTATTACAATTACAAGTGGCAGGTGTTTTAAAACTTCTCCGCCTACCGATGCCGGGGGCGCTTCTTACAAAGCATTATCAAATCAAAAATTTAAATATATCAATGAGAAGCTCGTTTGTGTAATGGTTTGAGCGGTCTGGTCATTAAATTTGTGGTTACTGGTTGCATTTTTTTTAATGTATGGTCTAACTAAAGCTAATCCTGCTTCAAACCAAATACCGTCTCCGTCTAATTGAGACAGCCTCAGTCTTAAACCACATGTAGATACTTTTTTGTAACAAAACTCGAATCTCACTCCGTGGCTTAGGGAAAACTTGCCTAGTGTGGGCTTAGTGAAACGTAGAGACTTATTGGCGACGAGAGATTGGTGGGGAGTAAGCTTCATAGCCTGGACCACCGCCCTAAGGCAGCTTTCTGATCGGTCTACTTACTTCGGAGAGTGTGTCAGGAGTTTTACTTTAGGACTGGTTGGTATACCAAACATCCGCACCAAGTGCTTTTTATCATACTTTTTAATGGGCACGGATATAGAGTGGAATGCACTGCCGTCCTCGGTGTTCTCTTAGGCTTATAACCTGAGTTCATTCAAAGCTGGATTAAAAGGCACACTCTGGATAATCTCGGTACGTCCTCGACAGATGCAAGAGTCGGGTCAAGCCCATTTTAATAAATAAAAAAATCATATTTGCTGTAATTTTATCACTTTATTTTTTTAATCACAACCTTTATAACCAACTGGCCAATTGAATTTAGTAGTTCTTTATATATTTGTATTTCTATGGTCTTAAAAAAATGCTTAAATTTGGGTTGAGCTGAGACCTGTAAAATAAATAAAAATTTAAGGTTACTTTGACACTGAGAAACCTTCCTTTTAACTACTTCGCAAAATCACTTCGATCGCATCTGTCAAAATATATGAAAAGTCGATTTGTGCGCAACGAAGCGAAACGAAGTGAGGTACTAGTTTTGTTACAGAATAACATGGGCGGTTAAACTTTAAACCAAGTTTTGTAATAACGGCTTTGTAATAACGGCTTATGACTGAAATGTGGAATAATTCCGCTTTGCGCTTACATGAGCTTAAAAATAACCAAAAATAAAAATGGTCTAATACAGATCGAGTTTTGGTTTACCTACATAATTAGATAAGTATTATCAAAACAAAACTTTTCTAAAGATATAAAAATACTAACGACGCAGAATTTTAAAGCATGTTATTCCCCTACAAATATTCACGATATCATTATCAAATTATTACCAAAGATTAATGTCAGGGAGATCGATATTGGATCAATTTAAAAGAGAATATTTGTAAAATTCTGTTGAAATCGCGTTTATTCTCCACACCCTTTTATTATGTAGATACTCATGAAATGTTATCAGTAATTTCAAGAAATGAATTAATCTTTGATTAGGTACCTAGTGTTTAGTTTCTAATACTTTTATTAAAGAGCTTTATATTCAGTGCACACAATGTATATTTTCCCTAAGCACTTCTCTTAGTGGGGTGCCAGTTATTTCTTTCAGAAATAAACCACAACTTACGTAATCTTTTCATAAACCGTCAAATGTAAATAAGGCATACCTACATATTATGCATCTCTATCTT
The DNA here is from genome assembly GCA_947347705.1 of Nymphula nitidulata. Taxonomy (NCBI): domain Eukaryota; kingdom Metazoa; phylum Arthropoda; class Insecta; order Lepidoptera; family Crambidae; genus Nymphula; species Nymphula nitidulata. Next base: position 8,559,912 of record OX374639.1, read on the forward strand.
AAGGAAAATTTAAACAATAATACTTACCATTTATTTATATATCTAACAATTTATGTACATCTCGCAAAACTTATATAGAGCAGTTTCAGAATAGCGCATATAAGCTCGTTTTTGAAACCGCATGTAGGCGCGTATAGGCGCGCCTTTTGGCACACGCTTAACTCGTACGAGCGTTGACGCGCTTCTAAGCTCGTATAAGCGCGAGCCGCTTAAATTACGCAAATAGTAATGTTTCTTCAGAATCCATGTTGAGAATGATACGACACCACTACCGGTTCGAGCGAACACGCCGAAATACGCCCGTTTACGCGAGTCCGGTTTTTGAAGCGCGTAATGTAGCTCGCGTGTAAGCGCGTATGCTGAAACGTATACGCGCAAAAAAATACGCTAATCTGAAACCGCCCTTAATGGGAAGAGTGTAATTATATGGGTCCTACTTAGTTGTAGAGAAATTTCTTTCGGTATCCCCGTGAACTGAGAGCTTAAAGCAAGGGCAGATAGACCCATTATACACCATAAATAAATATTGACACTAACACTCTGAGACTCTACAATTGCGACGCGATTCCTTCTCTTTTTGTGTATTTCTTCCATGTAGGAGTTCCTACCCTCTACCTAGCAGTGGGAACTGTATAGGCTGGTGATGATGATGATCATGATATTTAAGCGGCTACACCATTAAATGCTCTAACGAGCTTTGCTAAGGGTCGACCGAGACATGATTTTCGTTCTCGGCCGAGACCGAGAATAGATAAATAGTGAAAAAATGAAATTTTGAATAATATTGTTAGTAATATGCAAGATTGTTGCACAATGTCACAATCGACAGCTAGTTCCCGCACTGACACCCAGCGACGAACGTGAATCCCATACCGTACAAATGTCTCGGTTACGGCCGAGAATTTCGGCCATTTTCAGTTGAGAGCCGAGACCGAGTTCTCGGTCAAGCCTTACCCCTCATCCCTCCTTCCCTCTTCCTTCACAGACCGTGGTCTGTCCGTTGCTGGATTTAGGAGAATATCCATACCACATCCACTTTGCGCACAAAAAATATGTCTACTCGTCTCTCTGTTGCACTACCAAAGTATGGAACTCTACCAGTGAGGGTTTTTTCGCCTTTACTACTACATGGGCTTATTCAAACGAGACTCACGCCTCTAGAGGCCTTTAATGGGCCGGCAGAGGATGACTGGGGCAATTTGTCGTGCAATGAGTAATAGGATTCTCTGCATCATCATCATAAACAGCCTTTATACGTCTCGCTTCTGGTAACAGGCCTTCCTACATGGCAGAAACACATGAGGAATGTGGGCCATAAAACTACCACGCTGGCTCAATGCGGGTTGCTGGGTTAATTGCGGTTCACATGCCTTCCGAAGTACGGAGAAGCTCGAGATTAAAAAGTTTTTCATTGGCCCATCTGACATCAACCATAGTGAAAGTAAACCAAAACGCTCAAACTACATTGCCAGCCAGCTCCTCTTGTGGGAGATTCTGTACAACTTATTTGTCTGTTATCTAGATTGATAATGCTTATTAATATTATTATCTAGGTTTGCTGCGGTAACCGCTAAGCATCCGGAGAACCTACGACTCCTTACCACCCTTGAAACGTAAAAAGCTGACGAGCAAGAAAATTGGGCAGTTATCATAAAATCTGTACTATTACATAAAAAAAAAACAAATGAGCAGATGTGAGTATGACATTGTATTTTTATCACCTCTTCGGCCCCAATAACGTACAAATAGATGATTAAACCGGGAAACGGGCTTGGACACGGTTTGACCGCAGACTATTGATCGCAATAGTCATGAAAATGTTAGCATAAAAAAGATCGTTGCAATAAATCCAATGTTTTACCATTAAAAGATAGTTGCAATTTAGTCTTTGTTCTAATTAAAATTATTATTTAATTGTTTTACCCCATATATTTTTACAAATTTTTATGCTGTGAAAATACAAGGATGGGATACTGTTATCTGCAATAATTTAGAAAACCGGTTATAGGTGAAAAAAAAATGTATTTTAATTTACTGTGTTCATTAATTTCTGATTATTATTATTGTTATGATATGATTTTATTTACTGTCATTTTAATTTTGGTTTGAGAATTTATATTGATTACTAAATCAGTAATATTTAGGCTCTTTTCACTATATTTTTAGTTTTTCAAATAGTTTTTATTCTTTATTATTTCTTTACAACCTTGAGGTTTGAAGGTCTGCGAGTGTTGTGCTCTGCAGTTGACTTTACGGAAGACCAGCCATGTGACCCTTGATGTTGCAGCTTAAGCTGATTGGTGACCATTTGGTTATTAAGTACTTATGTTTTTAGAGTTCCCGTTGTTTCAACTGTGATTTTTTATTTTAGAACCAATAAATATTTTTCATTTTCATTTTCATTTCATTTTAATGAGATTATCATTTTATTCTGAAATTGATTATACAACATAAAACAGAATAGATTTTCTACTGGTAAATCATGAAAGGTCGATGATGTAAAAAAACTATTTAACCTTGATATTTAAAGTACAGTTTGCAATAAGTTCCGATATTGTACTAAATTTTTCTTTTATTTTATGCTACACAAAACAAAGAAAACGACACAAAGAATAGTTTTTATGCCAAACCCTTTTTTTTTCATTTAAATGCATTCAATATTGTGTCTTTGTAAACATTACTAAGGTTTGCGCATAATGTAACATGTGTTTGTAAAAGTACATCAACCTGTATACTATTGATGACGAAGTTATTACATGCAGTATTACAACGCTTCGATGTATTTAGAAAAAATGTTTCATAATTATAGTGTTTACCTTAACTTAAATTATGTGGAAATCAACTTTTATTTGACACTTTTTAATCAAATTTGGAAATTTTGACAGTTGTTCACAAACGGGCGTATACTTAAACGTCACTTAAAATTTAAGTGCTGTTTGAATTTTAAGTAGTGTTCAATTAGACGTTTGGCAGTATTTTTTTTTACTTTGACAATGCTCTTATTTTTATTAGAGGGGCTAAAAAGCGCTTGAGTACTCGGCGGATAGACATGAAAGTTATTTATAAACACACTATTTTCTGGGAAAATATTATTTTATTTTATTTTTATGCGCGTATAGGCACTTGACCACAATCTCACCTGATGTTATGTGCCGATGTGGTCGATGGTGCTACGTGCTCACCTAGAAATTTCCTATTTACTCTAGCCTTGAAGAGCTCCAAGTTGTATCGCTCGGGGAAAATATCAGGAGGCAGGGAATTCCACTCCTTTACTGTTCGCATTATAAAAGTATTGGCGAAGCGTTTTGTGCGGATAAATGGAACAGTAACAACGTAAGGATAATACGCCAATCGACGCCTGGATCCTCGAAGATGGAAAGGGGCAGGTGGAATCAAATCGTGCAGCTCGGTTGCACACTCACCGAAATGTAATCTATAAAAAACCGATAAACGAGCAACTCTTCGGCGATGTTCCAGGTCTTGCAACTGCTCCTGGACAAGTTTTGGATCGCCAATGAGTCGCCTGGCACTGCTTTCTATCGAGTCTAACGCAGCTAGCTGGTATTTAGCAGAACTATCCCAAAGGTGACAACAGTACTCCATACATGGCCGGACTTGCGCTTTATACAGTAACAGCAGCTGTCCCGGTGTGAAGTACCATCTAACCCTAGAGAGGATACCAAGCTTATTCGCTGCAGTTGCTGCAACAGACTCAATATACTCGCCGAAGTTTAAATTTGCTGACATTTTCATACCAAGGAGTTGCAGGTGGTCTGTCAACGGCAAGGTCACACTCCGGAAAGTAGGAGCCTGATGAAGGGGACTTCGTTTGCCGGTAAATAAGCACGCCTGTGTTTTGTCCGCATTAAATGTAACTAGGTTGGCATCGCCCCACTTGGAGACCGTCCGAAGAGCGACATTCATGCTATCAATCATGGCCTCCCGACAGGACTGCACTTCCACTCTGTCGGCCCTTGCACTGGAGAAATATCTGGTTGATACTGTGCTGTGATCTGCATACCCAATGGTACCGGGAATAAGCAAATCGTTTATGTGCAGTAAAAAGAGAGTTGCAGATAAGACTAAACCTTGGGGAACACCAGCATGTATCATCTGTTGATCAGACGAGTGCCCATCCAGGACCACTCGTATCGATCGCTCCCCAAGGAAGTCTGATATCCGATTGCAAAGGTCAACAGGAATTCCGAATTAGGGAAGCTTGTTTAATAGGCTACCGTGCCAATTTGCCGTATTGTGCAAAATAATATAAAAATAATATTTTGTACAATGCGAACATGTGCAAAATTATCGTTCTTGAAACACTTTCAACTTAATATCACACTGAAAAAAATTACAACTGAACTATCGACTACCTGTAGCTCGAAAAAGTGACTACAAAACTTAGGGTAACACATAGCAAAAAAAAAATTGCATAGAGATGCAACTTTTGTTAAATCAAATAAACTGAAATAACACCTCGCCAAATTTTGGTTATTAAAAATGTTACAAACAAAGTTTGATTAAATATTTTTTTGTTTTTATCGCAATTTTTATTTTTCATATTGTACAAAATGTTTGTAAATACTAGTCAGCTAGTTACCTAGTTACTCAGTTTGACGTTAGTGTTTATTAGTTAATTGTTAGTTTGTTAGTTATTATACAGGTTGGTGTCGACAAAAAATTAAAACATGACATTTCTATGAAATAATGCAGCCTATGTTAAATTATTTCATTTAAATGTCATGAAATTATCAAATGAATAAGATGTTTTTAAAAGTGGCAAACCATTTCTATGAACTAATATAGCCCATTTTTTCTATTTATTGTCGTATTGATGGCACCATTCTGTATAGTTAGTTTCTTAATATCAATTCACATTTATCTTAGTGTTTTAAGCTATTCCTATTTTTCATACAAAAATTTGGTCACTACTCAAGCTCTTGACAAAAAAATCAATGTGTGCTTCGAAATGACCAAAAAGTCTCCATAGTACACAGCTCGGACCACGTCTGAGGGTGCGATGTTTGCCGACGAGTGACCGATACGAGAGGTCAGCCCGAGATGGACACAGAGGTACTGATAACTTCAACTGATTTAGAAACGGAAGAACTGTCCTCCATTTGGATTCACAATAAATTAAGTATTTAATTATTATGTACAAAGTCCCATCGCGCCCTAGCACGTGCGACGTTTCCACAGCCAAACGAGTTCAAAAAAGAAAGAGGATGTTCCATTTGTATTTGTTTTTTTTTTGTATGTATGTTAACCGATTTCTCTGTCAATTGTGAACCGATTTTCAAAATTCCTTTTTCATTCGATAGAGTATACTCCTGAGGTGGTCTCATTGTCACCAAGTCAGGATCTGATGATGGAATTCTAGAGAAATCTAGGGCAAACCTCAAACTTTATAGGCACTTATGACATGTTTTAGTTTTTCCATCGCTAGTGCTAAGTTGTTTCCAGAAACAACAGAAAATGGAGCACCGACTCCAAAAAAATACATTTTAGGAGGAAATAAGTACCTAGGTAGGTACTACTTAAATTTAGTTATTTTTTTCCTACAAAGTTTTAAAGTGTGTTTTATTATCTTTTGGGGTACCTCTTGCTATACAGGCTACTTGTTCAGGGGTCCCGGGTTCAAATCCTGGCTGGAGCAAATGTTTGTATGATGAGTACAAGCAATTGTTCACGAGTCATGGATGTTTATATATGTTTATTTAGTATATGTCTGATATTTACATACATATTATTATCAATATTTCTCCGTTATCAAGTATCCATAACACGTACAAGCTCTTAATGATGCTTACTTTTGGCTAGATAATACTTAAGAGTGTAGAATATTATTATTATTATGAGAAAAGAAAGCGGTGGAAATCAAAAGAAAGTTTTTTGACACTTACCACCAGGCGGGCTGTGACAAACCTAGTTAGATTTTCTACGTTGCTTAGCAACGGACTTGTTATTATGTTAGTTTTACAAAATAAGAACACAGTTTTATATAAATAGGAATTAATAACCTGTCGGTTATCTTGTGGTGCGAAGTATGCACAGAATACTTTTACTCCAAGGAGGATAAGTATGTGACGAACCTATCTAGATTTTCTATGTTGCTTGGCAACGAACTTGCTATTATTTATCAAAACTAAAATAATAATTAACAAGTCCGTTGCCAAGCAACGTATAAAAATCTAAGTTGGTTCGTCACACGGGCTATACCTACGTCTGTTTGAAACATTTCGTGTGTAAAAAATTTAAATCTCAAGTATGAAAGCTCGATTGGTAAAGGTACCTCTAGATATTTAAATATACCTAGTTGAAAAACTAAATGAATTCTGTGTTTCATAGTATTAATTATCTACCTGTTTTGGATCATATCATTGCATTATCATAGAGGTCATTATTCAAGTTAAAAATTCTATAATCTAATGTCATTAGAATAATATTTCAACAAACACGGAATTTTTCTTAATTATCGAAACTAAATTAAGAGTAATTAGGGTTCAGTCTTTTGCAATACAAACAGCTAGATAATTGATAATAATAATACTATTCATACACTCACACCTATTATCTAGCCCACAGTAAGCATTATAAAGAGCTTGTGTTATGGATACTAGATAACGGAGAAATAATGACAATAATACCTATGTATATAAATATTTGAAATATATTAAATAAACATGTAAACATCTGACTCGTAAGCAAATACTCGTACTCATCTTACAAACATTTGCTCCTACCGGGATTCGAACCCGGGACCTCTTGACCGAGTAGCCTGTATAGCAAGGGGTACAGACCGCTTGGCCAGCCGGTCGTCAGTCATTGATGTGACCGTAACTCATATTTTAATTTATTATACATAATATATTGTTTTTTTATAAATTTACGTTTAATAGATAGGTACTACTGATATACAAAATTGAATTAAAACAAGAACAGATAAAAATATTTTAAAGAAAACAAAATAAATTCGTCAATCCACATAAGACCCCGGGAGTCTTAGTACAATTAAAATCCAATTGTGTCCGGAATCTGTATCCTGATATTGTAATAAGCCCTTAAATCATATTGTAAAAGGTCTCGTGTTCGATCCCCGCCTTGTGACGTGAATTTCTAGTTTCGATAATTTTTCTTCGCAAATTTTATAGGTGCTCATTTGAAATTAAGACTAACTAATTAGTCTTAAGTAACTAAATACTTTCGTAATAATTCATAAAATTTCTGGAGAATTTTCATGTTCACACATCAAGTGTACCAATTGAATTACGAAAGCCGCCTCTATTGATAACGTAATAAGGGCGGTCTCAAGGTCCAACTGTTACGCTTGATGTGCTGTCGACTGCACTTAGTGCTGTTCAGAAAATATTCAAAGCTTCCAAACCTACTATTTTCTCCGACATGTGTAGTTCAATATAATAACAAGATTGTACAAAAGGTTTGCTTTCAAAATAATAACAAAATGTACTCCAATTACAACTCTAATTTTTCATATTTTTTTAAAGAGATACTAAATACTAGATATAGTTAAAAATATTCAAAAACGAACTGTAGATATCTCATCAGGCATTCGCCTACATTCTACTTACTCATACGCGAGTAGGCTAGGCATACCTATTGCAGGCCTTCCTTCACAAAAGAAAAATATGGTGAGTGCACATTTTTTAAGTCCTAAGGTATTGCACAAAAAAATATAGGCATTCATTTACTCTGCTCTAGTCGAAGATTTTCCGGGTAACAATACTCGCACACTATTTTTTTTATCAAAAAACATCAAACAAAGAACTTTTAACTTGTTTTTACCTAAAAATGTTTCATTTGTTTTTTGTATGCAATAAAATTTTTATCATTACTATACTTAATTGTTTTGTTCATTTGTAAAAAGAGTTAAATATTTTGAGATTTTCCTTAAAAAGATTTCAACAACACCCTAAATTTTAATATTAGGTAGGTAAATAAATAAAGTAAATAAAGTTACGAATATGGTTACCCAATATAAGTAATATAATGATAAGTGTAATATTAATAGATATACTTAATCTAGTAGGTATATCTATTATTACTATATAAGTTTACCATACGATATCTGATTTTAGAGTAAAATACTAATAAATAAAAACCTACTTTCAATAAGGGGAAATCAAAATGTTGTTTAATATTGAGTAGTTACATAATAAAATAATAGAATTTCTAATTTAGTATCTAAATGCAACTGTCGTAAAACGTTAAACATCTAACATTTTTAAAACTTTTTACGTAAAAAATATAGATAGGTAGAGGAAGATATTGTGACATAATTTTATCACGTCATATTCAGTATTTTTCATCAATAAACTAATTAACGAAATTATAATTATACGTTTCGTAATAAGTAACCATTGCTGTAGACGTTAAAACTAATAGTTATCTAATACTAATTATTCTGATTATCCTTTCAATCAAATTCAACGCGCTAGAATGAATTAAATATTTTTGTATTGGTCCCTAAAAAGCATCAATGTATGATGAATTTATTTTTAATCACTCATTCATAACATTAATCCAATAAAAAGCTTGAAAGTTTAGGAACACTTCTACAGACATCACACAATCATAGCTCTCGATATGATGATCCACCTGAACTCAATCTGTGTGGTGCGACGAAACGACCAACTAGCGTCGTCTCGCTCGTTCGCGGCCCGCACAAGATGCGCCCTCTCCTTCTCCCCGCGCGCCCGGTCGCCGCTCTCGACCAATCGGCAGCCATCTTTTGCTCCCCCGAGAGCAGAGCGACAGTGCGTTCTCTCATCACGATCACAAGGAGACGACATCTCGCCGCGCGAGGTTGTCGTTCCACGCGAGATGCGCAACGGACCGTGCCTTAATTTTTGTGCCTTCACCTTAAAACAATTTAAAAGTTTTGTGCTCAATTTTTTTATGTGACAATTATTTATGAAGACAAACAATTATTGTGATACTGTTGGTGCTCAGTGTCTGATAGCGCGAAAAATTTTCACGATTGGGTAAGTGCTATTTCGATTAGATTACAATGCAAATTATCGTTTTGTGACGGAAGCCTATGGCCGGTGTTTTTGGTGTCTATAGGTGTTAATATATCAAGTTGGTTCAGTGCGATACGCGATTGTCAAATGATTTGTCGTCGACTCAACCCTTGGACCTACGGTGCGTAATGTGAAGTGTTTCCAAAATAAATATGAAAAACACCCATGGCTATACGTAACAAAATTTTGGTAACAATATGATGAATATAAAAATATACAATGATTTCTAAAAACTTTTTAAAAAATATGAAATTTTTGTAATTTTACTCCAGAAAATAATGAAAAAAGTTATAAAGAATGTAACTTATTCAAACTGTGAGAAAAACTAAAGTTTCATACAATTTGGTAATATTTCAACATATTCCAGAGCTTTTAACGTTGTGTGACTAAAAAATTATTTTCCAGAACTTTTTATTTCAAAAGTTAGTAAATAAATTGTTAGAGCTTTATTCGGGAAACTTTTTAATGTTTTACTTCTTATTTTTGAGTAAAGCCAAAGAAAAAATCCATTACATACATTAAATCAATGCAATAAGATAAATTTGAATTTCAATATGTGTTATATTATTGCGCTTACTTAGGTACTAAGTAAAAGTTCAAGCTTTTGTAAACAATATTTTTTCTCTTATATATAAAGTAACTGATTAATCAAACCGAAATTTATTTGAAGTGTTATTTAAATTAAAATATGTAAGTAGGTGTTATAAAGTACTAAATTTCATTATTTGTACTTTTAAAATGAAACTTATACACAATTACTGATCTTTTTTTACTTCTTATAATATTCTAATAAGAAAAGTAACAATATGAATTACTTTCGTGATCTTATTAGCTTTAATAAATTAAAAGACTAGTTTAATACAACCATTATCAGTAAAAAAGTAATAAACATATTTTTACTTCCAATATCATTTCCATGCCTTTAGAAAAAAATCAGTTAATTCGGACCCGAAAACACGGATGATTGATTTATAATTTGTGTCAAACTCTGTTGATTCTATAGAAATGGCTGTTCCTGGTAAGCTTAATTATTGAAAATCGTGGCCAATCTCTATTAAATATTGTAATAAAAATTGTTTCTCCCTAATCTATGAATTACCTACACATATCAAACCTTATTGTGTTTGAGCACGCTCCGAGAGGCTGGTATAGGACAAACCACTAAATCTGGTCATAAATAGTAAACAGAATCAATCAATAAACAGAACAAAGTGCGTTATTTTGGATTTTTTAGCGGTCTTACTAAAAACTCTGTTAAGCCTGGTTTTCCTTTTCAATTTGACGAATGAATTATAAAAACTTAAGATAATTTAAAGCAATTTAAGTGTTTTAACTAAATTAGGCTTAATAAGTTATAAGCAAAGGACCTGGGTATAAAATATGCCGAAGCAAATCTTTCTTGATTAATTTATTAGTCAAAATAACACTCACCAGACTTTTAGCTGTTTTTTTTGTTAATTTTTTTCTTAATATCTCTGTTTTATGAAATTATATCTTATGAAATATGTTATTACATTTATTATGAACGTTAAGTAAATTTCGCGCGCCAAAAATTCAGTACTTTTCCAGGGCGTGTCCTTAATAACATTAATAACTGTCTGGTTTATCACTAATTCACTCATTAATACAATGACCTATGGCACACGTAGCTGAAATAGTACGGCCACAAATATCAAAATGTATAACATTTAGGTAAGATAAAATAGATACTCTTATAACAAGATAAAGTTTTTTAATTTCTTGACCAAAATATTAATAAATATTTGCAGTAGACTTGTATAAAATTACTGTTAAACAGTAGGTAGGTCATATTATCAAGTTTCATATCAGAACAGATTTAAAAAATTATAGTTTTTATTAAACTATCGGCTCAAGAGGTCGATAAGAATCTCATCTCAATCGCATCTCAAAACGACGCTTTAGATAAAAATCTCAAGTGTCATAAAAGTACTTAATAGAGTTTTTCATCATTAATGATGTCATTATCTCTTTTTGTGTTTAAAATATTGGTCTTTTGATAAAAAAAAACATTTTTTATAATTATTTTGCGTTTTTTTACGAGCCTTTATGATGAAATGCAAAAAAAATGTGGAGAAATTCTGCAAAACGTAAAAAAAGGTAATAATTATTTTTACGTTTTCGCTTGTTTGGATATGCAAGAGATGCGTTTGAATTGAATTTATGAAAATAGTTTTATTTCATTTACACATTGGCTGTCAATTAACAAAGTGCCATTGACGGAAATCAAAGCGACATTACAACTAATTATTTAAAAATAAAACTTGCAACATATGAATCTTTTAAATTAGGTATGTTATTAGAGCGAACACAATATCATTTTTCAAATGAAATATCAGCAGATAAAAGTAACTTACACATTTACGACGTAATTTATTATTAACAAAGACTTTGAAACTTTTCAAATAATTTAACATTTTTATTTTCGAGAATACGCACACTTTGACACGTATGTAGTTAGTATTTCTGTATTTTAAAACGCTTACAAATCTGTTTCCTACGTAATAGCGAAGTCATTATGAATGGCAAAAAACAGTATCAATTAATATAAAAAGATTAGAGCAATGACTGCTCTATTTTACTTACTGCTTACGTGCGTTGGGATCACTTTCGATTCACATTAATTAATAATTAACTTACATGTTGAAATCGCTATAGCACTGACCATGATAACTATGTAGTTATTAGGTAGAGATGTCTTTAATTTATTGATCTATAGGCATAAATAAATTTCGACACATAAATATTATTATAATAAACTTTTTATTACATATAATTTTATAAATTTTTCTTCAGAGATTATAAATTACATTACTACCACACTTTCATTGAGACTAGACTTGCAGATAGAAGATACGAAATATTCATAAGCTTTGGTAGAATTTTTTTCAAAATGACTACGTGACTACGACCCCGACTACGACTACGACCCACGTAGTCATCTACGGCCCCCGTAGACGAACTACGGTGCACCTGATGGTAAACGTTTACCGTAGCCATGAGCTCTAAGCTTGTAATATAGTATTGTTATTACACACATTTATGTTCTAAGGGGACTCTATCTCCGTGAACAAAGATTCAAATCTCTATTGTTCAAAGAATAATTGCAAAAAGCAATTTCTTGCTCGAACGTAAGAGCATTGGGATTTTGGTGTAGTAGTTAACTAATTCATCTTTTTTTACGGACGAGCCTATCCGATAGTGTCCGTGAATGGACAAAATATACCTACCCGTCACTTTATCAGAAAATTTCGAAAGTACGAATTTAGAGCATAGTGTAGGAGTAAAAATAAGTTTATTTAGCAATTTTCGGTAATGCAAACGTTTATAGGCTTATGGCCAGTTTCTAAAATTACAGATAAGGTGTTAGAAAGTCATTTTAACTAGGAAATAAAAGTAGTACCGAAACAAAAATATTGCTGTATTTTGTATATATATAACTTTTGACATTTTTAATTGTTTATCGAATCTAGATCCTGTAGTGAATCATGTGTATTTTTTGTCATTCAATTATCTATTTAAAAATGTACATATTCACTGCAAGTTTACTTTGGGGTCATACTTTTTTTGGTCTAAACGTTGCTTTTACGAATTTCACAGACATAAAATAAGATAATTTGTATGTTATTTTTACTTCTCAATTAGATTACGTAGTCAAATTAACCCTTTTATGCTTGTATTATGTACAGTACGCAACTCCGCCTTGATTTGTTCTTGATAATTGAGTAACAATCTTTATTCTCAAGATGTCGACTTGAGTAACTTTCTGTTAATGCGCCTTACTCTTTTTATTCTTCGCTGCTCTCTTGAAGTTCCCTCAGTCGTTTCTCGTTGGGCAACGAAAGAGATTTCATATGAAATCGATAACGTTGCAATATCTGTCTTTAACAAGTGTTTATCGGGCCACGACGCATCTAAACTGCGGTAATAGCCGTTGCGACAAACACACGCCGAGATTATGGCAACATTGTCACGGATTCACTGATAACTGGAGCGATGGTACACGAATACGTTGGAAATATTATTTTTATTGTTTAGTTTTTAAGCTACTTCTGAACTTTAAAAAGTTTAATATCTGATACATAAATAACAATTTCAACAAATTTACGATTAATCTAATGCCATTACAATAAAAACGTGTTTGGAATTCTTTGCCGGTACATGTGTTCCCTTCTTCCTATAACATGGGTTCTTTCAAAAGAGGCGTGAAAAGGCACCTTATGGGCCAGCAAGGTAGAAGCGGCTAGAACAGTGTATCTTCTTACTGCTTCACATCAGGTGGTGTTGAGTCATTTGTCGTGCTTTGTATAAAAAAAAACTATTTATTGTCCTTACCTCAACATCACGCACAAAGAGTTTTACTAACTAATTTGTTTCTTTCGTCTTCTCTCAAATTTTGGAATTGTTTTGCCGGCAATATGATAACTTCTTCCTCTAACATGGGTTCCTTCGAAAGAGGCGTGAAAAGGAAACTTATAGTCCAGGATGGTGGAGGAGCGGACAGTGTGTTTAAAGATGCACTAGCCGTCTTCACATGTGAACTCTCATCGCTTCTCATCAGGTGGTGCTGAGTCGTTTATCGTTTCTTATAAAAAAAATCTGGCACCCCCGTCAATTATATCGTTGCTAGCTTTATTATGAGCTTGTTTTATTGATACTTTATATAGATAATAGGTGAACTCACAGCAAATATCTAAATATCAGAAACAAACGTAACAATTTGCTTTAAATAATCGTGTTTATAATCACTTTTCGATTACGGAAAACAACTTTCGCCATGGTCGATCCCGGGATGTGTCAATTGAAAGGTTATCTCGAGCTCCTCCGTGCTTCGGAAGGAACGTTAAGCCGTTGGTCCCGGTTGTTTCTGCAACCGCATTCACCCACCAACCCGCATTGGGCCAGCGTGGTGGTGTTAAGGCCCAAACTCCTCATGTGTTTCTCCCGTGTAGAAAGTCCCGTGCCCTACAGTGGGACGTATATAGGCTGGTGATGATGATTTTTGTAATAATTTATATTCAAACTACTTACTTATATAATAATTTAATAGTACGATAATTACATATCTAAACACAATTCTTAGACATTTTATATCACAAGAGCCAAGACTTTATCTTAACAATACACTACCTATTTGTCATCTCGATGATAAAATCAAAAATCCTTGTGATAAGTAAGTGTAGTAATTACCTTTTGTGATATCCAAAGGGCAGTGTAAAGATAAATCCGACAAACATTGAGAATCGATTATAGTCACTTGCGCATTATCTGCTTTCGTGTATTCTGATAAAGGTAGCTTCTGCCCACGTCTCCACCCGCGTGGAGAAGTTATTATAATGTAGGTATGTCCATTCTAAATTTTCGTTAAAGAATTTTCGATAGGTATTAAATGTGTTTTTTAAAAATTACCTCGTACATCCAAACTTACAAACTTTAGCTCTATAAAACAAAAATAAAATCCGACTGCAAAACAGAAAAAAGGCATTTTTTAAGTCGGTGCTTCACTTTCTATTGTTTCTGAAATACATCGCAGCTACTCTAAAAATTCTCATAAATTGAATAATTGGTACATAAATTACGTTGACGTTAGCCTTTTAGTGTTATATATTTTTGTTTAAAAAATATTTCTCAATTTTTATAGTGCTAAAGCTAAATGGGTGTCTCTCATTTTCGTTTGATATAATTATGTACATTTATGTATTGTTTTTACAACTAGACTGTTTTGAACAAAAAGTTTTCTAAAAATCGATCTTTTTTGTCAGACGTATAAATTGTAATATTGCGATAGTCAATGTGCATCTCTGAAGAGTACTATAGAAGTGAAGTACTATAGGACGGACTCCCACTAGATGGACAGACGACCTGGTCCGCGTCGCAGGGAGTCGTTGGTTCCGGGCTTCGCAGAACTGTTCCATTCGGAAATCGATGGGAGAGGCCTTTGTTCGGCAGTGGACATCATAGGCTCATATGATGATGAGCTATATATAATACCATTAAAAAAGTAACTTGTTGAATTGATAATTTCTTTTCTGAAGTCGGTTAAAATTTTACTGTATATTAATTTTAAAAAATAAATCATAAGTAACCAAAATACCGAATCAAAATGATGAGATCCGCAGGAGAACTAAGGTCGCTGACATAGTCCAAAGAATTGCAAGTCTCGAGCGGCAGCGGGCGGGTCACATTGCGAGGAGGACTGACAGCCGTTGGGGCGGAAAGGTCCTCGAGTGACGGCCGCGTACCGGGAGACGCAGCGTTGGTAGGCCCCCCACAAGGTGGACCGATGATCTGGTAAGGGTCGCGGGAAGCCATTGGATGAGGGCAACGCAGGACCGATCGGTTTGGAGATCCTTGGGGGAGGCACAGCAGTGGGCGTCTCTCGGCTGACATATAATGATGAACTAAAATACTATTTGTATTTCAATTTAACAGATATTTCTGTTTTTCTGCTGACTAAAAATCAAAACTGAAGAAGAAACAGGTTTTTTTTATAAAAAAAACTGTTATACTCCAGACTCCAAAAAAAAGAATATTATAATTGTTTTCGTGTCTATCCATTTGCACAGTTGACACAAGTGAATCACTTTCGACTTTAAACCGATTCATTGCTAATATAATCTATTTTCGCAGTGTAACTTTTAACTCTGTCTACGGTACATACAAATAAGTATATATTTAAATTATTTACTTACAACGAGAAGCTCGTATTACTCTTCTAACAAAGAAGGCCGCTATCAATAAATGCTAAGATAAAGTAATATAATATTATATTACCGTTCTCACAACTTTCCACGTTATCCTTTACACCAAAGGTGCCGCTTGAGGAGTCGTTTTCCTCATTCGTAATATTTTGATACATCAACATTTACCTTTACTGCAGTCAATGCACACGATAAGACGGTTTTCATAGCGGTAAGTAAGAGTATTTAATTACGTACTGAAATTAATGTTAAGCTGTTTAAAGCGATAATTTTTCGCAAGTCCTTAAAAACATTATATTAATTTGTCAATTTGCGTAAGATTCCCGGAGGTCTTATGGTAATTAAAAATCAATCGTGCCTGAAATCTGTGGCTTGATAACTACAAAATTAAATCGTATTCAAAAACATAACACACAAAAAAATTTAATAATTTCTTATTGGATCATCGGCATCCGTGGTCACCCTACCGATCGCAAGACACCTACTTTATCAATATATCGAAACGAGGACCGGTCCTGCCACCTTATACATAAGATCTGTAGTTATGTACGTCGCATACCAGCCGAGCAGGTTATTAGCACGCATTGTCTGGCTATAATAGGTCGGTGAGCCGCGCACGCGCTCGAAACTGTACGGTGACCATTAATTGTTGCATAAACTTGGGCGTTTTTTTTATTAAAATATTTTATATTGATACTGCTAAGTTACCGCTTTAACGGCAAGTGTAAATTTAATATTTAATTGACAATTTGACACTTTTCGAATCTCTGTATTTCTATTTTTCTTCTTGATTATAATTTATTTATCTACGTAAAGGTAAACAAAATAAAACATCAAACTAAATAATTGTTAAAAATTGCTCAAATCTTGCATCATCTTATTAAGATTTCTATAAAGTGAAATATTTCTTTATCAACACAGTAATTGCAATCTTAAAAATATGTACCTAATCGTAGATTGTATTGACGTCAAACGTTTTAAAAACTTAGGTAACAATCACTTACAGATTAATGATAAATTACAATTGACTGGAATTCTATAATGTCATGTTATATTCGATAACACATGAATTTTAAATTGAATCAACACTAATATAATAAATTCAAAAGTAACTATATACATAATTACTAACTATATACATAGTTACTTTTGAATTTATTATATTAGTATTAGTATTATATTAGTATTAGTATTTGCAGCATACGCTGAGTGGTGACCATTTGGTTATAAGATTTTGTTTTAAAATTCATGCTGTTTTGTTACTACTTTTATTTATAACCAATAAATGTTTTTCATTTTCATTTTCATTTTCATATTACCTGTCGGTTACGTTTTCACTCCTAAGCCAATGAGTCGATTTGGATGAAATTTGGCATGGAGATAGATTACATCTTGAGAAAGGATAGGGGCCTTTTGGCGCGATAACCAACGTGGATACAAAAGCAGATACTAGTCTTTTTATTATTTATAAAATGGTCCTTCCAGAGCTTGTAAAAGACAAAAGAAAATATACTGCGGCGATTTATTTGTTGAGCTTTGTATTAAAATAACTCTACATCAGCGCAGACAAAGGTATATTTAATTATAGTACCTCATTGTGCGAATAAAGCCTTTAATGCCCGACGCCTTAGTATCTCTGTCTGCTTTCCATAAAACAGATTGTTGGATGACTGCATTGTAAGATACCAATTGCTTTGTTCAATTATTCAATATAATAAACCCGATCAAATACACCATTTAAGAATCACTTTGAAGTTTGCATTGATTTGCACCATGCAAAAGAGTCAGTTCACATGAAAATCTCTGTCAAATTTTGTCATCTCTCACTAATTTTACTGCTGTATTATTGGCGTTTTAACTATTCTTTTTGATTTAATTATTTATTCCACCAATACGGGTAGTTATGATGTAGTTAATGTGCATTAAATATAGGATAGGATATGCCTTAATTCCTTTCGGCACCCTTTTTCCGGGTCTTTATTCCGTTAGTCCAGTAAATTGGTAACTACATTCAGAAGGAGTCAAATCTTTTATGTACTTTCTTCTCGCTTTGCGCTCAATAAGAGTTATTCAATAATTACAATGTATAAACTTGACTTTTAATAAATCAAGATGAGCTAAAGATCTGATTGTTTGCGCAGGCGCCGGCGTGGACGCACGTCGCGGGCCATGCAGGGAGCTGCCAGCACCCCCGCGCCACCCGCGGCAGAAACGCCTTCTTCGCAACGTAAGTACTCAGATTTTAACGAACTAGGCACAAAAGAAAAACAATTGATATATATCTTAGATGATTCATAGGACACATAGAATGGATAAACGGTTACAACCCTTATCCATCAGGTATTTTAGAGCACACAATATATTTACCATTGTTTTAATATAATAAAAGTAAAGACAAAACTGTAACGGTTGCAACAAATGATATCTTACGCGTTTGTTTACAAAAATAGGTAGTTTGAACTCATCAATATTACAGCTATCACAAGTCATCACACAAGTTGCGCACACGCATATCGCAACTAGTTACAATCAGAGTATGCAGCGTGAGGCAATAACGCTAATAAATTTTTAACGTCCATACCTATGTGTTCACTGGATCACGCACCCTGAGACACAGATTTATGTCTTCATCTTTTAAAATAAGCGTATAATGAGCCATTTTTACAATGATTTATGGATGAATTTACATAGAGAATTTGCAATATGAATAGAAAACAAAATTTTACACAAATTACTTAAAACAAAATTTTAATAAAATCACCTTAATTTATTTATCGTAAATAAGTTACACTTACAAAGAGTATATGTTCAATGGATACTAAAATGTATTTCATGATACATGGAAATATGCTAATACTAATTTTGAAGATGTATTAGTACTTATTTTGAAAATTTTAGCAGCCCTATTAAGAAAATGCACAATAAAGGACACATTACTTTTATTTTATAATTCCTTAACTATATTATATTTGAATTTTAATAATTAGCAAACAAGGCTATTGCACCTTAGTTAATGCTCTAATTATGAATACGTAATTAAAGATATGTCGTAACAACTAAAAAAAATATTTGCTTGACTGTCTTCTCTTTATTTAGACAGTACAGACACAAGTCACAATTAAAAAACAGGATAATCAAATGCATAGACTTCGATGCGATTAATCGATAAACAAGATCGATATTAATTTTATGACACTGATTCATACTTCTGAAAAGCAATGATCACGTGGAAGTACTTAGCGTGAATCAAAGGCAGGATGTTCATTCGATACTGCTCGACCATTAAGATCAAGACATCATCTCGCGCGCAACCGGACCCGGCCAATGGGATCGCAACTCGAGACAGCGCACGCGCCATTATTACCTACGTATGCGAATTAGATCTACCTCTGGGTATTCAAATGGAAAGTATGTAATCTTCAATGAAACTTTGATAAAACTCATTCAGTAAAGTAAAAAGTTATTACCTCGTCTAGGATTCTGATAGTGTTTTGTTGTAAAAGAACTTCTCTTGGATCTTGTGAATACGAGAATCGTCATTCTAACTAAACTTACACACTAGTGAGTAAAGAATTGACTCAACACTTGCAAGTGTAACAACCCTATTCCAAGTGAAAAAAAAACTTTGTATCATTATAAAACTTTTTATTTACCGTAGAGAAAGGTTAACTTAAAGCAAGGGAATAAAATTGTCAGCGGTGTTATTATGTAGGTTTTGACCAAACTTAATGCCACCGCTGATTGTGCAATAGAGCTGTATGCTTTATTGATTCATTTCTAAAAACCAAGATCTGTGTTACCTGATAAAATTTAGTAGATTAATATTAAGAATACTACTCTACCCTCTGCTCTACTCTACTCTACCTTTTGCCCTTTTATATCAGCGCATCAGCGTTTTAGGTATCAACGCCTTGGTAGCAGATAACATTAAGGTGTCCGTTTGTTGCGACATACAACGAATTCCTTAATGAAACTATGTTAAGTGAAAAGCCTTGACTGTGTCATTACGTTCTTAAAATGCTTCTAATATTAGTTAAATATAATTATTTTTTTATTAGCATCGTAAAAACGGGTGATTTACGTAAGGGCACTCGTGGAGCGAATACTTTAGTAATGTTATATTATATTTGCAACACTTTTTGTTAATAATGCCTTGAATAATTAAGTACTAGATAAGTCAAAACAGCCAGAGTAGTAACGAGAATAATACCCAATAAAATCAAATATAAATTGTATACGTGACTTCATTAAAACATTCATAGTGTCGCAGTCAAAAAGAGTTTCGAAATAACAAGCGTAAATGTATCTCATTAGAGACTCATTAAGACAATCGGTATTCGGTTAGCTCAGCCTGCTATATCTCGAGAGAGCAATCCCCATCTCTTTGTTGATTGAACACTTGTGTCCACAACATCTCCAAGACATGACGACATACACACACACGCACCGACTAGAGATTTTACGTTGTCAAATTCTTTTAAAACACAGCTGGTTGTTAGGTCATACAATGTTTTATTCTAGACGTTATCGCGAAAACATATCAATAAATTAGGCACCTATATCGTTTAGTCGACAATAGTAATTTCATATTGAGCTGTATTTGTACGTGGGATAAGTAGCTAAATACACAATCATTACTAATGCATTGATAAGTGGTACTATCTTGACTTATCAGGACCAGATGACATCATTGAAACAGAATATTAATAATAAGATCACGTAAGAAAAGTCCCGGAATTTCATCCTAGCTAAGTATAAATAGTCACCCTAGATTTTAAGAAAAATTGACTAAAAATATAATGACACATGTACGCAAAGATAAAATATAGTATTCGGCATATACAAACGGCTAATAACAGGATACTGCACTGGATTAATCGTCAGATTAGATAGTAGTTCCGGCCAACAAACAATCGGCCTCATCTCAAAAAGGAAAAGATATCTTTCTAAGAAACATTAGTATTACTAAGGTGATGGTGACGAAATTACGTCATTACACTAACAGCGCGATAATGGTGTCGTTTGAAGCTTTTACTATTATTGAGTAATTACCTACCAACTGGACTTACGTTATTAATGCTTTTGTACTTAATGAGATAATAACTAATTTGAAACTCGAAATTATAGCATTAGGAGGTACTGTCTTACAAAATAATACGAGGTTACGACAGAAATTCATAGGTTGAATACCAAATGGTAGTATTACTTTTAATTTTTAATCAATATCTATTGATTAAAAATTAAAAGTAATACTACCATTTTGTCTTATAGAAGAAGAAACTCTTACAAATATTGTACTTATTATTCTAGTATCTTCAATTCCGAAAACTATCACATGTAATCACAGGTAGCGTTTAAGAGCTGACCGATTAGAATGTCAACTAAAGGCGTATAACTGTTCATTTATCTGATAAACCGTTCCGGTCTCCTTGTGAAGGCACCGATTAGGACTTATTTGACAATTGGTAGTGATAACGATTACATACAGACGCATTCGGGGATAACTAGAACGCAAGAAAACGTATAAGTAGAAATATATTATTTCGTCTTGACATCGCAACATCTTGGACATCAAGATGAAAATTGTAGGGGAAGGCCAATCGTGTCCTTGAGTTGATTCCACATATAGCAATTAGATTTCTAAAGATCCATCGGAGAATAACACACCCAAAGAAAGCATCACTGGGTATCTTTCGACAGTTAAACAGTTTTGTAACATTTTATGTCCTTTAAAATATTTGTTAAAAAAAACCAACAAAATGCACAAATATTTTAATAATAATAATCAGTAATAATTTATTTGTCCACAAAGATTTACATGTTAAGCAGTTAGAGCTTATAAATTAAATGCTATATTTATACATTTAAATATCTAGCTTCTGTTGCCGAATTAAGTAATACTTAAATAACCTGTATTTCAGCATACCGCGCCTCTTGCCTCGGAGTAGGCAGGATTCATTATCTTTAAGCCACAATAGTACATTTTTTTAAAGTAAATAAATAAAAACTTATAAAGAATTTCTATGACAGTCCTCTCGGCGTGTAAGATTTGAATGAGTGGGTGTATGTGAGAGGGTGAGTATGTGTGATGTATGTGTAAATAATTATATATTTATTTTAATTCTTATGGATTCTGTTCTACAATATGATTTTATTTTTAAAAAGAAAAGTTTTTTTTATAGTAATTTACTGTAATATACTATTGAATCTCTCGGTTTCGTTATAAGATTGTCACAAGGAAAGCTAATACTACTTTTTTAACTTCTATTTTGTTTGGAGATATTAATAATTTTGTTTATTTTATTAAAAATCATGGGGCTTATGAAGGGGAAGAATCTATGGACTGTTATATATACATTATTAACGATATATACCCGTATGTGTTTTTATGTATTATTTATCATTTTTTTTTCATAGAAATCAAGATATCCAAATATAATAACGCCATCTGCCGGTACAGAAACAAATTTCAATTCATTGCTCACACACATCTCACGCCCCTCTGCGCCTACGCACCTCGCGCGCCTAATTGGAACGCTTTTCCGCTAGAGAAAGCGATCGATCGATTGGATAACATTTTTGATGGTCCTCGAGCAGAATAAATTATTGAATTTGTCCTGCTTCAATCACGATTCTGTCTCGCTCGCATTGGTATGTGTCGATTTCAGTTTCTTAGTGAGATACAAATACTTATAATGCTATAAGAAATGTTACTGCCCAATTTTCAACTAAGCGTTTACATCCTGTAAATATTTATGAAACAATATTAAAACTACTTACAAAAGACCGTCTAATTCATAAAACTTCTTATTTAGAGCACTAATGTAAAGCAATCAGTAAATGTTCTTAACACGTTTCAGAAACGCAGCAAATATTTGTCATTCGAGAACATTATTTTGTACGTAATAATATGTTGCCTACGCAGTTTCCGTGTAAACAAGTATTCATTCATAATTTTTGATAATGAACTCGATATAATTAATATTACCTAAGCTCAATTGGTATCTACATACCATTTCATTGAACGGAAACGATTATAATTAGTAGATTTTTTAATTATTTTAAGAAAGTTATTGTAAAACCATTTTATTATTACAAATGGTATGTAAAAGAAAAAAGAACCTTAGGCGAAGTACATGCAGGACTACGTCTTAACTTGGTAAAAAACTATGCTATGTCCACCACGATTTCTGGAATAAAGAGGACAAATATGAACCACTATAATATTCAGTGCCACGCTCAACGATCATAAACATCATCGGCTGGACCGTTAACAGCGCGGAAGGCGCGCTCCTGACTCGAATTCACGATGACGAGACGATCCTTTGGACAAAATGGCTGACATCTCAAAATTGAATATAACTTTATGATAGGTTTCTAAAGGTCTAAAAATTATTTTCGCTACGTTACGCTATTTGTCTTGTAGGTAAGTTATTGTGAGAATCCCATAACAATTTCATGATTTTTAAGACCTAATTTTCAAATAAAAGTAGTGGGTACCATTCGCTAGGAATCAGACTGAAAGCGATGCCCAATTAAATTTCTCCAGAGATGCGAAACAAGTCCGCAAGCGAATGAAATGACCACATAGAGAGCATGCATTATCAATTTCTCGACAATAGCCAACTGTCACGTTGGACCACAATTTTGCGTTTGCGCGAGCTTTTTCTTTTTCTCGCGCCTTTTATTGCTTGCAGGCTAAGGCATACATTCGCTTACAGTCCAACCTGTTGTGACTGCAAATTGTCCGTGTAATTGTCTATGGCGACACCATAAATGAGGGCTTGAAGATACGACACAGTGTAATTCAGTACCGTTGAGGCCCATTCGAGTGTGGAAGAAAGCAGCGGTACCGGCGACGTCCACACCATATCAATCAAAAGGCTTATAATACGCCGGCCCACCGTTACACGGACCATTGTTTGAATGATATCTTATTATTAAGCTGTAAGGGCGAGAATCGAGTGGTGAATAAAGATAGAAGCGTTCGGGATAGTCGATTTAAATTCCGTATAAGCGGGAAGGAGGAAGTCACGGACCCATCTATGACACCTTTTCTCCGTATGTGAACTTGAGTGAACCCTGTGGATACTTTTTTTGACAATTGTCTTGTAATAATAACTTTTGTCAGGATGTTTTGTACGTTAATGCAAAAGAGATCCTCCATTGTTTTGCGTTGGTGAAAATAATACAAAAAATTTGCAGGTACTTTATCTACCTACCTGAATAATTATCTTTTAAACTTACGATAACTCTTTGTTGATTATTATCGAGCCGTTGAAGTAATTGTGAAAATTTGTAGAGCCGCAAAACAGAGATAAATAAAATACTTCGACTATAATGTGAGTCACTTTTTTCTCTAAATTGAAAACTAAGTAGAAGCTAACCATATTTCCGTAGAAAAGAGATTGATAATGTATGACGTAACTCTAAAATCGTTCAAGTCTTCAACAAAAACAATTTAACTTAAGACCGGAATATTAGAAACGAACAAACTGATTCTAAAAAGGCATGTCATCATATTAAGCTATTTTAAAAAGTTGTCAAAGAACTTTTCAAAAGGAAAAAAATTTTAAACAAAAATTAAAACCGACTCCAAAAAAACTGAAAAGGATAAGATAATTAAATTTAAGTAGGTACTGATCCCCTAGAAACATATTTTTTGGAATCGGTGCTTCACTATCTATTGTTTCTGGAAACAACATAGCACCAAATCCAAAAAATATGTTTCTCGCGAATGTGTACCTACTTAAATTTAATTATTTTATCCTTTTCAGTTTTTTGGAGTCGGTTTTAATTTTTGTTTCACAATTTATAGAGATAACTTTTTAAGGTCAAAGCTAGATGGGTGACCGTCAGCTTATATTGTTTTCTACTATTGTATCATTTCACTAAAAATTCATAGTAAAGCAAAAATCCGCAATTTCGCATACTTAGATGACTTACACATTCCAGTTATTTTGATTTAATAAAAACCAAAATACCAAGTGGGAACTATTCCGCATCGAAAGTTCTGAGGTAACAAACATAGATAAAACTCCTCCGTTTCCCGAACTCCTCCTTTGTCGGTTAAAAATGTGTCTTTTTGTGGTTAGTATAAAAAGTTAAAAAAAAAAATCCGAACTATTTTTTTAAATCCTTTTTCAACTTTGTAGACTGACTTGCATGGAAAGCTTTATAACAATCGATTTGTTTGTTCATTTCCAATATTTTCGACTTGCAATTTTGTATGAAAAGCCGTGCAACGTTAACACTCCTAAGGATTAGCTTACCAGAACAATAAGGTGTCATTGCAACCTCATCACAACCAAAATTCTGTAAAAGCTAATACGATAATGCTCACATTACAAAGGAAAAATATTCGCGGAATCGATTTCAATTTTTGCGTAAAGTCTTATTGTTCACTACCGCCAAATTACACTACCTATCACTTATTTATTTCACATGTGTTTCACCCGTGTCTGAAGGCCAGGGGTGCGATTCTGTAACGAATCTCGCACCTCACTTCGCAAGTCACTTCGAATTCAACTGTCGAATAGAGCAAAAAATGTATGAAAATTTGCCCTATTCGACAGTTGAATTCGAAGTGACTTGCGAAGTGAGGTGCGAGTTTTGTTACTGAATCGACAGGCTGATCCCCTAGCAGTGGGATGTGTGACTGTGTTCCGAAAGTCTGAAATAAAATGTCAGAATGTTATTGAAACAATTACAAAAAAAGAAAAACACAAACAATTAAAAAAAGAAAACGTTAAAAAAATATATGCTCCAGGTGGGATACGAACCCGCGTCTCCTGATTTCCGGCTAGACGCGATTATCACTACGCCACCGGAGCACTAGTTATAACCTGCTAATTTCTTCACCGCTTTCTTTTCTTTTCATACGTTTTTATAGCAACGTTTATCTCACCACTCATTGACGTTAACACCTCTAATGATCCGAAAGAACACATAACAAGTTATTTTGAAAAGCTATTTTGATCACATTTTAATGTTTTTAGTGCGTTAAGCGCATATTTATCGTAACATCTACAAATAAAGAAAGAAGCATATTGTGCGTTATTTACGTCACAATAACGAACACTGGTAAACTAATTGATATAATGGACTGTATAGGTAATAAGAAAGTTAGAAATGTCTTCAATCCTTACAACACAACCGGCGATCAATGAGAAAAGAAAACGACTCCACCAACCTTGACTCCTCGTTCACGCAGGATAATGCTCGGCAACGCTCTGATGGTCTTCTGGATAGGGTAGCTTGCGTGCACGCACAGGATCAGGTTTGTTGGTTGTACAAATGATGAAAACGTTTCACAGGACTAAAGTTCGAAGGTACATGGAACGTCCATGGAGATCACATACGAGGAGGCAGAACGTCTACCTTACGCGACGTGCAGAACGTGTCTATACATCATTCCCAAAATGTCCGAGAGACACTATTGGCGGGAGTTTATGTTTACTTACCCACCAATCACCGATATTTATTATAAGGATTATAGGATTATTATATATATATATATATATATATGCTTCTTTCTTCGTTTTCTTTCTTATTTTTTAATTGTTACAATAAAGTAGGCGTATAAACGCATCAAAAACATTTAAATGTGTAAGAATGTTGTTTTGTTCCTTGTCATGAGCTACCTCTGAAAGTTTGACACCTTTCAGACCACTTTTATTTTCCGATTAATTGAATATAAAACATTGTCCTGCTCGAGACAACCCTAGAAAAGTGTACTATTGCCTATCGTACGACACACTACAGTTATACCACACACACATACGTACACTCTACAATATCGACCCCCTGTAACCCTATAGGTAATCCCAAATTTTATTTCAGAACTCTGTAACATCTGATGATGGTGACGATGATTACTTATTTTATAACATATTATCTTTTTTTAATTTGTAAATGTTCAAATATTCATGAAAAGTTTACAGTTGAACTCAAAACTATTCGTTTGAAAGAATCAAACACCCTAAACGAAAAATATGGTGATCATGATCAAGGGTAGACTCTACCCGTAGAGTCTACCCTTGATCATGGCGCATGCAACTGCGCCGAAATATCATGAACTCCCAACAATGAAATTACATGGTAAATATCCTGTATATAACTCTTATTCAAATGTTAATAACCATGAAAGTATAAAGTGCTCTTTCAAAATCGTGATTTATTGAAACAAAATAGGTAGGGAAAATTTCCATCTGACGCAAAGGCTACCTTAACATGAAACCTCACCCAGGTAAGTCTGTTCAGGTGATGCAGCTATACTTATCATAATCGTACTATGTTCTGGCTCGCCAATCACGCCCCGTTGAGCTAGCCACGTCATATTGCCAAACAAGATTGCGTGTGCTGATTATTTTGCTAAGAAAATATAGGTACCTACGATACGTTCCAATTGTTGCAGTGTTACCCTCTAATAAAGTCTGTTTCAAGCACATATTAGACGAGATTGACCACATTTTTGTTTATTACGAACTAAATGTGAGCGGAGTTTATAATTATAGCTAGTGTGTGCCTGCGGCTCCGCACGCTCGGATTTTGTTTTGTCGCGCGTTTTTCGAAAAAGTATAGCCTATGTATTTTCTCATGTATCCTACCTATTGAGTTAGGATACGAAATTTCATATAAATCAGTTCAGCGGCATAAGAGCGAAAGCGTAACAGATAGACAGACAGAGTTACTTTCACATTTATAATATTACAAGTAGCCGCCCGTGGCTCCGCCTGCGTGGTGTCGGTTATCTATCGGTCCTCTGGTAGGAAAGACAAAGGATATGGACGAGTCCATACCAGAGGAGCTAGACAAGATGCCTTTAGATAATCGCTATCTCTTTCGTTAGGTGGAAAATGACATATGCCCTTGATCGACTTTCAACTGTAAATGTCAAATCCCATACATTTTTCATAGATAGCAAAACTAACTCCATACCAAATTGAATCTAAATCGCTTCAGACGGATCAAACGAATATTATTCTTATATTTGTTATTTACAGCACTAATTTGTGTAGACTACGATAAAGAAATCTCATTATGTTAGTTGAACAAATACTTTTATCTCTTTGACAATTATTAATATGTCCACAAATCCCCATATAACTTTATCCCCAGCTAGAGGAAAGCTTGCCAAAGTTTTGTTCATTTGCATTTTTATTGATTTACTAAAAAAATATAAAAATAAATACATAATCCGCATGTAACTTAAAAATTTATGGTCACCGTTTTATATGGAAAAAGTTGCATTTGTGTAATGTGAGCCACACCGGATATTGATATCGGAATATGCAGCATGACATGTAAAAAGAAACGATTTTACTTGTCTCTAACTAAGTGTGTAACGAGATATGCGAATATCAATATTTGAATTTAACTAAAATTGCGAACAAAATTCGAGAAACTAACAAAACAAAAATTTACAGAAATGTAAGATTTTTAAAAAAGATATAAATTGTCAGATGGCTAAAATAAGGTGCAGTTGTCATTAAAATTCAGATATATAACCATGATATTTAAAAAACAAATCTGTGTATGAGCCATCTGCATTCTGTGTCTGTTTGTACTTATATAAAAAAAAACTTAAAACCAAACCATGTATTACAGTAGCCAGAACATCAACTTAATTTTTTATTTATGTATTTCCTTATTTTTTATACGACTAAGATGGCAATCTAGCATACGGCCCACCTGATGGTAGGCGGTTACCGTAGCCTATGGCCACTTGCAACACCAGGGGTATCAAGACTTACGCGTTGCCATTATCGGTGAGCGTACGATAACACAGGAAAAAGTTACAAAATATACGTCGTCGTCTTAAAAAACGGGAGGCTAACATAAAATATACCTCATAGTTTGGTTTTTAAATTACTATTACGTGTAGTAATTGTATTGGGCCAGCATGGTGGTTTTGTGGCCCAAACTCCTATGTGTATCTCCCTTGTACATAGCCTGTATAAGGCCAATGCCCATCAGTGGGACGTATAAGGCTGTTGATGATAGTAACGATTAGGTTTTTAAAAAAATGATAAAGCTATGTTAGAACTGTGATCTGAAAAATAAAAAATAAACCCACTTGATTGACACTCAACGAGATTCTACTTAACCTACACGTTCAGTCACAGCATAAACAAATTTACATATGCATAAGTATCCCTTCGCTCAAAGTGTGAATGTTGCCAATAGTTTGAGATAAACCATGAGTAACGTGAATCTCAACAATTGACGTCTCCAATTACTCATCAGAGACAACAGTCCATTGTCCTGAGATTGGGAATTACTTAAGTTTTAATTCAATTATTTTCTTAAAAGGCGACGGGATTTTCCTTGTGTCTAGCACGTTGAACAGGTATAATGAAAGTTTGTATTTAGATTCAGTTATGATTCAGAAAATTCGGATTGAAGGGAAAGATAGACAGTGTAATTACTGGACATGGACGGCGTTTCATCTTAGACCTTAGGATGACAACGCACCTGCAATACCTACCAAGTGATTTTTCCTTGTTATAGGTGTCTATAGGCGGCGGTAACCGCTTACCACCAGGTGGGCCGTCAGCTTGTTTATCATATATAAAAAAATACAAAGTACCTACATACCTATTATGTATACAATTTTCATTATTCTGCCAGTTTTCCAATTGAAAATTATTACTCTATTTAATTTTAGCTTGAAACGCGCATTCTCCGTAGACTCCGAACCATATAATCGACTATATACCTTGGTATCCACATAACCTGACGCTGTGACGTCAGCTATGTATTGATTTTTACGCCCATACTACGACTAGAATTGACCTGTTAAAATGTACCTAAATACTTAGCGTTAAGGCTTAGTTTTTAAAGGTTCTATGGTGTTTCGTTTAAGACAAAGGTGATAGGCTGTGAGTCATCTTTTTGTTTCGGTCAGTCGATGGGATTTTTAGGGATTCTTTGTGGTTGATTATAGTACTTTAGCAAAAAAGTAATGAAATACTTAAAGAGAATCTGTATTTACAATGCTTTGAATAAAACTTATAAGAAAAAACTAACAATGGAAATAAACAAACAGTCAATCGACAAGTGAATTTAAGGTTTGCCCACGTTTTATCTATTTTAAAAAATAATCACTAGGAACTCTATTCACAATGAATACACAATCTCATTATGTTATTCTAATAAAAGCCACATACACTACAAGTGAATCGCCTTAGTCACCTATTGTCGAGTTTTCTTGGAAATTTAAATGAAAGTGCCCTAAGCTATTCAAACAAACGGCGATCAATCGTAACATATTTCTTTTGTTGTTGCAGAAATCAAAACAGAAGAGGTCATCAGAGAGGCGAAAATTGAAACCGAGGAAGATATGGACAAAATGGTCGAGAAGAAAAATATGAGGCAACAACGGACTACCAGCATCGACAGTGACAACCGCTCGGATAGAAGCGAGGAAGAGGATTCAAGAAGAGCTCGGAAGAGAGCAGCATCTACTTCTCCTTCCCAAATACCTTTAGACAAGAGAATTGCAAGATTTGAATGTCAGAAATGCCGCCTGCGTTTTGACTCCACCAAAGCTTATGACATCCACCGTTACACTGTACATGGTGAAGACACGAGAACTGGCTTCGACGATCTCCATTTTGTCGACTTTTCAAGTAAAAAGTTTCCAGAAATATCCCGTGGTGTGTGTGAACGCAACCAACATATTTCAGTCACTGAACAGCGTTTTAGATGTGACTTGTGCTCAAGAGATTTCAGTTGCGGACAATCTTTAGACATTCACAGAAAAACATGCACTGCCACTCGAGTACAGAGCCCGGAAAGAGATAGAAGAGAAGACTTTTTTGCGAAGCTTGATCTTAGAAATAGATCTTTTGGAATCCCTGGTACTTTGACACCTCCAATGGATAGATTTACGCCAAAGTTTGATGATGGTCATCTTACTACCAATGGCATAAGGCATATTGATGCTGCTCGCGATTTAGCGGATATTCAATCTATCTTAAGTGTTACATCCACTGGAGGTCTTCTAGAAAGACTTACTGGCACCAGGGTATCATTGGGTGATGCCGTGTTAACACCTCCTGACACTGGATCTAAGGAGAGAGATCAAGAGGAAACACAAGATAATTTTGCAGCTGAATTCAGGCGAATGAAATTGCGAGGAGAATTCCCATGTAGATTATGCCCTGCGAAATTTCCTAATCTTCGTGCACTTAAAGGACATAATAGAGTTCATCTTAGCGGTACTGGTCCAGGACCATATCAATGTAATATGTGCCCTCATGCTTCACTCGATAAAGCAGCTTTAGTGCGACATATGCGTACACACAACGGAGATCGTCCTTATGAATGCGCCGTTTGTAACTATGCATTTACGACTAAGGCTAACTGCGAACGACATTTGAGGAACAGGCACGCTAAGGTTACAAGAGAAGACGTCAAGCGGTCAATTATTTACCACCCATCAGAAGACCCTAACAATGATGAAGTAAACTCAAAAATTGCACGTGACGAAGTTAAGAGATCGCTGGCATTCCACACACCAGAAGTTGATAGACGTAACGAAAACACTGGTAGAGATACGCCCCTTACTCATTTTACACCCAGTTTCATGACAGAAAGGCACCCAGTTGTGGCATTAACTGCAAAACCACTACCAGAAACTCCAATACTAACTCCAAGAGATACTGAACCAGCTGTACCTAGAATCAAAGTAAAAGGTATCGGCCAACTCACGCAGATACCAGAATTTAGACCACCTGAAATATCGTTCAAACCTGATATTCAATCGGAAAGTTATGACGAAGAAGCTCCAGTTGATCTTAGTACTAGTGATAATAATAGTTGCGACGTCCTAGATCTTAGTAAAAAGAAACGTGATGTCGATAATGACGAACCCAAAGCCCCACCGAGACCATCTTTTGAACCAGACCCAGCAGTGTTGACATTTGAAAAAGCAAGATTATTGCTTGCCCAACAAAGACTGTTTGAAAATACCCTTCCTAAAATCGATCCTGCCTACTATGCATCTCAACTATCACAACTCTACGGTGCCGTTCCAGGTCTGCCTGGATTACCTTTGCCTCCGTCCTTTCCAATCAACCCTTACTTTCTCCAACCTTCTTTTTTTCCACACCCTACTGACTCACAAGAACTTACCGAAATAAAGCAACGTATACAAAAAGAAATAATTCGTGGTTTGAGCATGTCGGGGGGTAGATTAGTTGCAAATGAGCAAGAACCGCCAACTAAACAGGAACCTGAGGAAGAAGAACAGAAACCTATTCCACAACCAAGGTCTCCATCGCCAACTCCTCGATCTGAATCTCCTAGACCCTTGAGCAACAGCCTTGTATCCCCAAACGACTCAGTGAAAATGGTTATAAAAAATGGTGTACTCATGCCCAAACAAAAGCAGCGACGATACCGCACTGAAAGACCATTTTCATGCTCACAATGCTCGGCTCGTTTTACTCTGCGATCAAATATGGAACGTCATGTCAAACAACAACATCCACAGCATTGGAGTGTGAGGAGACCAGCTCCACGTGCTCCCCCTCCTTATCCCACACCTGAAGCCTTAGCGGACCGAGTAAAATACGCTTTATTAGCTCGCCACTTAGAAAGGCCACTCCAACAACCAGATGGTTCACCAGCACGAAGAGATTCTGATGAAGTGGCAGACAATGAAGAAGATGAAGATGATACCTTGGTGATAGATGAAGAACCAGATTGTGATTCCAAATCTGAAGAACATACAGCTGCACACAGAGCTGCAGCGGAAATTCTGATGGCTTCATGCCAACAAGAGCTCAACAAAGATTTTGACCTTAAAATAGCTGGTAACTTAATTAATAAGCCCGTACCTATAACTAATGAGAAGACTGAAACTGGCACTGATCCAATCCAAGTTGCTGGTCCTGAGCCATTGCCTGTACCTGTTGTCCCACCGCGCAGTGATGAAGAGGAAGACGAGGAGGGGCTTGTCGCTTCAACAAGTGAAGGCAACAACTCGGGAAGTGATGAAAACAAGTTCGTATTTTATTGTTAAAACATGTATATTACAGTAATTTTTGATTCGATTTTATTTACTAACAGTTCTTTCCGTTTCAGGTCTGAATCCGATACTGGAAACCAACCACCGAAGAAAAAATCTGCCTACAGCCTAGCTCCCAACCGAGTGTCATGTCCATACTGCCATAGAAAGTTCCCGTGGTCATCGTCACTTCGTCGCCACGTACTTACTCACACTGGTCAAAAACCATTCAAGTGTCCGCATTGTCCGCTGCTCTTCACAACTAAATCAAACTGTGACCGTCATTTGCTACGGAAGCATGGGGGGTCAGCGCGGGCGATTCTCGCTGAACCTATTCCTGATGCTGTAACTCAACCTCAGCCAGTTAACGATAGTAGAACAGTTCCAGAGAGACCTTACAAATGTGCTTCGTGTCCTACAAGTACTTTTTCATCAATGGAAACCCTTAAGAAGCATATGTCCTCTCGGCATGGCACTGGAGATTCGCAGCCAGGATCACCTGATCCTGAGAATGTAGAAGAAGCATGTGATGGCCTGGTTTTCAAGTGCCATCTTTGTGAAGCTTCATTCGGTGAAAGAGGAGGTGCTTTAGGGCATTTGGCTTCAACGCACTCATCTGAATATGAACAACTAGTCAGTAAAGGCGCCCTGGATGCGCCCAGCGATCGGAGTGAAAGCGCTGATGACGATGAAAGGGGCAAGTTTCCTGATCATGCTAATCGAAAGGTAAGATTTGGATCAGTGTCACTTTCTAAAAACTGATAAATCTTTTTATAGAATTGTACCTTGTCATTAGAGCGATTATTTTTAACATAATTTCTTTTTTCCCATTTTTTTGCCT
Organism: Nymphula nitidulata; assembly: GCA_947347705.1. Taxonomy (NCBI): domain Eukaryota; kingdom Metazoa; phylum Arthropoda; class Insecta; order Lepidoptera; family Crambidae; genus Nymphula; species Nymphula nitidulata. Next base: position 8,593,530 of record OX374639.1, read on the forward strand.
TATTAAGACTTTTGCCTTTTTTAATTGAAAAAATATATAATGCACAGTTTGGAATGAGTAGCGTTTTTGCTTCCCAGTTTTAATGTGTCCTTAATTTAATTTTAGGTGGTCTGCGCTTTCTGCATCCGTCGTTTCTGGTCGGCAGAAGACCTCCGTCGTCACATGCGGACCCACTCTGGTGAAAGGCCGTTCGCCTGTGACCTGTGCCGTCGGCGGTTCACGCTCAAGCACAGCATGCTACGGCATCGCAAGAAGCATAGAGAAGAAGTGACTGATGACGAGGAAGCGACCCCACCGAACACTCCGCGTGAAGCTGATAACTTAACTAATGGGTAAGGGTTGTAGATAAATTAACATCATATTTTGTCCCTATCCAGCCCTCTCCTCAAGAATGTCCACTTCTCAAAATGTCTACTAGTCGCGAAAGGTTATTTCTCAGAACGCAAAATGTACCTTTCTCAAAATTTCTCTTTCACAAAATGCCCATTTTTGTCTTTTCACTCGAGGAGCAATTAAAGTGAAAATAATTATTGAAGCTACTGTACCTATATTTATTACAGTTATTGTATGTCACACCACCACCACGACATATGATTTAAAATTAAAGATCAACAATATATACAATAATAATATATAAAATAAATAATTATAAAGCTAACCCACTTATTTTAAAATTAAATTAAATAATGGTGAAAAAAAGGTTAACTTTGCACAAATTTTTAAAGAAAATCATTTTTCTTACAGCTTTATAAATAAACATTTTAATTTATTTTTCTTGTAAAGTTTGTTGAGTTGGGTTACACTTAATAAATCTAATAAATATACAGTAGTTTCAATTATTTTCACTTGCTCCTCGAGTTAATAGAGAAAAAATGAACACTTTGCGAAGTGGACACTCTGCGCCTGGACCATTTATCTGTGTCTGATTTATGGGTACTGCATAAAAAGTTCACGAGAGGAAAGATATGTCTTATATAATAGTAAACTGGACTAAATGCCATTTTGAAATGTCTTGATAATTTTAGCCCTAAATTGCTTTTCTTTTGTTCTAGATATCGATACCAAGATGATGACGGATCAGGGAACGAGATCCCAAACAACGTTAACAATAACAATTCCCCTCCAGCTGCACCTTACGAAAAAAAGCTGAAATTGGACATGACCTCCCGCAAATATTCGTCTGAAGAGAACGACGCTGAAAACGGAGGCGATCTCATCGGAAAATTGCTAGGTATCCCCGACAAAACTATCTTGAACAAACTATTATCCTCAGCGGACGAAGCAGCCAAGTTCTTTGGAGTAAACAAATGAGAGTACGCTTTAGTCCTCGTTACGCCGGCTAGGCTCATACTAGCTCCACGGGGACTAAAACTACCCTTACAAATTCAAACAACGAATTCAACTGTCAAATTGACGCCATCTAACGATCAGTAGCTGCCTCGATTATTCGACCTCACACGTAGTGAAAAATTATAACGATCGATTATTGGCGCGTTCTTAATTCAAGCAACGAAAGATGCAGCAGTAAAACCTTGTACAGCGACATCTAGCGACAAGTAGATGGATGAAGTTCTGATTTTTACTTCTATCTCGTAGTTTTGTAAATATAATTATGTTATTAGTCACTTCTAAGTCTTTTACTAGGTGCCTTTAGATGCCTTATATATGAAAGAGGAAACCGTCCATCGTTAAATTTTAAGCGCTTTTTAATGTGGGTAACAAGCAACGAATTTTTTTTATAGTGCCAGTTTAAAAAGTACATTTTTTCATCTTAGTCATTAAGTAGTTCTCTTTACATTCATAACTATATTATTTAAAAGTATACCTAATATTGTAATCATAAGTGTAATTGTATATGTTGTAAACAGCACCAAAACCTCATAACTTTTAATAAGCTAATAGCAGACGTTTTGCATTTCCACCTAGTCGTGATTTTACTATTTCAAATATTTTCGATCGTAACCACGGCTTTTTATCGTAGCATCGAATTCGTCTTTTAGAATTAATAAATCAGCCAAACTTTCAATATATATCCAAAATTGTCTAGTCACTTTCTTATATAGACGTGTTTCTAATTTAATATCGATGTTTAAGCTTTACCAAATTGTCAATTTACCTAATTCTTTAAGGTTTTTCAAATTCGTTCATGTCACTGTAAGATAAGTCAGTAATATAAATAACCTCAAGCTATACTACCAATGAATATAATGTAGATATTAATAATCACGTTCACGTATATCTTTAGCGTGGTAGGTGATCGGATAAAGAATTGGATGTTACGTTATACCTCTTTTACTTAGATAAAATATATTCGACCGAAAACCAACTAAACTCATTCTTTATTTTGCCAGGGTAAGGTCTTTGAAAAACACTTTTAAATTTTTTGTTTAAGATTCACTGTCTTCTGAAACAATTCTTATCCATTTTCGTTTTCTGCAATCTTTCTTTAGACGTTGCTATTCTATTACGATAATTTGTTATCTAATAATTTATAGATAATTTATTTGCTCAAATCATGGCATTTCTTTATTGTAGTACCATGCTATTAATATACTTATTCTAACTTAAGACAAACTTAGGATCTCTTAAACAAGTATAATGTAAGTTTATGAGGTTTTCAAACTACCGTAGGTACTTATTTTGGTGGTTTATCCATTTTATCGTTTTGAGAATGTAAAGAAAATTTCATAATAATTAGGTAGGTATGTTATGGATACATTAAGACGGATTTTATTAAAATATTAATTTAATTAATTAAAAATGATGAAAATAAATATTATTTATATATTTTTTTCTTTTAAAAAATTCTAATGGTGCAGCAATATTTTGTTTTTTAGGGTTTTAAACTCTGCATTAAGGTGTTATCGTCTATTTGACATATTTTCAGCACATGTGAGGAATTGGAATAAAAATGGTGTCCTTCCGTTAGAAGATTGTCCGTCTTGTGGACATAAAAACTTAACGTATTGCAAACATAAATCACGGTTTTTTAATCCAATTCCGTATTGTGATAACGCTACTGAACTGCGTCTGAATAATGGATATAGTAGACGATTTATAGGTTAAAATAAAGTCTCCTTAAGTGGATCGACTGATCATACGCTAGAATATACCTAAGTCCGACAATGCTTTGTATATATTGAACGCTAAACTAGACATACCAAATATAGCATATTATTATATTCATTATGATAAAAAATATTACTGTATAACATGAATGTCTGTCTTATTTGTACTTAGTATGTGACTTAATGATTATTTAAATAAGATGTAACAATTTCGTTAGTAGAAATAAATTAAACTTATTAATAAATAGGTATACCTATTTGTGAATTTATGTAAGCGAGCAATAATATGATTATTATTGCCTTATAATATAAATCTTAAGTATTTATTCATAAGTCATTTTAATCACTTAGAAGCATACCAAAGTAAGTTAAAATGTATTTGTATTATTTTGAAAAAGAATTCCTGCTTCATGTCAATTATAGGTAGTGGAAGTAAATAATAATTTTGATATTGTAATTAGAATATTTATATTTTGATTTTAAATTATAATTTGCTAGTATCTAATACGGCCAGTAGTTCAGTTTATTAAAATAAATGTAATTTAATATATTCAAATTGGTGTTTATTCATGTCTTTAAGTACATTAGTTTTGATTAGAAATCTCTTAATTACTTAATTAGTACTTGTAAGGTTACTATAAATTTAGATTTAAGAATGTGGCAACACCGCTTGGCCTTTCAATAGTAGTGTGTTCGTGTGTTAAATATTATTACTCTTAGTAATAAGTCTAATTTTAATAAATAATTAAATATTACCAATATTAAATATGCATGGTTTATTAGATAATACTTATAGTAAGTTTATTATTCTCGTATTTGCCTCACTTAATTCTTTGCAATACATTGTGTGTCGTTTTTAAAACGGTTTTTTGTGAAATACATAATGGTGTATTATTAAATAAACATCTTTCATTGCTTTACTCCTTTTTCACTATCTAATCCTGGCATCTATTTATTCATGAAGTGGCTCACTTAAAAAACATACGACAAATTTAATTAGGGTAAATATGAGGTACGCCATCCTCTTTATGAAATATCCGGTCCATTTCAAAATCCATGGTAGAGATTCCGAAATGATATTTCGCTATGGTACTTGGAACATTACAAATTATGATTTGTAATATTCCTAAAAAGGCCAAATATTTGCAAAAAAGTCGACACTTCCTAGAAAAATATTTTTTTTAGGTTTTAATATTAATTCTACACAGTTACAAATGTTACAATTAAAAAATAAAAAAGAATATTACAAAAATATTGATGAGTACCTGACTTACAACCACATAAGTTGCGTTTTAGACATTAAACAAGGAGATCGGATAACTTTGACGTCACATGACACACTTGCCATACATATCCATATTTCCATACTAATACTATAAATACGACAGTGTGTCTGTCTGTCTGTTACCTCCTCACGCTGTAATCGCTGAACCGATTAAGATAAAATTTGGTATGGAGGTAGTTTGAGACCCGCGAAAGGACAGAATAGTTTTATTCCGATATATATTCTTTATTGCACACAGGAGACAAATAAAACAATACAAGGTAATAAACACAAACCAGTACAAATGGGCAAAATGGCACATGGTATAATTTTTCGTTTTTTATGTATAGTTTTTATTCCCTATTAATTCTGATGGTCTTATTTCCTATATTAAATTTACTCTATTTGGTCTATAGAGTAGGTATTTTAATATATTAAAGATATATTTCTTAATGAAAACAATGACGTGATGCTTCATCTTTTTCGACGTCTCCAGTTGGAAATTTTGACTAATTGTCAAAATTATCGTATTGGCCTAACTAAAGCAGTATAACGAAATAATAAAAAAACACTAGATGGCGTCATCACATTATATCATAATACAGCTACTCCTCACAAGATGGCAGTAGCAAAGTAATAGACAGCGTATTAACAGACTGTGGTATTACTATAAAACAAAATCTTTCTGGAAAATTATTAAGACATATTTAACATTAAAATTATTAGAAAGTTACTAGAAACTTAAATGACAACTTTTTAAATTAGTTACTACTTATTTATTTTATATTTACAAAATTTATGAACGCATCGTAAAATATCAAGCTCCACCAATCGGCAGTAGTGTGTATTTTAGGGATACCATATCATATCTACTTACCTGTTCAAATAGGTATTCAATTGGACGATGTGACTTAGAAATAATTAAAAAATCATTACTATAATCTAATTTCGAATCAAATGTCAAAAGTTTATTAGAAAGCATAATTTCCAGTTTTGTTGGTCAATACAGCCCTTTCAACTTTCATATTTCATAATATAGGCGTCTGAATCTGTGGCTATATGCCCTATTCCATTGACTTATTTTCGCAGAGCCGAGCGTGCCGGGCTTATTATTATTATTATTATTTAGTTTCATCACATGAAAGGAACACGGGTTCGACACCGCTTTCAGGACGTAAAATTTTTCTAGTTTAAATATTTTATTGAGTAAATTATAGGAACGTTATAAATTAGCACAATGGCATTTTAAATTATTTTTTTTACAATTTCCGTTTGAATATCAGTATTTTTAACTAATTTGAGCATCCCTTAAACAAGTAAACTTATTATTACTGTTGCAAAATCTAGTACCTAACAAAAATTGCAAGGCCTAATTTATTGGGAAAAAAATATCTACGTATGGCAACTCGAATAGTGAATGAAGGAATTTGAAGAAATAGAAAGAAGTCGCTAATTTATTAGACGCCGTCTTTCTTATTTTGGAGTTTTAATTAATAAACTTTAGTGATCATTGCAAAACATTACGTAGTGTCCTTGATTATTTAATATATCTTGTTAAAGTAAGTGTGGTCTATTTGTGTAAATAAATTGTCTAAACATGTAATTCTTGTGCTTGTTTTCTATGCATTCCACATAGTGACGTATTGTCAAATTGCACTTTTTCTAATCATTAATTTTATCAAAATAATTATGCGTCTCGTAGAGTATAATTTTTGTGGAAGGTTATAATGGTGCACAAAAATTACTATTTTACCCTCTCACTGTGTTATTTACGTATGTAAATACGATTACAGAGTCATAAAGTATCCAATATGGGCGATCAACAGTTCTTCCTGAAATGGAACGACTTTCAGACGAATATGGTAACGTCGTTTAGGCATTTGAGGGATGAAAAAAGCTTTACAGACGTAAGTATCCATTAAAATGTGTTTCTCAATTTTCAAATTCAACTATAACCTCTGAAACTATATTTCTATTATCATAACAACCTTACTTTTTCTACTACATTTTTAAAATATACCTCCAATATAAGAGAAATAAATTACAGTCATATATGAATTGGTATTTTGTCACTTAAAATAATTACCCGAGTACAAGTTTTGTTGTATTTAAGTACTACCCACTATTTTGTGAAACTCCTAGGTTTGGGGGTTATTTAATTGTGATATACTAACCAACAAACCTGACACAATAGGTTTTTATCTATTACATAAAGAAGAAAAGCCAGTGAGCTGCTTAGGGATGAAAGGTTAAAGCTTTGAAACTGACCTATTACTAGACATGATACCTTTTTTATTACTTAATTATTTTACTATAGGGTAGTGAAATAAAATTAGTATTTTATAAAGTGTATTAGACCCTATAGTAATTTTTTTTTACACATATTTAACTATAATTTAAAGCTTGTACCCTTACAATATGCAGTGCTTTACATAATTCAATCCATAAAGTACCTACAAATCTGACACAATATATATTCCATTGTTGAGCAGATGCTGGTGGCCTACCTACACCTATTACCTTAATCCATTGTAATAGAAGCCGTGTTCCAAAAGCATGCAATTCTTAATTTGCAGCTGTCGCAACTCGAAATGAGTACAGCATAGCACTACACATTAATACCTATTTAACTATACACAAGAGAGCTTTAATAGGGTAGTTGACAACTTTTTTTATTTCATAAAATAGAAGCTTAGAACTTATAAAGAAATATTGAAAAAGGAGTAGTATACGTAAATCAATAGTATCACAGTTAAAGTGGTATGTTTGATATGTTGCAGTGCATAGTCTAAAAACGCTCTGTATAAAATCTGCAGAGCTTTTGATGTCACATGCTGCTATATTACTAAAATGTCATTGATCATTGACAAAACTAATAATAACTTAGTAATATGTATGTTTTTATTCATAGTTGTCATAATAATTGTTGTTTTAATTGATGTAGGTAAGCAATCTAATATCATTATAAGTTTTTATAAATTATGGAAAAATAATAACCATTTTTATAAATTTTCTGAATCATATAATTTCAACAATATTCGATTTAATTTTTGTATTGTTTTAATGGTAAAAGAAAGTACTGTATATTTTTCGAATTTGTGAAAATAGCGCTATATTCAATCTAAGGCAACATCCCTATTATCTCAATAATAGTAGAGTAGAATTATAATTGTCATTGACCTTTAAATATATCATGTTATATTAGTGTATTATTGTGGAATACGTAAATTCTAATTTACAATTTTGGATGTTACAGTTACATACCACATACAACAGTTTAGTGTTGTTTCCAGTAAAACCGAAACTTGTTTTATTGTTCATTTATTAAATGGTTTTTTAATACCTTTTCCAGGTGACACTAGCCTGTGAGGGACAGACATGTAAGGCCCACAAAATGGTATTGTCTGCATGTAGTCCCTACTTTAAAAGCTTATTAGAGGTGAGTGATATACTGTTACTAATAAAAATAAATATAACATAAATAACATGGATCTCTGACTGCAATCATGGATATCGCATGGATTGAAATTATATCTTGTACAAACTGTTAAGTACACCAAGTTTTAATGCCATATAATTTATGATACAAATCATTATTTTCAGTTTTAATGTTGGATTTTATATGATAGAAACTGTCATTACATTTTTTGATCAATAGGTACACACAGGTCTAGGTTAGGTCTTAGAGGCGAGACCCTATATCCTGTTAGTTATTATAAGACAAATCATCCATATGTGCCTGCTAATTTGTATCAATAGATGGTTTTTAACAATCCATTGTTTTAAGTAATAGGTATTGTAATCGCTAGTTTTGATATTATCGTAGTGATATTATCGTAATCGCTAGTATTATCATAGCCAAACTACTCCATCTCCAAATCAAAGTAAGTTTAACTATATAATATTAATTAATTTTACATTCAAATATTACTATTAGTTTCCAACAGATATTAACTTTATGCTATTTCACTTGTCTGATACTACAAGAGCTGAATGAACATTTTACAGGATCAACATTTTACTTAATATGGCCTTAAATCGAATCAATACTAGACTATCTGCCTACGATCTGTATAATTCAACAATCAGCCATTCAGGCAATCATTCATTTAAAATATTGGAGAACAAGTATCATAATATATCATTGCACATCAGAATCAGAAGATGATAATTTTAAAATATTTATTTTTAACAGAAAACAAATTTCCCTAATTTTAAATTACATATTAAGCCAGTCGTTACATTTTCAAAGTGTTGTTCTCAAACCTTAATGAATGTTTATTTATCTGGTTTGTTTTCCTTTGTCTGTTTATTGATTAGCAATATTATAATAAGGTTTAATTTGTAAACTTAACGATTTAAGATACAGGGCACAAGTTTGATAAAAATAATGTAAATTGAAAATCATCATATCATCATTACGAAACATTTAACTATTAAAACAGAATGTGTCATTATCATTAATTAAACCAAACATTAATGTTGAAAAGACCTAAGTATTCAGCTTAGAGTAATAGAATAGGTTTTCTATTCAATTAATTTCTCATCACAGCTACAGCAAACACGGCAAACAACTGTTAAGCCTGCCTGATATTAAGCTGTTACCATAGCCAATTACACCTTGCTTGGGTTCACGCTTTACCTTCCCTGTAAAAATCAAGAAAAGACATTACTTTGACAGGCTAGAAGACACACATCACGTCCACTGCGTCCCACTGCTGGGCACAGGCGTTCCTACATTATTATTTTTATACAAAGCTCAGCAAATGACTCAACACCACCTGATGTGAAGCGGTAAGAAGAGTCCATATGCGGAGACAGCTAGTGCAGCTTGAAACACACTGTTCTAGCCGCCTCCACCTTGCCGGCCCATACGATACCATTTCACGCCTCTTTTGAAGGAACCCATGTTATAGGAAGTAGGGAACAAATGTGCTGGCAAAGAATTCCAAGTTTTGGAAGTCCGACAAAGAAACGAGTACAACAACAGAGAACATGGGACAAACACATGGGGAGATTGGGCCATAACACCACCACATGGCCCAATGTGGGTTGGTGACATGAAGACAACCCCCTGCTTAAGCTGACCACCACACTCACAGCAGGAACATAAAACTGCTTTGTAATGTTCTCTAGCAGCGGTCTTCTGTGAGGAGATGCTAGACGATTCCACCGCTTAAAATTCGTGTAGTAAATGCTACTATGATATCTTACCTCACTGGAAATATTATTACTGTGGAGTCGATTGTGAATTGCAATTTTTTTAACGTGCTCATTACAACTACACATACATGACATGGCAGTATCAGACACGGAAAAATATTAATTATCATCAAATCACTAAGTGTTTTAGGTTACTGTAACCACAGAATAACTATAATAGTTTAACATAAGGTCCACTCTCGAACAAATATCAAGTTTAGGTATAAAAATTTGCCTACTTTTACGACCGTTGCCTGCTGGCACGCGAAATTGAAACTTATCGTGTGATTTGAGCGTTCATATTCCTTTGGGCACCGCTCATTCGAAACCGGTATAGCGGCAACAGCACAGGGTTTTCGGTTTGTCACTCAGTCATTTCTATTCCTTGTTGTTCCTTTAACCCGTCAAGCATGAGATTCCAGACACAATTGATTTTTCTATTGTCATCGCCCACCGGTGGTATATTGCCGCTTTACAGATTAATGCAGACACCCGTGTAAAATATCTTTCATACGGATTAAAAGATTGTTTAGAAGTCATTGTTCGAAAGATGCTTAATTACGCGCGAGACGCAGCGAGCCGAGAGCCGATCGGCAACCTACAGCCATACACATTCCCGAGAGGCGCGCCGCCCGAACGTACATACATAAACTGCCCCCAGTTCTGCTATTGTTTTTGATCTGAAACGTCTCGGAAACGTTTTAGTTACAACGTTTTTGTATTCTGCTAACTCAGCGCAACCGAAACGTAGCCGAAACGCATCATTTTGGCATTCTACTGACAAACACGTAACGCAAACCGTTCGGTTCTATCTTTCTTTCTTTCTTTCTTTCAATGTTTTGTATTCTGCAAAATATTTGACAATTCTGGCAGCCGAAACGCATCAATACTTCTTTTGTTGATCTGTTGAAACAACTGTCAACTCACAAAGCTAAACTTTAGTTTCTTGCAATATTGCTAACGATTATCCACCCGAAGTTGAACCAACCGAAAGGGTTTCGTTAGCATTCCGGCTTTTAATGCAATGTTATTGGAAGACCTTTTTGTATTACAACCGCATCAGTAACGATACCGAACCGCTGCCGATTCGTGTAGGAAAATAAATAGCAGAATTGACCCACTGAAGAGTGACACCGCTGTAACTGCTATCCATCAGGCGGACTACTTGCTTGTTTGCCACTCCGGTGAAGAAATATGATTGATTGTACTTGTACCTTCCAGGAAAATCCCTCTAAGCATCCCATCATCATCCTAAAGGACGTATCGTATCTCCACCTGCAAGCAATCCTGGAGTTCATGTATGCTGGAGAGGTGAATGTCTCACAGGAACAGCTGCCAGCCTTCCTCAAGACTGCAGCTAGACTCAAGGTATCTAACATGTTTAACAGTGTTTATTATATCCATATCTTGCAATATGAGGAGTTTACATACTTTGTTCAGGTGGGAAAAATTGGTGTACCATCTTTGGGACACCGAGCTTCCTTTAGACTGCTTTCATTACAATTTTTATTTAGTTTCTGGTAATCAGATTACAGTGCATCTCTTTTCTATACTAAGAAAAGCTGCCCCCCAATTCTGCTATTGTATTTTGATCTAAAAAGAATCGAAAACGCTTATGTTACAACGTTTTTGTATTCTGCTAACTTAACGCAAATGAAACGTAACCAAAACGCATCAGTTTGGTATTCTACTAACAAACACGTAACGCGAACCGTTCTGTTCAATCATTGTGTCGTATTCTGCTAAATATTTAAAATTTGTGGAAATGCCGAAACGCATCGATAGTTCTTTGTTCGAACTGTCCAAAATTAACAACTGTCTAGTCACTAAGCCAAAATATTTTTTTTTGCTTGCAATATTGCTAACAACTATCGAGCCGAAGTTGAACCAACCGAGAGCGTTTCGTTAGCGTTCCGGCTTTATAAGCAATGTTAGTGGAATACCTTTTTGTATTACAACCGCATTGGTAACGATACCGAACCGCAGCCGATCCGTTTAGGAAAATAAATAGCAGAATTGACCCACTGTGCTCTAAGAAAAAAAAAGAAAAATTAAATTATATTACTGTATTTCCAGGTGAAAGGTCTCGCCGAACCGCCACCACAGATGCCCAGCATCAAGCGAGAAGGCTAACCCACCAGTGAAGTGACCTAAAGACTCTAGTGACATACGGAAACACCAATGTAGCATACTGACATTCACACCTCTTTGGTTACAGTGAGTAATTAATTGAAACATAACACTGGCTGGCACTATGTATTCTAAATTCGAAAATTTAAAAATCATTTAAATAATGGCGTCGAATTCATGACATGGATTTGAAAATGGTTTTCACTAACGGGCATTATTTAGGGAAAGTAATACAAATATACAATGGGCATTAAAATTGAGTTCTCAGCACTAATTAATTGATTCTATTTAACAAAACAGACATCACAAGTTGTGAATGTAGTATTGATACAAATAAAATAGAAATAAATAAAATGTTAAGTAGTATGACCATCACTAAATTACATATAAAATTGTCTAGACAATTATTTCAAACGGAGACAGTTTTGAAACTTAAAAAAAATTAGGTAAGTATAGTTAATTCACCGATATTACACCAAGGCAAAGGGAATAACAATGTGCAGCCATTATTTATTATTAAAGTTATTTTTTATACTTAATCATAGAATTATGACAAACTAGCGCCGTAGTGCCTCCAGTCTATACCATAGAGAATCACCTTCAGATGTTGAGCATAAACTACGTATTTGGTAAATATTGGACATGATCGGTCAAATATCAACTTAAGTATTAAAAAAAATTAAGAAAAATTGCAATTATTTGTTTTTAGATATCGATAGATCAGTGTTATGCACTATCATTCTTTAGTATTGCTTTGGCAAATCATACAGAAGACCGCTTTTTTAAATCATATTGTGTGTTCGATAAGAGTATATTACAACAAACCCTAATAAATTTAAGGAAAAATCGGCAGCAATTTTAAAACTTATTTTTTTTTTAATTTGCTTACTGGTAAATATATTTATAAAGTGCCTTCTGCCATTACAATTACATGACTTTTCATGGTCTTGATACATTCTATAAAATATACATTCCTCTAAGAAATAATCAATTATGATTTGCCAAAGCGACGATCATATTACCTATATAGTTATTAGAGATTGTTTGTACGCATTGATATGGTAGCATAGAGATTTCAAACCTTTTAACAGTCTTCATGCTTCCTAGTTACCTAACAACCAAAGTAAAATAAGATAATACAGATATATTGAAATAATTGGCACTATGCTAACATATCATTGCCCACTATAAATCTATCCACCAACGGTTGCCTTACGATTATTTACAAGAATGCTTATTGTATGTCGGTTTTTAAGACTACAACGCTGTAAACTTGAATAACATTTAATAAAAACTATTAAGATCAACCTGTTTGCAAAGAAAGATGGCACATTGTTTAAAATCTTGTAAATTAATATCTCCAGACTTAATATTTAATTTGAAATTTTATTTATTTTGGCAAATTCTCGTCCTTTTATTGCTAACGGGTTTTAAGTGCATTTCAATTAAATCATGATAATTGAAATATAACACATAGTAATGTAATAACTAAAATCGACATAAATAAAGCATTCAATCGATAGTGTGACACTGCTTACTAGCGTTCATAGATGTTGTTGACACATTTCCTTATGTGAAGTTAATAGCCTTAGTACCTCTAACGACACGTGAATTCGTTGGAATGTGAATGTATGACTGTTTGAATTTTTTGTTTCGTCAGTAGTACTACTTGAGCAATCAGGGCTTTTATAAGAGAAATACGATAAATATACCACACGCTAAATCTAAAACTAAATTCAGTGCATCTTGTTCAGTCAATACGAATACGAAAATAACGGCTGTCATGTAACTTGTCATTTAGAGGAGCGTTTGGCGGGATTTGGTCAGTCAAGATTTTTATAACAATAATTAAAAATTGTGTCGGAGCGAACTTTGTGTTATAAAATTGGTGTAGTTTTATAAACCAAGTGTTCGTGTTGACGTAAAACTAAAAGATTATTAGAATAAAAGTGATTATGGTGTGAAAGGCGTTGAGAACTTTTTTTGTGGCTATCCACCTTATCAAATAACATCATATGGAGACTGTCATCATATATTTCGCGTCAAATTCTCCCAAGACGCATTGAAATGTGTAAATTTCTTTAAATGAGGAATTAAAGAAATACTTAAGACATGGCTGTATGGGCATTAGTTTCCTTTGCCTTCCCATAATAGGAAGAATGAACAAAAAAAATGACATTTAGAAAGATGCGTTCAAGTTTCGACCTTATTGAAAGAAATAAAACGCAGGTTTTAGTAAGCACCTCATGCCTTCTAATTTCTTTGTGGTTTCTTTACACGTTATCTCAATTTTAGTTACATTTACAGCTATATTCTTGCTATCTTTTTATATACATATTGAGAGAAAGAGATAAGCCCATTTTACTATCAAAAACAATATTAAATATTTGAAAAATCATCTACACTAAAAACGGCGTGTCATCAAACCTATTTTTCTAAAATAAACATTCAAATTGTTATACATTAGTCAGGTATAGGTACTGTTATGGTGGCAATAATTTGTACATATCGAATATTTTACAGTAACTGTTCGCGAGCATATAATATCTGTCTGTCTGTTACTTCTAAGATTGTAGCACATGTACCTACCTGACGAAACATTCCAACGAATATACCTGTCTCACTTTAATGACCATGCCCTCTTATTTCTCTTTTTTTTAATTTATATACATACTATCGCAGTTGCTTGTGTGAAGTGTGCTTTGATGAGCGTATGAGATTAAGTCATAATTTTTTTTTTTATTGGCTCTGAACACCTGTTCGAATTATTCGCAACTTTTTTAATAAATAAATACAAAAGGACATTTAGTACAAATCGACCGGTTTTTTTATTCAAAGCGTGAGTGGTGAGTAATAGGTACGTTTATTTTGCTTTATAATAATTTTTTTTTTAGTATTTTGAGTGTCAGTCCAGCAAACAGTATGTGACTATTTTTAAACATAATTATGAAATTGTGTTATTTTAATTGGTTAATTGAATAAAATTAAGTGAAAATTATTGTTTTTATTGCAGTGCTGGACTAACTAATACATTATAAATTATAATGTGTTTGATGCAGCTGGTGCAATCTATTTTAACAGTGTGTGAAATAATGTAGGATCTCAGATTGATATTCATATTCCATCATTTCGGAACATAATACTGTACGTTTAAGATGTATCTCTGTAAGTTTTTACTTTTTTAAGTTTTTCAGCACAATTTGTTTTTATTATATGCCTTTCTTACTGCCATTATTTTCTTGTTTCCATCCCTAACCTCGTAAGATAATACTGTAATTGTTAGCAAATGTTGTATAAAATGTAAATCAAAATATTTTTAAACGACAGAGTAAAGGCATGTGCTGAATAATCAAGTGGAACATAGTTGTAATGAAATATGAAAGATTTGTAATTTTAGATAATACAGAAACTAATTAACGTAATTGTAGTGTTTTATTTTAATAGTCGTCAATCAGAAATTGAAAAATGTTAAGAGCGTTTACGCCGCGCGACGATTTTTTTATACAAACTTACAAGTAAAAAAATCTTGTAATTTTTTTCCTGTAACATATTGCGAGAAAGAGATCTTCTATACTTAAATTCAGATTTAGAGTGTGTCTTCAGAATTAGGCCCTATATGTAATATACAGGGTGAATCCTGTAATAATAGCAAAAAATTACTAGTCAGTATAATTAAGTCGAAATGGTATTAATTATGATGAAAAATATTTTCACTGTTCTTTTCTAATAAAATTAGTCAAGACAGCAATGTGCTATTGACTTCGTGTCTAGTCGCTATAATTGACAGTGACATTTAGTGACACTAATAAATATTAGAATCTATCAAAATGCCCGGTACCAAGATATCTTACGACCATTAGGCGACAATATCGCAATGTGAAAATTCATTGAATCTTCATTTTAAATTACTGTTTCTCCTAATTTACGTACTTTGGAACATCTTTAAAATAAATGTGGAGTAGGTATTCACATAAGGAATCTCTGTTTCCATTTTTTGGAAAGCTGTGAAACAAATTGCGTACTTCTTGCTTCTGTTGTTTACTTATGAATTGGGCATTAAAATTCACAAAACCATTACTACGCGGGTCGGCGTTTTTTTTTCATCCAAACGAAGTGTGGCTCACGCCTATCGGCGTTCCGTCTGTAAAACGGTCCAGCTAATACGAGCAATTTTTGTCGCAGTGCAAGACTTAAAGCAAGCTTTTAATTCGACTCCTAGGCCGTTCATTAAACGCCGGCATTCAATTAAACGACTGAAGGACAAATAGCCAAGTCATTGAGCGCAATGTTTAACCAAATGGTTGGAAACGTGTCATCCGTCTAATTAAATAAGCCAGTTAATTGGACGCCCAGGCAGGTTGGTTCAAGGTTATTTTTATGGCCACTTATAACCGAAATCATTTTGTTCACAATCACAACACTTCAGTACAAGACAATGCGCCTAGGCGTCTATTGAAATATGCCAAGTTACTAAATGTTGAGTGATCCTAGTTTAATTAACTATCGGCCTAGGCATCTGATTGGATGCCGATACCGGCGTTTGATAAACGGCCTAGGCATCCACTTAACTCGCTCATTTAATCAGATGGCTTTGACATATACATCTTAATTCCCAAACAAAATAATTTATTTTAAAATAAATTAAATCCGAATAAATAAAAGATATATTTTATGTGTAATTATGAAAACATTTATTTATTAACTACCACAGTTTATTACATTACAAAACAATAATAATAATGGAATAAAATAGCACCAAAAATATAAAAATTATCTTGTAGATACTTTATAAATAATATAGGTAGTACCACTTGGTAACATAAGAATGCAAATTTATTGGAATGTTAATGTAGGTAACACTAATATAACGACAAATTATTTTATCTAACAATAAATATTTTTTTTACAACTTTCAAACCAGTACAATTTGGTAGATAAATGCTTAACATATAGGAAGGTAGGCTCCTACTTTAAAAATAACCCTTATCCTTTGGATTCGAATTTTGGCAATTTAAAATTATAATAAAAAAAAATATACATACTTGTAACACTTTGGTGAAATATTTGGTTTAATTTAAACTATTTTGTATTCTTTTAAATATGGCAACATAAATAGGAACATTCACATTTATTTTAAACTTTCAACTTCTTTGGTCGTTATTCGAAAGCATTTTAATGGCACTGGACACAAATTTAAATATGTATATATATACAAAAAATAACAACTTTTAGTCTCAATGAGAAATAAAATACAATAATAATTTTAGTTGCAACATATAACATCAAATTTTATTATCTTTTAATTTTATGCATATTTTCGACTCGTATTTGACTAACTTTATTTAGCGATCGACACGCCAAAATCACGGTTATTTACAAAAGTTGATTCCAGAAAGGAAGCACCTTACGCGCTGTTTATAAGGTATTATAAATTCTTTTTGAACGAATACCTTTATGAAATTTGTGCGATATAAAATTAGCCATTTTAAAATGATACCTATGATCTAATCACACATTTCAAGATCAGGGCATTGGTATTTTTCCGTCTAAAAAACCTTTAAAATTAACAAAAAAAAATTCTAAAAGAAATAATTATTTCTTTTTTCATAAACGAAAAATTTACGTGAAGTTGACACTTACATGACGCAACTATTCGCCGGAGGCCCTGACCTGGATATGTATAGATACACCTTTACACATACATACACCTTTAAAAAACTAAAATTAATATTTGAATAAAATTCATTTTCTCAGTGTCATAAATGAATAAAGTTGCGGAAAATAATTTGTACCTATTTTACACCAATTTCAATTGACGTAAACTATTATTTTAAGTATGAATATTCATTAAAAACATATTCATAAAGATATAAATTAACGTAATATGACTTACAGTCTTGAATAAATGCGTAATGTAAATAAATATTTTTTTTATTAACTAAGTAGGTAAATATTTGGTCAAAAAGTAAAATATGAGAAATGCTATTTTAATAACACTAAATAAACTTTGAATCACGCCGGGTCAATTCAAATACAGTATGTTAGGAGGACGCTCCCTAAACACGACTTCATCGAAAAAAAAGCGCTATTTCATACAAAATCTACACGACCTGTATGGAACAGCTGTTTTTTTTTTGCAATTCCAAATTTATTGTCTGACAAGTCGTGTTTAGGATGACCAGCAATGCCGTCTTCTTTCGTTTTCACGAGCATCTCCCAAACACCTGTATATCAAATACGTAAAATAAATTTCACAACAAAATATTTTTAACCCATAATGTATAAAGTCAAGAATAATTAAAAAGTATAAAATAAATAAGGAAAGAATTTTCTCAAATTATTAGTATTATACTTTAGGAAAGTATTCCGTACGCACAACGTCGTTGATTCTTAAGAATCAATGCATTTTTTAATAGTCATGTCTTCGTGAATAATTTCTACTTGTTAAAAAAAATGTTTTGATACTATTTAACTTTTCTTAAATCCATTGGGGTTGTTACTCTGCCACCTCCAAGTATCTTTACACATGTCATCTAGTGTCCTTGTCGCACGCCAGCCCAGAAGCCTGTGTGAAAGCGAGACGTCCGAATAGTTCGCTGCTATGTCTCCCGCTCGACGCCCCACTATTTTGTAAGGTATTTTACGATTGCTTCCTGCTTCAAACGCCGCTATCATTTGGAGAACTGAGTAGCCAGTGCCGGTACCTGAGAGACATTTTAAACTTATTATAATGGCCCTAATTTAGGAGAATACATGCTAAGTTTGAATTTAAGTTCAGTGCATCTCTTTTTCTCAATATGAATACAAAAAGGATGACTGTCTTGTTATTTGACATTTAGATACATGCGCTTAATTTTCGACCTTATTGAACGTGAAAAAATGCAGTGTTTAGGAGGCACCTCCGTACATGCCGTCTAAAATTGTCTATGGTTCCTTTGAAATCTGTCTAAATTTAGTTGACAGCTCTAAACGAATAATTGCTATCTTTTCCTGTTACATATGGCGAGAAAGAGATATGCTGTACTTAAATTTAAACTTAGAGTGCGTCTCCAGAATTAGGGCCAATATGCAATCTGTTTCAACAATATCATTGTCCCTATAATGAACCTTAAAAGAAGGTTATGACCTTTTTTTAAGGTCCTTAAAGAAGCCTTACTGAAGATCGCAGCTAAATCTTATACAGGATGGTGCCGTCAATGCGACAATAAATTTAAACATGGGCTATATTAGTCCATAGAAATGGTTCGCCACTTTCAAAAATATCGTATTCATTTGATAATTTCATGACATTTGTATGAAATAATGCTGCCAACGTTACACTATTCCATACAAATGTCATGAAATTATCAAATGGATATAATATTTTTAAAAGTGGCAAACCATTTCTATGGAATAATAAAGCCCATGTTTAAATTTACTGTCGCATTGACGGCACCACCCTGAATATAAAATTCTCGACTCACAAATTTAGTTACCATACTCCTCCATTATTTTAATATAATATAAAATTGCTTACTTAACAGTAGCGCTGCGCGACACACGTAGGTATGTCGCAGTAAATAATTAAATTAACAATGTTGCGGTACTAATTGTAAATCAGTACATTACGACCTTTACCTGCTTGCACGCGAAATTGAAACTTATCGTGTGACTCGAGCGTTCATATTCCTTTGGGCACCGCTCACTCGAAATCGGTTTAGCGGGAAGAACATAGGTTCTCAGTTTGTTACTCAGTCAATTTATGATCAAACAAATTATGAATATTAAAATATCAATTAGACTGGAAAAATATAATGTTATTTAGAACCTAAAAGAAATACAGTCATTAAGTTGATCGATCTTACGTAAGTGAGGACAAGTAATGCTCTTACACATACATCATTTATCTACTCCAAACTTACCCAGGTTCACAGCGTGGAAGCCCCCGAAGCCCGGCTGCGCGAACAGTTTGATAGCCTTCACGTGACCCTCGGCCAGGTCCACCACGTGAATGTAGTCCCGCACCCCGGTCCCGTCCACTGTCTTGTAGTCCTTGCCGAACACTAGTAGCTCGTTCAGTCGACCTACTGCTACCTGTTGACCATTGGTTTACATTTTATAACTATACTAGCTGACACCGCAAACTTTGTTTTGCTATAAAAAAAATGTCAAAAAAAATAATTGATAGTAGCCGATTCACAGAACTACTGAATATACATATAAAATTCCTAGCTGACCCCGCACAAGTGGTTTTGCCATAAAAAAAATTGTCCAAAAAAAAATTGATAGTGGCCGATTCTCAGACCTACTGAATATGTATACATATAAAATTTCATGAAAATCGGTCAAGCCGTTTCGGAGGACTATGGTAAATTTGTGACACGAGAATTTTATATGTATATTAGATTTTTAAACTCGACATGAAGATATTTTATTTATTTATTTATTTAAACTTTATTGCACAATATAAAAAAAATGTACAAATGGAGGACTTAACGCCTAATAGCATTCTCTACCAGTCAACCAAGGGCTAAGCAGAATAAAAAAAAAAGAAAAATATTTAGAACAAACTAAACTAAACAAATAATACATATCAAATTAACTAAATATATGACTATAATATATATCCATGTCATGAACATATCCATGTCAAGTATAAAAATAAATATAAGTAGGTATATGAAATTTGACATGGAGATAACGGTGAACCGATTCAGCGATTTAGTAATGAAATCGTAACAGACTTTAAATATAGAAGAAGAAAAACAAAAGAAAGTTGCAAATAAAGTCTTGAATAAATAAATCAATATCGATCAAAAACAAGGGAAAAAAATACACGTTTGTTGTATGGGAGCCTCCTTAAATATTTATTTTATTAATTTTATTAGTCATGTTGTTGTTATATCGGCAACAGAAGTCTGATCTGAACAGTCCTACTGTCTTCGGACAGCGGAGTCTTAGTAATAGAATAGGGTCCCATTTACCCTTTGGATACGCGACCCTAAAAATCACTTCCAATCCTTTCATTGATGATTTCAATTTATTATTTTTAGTTTTAGACAAAGACGATGAATTGAATCCATATCCTAGGTCGGTTAAAAGGCGAACACTTAATTAACCCTTTGCAATTAGTTCGCCGAGCTCCAAAGCTAATGCTAATTTATAAAAATTATTTTATGGAATATGAAAGATTATTTATTTACCTGTGATATGAATGGCATCAGGTTATTGGGAATGCCTGCGGGATCCTCCCCGATGCGGCCGCTGGGATGAGCGCCCACCGGGTTGAAGTACCGCAAAGATATTACCATCCACCTCTGGAAATGAAGAATTATTTTACAATAAATACTTTTTCAAAACATTTGATAAAAATGTTTCTGGATCCAATTCTGCAGACACACTCGTAAATCTTTATTATATTTTACGTAGCATTTATTTGACTTTAAAAATGAGTGGGCAAAATAGTAGTGGATTTTATGCATTAGTATTAGTAGGTAATCAACAAACATAACCGATGAGGTTTTTAAAACTATTTTAAACATTTTGTATAAGGTAAATAGTTACAAGCGTTATTAAGAATGGTGCTAACAATACGACAGTAAATTAAAGCATGGGCTATATTAGTTTAGGTATAGAAATGGTTTGCAACTTTCGAAAACATCTTATGCATTTGATAATTTCATGACAATTCTATAAAATAATGCAGCCAGTGTTATATAATTTCGTACAAATGTCATGAAACTATCAAATGAATGTTTTAGAACGTTGCAAAACATTTCTATGAACTAATATAGCCCATGTTTTAATTTGTGTATTGTCGGCACCACCCGGTATAACGAGATGAAACGCGAGGAACGAAACGCATCGCACAATGAGTATGTTCTTAATGGCAACATTTCACATTGAAACTCAAAGTGTAGGTATTGCCCACGCGCGGACTTAGCGCCACAGAATACAGAGGGGCGCGGTGTGAAAGAGCGGGGGCGAGCGGTCCTTCGACCCGGATCAATATGTTAATACCTCGATAGTGATGTTGGTAAATAAGTGGACTGTGTAACTAATCTATATATATAAAAATGTTATGTTGGTTTGTGTACGCTTCAAAAACTCAAAAAGTTCTGCACCGATTGAGTCGAAATTTTAACATGATATAAAATGCGCATCAAGGCAATCCTTGATGCGGATTTTATTGATAAAAAAAATTTTTTATCTATTTTTTGCATCAGTCACATATCTGCGACCGCGAGAAAACTGTTTTTTTAACGATGCGCCGCTGCGAAGCGTGGCAGGGTACAGCTAGTAAAATATAAATACGGTTTATTGCCAACAGTGTGTACAATTTATGAACTCAATTAAATATGTAAGACCGATCGCTATGAAGCTAAGGTGTGTAGTAGTGACCGGTTCTGTCACGCAGATCAGCTGACCGCTCGCCCCCGCTCCTTCACGCCGCGCCTCTCTGTATTCTGTGGCGCTAAGTCCGCGCGTAGACAGGTATTAAGAGGCTGATAATTGCTGATTGAGCCTTACTTAAAACTTTTTTTAGCACAATTTGTTGAAATAAACGCAGTGAAAAAAAAATATGTTACTCTTGGACATATTTCTGATAATATGCATGTCCCCAAAACACATTATAATCAAAATGTTTGTATAAAAAAAATGCCAAAGTCACCCATCAAAATCAGCTTTCAGAACAAATTCTGCGTTATATGTCAAAGGTTTTTTTCTTATTTTTAGGGAACAAACTTGTTATATTAAATTTTATAATATTGATGTTTTACAATTTCACATAAGTAACTAGTTTTTTAGTAAATAAATTTATTCTGAATTCTTCAGCCGATTTCAATAGCGACTCGCGCCATTATCCATTCTTCTCTTTCATTTGTAGAGGAAACGACAGTGATCGCCGAGGCGTGGTGCTAGTTGGACCTGTGTCGCTTCTTTGCTCGCGGTTCTTAATAATATCAGTCTGCGTCTGTTTTAATTTGCAAATATCAAATAGATAATTATATTTTAGGTTTTAGTGATTACTATGTGAGTGTATTATAGTAGATAGATAAAAATGAGTAAATAATTTCGTAAATTTTTATTGTGAAAATTTTATTTCATTAATAATATTATTTATGAAATAAAAATTTTATGGTATAAATATTATTTTGGACTATGGAAAACCAAGAAAAAGGTCTATAAAGAGTCAAAAACCACTCGTATAGGGGTAAATAACACAATAATAACCTGATTATTTTTTCTTTAGATAGCTAATTTTATCTAATTTTAGGAACTATCAAAAACTCCATAATCATCTCGAAAGTTGTACTTATTCAGATTCACAGTCACAGATGGAAGTTGTAAAGTAAGTTTATGTTTACTTGAAGGGAAATGTATAAGTACATTGTAAAATTAGATAGTTAATTTCGAAATAAATGACTCTGTCGCGATTGTGTAGGGGTTGAGATGCACGACTTACTATCCGAGAGGTAGGGGTTCAATCCTTCAATGGTTCACAACTTTTTTTTTATTATTTTTATTTTTTATTTCTTATTTGTTTTTTGAATATGAAATATGAAAGTAAAAAAAATATAAATATAAAAAACAATTAAACTATAAATACAAAAAAAAAAATGTATCAATTTTTTTTTACTTTTGTTTTTTATTATTATTTATATGTATGTTTATTTCTAGTCCTTTTTTGTTTATGTTTCTTATTTTTTCATTCTTTACTAATTCTTTTTTAATA
This sequence comes from Nymphula nitidulata, assembly GCA_947347705.1. Lineage (NCBI taxonomy): Eukaryota > Metazoa > Arthropoda > Insecta > Lepidoptera > Crambidae > Nymphula > Nymphula nitidulata. Next base: position 8,616,910 of record OX374639.1, read on the forward strand.
TTTTTTATTTTTTTATTATTCTTTGTTTATCTAATAATGAATAAGGAAAGTAAAAAAAAAACTTATGTATTTATATGTAATACATAATACAAAGATAAATTTCAACAAAGTTTTTATATAGAACCATAAAATAAGTTTGGTTTATTTCATAGACCTACGTAATTGTCAGACCCGGCAGTCTTAAAAATAATCAAGGTATCGAAAGGTTCGTTTCTGTTCTTTTTAATATTAATTTTTCCGGTTACAAAATGTGATTCATGAAGAACAACAGACACAGTTAATTTTAGATTATTAAATGCATACAACACTAAATTAGCTTAAGTCTAGCCTAGGCTTAAAGGTTCTTTTATATGTAAATTTTAAAACCAGAACTTTTATCATATGCTATAAAAGAGATGTTTCAAAAATGTACGTAGACCCGGCCAAGTCTATACACAGTTTACTGAAAAATAGGTAAAAAATTGTAGAACGGTGTTCAATTGTCCATTCCAGTCCACAGTGTTGAGTATTCTATATTTCAACTTTTGTACCGGCAAACTATGCATGATTCAAATATGTCCTCTTTCCATTATATTATTGTAGCACAAATTAGCTCTCAGCAATAGGGTAGTTGACAATTTGTTTTTTATTTCATAAATAAGAAGTTTATAACTCATAAAGAAATATTGCAAAAGAAATAGTATGTCTAAGATCAATACTTTCACAGATATAGTGGCATGTTGATATGTTGCGGCGCAACATCCAAAAAGGCTCCATAGAAAATCTACGGGACAGGTGACGTCACATGTTCCCATATTACTAAGAAATGTATGGGCATACTGACAAAATTAATAATAACTATGTATCAAGTATGTTTTTATTAATAGTTGTCATTATAATAGTTGCTTTAATTGATGTCAGCAATCTAATTACATTATCATTTTTGATAAATTTTGAAAATAAATGTCTTTTTTTTTATTTCGAAAAGGGTACAATTTTAACAATATTTCATATCTTTTAAGTTTGAATTGTTTTTATGGGTTTAGTGGTAGCACATATTTTCCGATTTTGTGAAAAATAGCGCCAATTTTAAACTTAGGCAACATCCCAATTCATGTTTATTATAATTTATGTTAATGTACCTAATCTGTGGGCAATGTTGTTAGGATTACATTTAAATGTACTATTTATTATTTATATTGTTTAGCTTAAACATACTGTAACACTGTTTATCATCATCATCATCATCACTAGCCTGTATACGTTATATAAGCCTTCCTACATGGAAGAAACATGATACACATGATGAATTTGGGCAATAACACTTCCACGCTAGCCCAGTGCGAGTTGGTGGGGTAAAGAGGTTGTAACAACAACCGGGACCAACGGTGACCCATCCCGGGATCGACCATGGCGAAAGATGCTTTGTTTTCGTAGTTGAAACCAGAGAGTTCAATCTACTACGCCACCGAAACATATAGTCTTCAATAAATGAAAAAAATCCGTATCAGACCTTCGGATCTTGAGGTAAATATAACATGAACGCTGGCACATAAATAAAGATAATCACATACCTAACCTACAGAAAGAAATCTATAAAAAAATATAACATGTTCCAAATTTCAATATACTCTAGACTGTTTCAGATGAGTATTTATTAAAACACATAATTTTTCAATTTCGTATATCATTCCAAAGATTACTGTTCCAGAATTTAAATAACTAAATTTCTTGATTAACCTAATAACCAATCATTACTGTTTGATACAATCGAATAAAGTTTCATATGTTTCATAGAAAGTATATTTCATAATATTATTATTATTTTAGCAACAAAACTCTGTATCGAAACATGAATAAATATTAAACAGCACACATTTTAATATATCATCAATCACCGCATTCCTGTGGTGACTAAAAAGCTGTTGTAGTCAGTTCTATATCAATAATACCTTTCCGACATTGAAGTAATAATTGAAATGTTACGGCATTCACTTTTTGTTAAAAAATTAAGTTTGTATTGAAAGCCTTGCGGCGTAAACGCTCTTAACTTAAAAAAAATAAATACTTACTTGATTAATCTTTCTATTACTTCGAACGGACATTATTTTTACTGTGATAAGATGACACATCCATACTCTTATAATTGCGAATGTAACTGTGTCTTTCTGGGTGTTACATTTTAACACTTAAGCTGCTTAAACGATTTAGATAAAAAAATAATCTATTATGGATTCCGAATTCCAAATAGAAATAACGAAAAGTACTTAAAAGAGTATCGGGACCGATTTCGATAAAAACTAAAAGTGCAGCATTAGATTTTTGAGAAATCAAAAATTAAGGTAGAAATAGAACCCGTTGATTTTGAAAAAAAAAACAATATCATTACACGATTCGATAGTATCGCGGTATAAAAGGAACAATACATTCCGGGAAGATATTACATATGAAAAACGGAAGGGAAATGTTGGATTTTTATAAACTGCTACATGTTTTAAAGCAATGTTAAAGGCCACATAGAAAAAGGAATAAAATGTAAACAAGTGCGAGTAATCCACTTTACGTTTTAATAACATCGTGCCAATAATTTACATTTGGTTCGACGTTTCGTTGATTACTAGTAACTTTTTGCATACTGCTTCGTACTTTGTAGCATAATTTATAAAAGCAAAACCTACTTGAAACTTGAATTTTGTAATTTGGAATCTAATCGAATGGTGTAATACACCATGTGAGTTTTTTTTAAACAATAGTTTTGATTCCTGGCTAGGAATATTTTGTAAACATCCAATGATGCAGTTTAGTTTTTCTTTTACGTTTCGAGAGTCCTTTGAGTACTTTTCGCTATTTCTCATAGTGTCGGATTGGGCTATCCATGCACTTAAAAATTTACAAGGCGTTTCAAAACCAAAATTTATTCAAGTCGAGATCTAATTTATAGAACAGCTGACATGAAAATACGTATGTCAAAACTATTATGATTTGTCTTTTATAATTACATCCCTGATTGTCATGTTTCGATTTCATAATAGGTCCCTTAATAAAATTTGTTAGTATAAATAAGTATATTGACTTAAATATATTTACCATTAATTTAAAAATACCACATATTTTTTATAAAAGTGTATAGTTTTTTATTGATCATTTCTATTTTTATAATGGTCTATGGAATAAAGCACGTGGAGCACGCCATCTAGTGGCATTTTTTTAGCTTGGCGCTTTTGAGGTTGTAGTAGTTACGCGGCTGGTCGGTGTAGTATTGTGGAGCCACGTTATCGGAAATATTAGTGGGCGGGGCCTCGAAATTCATTTTCTCAAGGTCGCTGGCGTTTATCAGCCTCTTAATAGTGAGAACATGAGATGCGATACAACAATATCGACTTACGATATTTATGGTCGAATTCGAGGATTCTGTTCACTCGAATTTTAGTTTTTTTTTCGTAGAAAACTAAAATTGCATCCCAATAGTCCAGCCTTAGCCTTACCTTGTCACTCCTGCAGAGGTCCTTCATGATCTCTTCGCAGAAGTACTTGGACTTTCCGTAGGGGCTCGTCAGGCCCTTGCCAGTGGGGTGGCTCTCATTCAGCGGTAGATATTCAGGCTCCCCATACACAGTACACGATGAACTATACACCAGTTTAAAGACACTATTTCTTCGCATCACCTGAAAAGCAAATGCTATACTTGTGCTATAAGATACTTTTTTATATACAACCAAATACAAGCAAGCTGCCGGCCCACATGGTGGTGTGTGCCTACCGTCGCCTATACACACCTGCATAACAAGGAAAAAATCACTTGGTATTGCAATTGCGTTGTCATCCTGAGGCCCAAGATGAAATGGCGTCCATGCCCAGTAATTACACTGGCTACCTTTCCCTTCAATCCGAAACACAGCGAACTGTTTCACGGCCGAAATAAGAAAAGCGGTGGTACCTGCTCAGACGGCCCTAAATACGAGCCTACTATCTAGTATATAAACTATACTTCCATTTGTTTCAGAAATACATGGTCAGTGATTCAGTGAAGATTACTATACCTCAAAAAGAGTGCATGTTCCAGATATATTCGCTTGGTAATATTCGAGAGGTTTCTCAACTGATTCCCCGACTGCCTTCAAAGCTGCGAAGTGGATTACGCAGTCGATACTGTGCTGGAACGAAACATAATTATTGTGAATCATATCATTTAGGAGGAGCATCTTATCATTTAGGTTTCAATACGAAAAACAAAGCAACTTTAGCCATGGTGGATCCTGCCTGGGATGGTTCAATCAATGTTTGTTATCTCGAGCTCCTAGCTGCTTCGGAAGGCACGTTAAGCCGTTGGTCCCGGTTGTTCCTGCAACCGCTTTAACCCGCCAACCCGCATTGGACCAGCGTGGTGATGTTATGGCCCAAACTCCTCATGTGTTTCTCCCATGTAGGAAGGCCTGAGCCCAGCAGTGGGATGTATATAGGCTGATGATGATGATGATGATGATATAATTTAGCCACATTTTAAGATTTTGGATATACTCCGGCTCTAAAGACAAAGTACTTGATAAAAATGATATAAAACTTTAATGTTTCATCCCTTTGAACTTCAACAGATATATGATGAAACAGACATTTTATCACGAGTTATGTACAGTCGACAGCACACCAAGCGTAACAGTTTGACCTTGAGACCGCCCTTACTCCGTTCGTAATAGAGGCGCCCTTTGTAGAGCAACTGATGTGCTGTCGTCTGTACGTGTGTGTGGTTATTTTGGACATTGCTTATAATTACAATTTACTTATTACTGTGTATACATATTTCTCCATTATCTTAGTAGTATTCATAACACAGGCTCTTCTGGCTAAACAATAGGTGTAAGTGTGAATAGTGATTAGCTATTATTATTATTATTACCATGTCACTTACCGTTTCAAAGATCTTGTTTAACTTTTCCCTATCCCTGATATCAGCCTCATAAAAGTGTATATTCTTATTGGTCAATTCTTCAATAATTCTCAGAGATTCAGGTTTTTTCCGTCCAGGTTCACGGTAGGCATTTGATAGGTTATCAACGACGACTATCTCGAAGTCTTGGTCGCCTTGCTTCTCCAGAAGAGTTGCGACAGTCTGCGAGCCAACGTAGCCAGCGCCTCCCGTCACCAAGATAGCTTTCTTCATGATTCTGGAACATATTATAAGATACTATAAGCAAGTTAGTATATTATAATAAACTTTTGGAGCTGGCGACGTGACTACTCAGCTGCGGGGTGGTTCTCTTGATTGCGCCTATCATAGTCCGCGGGATCCTCATAATATTATTGATGAGTTGTCAATGTCTAGACCAGAGGATCCCAGACTTTTTTTTCATAGACCACTTTCGAAATTTTGCTAGTTTCGGTGGACCTCCTGCAACTACATTTCTACCATATTCCCAAAACTCGACAAAAATGATTTTTTTTTGTCAAGCCAAAGTAAAGCCCTTCGCGTCCCCCGTGGACCCCTGGGGGCCCACCTCGACCTTTGGGAACTAAGGGTCTAGACACTCACGGAAGGAAGTTCGTCAACAGCCAATAAAACTACTTCAATTAAAACCACTACTTACGTTCTAAATCCGAGCTGAACTCAGTTTTGATAACAAAACCATGAAACAGTTCAGGTTTGTGTTAACAAGATCATAAACTTGAGAATGCTAGCCGTAACAAAAGAACCTACTTAGGTATGTTGTTATTTTACAGAACCTAGACTAGCGCAAAGCGTGCGTGTCTAACTGCCTAAGAAACATTGTGCTAGTAGCTTTATTATTCTAAACTAGTATGTGGAGAGCGTAGCGTAAACTGATAAACTTAATGAACTAAAAATAGATTTCAGTGTGGAATAGGGCCGAGTTAATAAGCGCCTGATCTAAAACGCAACCATGATCTGACAAAACGAGACGAATATTTTTTTTTTACGAAACTTTAGCAATTCCGGAAAACAAGCACACTTTGCACATATAACAGCCCCTTTAAACAAGATAAATTCATATCGTTACCCATAAAAAAAATAAGAGCCAAGTTCAATATTGAAAAATGCGTCGTACTTACTCGACTTCACTAACAAAATAATCAAGTTCTATATGGGTGCCAAGTTATTTAATGTTATTTAAGCTCAAGATTTGACCATTTTTTACGTAGTGGCTAAATTATATTTGCATGTTAGTGTACCTCCTGTCTGTACACTAACTTGCAATTTTAATATTGTATTGGAGAAGAAGAAAATTTATCTATGTATACCAAAATGAACGGCAAAGAAGAAAAACATACATGTATCCAAGTGTAGAGTGTGAATATGGAAACAAGTAAATATGGGGATTCTAACAATAATAAATTAAATATTTAATTTATTTCTAATTGATTACATATTCACTTTCAGAAATTATGGATGAGGCAAAATTATTACTGTTGTATGGGGTCGGGGTCAAGGGTAAACAAGGGTACACAGCTGTTTGCGTTTACGACGGAAACTTTTAACATAGTTACGGTACTTAGGACATCGATATACGTTAAGCAAATAAATTATTATGTAGATATAAAATTTATTCTTGCAAGCAGACAACGGTTTGTTTTAGCTATCAAGCAATAAAATACAGGGATCAACTATATCTGTTATAAATACTTAGTCTAATCTAATCCATCGGAATTAACTTTTGGAGAGAAAAATCCTGCTCAAAACCATGGCAGAAACGTGGTAGAGGCATGCTATAGATACCTACTGATCAAATATATATTTCGCATTCTCATGATATTTCATTTTATTTAAAATGAGTTTTTATCTTTTTTAAATAAAATGGAAAATGTACCTATAGGTGAGATGCGGGAAAGATAACGGGGCGGGTGCGGGAAATATGAAAGGTTTGAGGGGCGTAGGAAAAGCATATAGGCGAGATGCGGAAAAGGTTTGAGGGGCGCGGGAAATGTGTAGGAAGGGTGAAGGAAAAGTATACGCGAGATGCGGGAAAGGTATGAGGAGTGCATAATAAGAAGTAAATATAGGTATAAAGAAAACAGAAGAAGCAGGCGCCTATGCAAAATTGCTAAATTGATGTAAAATTAAACGCCGCTGTCCACAATTTCGTCATTATTATAACTAAACAATATTAAGACGACCATTTAAATTACATTATAGGGTAATTTATGTTTTCACGTAACAAACTGAAAAGATATCCAATTATCCAGGGCACTTGTGGAAATATTATTGTTTCGCAATACAACCGATATTATTTATACACTCGTACTAAGTATACCTACTTAGTCGAGCGATTACGTAATATGGTTACATATTTGCTCACGTCTTTATTCACGTGATTTATAGACTGTTACCATTTTTTTGCGGGAATAAAGGCATTTAAGTACGCCTGCCTTGCACCATGAAGAAACAGAGGTGCAGGGGTATGTGGGGCAACAGTTTCCCCCGATATCTATACCCGTATTTTTTTTATTCGTGTGTACCTAATTACGTGCGTACCCCTGCTTTAACAAAGATGTTAATTACTAATATATGGCGTCACACAGAGCAACCTTATGACGCCACTACAATGCGGAGGACTAAAGTTCAATTCAAAATCTTTAAATATTGTACGACATTTTCAATATTCAATTAGGTACCTAATATATTGTATATTGATGCATATTTAAAATCTTAGCACCTAATCAGATAAGTGGTTGAATTTTTAATATACTTCAATATCTATATGGGTCAAAATCAGAGAGGTGAGCATTATGCTTCCGACAAAGTTTTTCTGCATAAAATTACAATACAAAAAATATATTTCAAAATAAAGGTTCTGTGCATAATTCCACGGCACTTAGCTTATTTATCTTTCTATACTAATGTTTTATTTGATTTTAAACAAAAACAGGTCTAAATAGTTATTCCGGGAATGCGTCCTTATACCATGTTTCATAGTTCAAACAAGTCAAAAATGTTTACAATTAAGACTTAAAATTGACATATTTTAATATTAGCTTTGAAAATCATCAAATTAAGAATATACGTATAAAATACATTAATAGCAGTGTCATTTCTTTATATTTTGACTATTCAAATGCTGTCTGACGTTTATTAAATCATTCCGTGAACGCGGTGGATATCGATCGATATAAATTAAAGAACACACGCTTAACGAGCAACAGCGTGAAGTTCACTAGTCAAAGCAAAATGCGTTTTTCGTGTTTACGGTAAAAAAATATTGATTTTGTTGGTAAGTACCTTTTAAATTGATATGTGTGAAGCGTACTTTAATTACCAGTCACTACAGGAACGCAGTTTGATGATTAGTTTTTCAAAATTTGCATATTTATTGCAAAATTCTCATAAATATTACAGCTCACTTTTTCATAGCCTCTAAAACCAATATCTAACATGGCAGCGTCAAGCGCGACATGAAAATATTTATCAAATAGTCATTTCGGGGACGTTTCGTCTTTCGCCGAAATTATTAGGGTGTTCCCGAAATGATTAGGGCGTTCCCTAAATAATTCGGGCGTTCCCGAGATGACAATTTTTGGGCAATATGATGGTTTAATGCTTTTAAATGTTTTCAATATAAATATACAAAATAACAACATTATCCGATTGAAGAACAGGTTAACTACAATTTCTTGAAGGTGATTCTTAAATGCGTTGGTTATATTATTATTAAAAAAATATTTAAAAGTGTACCCGAAATGACTTTTGCGCCTGGCGTGATTCTTATTAACTGGTAGAATTTCTAAAATATATATATTTTGTGCGTGCCTCTCCACAAGAAAGGTTCATGACAAATGACACAACAGATGACACGACTTTCTTAAAAAGAAAACTTAATCTCAGATATTTGAAAACCTAAAATGTTCACCTCTTTCGATTTTGACCTATATCTACACACTTTTTTAACTTTCTTTCTTTATACCAGCCATTGCTGACCACTTCCTTATGCATTTTCGGTCACACAAAGAATCGAGTTAAACGAACACAAAAATCTTCAATGAATGACCAATACATAAAGGAATGTCAAAATGCAGTTCATCAATGAACACATAACAGTTAGCCAGTTTCTGGAGAAAATGATGTAATTTTAAAATGTGACCAACAAAAATAACTTTTTCAACACATTTGCTCAAAAGTTGCATTAAAAAAGCCTGTATACATTGTTCAAAATTTAAATATTACGCACCGTACGGAGAAAAGAGAAAAGTTCGAAATTTAAGCATTACCAAAACGGAGCGTGCGAAAAAATAGGTAATCATACTAAGTACCTGTTTTACCGCACGCTACGTTGTATGGCCCCGTGCGTATTCTTTTTATATTTATTTTTATAGACGGCACTAGCCGTCAATACGACGATAAATTAAAACACGAGCTATATTAGTTTATAGGAATAGTTTGCCACTTTCAAAAACATCTTATTCATTTGATAATTACATGGCATTTCTATGAAATAATGCAGCCAATGATATACTATTATATTGTCTATTGATATTTACCTTTTTATGTTAATAATCTATGATTTTGCACTAAGTGATAAATATTAACAAAACATATTTTTTCTTGGAAATATTATTTTGTTTTAAATTAAGTATCTTTAGTTCCAAATTGTTAATTTTTTTTAAATATGATTGAATTTTTAGTATCTATATTAAGTAAATATAAAGACTTTACGTCGTTAATTTTTATGACAAGGTCAGCAAGCAATCAAAAATAATAATTATTAGAATATTTTTTTTGTAATCTTAGAGCTATTTTTGCAGAAGAATAATTTTGATCCATTATTGATTATTGATATTGTTAATTTTAAATAAGAATATAATTGTAAGAGGAATCGTAGTTAATGATGAAAGATTTTTTTTTTATACAACTAGATGACAAACAAGCTGACGGCCCACCTGGTGGTAAGCGGTTACCGCCGCCTATAGACACCTGCAATAACAAGGAAAAGCACCTTGATATTGCAGGTGTGTTGTCATCCTGAGGCCTAAGATGAAATGCCGTCCATGCCCAGTAATTACAATTTAATTTGATTACGCGCTGAATTTAATTACGCGGGAAGATGAAAACGAAAATTACTGGCCCTAATTCTAGAGAGCACATGCTAAGTCTAAATTTAGTTCAGTGGATCTCTTTCTCTCAAAATGAATACGAAAAGGATGGCTGTCATATAATTTGACATTTAGAAACTTGCGTTCAATTTTCGACCTTATTAAACGCGATAAAATTGCAGTGTTTAGGAAGCACCTCCGTACATGCCGTCTAAAATTGTCTATGGTTTCTTTGAAATCTATCTAAATTTAAGTGATAGCTCTAAACTGCTATTATATTGCTATTTTTTTCCTATGACGTATTGCGAGAAAGAGATATGCTGTACTTAAATTTAGAATTAAAGTGTGTTCCCAGAATTAGGTCTACTCCCCGATCGGGAGAACCATTTGGGGAAAGTTGGGAATAGACAAACTGTTGTTCCCCATCTTGTCCCGAATTGATTTCGGGGGAAGATGAAACGGAAATACCCATCTTTCCCCGATTACGAGTATCCGTTCGGGGGAAGTTTTGAATAAACAAAAAATCGGTTAATAGAAAAAAGACATGACCAGCTCCTGGGGGCGGGAAACCGCGACCCTTCACAATCCGGAGACTGGTCTGACCACTTAGATACCGAGTACTATTAAATATAAGTACTATATAATGTACATAGGTACTTACAAGGAAAAAAAACTATCTGAATAAGATTTAACCTACTTATCGCAAATACATAGACAGGTCACCAATTAACCATTTGCACTCATGATCAAAGCTAATTTAATTAGCAGAGTAAAGGATAAACTAAGAAAGTTCTAAGTGTTGTCAAAAAGTAGTAACACACACATGTCGGATTTATGTAAAATAAGTAATAATAAAATATATTAAAATTTCAAACCAAAGGAAATGATAATGAAAATTAATTCATTTACATACTAAAACTTCAAAAATAACCGTTAAAAAATATTAATATTATTTCCCGCCATTGTAGAAAATGATTATGTAGGTACCTACTTTTTTATGTTTTTCGCGGCAACGGGATGCGTGGCGTTGGGCTGTCGCGACGACTGATGGGTCACTGCGGCGCGCGGCAGTTCGGCGCTGAGTTTATCATACAATGTTCACTTGACTTCTATTACATACAGATTACCTTATCAACACTTGTATCAAAGCTATTGAATGGCGTAGGTCGGTTCATGCGAGATAATATCACATAGTATAATAAAAATATACAATGAATATAAGTATTAAGTGTATCACCAACCCGTATGAATTTTAAGTATAAAACATAAATGTACTTAGTAAATTACTTCAGGACCACCCAAATTTTCTTACACAGGTCCTTTTAAATCGCAGCAAAGGCTTTATGTTTAAGTGCTCAACTTAATTTAATAGCATACATTTTTTCGAGATATAAATTATTTATTTTTGACTAGTATTAGGTAAGTGACTTCATTATTTTTGTGTGTGTTCATACTATACCTATCTATTAAATATACTTATACCAAAATAAATATTTTACAGCATTTAAACAACTTCCCAAATAATTTTTACTTAAATTTAATTTTAACATTATGAATATGTCCGTAAATAACATCAAAACAAGATATTAGGTAACAGCATGTTTATTGAGCTAGGCAGCAATACATGAAGTGAAGTTACTAAACTACCCACTACTTAGTTGCTCTTATTCCGATAATATGAGAAACAAGTACTCACAGTCCACAACACAAATACAAATAAAATAAATGTTAAAAAGATTTTTAGAAAATATCTCTAGACTAGAATACATTTGTGTCTCGGGATGGTAACTGAACTCACAACCTTTCACAATCCGGGTGATTAAAAAAACTCTGGATCCAAGATTCCAAGTCCAAGTTACTGGTCTGAATGAAGAAATTCATAGTGTTATCCCAAATCATTCATAGCTTACTGGTCAATGCTATCACCAAGATAGTAAAAGGGGGCAGGTTCTGTTTCTGCTCATTGATATATTCTTCCAGGAAAATAGACAAGTAGGTGTAATTGTGGTTCAGACCTATGAAAATAAGATATAAAGTTCCGGGTAACCTTTAACAGGATGTTTTTCCTGTGACAAAACAAATCCTGTTATCAAACCTAAAATACACATTCCTATTTTTTTATAACAGCATAATAAGCTTCAGAATGGTGAAGATTTATAAATCGTTTTTAGTTCTTTTGTTTTAATTTTAATTTGTCAAGTGTAAGATGTTCTGGAAACTTACTATAATTATAAACCAATTGTGTCTAGTGGTTGATGCTCGATGAGTTAATGTAATAGTACACACAGCTACTGATGAAGTTAAGCAATGACATATGTGGGTACTGGGTACTTTAATCCACTATCCTTTATAATAATTCATTTTCCAATTGACATTTACACTTGATGTGCCGACAACTATAGTTCATGCCAAATAAACCTGCATATTAAGTCATTCACATTCTCTCTATCAATGTACTCTACAATCATATTCAAACAATACAAATCTATTCAATAAAAGTCTATATACTAGTAAACAAACACACCGTGATACAATGCATCCTTGAATCGAAGTTTTGCCATATATTGCAAACCAAAGATTAAAAACTTAATTGTTTTTGGCAGATGTTTGTGTGTTAAATGTTAAAACAAATATTCGTTATTTGTTCTCCGGCCATGATTGCTTATCATTTCTGTATATGTATACTTATTTTTCATATTCTTATATAAATATATTTAGAATCCATAACACAAGCTCTTAAATGATGCTTACTTTGGGCTATATAATAGCTGTGAGTGTAAGAATATTATTTCATTTTGTTTATTTTTTCCCCTTTATAGGTGGTAATTATACTGAAAAGCAAGTTTTATTATATTGTCACTATTATAGTTACATACATAGTACACACACATAGTTAGTTTTATTTTTACTACATGTAAAAGCATTGGTTGTCGTGACATCCAAAAAAAATATAGAAAACAAAATAACGAATTTCTATCTATCTTTCCACAGGCCACAACCAAGTGAATATCTCCCCATGGTTATATCATGTATTGTAAGCTTGATAAGTTTAGCCACATAGTTCAGATGAAACTACATAGTTATACCCTATAAACCATATCATATGTCTCATTTCATTGCAAGAAGTTTCACACTATTTTTATTTATTTTTTAACAGCAAAAAAGTTTAACAGACATCAGAAATCTTTGCTATAGCAAAGATAGCTACATTGATACTAAGAGATAATTTAGTTTAATTTCTGAATTAAAGAATGATGTTTTTCATAATATTTGAGGTTAGGTATAGTCAATTACAAAAATTACAAAACCTAATCATTTCTGAGGAGGGGGGCATAAGTATAGAGGGTAGTCCTTCTTTCCCTCATTCATTTCTCCCCTCTCACATCACGAAAATCGTGGGTGATTAGTCCTCCCAAATAAAATAATAAGAAGTCACAAGTCTGTAGATAATTAAATAAATTATAAACATGTATATAACACGTGATGTGATGCGTGTAACACTTAGTTTCTACAAAAAAATCCCTTACTTACCATTTGTCAGCAGTTTCACTGTATAAAATAAGCTTGACGTACAATAAAGTAGAACACAATACTCTTGCTCACAGTTTATTTAGAACATAATTGTTTTGAGTTCACTGGAGTTTTCATAATTGCCATTCAAAGAATTTCTACATGGAAAGCAAACAATTCTAACATTTGCAAACACTGCAAAATGAACTAACTTGTAAAATGTTAAAAACTTAACTGAAAAATGGAAATTACTGAATGAAAAACAAAATGTAATTTGTAAAATAAACCAACTTGTAAAATAAATGGTAAAAAGTGGAAAATGAAAATTACTGAAAGTAAAACATTGTTTAATTATTTAACAGTTTATTACTATTTAATTTTCTGTTCGTCTAGTTCTGTCATAATTAATACACTGACATTGACATTGACATCATGTCATTGTCAATAATACAATCGTTCAAAAACTTATCTAATGTCATTCAAATCAAAAGCCGACCTAGGTATTTGTATTACATAAAGTGATACCTGTTTTAATTTGATTTAATTTAAAGTGTATTTTTTTTTACTATCACAAGGATGTCGCCACCCTTCATCAATTTTAGGAATTTTCTACTTAATTTAGGTGTATAATTATGTATGTCTATCATCTGTGATCGGCTGTCAGCCTACCCTACCTACCTATTGGCCCCGGGCGGGCCAATAGGTAGGTAGGGTAGGCTGACAGCAAGGGCGGCGCGCCGCGCGGTGCGCCGCCCTAGCTGTCAGAAAGTAAGGTAAAGGGTGAATACGAGTTCCTTCTTCATTTTTACACAGGCTCTTTTTCTCTGGCTGTGTAAGCATATCAGTTTACCTCCAAAATTCCAATATATTCCTACAGTTTAGAAGTCCATCTGAAGCCACTGTATTCACGGGTGAATGCATAGGCATCCTTGAGGCATGTTCATTGAATCACACAACATTAATAAAGCAGTTATTTTCTCGGATTCACTTAGTGCTCTTAAAGCGATTCAAACAAATATTTTCAAATGCAAATTACATAATAAAATATTATTAGACATCAAGACATCTTTATTGAATTGTTATGGTAAAGGCTTGCTAGTTGATTTAGTTTGGATACCAAGTCACTCGGGCATCTTGGGTAATGAATGCGTAGACTTTTCTGCTAAGACTGCTGCTTCTGGACCTTCTCATGTTGATCTAAAGCACAATATCCTCCAAGGATATGATCTTTTAAATATTCCCAAATTATACATTCTGGCAGATTGGCAGAGGGAATGGGATAGATCAAGTCAAACCAAGGGAGCCTCCCTTGGTTTGACTTGATGGTGGTATCCAAAAAAGTATCCCAGCTAGACCCTGGTTTTTCAAATATAAGAAATATCCCAAAACTTTTGTCTCGGTATTGTGTAGACTCCGAATAGGCCATTGCTGCTCACCAGTTTTCTTACACAAAATCAGAGTTCGTGACCATTCCCTTTGTGAATGTGGGTTGGCTGATGGTATGTAATACCATCAGCCAACCTTGGACCATATTTTCTTTGAATGTTCCAAATATAATACTAATTTTAAATTGCATGATGTCCTGGCTAAAATCAAAATTCCTCTTCCTATTAACCTAAGTAGCCTTTTAACTTATTCATCCCCGGACGTTTTTTGTATCCTCGCTAAATTTATTAAATGTAAACTTTAACCAAGTATACTCCCTCCTAACTAATTTTGTACTAACAGTCAGTGTAATATTTAATGTTTGTCTTACAGATACTCTACTGATTAACCCAAATATACTAACCGAAGTTATCACAAATCACAACAGACTTGTTTTACATCAAAACTATAATATTTTCCCATACACATGCTTGGTCAAAACTCTGGGCTGGCAGAATTGATATCATTAAGATAAACACATTGCTATTATTAAAAGAAGAAGAAGAAGAGTTCCTTCTTCATTGGGTGAAGAGGTGAAAATTTTGTTTCTTCCTCATGGAGGTAAAGTGACTTTTTGACAAGTCGTTAAAAAATAGGAGAGATGTGTTTAAAAAAATAAGGAATAAAATTAATATTTTTATAAAATTATATTAAAACTATCCGCAGGTTGTAAAACATTGGGCCTAATTCTGGTCTGGGGGCACACTCTAAGTTTAAATTTAAGTACAGTATATCTCTTTTTCACAATATGTAATAAGAATGAGATAGCAAGAATTTGTTTGGAGCTGTCATCTTTTAGACAGATTTCATACGAACCATAGACAATTTTAGACGACGAAGGTGCCTCCTAAACACTGCATTTTATATCACGTTCATTAAGGTCGAAAATTGAATGCATGTTTCTAAATGTCAAATTTTATGACAGCGATCCTTTTCGTATTCATATTAATAGAAAGAGGTAGACTGAACATTAATTTAATCTTAGCATGTGTTCGCCAGAATTAGGCCCATTATAACCTAGCAGGGACTTTTCAAATCATCCCAAAGACTAGGAATTAAAAATATTAAAAAATATAATAAATTTATTTTTGAACGAAAATAGTTATATTGCCACTATTAATCATTACCCATTAAATGGTGAGTTATTACCCATTTTTCAAGGAAATTGCATTCATTAGTATGAACGCATAAAAAATAATTAATTAGGCTATCTAAAATTAGTTCTTTGAACTTGAAGATTGTTTCTTTAAAGTCTATTTAAAATTAGTTGACAGCTCATAGTATCGTGTGTTCAATTTTCGACCAGTGAACATGACAAATTCTTGCTATCTTATTCCTATTACATTCCTATTATAATTATTATTATATTGCGAAAAAGAGACATTCAGAATTAGAGTGTTTCAGTCTTCAGAATCAGACCCATTCTAGATGTCAGACCTGTCAAAGCTAAATCCATTATGGGAAAGTAAATCTTAGAAGTGGCAACTAGCGTTTGTCGTCTCTTTCTCTCCCGTTAGGGTTCTCAAGGTAGTTGTCAATGTTGGATTTTATTTAATTTTTACGTTATTGTCTGTTTTATCACTCAAATAACGTAATATTATCAATCCTTATTTGTCTCACGATTGATTTTTATCCTTAATTTGCATTTTACGGTAATGATTTCAAAGATATTTCATGATGACAATCTTGGTTCTATCTTCAACGTTGTTTTGGTCGCCGAAAGTGAAAAAGTTCTCAATACAATCTAAATTTATCTCTAAACGTTAGATATTTTCCCAATTTATATTGTGATACTTATAGAGCTAATAGTGCTATAGAAAGTGTTGTTTGTGGATGTTCTTGGAAAAGTGTACTTAAATTCTAACCTCTAAGTACCGTGAAGTGTGTTAATAAAATAGTGGTGATTAAATTTTGCAGATGAGTACGAAGATTATTAAAGCTAGCGCCGCGGAGGCCGACCCCTTCGAGACTTCGATCTCGCAGGCCCTGGTCGAGTTGGAAACTAATTCTGACCTGAAGGCTCAGCTTAGGGAACTCTATATAACCAAGGCTAAAGAAATTGAACTGCATAACAAAAAGGTAACCTATCCTTGTCAATCTCTACTCTTTTCTTATGTCCATTTACACTGTCCACTGTCCATTTATGTGAACAAAGAAAAATATATTTGTATTACAATTTTAAATTAAGAATCAAGTCAAATGTAGTGAACATATTAATTTATTATTCAAATGTATTATTACTCTTATCCATCTTATCAAATACAAATTAATCCATCTTATCAAGTACCTATTATGTTAAAAATTAAAAATACTTCACTAGTAAGGTAGTTAGTTTGATAATTGACTGGTATTAATTAAACTTCTACCTCTGTGGTCTTGTGGTTCATCTCAGATCTATAGGTCTGAGTTCCATTATTAAGTGAACTGAAATCTTTTTGCAGTTTGGTTGTGGTAGATCTTTTCTAAGTCCGCCTGGCTAGCTACCACCATCTTATCTAAGTCTGCTGCCATACATAACAATAATATAATCATTAATCAGTATTGTTGTGTTCCAGCAAATAACCAATTCCTCGTGGTTCAGGAATCTGGGTGTAGCTTGCTTCTATCTTTAAACTTATCATAAATAACTGTTAATTACTTATCATAAAGAAATATATTGTATAAGTCAAACACTTGGAAGTGCTGTTCTATATTACATACTCATTATAAGAATAATTATTATTTATTTTAACAGGCCATTAAAGTGAGATGAATTGTGTTCTTAGACTCTGTTTTCCAAATCTTTGTGCACACACTGGTATGCACTTGCTGACAGCCCTAAAATATTCATAATTATTTTACAAATAATTATATCTTCTTGTATATTCCAGTCAATCATCATCTATGTGCCGATGCCCAAGCTGAAGGCATTCCAAAAGATCCAGATCAGGCTGGTCCGTGAACTGGAGAAGAAATTCAGTGGCAAACATGTTGTCTTCATTGGTGACCGCAAGATCCTGCCTAAGCCTAGCCACAAGACGCGTGTCGCCAACAAACAGAAGAGGCCGCGATCCAGGTTAGGTTTTATTTTCTAATTTTATTTTATATGCTAGGAAATTTGGAAGCGGCCACCTTCCAGCAAGAACCCATTTCCATTCAGAGTATTGTGGTATTTACACATAAAGGATAATAGGATGGCCCTAATGAGGTACCAAATTTGTATCTGGCCTGAAGAAGAAATTAATATTACAATTGATTTCTCTATTTTGCTACCAGAAGGCACCTTATAATCAGGAGATTTCTTTTAGATCTTGATGAGATATAATACTGACTAAAATAGCAACCATCAGACATTTTATTTGATTTTTATATAATTATTTTTTGTTGAATTCTCCCTGTACAAGGGAACGGAAAAGGTCAAGCTCATACAGCCTTGTCTGATGCATTTTCTTATTTATGTCATTGCATTGAAATGCGAGATATTTGAAGGAATGCTAAGACAAAGCAGTTTTGTTGTGTTGTGTCCTTCTTACCTTACTCATCATTTAAATGGAACTAGTAACAATCTGATTTTTAATTTTAAGTTTATCTTAAATTTTGTTTTAGTAACTTCAAAACCCCTGTTTTGATTTCAAAAATAAATAAATATATTATTAATATAAAATATAATATTCAATAGTGGTAGTATTTAGTTATTTATAAATTGTCTAAAAAAAGTTCGGCTTTGATGCAAGACTAATTACTATCCATACTGTAATGGTCATTGTCCTTTAAACTTTCCAAGCCATAACAGACAAAATTAAACTTTAATTATCTATGTCATACATTTATGACGTCTGGCCATTAAAGGGTTCAAGCATGTAAGGTTGTCTGAGCACATTATGGAAGCTGTGTTGGCTGTAGGGGATTTGTCTTCTACGCTTTCAACATAAGCTACCTCTGATTTTTACAGGGAGCTTAATTTAATATAATTATTAAAATTATTGCTACTCTGTCTGTTTGTTACTCATAACCATGATTGTAATTTTCAGGACATTGACGTCAGTGTACGACGCTATCCTTGAAGACTTAGTGTTCCCCGCCGAGATTGTTGGCAAGCGCATCAGGATCAAGCTGGATGGCTCACAGATCATCAAGGTTCACTTAGACAAGAACCAACAGACCACGATAGAACACAAGGTAGTTTAAATTATTAATGTTAATAAGTGTATGTGAGATGCGAGGAGCTCAATAGTGTAGTGCCACTCTGGTTTCGATAACAAAAACAAAGTAACTTTCGTCATAGTCAAACAAATTTAGTCATAGATTCAATAAATCAGCAAAATTACTACTGACACTTGTTTTTAAAAGTTTAAAAAATACGTCAGCTAAAAAATATTTTGAAAGAATCAGTGAAACATAGTTTAGTAATGATAGTTATGTTAAATGATATTTAGATGGTCTAATATATGGAAAAAAATATTAATAACAAAGATGATGTCGGTCATCCATTTTCGGTCAAATGAAATTTGGACAAGTAATCGGTTCCCGAAGAGGGCTACCAATGATAAGTCCGAAAACCCTATATTACCATTATATCTTCCTAGGCTGTTGGTGATGACCCAACAAATTGAAGGAAATATTATTTAAAGAAACTTAAGATTATGATTTAAAACCTTATGCGAGACCAATCAGAATGTAAAACCAAGGAACACGGGTGCTTTGGGCAGGTTGTATGATGGTGCTGGCCTTGCTCAAACTCAAACAAACACTATTGACAAGTAAAGGAAGGGACAAACCTTGCTGAGATTTTTGCTTTTTTAGAAGGATTTCAAATCAATTTCTAAGATTTATGAAGCGCCTTAGAGCCTTTGCACACAGCGATTGTATCCATACAAACATTTTTCATTCTACATAGCATTTTTGTTCCGCAGCGAGTTTGTATGTATATGTCGCAGCCGTCTGGTTAAATCAGCCGCTTAACTGGACGCCTAGCCCGTTGATTGAACGCCGGCATCCAATCAAACGGCTAAAGTACAACTCGCCAAGTCATTGAGCGCAACGTTTAACCAGATGGCTGAACGTCATGTCAGCCGTCTGGTTTGAATTGGCCATTCAATTGGATGCCTAGGCAGGTCGTTTAAAACCGAGCTTTTGTGTGACTGCGTTTGAGTGATTGGGTGATTGGTAGGCTCATGGTTATTTTTTATAAATACTTAGAACCAAAACGAAGTCTGTTACAAGTGGTCTTAAAAAATAAGCTTGAACCTACCAATCAAACCAAAACTTTTCAGTACAAGATGATCCATCCAATTCCAAGACGTTAAACGTTAAGTGAGTCTAGTTAGTGTGTTAGTTAACTATCGGGCTAGGCATTCAATTGGATGCCGGCGTTTAATCAACCGGCTAGGCATACAATTAAGCGGCGAATTCAACCAGATGGCGGCGTCATATACAAGTTTGTTTGTGCTTGTAAAAATACAAACCAGCTTCACCTACACGCGTCTGTATTTTGAGTTCTTAGAATTATTGACGTCCAATAGATAAATGTAACTTAAGTTAGATAGATAAAACCTTTTTTACTGAACCTGGGCCCCGATCGCGCTATTTTTTTTTTATACAACTAGATGACAAACAAGCTGACGGCCCACCTGGTGGTAAGCAGTTACCGCCGCCTATAGACACCTGCAATAACAAGGAAAAGCACTTGATATTGCAGGTGCATTGTCATCCTGAGGCCTAAGAGGAAATGCCGTCCATTGCCCATTTACAATGTATTACCAAAGCTAAACCAAAACGTTCCGTTTCGCACAATTTTTGTTGCGCGAAACATTTAATGTATCTATGAGAACGTATTTTCCGCGTCCAACAAACATTTTAGACGTTTTATGAAAAGTTCCTTGGGCACTAACTAAATCAAAGCCGTGCGTCCGACAGCGGAAAATACGTTCCTTTAGATGGTAGCCATAGTAACTTTTTATCTAGGTGCTGCCAAAAACCGATCGATGTATTTTCTCAATTTAGAAAGTTTTTATTTTATTAATTGATGTTATTTGAACTTAATAAATATGTAATATAATTATAATCAAAGATATCAACGTATGTTCGGAAAAAAAACCTGATTGGCGGCCGTTTAAATGGTTCGCGCAACACAAATTGTGCGCAAGGGAACGTTTCACATTTGCTTTGGTAAATACAATGTAAATTAGTGCGATCGAGGCCCTGATAGTTGTTTGAACACTGTATTTGGTTGTTTCAGGTGGACACTTTCCAGTCGGTATACAAGAAGTTGACAGGGCGTGAAGTCACCTTCGAATTCCCCGAGCCCTACTTGTAAATTAGACTTTAACTTTACAATAAAACTAAAACCATAATCAGTGATTTTCATTAGTCTCTTAATTCACATGGCAGTGAAGTGCCAATATCTTCTAACGTGGACAATTTTTTTTACAAAATTCATGAAATGTTTTATTGTATTAAATCATTTAAGCATATATCGTTAAAAGCTATTTCTAAATATATTTTTTTACCAGTTGTCTCTAAAAATATGGCTTAATCAAAACACGTAAAAATTAACCTTAAAGTGATAGATACAACTAAATATGTATGTAGGTATAATAGGAGATATTGGCACTTCTCTTTAGGTCTCACTCTGAGCAAGTTTATTGAAGTTTGGCGCTCACATGTCAAATTCCATAAGAGTGAGCGAGATAGAGCTAAATACAACAAGGTAATCTCTCTCAAGTAGGAAGGCTTGTGCCCAGCATTTGGACATGATCTCTCTAGCTAGCCCATACTCTATTGTTACGGTACAAAACTATACTTATAAATGGGCATTGCCTTAGAAAAAAAACTAGTGAAGTCTCGAATAGTACCGTTTTTAGTTTATTATAATCATGTGCACAAAATCTTATCTTTATAGTAAACCTGGAAATGCTTGGGATTAAGTCTAAAAGAAGATAGATGGCATCAGTTTATGTCATTCAAATCGTATATTCTACCTAATGCTTATCGATTTCCAATTTGTATACATGATGGTGCCGACAATACGTCAATAAATTATAACATGAGCTATATAAGTGCATAGAAATGGTTTGCCACTTTCGAATACATCTTATTCATTTGATAATGTATGAAATAATATAACGTTGGCTTCATTATTTCATAGAAATGTCATGAAATTATCAAAGGAATATGATGTCTTTAAAAGTGGCAAACCATTTCTATGAACTAATATAGGCCATGTTTTAATTTATTGTCGTATTCTCGGCTCCATTCTGATCAATACCTAAGCACTAGGTCTAGGGGAGTTTACCTTGGACATCTTGAAGTACCAAAAAGATCTAAATCAATTGCCAAAAATTATACAAATCTCGACAATGGTTTATATTTATACCATAAAATGTGAAATGAAAGGAGAAATAAAAAACAGTTACAGATACAAATTCATTTATTTATTATAAAATCAGTCCATCCCATTTTATAAAACTTAACAATAATAATACACTAAATATAATAATTACCTATGTACACGAACCAAAAGTAAACAACAGTAAATTCGTAATATAAATTATTGCACACGAGAAGGGAAAAATATAATACAAATGTAGCAAGCAAAAAAAGTAAATTATTGCAACGGCCGTTAATATAGCGGCTACCATTTTACAAATAAAGAATTCGTAACACAACTTCTAGAAATGCGAATGCAGTCTATACAATTTGTATTAAAGCCTCACGAAAGAAAGGACAGGACACCAGAATTTTTCTATTATTGGTCTGAAACTGTCTCCACAAGCTATAGTGCACCCGCAAACTATATTCGTGTAATGTAATTCAGTGCATTTCGTTCTCTCAATATGAATACAAGAGGGATGGTTGTCATATAATACAGGTTGGTGCCGTCAATACGACAATAAATTAACCACCGATACAATGACACAAAGAACTCAACATTTTCCACTACTAAAATGCATAATTTTGATTTCGCGTGCATGAATAGTGTTAAACCCCCTTTCATTAGACTAGAGCTAGACTACAAATCCGTTAACTATTTCATAAAGAAAGCAACAACATCACTTTCAATTCAGCTTAATTATAAGAAGAGACAGCACGTCAAGTGTAACAGTTGCATTGGAAAGTCGCCTCTATTACAAACGGCGTAAGGGCTGTCTCAAGGTCAAACTGTTAGGATTTATACGCTGTCAACTGTACCTAGTGTATCATAAACGGTTCAATTGTGTTTTAGAATATATCAAATCAGATTGCTTAAATCGGGACCTAATCAAGAGTGTAATCTGTCTATAGAAATATCTAAACCATGAAAATCATGGCGGTAACCGAACCCGTGACCTTTCACAACGGGTGATTGCTCTGACCACTGAGCTACATGTTTTTATCTTACAAGCATTTATTTTAACGTTAAAGATATTTTTTTTTTTATATCTAACTATTATGGATTTCAATAAAGCATAAATCGCTCAGAATAAAAACTGGATAAGTATCACATTATTTTTAAATATACAGGGTGGTGCTGTCAATACGACAATAAATTAAAACATCAGCTATATTCGTTCATATGAATGGTTTGCAATTTTCAAAAACATCTTATTCATTTGATAATTTCGTGACATTTGTATGAAATAATATAAAATTAAGATTTTTTGATAATGGTACGGAACCCTTCGTGCACGAGTCCGACTCGCACTTTGGCGGTTTTTATTCATAGTTGTTGTAATTGATGTCAGTGATCTAATATCATTAACATTTTTATCACAAGTCAGGATTTGTTGCCATTCTATTATAAACCTTATTATGTAGGTAGGAAAGAACTTACAACAAATTTAGTATTCACAATTGCTGGAATACCTTTTTCATTTCTTTCACATAGTACATTTGATTTAATTTCAAAATAAGGCCTTGAGTAAATAGCATAATATTTTTGGCACTACCCTAAATTTTACATTTCATAAATAATGGCCTCATTATTAATACCCTAGAGTTATGGGATATCAACAGGAGCAAGCTGTATATTCAAAAACATTAACTAGCATGTGTCATTTTATCATAATTTTAATACTTACCAAAATATCTTCAAGCGTAAGGCAAAATTGATTTGCGAATTCGAACACTAAATTAGCTACTAAGAGTATATTTTCATTTAGCAATACAGTATTTATACATTCCAATAATAAATCCTTACTTTTGTGACTATCTGAATCATATTTACAAAAAAGCTTAGTAAGGATCATTTACTATCTACCTATAGTCTTACAGGGCAACTACTAATATTCTAGAAATCGATATTCAACTTTAACCTTCTTGGGATTGGGATTAAATTGATATAACAGATAAAATATGTCTCACAGATTGATATTTGAACTGTTATACCAATTTGTCCCCAATGCCGTAGATTTTAAAAATGAAATTCGACTGTCAAATACAGTTCGCAGTTGGCTTGGGGCCGCTTATAATTCCTGTCCAAAATGCTTGTCCATTTCTTCGACACTCGGTTTTTCTGCTGTTTCATTACTTGCCGCTTCACCGCTTGGTTTTATTACTTTTATATAGTTGACTGGTACTAAACCTGCGTGTTGTCTGTCTGTAGTCGCCATCAGCCAGCCTGAGTTCCATAAATGGTTTTGCAGGTGTTGAGGAGCCAGGGTTAAGACCTGGTTTTCCGAGAAGCTGACCTCTTGTGGAGACGTCGCTTGGAAGTCGTGTTGAGCCACCGCTCGAAGGGGGTTTTGCCATGTAGTGGGGTCATTTACTGAAAATAAAATATATTTTTTATATAAATAGATGATATGCTAAGGGCCCACCTGTTGGTAGGTCGCTACCGTCGCCTATAGACACCTGCAATAGTAGGAAAAATCACTTGGTACCTATTGAAAGTGCGTAGTCATCCTGAGGCCTAAGATGAAATGCCTTCCATGCCCAGTACCACCTTTCTCTTCAATCCGAAACACAGCGAACTGTTTTACGGACGAAATAGGAAAGACGGTGGATACCTACCCAGTCGACTCTACATACGGACCTACCACCTAGCTAGATTGTCTTGATAATATTATATTTAAACTGTGGAAAAATTTACTGTCTGTGGGTACTTCACAGTTTACTTCAGATACCTACGTCTATTTTTGTCATGGATAGAAAATAAAGGGGTGACAAAAATTGACATATAGTAAAGTGTGAATATTACATTTTGGAATGTATCAAGACTGTAAGGAGCTCGGTGGCGTAGTGGTTTAAGCGCCCTAGTTTCGGTTACGAAAACAAAGCAACTTTCGCCATGGTCGATGGCGTGGCGTGAAAAAGCACCAAGTAAGGTGGAGGTGGCTAGAGCAGTGTCTTAACTGCACTAGCTGTCTTCGCATATGGACTCTTCTTACCGCTTCAAATCAGGAGGTGCCGAGTCATTTGTCATGCTTTGTATAAAAAAAAATGCCGTAGGTCCCGGTTGTTACTGCAACCGCTTTGGGTACATCCCAGACCCCTCAGGTGTTGCTCCCGTGTAGGATGGCTTGTGCCCAGCAGTGGTCCGTGTATTTGGTGTTACAGAATTTCGAAACAAAATTTGAAATTTGGAAGATTTTTTTTTTATACAACTAGATGACAAACAAGCTGACAGCCCACCTGGTGATAAGCGGTTACCGCCGCCTATAGACACCTGCAATAACAAGGAAAAGCACTTGATATTGCAGGTGCGTTGACATCCTGAGGCCTAAGATGGAATGCCGTCCATGCCCAGTAATTACACTGGCTACCTTACCCTTCAATCCGAAACACAGCGAACTGTTTCACGGCTGAGAAGTAAGAAGTTTTTAGGGTTGTCACAAGCAGGTATGAGAATGTTTTGATTAATTAAATCGGAAATTGATCTATAAGGTGTCAAACCTTCAGAGGCAACCCTTGACAAGGAGCACAACCTTTGACAAGGAACACAACAATCCCTTTAAATTTTATTCGGACCTTTGTAGCACACTGTATAAAGGCTGCTAATGATGATGATGATTGAGTGAAATAGACATGAAACATGGTGTAACTATTATCGAATGTCCGCTTTTTTGCAATCTACTTATCATAACCATGCTTATTGCTACTGATTGGAATATTGTCTCAACAAAGCCGTTGTTAAATAATAAATGCTTACGTCGCTCGTGGATACTGGAGGAGATACCGTTGAGCATCTTGAGGACTAGGTAGGGCGCGGCGACCACCACTCCGAAGAACATTAGGATTGGCCAGCTCGAGCCTTTGGCGCGCTGCTCCGGGGACGCGCTCCCGTTCTGAGTGGCTGCTACGGCCTGAGCCCAAGCCTACGAGGAATGACAACTTTTGAAACCACGCTTTTTGTGATAGACAGATAATAAATAAAATTAAAAATTTCAAGTAACCCCCGGCCTCATTAATCATCTATGTAACACCATCTCATCTTTTCATAAGAGCCCAAACACGCTTTATCTGCTGTAAGTTTCTGAAGTATTAAGGATCCCGCAGCCGCAGACTCTTTGATGGTATATGATCAGCTCAAGGTTTGTACATACAAACCGATGACATCATGGGAATGTCATCGAAGTGACAGTACACCAAATTTCAAATCAAGCGGGTCTGTGAAAGTTAGTAAACTTTTATCGTGTAGAAAATAAGCTGATAGTCATCAAACGCCTGAACTGATCTTCATAAATTATAGCTAAGAACCATTCTAGTCACCTCAGCTTTCAAACAAAAAACAACGAATCAAAATCGGTCCATTCGTTTAGGATCTACGATGCCACAGACAGACACACAGATACACAGACTGACACGTCAAACTTATAACACCGTCGGGGGTGAAAAATGCATTCTTTTGCATATTTTTATGAAAATTACAGAGATAAAACAAACACACCATGGCAAAAAAGGCGGTATCACCGCGGTGATCTATTTCTTTTTCTGTTATTTCTACAATGTATAGGTATTTGTACAGTCACGATATGGTTAATAGTTATTCGTTATCTAAGAGTGCAAAGTTGCTTTTTAACCGCGTGCTCAATTTCGATGACCGAGCAAGCGAAGGATTCTAAAATTTAATCACGAGCGCAGCAAATGATTCAAAAACTAGAATCCTGAGCGTTAGCGAGGGAATCAAAAGAGCACGAGATGAAAAAACTTTGCACTCGGGTGCAACACGTAACTTTTCATCCCACCTCAGCGAGGATATGACGAAATGCAAAAAAAAACATTTGAGCATTATTAACAGTTTCAGTCAATTCAGTTGGCGTCAAATAAACTTCTTTCGTCGCTAGCGACGAAGAAGTTTATTTGTCGCTCTTTTGACGCTCAATCACTCATTTTTACTTTTTTACGAGATTTTTTACTTGTTTTTAAGTTTCTTGTTTTAAACCTATGGTTTTAACAAATACCTATGTCGTGAAAAGAAAATGACGCGCGCAAAGCCAATTAAACAAAAAGTACACCAAGAAGGTGCCGAGTCTGAGTTTTTAACAAGTTAGAAAAGGTTGTATGATAAATTCGGCACCATGGAGGTTGAATTAAAGAGGTTTAATGATGTTTGGAATTCACGAACTTAGTGCACACGATGTTCTAAATTCAATTTTACTTTATCCTCAAGCGGATAAAAACGGCTTTTGCAGTCAGATACCGAAGAGCAAAAATACTCTTTCCGAGATGGGGGGACGAAAAGAATATTTATATCTCACTAGCTGCATGCTGCCCGCAAAGAGAATACTGTTAGGTTAGGTTAGTAATTGTAAATGTATTTCATTAGTTAGTTAGGTTAGTAAATGTATTTCATATAATCCAGGGCCTTTCGCGGGCGTCCCCAGTACAGTCCCCTTACTTAAGTTTCATCACAATGTGATCTATGGTTTCGGAGCGCATTGGGTCGAGTCGATATTAATTATGTTGCATGGTTTTCAATAGCCTATACAGATAGAAAAAAGTCTTAGCTGAACTATCACCTGTGTCGTCACAAAGAATTGGAAAGTAGTTCTACATTTGTTTTTTTTTAAATAATAAATAAATACTGCCCTAGAAAACAGAATGTTAAAAAAAAATACGTAATTGAGGTATTTAACTTTTTTTAAAGTTTACTATCAAGTCTCAGTAAAAAAACCAACGATAATAACAGGTATATATATAGTAGTCATTGCAGTAGTAAGGTATTTATAAAACAAGTAGAAATTTTATGGAAGGTCAATGTATCAGTCAGTATCTGATAGCAAAATAAACCTTATCTTGTGAGAAGTAACTAAGTAAGCTATGGCCAGATAACACGAGAACTATAAATGCAGATCTAAACAAAACGATATCTTTAAATATGTCGCACTTGATAAAGATAATCTGCTAAATAAAAGTATTTAAATATCCATAAACAGAGAAATAATCGTGCGATGCGCCGTCACATATAATTATGTAATAAGCTAAGCTACTAAAGAGCTCAGCTCCTACTGAACTTAATATGCTACTAGAGTGCTCTGAAGAGCTTTTCGACCTTATCCCACCTTCCCCTTTCCTGCTCAGGAGCACACATGCCTCCACTGTCTCCACCTCAACATCACGTACAAAGAAGCTTAGTGCCTCGTTTCTTTGTCGTACTTCCAGAACTTGGAATTCTTTGCCAGCATATGTGTTCCCTCCTTCCTATAACATGGGGTCCTTCAAGAGAGGCGTGAAAAAGCACTTTTTGGGCCGGCAAGGTGAAGGCGGCTAGTGCAGTGCCTGAACTGCACTAGCATATAGACTCTCCTTGCCGCTTCTCATCAGGTGGGGTTGGGTTAATTGCCATGCTTTGTATATAAAAAAAAGGTTAAAATTACCTTAAATTCATTTTCAGTCCTAATGCCTAATATGACTAGCAGTTTCCGCACTATCCAATTAAGGCTTCTCACTACTGCAAATGTTGACCAAAACTGTGCGAATAGTGACCGTAATCTGCCAAAGTTTTCTGCTACACCTGGGGACACAAAAAATCAAGATACAATAATCAAATTAGCTCGGTAACATAGTGTTAGAGCGATCTGGTTTCGATTAAGAAAACAACGCAACTATCGCCATGGTCGTATTCGAAATGGGTCAATCAAAATTTATAATCTTAAGCTCCTCTGTGCTTCAGAAACCACGTTAAGCCACTGATCCCAGTTGCTACTGCAACCGTGTTAACCCACCAACCCGTATTGGGCCCGTGTGGTGAAGTTATGGCCCAAGCTCTTCATGTGTTTCTCCCGTGCAGGGAGGCTTGAGCCCAGCAGTGGGACGTGTATAGGCTGGTGACGAATCAAATTAGATGAGTGACCAACCCATATAGGGTCAGCATGGTGAGTTATGGCCCAAACTCATGAGGAGCCTGCCTGTGCCCAGCAGTGAGATGTATATAGGCTGGTGATGATGATGATAAAATTAGATGTGAACCGGCACCTTATAGCCCAAAATGGAGGAGGAAGCTAAAAAAGTGTATTCATGCTGCACTCGTGGCCTTTGCATATAATAATAATATTCATAGAATGTTGAGTCCTTTGCTGTGCTTTTTATAAAAAAATGACACTTACACATCTTTGCCTGTGATACTAAATAAAAGATAAGTTAAAAATTCTTGATTTTATTTTTAACATTACAATAGATGTTCGAAATATCTAAATTAAAGAAAATCTCATCCTGGGACGGGAGTCGAACCCGCGACCTTTTATAATCCAGTTGACTCTCACCACCGAGCTGTATAGGACTTACGATAACCCTATGCATTTTTTCAAGTCTATCTATGTTTTTGTTGAAAGTAAAATCTAGCACCTACCCTCATGCCTTATAATGAAGAAATATTTTATGAAATCAAGTGCAATTTTAAGGAGCCTTACCTAATATGGCTCTAAAAGAGCTGGTCAAAGCAAAGAAAGTATTCTCCAACATCATAGCAACACTGCCTACAGCATTCACAAAGCCCTGTATTGAGTCAAATGCAGGTCTAGAATTCTCTTCAGCCATTTGTATAAATCTGTAAGAAAAAATGATAACAGAACAAGTTTATTATACAAAAATTAATGGACACTAACTAACTAATTACAAGAATTTAGAATTCTGTAAGCACTCACGGTTAGGCCCCCTATGACCACATTGAATCAATATGAAAAAATATTTTAAAAACGTCAGTAATATGCTTATTAATAGTTTAAGATAGAAAGTACAGATTGCAGTGAGCAGCTCGGTGACGTATTGGTTTGAGCACTGTGTTTTGGATACGAAAAACAAAGCAACTTTTTCCATGGTCGATCCTGGGATGAGTCATTCAAAGTTTGTTATCTCGAGCTCCTCCGTGCTTCGGAAGGCATGTTATGCCGTTGGTCCCGGTTTTTCCTGCAACCGCTTTAACCTACCAACCCGCATTGAGCCAGCGTGGTTTTTTTTTTTTTTTTATACAACTAGATGACAAACAAGCTGACGGCCCACCTGGTGGTAAGCGGTTACCGCCGCCTATAGACACCTGCAATAACAAGGAAAAGCACTTGATATTGCTGGTGCGTTGTCATCCTGAGGCCTAAGATGTGGTGTTATGGCCCAACCTCCTCTTGTGTTTCTCCTATGTAGGAAGGCCTGTGTCCAGCAGTGGGATGTCTATAGGCTGGTGATGATGACGATGGCAGCACATCAAGTTTAACAGTTGCATAGTTACACATTAAAGAGCTGGATCAATCCCAGTAGTCATGTGCGGTACAGTTCCTATCAAGGACTGACACTATTAGTTTAGGTTAGAGAAGTGCGAGTTGAGTTATGCCTAACTTTATTTTTATTAAAATATTGTGTGAAATTAGAACCACACATAAATATCATACAGCTATTCATGAATAACATACCTGCTTTCCATGTCACCACCATACATAGGTCCGAATCTGTTGTATCCACCATATGGAGACATACCCATACTTCCCATACCTCCCATGCCGTATCCGCCGCCGTAGCCAGCAAACCCTCCATAACCACCATACCCTGCATAATTTCCCATTCCATAACCACCCATTCCACCATAAGAATATCCCTGATTCATCCCATAACTTTGTTGCATTCCCATTTCAGGCCTAGGTGGCAATGCTGGCGGTCCTATTACCATTTGTGCTGTAGATGTAGACGGCATCGGATTTCTAAATGATACATTTTCCACGCCACCTAATGGTGGTGTCGTAGCAGCATTCGATAAACTGGGGTCAGAGTTTAAGTCGAATTGTTTCACTGGTTCACTCATGACGTTGTTTAAA
Organism: Nymphula nitidulata; assembly: GCA_947347705.1. Taxonomy (NCBI): domain Eukaryota; kingdom Metazoa; phylum Arthropoda; class Insecta; order Lepidoptera; family Crambidae; genus Nymphula; species Nymphula nitidulata. The sequence continues at coordinate 8,648,058 of OX374639.1, forward strand.
GTTACACAGGAATGGATTACAATTTTGTTCAGTAATCAATTATTGTGTAAACACTTGTTGCTCACTATTACTAAATATTGTCCATTGGAGCTGCGTTGTGGCTTTATTTACTAAAGGAAAAGAATTCGTAGATATTAAATGAATAATCTAATCTGTGATAGAATTGATGGAATGAAAATAAAAAAAATATTTTTGACAAGGAAAAGCAAATATAAACGTCAGTCAGATATTTGACATTTGGCTATGGTCAAAGGTTTTTAGGGTAAACATGTCTAGAATTACTTTTTATACAGCCAATGAATAACTTACTCGTAAACAATAACGAATTCAAACTATTATAGATTGGTTTCTAGGTAAAGTGGGACTTCACTTATAATACAAAATTAGATAAGCTACTGTACCGGTAGTTTTTTGGGGAACGTAAAGGTAAGACGACTGCTTGGCCGAGTGGTCTGTACCCCAGGCTACTCGGTCAAAAGGTCCCGGGTTCGAATCCCGGTAGGAACAAATGTTTGTATGATGAGTACGAACATTTGTTTACGAGTCATGGATGTTTATATGTTTATTTAGTATATTTCTAATATTTATATACATATTATTATCATTATTTCTCCGTTATCTAGTATCCATAACACAAGCTCTTAATGATGCTTACTTTGGGCTAGATAATAGGTGTGAGTGTATAAATATTATTAATATTATTATAATGTAAAGCAAATCAATAATAAATAGCAAAACATGAAAACTTACAAACAAGAAAACAGATGCAGCAAATTTTCTTAATTTGCCTCAAAACTTGAAGGTTTAGCCTTCAAGTAAATGATAGTTTTCTGAAAATAGCCGGCAAATAAATGAATACCTCCAAATTTTTTTTATTTATTTCAGCAATAGAAAAACAATCGTTTTTCAACAAACAAAGATCCATACATATATTCAGGAAACAAATCGCAACATAGAATGATTTTTGACAGCTTTGGCTGTATAAAAAAAATTATATGGTAAAAAAAGTAAATGTTTGTCTATGTTAATGTAAAAGGTTTTCACCTAAATTAAGAATTTCGATAGTTTTATTAATTTCTTCATAATTTATTGAATTTTTAATTAAGTATTATTGTAAATTAAGCAGTGATACATTAGTTAATACTGTAATAAGGTAAGATAAAACTGTGCGCTTGCTATAGGACTGTAATGTTTATTATTCCTTGTCCAAACAACAAATTGATTTCATGTTTTGAATTGAATACTCATGCTTTCACTACTTGATTGTTAATTAATGTTGATAACTGTTAACAATATTAAGTGTTCAACTTCATATTTCTGTCATTACTTCTAAGAAGTTGTTTATAATATTCAATATTTCATCGTATATTTTGAGTGGTGCCATATCTACTGCGACCGGTTTGTCGGTACATAACTTGGGTGGTTGTCGGTCAATCAGCAGAGCCAATTACTCCCGTCTCGACGATAAAGTGACACGAGTAATGACGGGTCATTGCTGATGCATCGTTTTGTACGGAAATGAGTGCCTGAGCCCTGGAGTATCTATCGATGATGTACTTCAGACTACTTTTGTTATTGTTTCCCCAACTTATGCTTTGATTTGATATACTGAATGTTCTTACGTAAATCACATGGGGAAAGGAAGGTCTGAAACATGTAGATTGATAAAGAAATTATTAGTGCAAGTTAGAATTTAAAGTGGCCGCTGTGTTCTTTCATGTCTAAAATAAAAAAAAATGGGTATTTAAAAATAAGATTTATATGATTGTATATTGAAAGTTCAATATAAAATCATATAAATCTTATTTTTAAATATCATAAATTTACTCATTTCAAAATTTTGTATGTCACAGCAACCGGGTATCCCAATCAATGTCGCCGTCAATGTTACAGGCGCCGGTCAGCAGTGATCTCAATTTAGATGGCATTTGATGGCTGTACTATAGCAATAGTCATTATTTCTTTTCATTTTCTTTTAACGAAACATGTTTCATTATTTAACTATCGGGTTAATGAAATGTGTGATGTTTTCCATATTAAGTGGGTCCATCGCAGTGGTCTGGAATATAGGAATCTGAATATCTGTGAAAAATACACTACACTTTATACTAGATTATACTCTAATTAGTATTATTTGTATACATATAATTGAAATAATAAACATTATACTCAATATTGAACATTCAAGTGAAATATTGTAATTTATTTTTATTTAAATTATGTAGAATTATTTTTAATTAATATACTGGGTGGGTGTACAAAAGAATGGCAAAAGTTGTTTGTGTGTAACCCTGTAAATCAGTTGTCCCGTTCTTTTGTTCACCCGTAGATTATTTATTATTGACTGACTTGGCCGTAGCTACACAATCTTTACCTACTGGCTATATTGAAATTGGCACAATGGCTAAATACAACTTTTCAACTACCTGCTTAAATCAAATGCAAAATATCTTTATTAAAGTACCTTTAAAACTTTCACAAGTGTCGAGGATTTAATATACTTGTGGTCGAAAGTCACCTCTAACTCGTTTGATTAAGGAATTCAATAGCTTGGCCAAATATAAAGACTTGGATTTGTTTACGGATGACATTTACAGCTTTAGGAGATCACTTGTTGCCAAATGCTAATTGTCTCTCAGTAGTTTTTTTTATTCTTTTAAATTTTTTTGCTTCTAGTTGCATGTAGTCTTCACCTATAAATATAATGGCATTAAGCTGGAAACAAATTGTAATTATGTCCAAATTGTATATCTTTGATGTTTATTTTGTTGATGTTCAACTAAATAATAAGTAGGCCAAGAAGCTCTACCAATCATCAAAATCCCATCTGCATGTCTATCATAAAACCAATGTTAAAATGTCATAATGTTGTATGAAACTTGGGTAATTAACCCGTCAAGCATCAGATTCCAGACACAATTGATTTTTCAATTGTCATAGACCTCCAGTGGTATAACGCCGCTTGAGGATGAATACAATGAAACAGTTAAACAACTCAAACAGCCTAAAATATTACCTTTATCAGAGTTTACCTCTCTATATTTTGTTAATATTATATCTACTTATAATATTTCTGTTAAAAGTTGTTAGTTATAAATCTATGGCTGCTTGAAATAGAGTTTATCTTTTTCATTTTACATAAGGAGGGAGAGATGCAAAAGATCGTATACAGCAGGCAGAGATACAACCAAAATAGGGTTACGGAGTTTTTTGAATAAGGCTGCATGTTTTTATGCATTCCGAAATTTACAAATATATAAACCGTGCGTAATAGATATTATATACTTGAAAACACGGGGTGTGTTCTCAAAGTCAACCTATATAGTAAAAGTAAAAAAGATCACGAATTAGTAAAATTTGATAGTCCAGAAAAAATGAAAAAGTAAGAAATATAGGTACTTCGTCATGAATACTTTGTTTACAAATTCGAAATATGCCACACTGATTATTGTCAGTTTTAAAATTCCTTTTTCAAAATGGTTTCTCCATTTCTGTTGTAATAGGGGCGACGTTTCCGCGACAAAGCAAGCCCGACGCTGACGACAGACGCCCGCCCGCCATTTCCGCGGTGTCGAGGCGTGTTCCATTTAACTCAAAAATGGGGTAGCGGAGTAGCGGGTCGGGCTTAGGGTTGGCTTCTATTATTCGTAGTTGTTTATAACAATTCGCCTACGAAAATGGACTGGATAGAAGAAATACGTTGAGAAGAGATTGAGATTTTCTTGGTGGACTATAGCCCGTAGCATGGCAAACTCCTTGGGAAGTGCACAAAAAATTGTCTCTCTCTTCGTCTAATAGTAAGAAAGAGATAAAACGTTTTGAGTCTCCTGAATCGACATAAAGGGTAAAGAGAAACTTAGTACACAGCCCATGCTACGGGTCCAGCATATGGCTATCTATGCTCTCATTCTACCTTTATTAATGGTCCACATCAATGGAATATAAGTTTACTCAGTTTCAAATCCGAGTTGAATGTCAATTTGATACCGCGACAATCGTTTCCTTCCCTTAGCTTTGTTTTACCAATTGTTTACACCAATTAGCTTCTTTTTGTATTTGAAAAATAATTTTTAAATGATTTTATGATAATTCAACGCAGATATGACAGTTTTATGATAATTTATGCGCCGCCGTGACAGTGCACAAGCATCATGTTTTAATTGTCACATCATTCGTGGCTGGTAAACACAACTGGATATGTGTTATCTGCTTTGTGCTGGATGGTCCAACACCTAGATACTATACCCCTGTATGACTGCTAAACTAAATCCCCACTTTCGGCAACGGTCATCCAACAGTTTTGTTTTCCAGATGTAATCTTTCTGGCACTCCACATGCCGGAAGATAGTCAGACAGACGTATTTGAAAGCATTCATCATTATCTTTATCATATCAGACTACGTATAATGTCCACTGCTGCACCAAGTTGCTCGGTTCTGCGCAGACTGCATCTTACGGCTCTCCGCGACCCTGACCAGGTCGTCCGTCCATCTATAATATAGACAAGGCCGTAACCCTTTGCGCTTTTCAGTACGATGTCGCCATAGTAAAACTTTAACGCCCCCTTGGCATTTATTATAATTCCTTTCTAAAATTCAAAGCCGCCAACCCTAGTCTATTGGTAGGCCTTCTGCGTTGCTTTTAACATTTTTGCGTTTTTTAAACTTGTATGTTTACATTTACGCTATATTTTACCCCAAAGCGATGTGTTTCCACAGCATATGCATCTAATTTTACTTTGAATATAGTTTTTGTAGGAGGCTCGATTTTTAAATTTCTAATTTTATAATTTCAGGTGGCTCATCTCATCAGTGATATTGGTCCAGTTGGTAAGTACATTCAATTATTTAAAATTTTGATTGATATTGAATTTATTTACGGAATATTGTTCAAGAGTTATGTTATAACAGTAATGGTATTATCGTGGTTTCAGTGAATATTAGAATTCATATCTTTATGAAGTGGTAGGTCCTCAATAGGAAAATTATCAGTTGACAACCACCAATTTATGAAGAACAAGCTTATGTCATTTTTTCGTGAAGATAATTTTATTTGTAGAGAATATAAGTTTACATTTTTTTGTTATAAAAATCCTAGCACGTTTTAAGCTGTTGCTAATTCCATTGCCATAATATATCATGAAATAATTACAAGAATAAACGGATCCAATTTGTCCATGAGACATCACTATCATTGTGTCATAAAATTATAGTGATTGGCGATTTTTGATAAAAAATATGTCAAACAAATAAGTATACGTTTTTCTCCAGAAGTTCATTCATTTATTCATTTATTTGATACTTTTTATCAATAATCTGTCTAACTGATAAGTTTAAGGCCTTCCTACATGTGAGAAACATACCAAGTGTTGGGCCACAACCATACTACGCCGCCAATCCGACTTGATGGGTGAAAGCGATCGAAACACGGAAGAGCTCGAGGTTACAATTTTTTTACTGACCCATCCGGTGTCAACCATGGCGAAATTAGCTTTGCTTTTGTAATTAAAACCAGAGCGCTCAGTACACTACGTGATTACGCCACTGAGCTGAGATCTGGATATTAACATTGATTAACTAATCGCCTTCGATTAGTTAGTCAATGTTAATGTCCAGTTACTTTTTTGACACTTTATTTTAATAGGCCTATAAAGTGTACAGCCATACAGCCACTCACTCAGTTGAAAACATAGGTACCTATTTTTTCAAAGTTATATATTATGTTGGGGAAAAAGTCTTTTCGCATTATAGTAATGTATGAACTTGTAATAAAATCTCTTTGGCTGTACTATTTGTATCTGGCTGTTTTGGTATCATTAAAAAAGATTTAGATTTTAAAAAAGATAATTCCAAATTAAAATTAGGAAAATGTGTGTTTTTCATTTGTTTTTCGTACTGTCAAGATCAGTAAATCTATTAAAGAAATTCGATAGATTTTAAAATTTTACTACAAAAAGGTAAAAATGCAACGCAAGCCGCGAAAAAAAATTGCGATGTTTATGGACCTAGTGCAGTGTCTGTGAGAGTAGCACAAATTTGGTTTAATCGTTTTCAATCCGGAAATTTTGATGTCAAAGATGCACGTCGCTCTGGTCGCCCTATTACGGATAAAATTGATGGCATTTTTGAAAAACTGGAGCAAGATCGGCATATCAGTAGTTACGACGTAGCTGAAGAACTGGGAATTGACCAGAAAACAGTTTTGGCGCATTTTAAAAAAAAAGGGTACACAAAAAAGCTTGATATTTGGGTACCCCACGAGCTCACTGAAAGAAACCTAATGAACCGTGTACTTACTCATTTGTGATTCTTTATTACGACGTAATGAAACCGAACCATTTTTGAAGAAGCTGATAACTGGTGATGAAAAGTGGATCACGTACGACAAGAACGTGCGAAAAAGGTCGTGGTCAAAGGCCGGTCAGGCTTCACAGACTGTGAGAAACCCGGGTTAACTCGCAACAAGGTGATGCTGTGTGTGTGGTCGGATTGGAAGGGCATTATTCATTTTGAGCTGTTACCACCAGGCAGGAACATCGATTCTGAACTCTACTGCGAACAACTGATGAGATTAAAGCAAGAAGTTGAGAGAAAGCGGCCGGAATTAATCAACAGAAGGAGTGTGGTTTTTCATCATGATAACGCTAGACTTCACACATCTTTAGCCACTCAGCAAAAATTAAGAGAGTTTGGCTGGGAGGTGTTAATGCATCCGCCGTATAGTCCTGACCTTGCACCTTCAGATTCCCACCTGTTTCGCTCTCTTCAGAATTCTCTAGGCAGTGTCAGGTTAACATCACGAGAGGACTGCCAAAACCACTTGTCGCGGTATTTTGATCAGAAGCCCCAAAATTTCTATAGCAATGGGATCATGTCCCTACCTACAAGATGGCAAAAAGTTATCGAACAAAATGGTACCTACATACTTTAGTTAAATGTAAATAAACTATATTAAAAAATGATTTGAATTTTCTTAAAAAATGCGAAGAAATTTTTTCCCCAACCTATTAGATATTAAATTAAAAATTCATACAAACACTTGGAGAAGAGAAAATAACATTAAATAACAACTCTTTGCTTAATCGATCTTCTCATAGATACTCTAGTTCTTCTATAGCTGAAGTTCACAGTATTGTCAACCTTATTACATAATAGAGTAGGTTTAACATACGGACAAAATCAAGTAGTTTGACCCACTAAGCAGCTGCATTAAGCACTTAAGCACGCGTCTCATCAAATGTCATTGAATATTGTTTTGATTCCCGTAAATTAAAAACGAAATTTGCATGCAATTTTCAGATCTCATTAAATTTGATGATGATAAAAAACCCTAGATATTAATATCTATTTATAAATAATTTACTTTAAATAATGAAGCATATAGCTGCGTTATAAATTAGTTATTTTAGGTAAATACTTTTCATGACAATAATATAATATAAAAGAGCCTTAACCCAGAATGCGCCCGCGCCGTAATACCAGTTTAGTCATCGGCGTCATTCACGCTGCAGAATGACTGCTTATGCTGTAATTATATCACATTACTGCTTTTGCTATGGTTAACATCAGAGCTATTTTTATAACCACAGCCAAAGGGTTCAATTCTGGTTACACTCACTAAGATTATGCTTAAGTAGGTTAGGTACAACAGTACTTACATCTCTTTCTCCATAGTAATAAAATTCAACGTCTGTCTGTCTCTTTGTACGCTTACGAACGGGAACGATTGCGGTTGTTAATGTAAGGTAAGACATTTCTTTAGGAAGGTTTTAAGCTAGGTTATTAGCACTTTACGACCAAAGGCAGCGGCGCAATAATGATTGTAGTGAAGAGAGTCGTAATTCGTAGTAACCTAAATACTTAAGAAAGCAGTAGAAATTGATATTATACAGGCTGTAATGGAACGCCTCCGAAAATGAGGGCAGATGGCAGTGCTGGTGATCATAAGCACGACTTATTGAAAAAAAGTGAAATCGCGAAGAAAATATCGGCTGATACATACTAAATTTTAATACCTACACGATCTGTTGGTATGAAACAGCTGGTTCTTTCGCGATTTAATTTTTTTTCAACATATTTGATCAAAAAATCCATTTACGAAGCTTGTGTACATCGTTAGAAAGTTAAATATTACGCACCATGTAGCGGAGCGTGCGGTAAAATAGGTACAGTCGACCACAGAAGTAGCTGAACACTTGAGTACCATGTCACGCCGATCTTTTGCACGTACTTTATAGTTGCTACCGTACTATATTAGCTAGAGTCGTTGTGACATGGTACTATAGTGTTCAGCTACTGTGGTCGACCGTACTACCGGTTTTTATTTTCATTTCCTTAATATATTATATTTAAATTATATATAAGAATTTCATAAATTTATAAGAATTCTACCAAGAAGTTCCACATTAGGAGACAAAATGATTGAACCTCCTTGGAAGCCTCTAGCTTAATATGATTGTCTCATTTTAATACTAAAGAGAAAACAAGACAAAAGCTATTGTTCTAATTTGTGCAACACGCGCACGTGGCGCCATTTGCAAATGTGCGCCATTTTCATATTGTGTTGAAAATATTATTATTGTACTGTTTTCCTACTCAGGAGCACTCGTGCCAGCCTTCGGAGTCATCAGTTCACTGTCTCCACCTTAACATCACGCGCAAAGAAATTTAGTAACTCGTTTCTTTGACGTACTTCCAAAACTTGGAATGTTTGGCAGCAAAAAAGTGTTCTCCTTTTTTGAATATTGGTTCGTTTAAAAAAAGGAGGGCTACAGAAAAGTCCGTAACTGCACGCGTCTGTCTCTCACGGTGGTCAAGGTGGACTCACAGTAACCATTTCAAAAATCACACAAGCGGAGTCGCAGGCAAAAGTTAGTTTACATTTCAAATAGTAATTTTATATCTCAATGGAAAACTTCTCGGTCAATTTTTCATGAATCGAATCACTTTGTCTAGCTTTGCTATTACGAGCTTGAACAGTGATGAATCGCATAATCATTCACATCATTAGTTCAATTTGTGCATGTAATCTTGAGGAACTCTTACGCAGTGGTCTGAGCGCTTTGGTTTTGATTACGAAAACAGAGGAGCTTTCCTAATGGACTATCCCGGATGGGTCAATCAAATTTTGTAATTTCTTGCTCGTCTGTGCTTCGGAAGGCACGTTAGCCGTTGGCCCAGGTTGTTACTGCCAATCCGGATTGGGCCAGCGTAGTGGTGTAATGGCCCAAACTCCTCATGTGTTTCTCTCATGTAGGAGGGAAATGATGGTGTGAGTAATCATTGTATAAACCTTACATTTTTACAGTGTTTCGTCAAGTGCGTTCATTCAATTTACATTTTCAATTCAAACAAAAGAGAGAAAACACTGTAAGAGATAATAAACTTACTTCGAATGGAGATGTGCTGCGATCTGAATCCCAGGGACCACATCGAAATCGTGATCAAAAAGCAATCTCACGAAAGCTCAGTGTCCTAAACAAGGATCGACGATTTTTCATGTCTGACCAATCATGCCCGCTTTATAAAAATCGGGTCCGGTCTTGCGTGGAATATTGTTCGCACTTGTGGGATGGCTCCGCTAAGTAGGTAGTAGGTTCCCCCTCGATGCACTGGGCAGATTGCAAAGTCACATTGTTCTTTATTATTGGTGATGTAGAAGGCTCAAGGTTGTTCTGAAGAGCTTTTTGACCTTATCCCACCTTCCCCCTTCTTATTCAGGAGCACGCGTGCTGGTTTTCCGAGTCATCAGCTCACTGTCTTCACCTCAACATCACTCACAAAGAAATTTAGTAAATAGTTTCTTTGCCGTACTTCCAAAACTAAGTCTTTGGCAGCAAAAAAAGTGTTGTCTTTGTTCGCCTTCTTTTTTGAAGAATGGGTTCCTGCAAAAAAGAAGGCGAGCAAGGTGGACGTAACTAGAGCAGCGATCAAGCTGCACTAACTGTCTTTGCAAGGCCTGAACTCTTCTTACTGCTTCACATTAGGTTTCAGGTGTTGCTAAGTCATTTGCCGTACTATGCATAAAGACTTCAGCTACATAAAGGATACACAACGATCATTAGTAAGGTCGTTAGTGACCACAAGTGCATAGATATTCATTATTTTACTTGTGACGTCTTTTTTCACAGCTAAGCTTCTAAGTAATTTTGTGCGCTTATAAGGGTTTTCATTACCGCAATCTCGCCGCTGTTAATCGACACGATGTCGATCTAATCAACGTTGTTAGGTAAAAAACCCTACTCACTCTTACGAACTTGGCAACAACATTAAAACCGCCTCGTATCTAATTTGACAGCAATGAAGCTTAATCTCTAGTCTCGACGTAATAGATGACCACCCAGCCAGTTCCTTGTGTTAGTGGCCGACGACGTGACTATGAATATATTTTTCAGATCGCTGAGCAAAATGCAGGAATTTACATTTTATTATGAATGTTGCTGAATTAGTCAAACATTTTCAAATGATTTTTGGCTATAATTATTATTACTCAATTTCCTCAGTTATTTGTGCTTATTCTTTGTAGACAAATCTAAAATAATGAGTTCATTTCATTACCCCCATCTTTTAAAACCATTTTTAAAAAACGGGATAGCAAGTTTTGTCATAATTTTATCACACACGCACGCACACCTGCGCGCGCACACACACACACATACACACACTGACAGATTTTTTTTCTAGTTAAGATACTATTGGTACTAAGCACATTTCACTTCTAAATAAAAATTCAAAAAAATAGCGCACTCTGTTTTTCATACAAAACTGTACCTAATCGTACGAAAGTTGTATGATTCCAATATGTATAATATTTGACACATAACATGTTTTTTACACTATCAAAAATATTTAATCTGCAAACACTACGATGATCGTAGTCTTTCAAATATTTTCACACGTTTTTGCTTAAAGCTATTATTTTAATCTACAATCAGTTTCTAAGAACATTCTGACATCTTTAATTAGCTATTTGTTAGACACTTAACATAGGTCCTCTTGTAATGGGTTTCTTATCTTCACGTCATTGAGAGTTTAAAAAGCGCTTCGGAACGCCAAGATAATCTGTAGTTGTTTATTATTATTATTTAATTCTGTTTTGATAGATGTTCCCGCGCCGGGAAAGTTGGTGTAATCATGATAATGCTAATAATAATAATAATAAGAATAGGTGCCGCCTAAACCTTTATCATTACTTTTAGCTTTACTTTAAGTGTTATATCTTTATTCTATTAGAGCGGTGATGTCTCCAAGTTTCGTCAGACCTAAGTTGTAACTGAAATCCTCACAGAACAATAATTCACATATAGGAACTTCGATAAAAATGGTAAAATCGTTCAAAATGTCCAATTTTGTGAAAAAGGTTCTGTGAAGAGGATTTTACCTAACTACAAGGCTGCAAAAGTGTAAAGCAGGAATCCTCTTGGCTGTCATTATGGATGTTTGAAACTACAAAATAATATTAATATGACTAACTAGTATAATGATACTTAACCAACTTATCGTTACATTTTCATATGGACGCTCTCACAAAACAGTCTGAAACGAAGCACTTTAGGTTTAGAATCCAGTTTCTGATTGGGTGCGTGCGATGGAGTCATTAAAATTTGCCGACTCTAGAATGTAAAAAAATGTGGAACAATGTTAACGTATAATCTATTGAACTACCTATTATAATTGAGGACATAAAAAAAATGTGAAGAAGGTGTTACGATTTTCGAACTACATTCAGTTTCTTGTCCAGTAATAGATAATACTCTTCTATTTATTTTGCCAGTCCCGTCTTGCGGCTATGGCCCATCCCAAATTTAATTCATGTTCATTTGAAAATAGACAGAGATATGTAATTAGGGCGAGCTATTAGTTTACAAGCTTTATCGTCCATTAGGTACCCACCTTGTGTGCCTAGCCTAACCCAGGTTACTAAATTACTAGTTGCCTCTTTCCCACGGTCCTGAAGTGCGCCAGCCGGAACGTGGGTCACCGTTCTTTTAGTCAAATGAACGGTCGGACGGTAATACCTTTGTGCATATCTTGATACTACCGGTTGAACGATTAATTTGCTAGCTTGTTTTATTTCTCTAAATTTGTTAGTTTGCTCTAGTTGTTTTGTTGCAACGATACCAATTAGATATCATCGGACTTCATTAGGTTGCGATGACTTAGCGCATTCCTTATCCCATTTTCTTTCTGGAACACTTCTATTCAAATGGTTTCATGCAGCAGTCTGCATGAAACCATTTAAATAGAAGTAATTATCAGGCAAAGTCAAGTAGTACCAGATAGAATTCTATCTTTTCACAGCTAAGAATTCATAACAAATCAATGTTTTCATACGAATCACACGCTAAATTTTCCTGTTCAATGACAAACTAAATACAAATAGTCACGAAGCATTCACTGTGCGCCACAGTGTCAGTAATCAAAGACGTCGGATCATGGTTGATTGGAAACATGATCCGCTGTTCCGTTTCACCGGTACCTGAAAAGTACCTTCACTTTACACTTGTATGTAGAGATGTATGATAGATTGATGTACGTGCTTTCTATACTGTCAAAGAGCACATAAATTACAATTGACAGAAATAATTATTATTTTGAGTGCTGACTCAAAATAATAATTATTTCGGTCTGTTGGCTATGCGTTCCACCGAATCCAAAGTGGCTGGTTGGTATTTGACTGCGCCGTCCCACAGGTGAGAACAGTACTCTATGCAATATCGGACTTGTGCTTAAAAAAAGCATAACAAGCTGTCCAGCGGTGTAGTACTGCTTCACCTTATTCTTGTATTCTTGATAAAACTGGAGTAATTTTGTGCCTGAATCGGATAATTATCTTTTATTGTGTCCAATTCTATAACCCAAAGTTTAGTACCAAATACATTTTAAGCGATTTTTAACTTTTTAACGGTATGTCGCTTATCATTTACTTTGACACTTTCCGTTAAATCGTTGACTTAACTATGCATTGAAAATCAATGTAGATAAGCATTTTGTTTTGATGTTCAAAAACGGGTTCCTAAGATCAGTTTTATGTAAACGGCGCTAGTTAGTGTTGTGACTTTGATCCTGACCACCGAGCAGATGTTACAAGGAACTTGTTTGAAAAGGTGCCCTTTGCCTATCTCATTCGATACCTGGTTTTATTTAGTTGACAGTTTAGTACGAGATTATTGCTGCATGTGAATATTAACTTGCGTAATTGACACATAGTTTGTCCTAGCAATGGCCACAGCTCCAAGCATCTGTTTTAATTTAATTCAAGCACGTTCACGATCACGACCATTGTATTTTGTCTTTTTTACCGTTTTGCATCACTATTAAAACGGGCAAATTATTCCAAGGCGATATTTTTTCACATGTTTATACTTATTTCGACTCTTGAGGATTCTCCGTTTTATTCAATCAGTTCCAAATGAATTCCGAAGTGTACTGCAGTATTAATAAAAATTGTGTTTAATTTCGTAATCGATTCTGGTATTGTTGGTGAAATTGGCAAAAATTCGCTCGCGGACGTGACGGGAGCGGAGGCGGAAAGATCTGTTGTCCTGTTTCAGGAGCATCGATTGGCGTGCTCTATTCGTGTTGTTGGAAAATGGTCGTAGTCTGGTTTATTTTAGGGTGCGTGTTGGCTCTGGATGTGGGGTAGATAGGTCGTTGATTTGCTGAGCGTATTGGGCTCCACGCGGCCGGCCGGCAGCCGCAGTGCCACACCGGTCGCCGGCTCCGCTACTCGCCTATATGCCCGTTTTGTACAGTTCGCCAACGCTCGCGAGCTGCGTTCGATAACCGGCGACGCGTTGCGGTAGGTTTCATACTCGTGTTCGAATTTGGAAAAAAAGTGAATTTTTATACCTAAAATATTTCCAATGATAACTTGTGACTACTAGTGCTTTTTATAATTATTATAATAAAGTTTCGAAGTAATAAAAATGTGTTATAGTGAAATGTGAAAGGAAATTCAAAACTGCGTATATCGGTTTGTATACGAGAACACCGATGGCAAAATGTTTCCACAAGAGGATATATATTTGAGTCTCATTTATTTGGCAATTATTTTAGGATCTCGACATTTTTATAAGGATTATAAACAATATTTATCATCAGGATTTCCGCAGCTCTGTACAACTTTCAACATGTATATGGCTTTTATGTATTTTTGAAAAGGACTTCAATAAAAAATATTAAAAGAATTCTTTAATACGCACATTATTTGTATTTAAAAAGTAGTTTAGTTAAATCTGGAACTAAGTCGCGTATGCTTCACATGCTTGTCAGAAATGGTTGATCAAACACGAATAAAAGCTATTAAGTCCAATTAATATGAAAGGGGTCTGAAATCAACAGATCATATAGATTGATTGGCTGGTTAGGTAGAAATTAGATGGATACGTAAAGAATTTGCTAATAGAATAGGTTTAGGTTTCAGAACAGAAAATAAATTTCAAGGCAAAATTGGAAAACGATAAAGAATGAATTATACTGAATTTAATTCAAGTAACTTTTCACCTTTCCCCGTGATGTGACGTAAACTAGGAAGCTGTATCAGCAATGTGTTGCGTTTCAGTTAACATGATTAAGGTGTTGCTTATCTTCGGAATCGGCAATATTTATTGCTGATTGATCCTGGAATCTAATAAGCAAATAAGGCCTTAATTAGATAGGGCCTTATTTGCTCAAATGATTAAGTAGCTCATGTATTCTAATGTGACCACTCTTAATATAATCTTTACCTGTAACGCTTAGTGGAGAGTAGATATATATCTAGTTTTGTTTAGCTATGATCTTAAAATGAATCCCAAAGTGGAGTGGAAAATGAAAATTATGTGATCGAGAGTTTCAAAATATTAAATATGCATTATCAAAATCCTTTGGTATTAAAATAGAGATGACACGAATATGGAGCAAAAAATATAAAATTGACTTCACAACATTTATTCGTGTCTTAGTCGTTTACAGATAATCAAAGAAGTCAAGATTTAAAAAATAATTCTATAATTGGCTCAAAATGTACGAAAGCATTTGTTAATTGACCCTTGACAAGGATCGCTGCTCGCGACACTCTGGAGTGGTTCGATTGTTCACGATTAAACTCGAATATTAATCGAACTCTCAATTTCTCAGTTATTATCGGGTAAGTGTCAATTTTAGAAAATTTCTAACGGTCTGAGGACCCTATGTGTTGTGTGTTTAGCAAATTGTAATATTAAAAATGTTTATCGCCGCATCACAGAAACCTACATTCAGAAAAAAATATTGGCACTCTCAATTTTATAAACCTAGAACTTTGGTAAGTAATAAAAGAACATTAGCTAAGTGCTGAAAGTATCAAACTACTTTAATGTACTGTCTTTTATGTCTATACTTACTAAGACTGTAATACTTTTGGCAATATCGAAAACTACTTAACTATGAGACTTATAAGTTATTTATAACGTAGTATTTCATCATGTTAAAAATTCAACTGTTAATCGATGTGCCTTATTTGTATTATAATTAATCATCAGGATGAACCGAATAATTTGTGGGTAGTTGAGGTGTGAACATTGAAATAATTAGCTCCCAGTCTTTTAGTTTATTTAAAATATATATACACAGCTATAAATGCTAATTTTATATTAAAAGTGTTTTCTGACCTTGTGCACATCTCCTCTCTATTTCTCATCTCTTACAATTGACTTCTATCCTACATCATACAACAATGGATCTTTATACACAACTGTCATCACGTATGGAAGAACTAGCTAGCACTTTTGAATCCAGGATAACACAATATGAAGAGGATCTTCGGCTGGTCACTGTTTCCGAAGTGTCCCATAAAAATATATCCAGCATCTCACGTGAGTTCACAGAGTTTAAATGTCTTGTGTGGAAAACATTAGCAACTATAAAATGTCAAATGGAATTGTTGCTTCTCGGTCTTGACAGACATGAAATGCGTACACGACGTAAGGTCTTGCTTCTTCATGGAATGACTGCAGGATCAGCCACAGGTGATTTGTTGTCTCGGGTGTCTACTACATTGAGGGACAAATTAGGTCTCAATGATGTTAATATAATGGAATGCTACTTTCTAGGCAATAATATTAACAAGCCCCGTCCTGTCCTATTGAGATTCAGTAGCTGTGCGGCACGTGCCGAAGTCTGGCAGAACAAAACTTCGCTCAAGGGCTCTGGCTTAACACTGTCGGAATTTCTGACTAAGCCTAGGCATGACACCTTCATGGAGGCTCGTAAGCATTTTGGAGTGCGTCAGTGCTGGACTTCAGACGGAAGAATTGTGGTTCAACTTCCTGACCGATCGAGACGCAAGCTGGAAACGGTAGCTGAGCTGCGTCAACTTGTCGTTGAATACCCAAAGGTGCAGTCATCGCAAGATAAAGCAGGGTCTGAAGCCATAAAGGGATCATCATCATCTCATCAGGCCAAGCCTGCGACTTTAGCAGCAGACAAAAGAGTACGTAAAATTGTCTCCTCGAAGTAGTATCGATTGTACCGTCATCGTCTTATTGTACTTTCGTATTTTAAATTTAAAAATATTTTGTCTTTACTGACGGTAATTATAAAATTTATAAATTAGCGGACCTATGACGTAGATGCTTTTTGAATTCGTTGTCATAAATTGAGGTAGTTATTTTGAAACACACAATATTAATTCAAAATTTCACAGTCACAGAACAACAAACAATTAGGTTAGGACGAAGAAATACTCTGTCAATGTCAACTGTCAATTGTCATAGTGAATTAGTTCTTATTTGTGAGTTGGATCAGGCAAACGTGTAAGCCATACAGCCTTATCATGTTGAAGTTGTCAATTAGAGTTCTTGTTGTGTGGAATTATTATGGCAAAAGGATTAAGTCGCTCTCAGCCTAGTTTATTAAGTTCTTGTTTGTTTAGTTTTGTGATAAGTACCTACTTATATAATCAATTAATCTAGTATTACTTGCTATGTTTAATGTCATTTTTTATGTTGTTTATCGAAATTTAGTATTAACTTTTAGCGGTTGAAGAATGCACGAGAGTCGATTTTTGATCTTGTAGAAAAGAAATAATATATTATTTTATTATTATTATTAATATTATATTTTATTTATTTATTTACAGTTTAACCTAGCCGTATGTCTGATGATAGTTTTACTTCGTGCTTATCTTCTTGTCCATCTGATGAACAGTATGATAGTGCAGCAAGTGAGGGTGATTATGTCCATCTCCGTGATCAACTTTTATCCGTGTTTTCTGACTTTAACAAATTTTTAAATATCGTCCATATCAATGCCCAAAGTGTTCCCGCTCATTATTCTGATCTCCTCTCTTCCTTTGATTCTAATGTCGTCCATGCAATACTTATTTCTGAAACTTTTCTTAAGCCTGCACTTCCTTCCACTCAGTATGCGCTACCAGGATATAAACTGTTGCGTAATGATAGAACGGGTAAAGGTTATGGTGGTGTGGGTATTTACCTTCGTGGTGACATCGATTATAAGATAATCGACCAGTCACCAAGTCAATACGCTAAATTTGCTGAACATTTATTTATTGTAATTACTTTTCATCACACTGAAGTCCTGTTAGGTGTTTATTATAATCCATCTTGTCACATAGACTACTTCTCTTCTTTTGAGTCTAAATTAGAGTACTTTTCTGCACTATACAGTCATGTGTTAATTCTGGGTGACTTTAACACCTGTTTGCTCAGAAACGACTCACGTACCAATAAACTCTCTTCTATTGTATCCTCAGTCAATATGCATATTTTACCTTTAAATGCTACCCACCATGCCCCTCATAGTACTCCCTCTCTTTTGGATCTCGTCCTAGTGTCCGATGTTGAAAGGGTGGCTACACATGGCCAACTTCCAGCTTCCTTCTCCTATCATGACCTTGTTTACCTTTCCTATAAAGTGCGTTGTCCCCGACGAAAGTCGAAATTTCTTTTCCTACGTAGTTTCCAAAACCTTGACCTGGAACGTTTGAGGGCGGAGGTTAACCACATGGACTGGTCTCCTGTTTTTTATTGTAATGAGCTTGATGACAAGGTATCGACACTAAACCAACTAATACTGTCTCTTTATAATATTTTTGCCCCTTTAAAAAGGGTAAGGGTGAAATATCCACCGGCACCTTGGCTTAGTGACGACATCAAAAAAGTTATGGTTAAACGGGATAGGGCTTTGCGCAAATACAAAAAGACTTCTATGGACCGAGATTGGGATTTGTATAGGAGACTCCGAAATCGCTGCAATCGTATGTGTAGAGACTCCAAAAGGCGCCACATTCACAACTCCATTGACAACACTGATTCAGCAAAGGTATGGCGGTTTCTCAAAACGCTAGGCATTGGTAAATCTCCCAATAGTGTTTCCACTAAATTAGATCTCGAAGCACTGAATAATCATTTTACCAGTCCTCCGCTTGTACTTAATTCCAGCATTAAATCTTCAACTCTGAAATATCTTTCTGATCTCCCTTTGCCATGCTGTACTCCTTTTTCTTTTACTGTGACTTCTGAACGAGACATAAAGAAAATCCTTCGTAATATTTCCTCCAAAGCACAGGGCGATGACGGGCTGCAAATCCAGATGTTACTACCGATTCTAGATGAGATTGCACCTATTGTGACCCACATCATTAATTATTCGCTCGAAATGTGCATCTTTCCTTCAGCTTGGAAAAAGGCCTATGTTTTACCTCTTCCTAAAACTCCTGATGCTTCTGCCGTTCCACAATTCCGCCCGATATCTATCCTTCCAGTACTGTCCAAAGTCCTAGAATCCGTCGTTCAGAGTCAACTGTCTTCTTACCTATCCTCTCAGCATCTGCTTAGTCCCTTTCAGTCAGGCTTTCGTCCTGCCCATAGTACAGTAACTGCGTTGGTCAAAATCACCGACGACATCAGGCTAGCTATGGAAGAAAAATATCTGACGGTACTTGTACTGTTGGACTTTAGTAGTGCTTTTAATTCAGTTGACTTTGACATTCTCCTTGGGCTCCTTTCCTCTCTTAATGTCTCTTCTTCTACCTTAAAATGGTTTGATTCTTATCTTCGAGGCCGATCGCAGTCGGTCCGGTCCGAGGATACGTCTTCGGGTTGGTCTGTTTTGGCTACGGGCGTGCCCCAGGGTGGTGTCCTATCTCCTCTTCTGTTTTCTATCTTCATTAACTCTATCACTCATACTCTGACATCTCATTTTCATCTCTACGCAGACGATTTGCAGTTATATAGGCATTTTAAGCCTGCTGACACTATGGAGGCTGTGGCTGCTATCAACAGAGATCTTGCTTCAATTAGGGATTGGGCCTCAAAGTTTGGACTGCTTGTTAATCCGACTAAATCACAAGCAATTATTGTTGGTAGCAGACACATGCATGGCCTTCTTGATAGACAATTAGTGCCTGCCATTGTTTTTGATTCCTCTACGATTCCTATCACGAATAGTGTCAAAAATCTCGGCTTGTATATGGACAGTAACTTATCCTGGTCTGTCCATGTAACGGAGGTAAGTAAAAAAATATTTTATTCTTTCCAGTCTCTCAAACGTCTCCAAAAATTCCTTCCTTTTCATACTAAAGTAATTCTCGCCCAATCTCTACTTCTTCCACTGCTGGATTACGCTGATGTTAGCTATCTAGACGCAACAGAGGAATTACTAAATAAATTGGAGCGACTTCAGAATTTGGGAATACGTTTTATATTTGGTCTGAGAAAATATGATCATGTCTCTGAATACCGGTCTAGATTGAAGTGGTTGCCGATTCGACGTCGTCGAGATTTGCATATCCTTTGCTTCCTTTACTCAATCCTTCACAATCCTAGATCCCCAAGTTACCTGTGTGAGCGCCTTGAGTATCTCGTTCCTCGTAATAAACTCTGCCGTTCCTCTAAATCCCTCCTCCTTAAGATTCCGCTTCATTCGTCCTCTCTATATAGTGGCTCCTTCACTGTTCATGCTGTTCGTCTTTGGAATTCTCTTCCTCATTTTCTGCGTGAATGCTCATCTCTGGACGTATTCAGAAGAAGGCTAAAAGAGCATTTCCTCACAACCTAGTTTATTTATATGTAAGTATGTATTGTATTTATATTATGTATGTATGTATGATTTGTATTTATATTATTTACGTAGGTGTCTATTTAAGTATGATACGTTTTTATATTATTTATGTAAATGTAAACATTTCTTTTATGTTTTTTTTTACACGTACTACCTCACCTACCTATCAAGATCTCTCTCTGAAATTAAAGGTTTGCTGGTAGAAAACACAGTTTTGTGTTAAGCTCGCCTGTGTACATCATGTTTTATATTGTAAATTTTGTTGTAAGTTGTTTTGTGTACAATAAAGAATAAATAAATAAATAAAAATAACCGTTTATTAAATGACGTTTTCTATCAATTCATTGAATGCTATTTAGATGTTATATAAGTAATAAATTTTAATTAAATTATAAATTAAATACTATTGAGCCCCATCACGATCACACGTCCCTTATGAGGACCAATATTTATTTTTACTTTTAATAATATTTCAGGAAAAGGAGTTTAAAGTAGCTTAAATACTATAATAACTTCTAGTGCATTATAAACAATGAACGGCATATTTATCCTGTGACCTGAGTAATTGACCCGTAATATGTCAGCAGTCAGTGTATCAATATTTTACAAGAGCATAGTATGTCGGTCAGTCTAAATATAGTTAGTATTCGCGATATAGCTGTACACGCAACAATATTTAGGTTGAGTTTTCGTGTTCAGCTTTCGTTTCGCTAATTGTAGCGCCGCATTTTTAAACCTATTTCGAGTGGCTGTTTCGCATAATAAACATTGTATTAATTGATTCGCAGAATCGATTTCTGTAACTGACAATTCGGGTTTTTATCCTTAATATGAAATTTGTTATGGTATTTTTTATTGATTCCAAGTCATCGACCCCATTACAATAAAACGGTTCCAGTCTCGATATCAATTTATTTATATTTGTTATTTCTACCATTGCGATTGTTTTCGTAACCTGTCGTAATTGTCAAGTACCTACCTACGTATCTAAAAATGGACGCTGATCACAATTTGAATTCTTAACAATTTATGGTAATATTGAATCGATAACACTCGAGGCCACTTGACACAACACAGGGGCGATTGAAGAGTTCTTTTTTGTACATATAGCCCATGTATTCAAAACAATAATCAAACGTCCTCTTTTCGGAGACATGGTAAAGTAAATATTTTGAAATTCCATCTTGCTTTTTGTTTAATTTTTAGGTTTATAATTTTTTTTAAGACACTCAAACCGATTAAAAGGTGAAAAATTATGTCCTTCAATGGGACTCTCAACTGAGTTCTGCTGAAATACCCAATTCAGAAACCGGCCTTAACAGTCTAAAGTGTTTATCTAAAGAGGAGTCTTACTCTAAAAAAGAGATATTAATTTATCTGTTGAGTTCTTCGGAGTTCCTCTTGTGGTGGTTTTGAATCTGCTATTCATGTCATAACTGTCATTTTTCTTGCCAGTACCAACAGTCGCAAAGGCATACAATCATTTATTTAGTCAACCACTTATTTTCCACCACGCATTATGTTCTTTCTCAAGCTACCGAAATTTATAGTAATCAAAATAATTGTTCTATAATTAACGTGTCTGTAGTATAATGTTGTTTCATCTATCACAATAGCTGACAGCTCATCACAGGTATTACACATGTCGTTCGTCTTAGTTCCACTGACATTTTGATCCAGGCTGGGCCGTCTGGCTGACTCGCAACTCGTGTGCAATACTGCCAAGTCTAATCCCTTTCATTTTACTGCATTACTTGATGCGTTAAGCCTAGTGTTACATGAAGCTTTCGTCATTAAGTTTGGTCTGGTTAAAGCAGGATTGGTAGTCAAATATATATATTTGTTGGTAGTAGAGCTTTTAATCCGCTCTTAATTTTTAACGTTATTATTAGGTATATCTTGTCAATTTCGTTATTAACCGTTTTCTGAATTGCAAAATTAAAGCTAAGCACTGACATATTTTTTGAAGAATATTATGTGGTCTTCTAAAATATTATTCTGTGATCAGATCTCTCAATGATGCTTAAAGATAAAGATAAAGATAGCCTTTATTTCTAAGAATATAATGCTTTACAGTGTTTTTATATATATATATTTTTTTTTTTTTTTTAATTATCCCTAGCTTGTCTACTGACATAGGCCTCCTCTAAGTTTTTCCACTCTGCTCTATTTTGTGTTTTTCTTGTCCATGTTCCCCCTGCAACTTTCCTTATATCATCCTCCCATCTACGGATCTGCCTTCCCCTATTTCGCTTATGCCCTCTGGGGTACCAATGAGTTACCTTTTGTGACCATTTAGGTAGGCCTCTTGCCATGTGACCTGTCCATCTCCATTTCAGTTTCTTGATGGTTACATTTATTGGTGTTACTTTTGTTTCCTGCGTTATGTCCACTAATCTTATTTTGTCTTTTCTTTTTATATTCAAAATACTTCTCTGCATCGAATTTTGACATACTTCTAACTTTCTTAGATTGTCGTTTGTAAGGGCCCACGTTTGGCTTCCATAGGATAGGCATGGTGTTATACATACATTCAGAATTTTGCCTTTCTCTGATGTTGGTATAGACTTATTTTTCATAACTTCTTTTAATGACCAAAAGCGTTTCCAAGAGTTACAAACTCTTTTATTTATTTCTTGGTTCATTTGATCTGTGGGGGATATTGTCTGGCCTAAATATTCGTATTTATCAACATATTCCACTATTGTGTCTTTCAATTTAATTTCTGCCTTTGGTCCATTTGTCATTACGTTAGTCTTTGTTAAGTTCATTGTCAGTCCTACTTTGGTACTTTCCTCGTCTAGTTGGCTTAACATATCCTGTAGCTCTACATAGCTTTCGCTTAGTAGTACAATGTCATCTGCAAATCTTAAATGGTGTAGATGTTCTCCATTTATAATTAGACCTTTTTCTTCCCAGTTAAGTTTCCTAAAAATTTGTTCAAGTACTGCAGTGAATAACTTAGGAGACAAGGGATCTCCTTGTCTAACTCCTTTTTGAATTTCGAACTCTTCCCCAATACACTCTAATTTTATTTTTGCCCTGCTGTTCCTATAGATTTGTTTGATTATACTAATATACTTTTCTTCTATGCCTTGTTTTTGCAGTGAATCCCAGATGTTGTGGTGTTTTAATGAGTCAAAAGCTTTATTATAATCAATGAATGCTACATAATATGTCTTTTTGTATTCCTTGTATTTTTCTGTAATCTGTTTCAATGTATGAATATGGTCTATAGTGGAATAATTGCTGCGAAATCCTGCCTGCTCAATGGGTTGATTTTCTTCCAATACTTTAGTAATGCGTCCCAGTATTATTTTGGAAAATATTTTGTATAGGTTAGGCATAAGGCTTATAGGTCTGTAATTGTTCATTTGTTCTTTGTCCCCCTTTTTATGTATTAAAATAATTGTAGTTATGTTCCATTGTTTTGGTATCTGCTCGGATAATAATATGTCATTGAATAATTCTACTAGAGAGTCCAAAGTAGCCTCTAATGATGCTTTTATTAATTCGTTTGTGATTTTATCTTCTCCTGGAGCTTTCTCGTTTTTTTGTGATATTACAGCTTTAATTATTTCACTTTTTAATATTGGTGGAACATTCTGTGTAGTTGGACTTTTATCTTCAGCATGATTAGTTGTATCATCTCTATAAAGCTGCCGATAGAATTCTGTAGCAGTATTCATTATGTTTTTTCTTTTTGACATTATTTCCTTTTTTTTGTTTTTAAGTTTAGGAACCCAATTTGAATATTCACGTAGTTCTTTAAGCGCTTTTCTCACTCCTCCTGATTTTTCTATATGGTGTGAGATTCTTTTTGTCCGCATTTCATTCCTATATTTCCTTATACTGGTGCTTATTCTCTTACTAAGATATGAGATTTTTTCCTTATTGTTTTTTCTGTTTTCTAGTAGTTCTTTTCTTTCCTTGATTAGATTTCTTGCTTCCTCTCCAATTTTATCTTTTTTAAGCTTTTGTGTTTGTAGTTTTTTTCCGAGGCTGATAAGTTCTTTCTCTATAAGGTTATATTTGTCTTGTACACAATCGTATCTTCCGGCTTCTTGTAGGTTTTGTTCTAATGTTATCGTCATGTTTTTAGGTATTTCTGCTTTGAAAAAGTTTGCACCAACTGTGGTTGGTCTACTCCTCTTTGGGTCTTTACTATCTATTGCTCCTCTCACCATTCGGTGGTTGGTGTTGAAGTTAAGGTGGTTTATTACTTCTACATTGTTAAAGGGTTTTTGGTTGTTAGTCAAGATAAAATCAATTTCGTTTTTTATTTTTCCACATGGTGAAATCCACGTCCATTTCTTGTTCAAACTTTTTTTGTAAAAACTGTTCATTATTTTTAGGTTATTCTGGAGTGCAAAGTTCATTAGTCTGTTTCCATTATCGTTTCTTTTTCCGCTGCTGTACTGGCCTAAAGCGTTTTCTTCCCCACTGTTCCTCGGTCCTATTTGACTATTAAAGTCGCCCATAATTATAATGTTTTTATATGTTGTAGTAAGCATTGTTCTCATATCATCATAAAATTTATCTTTTATTTCTGGCTTCGCTTGATCAGTTGGGGCATATATTTGAGCTATTGACCACGGAGTCTTGTACGAGGGCAACTTTATGTTGAGTACTGCCACCCGTTCTGATAAACCAATGAATTCTATTATGTTTTCACGATACTGATTTTTCACCATAAAACCTACGCCGTGTAGGCCCGGCGTTTCTCCTTTATGGAACATGATATAGTTTCCATAGTCTGTGATTTCTTCCCCCATTCTTCTAACTTCAGATAGTCCTACTATGTCCCATTTTATGTTGTCCAGAGCAGTTTCTAATTCAAGTCGTGCCTCGTGAGTCCTGAGAGTGCGGGTGTTTAAAGTTGCTATGTATAATTTCCTTGATCTTAGAGGGTTTTGGTCTACTTCCCCACGGGGACCAGCCGGCTTGGGGAGTTGATTGTTGTTAGTACTTCTAATTCTCTGTTTCCTGTGACTTCCTGTCGTGTTTGATGTAGTTGTCGTCATTTTTGTTGTTTCAGTGCTGTTTGAGATAGCTTGAATTGTTAGTTTTTTGACTGTTGTCCACCATTTTTTCTGTCTGCACATGAATACATTTTTGAGATTTTTGTAGGTTGTATTTCTCTATGTGACTCCTCACTTCTTTTATATCCCTCTGGTGGTGTGACTGGTGGTGACGAGGGTACTCGTTTCCTTTTTTCCTTATTTTCTTCTTTCGAATCCTTTACTATCAGCAATCCGTTTTTAATAACAGCATATTTGCCTGCCAGTCGCGCTTCTTTTAGTTTTGGGAGTAGAGCTCTATTGGCTTCGATAATGTCTTTTGGAAGGTCCTCAGTGGCATAGACATTATTTGAAAACAGTTTGTTGTTTTTTAATATTTGATTTTTTCTCCATGCTAAGGTTATGGTAATCAGGATAGGCCTAATTTTGTTGTTAATTTTCTTTCCTAGCCTGTAGGCGTTGCTAATTTCCCATTTATCCCACTCATTTGTACCTGCTTTCTGGCTTATTTCATTTAGGTAGGTCAATACAGACTCTATAGGCTGTTCTTGGTTATTTTCGTCTTCTGGAATTCCGTGTATGAGAAGGTTGTTACGCCTTGTAGCTTTTTCCAGTTGTGTAATTCTTGTTTTCAGTTGATCCACTTCTTTTCTTAATTTAATGTTCTCATTCAATAAAGGTTTCATTTTCTCATCAAGAATTTTGTTCAGATTCATATTTATAGTTTCAGTTTGAGTTTTCATTTCCTCCTTCATTTTACTGAGCATTATTTGCATCTGTTTGTCCATTGCGGATGTTATTTAAATATTTGCTTCTCTTCAGTTCAAAACTGCAAACTTTGTTTTTCAATTGGCTGTATGGTTTTATTTCCTTTGCCGGTGACCATGAAAAAGTAAATATAATCTTTGGTCGGAAATTGCTTATAACTATCACTCACTGTCACTGTCAGTGTTGAAGTTTGACACCTATAGCTATTATTATGTATAGTTTTTTAGCCACAGTTTTTCACTTTTTCCACTTATTTCCCTGCAGATCTTGACGTGTTTCATAACACTACAGTGTAATTTTTTGTTATTCTTTTCGAATCACTAGAATTTACGACGTATCTTTTGGTATAAGCTGACAATTTATATCAAAATAACAGGTCGTAACGTAATCGCACTTCACTTGACAAACACCGAACCGGAAGTCTTAACGGAAGAATTATTTAGCCCCAATTAAGCAATGATGCTTAATTGGGGCTAAATAATTGGTGTTAGTTAATCCATAATATCTTAATCAAACTCCAATGTCTGTAGATTGATAATATTGTAAGTCTTAATCAATACTAACAATCTTTAATTGACGTGATTAGTGTTCCTGTAGCTTCAGTAATAATAAGACAAGACAAGGCCCTGTTGGTTTTTCACTCTTTATAGTTTTGAATATAAGTAACTTAATAATGCCAACATATTTGTTAATTTTATTATACCGTCGTAAATTAAGTGTAATTTATTGTTAAGCAATAAATTTGTAAGTCAGTATATTTTTTATTTCTTCCTTTCTTTCTAGTCTCGGTCTTTCTTTTTCATTCATCTTCTATGTATTGAAATCATTTTATATTTTGGTTATTGTGCTTTCTTTCTTTATTAAATATTCAATATTAGACGTCAGCGCCAATATCATCGTTAATTAAATTTCCTTTAAAAAGCTGCGATACAAAAATATTGCGAAGTAGGTACTGCATTATGTAATGCACGAACCCCCCGCTGAGTGTCGTTGACTTCGATATCTATTTAAAAATAACCCAACGCTTGGTCAACTACAGAGTTTATTTAAACCTGGTGATACGGATTGTGATTTAGATGTAATAAGATTTGCATACGACTACCTAGGAGTCTTATGTAAGTTCAAGGGACAAGTAAAGTTGTCTCTTGAATACTTAATTACTGTGAGATAATACATGTTTGTCTTGTAGTAATAAGTTTTAAAACAATTAAAATATTTGAAATATGCATCTAGAATTCAATTGATTTACAGATGATGTAAAAATGTCGCGTTAATAAACCGGCAGAAATAAACCGTTATTTTTCTATTGTACCTTATTTATTCTTTCTGAATAACTTTATACTTTACTTCCTAATTATATTATTATTATTTTATAGTTATAATGACTAACACATCATTCTTACTGATTAGGATGGCCTGTATCCTAAATCGAAAGCTTAATAAGCTTTTTATAAGTTATGTGAACATGATTCAGCGCTGACTTATTGCTCAATTAATGTCAAAATATTTTTTACCAAAATACTTATGGCTTACAGACCCAGACGTTATTCACTGTCTCCGACATTTTATTGACCTTATTCTGAACTGACTGACGAAATATGTTTGGGAGTTTATCTTGAATCGTCTGCGACAACCGTTGGCTTCATTTTCACATGTGAAATAATTAGAAAATTTGTTTGCTATTTTTATAGTACTTATAAAAATTTCAAAACAAAGTATTAGTTGGATTGTTGTTCAATTCAATTAATATGGAGGCTGCTTCAAGGTTACGAATAAATGAGTGAAAGATAAGAAAGATCTAAGAAGATGTAGACTTGGCGTGGGCAGGCCTCCAACAAGGTGGACCGGCGCATCTGGTGAAGGTGGCAGGTGCAGCGCAGAAACGATTGTCGTGGAATTTTTAGGGAAGGCCTTTGTTTGAGGAGCATGTGGACATCTTGAAGATGTAGACTTGGCGTGGGCAGGCCTCCAACAAGGTGAACCGATCTGTACCCCTAATGAAGTTTCAATGATCGGAAACGATCGTCGTGTCAATCTCTTAAATCCATATGTAAAAAGTGGTTTCCAATAATTCACAACAGACGCGATGCTATTGTTTTCATACAGTTTGACAGTTATCACGACGACATACGTTTTCGTTTCAATTCGATGGAAACTTGCACTTGGGCCCTGGTGAAGATGGCAGGTAGCCTGCTTAGATGGCTGAATTTGTGCAGCGCAGTACCGATTGTCGTGGAAATTTTTAGGGGAGGACTTTGTTTGAGAAGCAGTGGACATCTTTCTGCTGAAAATGATGAATGTGACTATCTATTTATAAGACCAAATACACTTCTGATCGAAATTTTACCTTTACTTGCATTTCATTTTATTTGAATAAGATTCTCTAATTCTTTATCGTTTCTGTTACAAGGCATACATAATCCCCTAGCGTTTGAAATATTTTTATTGAACTGTTACATTTTTATTTTATTTATTTAAAACAATTAGACACAGTCAAACCCATAGAAAAACACTGAAACATGCGTTAAAGTGTAGTTTCCGGACTGCAGTGTACCGCAGTCCGAAAACATGTCTCACTTGCTAGACTGGTGTTATAAAATTTTACATTTTAACCGGAATCTATACAAGAACCATGAGTGTTAATAATTATAGTGAGTTTTTTATAACTATTACAATGTGAATAGTCATATTGTATTAGCTATAGAGCTATGACAAATTACTTAAGGAGCATACAGACATGTTTTTAAAAGGTGTTTGGATTTGAGACGAAAATATCAAAGTTTTCATTATTCTGGATAAATCGTTGTAAAGGCGGCATATACGCACTAAGTGGTTGAAGAAAAAGAGTTATTACGATAGCCGCTATTATGTTCTCTTAAGGCGGTCGCAAAGGTCAACATATAGCTTGCTATATTGTTGAATGGTCTCTCAGTAATTCTGTGGTTGTGAATATCTGATCTTCGGGATCGACTAATGTGATATCGATTATCAGAAGTCAATGCCCCTTTAGGACGGTACATTACTTGTTTCGCACCTGCTTCTTATTTCAAAATTTACTAGAACAGATACACAGAAAACCATATCCGAAATTCTATATGGTGAAATGATGGGAGTCAATCTTTTTCCTTACCTTACACAAGGCAATACTATGTCTGACGAAAGTTATAGAAATCTTGCTGCCCCAAGCGGTTTCTATCAGTTAGCATTAAATTTCCAAAAAGCATACGGAAATTTCAATATTATTGATATGAGTACAGTCTAATGTGCACTTATGAATGATTCATGAGCGTGCCTCAATCGTAAAGCAACCTTATAGGAATATCAGCAGTCATGTCTGCGTAGGTAGTAGGCGTAACCTACCCAGACGTTCTGCAATTTAGTTTTTGAATACAGAAAATAGTACTGTCATATCTGATTCGGCTACTTACGTAGGTAGAAAACTAAAACGATTGAAGTGGTATAACCGGAGACTAAGCTCAGCTGACTATGTTAGAATTATGACAGTTCTCAATATTATGTGTTTAAAATAAGGATAAAAAATTCAAATAAAAATTTTGTAGCATTTTTTAATACAAACCACGGAAATTCACCAAACACCATCTGATGTGAAGCAGTAAGATGACTCCATATGCGAAGACAGCTAGTGCAGTTTAGACACTGCTCTAGCTAGCCGCATCCACCTTGTCGGCCTAAAAGGTGCGAAAAAGGAATTCCTAAGGATTGGACACATCAAGTAGAGAAATATAAATCTTGAAAAACAGGTTGATATATCTCTTTTGTTATTAATCAAATTCATTTCATTGCATATAACACAACAGCAAACTGCTTCCAGGCAACCTTGCAGGAAAGGAAATGTAGTTGAAAAATACTAACAAATTGGGTGCAAGAATTATGGGAATATGTATAGGTACTATTTTATCATAATGTACATGAAATAAGAGAGGGTATAGTAGCAGCTAATAAGTACCAGAATGCGCCCATCTACACTCATTTTCAGAACGTTTAAGACCACTTATTTAAGTTCCAAAGCTTATTTATTCTCTCGCACTACATTGTTCGTCGAAAGCAGCCCACAAGGTGCTAACACGCAAAATATTGCCTGTCCTTATTGAGCCTCGACTCATTGTTTTTTATGGTCGTAGTTCAGAACGGGAGAAAGCAGCCGCTTGCCAACTTGCCATGTAATTGATTTCTTGTATACGTTCCAACATTAAAGTGTTTGCGTACCGCAGCCGGTATAATGACTTGTTATTTACTACGTCGTGTGCCTTAGGCTTCATCAAATTGATACTGTTTTGATGTTAGGGGATCTAATTTTATGTTGAGGTTAGGAGAAATTTTGCACACGTCTTTGAAAGTGATATTTTGTAGGACTAGTTTTGTTTTTTTATCAAAAAAACTATGCAAAATGAGCAGCCACGTTATCTTCAAATGTTAGTGCGTAAGATAATATTAGGTTGGGGAAAAAGTATTTTCGCATTATAGTATGTATGAAGTTGTATTAAAATCTCTTTGGCTGTACTGTTTGTATCTGGCTGGTTTTGGTATCATAAAAAGTTTAGATTTTAAAAAAGATAATTCCAAATTCAAATTAGGAAAATGTGCGTTTTTCATTTGTTTTTCGTACTGTCAAGATGAGTGAATCTAATGAAGAAATTCGATACATTTCAAAATTTTACTACAAAAAAGGTAAAAATGCAACGCAAGCCGCGAAAAACATTTGCGATGTTTATGGACCTAGTGCAGTGTCTGTGAGAGTAGCACAAATTTGGTTTAAGCGTTTTCAATCCGGAAATTTTGATGTCAAAGATGCACGTCGCTCTGGTCGCCCTATTACGGATA
This sequence comes from Nymphula nitidulata, assembly GCA_947347705.1. NCBI lineage: Eukaryota > Metazoa > Arthropoda > Insecta > Lepidoptera > Crambidae > Nymphula > Nymphula nitidulata. The sequence continues at coordinate 8,678,734 of OX374639.1, forward strand.
AAATTGATGCCATTTTTGAAAAACTGGAGCAAGATCGGCATATCAGTAGTTACGACGTAGCTGAAGAACTGGGAATTGACCACAAAACAGTTTTGGCGCATTAAAAAAAATGGGTACACAAAAAAGCTCACTTAAATAAACCTAATGAACCGTGTACTCATTTGTGATTCTTTATTAAGACGTAATGAAACCGAACCATTTTCGACGAAGCTGGTGATGAAAAGTGGATCACGTACGACAAGAACGTGCGAAAAAGGTCGTAGTCAAAGGCCGCTCAGGCTTCACAGACTGTGGCGAAACCCGGGTTAACTCGCAACAAGGTGATTCTGTGTGTGTGGTGGGATTGGAAGGGCATTATTCATTATGAGCTGTTACCACCAGGCAGGACCATCGATTCTGAACTCTACTGCGAACAACTGATGAGATTAAAGCAAGAAGTTGAGAGAAAGCGGCCGGAATTAATCAACAGAAGGGGTGTGGTTATTCATCATGATAACGCTAGACCTCACACATCTTTAGCCACTCAGCAAAAATTAAGAGAGTTTGGCTGGGAGGTGTTAATGCATCCGCCGTATAGTCCTGACCTTGCACCTTCAGTTTTCCACCTGTTTCGCTCTCTTCAGAATTCCCTAGGCAGTGTCAGGTTAACATCACGAGAGGACTGCCAAAACCACTTGTCGCGGTATTTTGATCAGAAGCCCCAAAATTTCTATAGCAATGGGATCATGTCCCTACCTACAAGATGGCAAAAAGTTATCGAACAAAATGGTACCTACATACTTTAGTTAAATGTAAATAAACTATATTAAAAAATGTTTTGAATTTTCTTAAAAAATGCGAAGAAACTTTTTACCCAACCTATTATAAACACTATGTTCAAAACTATAATACAAACTCAAAGACCATAGAAAGATTGAAGTCTTTGATTGTCACTTCGATTATGTTACAAGCTAAAGATTAATAATACTTAATAATTAACTACACATACAAGTAGGTACACAAACCGTACACCTTTTGAAACATTTATAAATTGTGTAGAGATTCATCTATGTTCTGAAAAAAAACGCAAGTAGCTGGTGATATCTTTAAAATAAGTCCTGTATTGTAACTGTATTCTTCCGATTGATGAAGTAGGTAGATATTGGGTTCTAAAATCAGAAAACCTGAAATGACCAAGTCATAAAGGCTTCTCGGCCCTCGCCTAATGAGGCTGTAGCCATTGTGATATGTGCCCATTTGCATGACAACGGCCACACGACCACGTTCTGGTTCATTCAGTCGGCGCGTGTCTGAATGTTGTTGAAATTGAAATTCGGCCTTCGTTCTTCCAAACAACAAGCCATTTTATGCTGACAGAATCCTATACACGACTGTGCCTCAAGTGTGAGTTTTACCATAGGTTTTACTTTAAACGCTTTGACCTTGTTAATCGTACGGACTCCATATTATAAAAAATAATGTTTCTAATACTTAGCAAGGAGCAAACGTCATAAATACATCAACGAAACGGTATGACGGTCGGTCTGGCCAGTACTCCTGTCTGGTTTAGTACCAGAAACTCGAATCCCAGTATGCGTAGATGTTTGTATGATGACTTAGACAGTTCTACGACGAAAGATTTGTCGGAACTTCAAATAGTTGAGAATCCTTCTTGTGGTGCGAGGTGCTCGTTGTTCCAATAAAACAACTTGGACACTCTTACTGGAGCAATATAAGAATATAGGGAACAATATAGCAGTAATAACAATTTAATAATAGCAATAGCAAATCATTTATGTAATAAAGAAAGATAATGTCATCCTATATTATAAAGTGCTGTGTGCTACTACATAGTAGTCTACCTGGAACACAGATTAAATATGCTAAAGTTTTGCGCTCTGAATCGCGAGGCAATTCACCACACATTCTTTATAGACAGCCAGAAAAATTTAAAAGCTTCACACACCTAACACAAACAGAACATTCCACCCTATATTTACCTACATTTGATCGATTATACATTAGCTCCCCATTTCTGAAACCTGGCGTGGTGAATGATGTTCTAGTGTTCGGGCAGGGGAAATGAAATAATTGTATAACCTTTTTTTTATACCTTGATGTAAAAAGGCGAATACTTGTTATTGAACAATTATATGGCCGGCATTTATATAGCCGGCCTTCTGATATAGTGGTCATTACCCAGGTTACTAAATCACAGGTCCCGGGTTGGAATCCCGGTAGGCGCAGATGATTGCATGACGAGTACGAACATTTATTGTGCACGACGAGTTCCCCGTCCCAGCATCAGGACGAGAATTCCGTCTTGTTTAGATATTTTTCTAAGGATCTTGCATAGTAAACTGTACACACACAGAACTGTACATATACAGAACTAAGAGTAATAATTAAATTTGCTTATCCATGGTGTTGAGGTCCAAACTCCTCGTCTGTTTCCTCCATGTGCATAGCTTTGGAACGTAAATAAGCAGGTGATTATGGTGATAATGTGAGCATTCTTGACAAATGCTAAATAACCTACATCTATCATTCTACAAATGGTAAGGAAGAACATTCTCGTTCAATGAATTATTAAAGCCATATCACTTATTGTCCAGGTCAATCAGATTTAATGACTGGCCCTGTCGTGACTCGTGATATCACTATATGTATGACAAAACTGCAGTCACTTCTGTAGGGTCACGACCTGGTTATTGGTTTGCTGAATATTTATTACTCCTGACATTCATACGATGACATGCGTAGCTGCACAGACCATGACTAATTTATATGTTAAGTAGCAGAAAAGCTTTGTGTACCGCTGCAACATGACAAGAACTAAAACAATACTGTTCATAGCATCTACCGGTTACATGAATAGCATTTGCATTTAATATATCGTTACGCCTCTTCCAAGCCTGATTGTAAAGCTCTGTAATGCTTCATTTTTTGTTCTCGTGGTGACGAACTATTTTCAAGTTGTCGTGGTGACGACACGTATGCTAATTATTATCATTGTTGAAGAACGAGAGCTTGAATTATCAGTAACATCATAAAGAGCCTATTTTATAATTCTTATTCCTAGATGAATTCATTCTATATATCTAGAAATCAAAATTAGAATTTCGGTTTCTTAATCAAAACCTATTTATAGGATAGGGTAGCTTGTATCTTTTATCATCTAATTAACCAATGTTATATATTCCTGTAATAGGGGCAAATATTCAGAATATGTAGCATAGAATAAAATGAAATATTTTTCTTTGGAATGTATCAATATGTATAATTTGATGGATTAAACAAGTCTTTCTGCATACTAAAACCATAACAACAACTGCGAACAAAGTAAAAATCTACTTAATGTAGTCGATGACCTTACATATTAAAATAATCTTCTATTTTCCGGCCGAACCCTAAAGCCTAGTTCCTGTTATAATAGTAGACATGGATATTCTCAACTTGTCGAAAACATAATATAACATAATAGTTATCTATTCTGCCCAAGTTGGTAAATGCTTTGCAATTAATAACGTGAAGTTGATTGGTTTCTATAACATTCCGGAATTCGATGGAACACTAGTGGTTGACGATTCCAACAGGAATCGGAAGAATATGGAATCTTCAAAGTTCGACAGGCTGTTCGGATTTCGCGCATTTCTTTCATCTCGTGTCGTTCGTCAATCTTGTCTCCTTTGACCTTTGGTTATCTATCGCGGGCACGAATTTGCATGAGACCAGTCATCGGGTAGACGTCACGCTTTCGTAGTTTGCGCGTGACCGGCGAACGTGCCCAATAACCTCCTTTAATAGTGGTACAAACCTTTTTGATGTTATTAAAATGCGCTATAATTTTACAGTATCTTGTCTATTCAAGTTTCGTTTTACTTAATTTATTCCAAAAGTTAATGTAATTTCTTCCCGTCCTAGACATTTTCTATAGCAGGCGCATAGTGTTATTTAAATGTATATATTACTTTGGGCACTGATACGGAAGGTTTATCCTTGAGAGTATGAGACCGCAAGAAATTCAGTTCTCATTAATAGATGCTCAGTTGGATTAGGAATATGAGTCAAAATACCTGACACAAACATTAATAATGAAAATACCTCAATATCCCCAATCAAGACTGTTGCATATATTTCAAACCTGTTTTAATCTATAAATAGAACAAACCGCTCCAGTAACATGTCCTCTAAAACCTAAACATATCTACTGAAGATATTAAAAGACAATCCTACTTCCAGATCAAAACTATTTAAATTCATTGCTGTTGTAACATTCCGTGCTTATAAATTGTATGAACAATTTTTGAGCATTTATTCTGGCTTTGCATTCACTTATTCCCAGTTTGCGTGTAGAGCGGAAAGCATTTTGAACATATCCATGAGCCAAGCAAATGAATTTATAAGTAGCGGTAAAGCACAGCTATGCAAATATTGCTATCCATACGTCGAGGCAACTGTGAACTTAATTAAATCCATTTGCATCTTATTTGGGAATAATTTCACATGTGACTCTGAACTTTAAACACACAGTCTACCAAAGTTGGACTCCCGTGAATACTTTTAAATTGCTCTAAAATATATCATTATTTTTATTAATTTATAGACAGAAATAGCAAATCTAGTGTGTCTATCACATTGTTTGACTCTTTTTGTAACAGTCAGTAGTGATCACTATATTGTTTGTAGCATATTTATGAACTACTGAGCTGGTTTAATTTGCCAATGGGCAATTTGTAATAGAACTTACAGAATTGCCAGATACTACAATCTTCGGCTGCTTCCCTAAAGCTGATACGACTCATATTGGTAGGAAATCTATGCTGTTTCACCTAGTAAACGTTAAATTACTGGTCTCATTCGCACGCCTAACTACTTTGATTGTGAATGATTATTAACTATACTTTAGCCAAAATCAATAAAGAATGTAAACAAACCACTGCCATTTTGGTATGAGCGACAAAGGCAACGTAACGAGTGAAATGGATAAACCTATACAAAATGGCAGTGGGTTTGTTTATGTACATTCGGTATCGAATTTGGCTCGAGTACAGGTAATATATAACAAGACTCGAATAAAATACCGTCTGTTTTTTTACAATAAAGTCGGTTTTAACTTCACCGTACAAAGCTCCTGTGTTCTAATTTAACTAAAAGGTGAGCATTTCCGCTTCTGCAATGGCCTTCGTGGCATTTCCTCTCAGTTTATTGTCTGTCGCAGTCGCAGCAAAGGGCATTTCGCGCGTTCGACCACAGTAATTAGTTAATTACGCTGCTTTTTTTAAGTTAATGTATGGAATTGTAGTAATTGTATTTAATTCTTTTATGGTATGAGCATTGCCTGCTCAGCTACGGAGCTCGACAAATACTTGTATTTTAAATAAAATTATTGTACAGGCTTTTTTATACCTCAAAGTTAGCAAACAAGCGTATTTGCCTGCCTGCCTTAGCAGCTACCACAGACTAGTTAATTCAGGATAATTCTCTCCAAACTTTGTACAAAAAGTCAAATTTCATTAAATAAGTAAACAGTATCAAATCTTAGTCAATACAGTATTTTTTTTATTTTTTATTCTTTTACAGTTTCCTGTTGTAATACGTTTCATAATTTCAACATTACTACCTGCCTGAGATCTTTATGGGTAAGGGTCTATCTATTATTTACTGGTAGTATATGATGAAGCTCTATAATAATTGGAGCACATACTACTTGTTTGATTTGGTCTATTATCTTTTTTAAAACAGATATCTTAAATTAGCTTTGATAAGGTAGGTGCCTGCCTAGAAGGCGTCGTACGTAGTATGTGCGCGCGTGTGTGTTTGTGTGTGTGTGTTTGTGTGTGTGTGTTTGTGTGTGTGTGTTTGTGTGTTTGTGTGTGTGTGGTATAACTGTAGTGTCTCGTACAATACCCGATAGTAGGTACGCATTTTTTAGGGTTGTCACGAGTTGGTGTAACAATGTTTTTATTAATTTAATCGGAAAATAAAAGTGATTTGAAAGGTGTCAAACTTTCAGAGGTAAGTCTTGAGTAGTACACAACTACCTCCTTAAATTTTATTTCTGAGTTTTGCAACATTGTACAACTGTATATTTCTTCTCATATTACGAATTGAACATTTCTAATTTAGATATTATGTCATAGAGCTCGTAAGGGTTATTCGCTTGAATCAAATCTAGAAAGCTGAGATAATCAGACAGTGCTAGAGCGATTTAACGAGCTGGATAGCGGTATAATCGAGTGAACTGAATCGATTGCCTCACTCGATGTTATCAGCCATTATCTCGATGCCGCCTCCAAAGTGTTAGTCTACATTGTTAAATTGATCAGTTCTTCAGTGTCTATTGTCTATTGGAAATGGTTATGGAATCAAATTGTTGGCAACCATACCTACAATTTTATCCATCATTACGAATACTGTAACTGCGATGGAACTCTGTCCGTCTGTTACGTTTTCTATCCTAAACCGCTAATCAGATTTAGTAGAAATTCGGCAAGCAGATTGATTACATCCCGAGATAGGACATGAGCCACCTTTTGGCGCGATAACCGACATCCATGCGGGCGGAGTTGCGATGGTCTTTAGTTACGATTTAATGGAAATTATTAGAGAATTATATTATAGAAACGTCCTGTCTCGGCCGAAACAACTTTTGACTGACTGAGGGAGACATAAAAAGACACAATAGTGATTGCAAGGAGTGTAACATAAGCGAAAAGACACTAATAATTTTATTTAAAATAACTACTTAAGTACACTGTATAAGGACTACAAGAAAGTGCTTCGACATGATCATGAATATCTACTTTTTAAAGTAATTTTCTATTGGAAACCTTATATCGATTACTGTCTTACGGTCTTTCTGAGAATAAAATGTATCAAGGCAAAATCTTTAAATCGTGGATCTGGTTCGAAACATGTCATTTTCGATGCCTTAAAGATCCGTATTAAACTGTATCTATGTTACTTTTCAATACGAACTATCGAATGCAAATATGAAGCAGAAATACCATGTTTAAATATGACAAACCGATTTCTAGGCCAAACCATTATTGGTTTATATATCCCTAACAGTTGGTAGTCGTTTGTGATTTGAGGCTCGACAAGGGTATCCGATGTCTTAAAGTCCCGATCCGCATCTAGTTTAACCCCACGCGATATTTATCGAAGTTTGACATCGAACCCTGAAGGTGACTTTGAACCCGACATTATTGGGAACACTTTAACAGGTAATTTTGTGTCAGGAATCCTACAAAAAGTATATATAGAAGGTTGTTTATGGTAGTATCTCCAAATAGGTCGGAACACGGCTACAAAGTTATGGAACGGTTTTTAGTTTTATAATATGCAGTTACCATGTTTTCTATGCACTTAGCAATTAAATATCACTGAAATAAATCAATTACTTTCACTTCAAGTGTACCGTAATAATACATCTTATTACAATCCTGTGGTACGCATGTGCCGTCTATACAATGATCTGATTCGAGTACATCATGATATTGATGTCGTAAATCCAAGTCAGAATACCTTTAGGAGGTGTATTCATAATATTCTAAAATAATATTATTAATAACTACTTAGTACAATATTAGTTAGCTGACATATATTATGTGTTTGTTTTGTGTATGTATGTATATAGGTGTGTGTGTATATATATATATATATATATATATATATATATGTATATGTATATGTATATATATATATATATATGTATATGTATATGTATATATATATATATATATATATATATATATATATATATATATGTATGTATATGTATATGTATATATATGGGTATATGTGTGTATTTTATGTAAAAAAAAACATAGATTAGATTCCTTTAGATTGTTCTTGATAGGGTCAAAATAAAAATAAAAATACACAATTGTAATACATTTTTACTTTTATAGTCATAGAAAAATCTGTATAAGTTTAGGATGCATGTTTTTGGAGTACAGTTCAGAACTTGTATTTTTGTAATATCTCAGTGTGCTTTTATAACTGTAATCTGTTATGTGTCAGTGTTATGTGTTATAAAATAAAAAAAATAAAAAAAAAGTTACTTATCTTGTCGAATACTCACATCCTTTTCGTGTTTTATTATTAATGAATGAAACATTAAGTTACATGTTGGATTTGTTGCACTGCATTTGTGCGAAATGGAATTTTTCAATAACTTAAACCTTTTGTCATGTTTTGTTTTGATTTTTTTTTGTCGTTAAGTTGAGCATTGTTCTGAGAGTTGAGCAGTACATACTTATTAAAACTATTAGATATTTTGGTTTAATGTTCCTTCAGTAGCCTATGTGGTATATTATTTTCCTCTATGTTCAGTAGTTTCAAACTGGAGAGACGGAGGAAAATTCACAATAAAACTTGTCCGTTTTAAACCGAGTATTTTCAAAGGAACTCTTTACCTTATTTCTGCATTTATAAAAGTGCGGCGACAATGTAATTTGAGATAATGGCCGCCAACGAGACTTCGCCACAATTCTGAAGATATTTCATTAAGTAGGTACTCTGCAACTGGGAAAGGAAAAAGTTTAGTGCTAATGAACTAAGTAATATTTTGCGCCAGGAAACCGAAACGACGGACTATTCCGATCTGCCACAGTGCTTTGTGGGGGGACGAAACGGTATGAAAAAGTTGTCATTTCCTTGTGTTAGCGACGTGGAGACAGTGCGAACATTTTTCATTCTTTGGCGGTTTCATCTATCTTCCTAATATCACAAGTAAGGCGACAGGTCAAACTTTTTTATTACTGTTTATCCCTAAAAAGTATAATAGGCATTTCTCTTTTGGGGAAAACAGCTTTTTAGGCAAATCGCCTTCATTGGCATCTTGCGTTTAAGGTAACTCGGTTAATTTATATTAAACTGACATTTAATCTTTCGGGACTCATCTCTCTGGCTGACTGGTAGAGAATGCCATTATGTTTGCCAATTGTAGATACACTATTAAAATTTTACAAAACAGAATGAATACGGAGCATAAGAAATAATTTCAGCTTCCACAATATAACTACATCGTGAAAACGCCTTCGCAAAGAAACCTCGTGCAAAACAAATTGGACGTTATAAAATTGTCTAGAGGGGTTGCCAAGTTTCATATACAAGTCTACTAGTTCCTCCTATCAACTAAGTCTGTTGTATATAAAGTAGAGTATACGGTAGAGTACTCACTTTACCACTAAACTAACTAACCAATGTAGACACTATTAGTAGAGTGAAGTACTAACTAAAACTGGTAGAGTAACACCGTTTACTCCACCCGTGAAGAGCAGACTAGTGACGTAGTTGATTTAGGACAAATAAGATTAATAATATAGATCAGTAAAAAATCAGGTTTGCCCCCATATAGGCCAAACAAAATTGTACTAAATTGCCAGCCCCTAGATATTTTTATGATAAATATTTGTTATCTGTTTAAGGCTTCAAGAAACCTAATAACTTGTCGAACCTTTAATTGCTAATCATTACATTATCCAGTACCATCGATACAGAACCATCACCATCATCGGTACCCTCGATACAGTTTTATTTTTTATTTTATGTTGATTTTTCTTATTGAATATGTAGGTAATAACCTTGTTTTTAAGTCTTTGTAACCCGAATAAATAAATAATAATAATTAATATTATTATTAAAAAGTTTAAGTCGATTTATATCAACTAGGTGAATTAATGGAACTGGCTACCATCCAATAGACACGTTTTCACCCTAAAGGTCTTCGTAATGGATATAAAAGAATGTAGGTAGCAGAGGAAAATTATTGCGTGTGGAATGAAGGGCTGCTTTATACGAACATAACAATTTAGTAGCACGCAATGCACTTATTCCAAGCTGTTTGCATGGGCATTTAGGAAAGGGCTTAGGCTATAGGGCTATTTTCTGATCAAAATTGGTGCTGTCTGTCCGGCTAGAAAATATTTTTGCCTAACAGATGATTGACGTCACAAAACACTGCCTTAGGTTATTTCCTCAGTGAGATTAGAATTATATCGTAGCTAATTGTTTGCAGGACTCCGACTTGCCTTTTTATACAACTACCGCTTTCTACTAAATATAGGAATACCAAGTTAAATAAAATAAAGGTGTCATACCTTTATTTTATTATGTATGAACTACAATATTTAAAATATGAAAAAGGAAAAGAAAAGAAATTTTTAGGGTTACAACTCCCCATAACTTCCTTGTTACTTGTAAACTAAAACTGAATTTAGAAAAAGTAGTAGTTTGATTATAAAACTTACGATTTTATTTGATTATTTTATGTATAGTTTACAAGGCTTGTCGAAAATTGTAAAAAGAGAGATGTCTTGGGTCAAATAAATGGTTAGGCTTTGCACTTAAGTACGAGTAGGGTTAACTGGTTTGTAACTGACATGCTATGTGTCACGTAAGTACTTATTTGAAAGATAGAATTTGAAATGACATATTAAATATGATTGGAACTGTTGTGTGACATAGTAAATAAAGTATAGACTTGCTAATTATAGCTACAGTAAAATAATCATACAAAATTAAAAAATTTAAGTAACCCCCGGCGTCATTAATCGTGTATCTAACACCATCTCATTGAGACTATTCATAAGAGCCCAAACACGCTATATCTGCTGTAAGTTTCTGAAGAATCGCAGACTTTTTGATGGTATAGGATCAGCTCAAGTAAAGTATATCATGGGAATGTCACCGAAGTGCCAGTACATCAAATTCCAAATCAATCAGATGTGTAAATGTTAGTTAAACCCTATTATTATGTAGAAAATGAGCTGATAGTCATCAAACGCCTGAACTGATTTTCATAAATTATAGCAAGAACCATCGTAGGCACCTCAGCTTTCAAACAAAAAAAAACCGAATCAAAATCGGTCCATTCGTTTAGGCGCTACGATGCCACAGACAGACACACAGATACACAGACAGACACGTCAAACTTATAACACCCCTCTTTTTTCGTCGAGGGCTAAAAATTTACTTACTAATAGTACCTATAAGTATTTACCGAAATTTCTACAGAAAGAAATTGTTAATATTTTAATGTGTGTTTATCTTATTTAAAACTACTAGATACATTAAACTATGTGGCTTCCATCTAGTGAATTCCTGAATAAGTCCAACATGCCGACGAATTAAATCTGCTGCCATTCTTGGGCAGACACATTGGCTCGACGTCGGCGTTCGGCGTCGGTTCACTCAGGAAATGAATTTAAGAAGAGCTCCATTCTAGGATGCTTGCAGCAAATTTCGAAGATAGGCACTGACGAATTTCTCGACACAGGAAATATACTAGAAAGTGGAGTCCTGTGAAGATTATTAAGAACATAATAGAGTTTAGTGCAGTTATCTTGTTTGGAACTTCTTGTTTTGAATAGTAAATAACTTACATAAGTATTTATATTTATACTAGACACTGGCAAGCGAATAGATTAAAATTAGGTAGTTGTTATTGCGATGAAATAACTTGATATATAAATAGACGAAACGAGATGTTGCCTCCTCTGCCCTGTTATAATAAAACAGCTACCTTTCCCTTCTCAACGAAACAGAGCGGCTTTTAAAAACTTTTAAAACATTGTGTTGTTGGTTCCCTGCTTTTCAATGGATAGATATATCCATATATCGATCGACATATTTTGACATTTGAACTTGGCATAACGGTTTCCTACATACATACTTTGACATTATGCCTCAAGAAAACAGTTTTTGTGGAGATGATATTATTATGCCAAATTTTGCTTATCGACAGTTCAATGCTTGCGTTCATTGATTAAATCAACATTAAAGATTGCAGCTTCCGTATCATTTAGTAATACAAAACAAAAGTTCTCCATATTAAGCATTTTCTTTGTTTTCTCTCCTTCATTTCTTTATGATTTGAGAGGTGCTGTTTGCTGATGCGCTCCGAGTCTCTCCGAAATGAATTTGAGACGAGCTCATTCCGTAGTCTCAGTCCCGAGAGTGACATCGTCTCGGCTATATATGATTGACACACTGGCTCCCAACAATGGTTCATATATTGAGAAAAAGTCATCAAATTTATTAAAAAATTACAAAAGTTATTCATCTACTAATTTTGGTTTAATTCTCTCCTAGTCGTAGGGCTGGTGAAAGAGATTTCTTTTAGGAATGAACAGTTTCTTTGTATTCTGTTGTCCATGTTTATTTTCTTAGTTTTTGCTTTGTTTTATATGTACACAAATAAATTCAAATTTTATTAATAAATTATTAAATAATAAATGAGTAACAACAAAGCATCCTTATCAGCTGCTAGATAAGTAAATGATTGTTTATTTTAATTAATTACTCGCTCTTAATTTACTTGGTCTAATAATGTTCTAATACATATTCAGTAAGTATATTTTGTACGTTTTACACTAGCAATGATCATTAATTTACCAGTAGTTTTCCCTATAGGGCATACAATTGAACTTTCACGAGGCCAATGAATGGACGCAGAATTTTTGTACTAATTATTTACCGAAATTTTGTTCCTTCTTCGTTACAACTGATGCTCAGGCTCAGCAAACAAAGTTTTTGAATAGAGCAATCAGCAATGAACTCCACTTATTCGTGCACTCACTTATTCACGATAGATGCCCGAGCAAGATTAATTATTTCAAATGTAAACTATTTCAGGATTCAACAGAGCATGTCTGCGTGAAGTCTCGGCGGCAATTTCAGCAAATTGCTGCCATTGTTTCGATCTCACTCGATTGCAACTTGAAAAACTTGAATCTGCAGAACGGAGGTCTCGAATGAACTTTTTTATTGTTTACGGTCGTAATCAACAATTGTATCGTTAGATGTTCTGTATTATAACATCGGCTTATTAAAAACTTCCAATGACTTTATATTGAGAATCTAAAAAGTATTATATCCATTCATAAAGATACATAATTATATTACTAGCTTGTGCCCGCGCTCTGCTCGCGTGGATGTCTGGTATCGCTCCAAAAAGTATCCTATGTCCTTTCAGAGTCTCAAACTACTTATCTCCATACCAAATTTCATCTAAATTGGATTCGTGGTTAAGGCGTGAAGGCGTAACAAACAAACAATCAAACTCACTTTGCCACTTAAGTATAATATTAGTTAGGATGTCTAGTACTTAAAAGTACTTAGGATAAATAGCATAACTATTTCACCAACTTATTTAGCTTTTAAAAATCTTAAAAATTATTGTCTTAGTAAATATAGAGAAACCTCCTTTTACTAAATATTTTGTTATGAGCTTTTGCGAAGAGTTCAGAGAAGGGTGTAAGTAAATACCTTTACAAATGAACAAAACTTTGAACAAACCTGAATTTGGTACGATGTGCAAAGTTTCCCTTATAAATATAAGGGAAACTTTGCACATCGTATCCAAACGATTTGTACATTTATTATTCTGTTTATATAAAGTTTGGGATTTATTTCAGTCGATTAAAGCTTAATTGTAAATACCAACGAAGATGTTCACCCCAGTTATAAATTTTATTATTAGTCTCTATATTTAAAATTAAAAAGACACTGGAATACCCAGTGATTTTTTCCTTGTTATGCAGGTGTCTATAGGCAGCGGTAACTGCTTACCACCAGGTTGTTTGTCATCTAGTTGCATAAAAAAACTTGGTTAATTTTTTGTATTTTTTCAATACAAAAGCATCCCTAGTTAACCTAATAAGCTTGATATTGATCGATATTGACTTCCAACATAATTAATTCTGCGACTCAAATATCTAGTAATTTGGTAAGCTTACATTGAAAGAGAAGATATCTTCAAAAATGATTTTATTAACCAGTTTTTATTTAGTATAAAAATAATGCAAGATAATGTAGCAGGGCGTAGTTGCTCAGGAATAAAAATGTTTTGTATTGGCTCAATCTCCTTTTATTTCCTTATTCACAGTTTAATCTTATTTTTAATTACTAGCACAAATCTACTCACGACAAAGGATGACTTATCAGAGAGATCACAGACAACAGAACTGTCATAAACAAATAGAAAGGTTGCGTTCCTTTTCTCATAATATTTGACATTGCCTTATTAACTAACACTTTGAAATTGGGTTACCACTAGATAGCCGTTTTTTGTCCAATTTATAATGCTACTTGTAGACTGTCGTCATATCACAGTGTAGATTATTCTTGATCTACTTTAATGATGACAAATGATCTATAGTGCGTGACTCTCACGAATGCTGCTGCCGTGCTGCTACATAGCTGATAATATTTTTATACTGAATTCAAAATGTCTGAAATATTGAGACAATTTAAAGAAATATATATTTTTAAACAGCGCCACGCACAAAGAAGTTCAGCAACTCGTTTCTTTGCCGTACTTTCAAAACCTGGAATTCTTTACCAGCACCAGTGTTCCCACCTTCTTATAACTTGGGTTTCTTCAAAAGAGGTGATAGCAAATTGGAAGCGGCTAGAACAGTGTCATCATTAGCTGTCCTCGCATATGGACTCATCCGCTTCTGGTGAAGTGTTGTTTTTTATGCGTGCTTTGCACGGCAAATGACTCAACACCACCTAATGTTAAGCGGTAAGAAGTGTCCATACGCGAAGACAGCCTGTGCAGTTTAGACACTGCTCTAGCCGCCTCCACCTTGCCGGTCCAAAAGGTGCTATTTCACGCCTCTTGGAACCTGTTTTATAGGAAGGAGGGAACACTTGTGCTGGCAAAAAATTCCAAGTTCTGGAAGTACGACAAAGAAACGAGACACTAAATTTCTATGTGCGTGATGTTAAAGTAAGCTTCTTCTCAGAACAAGGCCTGCTAGCAGCTAGTGAACGGTTGGCATCAAGTATCTAAAGTATAGAAAAAATTCATGTACTGGCGCGGGGACCGAACCCGCAACTTGTCACAATCTCAGAATCCGGGTGACTGACTGCTCTAACTATCTGAGCTACCGAGGAGTTGGTTTGACCCAATGAATTTCTTATAGCATATCTGTATTGCGTTAGAAGCTAAAATTACTTATAAACTTATTATCTGTTCAATTGTTCTGTGACTTCTGTAGAGTAAGTTGAAAAATATGTTTTTTTTCTAGATTAGGTAGATACTTTTCTAATCTTTCAAACATACCTTTATGACGTTAAAAATAATATTAAGATATCTCTCAATTAAAATATAGGATGCTTATTGGCTTTTGATAATATATTTATTACAAAAAAATCACTGCATTTCAAAATGCATGTAGTTTATCTTTAAACAAGACAGTTCCTATCAAGAAGTATACAGTAAGCATTTATAACGACCGGCTGTTTGAGACGTTTGTAGGCGATCGATGCTATTGAATAGAATACCTGTCTGACGTAATTTCCTTTAGCCTACTCCCTTCTAATTGCGACAATTTGAATTACTGATTTCAACTAGAACAAAGGAATGAAGCTAGTCATAGAGATGACCTGTACTCGAATTATTACTATTATTTATGTAATTCCTTCTATTAAGTTTATCACTAACATTGGATGATCGATTAGAATTGGAAGTCGGGTACGTAACGGCAGCAAAAGAACCTTTACATATTAAATAATTACAAAATTAAAAATTTTAAGTAACCCCCGGCGTTATTAATCTTATATCTAACACCATCTCACTAAGACTATTTATAAGAGCCCAAACACGCTATATCTGCTGTAAGCTTCTGAAGAATTAAGCATTTCGCAAACTTTTTGATGGTATAATAGGATCAGCTCAAGGTTAGTATGTCATGGGAATGCCACCGAAGTGACAGTAATCCAAATTTGAAATCAATCGGGTCTGTAAAAGTCAGTAAAATCCTATTATTATGTAGAAAATGAGCTGATAGTCATCAAACGCCTGAACTGATCTTCATAAATTATAGCTATGAACTATGAACCATCGTAGTCACATCAGCTTTCACACAAAAAAAAAAAAAAAAATCGGTTCATTCGGTTAGGCGCTACGATGCCACAGACAGACACACAGATACACAGACAGACACGTCAAACTTTTAACACCCCTCTTTTTTCGTCGGAGGTTAAAAATGGCTAGACTAAAAAATTCTGACCTATTGTCGTCTACTATTGATATTTCAGTATGTCCAAAAATGCAGTTTTGGTGCAAAATGAATGAAAATATCTTTATTCAATTAGGCCCCCAAGAAGCACTTTCGAATCGTCAACAAAAAACCCTTAAGTCTATCACATAAAAATTATATTAACTAACTAACAATTTCATAATGTTTGTCTCTCTGTCTTATCTGGATCTACGTAAGCTAAGAATGTTATGTCAGTCTGTCTATCGGTCTGTCTGTCGGTCCGTCTGTCCGTCAGTCAGTCTGTCTGTCTGTCCGTCAGTCAGTCAGTCTGTCTGTCAGTCAGTCAGTCAGTCTGTCTGTCAGTCTGTCTGAATTTACACCGGTTCCAAAAGTTGAACTACCGAGAAGATTCCGGCAACAAACTCGTGTAGTCACTCTTTTCAATCATTAAGTTACAATGTTTAATTACACAGTAATAGTATTTAGCAGCGCAGTGTCGCACAGAGTATAAAAAAAAAGTATATTAAAGTACCAATAGGTACCTAATGATAAGAATATTTACTGTATTTAAAGGCTGCCCGACAATGCACCATCACAATATAGGTATTACAATACACAAAGGTCAACAATTAATATACAAAGACCTAATAAAGCTAAACATCTTTCATTAATTTTAAACACTTGTCTGAGCACGTCATTACAATAATAATTGTATTGTTTTATATATAATATCCTATAATGCCATATACCTCAAAAATGCCTCAAAAATTATACTATTGATGAATATGTAGGTAAATTATTACAAAATCAAGGAAGCTTAGAGATGACCATTTCCACTAGTGGCACCTGTTCACAAGTATGACGCATGTGCCAGCCATCGCTCCACTCAACCATATCATAGGGAACGGAGCGACCCGGCACACGACGCCACCACCGCAGAAACTTATAGAGAGCATGACATCCTCCAGCAACCACAAAATCAATGAAATGCTATTGGTGGAAATAACTATATGACATTATAAGTTACAACCAAGCATTTGCAGTTTAATAAAATAACCTTAAACTGTTTACGGACTGCGTTTTGCCATTATAGAACTACATGTTGACTGCAAGTGGGCTATGAGCTAGTGGCTGACGACCAATTTGGTCGTAGTTTAACTGTATAAAGACCGCAATCAATGCTGTAGGTAATACTTGTAATGCAGACCATGTGAATAGACCTCGCAATAAATAGAGTTTATCAAATTATATCCACAGGGCACAGACTAAACTACTTTTCCCCATAAAGTAATCGTCCATCGTTCTTTTTCCTATTGTTCGTTCGCGTTCGTTAGAGTTCGTTCAAAAAATACCTTTGGGCTGGCAAGGTGGAGGCGGCTAGAGCAGTGTCTAAACTGCACTAGCTGTTTTCGCATATGGACTCTCTTCTACTTCAGAAACATTTGCCGTGCTTTTAATAAATATAAAAAAATACTCTCTGTCTCTCTGTAAAATTAATCTCTAACTCCAGTCTCTTACAAAACTAGTGATTTTTACAATCAGTACCAAATTAATATCTAGCCCAAAGTAAGCATCGTTAGAAGCTTGTGTTATGGATACTAGATAATGGAGAAATAATGATAATAATATGTATATAAATATTACTAAATAAACATATAAACATCCATGACTCGTAAACAAATGACATTTGCTCCCACCGGGATTCGAACCCGGGACCCCTGACCGAGTAGCCTGTATAGCAAGAGCACGGACCACTCGGCCAGCCGGTCGTCATTATAAAATCGTACTGCAAAACAACTTCTAATACGAACTGGATCTTAGACCATAAAATAAATCCACTAAAAAGCTACGCTTGATATGCTACTAGCGATACTTATTCCAATTTGTAAAGCAAACGGCTTGAACATTGTAACAACTGTTCATAATGCTATTTTAAATTCATCGCTGAAAATAGTAGCTGCAAAAGGACAAGTGGTCATGGAAATTCCAATTAAAGCTGCAACGGCACTCTCGCGCAATAAAATGGCTTGGTTTTTGTGTTTGCTAACTGGCAGTCCGACTTTGATGGCCCTCCAGATACGACGGACACTGCGTACCTTGATTTTTAACCACCGATGAAAAAGGAGCCGTGTTATAAGTTTGACATGTCTGTCTGTGTATCTATGTGTATGCCTGTGGCATCGTAGCATCTAAACGAATGGACCGATTTTGATTGGTTTTTTTTTGTTTGAAAGCTGACGTGATTAGGATGGTTATTAGCTATAATTTATGAAGAGCAGTTCAGGCGTTTGATGACTATCAGCTCATTTTGTACATGATAAAAGGGTTGTATTATCTTACACATATCCGAATGATTTGAAATTTAGACTCCTTGAGCTGATCCTATAATAATATCATCAAAAAGTCTACGGAATGCTTAATTCTTCAGAAACTTACAGCAAATATAGCGTGTTTGGGCTCATAAGAATTGTCTCAATGAGCTGGTGTTAGATAGATGTTTAATCAGGCCGGGGGTTAATTAACATTTTCAATTTATTGAAGAAAACAGTTTGTATTTCATTCATAAAAAACGATTTGAATTCATGATAGATTTTTTTATCACTTATTTTATATTCGTTTAGATTTAGTACCTTATAATAGCATAAACAATATTTATGCTCTGCTAAATATTATCATTATGTAACTATAAACATTGTGACTTAATATTAGAAAAAAAAATCCTGCAGCAAACTCGTGTGAGTTTGTTGGCAGAATCTTCTTGGTGTCGGTAGTTCAACTTTTGGAACCGGTTGTAAATTCAGACACGACGGACAGACATTATGACGTTGTTAGGTAGTTATTTGTTAACATAAATTTATCGTGATAAGTAGATATAAGAAATATATAAGGGCGATAGATCAGACCCATCGAATTACAGGCCTATCGCTATAACCTCACTTCTCTCAAAGGTGATGGAGCGCGTTATAAATACGCAACTCCTCAGGTACCTAGAGGATCACGACCTTATCAGCGACCGTCAATACGGCTTTCGCCACAGTCGCTCGACGGATGATCTTCTAGTGTACCTCACGCACCGTTGGTCTCTTGCCATTGAGAGTCATAGTGAGGCATTGGCAGCTAGCTTAGATGTGGCGAAGGCGTTCGATCGGGTCTGGCACAGGGGTCTTCTTTCGAAGTTACCAACTTACGGGCTGCCTGAGGGGTTGTGCAAATGGGTCGCTAGCTTTTTGCCCAGCAGATGCATAAGAGCCGTCGTAGACGGCAGTTGCTCGGATAGCATGGACATTAATGCTGTCGTCCCGCAAGGCTCGGTGCTGTCTCCAACATTGTTCCTGCTGCATATCAATGATATGCTGTCTATTGACGGACTGCATTGTTATGCAGATGACAGTACTGGTGACGCTTACTATACGAGTCGTGCTAATACCCCTCGGTCTACAGTGGAGGAAAGTCGCGGTCGACTTGTGTCTGAAATCGAGAGGTCTCTAAATAGAGTCTCCGATCGGGGACGACTAAACTTAGTCCAATTCAACCCCACTAAGACACAAGTCTGCGCGTTCACCGCAAAAAAAACCCATTCGCTGTAGCTCCACAATTCCTCGACACACCGCTTTTCATCTCTACGAGTATCGAGATCCTTGGTGTTGATATCTCTAGTGACGTGCAGTTCCGCAGTCATTTGGAGGATAAAGTCAAGCTGGCATCCAAGAAGCTTGGTGTGCTCAATAGAGCGCGGCGGTATTTCACTTCGGGGCAAAGACTGTTACTGTATAAGTCTCAAGTTAGACCCCATATGGAGTACTGCTGCCATTTATGGGCGGGAGCACCGATATACCAGCTTGGACCATTTGACTCGCTCCAAAGACGCGCCATGAGAATTGTCGACGATCCTGAGCTCACAAGCGGTATTGAACCTTTAAGCCTAAGGAGAGATTTTGCCTCCTTGTGTGTATACTACCGTTTGTATAACGGGGTGTGTTCTGAGGAATTATTCGACATGATGCCCACGGCTTCTTTCTATCATCGCACCGCTCGCCACCGGTAGGGATTTCATCCTCACAAATTGGAACCAAAGTGGTCGCGTACTGTACGGTTTCAGAGAAACTTTCTCCCGAGTGCGCTCAGGTTGTGGAATGAGCTCCCTGCAGAGGTTTTCTCGAATGAGTACAGCATGGGGTTTTTCAAAAAAAGGCGTGAAAAGGTTTTTACAGGGTCGGCAACACGCAAGTAATACCCCTGGCGTTGCAAACGTCCATAGGCTACGGTAACCACTTACCATCAGGTGGGCCGTATGCTTGATTGCCACCTTAGTGGTATAAAAAAAATATACATAATATTTGACGATTCTTATGATCTTCAGCTTCTTTAGGGGTCTAATGAAATAAATATATTTTCATTTCATTTGTAAATTGGAAATAAATATATTTTCATTTCATTTCATATGATGTCACAAAACACATCTGAAGCATGAACGTATCACTAAAGATCCAATAGATAGATTTAAGTTTTTTTTTGCATAATGAGCAGTGATCGGAATTGGGTGAGTATATTTACCTACAGTTTGTAGAACAGAGATAAAAATCGGAGACTTCCTTAAAATATTTTTTTTGCCTCACCGAAAATTTACCGGAATTTTAACTACGTAAATTCAAACATCAAATTAATTAAATAGAAAGTTCTCTTGCGTAAGTACTTATTTTTCATTCTTCCTAATATTTTTTTCACTTGGCTCTTAATTTTCAATAACTTAAAAAAAAAAGGTTTTCATTCGACTATTTTTGATAGTTTTTTTGTATGTTTGTTACAAGGTAAATATTAATAATAAGACGTTTAAATTCACGTAATTAAAGATCCGGTAAATTTACCAGTAAAAAAATATTGCATGGAAGTCTCCAATTATTATCTCTGTTCTACAAACTGTTGGTAATTATACTCAGCCTATTCCGATCACTGATAATGAGTATAAATACGACTACCTATGTCATGTATTCATGACTGCATTTAAATCTCTCATCAAAGATTGAGTCTTATTCTTAATCTTCCGATCTTATCAATAAGAAGAACTTTGTCTTAACCCCCCAAGCATCAAGTTCCACGCACGATTGATTTTTCAATTGTCATAACCCTCCGGTGGAAAACACCACTTGGCGGATTAAAACAAATACAAGAATTTTTTCTCACCAACCTGCATTGGGCCAGCGTGGTGATCGAAACTCCTCGTGAGTTTCTCCTACGTAGGTCTGTGCCCAGTAGTGGGACGTATAGACTGGTGATGATGAAGGAATTTTCACATGGATAAAAACAAGAATATTTCTTAATAAACAGCTATTTTCCATTTAGTTGTGGGCATTGAATTTTCGAAGCATGGTAAGTATTGCTTGTATTATATTGTTTTATTGTTTGTTTATCATTTTTTTATTTATTGTTTGTTTATTATTTTCTAATTAGACGTTATGAATATGTAAACAATGCCAAATATCTTTTGCTAAAAATATAAAAGCGCTTTTACGCTGTAGAGCCGTTACATAAACTTTCGCGATACGGCACGTTTCACACTAAAAATATGAGTTTAATCCAGGATGTCGGTGGATGTTGTGGCGGCTGATATTCGTAGCGCACGCTGCCGTCGAAAATATTATATTTACTATAAAATTCTAAAATATGGAGAAAGGTTTTTACGTGTGAAGTAATCTCCGTACGTACGTTTGAATCAAAGTCACTGACATAGATTATAGGATTAGCAAGTTGAAGTTCGTGGGAAGGGCACATAGCACGCAGAACGGACGGCTGATGGGGTCCACTGGCCTCTACTAGATGACGACTCAGCCAGGGCCGCGGAGAGCCATTGGATTTCAGACTACGCTAAACCGATCCGTTTGGGACTCGATGGGGAGGCCTTGCAGTAGTGGACATCATAGGCTGATATAATGATGACGATAAGTGATGAGATGACGTTTGAATCTACTAACTGGTAGTGGTAGCCTAGTGGTGGCGTTTCGGCCGTAAAACAGCTCACTCATAGATTTTCGGATTCAACGTCACATGCCTAACAAAAATGGAAGTTATTACATCTTAGGCCTCATGATGACAATTTTTTGCCTGTTAATGCAGGTCTCTACAGGCGACGTACCCAGTTCCCACCAGGTGGGCCGTAAACTTTTTTGTCAGCTAGTTGTATGAAAAAAATCTCGCTGCACACGATATCCTAGCATGTAGGCTGAACTACTCATATATCAGTGCCTGTCCATGAGATCTCATCATCATCATTCCAGCCGAAAGCTGCCCACTGCTGGACAAAGGCCTCGTCTGAGCTCTGATAGCATTCCTAAATATATTAAACTTTATAATAATATGTTATCCATGTAAAGATGATGGTTTTTAGATTAACCAACTGATTTTTATAACGGCAGTGATCGCAGAACACTTTAGAGATTGATAACTTAGAAATTTAATAATAGGATACACCTTTCACCACAGAACGTCTAATTACAAAGAATTGACCACTGACTTATCTATGGAAAGGATGGCTAACCAAATAGATTGAAATTGTAAAATATGTTGCTCACAGTTTACGACGGTTGAATTTTCGATACTTTTAAGCATTTAATTCTTATCAAACTTTGGGTACACTTAAAAACATACTTTAACATGAGTATGTTTTTTATACGAAAAGACTGGCTAACAAAAAAGTACACCGATAGACGCTCGTAGCACCAATAGGCATTACTCTACTCACGTCTCGGCCCTAGAAAAGAAAATCTCTATAAGAATAATGTATTGTACATACACGTTACAATAATGTATTATTTCATATAATAGAAAATGTGCATTCTTTAGGTGAACGAATCTATAATTAGATATTATTATCTAACGGGAAAATTATGCTCATAATATTGCAAGAGGAAGAATATGTTCGGGAAACAAATTAGAATTGTATAACAGCGAGGAAAACGTTTACGGCTTCTATTATAAGATTTCTAAGTTGAAACCAGTGCTATAATGCTTTGCCCCAAGTGCGAGAAACTGCAGACTGTACTATTACTACCTACCACCGTGTTTGCGTTAGCTTGTTCAGATATAGAAAAATTTGAGTAAGCTCCTCTCTGAAAAGTATCTATCTACTGGTAAAACCTATGAAGTAAACCAGTTATTGTCAATAAATAGCAGTTTATTTCTTTGTTAGATGACAAACATGCTGACGGCCCACCTGGTGGTAAGTGGTAACTGCCGCCTATAAACACCTGCAATAACAAGGAAAAAATCACTTGGTATTGCAGGTGCGTTGTCATCCTGAGGCCTAAGGTGAAATGCCTTCCATGCCCAGTAATTTCACAGGCTACCTTTCTCTTCAATCCGAAACATAGCGAACTGTTTCACGTTTGAAATAAGAAAGGCAGTGCTACCTACCCAGACGACCCAACATACGGGCCTACCACCTAGTAATAGAATTATATTTGGGAAATTTACCAAGTAATTTGTTTGTGATACGCTCCCGATATTTCAGCACGGTTCCATGTGCCATGATCACGGGAGTATCGGGAATTCGATACAAACTAATTAAATTCTTTACTAGGTGGTAGGCCCGTCTGTAGGGTCGTATGGGGTGGCCTTTTAATTTCAATCGTAAAACAGTTCGCTGTATTTCGGATTGAAAGGAAAGGTGGCCAGTGTAATTACTGCGCATGGAAAGCATTTCATATTAGACCTCAGAATGAAAAACGCACCTACAATACCAAGTGATATTTTCCTTTTTAATGCAAGTATCTATAGGCGGCGGTTACCACTTACCACCAGATGTGCCGTCAGCTTGTTTGTCGTCTGGTTTGATAAAAAAAGAACATGGTAAATGAATATCCCGAATATAATTCTAATTCTGCTGTCAATTCTGGTGTCAAAGTACCTTTTGGGCCGGCAAGGTGGAGGCAGCTAGTGCATTGTACATTTCTGCACTAGCTGTCTTCGCATATGGACTCTCCTTACCGCTTCACATCAGGTGGTATTGGGTCAATTGCCTTGCTTTGTATTAAAAAAAAATCCATTGGTTTATTCAGACCTTTTGCTGCCATATTGCAGTTAGTAGAATCGCAGATTGTAAAGGTTCATGGGCTTGGATTCTTGTAGTCTAAAGTCGAATCTTTTTTCTTAATATCTTTTAAAATTTATACAATGTTAAAATTATACTTAAAGAACGTACAATTTCAATTATTTAGAACGCATTTGAATGTTATTTCGGGACACTGTTCCGTTACATAACAGTGCACCGATTTTTATGGCACCTTACAAAGGGCTCACAGTTTTGGAGACGCCTACTAATGAACTAATTAGTTAAAAAATATTCTGTGTATCGCTTTGGTACGTGCTCTGTGGATATATCGCGGGCTCTTGGCCTGATTGCAGGATTAGCAGTAGGTTCTCTAAACCTGCTACGACTAGGTGGCAGTCCCGTATGTAGGTTCGTCTTACTCCTTAGGATGACAGCGCACTCCCTCCTTCCTGTAAACATGGGTTACTTCCAAAGAGGCTTGAAAAAGCACCTAGAGACTGTTCTAACCATCTGAACTACCAAGGACTTGGTATTACTCTATGAATTTCTTATAATACATTTACATATTATATTTCTTTATTTAAATAAAATTAAGAATGTTCAATTACGAAAATGTTTTAAGTGACTCGATACATATACTCACCTAAGTATGTTTATGACTCACGTACTCGTATACTAATGGCCTTCTAAAACCCGTACAAACGAGCAACTTTTTAGCGATGTTCGTACTTACCTAAGCCTTATTAAGTAAATGCAGGAAAGTCGATGGTTTCAGTATCGTAACAGCACTACTGATTGTATCCCGAGGGACATTCGATACTGCAATATCTCTTCGAAGGAATTTTAACGAAAATTCTAGACGCCTCGGGGAACCAACAGAGGCTTTAATAATGTCAGCTCTCGTAATGAGCGTTTGTTTTGAGGTTGCAGTTTAATTATTTCGAAGAAAAGGCAAGGAAGGATATTTCTTTTCATTTTTAAGAAACGTGACCAGTAAGTAAACAGGCATTGACGCCACTTAGAACTACTCTAGGGGTTATTTTTACGTAAAATCAGGACGTAAAATTTTTTTAGTTTTATATTATTTTAATTACTAAGTAATTTTCCAAACATTTATAATAATGTTAAAATCAAAAATCAAGAATATTTGAAAGCACTGCCCCAACTTAACCGAATGGTAGGTATTTGTAAAAATACTCGTTTCGGATGTTGAAATAGAACGTTTCGATATTGTAGGGTGGACGTTAGCTCATAAACTCAATTTAGATAGACTAAAAGATTTTTTCCAGGGATATCCCAAGTCCTGGGTGGCTCAGTGGTTAGAGCAGTCGCCCGGATTGCGAAAGATCAGGTTCGATTCCCGCCCCAGGACGTAATTTTTTTCTAGTTTTATATTATTTTTATTACTAAGTAATTTGTCAAACATTTATAATAATGTTAAATTCAAAAATTAAGAATGGAGAGTGTTCTGAGGACCTTTCCTCTTCCTACTCAGGAGCACGCGTGTCGGTCTTCGGAGTCATCAATTTACTGTCTCCACCTCAACATCATGGACAAAGAAGTTTAGTTACTCGTTTCTTTGTCGGACTTCCAAAACTTGGAACTCTTAGGCAGCACGTTGTGTTTCCTCCTTCCTATGACATGGGTTCCTTCGAAAGAAGCGTGAAAAGGCACCTAATGAGCCGGTACGGTGGCGGCCCCTTCGGACCGATTCGTAGCTAGCTTTCGGAGTAGGGGGAGCAGAACCGGACCTCTTTTCTAAGAACCGGTTCTTCGGTTCCGATAGCTGGTTGGAACCGGGTACCCGGTTCTTTCGGTTCTTCAAAGTTTTTTTAAGATACGATTTTATGTAATTTATATAAAAGGCATAATGTTACTACAAAAACGCAAAATATGTAAAATTAACTTTTTTATTTAAAGAACATAAGTAACCATGTAATTATTGTAATTGTTTAAATCAAATCAGTCTTGAAACAGTCATTATTATTCATATAAATCAACTTTTTACTTATCATAGAGACTCTCTGAGAGATTATCGTAATAACACTCGAATAATTAATAAATACTCCTAATCGATAAATTATTTTTGAAAAATCAACTATAACAAAAACGAAGACTGCTCAGAGATTCTTCATATTTATTTTGCCTTGATAATACGAACGTAAAAACTTAATGCGTTCAAACTTGCATCGCCTAAAGAAGATCGTATTCTATTACAAGTAATGCCCGCTGATGAAAAAATTCTTTCGGCTTCTACACTACTTGGTGGAATGGTCATAAGATAATCATATGTTGCTTCAAGATAGCGCCCACGCTTTCCGCCGTTCTCGAAAAGAGCCATTTCCAACTTCACGGACACTTCGACTGAATCAACGACTTCATAGTAAATTAATAAAGATGATCACAAAACTACAATCACATATTAAGAACCGAAAGAATCGGTTCTTATGACATGAAGAATCGTTTTTTTTTAAATTACACAGAACCGGTTTTCCCCGGTTTTTTGGAACCGGGAAAAACCGGTTCCATGCCCTATTTCGGAGCCAGCTACCGTATGGGAATTCAAAATCCCGTTCAGGAGCTGGCTCCGAAATGAGACTTTCTTTTATCGTTTCGCAGCTGACTTTCGCAGCCATCATATGAGAGAATGATTTGTAATAATAAAAATAAAAATCTGTTATGTCTTCCAAACCTTTATTCAGTATTAAAAACCGGCCAAGTGCAAATCTAAAACAATAAACTGAAAATGCATATTTGTTATTAACTAATAAATTCATAAATTAATAAAGAAAACAACCGTCTTTATTAGGGTTCCGTACCTTTTAATTTAAAAAAACGAAACCCTTTTAGGATCACCTTCTTGTCCGTCTGTCTATCTGTATGTCTGTCTGTCAAGACCATTTATGTTCGAACGAAGTCTCCTTTCGGAGCCAGCTCCTGAACGGGAATATAAATTCCCATACGGTAGCTGGCTCTGAAAGGTGGCGGCGGCTAGATCAGTGTGTTCTTACCGCTTCACATCAGGTGGTCTTGAGTCATTGCCGTGCTTAGTATAAAAAATAAAAACCTATCCAATATTCGGCTATCGCGCCAAAAGTATCTTAAGTCCTTCTCACGGTCTCAAACTATATCTATACCAAATTTCATCTAAATCGGTTCAGCAGTGATCAATTTTCCCATACAGACTTCCACCCCCTTTTCAACCCCTCAAAGGATGATATCTGAGATAAAAACCATCCTATGTCCTTTCCTGGTACTCAAACTATCTCTATACGAAGTTTTATCTAAATCGGTTCAGCGGTTTAAGCGTAAAGAAGTAACAGACAGACAGAAATACAGGATTTATGTTAAACCCATAAAACCTAGTAATTACGTTTTACATTAGTCTTCCTACTACGTCGGTTGGTATTTAAGCGCAGACAACACGCGAACAATGCCGTCAAGTCCGTCTAATTCTGGAGGGAGACGAACCATTTTACGGCAAGCTATTAGCTGCAAGTTCACTGAACCTGGCTAGGGTAACTTGTGCTAGAAACTTAGTTCCCTACTAAAATAGTAGAAGACATACCTACACTAACACAGAGGGAGGCACTCAATAAAGTACATAAACGAAATTGGGTGAAATCACACCTTCCACTATCTGTCACTTCGATCCGTACTTTCCGTAACTCTTCCACTCTAGTTTTAGACATTCCACCTCATTGCACCGATTTTCTGTCGTATTCTTTTGTTGTCGCATGCTATGTAATGTTTGTCTCACTATGTTTATTTTGTGTAAGGGAATAAATAGTGTGAAAATATCAAAATAACTACATGTTGATATTAAAATGTATAAACATCGAACGTCAACCTTTTTCTGATGACCAGCCGATCTTTCGGACTGCTAATTATTAAAGATTGAACTTTATTGGAGCCAAACAGCTCGTTACGCGAAGCTTTTAATTACTAAACTAGTGTCCGGCCGCGGATCCGCTGGCAAGTAAGTTTTTGAAAGCAACAAACGAATTATTATTATTAAGACTATCAGTTATCGCTCTAAAAAATAGCCTATGTGTCATAATGTAATCTATGTATCTCCATGCCAAATTTAATGTAAATCGGTTCAGTAGTTTAGTAGTGAAAACGTAACAGACAGACAGAATAAAAGACTGACAAACTGAGCTATTTTCGCATTTATAATATTATTACCTACGGATGCGGTTAGTGGTAGGGTTTCTTCTAAGTCCGTCTGGCTAGCTACCACCATCTTACCTCAGCTGGCATTTAAATTTTTGTGGGCAGTTGAAAATAAGATAGCCAGTTCCTCCGTGAATGAGGAATCCGAGTGTAGCTCATTTCATCTTCAGCCTTAACCGTTAACAATAAAAAAAAATGCTTATTAAAAGTGGTCATCAGAAAATATGTCTAAATTAGTTGTATTAAAAGAAATCATTTTTTAATAATGTTTCCATTTAATTGTTAAATGTGGCCGCTACCTTTTTTTTTTATATACAACTAGATGACAAACAAGCTGACGGCCCACCTGGTGGTAAGCGGTTACCGCCGCCTATAGACACCTGCAATAACAAGGAAAAGCACTTGATATTGCAGGTGCGTTGTCATCCCGAGGCCTAAGATGAAATGCCGTCCATGCCCAGTAATTACACTGGCTACCTTTCCCTTCAATCCGAAACACAGCGAACTGTTTCACAGCTGAAATACCTAGATTTAAAAATACTTAGTATAATTTTGTTCTCATGTAAGTAGATTTTTGTAATCTTTATTGAGAATAAACTTTTTAAACCTAAAAAAGTATCACCGAGGCTCTTATTCAATGCTATTTATTATAACAATAATGTGATACTTGTTGCGATGTCGTCGTATCGCTGTCGTAATAATCGTATCGTTTCAACCCCCCTTTTCACAGTAGATTTAATTCGATACTATTAGAGCCTATTTGAATCCGTATTAATGGGGTCGCGGATTGCGTGTGTAAGTCTAATTTGTTTGAATGAAACTTCGCGTTATTTTACACTGGGCGTACGTACTTTATTAGAAGGACGGTTTACATTTGTAACGGGGAACGAAATTTAGGGCAACGAGCATATACCTGTAGGAAAGTAATGTAAAATATTGTAAAGGCAACAAATTTTCATAGGACATGTGAAATGACGATGTTGAAATTAGCAAACCGTAATTCGTTTATTAATTAATAAGGTATTTTATTAACTCTTAAGAATGTTTTCGCTGCATGGTTTTCATAATAACTTTCAAGTCGAAAATATAGGACACGAACTAACCGATTCCAATAGGACTTTACATGCTTATGAAAGTCAGGCTAGCCTAAATAGTTATCAGAGGCCCTTTACCACCAGATGGGCCGTCAGCTTATTTGGCATGAAGTTGTATAAAAAAAATACAAACCGAAAATCGCCATTTTTTTATTATACAACTACATGACAAACAAGCTGACGGCCGTGACGGCCCACTAAGCGGTTACCGCCGCCTATAGACACCTTTTTTATTCTCAGGAGAAATCCATTAACGGACCTACCCACTGCTGGCGAAGCAGTGGGCGTGTGCGGGACTCGCCCAGCGTCTAAATTGACCCTGGGAATACCCGCTAAAACTCCTGGATAACTCCCATGCCTTTCGCGGAGGCGGTTTGGGGTCTACAAAGCAAATTCACCAAACCACCCCCAGGCAACCCGGCCTTACGGCCCGGCTTCGCGCCGATGGAGATTGCCCAGAGTTACCATGGGCAATCTTAGACGTGGCGGCCTTTGTATTGCGCGCGTGGGAGCCACCAGACGCGCGCGGCCGCATAATCTGTGACCTAGGGCGCAGGCAGACGGGCGATTGCCGCCCGCCTTCTCGCGCCCACCCGTCTACGCCGGAGAGGGGCGGCTAGAGGATCCTCCTCCCGTTCCCTCTCCGATGCCTCCTTTTGCGTGAGAATACTCTCGCAAAAGGAGGCGACAGACTCCCTTACCCTCTCACTGTCAACCATGGCTTGTACCATAGTTGACAATGAGAGGGGACCTCTGCCGATCGCCGCATGCAACTCGCGCCGCTCAAGTCGCCAGGCCGGGCACTCCAATAGAGTGTGCTCGGCGGTGTCGTCGGGGGAGTCGGGTCGTTCTCCCCGCATCCGCGCCGCGACCCGGTGTCGATGAACTCTGGCCAGCACCAGGGCATCACTGCAATAACAAGGGAAAATCACTTGATATTGCAGGTGCGTTGTCATCCTGAGGCCTAAGATGAAATGCCGTCCATGCCCAGTAATTACACTGGCTACCTTTCCCTTCAATCCGAAACACAGCGAACTGTTTCACGGCTGAAATAAGAAAGGCGGTGGTACACTACCCAGACGATCTTACATACGGGCCTACCACCTAGTTCTTTATTACTACATTTTTAGAAAAATACTCTGACTTCCTTTAGAGTAGCCTGACTTACTTGCACGTGGAAGTCTTGTTAGAATCGGTTTTTGTTTTCTAAAAGTTTGTATGGAAAGCCGTCTGACGTTAAAGGTCTTCGACAGCACATCAAGCGTAACAGTTTGACCTTGAGAACGTCCTTATTATGTTCTTAATAGAGGCGACTTTCGTAGTGCATTTATTAGGTACTCTTGATGTGCTGTTATAAACTCGTCGCGGATTTTATTCCCGTCCCAAAACATTTTTTTTTTGTTAAAAGTTTTTTATAAATAATAATATGCTTCAACTCACCCACCAATCATCTAGTCTTAATTTACCAAATTCAAAGCTTTGTTATTTGCTTTGTGTAGAAATTCTTTTGCTTTTTGAATGCTCTCACTCTGAGGTTTCATTATCACCTTTGGACATAAATTTTGTTTTTCTAGTCGAGATTTTAATTAATGAGAAGGTAGTCTATTTTAAATATTCCTTGGTTATTGAGGTGATTACGTACTTTTAGTAATATTTGATCAACTAACTAGAAAAAAACTTTTTTATTATAGAAAGCTTGTTAGAAGTCATACAAGTTCAATAAATTCTGTCCCTGTGTCTACTGACAAGTTTTCGACTACAATTCCGTTATACAATATTGTCAGGCTGAGCTGTTTGGTATGCATTCGTGATTTACAACTTTAGATTCCATGTCGATGAAAAACAATAACTTTGAAATGAGATTGCTGTGCGACATGTGCACAATGTTTTATATTGTACTAGGGGCCGCCCGCGGCTTCGCCCGTATGAATATTGCGCCAAAAGTTACCTTTTATGTCCTTTCTCAGAATGTAAACAATAATATATTCATGCTTTTCATCTAAGTAATTCCTAGCTTTGTCAGTGATACCGGTACTTTCGTATTTATACTATAGAACTAGCAACCGCCCATGGCTTCGCTCGCGTGGATGTCGGTTATCGTTTGAAAAAGTATCCTATGTCCTTTACTCCTTTCTAGAGTCTCAAACTATCTCCATATCAAATTGCATCTAAATCGGTTCCGTGATTTATATGTGGAAGCGTAAC
Organism: Nymphula nitidulata; assembly: GCA_947347705.1. Classification (NCBI taxonomy): domain Eukaryota; kingdom Metazoa; phylum Arthropoda; class Insecta; order Lepidoptera; family Crambidae; genus Nymphula; species Nymphula nitidulata. The sequence continues at coordinate 8,710,233 of OX374639.1, forward strand.
AAACACACAAACTCACGTTCGCATTTATAATATTACTTTGGATTAGTATCTATGGTTGTATAATTCGTATGATGTAGTCGTAAAATCCATTATCTTCATAAAGTCGTAGGAGATGCCAACATGTCCTAAACTGTCTTAAAACCCAAAGCTACATAAAGTCAGAAAGAGACATTTTCTCATCTTACGTAATTTCTTTAAAATACAGATTTCGCGAACATCCTAACACGTTACTATTAGCTACTAAGTTTACACTGACTTTTATATTGATGTTCGTAATCGTCAAGTAAGTAAAGTAAAAAATGTTTCATTAAACTTTGATAATATACTTGGTTGTAAACTTATTGAACGTCAGTTCTAAGTATTGCTTCCCGACTGTTCTAATATGAACTCGCCGCCGCCGTCTGGTTAAAACAACCGCCTAACTGGATGCCTAGCCCGTTGATTAAATGCCGGCATCCAATTGAATGCCTAGCCCGATAGTTAATTGAACTAGATTCACTTAACGTTTAACGATTTGGCGTATTGAATGGATCGTCTCGTACTGAAAAATTTTGGTTTGGTAGGTCCAAGGTTATTTTTTTATGACGCCTTGTAACCGACATCGTTTTGGTTCTGAGTGGTCATATAAATAACCTTGAACTTACCAATCACTCAAACAGTCACCCAAAAGCTCTTAGATTTAAACGACCCGTCTAGGCGTCCAATTTGATGGCTAATTTAAACCAGGCAGCTGACATGACGTTCAGCCACCTGGTTAAACGTTGCGCTCTATGCGTTGGCAATGCGACTCCAACAACATATTGTATGAAGTTTAGAGAATTTTTATTATGCTTCATACTTTCGAAATGGTAGCCGTAACGTGACCTGCTTGCCGGGGAAGCTTCAAGATAACGAATAGTCTGCGAAGTTGGTAGTGCTGCAGTAGTTTGTATCTGTCCGCCTCAGTTTAGCAGATCTTCTTGCCTTTCATGGTTTGCTTCGCGAAAACAAGATTCATGTGAAACGCTTACCATGGTTTCCGTCGCAATTAAAATCCCACCCAAGAGAGTATAGACAAACAAAACTATATCATAAGCATTTTGATTATGTTCTTCTCTTCTTTTTAGTTTGGATTTTATAACACGATCCAAAATTCCGCTGTAAATTTTATTATTAATTTTTATCTTATGAAAGCCAAAGGACAATATTTTTAAAGATAGATCATTGATTCAGTTCAAAACTTTGCAACTAATATCACATCCAAGTAACTTTTTATGAGTGTATTATCTTTCAGTCCCATTTAACGTTACGCCATCTTAGATCTAGCTAGAAGGTCTAAGGACAACACCAAAATCTCTCCATAACCTGTCAAGCCACAAATCTCGGTAGTTCAACTTTTGGAACCGGTGTAAATTCAGACATGACAGACGGAGAGACTTGACGTTGTTAGCTAATATATTTGTTGTAATAGTTATAAGAATGTGTTTGACGATTTAAAAGTGCTTCTTTGTGGCCTATTTAAATAAAATATTTTTTCTTTCTTTCTTTCTTACCAGACACGGGGTTTTTATTGTCTTAATGCTCTAATCATAATGAATAAAAACCAATGAAAAAGCAAATCCACATCTGATCACCACTTATATTATATCAAGGGAGCGTCTCAATCTAGATCTCGTGAAGTCTTTTTTCGATACCTTTAACTTAAAAGGCGATACATTAGCCTTGTCTGGCTAACTGTCCAGACAGGTCATTGTTCTATCGACTCGCCCGGTGTATGCCCAACTGGCGTTAATTTTTTGGCACGTTGACCGAAATTCTGCTGGAAAAAAACTTTTGTGCCAGATAAATGTAATACCTTTGTGTTGGGTAATGGGTTTGTAATATCAATAACAAGATACCGTATGTGTAGTGTTTTTAAACGAGTTTTGTGGATCCGAGTAGAATTTAGCAAGGTTTTGTATTCAATGCCAGACTCATAACATTGACATTGGACACTGGGCATCCTCTATAGATTCTAAATCATTCTCAGCGTCTTCCAGATACTCGTATCCTCGAAAGAGGAGACGAACGTAATTCATCACTGCGTGTATTTAATTATTTATTTAATGAAAGTGTGAAACTAGTGTTTTTTTTTTCTATTCAATAGATTATATCGATGGGTTTGTGTGTGTGCATGGTTATTCGTGCCCTGAATAATTTATTTTACTTCATAATATCTTTTTTACTTATAATCTAATTAAATTTAAGTGACCGGCGGTAATGCACCAATTACAATTCGGTATTCGCGACGACAGGTGGTGCACGTGACACCTGCTTCCGGCGCACACGCATATTTAGGATATAGAATGCAGTGTCGCGACTTTATTGGGCAGTCGCGTCCGAGACCTCGATGTGTCAACATCATTTCATTATGTAGTATTACAACTTTAATTGGGGCAATTGTTAGTTCTCAGCGATATCGTAACGTAATGTAGGACATTTACTTACTAACCACCGTAATAAACTAAACATTAATGATAGACTTCGTAAAAATAATAAACATGTTTTCCGCAATCATTATAACAATTTACGCATAAAGTAGGTAGCACTACTTTATAATTAAACATGAGTAGTAGTATTTTGAAATCTGTCGAAAATTTATTTGACCGTCGACATTTATTATAAATAAATCATAGCAATACAAAATTATTTCCTATAATAATAATTATAATGTTATTACAATTAAATACAATGGCATTGTTTCACGGACACACCGATATGGGATATGTATTTTTTTATTATCTTTACCGGAACAATGAACCGACGGACACTCGCCAATGATGACATCTGAATTATATGTTATAATAGAAATATATCCCTTTTTAGTTGTAAGTAGGCGAAGGATTCAGTTTGATTGTTGTTTCTGTGGTCTCCACATTGATTCTAATTTTTTAGTGAAAATCTGGTATTGAAATAATTAAAAATGGCATGTCTATTTCTAAATACCTAGTGTGAATCATGTTGAGAGTTTTATAGTGGATTTCGCAACTTTTATGTAGGTAATGAAATAATTGCCATTTAATCGTGGAAACTTTTATGTCAAAATTAAATACCCTTTTGTGGAAACATAGGTCTTGAGACATAGTTTTTTTACAGGATCCGAAAGAGAGAAGAAATCAACGAAAAATGTGGAAAACTTAATAAAAACACTGTGATCGCCGCCCGGCGTTAAAACTAGTGTTAGCTAACTAAGTGCTTCTTTACCAAAAATATTTATACCTTGTATAACCGATAGTTACAAAGCCTTATATAAAAACGTATCTAAGAGACCAAGTAACGATTTTGTATAACCATTTTGTAAATAGTGTACGAACGCCTTAATTTTATACAGTAGCTTGTTGAAGTTTGTATTACAAAGTTGAATAGTTCATGTAGTAAGTGACAAAACGACCGAAAAGTGTAAAGAAAAGGAAAATGTTTTTTTTTTAGAGAAACATATCTGAAGTGTGGTGTCGTGAAGTAAATTAATAGTGTTTTAGGAGTCATGGAGCGTTGCGACGGTTTCCTGGTGTTCCGCAAGCCGGTGTACAGGGTCTTTCAATATTTGGAAACGTAAGTAGTCTTTATGTTATAATTGTGTTGATGAAAATAAATAGAATAATCGTTTTCAGATATTTTAAAAAACATATCTTACTCCTCAAAAAGAAATTCAGTTTTACGAGGGAGCGATCCGCAATAGATGCGTCAGTAAAATTAATAAGGGGTATCTTTGCAGCGTAGGAGGATTCACGCTATGCTGTAGGTATTTTGTGATTTTTCCAAGGCTTTCTAATGTGTACGCCATGAGACTCGTCAGAAAATTTCACGATTATAGATATAGAACAAGGCTTTTGACTACCTCACTTCTTATCTGGGCAATAGAATTCAGAAGGTTTATATAAATGGAAAAATATCTCCTAGATCTAAGGTCACCATAGGTGTTCCACAGGGTTCAATGTTTGGCCCGTTTCTGTTTCTAATTAATATAAATATTATTATTAATATTCCATATAAATATTTGCTCTAACATGTAAAAGATAATCATGAAATTGTGTTGATTGCAAATGACACCTCTTAAAATTAATAGATAGTTAAGCAATTTCTGCGAAGAGAATAATGCATTTTCTGAAATCGTATATTGGTTTCGTGTTAATAATTTAATGTTAAACGAAAATAAAACTAAACTGATATATGACAGACAGACAGAGATTATGTTGTTATTGTTAATTAATTTATACTTTTTTGTGATAAACATGCATATTATTCAGGGATTTTTGACGATTGGAAAGAGTTTTTCGGAGGGCCTATTTGAATAAACATATTATTTATTTTGATCATTATAAAACAACTTCTTGTCTCACTAAGTAAACTTCTTACTGCTTGGTTTAATATTTTATCAAACTGTTTCAAGTTAATACCAGAAGAAAAAAAGGTATCTATCCTTTTGTAAAAGGTCGTCGCTAAATAACGCATCATTACAGGCTCACGCGAACACAGACGCGTACGCACGGCGATTTCAAATCAAACCAAATGAAGGACTGATTCGTTTGACATGATTTCAGATTACAGTACGTATGCTTGCGCCAGTATGAAGCCAACCTTATACCTATCTATTTTTGTTACTCATGTACTCCCAAAACTAAAAAGCCCTTAATTCTTCAAAGGAGCTATATTATAATAATTATGTTTTCATAATACTAAATATGGACTATGACAAAGAGAGAGATCATTTTAAAAATATTAAATTTGTTTTGATTTGAGTTCAGTTCAATTTCAACGCGTGAGTCAGATGGGGTTGTAAAATTAATGAGGCAATTTGTTTTCGATAATAGTGATGAAAGATTGTCAACACGTGTGGTGGGGCTCAACTCTTTAGACGTACCTATTTGTTACTTCGAAAGTGTTTTAGTCATGCATAATAATCTCAAGCTTAGAATGTTATAAATAGGATTTATTTTATACTTGACGGATTTAATCACGCATTCGTTTAGTTTTGTAACTTATAAACGTGGCCTAAAGTCATAGAAAGATTGATATGATCAATTGTTGTTACTATCTCATCGTGCAAGAGGATGCGAACTTTACAATAAAAGTTTTAAATAAAAATTAATCAAATCCCGGGTTGCGCACGAGAATCAGAAAGTGAATAGTAGTTATACCGGCGGGGCGACCGCCTTTTTTTACCAGGAGAAATCCATTGACGGTCCTACCCGCCGCTTGTGAAGCAGCGGGTGTGTGCGGGACTAGCTCAGCGTCTCAATAAACCCTGGGAATACCCGCTAAAACTCCTGGATAACTTCCATGCCTATCGCGGAACAGGTTTGACGTCTGCGAAGCAAATTCACCAGGCGCGGAGCGACTGCCAAATATTATTGCTATGAACATTGGTATGACAATTAAAAGCAAATATGACATTCACATGTCAGTGAATGTCATTATGGAATTCAATATGACAATGTGACGTCATATCTATACTTCAATAAAGTTAGATGGTCGCCCCGCCGCCGATGTAAATGGGACTGCTGTCAAAAAAGAATGCACACGGCAGTGCTTTGCTAGGTGAACCTAACCACGACTTGATGAGAAAAATTTTAAATAGCAAAAAAAATCTACGGTTCCATACTTTGTAATTTACTTGCACGACCTTCGACGAATCGTGAAAAAATTAGCTGTTTCAAATTTATATTTTTACAAGTAGTGTTTAGGGTGACCAGCACTGCCACCGGCCATCGTTTTCGAGAGCGTCCCCCTTACACCCTGTAAAAAATACAGCGGTTTTGCGTTTAAATCTTCTATAAAAAATATAATAAACGAATCATATTACACGCACATTTCGCCCTATTCTTTGTCACTCCCCTAATAGGTTTTAGTCAAACATAAACAAGAACTCGGAACTCAAAAAGGAGGGTGGGTTCTGTCGCTCTACAAACACATTTATAAGATTCAACTCGGCCGGTCCGGTAATTCACTTAATGGACTTTAGAAACTCCCATCTCTAATTAGCTTTTCTTAAATATCCATACATATTTATTACTCCTTTTAACGTTCTGGAAGAGTTTAGTCGTTTTTAAAAGAATCCGCTGCGGTCGAGCGAAATCTTTTTTGCAACGAATAAATTAATAACTCTCTTTAAATTAAATCATAGGATATTTGCGCCACAAAAGAATTACGAATGTGGAAATTAATTAAATTACCTACCTATTTTCAACAGCACCTGAAAAATCTGACAAATAAAAGATGTAACCACGTTGTAACTATAGGTACTTATACTGATGTATTTAATTCAATTTTATAATAGCAGTGGTAATAGTTATAATTATATAGCGATTTTGATTTCTGTTTATTAAGCTATCGAAGCGTTAGCATCGACAAATTTTGTTTTCAAATTCTATGTTTGAAATTAAATCTGTTGTTACGCAATTTTATATTTTTTCTGCATTACGTAAAGCATATTTTCGCACGCATAACGTAGTTGATAGGTTCGCAATGTCGCAGTTCGACAATTTATTGTTGAAAGCGTAATCTATAGTCCAGCCAATGGCCTCGTAACAAGGAATGTATCCTATATTCCTTGTTATATTTATACTGGAATGGGCGATCGTAATTTAGCCTTTATTTGAATCCGGTGTCCAAGTAGCGGTGGCTCTATCTACTTATATACAGGATGGTGACAACAATACGACGTCAAATTGAAACATGGGCTATATTAGTTTATAGAAAAGTTTTGCAACTTTCAAAAACATCTTTTTATTTGCTAATTTCATGAAATTTCTATATGAAATAACATAACATTGGCATTATTTCAAGTTATGAAATCATAAAAGGAATATTTCTACGAACGAATAGGCCAATGTTTAATTTAATGCCATATTTGACGACCGCCTGGCCGAGTGGACTGTACCCCAGGCTACTCGGTCAAGAGGTCCCGGGTTCGAATCCCGGTAGGAACAAATGTTTGTATGATGAGTACAAACATTTGTTTACGAGTCATGGATGTTTATATATTTATTTAGTATATTTCTAATATTTATATACATATTATTATCATTATTTCTCCGTTATCTAGTATCCATAACACAAGCTCTTAATGATCCTTACTTTGGGCTAGATAATAGGTGTGAGTGTATAATTATTATTATTATTATATTGACGTATATCATTTTCCCTTTGACTCCTCTGTGAAACTCACCTGTGTTTTCCCGGACAGTAATTTTATAATAATAATACATAATAATAATTTTTAATGCAAACACAAAATCCATATAAATTTGTTAGTATGCACCTTCATCCTATGTTAGTCATTAAAATAATATAGGGTGACAAGAAATAAAAGAATAATCAATTTAAAAACTTGAGTGTTCCGACCATATGCATCGCAGTCCAATGCATACGAAGTGGACAGTCAAGCTTGTCTTTCCATACCTCCAGGACACCAATGTTAGATTAGATTATCTGTTTTGAACATTCAAAAGTCGCAATTAATTGCACATATTGCGTAAGAGGAGCGCTCCCGAAAACAAAACCAGATGGCAGTGCCGAAACAGTTAAACACTACCTACTTGTTTAAAAAAAATCGGGAAAAATATAATCTGTTTCATTCATACTACATTGTAATATCTATGTATATTTTTATACAACTAGATGACAAACAAGCTGACGACCCACCAGGTCGGCGGTAAGCGGTTACCGCCGCCTATAGACACCTGCAGTAACAAGGAAATATCACTTAATATTGCAGGTGCGTTGTCATCCTGAGGCCTAAGATGAAATGCCTACCATGCCCAGTAACTTCACTAGCTGCCTTACCCGTCAATCCGAAACAGTGAACTGTTTCACGGTTGAAATAACAAAGGCGGTGGTACCTACCCAGATGACCCTACAAACGGGCCTACCACCTAGTTGGTACGATGCATTCAGTTTGGAAACAATAAATTTTAGATAATTAATTATCAGTGAAATTAAATTAATGAATCACTCAATATTAACTCATGGTATTACGAGTCACTTCACCCCACGTAACGTAATCCAATAAAATCAATTACAATACCCATAACAATATGGCGTCGATGTAGAATTATACAATGTTATAGTGTTTTCCACTCAACTTTACCCCAATAATACGTAATGCAAGTGCACTACACTCCCCAATACACTCGACGATGCTACGATTTCAGGGTTGTCGACGATTTATTTTTGTTGTGAAACGAAAAGGAAACTCGTTTCATGTTGTGGTACATCCAAAATAAGGATATTTTTACCGGTACACGTGTTTTCCCCTTTTATAACATGAATCCACCTTTCAAATAAGGCATAAAAGCACCTTTTTCGCTTTGTAAAGTAATAGTTAAATGGTTATTACCTAGATGAAATGGTTTAGATAATAAAAAGGTACTACTATCATTAGTAAAATTCCTCTCCTCAGCTAAATTATTCGTCGAAGCGGAGGCAGGTTTAAATGTGAGAGATTAAAAGACCTTTTGGAACCATTTAAATAAAGAGCTTTTCTGCTGCGTGTTTATTTAAAAGACTTATCCCTTTGAGATCTTTTCCTATATTATAACTACTTACACGTGGGTATAGGAATGGCACAAAGCCAAGTCTTGATCTGTTCTTTAATGATATTAACTTTTTAAAATATAGTTATACTTTTGTAAAGTAAAAATCGGTAACCCTATTCTAACCCCTATTATAAACCAACGCTCTCCAAGGGCTAGCAAAGGGCTTCTACTTGTGGCCGTTTCACACACAATTTCCGATCTCATTGTGTAATAAGGTAATAACACTAATAGAATCCTATTAAATATTATGATTTAGCGCAGAAACGTTCGGAGTGACTTTATACTAATGAAAATTTCAGTGATAGTTGCTATAGAAAAATGTTTCAGGCACGGGCTGCCGCCGCTTCAGCTTTCATCTGTTTTCATACAAAGTTATTGAAGCGACGAAAGTAAATTCACGAGAAATAAAATATTTATTATTTATTTATTTATTTATAACTTTATGTACACACAATTTATAAAAAGATACAATTTTAAATTAATCTTAGTACAAAGGCACTGCTTATTTCTAAAGAAATTTCTGCCAGCCGACCTGCGAGAAGGATATGTTAGTTACAAATTAATGTAGACACAGTGTGTAAACAAATATTAATTGACTTAAAATAAAATAAAAATAATTAAATAGATACATATGTATATACTTATATAATATAACATAGATATAATATATTTTAACTTATAATATATACAATTTAACATTAAAAAAAACGCAAAAAAGACGCGCATAAAAGATATACGCAAAGGGGATGCAGAATATAGGGCCATTAGATTAATTTTTCGTCATGTTCAATCAGGACGTCTTCCATTAGGTACAAAATTCAAAATATTTTTATTAATATTTTATTTATACACAATAATATTTTATTAATTCATGTAATACATTAATAAACAAATACAATTCATGTAATAAAACAACGTGGTATTTATTAATCTAAATAGGTAATTTAAAAAGATTTTTGGCATTTACGCTTTATTTTATCCTTTAAAATGCCTTCTCGTATCAACACAAACAAATAATTAGTACATTATGTGAGTAGTTTAGTAGTTATATTGGCAAAACTCATTTGCGTAATAGCTTTAGTTACTGTTTGTGTTGTTTCAATAATTTTCCTAACTTAGCCAACCCAGCAACCGGTGACATTTAATCATACAAATTGCTTCAATTTCCTATATACGATTTATGTATGTTGTTGAGTAATTTGATGTATGTAATAAAGAGCATTACCCTGGTCGAAATGATATGGGCAGTGTCCCCGATGGCCGCGTTTCTACCCACCCACGCTAATGTTTGTTTTCAAAACTAACGATATCTTCTCCTGACGCGGCTCGATTTGTACTCCTAATGCAAGTTTTGAACCGACTTCAAAAACGAGGAGGTTCTCAATTCGATTGGTATGTTATTTTTCTGTGTATGTTCTTACACCGATTACGCCGAGATTTCTGATCCGATTTACGTGATTCTTTTTTCTTCGATGCGGAATAGTTCCCATTTGGCCCCACCAAATGGCAACTATTCCGCTTTTTTTTTAAATCGATTCTGTAGTTTGGTTTTTAAATCAAAATAACTGGAATGAATAAATCGTCGTGTATGCGAAATTGCGGAAACGTAACGACAGTAGGAAACTATTATGCTGACGGTCACCCATCTAGCTTTAACCTTAGAAAGTTATCACTAAAAATTGTAAAAAAAAAACTTAAACAAAATTTAGAGCCGACTTCAAAAACTAAGATACCCCGAGAAACGAAATTTTTTGGAGTTGGTGCTAAGTGGTTTCCAGAAACAATAGAAAGTGAAACATATGTTTCTAGGGGATGCGTAGGTACCTACTTTCATTTAATTATTTTATCCTTTTCAGATTTAAAAGTCGGTCTTAATTTTTATTTGTTGTACAACATGAGTGTCAAAAAGGCAAAGAGCCCGCCTGATGGTAAGCGGTAATCGTAGCCTATAGACGCTAGTAGCACCTTGGGCACTACTCATGCTTTGAAGCCTTGTAAAAGTCGAGGGAAAGCGTCATATTGATAGCATGGAGCCTATGCTCTGACGATCTTTCTTTTTGAGTGCTAAATTAGTCAATCCCGTTTGTCTCTCTCGTTATTATTTTCTTTTTTGTTAATGTATTTGACAGCTGCTCGCTATCTAAATGAATGAATGAATGAATGAATGAATGAATTTCTAGGTTGAAGACGTTTGGATTCCATTGAGATTGATACTTACACTAAGGTTTTTTTTTTTTATACAACTAGATGACAAACAAGCTGACTGCCCACCTGATGGTAAGTGGTGACCGCCGCCTATAGACACCTGCAATAACGAGATAAAATCACTTGACATTGCAGGTGCGTTGTCATCCTGAGGCCTAAGATGAAATGCCGTCCATGCCCAGTAATTACACTGGCTACCTTTCCCTTCAATCCGAAACACAGGGTTACCGAGCGATATTGTACAGACACTCTAAGGCACATCAAACGTGACAGTTTGACCCTTAGATGCAGCCTCTCTTCCGTTTGAATAGAGACTGGCTTCTAAGGAACGGGAATTGACACGATGGAGCTTTTATAATTTGCCGCTGTGAAAGCTGACCGCCCACCGGTGACTAAGTGTCGCTTTTGCGTCTAGACGCTTGCCTAACTTGATTTTGTATTTGTATTACATATGAAGGGTCAGGTAACAAGGTAGCAGCCGCGTCTAACAAGTTGCTCGACCCAGTCGCTGGCGGCAGCTTTGTGTTTCGATCACAATGGTGCTAATTAAGGTCAGGTCTGAATATTTACGGAGGCTTGTACTTGAAATCCTATAACGACTAGAGTTTTAGGAAGAGAAAGATCATAATCGAAAATATTTTTTTTTATAATCAATACCACAATTAACAGATAATTATGAACTCAGCGTCAATTTTGGTATCACGGAATATGTAATGAAGTCTGTGATTGGAATTCTTTTTCCATTTTTGGTTAACAGTAAACGGTGAAACAAAAGACAGTGGTTCACACGTTTTCAATTACATTCGCCGTATTCGGGTAACAACTGCATTGTCTGTAGAAAGCGCCAAATGACAGCGCGGGTGCGCGGCGTGCCTCAAGTGACTCAGTTATATGATACACGCTTTAAGCCGCTTTGGGCTCAGACCTCTCGTTTACTTTATAAGGATTGCGATAATTGCTCAATCACGTAATAATTGGATCCAGGAACGAGCTTTGAGAATGTATTTATTCTTCAGTAGCCAACATAGAGCACATCGGTGATCGTTGGTTAACTATAGACCAATTATTTGGGAAATTCCTGCATGAGTTGGTTTTTGTTTGTGTTTTGGTTGGTTGGTTTCGCAAAAACCCATGCAATTTCAGTGTCGCGCTTGTAGCTCACGTATCATAATTAAAATACTCATAAAAGTTAGATCAAAGTCTAATTAATATAAAAGTTGATTGCGGCGTATTATATAAGAATAAATTCTCTAAGACAAACAAAAATAAAACATTCATATGTTAACTATTTCAAAAATGATTTTAGATTACATTGAACAATTAAATAATCTTGCGGATTGCGAAAGGTCGCGGGTTCGAGTCCTGCCTCAGGACGTGAATTTTTTCCAGTTTTATTATATTTTAATTACTAAGTAATTTTTCAAACATTTATAATGTTAAAATCAAAAAATAATAATCTTACACTATTAGAATAATATATTGATTGTCATTTTTATGGTTTATCTACGTACCTTTTCATATTACAGAAAATAATAGGTACAGACGACAACACATTAAGTACTTATATCTATATAGATACTCAATGCTCAACTAAAAGCACTATCCCAATCTTAGAGCATTTTATGTAGAGCATAAAATGCTCTATTATAATAAGAGTTTGTGATAAATCAAATGCCGTAATATCGGCCATTTCCTTCATTTTAAAACCTTCGATTTTATTTGAATACGAATTAACTTTAAGAACAATTGGCAACCCTGGCTGTCTATTTATACCACATTTACCTCCCAGGAGTATCGGCTACAGTCTACCAATCGTGTGTGAAATAAGCGTGAAGGTGACCACAATGATTTATTGCTTTGCATATTTTACCTTTGCTTTTTTTTATTATTGGCAACTTGAAATTAGAATTTATCAGATTGGGACTTGGCCTCTTCGCCATGCATTGTACACACCGCATATCAAGCGTAACGCGGCAGTTTAAAAATGATTCATAATACAACGGATTAAGGTCAACAGTTTGACAATTGTGGATTACTAATGTTATTATTTAACTCGATCTGCAGGCGTGTGTATATTGTAGGTATTTCTTAAAAATACGGCGGAGCATACCCTGGAGGAGTGCCCGGCCTGGCGACACGAGCACCGTGAACTTCGTGCTGTTTTAAGATTTCATTTAATAATAGTAACGATTCAAATAAGTATATGTCTGTTAACGACTTGGCATTCCGTCGCGTATGGTCAAATTCGCAAACGGTCAAGTGACGGAAAAACCGTCAAAATTGCATTCTGTCAAAATAGCGATTGGTCCATATCTCGAACTGTCAAAATAGCAATTGTTTCATATCGCAAATGATCATTTTTGCATTATTTTCTAATCGCAAACAGTCACGTTTGCAAACAGTCAAGGTCGCAAACGGTCAAAGTCGCAAACAGTTAAGATCGCAATCGGTGGCATATTTTACTTCACTTGTAGCTCGTAGAATAATGTAGGTATGCATTACTATCTGATATTACTATCTATTACCACAGATTAACTATTACAGTCAAAAGCAATGTCACAGAATAATTATTGTTATTATATTATTCTGTGGCAATGTGCAGGTGCAGACAGTAGTAAGATATTCTTATTGTATTCTTGACATTTTACATTAGTTTTCATGAAACGTAGATTTGCATGCGTGGTACAAACTCCTTTGACAAAGCACTGATTCAATTTTATTGTTTTCGATTGCTGCGTTATAGCGAATGCAAAATCTCAAAGCATAACTTGTGGCATACAAATTACTGCAAAAATAATTTGTTCGCTTTATGTTTTTTCGCTCGTAATATCAAGAATGATAAGAAGAAATATATGGTAATAAGTATTCATGTATGAATTTAAAGATTTTGGACGTGATATGAATTGGTATAATATTAACATGCAAGAATCACTTTTTGTGTCGACTATCTCTACACCATTGTGGATATGTTTTTCATTATGTATAACTTTGGTTTTTCTTGTTACGCCCTTAGGAAGTTTAGATAAATTGATCACTTCCTAATTGTAGATGGAATCAGATTTTTTTTACAAAAACACTGACAGGACTATTACTTTTGAAATCCATTGTTCATCCCAGGAATTGTTCGTATCGTGTGTTGCCGGCCTACTATATGTACAATATTTTGTGTATAGGTAAAAGTATACCTAGTGTCTGGATCCGACACGTTTTGGTACCTATTGTACATATTAATATTACAAATGCGTAAGCAACTATATCTCTGCTGAACAGGTGAAATTTGGACTGGAGAGATGACGTCCTAAGAAAACCTTTTGGCGTTATAACCGACGTCCACTCGGGCGCAGTAAAACTGCCCATGGGATTATTGCTTTTATGAATAACTTTCTAATGTCTATAATGTGACGGAATTTCTAGACTAAAATGTCAGATATTGTTAACGAACTATTAAAACGGAAACCCTAACTTCCTCACGTGTCTACCCGGAAAAGTCTACAGTACGCTTTCTTTATTCGAATTTATGTTTACATAGAAGCCCTGCTACTGGTTCGTCAATCACACATTTTCATGAGAAATATTGTAGTCTCTCACGCCATTTCACGTGTTCTAAACAGACTTAACAAGGCACTGTCTTACGTATTGCAACAAGCCGGAAGGAATAAGTATCTTGCTCCTTGGAAATAGATATTAAATTTGCACGTGCTTGTATTGGTACAAAGACTGATCCAGACTGGTTCTAGATCCAAACGCCCCCAAAAGTAATTATTTACAAATAATAAAGTCTCTCCATTTTAGTGCCTCATTTTGAAAATTCAGAGGGGCTATTCTTCAACATTTGAATACTTACTACATCATCTTCTCCGGAAGTTGATCCTTCTTCGCCCAGAAGACGAAAATCGTCATGGCTTACACTAGCGTCTAGAGTGGGCTTTTGTGTGCATAGCCAGGGCAGTGACGTACTTCCCTGGCAAGGCACAAAAAAGCCAAGCTCAAGCTAGAGGCATTATGACACAGCGGAGACGTATGGATAGGAAGAAGAGTCCGGAAAGCGTCCGCATGGTAGGAACACTATTAGGATCAGGGTGACTGCTACCTAGTACATGTCCAGATGCAAAAGGCAAGGGTAAGGGTAAGGGATACGAGTATGGAGGTCGTCAAGTAAGTAGGTTCGACATCTACCATCGTTGATCGAAGAGTCCCACATAACTTATGTCCCACATAACCTTGCATTGTTTCTTCTAATAAGGTAGAGTAAGAAGAAAGGTCTTTTTTCCTCCACAATAAGGAGTATCATATACCACCACAATGTCCGACTTCAGTCAGAATAAGAATGTTCGAATTTACCACGGTCCACCACAGCGGATCGTCATCTGAAAATGTCTTTTATTGCAGAATTCATTAGAGAGTAATGTGATATCATAACTTATCGACGTCAGCCGCTTTATAACTATACGGATACAATTTCATTGATGTAATTTTGTTATAAAAGCTAATTTTGTTCTTCTATTGTTTTCAGGTATGTACTCCGGTTATCAGCGTTCATCGTAACTACTTCGAAAGGTTTTTTACTAACGGTCGGTTCCAATATTATATCCATAGACAGGGGCCAGGCAACCTCTGTTATTTTTAGTTAATTAATAAAAACGCCTGGGCTTACGTGGACAGAATATGGAAACCGGCTGTAAATCTACCACATAAATAAATTAGGAGTTAGTTCCTAAGTAAACCAGTCTTTGTATATAGTCATCATCTTCATCAGCCTATATACGTCCCACTGCTGGGCACACACATGGGAGAAACACGAGAGGAGCTTGAGTCATAACACCACCGTGCTGGCCGGTGCGTTAAAGCAGTTGCTGTGACAACCGGGACCAATGGCTTAACGTGCCTACCGTAGCACGGAGCAGCTCTAGATTATAAAGATTGACACATCCCGGTACTGACTATGGCGAAAGTTGCTGTCGTTTTGTAATCGTAACCTAAGCGCTTAAACCACTATGCAACCGAGCTCCTCAACGCCACCGAACTCCTTTTTGTATATAGTCAATAAATAAAAATAAAGTGTGTGACGGAAAGTGTAAAACATATCTGTCGATACCTAATAATAGGTAATGTAAAGAGGGTATATGATGACCGTCCACTATCACCACCAAATTGGAGCCATATTTTCCAGAAAAATAGTACTGATATAATTAAGTATGAAATGCAAAGTGAAGTATTGGATCATCCACTTTTTCAGCCAAAATTAGGCTATTGGACAATTTATAGTTACAAACCGTCGTTGGTGGGCGTGCAAGACCGCGTAAGAGCAGTTTGCAATACCGCGTATGTGCTTTTTGTTTATTTTACAGGATGGAAGAAAAAAGTTAATCTACACATTTCTTTGACTGGACTTTTTTGTCTAAATCCTTCTCTGGGTGTTGTTTAATGAGAATCTCGCATAAGCGAATCAGCGCTAATAGCCTATTACTGGTGCGATGTTTCAATTTTGCGACTTTTGTAAATACGCGGTATTGCAAACTGCTCTTACGCAGTCTTGCACGCCCACCGACGAAACAATGAAATTCTCGAGTTGCAACAGCATTTTTGTAGCTTATTATGTTGTACGGATAATAATCACACATTCTCATACTATGGTGCCGTTACCCGCAAAGTTTACCATAGAGCTCGCTGAACGAGCATGCTCAATGGAGCGCGAATTGAGTCTGTGTTCATCGTAGTTTGGCGGGAAACTGTGGACAAACAAGTTGGGGAGGCTTACCGGGGGAATGCATGTTGCTTTGGAGATAGTAAAGTCAGTCAAATGATTTTACATTTTGGTTGAATAAAACTGATATTTTTCATTTTTGGCAAAGAAAAATAAATTTGCAACAGTAGGTAACATACAAAATATCCATATACCTAGGCCAATGTACAGTCGACAGCTCATCAATCGTAACAGTTTGACCTTGAGACCGCCCTTACTGCCTAAGTGAAAGAGGCGGCTTTCGTAATGCAACTGTTGATGTGCTGTCGTGTGTACTACAATAATTAGTCTTATTACTATTACTTCGTTTGAGGAGCTCGGTGGCGTAGTGGTGTAAGCGCTCCGGTTTCGATTACGAAAACAAAGCAACTTTCGCCAAGGTCGGTCCCGGGATGGGTCAATTAAATTTCTAATCTCAAGCTCCTCCGTGCTTCGGAAGGCACGTTAAACCGTTGGTCCCGGTTGTTACTACAACTGCTTAAACCCACCAAGTCGCATTGGGCCAGCGTGTTGGTGGTATGGCCCAAACTCCTCATGTGTTTCTCCCGTGTAGGAGGGCCTGTGCCCAGCAGTGGGACGTATATAGGCTGGTGATGACTATTACTTCGTTTACACTCTTGCCGAGGCTTGGCAAGCGTCCACAAGCATTGGCTTGGTTTGCAAGAGTTTGGAAGAGTTTGTCGCCGATCCGGGCTAGTGTCGGTTTTGAAAGCAGATCAAAGGAAGCTTGTAGTAAGCGCTTGTGACGTATTTACACGTTGGCCACTTGGCGAGTGTTCGGTGTCGCTCAGGAGCTCCGCCGATCGGGGGTTTTTAGGCATGGCAATGATTGCTACTTTTTAATCATTGTCATTCGATGAAACGTTGATTCTATCACGCAAGGTACCAACAACAGAACTAGTAAAATAAATAAAATTCCTCCAAACACACTGAAAAAAATGAAAACTGAACTTTTGCCTACCTGGAGCTTAAAAAAGTGGCTACTTAACTTAGGGACCTTAGGGTATCACCTAGCCTAAAAAAAAGTTGCATACAGATGAACCGTTTTGTGAAATCAAATAAACTGTAATTACATCTCGCTAAATTATCTAAATATTTTTGTCATAGTACCAATTCCAACAAAAGTAATAAGCCAAATACCGATTGAAAGTCGAATAGTTATTAAGCTATAGTAAATACGTAACCGGGAAGCAAAAAAACGTGATTACTTTGTTAATAGTACCGAAAAATAAATGATAAGTAATTAGTTGTGTCAGTTGACGCCAGTGTCAAGTGGTGCTCTGAATGAGACATGATTATGTAGACGCCTTAATTAGTGTAGACAATTTTAGCAACCTGATATTGAAGTGTCTATTGAACATAATTATGTTTGTATATGAAGGCGTTTCGCCGCGTATTTATGAATTCTGGTTGCGTTTAAGTCCGATACAACATAAAAAGTTTTGATTTTTAGTATATTGCAAGAAAACTTGAAGGTTAGGTAAGGATTAAGAGAAGGTTGCACATTTGAGATCAATTATCTTTAACACCCGACGAAAAAAGAGAGGTGTTATTTATAAGTTGGACGTATCTGTCTGTGTATCTGTGTGTCTGTCTGTGGCATCATAGCACCTAAACGAGTGGACTGATTTTGATTTGTTGTTTTTTGTTTGAAAGCTGACGTGATTAGGATGGTTTAGCTAGAGCTATAATTTATGAAGATCAGTTCAGGCGTTTGATGACTATCAGCTCAATTTCTACATGATAAAAGGGTTTTATTAACTGTTACTGATCCGAATGATTTGAAATTTAGTTTATTGTCACTTCGGTGACATTCCCATATACTATAACCTTGAGCTGATTCTAAGCGATCAAAAAGTCTGCGGAATGCTTAATTCTTCAGAAACTTACAGCTCCTCCCTCAGTCTCATTATGATGTTGTTAGATAGATGATTAATGTTATCGGCCGGGGGTTACTTAAAATTTTTAATTTTATATTTTTCTAAGCACCTACTTAGTCTGAGTGGCAAAATCCATAAAACAATATTGAAAAATATTTAAGTGTTTTTAAATTTAATCAATTATCTATACTTTAAGTAGTTATTAGGAGTTATTAAGGCTTTTCATACAAACTTCAAGTCGAAAATATAGGAAAGTAATAAGTAAACCGATTAAAAAAAAACTGATGGCCATGCATAGCCAATTCAGTCCAGTCTAAAATGTTATCAGAGGATTTTAGGAAAAGTCTCCTAATAAAGAATTTATTGGGCATTTTTCGTTTTTCGAAAAATGCTCTGATGACTATTTAGTTAGACTAACCTGACTAGCATAGCTTGTAAAGTCTTATAGGAATCGGTTAGTTATTTTCCAATACTTTCGACTTGTGAGCTTGTGTGGAAAACAGTGAAGTGTATAATATTGGAGAAACACCCAAATAATTATAAGTTGTGAGTTAAAATAGTACATATTTTCCGCGTAGTTACCGATATCTTTTTCAGCTTACAATTCTCCAAAGCAGTGCTTTATATTTAAGCCAATTTGATAAAATGATCTATGTTTGGGATCAAGTAGTTGTAGTACTAGGTGGTAGGTCCGTATATACATGTAGGGTCGTCTGGGTAACCACCGCCTTTCTTATATCAACCGTGAAACTGTTCGCTATGTTTCGGATTGAAAGGAAAGGTAGACAGTGTACTTACTGTGCATGGAAGGAATCTTTGTCCTCAGGATGGCAACACATCTGCAATACCAAGTGGTGTTTTCATTGTTATTGCAGGTGCAGCGGTTACCACTTACCACGCCCGCTACTTCGCTAGTGGCGGGTAGGTCCGCTAGGATTTCACCTGGTTAAAAAAAAGGTGGTCCGTCAGCTTGTTTGTTCTCTAGTTGTATAAAAAAGTAGGTAGTGCTTTTTGCCAACCTTCTAATAATAGAAAACCAAAATTAAAGTCTTGTTTGCCAAACTATATTTTTTATTCAATCATTAACCAGTTTAACAGCCGCAAATTATAATACGACACGTTTTACACGAACGCCTCGTCAAATGTCTCAGATTCATATCGGTATGAACCTGAGCCACTTCAGATACGATTAGTGTTTAAACGAATGTTACTTCTGACAGATCAAGGAATTGAAATTGTGGAATGAAAGTGAAGGTCGATTAAGTCTAAGTTTTAATATCTTGCTTTTTTAATTGAATGGTAATGTTATAAAAAAAATCGCTTGCTCGAATAGTCCTAAAGAAGTTCGTGATATTTTTCTTGGTAACTGTTTGATTAATCTATTAAATTATAAATGCAGGTTTCAGTGTTTGGCGTTGCTATTATTAATATAATCAAAATAAAGCTATCACCTAATACCAAATAGGGAATAGCTTTGGGATAAAAATAAACGCTGTAGTCTGTACTATGTCTGTTATGTACGATAACGAAATTTTTAGGGACAGCCTTCTCAAAATACAAAAGTTCAGAAAATATCTACACTTAGGTATATATTACTTGATCTATGATACTTACTTACATTCGTAACTTTGATCGAATACTTTTATAGGCCATGATCTTCGAGCATAGTTATTATAAGTAATTAAACCTAATTTTGAGTTACAAGCAAAATGTGAGAAATGAATATGTCCCGAGAACTTGTATAAGCTTACTTTGTGTGTGACTAAAAAAGTTAAAGCTTTAATATATTTATTTAAATAATTTTTTTTTTGCGTTTTAGACATGTTTATCGATTCTGAAATGAGTCCATTAACAGTGGAGTTAGGCTCCGGATCGCAAGAACTATAAATGATAAAAATATATGACCCAGACTAGTCGATAGAGAAAGGTTTGCGATTTCGTGTAGTACATATAACTCAAATTTGACAAAATGTCACTTAACGGTATTTTAGTCATCGGATGGCAGTTTAGAGTCTAGGCCCAGAGGACAAGTCTATCACGTATAAAACTCAGCCTACTATGATGCCAGCGGATGATATTTTTATCTATCAAGGATGCTAAAATGCTCCTGTAACACAAAGAGTACCAGTACCTACGCTTTGCCTACACCGTGAAAAATGTGACAGCATTTTGGGCCAATCCCACTGCGTTATACAAAGTTCAAAGAGTGCCTCGACTTCCTCGGCAGCCTCTTATTCATGAGTATTATTGCTTGAAATGCATGCTATTTTAAAATGTAAACTGTGTTTGGAACCATCTCATTGGCCTAAAATTTGTCCACGGTTTCGTAAGTCTCATATGTTGGCAATTCTAATGATTGGCTATTATTTTATATCTATATTTGGAGAAAAAATTATGTAGTTTTAGAATGCAAGTACTAGAAGTAGACCCACTGCATTATTAACTCATACAGTACTATCGTCTTGTGTTTCCCCAACTTACCCGTTTTCAATATTACAATGCCTATTTTTCAGATAGAGCAACTGTTCTACGCGTAAACTCAATATTGCTGTTTTCGTTTGTAAGGCGTTTACACAGTGATATGAGCTTTCGTTTGATTTAGATGGAAAATAAAATTTTGTTGCAACAACTCTACAATATTGCTAAAAAATACTTTTAAATACTACCTTTATAGTACTCCAGCGGCAAGTGAGTTTTCAAGATCTCATTGAGAAAAGGGTTTGTGGTCATTTGTCTGGCTCCTTACCATTACCGTGAAACGCGAGAAAGTCCACTGCCAAAGTAACTTATGAAATATTTGATCGAAAAATATAAGATAAAAGGTAATTAGACTTTTCAATGAATGAAAAACAATATAAATTAAACCCAAATCATTATTTTTATAGGCAATATATAACTACTAACATCAAAACTTTAAGTTTGAGGGCCATGGGGAAATCAAAAATTAATTTAAAAATATTGAATATCCGCATCTTTTGTTAAAGCAGGTTGTAGAAGAAATCGGCAGATAACTTTAGGACAAAAATATTTCTGATCTAATTTTATTTAAACTAAATTTTACGGCTACAGAAGTGATTAAGGCTAGACTATTTAAATATTTCGCCGTCTACGAGGGTGTCCCTCCCTCATGCAGATCGATTCAAGGGGGTATACCCACTGATGCCTTTTTCTTTTTACTACTCGTGTTGATAAAAAACCGGCCAGCGGTGACCAAGTTCGTTTCATCCTCTCTGATATAGATCATGTTTGGATTTTATGAAACGTGTTTTGCGTAATACGGAAGTTTGATGTGAATCTGAAAGCCTTGCAGAGTAAAAGAATATTTTTGAAGACGTGAAGTTAGCGAAATTATCCTCATATAATCTTTCTTTTAGAATCGATGTCATCATTTTTTTATGAACCCATCTATAGCCATTTGTAATATGAATCAAATGTAAACAGAACCGATGAAAAGGGTTTTGACAGTTTTCTACTATATTTAACACTGGATCAGAATTAGTACCTAGAGAGTGTTTGCCAGTTGCTCGGCAGTGTTGCTATTGGATGAAATAAAAATATATGCAACACCTTTTTACGTTTCCTCATTTAACTAAGAATGTATCTATTTATGTTGTGTGCATGCACCTTCATTTTATGTCGGTACATATATACACACAATATCTACCAGGAAGGTACGTGCTAAAATCGGTGATAGAAGTCACAAAAAAGTTCGACTTGAGTCTTAGCGTGACACGACCCTTTGGAGGTAGCTATCAAGACCCCTTTTTCGCTTTACTGTCGTCGGCATAAAGAGTGATGTTTTTCACGTTTATCAGTTTATTGCCTTCTCGTTTTCCCGTAAAAGGTTGTGAGGGAACCTTAAAAATTATATTACTGCTAAACCGTTGGTCGTCGTTATTCGTAATGGCTTTCTATAATTAGAAATGCTGGTTTATATCGTCATTATTTACTTTCATGACGCTAATTAAATAAGTTGAGGTTTCTTTATTATACATTTTATAGTATTATTCTTATATTTCTGTTTTCACATTATAAACCATAGCATTATACTTAATTATGTCGCCCCTATCCGGTTAAATTCGCCGTTAATTGGATGCCTATAACCCATTGATTAAACGCCGTCATCCAATTAAATACGACTAATAGACGTATTGAAAGTCCGCTAAATTAGATTCCTAGGCGGATCGGGTAGTCTTGGTCTTTACCATCTTCGACCGAGGAGGCCCACATAACAACGCATTGTTTTTTTCTGCAAATGCCATTTTTCCTCGTAGTAAAAAAAGGCTGCTAATCCAGCACCGTCCAAAGGTCCACAGCACATTACGGTTGTTTTCTTTCGCTTTGCCAAAATGCTTTAGGTCTAGTTAAATCCCCCAGTTTTGTTTATTTAGAGATCCATGCTCCCTCTGCTGTTCAGATAAAGTTTATTATGGACTCAATTGGAAAAAATATTAAACTCAGAATTATTCTCATATCATTCGTTGAAGAATTTTGCGTGCTATTTTACTTAAAATATAAATGGATAAGGTGTCAATCCTCAAGTGTTTCTGTCTGAAACTTATTGTTGTGACGAGACCAAAAATTATTCTCAATTAAACATGTCTGCGTTTGATAGCAGTAACCAGCAAAATGTTATAAAGCGAAGTTGTCATTTTCATACAATGTAAGAGCATCGCTTCCCTACAGTCTCGTAAAAGATATAATAACCCTTATCAAGTTACCGTTTGTTGCTGGATACTGTGGATACAACTTCATTTTTCCTTTGGTTGTGTCGTTTAGTTTCAATCTGCCTGATTCTGTTTTATTTGATATCTGAGAAAATGGTACAATCTCGATAACAATTATTAGTTCCTTGTACTTGCGAGAATACGCTTTGAATTTTTATTGCGTGCCGCATGCAAATTCTACGGGCTATTGAACGATTTGAGTACATTTTAAATTAAATCACTATTTCCTTGGATGACATTGGTCGAGGATAGAACATTATGTCTACGTTTGTAAATGGCATTATTGCTGTAATATACCGGATGTTACAGAATTCCGAAGTAAAATTAGGAAGTCTGGGGTTTTGGGTACGATACGCGATAGTACGCTTTTTAGGGTTGTGCTTCGCAGACCCCAGACCACTTCCGCAAAAGGCACGGAAGTTATCCAGGTGTATCTAGGGGGTATTCCCTGGCTCAATTTAGACGCTGGTCGAGCCCCCCACAAGCCCTCCACTTGGCCAATGGTGGGTAGGTCCGTCAAATGATTTCTCCTGGTAAAAAAGGGGTTATCACAAGCAGGTGCGACAATGGTTTTTTTAATTAATTGGAAAATAATAGTGGTCTGAAAGGTGTCATACTTCCAGAGGTAAATCTTGACAAGTAACACAACCCACTGTGATCTTATAACATAACACATTTTACCTATCTAAGAATATCATAATTTTTACCATTTTATATTCACTTCACCTATACGACATAAAAGGAGCAATAAATGCTGCCGTAATTCTATCATTTCACGGAAGTAGTTAACCGAAGGATTTTAAATTCTAAAGTTTTATTGTAAAAGTTTAATTTCCCATTTGGTCGATTCTTCCCCGTCATTACTTCGAGCGCTCGCCGCCATATTTTCCGCTACGCTTATCCCTTTCCTTTGAAAATCTTTTGTGTTTGCTGGATTTTAGTGGAAATCCTTCTGTGATGTAGGATTTTGCATGTTGAGTGACGGTGCATTACGTATTTACGTCATAGTCTATATACATATAAATTGCATCGTCTGTCTGGCTCTTTGAACATTTATTCCAAACTTGAGAACGACTGGATTTTAAATAAATAAATAAAATTCTTTTATTTCAGGCATAGCCCATATCTTTGTTAGTAACAATGTTTCTTAACCTATGTTTTTTTTTGTTATACAACAACAAGCTGACGGCCCACCTGGTGGTAAGCGGTTACCGCCGCCTATAGACACCTGCAATAACAAGGAAAAGCACTTGATATTGCAGGTGCGTTGTCATCCTGAGGCTTAAGATGAAATGCCGTCCATGCCCAGTAATTACACTGGCTACCTTTCCCTTCAATCCGAAACACAGCGAACTGCTTCACGGCTGAAATAAGAAAGGCGGTGGTACCTACCCAGGCGACCCTACATATGGGTCTACCACCTAGTGTTATGTTACCTATGTTAGGAATAACTATATAAATAAATGAATACATTAGGTATTCACGGAATAACGTAAATCGAATCAGTAATCTCGGCGTAATCGGTGTTCATACATAGAAAAAAAAAACCGGCCGAATTGAGAACCTCCTCGTTTTTGAAGTCGGTTAACTATATAAATAAATGAATACATTATGTATTATAGATACTCCTTTACAAGAATAAGGGAGTACTTATATCACATTTTTATAATTAGAAGCGGATGTTCTGGGCGTGTGGTGTGAGATGCACCATCACCCAATGCCGCAACATGGAGCTATCTTCCCTCACAGCTACAGTGCTCAGGATGCTGTTGGTACCGCCCCGTACCCGCCTCAGCAGAGATGCGACACGCTTGCGCATTATTGCGTGGAAGCCGTCCACTCGTGCTTCAGCGAACATCCCCGAAGCGCTACAGTACCGTGGCAGCCTCAACAGCATCCTGAACCCATTATTATACTGCACGCGCAGAGCGTTGTAGGCTGCACGTGAAAAAAGACTGGCATTTTGATGCTGTTTCTTCAAAAAAGTTTGTTCAAAAGTTTGCGCTGTGTAACATCACATCTCGCTATGACTTAAAGCAGTTGCGCAATGAGAGTTTTAGTGAAGCATGTCGTGGTTTCGTTACTGTTTTCGAGCGCTTTAATGTCTTACGCTGCCTAAACGATAGATAGATAGAAATTCTTTATTTTGCACATTTACATAAACATCACAGAGATAAAACAAACACAATATGCCAAAATAGGCGGTCTTATCGCTAGAAGCGATCTCTACCAGACAACCTTGTGGTAGGGAGTTTACTTACTAAACAATAATGATAGGTACGAAAAAGTGGAATAAAGTGAAAATTAATTTAAAATTATACATATACATAAATAAATAAATATTAAATAGTCATAATAATTATACAAAAATATATATTCACATTTGAAGGAAATTTAGGTAAACAAAGTGATTAGAGGAAATTAGAAAGGAAGAAGAAGGATCAGAGAGTGAGGAAATGTTTATACACCAGATGTTTAAAGAAGATGTAAATTGAGCACGTTTTATATGGAGAGGAAGACTGTTCCAAAGCCTAATAGCACGTACAGTGAAAGATTCATTATAGGCCTGAGAGGAATGGGAAGGGAACACAAGGAGAAGGGTGTCGACGGAGCGAGTGTTCCTGTGTATATGATATAATACATTAAAACAAAGTATCTATTACAAAATAGTAGGTTTTAAAAAGGCCTACCGAAAAGTCCGATTAGCATGTGTCTTATATCTCCTTTGGTTCACAACAGTCCTTTACATATCTACGTAGACGGAGCCGCAGGTTGAAGCTAGTAATTAATAAAACCTTGTCGAGTTAAGTTATAAGTTTAGGGGTCACTTTTATCGTTTTCGTCAGTGTTAGGCTCAAATTGGCAGTTTTAAACTTTACGGGTTGCTTGTCATCATGTAGCTACTTATTAATTTCCCAAGGGGCGCTATCCCTCCGGAGGGCTATGAGAATTGAAAACTAAATAATCTTGCTAACCAGGTACCTGGCTTTCCAAGTGGCTATTGCTTTACTAACTGCTATCTTGGAATACCAACAGCTCGGCATTCCCTCCGCATCTAGGAGTCGAAGATCACATTTGTGCAGTTAAAATTTAAGTGTACTACTGTGTGGCAACATGTCTCTTTCTTGTGTCGTTAATTTTGGTAACGATAAAAATACTTTGTAGGGCGTTTTTATCAGATTCATTTAATCCCTAGAGAACATTGCTAAACTTTTGAAAGAAAAAATATAAAGTTTTGCTATGTTATGTACTTTTACCAAAGCTGGTTAGAGTTAATGAATGAAACACCCGCCTTCCCCCTTCCTACTCAAGAGCACGTGTGCCAACCTTCGGAGTCATCAATTGACTGTCTCCACTTCAACATCAAGCACAAAGAAATTTAGTTTCTCGTATCTTTGTCGTACTTTCAGAACTTGGAATTCTTTGCCAGCACATGTGTTCCCTACTATAACATGGGTTCCTTCAAAAGAGGCGTAAAAAGGTACCTTTTAGGCCGGCAAGGTAGAGGCGGCTAGAGCAGTGTCTAAACTGTACTTCTTAGCTGTCTTCGCATATGGACTCTTCTTACCGCTTCACATCAGGTGGTGTAGAGTCATTTGTCGTTCTTTTTATAAAAAAAATCATATTTATTACCTTTTTATAAAAAAAAAATT
Source organism: Nymphula nitidulata (assembly GCA_947347705.1). Lineage (NCBI taxonomy): Eukaryota > Metazoa > Arthropoda > Insecta > Lepidoptera > Crambidae > Nymphula > Nymphula nitidulata. The sequence goes on from OX374639.1 coordinate 8,736,996, forward strand.
ATAATACTCGTTCAATAATTCATCAATTTCAATTCTTCCCAGCCTTTGTGAAAGTTCCTGTACTTACCTAAACACACTAGGCATCTTCCATTTAACAGGACTATGAATGAGACCAGACTTTCTTGTTATAATTTATGTTATAGTTACCGTTAACTATTGTCTTAGTGTAGAATGTAGTAGGTAAGTATACAAAAAACATCTACGTCACAGCAAAATAATGTGTCAAAATAATATCTGATTTATCTAATGATACATCGCCTAAACGATCATAAACAGACAAATATAGCAAATGAGATACTATAGATTTGTAAGAACCACTCACATACACTAATATTTTCTATATTCCTTCCCTATAACTTACTTTGGGGGTTATTCCTTGTCAAGAGTTAGTTACCTCTGAAAGTTTGACTCCTTGCAGACCACTTTTGTTTTCCGATTAAATCAATAAAAAACATTGTCCATGTTAAACATCCCGTATCGTACGACACACTACAGTTTTACCACACATACATAAATTCGTGGTTATCCACCTCATAAAAGTGGCATGATTACAGTCTCGTTCATTATATATTTCGCGCCAAACTCTCCCAATATGCATGAAATGTGCTACACCAACATTTCAATGAAATATTTGCAGAATGAAAGAAAATACTTAAGACATGGCTGTATGGGTATTAGTTTCACTTGCCTTCTCTGTAATAAAGAGAACTTAAAAAAAAACAACAAAAATCAGTTTTTCTTTTTGTTTTTTCTCTAAAGACGATCACTTAGAAAGTAGAGTGTGTTTCACGAAAGAGTTCCCTTCGCCACCGTAATGTTGGCGGCATAGAAATTAATGTTGCTAGGTACGTTTAGAAAAATGGCATACCAAAAACTAGGGAGTAAATAGCGGTATCTTTAGTTTTTTGCATATAAATGCTTATCTGAAAAATAATAAAATGTAACTTAAAGCTGAAAAGAACTAATCAATAAAAATTAAAAGTGTGACTAGAAGCAAAGCGAAGCAAATGTGCCTTATGTGCTCTGGAAATTTTTGATACTGTATTTTCGGATATACCTAAAAAAATAACGAGTTGATTCAGTAATAAAGCTATGAAAAAAAACTAATCAATTTTATATCGTATTGTATTGTAATACGAGTTACTTGACGTTTATTTTATCAGAGCTAAGTTTTTGTTTTAATTAGAATCTGACGATTCTGATCTAACTTCAAATAAGTACAAGTTATGAAAGGGATAGATATAAAATTTGTGACAAAACTTGTATAAATGTAATGGGATATGTAGTTGCAATTTTATTTTACTAATGATAACCTGTCAAATCTGCTTCACGTACAGAGCAGCCAACATTATGGCGAAGGGAACTCTTTATTGAAACACACTTTAGCTACTATTTGGTTACGTCTTCAATAAGCAAAGGACTGTTCTGAATTTTGTAATACAAATGACACATTTTTTATTTCTGGTATTTTGTAAAATGTCATTCGTACATGAAGAGTGGATAGTTTGCAATTTATTTTTTGTTTTTTCTTTGCCTACCTTCTCTTCTCGTCTTAAATAATGCTAGTGAATCCCTATAATATACTTTTAGTCTTACCAACTATTTATGCGTCTTGTTGGCAGTACTGACCTTTTATTATTACCTCTACGATTTTTAAATACTTTTTTTCAACATTTGTTTTGAAATTTAAAATAATTTAAGAATCGTAGAGCTAGACAACTAGAGCAACAACAGCGTTAATATGCTGATAGTTGCATAAAAATTCCAATCACTAGAGGATTAATAACCTCTGTAACGTTGTTTCAGTAAGCCTGAGAGCCCACAGACGAGTTCTATTATGAACTTTTTTATAGGATGCCAACTTGAGACTGGACTTTTTACCCCGCAACGCAAGATGGCGCTATTTACAATTGGTACTTGATAACTTGGCAAGTTCAATTATCTCAAAGACCTATAACTATCTACCCTGTCTAGGATCTTTCAGGGCCAACTCAAGGGGCTTAATTTCATTCGGTAATTTATTTCGGGAGTCAATGGTCTTTTACTATGTTTATAGTAAATGGAGTTTTACTATTCCCTAGTTTACAAGAATAGAGCAAATTCACTCCCACTTACCGCTGAATATCAACTATCATTAAAATTTAAAATCCAGCACTAATTATATGGATGCCTCGAATTTAATCTGTCAAGCGGTGTTATATCTCTGGAGGTCTATGACAATTGAAAAATCAGTTGTATCTGGAATCTGATGCTTGACGAGTTAAGAAGCGGAGTATTCGGGCGTTAAACGTGCAAAAAGTAGGTAATACAGAATTTAAAAGTTCGAAAGCAAAGCATGCTCGCCTTTTTATGGATCATCCAAGCCTCCATGCTACTGGTCTGCTGGACACAAGTAATAGGCCAAATAGACTCATGGAAAAAGTGCTATAGGAAAGAATCGACACTGACCGCTCTCTGAATGAAACAACGATTACTCTCCAAATCCGCTTATAGTCCACCCGGCCGGCCTGCAGATAAAAGACCTGGCATGAATGATGTGGACTGAAGTTAGTTAATGTTTGTCTAAAAACTGTTTGTAATTCTCTATACTCTTATTGCACTTGCAACATACATCTAGGACGTTTGCAAGGGTGGACTTATCCCTCAAAGAGATCTTTCAGCCAACCCATGTTTGAGTGAGATTTTTCGGACCATGATTGAACTTTTTAGTAGAACAAGCGGGCTCCACAAAGGGCATTGAATAATACTACTTACAAAGTTATAAGAAGTAACTCAAGTTTGTCGTAGTAGTCTAGAATTCTCGTTACACTTTTTTCAGTCGTGCTTTGTCGGTATTTTATCTGGTTCTGTATTTTGTATTCTGTAAAATATATTTTTATTAACTAGCTTATCATTACGACACGTATTTTCTATTGAAATTTTTAAGGTGAAATAATGTTGATAACATTATTTTACTTTTCGTCCCTAACGAGTGCGAACGCCGGCAGGCTCAATCACTATAAAAAAAAACAATTTTCTCCAACATATCTAGGGGCCCTTCACAGGTTAATGCAGGACACCATAGCACGATCAACGGAAAATGTCACCTTATTCTCTGTCATGCAGGAGATAGGAGCACTGGGGTCGTTTTAGTGGGTAGTTTCGGGCTCTATCATCTTTGGTCGAAGAGCCCCACATAATCCTGCATCGTTCATCTCCCCACGATGCAGGCCAGGCCTCTAGAGGAAAAAGTAGAGAGGAAGTTAAATGAGCTTCTGCAAAAAGATATTATTGAGAAAGTGGGAGGTCCTTCAGATTGGATCTCACCCATTGTACCAATATTGAAAGAAAATGGAGATGTACGCATCTGTATAGATATGCGGCGTGCCAATATGGCAATAAAAAAAAAGCCTTTTTTCCCAAAAAAAAGACACCATAGCACAGAATAACTACTAGGTTTGCGTACCTGCTGGCACGCAAAATTGAAACTTATAGTGTGAATCGAGCGTTCATATTAAGTTGGACTGCGCTCACTCGAAAGTTTCGAAACCGATTTAGCGACAAAATATCGATTCCTTGTTGTTCCTTCCATTTAGCCACCTGTTTAAATTAAAATATCTTTTTTTATGGATTATAAGATCGTTTAGAAGTTATTGTTCGTTGCAAAAATGACAAATAAGATGCTTAATTAAACGCGCGACGCAGCGAGCCGAGAGCCGAGCAGCAAACTACTGCCATATGCCTGCCCGAGAGGCGCGCCGGCTGAACGTACCTAAACTGAGGAGTGACACACCCCTGACTATAGGTATCCAAGACATTATTATAGATATTATTACTCCAATGTATTAACACCCCTAGCCCCTAGGTCAGTGTCTATCGATCGATACCTATAATCCCGTGGGAAGGAGCCACGCAGGTTAGCCGTGTCAGATTTATCGTTGTAATACCGGCAGAATGGATTTACTTGCAAATAACAGCGTATAAGGTTGTAATCTTGTAATATATGGCTTTTAAAAAATACGTCACCCAACTCATCAAATTATCACATTTAAATAAGTGCTTATTAGTTTGTTTATGAATTCTAAATGACACTAGCTAAACTACTTAAAAAGAAAATCTGAATTTTATGTTAACAATGTAATAAAATGAGTCAATTATTTTGTACCTTAAGAAGTAGAGTTAAGGACCTTAGATTCTATAGAATTTTTGACATTCATATTGACACAAATGTATCGTACATTTTGTCAATATGAATACAAATCGTATTAAAAACGTGGTCACATAACAAATATTTTGTCATAAAACGAGTAGGTTTATATTTTATCCATAAAAAGGGTAAATAAATAACTCGGCTATACAGAATGTTATTTCCTTTCCTGGAGATGCCATGTCTTGGTCTTGAGATGCGAGCACAATGGCCGGCGGCCGACAATAGCACAACACTTGACATTAAAACGTTTTCAATAGAATATAATCGTTCTTGCGATCTCAAAGGATAGATGCTGGTTTTTGCTAAATGAGAAAAACTAGGCTTTACTATACTTAACTTAGATTTTATTTATAAATACTAGCTTAGTCTAAAATTAATTGTTGTATAATCTATCATTTGACATGAACAAGTGTAAAGAACTCTGGTGAATTAAATTATAATGAATATTGATAAACGTAACAACTGCCTCTAAATATCCAAGCTGGACACAAGCTCTTCTATGCAGGCAAAAGTCGCAAAAGACATCAGAAGTTTGGCTACAGTTTGGTCCATTACACCTTACACCCCTCTCGCTGTCTTATAATATAAATAAAATGATGACGACATGACATGACATGATATGATATTTAAATTGATATTTGATATTCCTTTGATTGAAACTCGGTGGCGTAGTGGTTTGGGCGTTCTGGTTTCGATTACGAAAACAAAGCATCTTTCGCCATAGTTGATTCCGAGATGGTTCAATCAAAATTTATAATCTTGAGCTCCTTCGTGCTTCGGAAGGTACGTTAAGCCGTTGGTCCCGGTTGTCACTACAACCGCTTTAACCCACCAAGCACCAACCCGCATTGGGCCAGCGTGGTGGTGTTATGGCCCAAGTTCCTCATGTGTTTCTCCCATGCATGAAGGCCTGTGCCCAGCAGTGGAACGTATAATAGGCTGGTGATGATGATTATGATGAAATATCGAAATTGTGTCCAATGTACTGGTTAGTATTTTACAGGTTGATGACGACAGTACCTATATGCGACGATTTTTATTATACTACAACATTGGCTGCATTTTTTCATAGAAATGTCATGAAATTATCAAAATAAATTTATTTGAAAGTTGCAAAACATTTCTATGAACTAATATAGCCCATGTTTTAAATTATTGTCGCATTGTCGTCTATCATCGAAACTCTCAACACATAATAAACCTTCGTAAGGCCGACAACTAATGAACATTCTACCAAACAAATAAAGAAACATCACCATAAAGAATCATAATGCCGAGTGAGATAATAATCAGTGAGATCAAAACCCAAAGAGAAAACTTTACAACCTGTCCAAACATGGTATTAAAAAAATTGTAAAATTAAAATTTGAACTAATGAAGTTCCGTAAACTACCAACCAAGGCTTAAATATCGCGTAGAGGGAGTAAACAAGAGTTGCATTGTTAACGAGCGGGCTTTAACTGGCTCACACAATGGACTTTTGTTTTGTCTGCTTATTTTTGGCGAAAACTGGAAAAAGGCATGGAATTGTTATCAACTATTTTGAATTGAATTCTCTATAAAACCAACCAAAATAATAAATGAATTAAAATTATATTTAACCAACTTAAAATCCTGCTTGTATACTTACACTTTGAATTACTGTTATATTTTAGCTAGACATTAATTTAAAATTATTTGAAAAAAAAACGGTATTGGAAAAAAAAAAATATGTAAAGACCTATTATTAATCTGTGAAGTCACAATTGATTTTTTATTGTGTGTGAGCGCCCCGGTGGGCTGGTAAGGGACGAAAAGTTAGAGCTAACTTTCTAGATAAGCCAATATTCACACTTTAACAAACATCAATATCAATGCTCAATCCATTTTTAAGTAGTCAGTCTCAGATGTTGCATGTTGCGATTGCGATGTACATGTACCTAATATCCGTCGACGAATTTCCGTTATTACACTATGCACATGACAGAATTCAGAGGAACGCTTTGACTTAAAATATAGTGCTTTACACAATGTTTTTGGTACACAGCATAACGAGCAGGCACCTACCCATGTTAACCTAGTCATTTATATACCTACCTATACATGAAAAAACGTGGGTAAAAAAAATTGCATTGATTACGAAAAAAATTGCGTTATATAAAGGCACTTAACTCTAGTTTTAAAACACACAATAGAAGGGCTCTCCTGGACAGCAACAGGAAGACTATTCCACATTTCCAAGGATATTAATAATTAAATTTAAGTGGGGATGATCGTATCATATTTTTTGGAGTCGGTGCTTCACTTTCTATTGTTTCTGGAAAAAACTTAGCACCAACTCCAAAAATTATGTTTCTAGGTGAGTAGGTACCCACTTTAATTCAATTATTTTATCCATTACAGTTTTTTAAAGACTGTTTTAATTAACATTATTTTTTATCAATTTTTAGTGATAACTTTTTAAGGTCAAAGCTAGATGGGTAAGCGTCAGCTTATATTCTTTTCTACTATCGTATCGTTTCACTAAAAAGTCATAGGAAAGCAAATATCCGCAATTTCGCATACGTAACCGACTTACTCATTCCAGTTATTTTGATTTAAAAACCAAAGTATACAATCAATTTTAAAAAAATGGGACCAAATGGCAACTATTCCGTATTAACAAAAAAAGAATCACGTTAATCGGATCCGAAATCTCGGCGTAATCGGTGTACATACATAGAAAAAAAAACATACCAACCGAATAGAAAACCTCCTCGTTTATAAAGTTGGATAATTTCGTGAAATATTATAGCATTCTGAATTACTTCTCTTGTTTGTCAGATACTGTCGTCATGTCTAGTTCTAAACTTTACGCGGTATCAAGCATTTTTAGACTACCGCTTACATATTGATGAGAGACTACACTACCGATTGATACCGCATTTACATATCGCTACATTTGGTGTTTTATACGTTGTATTCTTAATTATTCTTTATTGTCTCGGCAATCTCAAGCTTTTGCTAGAAAAAGCGAGTTACTTCTCTTCTGATTCGCAGAAGAGAAGTAACTCGCTTCCATCGTCAGCCTTATCTTCACTTACCATCAGGTGAGTGAAGGCCAAGAGTTACCCTGTTAAGGTTTAAAAAAAAGTTGATAGAGACAATAAAATGCAATATTTTTCTATTCTATTACCTACAAATCCCGTTTGCTCGTCGAATCTTGATTGGTTGGTGGTTTATTCATCATGGAAACTCATACTGCAGCCACACAAACTCATCTGGATCACTCACAAATTGACAAATTACTAGGTCTTCATTTAATATCAGCTTTAACGTGGGATATTATTACTGGATTTGCCACATCATCAGCGAAAAGGGGTGTTTTTCCACTGAGCGAGGCGTTCGCTCGGGAACAGCGAATGGCTGCATGTCGTTGGAATTGGAAATTGTATTATGAAGTGCCTTGGAAACTTCGTAAGCATGATTCAGCCTTTTTGCATTACGTATCATGACGTTTCTATGTCGTGACTCGACCCTGTGTTTACATTGTATTACTTCTTACTGATGAACCGTTTCTTAATTACTCGATTCGAAAACTATGTAGTGCCCAAAATCGGTAGCTTTGCAAAAATATTTAAACCCGTAACGTACAAATTCAGCTGTTGCTATAACTAAATTAACGATTAGTAATTCCTAGCAAACTAAAGTCAATATGCTAAGTACACGAATAGAGAGTAAATGAACGAAGCTTCGCTTAATAAAATGACGTATTAATCCTTGGCCGTGTACAGACGCCGCGCCGGGCCCGCAAGTTTGTTGCGGATTACCACGGATCTCAACTCTGTACTGGCTGAATGCCCAGCCTTGTTGGGAGTATTAATTCAACCTTGTTAGCTGTGAGATCTTTGTTTGTGACTATTTTGTTTTTCAGGGGTGTAAGGGGTCCCGAACAACACCTCACGGGATCCAAGTCAACCTCACCTGCACGTGGTGCACCCTGCCGACCGACAGACGAGGCTCTGGCGCTCCCCACCAACCCGCACTGGGCCAGCGTGGTGGGAGATGGCCCAAACCCCCCCATGAATTTCTACAACCCAAGGCCCCAAGTGCCCGGCGGTACCGGAAGCCGTGCCGGCGTTGACGGGCGTTGGCGAGGCGCCGGGACCAGGGGTGCTAAGAATCCCCGGGTGGCGACGGCATTCCGTCATACGACCTTGGCCCTGGCGACGTATAACACACGCACACTGCGAACCGAGGAGAAGCTGCTAGAACTGGAGGAAGAATTGAGTAGGATTCGCTGGAGTATAGTGGGACTATCTGAAGTCCGACGAGAGGGCGAGGACACGATGGTCCTTAAATCCGGCAACCTGCTCTATTTCCGGGAGGGCGAAGATCTGTCCCAAGGTGGTGTCGGGTTTCTAGTCCACAAGTCTCTCGTGAATAACGTTGTACAAATCGGAAGTGTGTCGAATAGGGTGGCGTACCTTATACTCAGAATCACCAAACGGTATTCGTTGAAGGTCATACAGGTTTACGCTCCGACCTCGACTCACCCCGACGAGGAAGTGGAAGTAATGTATGAGGATATCTCTCGGGCAATACATACTTCCAATACTCACTACACTGTTGTCATGGGAGACTTCAACGCAAGGCTGGGCAAACGTGGCGATGATGAGTTGAAAGTGGGGCAATTTGGAGCTGGAATCCGGAACTACCGTGGTCAAATGCTAGCCGATTATATGGAGAGGGAGGGACTCTTTATGATGAACTCCTTCTTCAGGAAACGGCTGCATCGAAAATGGACCTGGAAAAGTCCGGATGGCATAACAAAAAATGAGATCGACTTCATCATGTCGACTAAGACTCGGATATTCAATGATGTCTCAGTGATTAATTCGTTTAACACGGGGAGCGATCACCGACTGGTAAGAGGCACATTGAATCTGAATGTAAAATCCGAACGATATCGACTGATGAAGTCTACGCTCCGCCCTAATGCTATCCAGATCCAAAACCCCGAACGCTTTCAACTCGAACTGCAAAATCGCTTTGATTGCCTGGAGGACTGCACAGATGTGGACACATACAACGACAGGTTCGTGGAAGCTGTCCTTACGGCGGGTTCAAGCTTTTTAAAACCCAGCCGTAACAAAAGAAGTAAGAAAATCTCTGAGCCAACATTAAAGCTCATGGAGGAAAGACGTGGACTGCAGTCTTCTGAAGACGCTCGTCGGCAGCTCAACAAACAGATCTCCAAGTCCCTAACCCGAGACGTGCGCCGATTTAATACTGAACGTATTAAAGAGGCAATCGAGCGGAACAGGGGTTCAAAAGTGTTCACCAGGGATCTGACGCTTGGACAGAGTTTGCTGACGAAGCTGAAGACAGAGGACGGCAGATTGGTTACATCCCGACCTGAGCTATTGGCCGAGATTCAAAACTTCTATGGACAGCTTTACGCGACATCACGCACACCTGTCACTCAGGCCACCGATCCGAGAGCCAAATTAACCCGACATTACACCGAAGATATCCCGGACGTCAGCCTGTACGAGATTAGTGTAGCTCTCAAACAGCTTAAGAACAACAAGGCGCCGGGCGACGATGGAGTTACAGCGGAGCTTTTGAAAGCAGGTGGACGACCAGTCCTGAGAGCGCTTCAGAGGCTATTTAACTCCATCATCCTCGAGGGTGAAACGCCAAAGGCATGGCATGGGGGCGTGGTGACACTTTTCTTCAAAAAGGGTGACAGGACCCAATTGAAGAATTATAGACCCATCACGCTCCTGAGTCATGTTTACAAGTTGTTTTCGAGAGTTATAACGAATCGTCTCGCACGCAGGTTTGACGACTTCCAGCCTCCCGAACAAGCCGGATTCCGAAAAGGCTTTAGTACCATAGACCACATACATACGCTGCGGCAGGTTATACAGAAGACCGAAGAGTACAACCTGCCATTATGCTTAGCGTTCGTGGACTATGAGAAAGCCTTCGATTCTGTCGAGACCTGGGCCGTGCTTCAGTCACTCCAGAGATGCCAAATAGACTATCGGTACATCCAAGTGCTGCAGTCACTGTACGAAAACGCCACTATGTCAGTCCGCCTTCAGGACCAAAACTCGGAACCAATACGTCTTCAGCGAGGTGTGAGACAGGGCGATGTTATATCGCCGAAACTGTTCACTGCCGCGTTGGAGGATGTGTTTAAGCTTTTGGACTGGAGAGGATTTGGCATCAACATAAACGGCGAGTACATGACTCACCTTCGTTTTGCGGATGATATCGTAGTCATGGCTAAAAACCTGGAAGACTTGGGCACAATGCTCGACGACCTCTGTAGAGTCTCCCAACAAGTGGGTCTTAAAATGAACATGGATAAGACGAAAATAATGTCGAATTCCCATGTCGTACCCACTCCTGTAAAGGTTGGAAGCTCTACACTGGAAGTTGTTGACGAATATGTTTACCTGGGACAAATAGTCCAACTTGGTAAGTCCAACTTCCAGAAAGAGGTCAATCGACGGATCCAACTCGGCTGGGCAGCGTTCGGGAAGCTTCGCAGCATATTCTCGGCCCAACTACCGCAGTGTCTCAAGACGAAAGTCTTCAATTCGTGTGTGTTGCCAGTGATGACTTACGGAACTGAGACGTGGCCGCTTACAATGGGCCTAGTAAGAAGGCTCAATGTCACCCAAAGGGCAATGGAGAGGGCTATGCTCGGGGTTTATCTGCGTGATCGAATCAGAAATGATGAGATCCGCAGGAGAACTAAGGTTGCCGACATAGCCCGAAGAATTGCGAGCCTCAAGTGGCAGTGGGCAGGCCACATTGCAAGAAGGACTGACGGCCGTTGGGGCGGAAAGGTCCTCGAGTGGCGGCCGCGTACCGGAAGACGCAGCGTTGGTAGGCCTCCCACAAGGTGGACCGACGATCTGGTGAGGGTCGCGGGAAGCCGATGGATGCGGACAGCGCAGAACCGATCGGTATGGAGATCTTTGGGGGAGGCCTATGCCCAGCAGTGGGCGTCTCTCGGCTGAAATGATGATGATGATGATGATTTTGTTTTTAATAATCAACATGTACGTAACGTCATTTACCTATATGTTTAAATGGTCACTCAGAAAATTGCACTGAAACAAGATACTTAGTACCTACTTATATGAAAACAACGTTGCATTAAACACCTATGTTACTTATTGTACATTTCAAGTTATCTTTGAGTTTTAAATTTATCTTTTAAAGTTCAGTTATTCTTTCTATTTTGTCTTTTAAAGCAATCTTGTGCGGAGCAGCATTACATTTAAGTTCTGACCTCCGAGCAGAAGCTAACTTAGCCACAAACTTGGGTCTGTAACTTGGCGGCTTAGCGCGGACTTGACTCGTCTCGCTCATTCTCAACTGGCGATTTGCCCAGTTTCAAGTGAACTGAGGCAGGAAGTTTTAAAAATGCTGTCTATTCGTAAAGCAAATTAGGCTGATTTAAGATAAATAAACCAAGCACATAAAATATACACATGGATAATGGGTAGAGAAAGGATTTAAATTGAAATGGTAATAAGAATGCGACAAACAAGCATATTGACACAGTATTTATTAGGCGTATAGAATAGAAACAGTCATCATGTATAAGTAAAAGTGATTGATTACTTTTGCCAGTTCATTACTTTTATAATTTATTGGGAAAGCAGTTTTAAGCTGCCGGTCATAAAAGCCAACTATGACCACTTTTTCTGAAGACTACACACTCCATTAGGGGCCGGAACAATAAGTGATTAGGTGGTTTTGTTTGTTATTAGATTGTCACTAGGTAGTAGGCCCGTATGTAGGGTCGTCTGGGTAGGTACCACCGCCTTTCTTATTTCAACCGTTAAACAGTTCGCTGTGTTTCGGATTGAAGAGAAAGGTAGTCAGTGTAATTACTGGACGGCATTTCATCTTAGGCCTCAGAATGACAACGTATCTCAACGCATTTAAATTATATTTTAAAACACTGAACTTTTGAAAAATTGGAATTCTAAATCTGCATATCCCTTTTGGATGTTGGCAACCTCATCCAAATCCGCAACAATGGCTGCGTTCTGCGGGTCTATCCGATATTTTATTGCCTAGCCAGCTCGCAACAAACGTATTTAGGTATTCTGTTTTGTGCAAGGTAGCATTTCATCTCCGGTAAAAATAGAAACTCGGATAGAAATAAAATATGGTAAAAATAAAGTATAGACTTAGCTGTAGCGTTTACAACAAAGATTTATTTATTTATAGTAGATAAAATACTTTTAACAGTAGTAGCTCCATTTGATACAGATCTAATAATATACGTACATATAAAAACAAGCATATTTAAGATTGCATTGTTATCTCTTCATCTTATTACGGTACACCTGAAGCTGGACTCCATATGTCTTTCAAATAGAATGATACATCCCACGGTTTGTTTTCATAACATTTTCAAATAACACATTTTAATGTTTTTGATACGTTTAAACGCCTTCTTTTTTGTAACAATTACAAATATAGAAAGAAAACTATGAAAAAATATAAGCTCCAGGCGGGACTCAAACCCGCGTCTTCTGATTTCCGGCCAGACGCGCGACTACGCCACCGGAGCACTAGGTATAACCTACTAATTTCTTCACCGCTTTGTTTCCTGTTCCAATGTTTTTATAGCAACGTTTATCCCACCACTCATTGAAGTTAAACTCTCTAATGATCCGAAAGAATATTTTTACAAATATTTTGAAACTTCCAAAAATCCTTCCCTTATTTAAAATATGCCTCGTTATAACGAACAATGCTCATGTTTCGTCCACACCAGGAAAAGTTGTATGGGTCAATGGTCATATCCGCTACTAAAGAAAGGCCTACCACATCGATTTCCAAACGGTACTGTTGCACGCAGCCTGTATCTAATTTCTCCCTTCGACCCTGACCAGGTCCTCCGTCTGCCTAGGCCATCCTACTCTGCGATTTCTGATACGTGGTCGCCATGCTAAACCTCAACGCCCCATCGATCGACAGTTCTTCTGCCTCATATGCCTGCCCACTACAAACTGCACTTAACTTGCAAATACTATTTCTTGTTACCTACCTATTAGGATTGATGTGATTCTTTGTACCATTAGAAAGATTACATTGCTACAGTTTTCAAAAATCACAAGCTTTATAAACTTCCTCTGATTAATATCAATGACACTTTTCGAAAGAAACTTTTTTCTTAGCTTGATTTGTAATTTATCTACTTTAGTTTATTACTGAACATGATTTTTTTTAGATAAATGCTTGGCATAAAAAATGCAAACATAATTGAAAAAGTAAAGTAACTGCCTTGTCTGTCTGTGAAGGTAGAGATACTACAAAATTTTAATTAAAAATCATATTTTGTAATCTGATGAGAGTGATGAGACTGAGAACAGACTTTTCCTCAGTGGTCTCTGATAGGTCCCTTGCTCAAATATCTAAAAGAAATTTTATATCTATCAGGCTTCGACCTTTACATTATTGTAACTCAAACCCGCTACATTTCAGTCTAAAGGTGGTTTTCCACCAGAGGGGCGAGACGAGACGAGGCGAGACGAGATTTAAAATTTGTATGGCAAATTTTCAATCCTTGCCTCGCGCATCTTTGGTGGAAATAGTCAGGATTGACGAAGATGTGCGGGGCGTGTATTAAAATATTTGTTTGTGTAAAAATGGACCATATTGCTTCCGTTATAGAGTATAAATATAACGGAAGCAATACGGTTCATTTTTTTTTGCCATACAAACACGCTTCTCGCGATAGGTTTATTGTTGTGCGATTTCAATCCTCTTCTCGCCACTCTGGTGGATAAACATCTCGCGCGAGCTCGCGCGGGCAATTTTTAGTGGAAAAGGGTCAGTGCGATTTCAATTCTCGTCTCGCCCCTCTGGTGGAAAACCACCTTAAGATAAATATTATCCACTCTCACAGTGCTTATTGCTTCTGTCAATAGCATAGCAAATACGAAGTCTTCGTTGAGAGTCTCTTATGTTTTATAAATTGTGTTTACAAACAGTTCACAGTTTCCTGGAGTGTGCAATTTAAATGCAAGCGGTTTTCGCTTCGTCCGCTGTCTATCGCTTATCTTGAAGGTTTTCAGAATTTGAAAAGTTAGCTTTCTTGTTATATGGACTGGTTAAGCGTTCATAAGTACAAGATTACCAAATACATTAGTGACTGTTGGAGAAATAAAATAATCTTTAAGCTTTTATGCTCCAATTCCGATTAGCTGTAATTAAATTTGCGAAGTTCCCACAAGCCAGACACGATAGATATTCTTTTTGAGGACAAGCCGGGTGGGCTGGCAAGGGACAATTGATGTTCAGCAGCTATTGGTATTAACGTAATGCTATAGCCTATATAAGTAATTCCTCGATAAATGGACTACTCAACACACAATCATTTTTTTAATTAGAATGAGTAGTTCCTGAGACTAGCGCGTTCAACGAAACAAACAAACAAACTCTTCAGCTTTAAGTATAATACATATTATCGTTCGCATCTGCGTCCCTAGAAGTTGACTTACCTAAATTCTACCGAATCTTATTATAAAAATGATTATTCAGGAGCCCGGTGGGGTAGGTACTTAGCGCTCAGGTTTCGATTACGGAAACAAAGCAATTTTTTGTTATGGTCGATCTCGGGATGGGTCAATCAAAATTTGTTATATCGAGGCACGTTAAGCCAGCATGGTGGAGTTGTGGCACAAACTGCTCATGTATTTTTCTGGTTGTTGATCACAATAATGACATTTCGAAATGTCACGGGTTCAGTCCCTGCCACATGCAGGTCCTAGATTTTTCCAGCTTAGACATTTCTGAGTTGAGCGTTTTAGGAAGACGCACAATTCTAGTCGCTCTAAATACTAGCTGTAGATTCGATTTTTAGAAATACAATATTTAAAGTTTAATATTGAAACTCATAAATAAACAAATGAGCTACTGTACAAAAATTCTTATTGAAATCCAGTGAAGGTTCTTTATTAAGTAATCAGTTTTAGTAGAGACATATCAGATACCAAGACTAGGCAGACGAATTGCAATTCAATAAATAAACAAACAACAGGCCCCAAATAAGTAGAATTTCTAGAACCTTCGATCGTGTTGAGGGTGGTGTGCATACAAAGCTCTGTATTATCATAACATTCCACATGTTACATCTAGTAAGGTTTCCGTTGCTTTCATAATTAATCGGTACATAGCAGAACACTCACTACTGTTTACTATCTTTCACAATGTACAGACGACAGCACATCAAGCGTAACAGTTGCACTACGAAAGTCGCCTCTAGTACAGACGGAGTAAGTACAGTCTCAAGGTTAAACTGTTACGCTTGATGTGCTGTCGAATGTACCTATATTTAGAAAAAATATCGGAAGCGAAGCCTTTGATCCACAACACGAAGGCAAAAACTACGAGAGAGAGAGAGTTATAAATGGTCCATCAGTCTGATCGATTACTTCACGATATCAATCAAAGATGATCAGTAATTTCAAGTTTTATGATTATCCTGCTCCCTTATTTTTTACGTTTTGTCCTACGTTTTGTCCTACTTCAGCTGCCGCCACTCCTCACGTCATCCTTCCAGAGTCCTTCAGTACATACATATAGTACCGAACTTTGTATTCAATGGACCCTTACTTATTTATATTTAGGAAAATTTTTGATTATTTAACATCTGAATCTCATTAACTTTTTAAATTATTTAACATACAAATCAGAATACATAAAATACATACAGGTTTCTATTGTTGAGTCTGCTATCTTGTTTTAAGAACAGTTAATAGAACCGATAATAGTTTAAAAGAACATGAGATTTATAAAAATGCTGAAGCCGAGATGGTGGCTGGCAAATTATAAATAACAGGAGCTCAAGACAGCGCTGTCCTCGACTGGCATGCTACTCGCCGGTCGAGTGGCCAATTACTCGCACCAAGCACTCACCTCTTGAATATCCGACGACATATTTCCATACTAGAGAAGCTCGTTATTTTTCTAAGTTAGAATGATGTTGAGTTCTGTAGACAAAATGGCTAAAATGAAACGTAAACCTTAAATTTTCGTCATATCTGTCTGTCTGTGCCTCTGTTTGTATGTTAATTGGTTAACCCGCGTAAGACTCCCAAAAGCATATGACAATTAAAATCCTATTCCTCTTACAAAACGTGGACTCAAGTTACACCTGCAGGGCTACTTACCGCCTGACTGCAGTGGTATGAATGTCGCAGGCGTCTTTTTAAATTAGCCCGTAATTGATTGATTGGTTGATCAAACGCCGGCATCCAATTAAATGCCTAGGCCGATAGTTAATGTAACGAGTTTTGGTGTGATTGGTAGGTTCAAGGTTATTTTTTATGCCCACTTATAACCAAAACGATTTCGGTGATAAGTGGTCATAAAAAAATAACCTTGAACCTACCAATCTCACAAACTGTCGCACTAAAGCTCTTCGATTTAAACGACCTGCTTAGGCGTTGAAAGGCTAATTTAACCAGACGGTTGACGTAAAATTGAACCCAAAGTTGTTAATTAATTACATTATCTAGTGACGAAATCTTCCCTAATCAAATAGTTAATTAAATATAAAACAAGTTTCAGCGAACGTAGCCAATAGACGCTCGTACGTATCACTTTGGGCTCTAGGCACTACTCTCGCGGTTAACGTAGCCTGTAGACTCTCGTACGTAGCACTTTGGGCTCTAGGCACTACTCACGCGGTTAACGTAGCCTGCAGACGCTCGTACGTAGGACTTTGGGCTATATGCACTACTCACGCGGTTAACGTAGACTCATAGACTCTCGTACGTAGCACTTTGGGCTCTAGGCACTACTCACGCGGTTAACGTAGCCTATAGACGCTCTTACGTAGCACTTTGGGCTCTAGGCACTACTCACGCGGTTAACGTATTAACCTAGCCTATAGACGCTCATACGTAGCACTTTGGGCTCTAGGCACTACTCACGCGGTTAACGTAGCCGATAGACGCTCTTACGTAGTTATTTGGGCTATATGCACTACTCACGCGGCTAACGTAGCATATAGACTCTCGTACGTAGCACTTTGGGCTCTAGGCACTACTCACGCGGTTAACGTACCCTATAGACGCTCGTAAGTAGCTTTTTGGGCTCTAGACACTACTCACGCGTTGCCTACCCTATACAAATCATGAGAAACCGTAATATTGATAGCATATCAGACGAGTCCCGCTGCTCCCAAGCTCCCAAGTCTCCCAAAATAAAACGCTATCTCAATGAGCTCTGCCGACTTATAGCAAGCACTATGCCCTACCTTTCGTATTACTTTCAATATCTTCGTCTGTTATGCCGTCAACACTTACATTTTTACAGGCAACGTGTGGGTTAAGTGACCCATGTGCTACGAGCGCTACGAGCATCTACAGCTTTCCTTTTACTATGTGTTTAGGCTACGATCACCGCTTCCGCTTACCAAAGGGCAGGCTGTCGCTTTTATGCCACATTTGTTGTATAAAAAAAAGATGAATCGATCTGCAGGTATACAAAGATATTTTTTTAACATCGAATTAATACAATTATGGCAATAAAGTGATGTTTTCACGTTCCGTAACGCCATGGCTTTACTTTTTCTCACCCGAGTTATATTTATAAGAAAACGCCAACTTCTGAACCGAAATTGACAAAGTTCGTCCCGAGTCAAGCTTTTCAACTAAGAAATTGCTTATTTACAAGCAGAAGAAACTTTCAGAAAAACAAGGAGTCCTTGATAATGTGCAGTTTTGTGGAATTTTAGACTTTAAATGTGACAGGACAAGGTATTTTGGCAAAAAAAAGGGGTGTCGTATATTTATCTATAAAATTTATAGTGAGGAAAAAATTGAAAGCAAACAGCTAAGTCCTTGGAATATTCTAGCAAGGTGCTGAGGATAGATGATCCTGGAAGCCATTAATCGTGCTTTGCCCTCGTCAGGTTGAAGGCAAGCTTTTTGTGTTTCGCAATGCGGTGCTTGCGAATAATAGGTTTACGTATAAGGCACAAGGACATGCCGCTATTTCTTATTTTTATAGTGGTCTAAATTTTCTATTTTCACATAGGTAAATAGAATCGCATATTAATATAAAATACGCGGCTTGCTTGATGGTTACCTGGGGGTGCATTTTGAGCTTTATGTTCTTTATTATTCAGTTTAGAGAGTTTAGGGACTCATTAATAGTGATAGAGTAACAACATATATCAAAAAAATAACCAGGCATTAAACTGAATGGAAATAGGAGGTTATGATACTGATAAATAGTCAATATAGTTTATAAATAACGTTAATCTGCGTTACGGCAAAATACTCTAACTTCGCTTAAGAGGGGGCATAAAGCAAATCACTAATTGTAGATTTGATTTTAATCGTATTAAATCAAATCCAAATGAGCTGTAATTTTAAATATAGTAATTACATTATATTTGTGAGGGTTGTGTCAGAGCAAAAACATAAATTTATAAAATTTTCTCGATAGAAAAAAATCGCAAAGATACCTCTGACTACCAACGAGATTCAATTTATTGTCCAAATCACATTACTTCACCACTGGGAAAATTGATAAATATGTGAGTCACCATGTTTCTGAGGGCTTCTACTAGCGATTTTTCAATATATGTTATGGTTTGCAAGTAATTAATAAAAAACTATATTGGCGCATACTCCATTTTCCTTCCGCGCTAAACGCCATCGTCGGTCTCTGTCAGTCGCATGGCAGGCCGCATGATATTTGTTTTGTTTCACTCGCGGCTGCTCTATTGAGACGGGAAGACTATGTTTCTGCGTTCTCGTGCGCCCTCGTCAACATTCTCGCGAATAATTCGTAGTTTATAACTTAAAAACCATAAATTAGTACACATATTTTAAGACTATTGCTTAAAAAATTGAATGAAACGTTGTAAATTGTGATTTCCCATAATTATTGAAATAAAATGTTATAAAATGAAACTGAAAATTCAAATGACGGCTAGGTGTCAAACTCAAGTCTTTTGTTTACTCACTTTTTAATTATTGATATCGACCTTATTTTTATGTACATTGAGCAGAAATCGCATTGTTTTTGAAATCTCAGTAGGCGTAGTATATGTAAAACAAAATCATGCTTTGTGTTTCTTAGTGACTTACGCGTATTTGATTTATTTGTAATAAAACTTTTTTCGATGGTCGAAATTTTCATATGTATTTATAATACAAAAATCACAATATTATCAAGCAGTTATCAATATGCAGTTGGAAAATCTAACACAAGTTTATTATAAACATGGCATAATAAACTTTATTGCAATTTAATGATAACAATGTTTTTTCAGATCAGCATCGAATTAATATCACCACAACTACACCTAATTAAATGTTTTAATAAAGTGAATAAAATTTGGTATCTACTGGTATCACTAGAGGTGTTAAATTCAATGAGTGGTGAGATAAACTTTGCTATAAAATCGTTAAGAAGAAGGATAGAAAGCGATGAAGAAATAAGTAGGTTATACCTAATACTCCGGTAGCATAGTGGTATTCCCGTCTGGCCGGACATCAGGAGACGCGGGTCGATTCCTGGCTAGAGCATATATTTTTTCATCGTTTGCTTTCTTTATTTGTAATTGTTTTAATAAAGTAGGTGTTTAAACGCACCAAAATATTAAAATATGAATAATTTATTACTATTTACAATAATTAAAAACAAACAATTGGCTTAGTTAAAGTCATCTAAAAAATATGGCGATACTTGTGTTGTTGCTTTTTTAAAATGTAAGTTTTACTAAGTGGTGCTTTTCTTCTATGTTATTTTAAGATGGAAAATTGGAAATACATTTCAAAATAATATAAAACGTATAAAAATGAGTGGTGGTGCCATACAACAGTAAATTAAAACACGGGATATATTTGTTCATAGAAATAGCTTGGCTGCACTATTTTATAGAAAAGACATGGACTAAGAGTGATTCCGGTTCACCAGCTGTGTCGAAAGTTGTCGAAAGAATATTACGAATTCATTTAGCATTTTTCAGTACAAAATGTATGAAAAATTTTTTGGCGATTTCTGACACGTGATCATTTAAATTAATGGTACCTGATATGTAAAAATATTCTCATCCGTAAGCAAAATTTTTCTGTGACCTCCCTTTGCGTACCGCTTCAGTAGTTGTTTCGATTTTACCACCCTATTCTTTTTTAAATTATCATTTAAGAAATGACCAGTACGTCTCGTATAGGCTGCAAATCCTAGCTTCTTAGCTTCTAGCTAGCTTCATCTCATGAGATAAAATTTTTTGCTTTCAGACAGTAATTTTATTACAGTTGGAATTTTCTTTCCTTTCGTATACAATTATTTTACTTTGGGACTTTGTTTCTAATAATTGCTAAACACTTTTCACTGTGCCATTTTTTCTATCCGACTTTCCTCTTTTTACCAGACATAGCGAAAACACCTTTGTTATATCTTCCTTCAATAAGAATTAATCATGGGTAGTATTAGAAACCCCTTTGAAACCTTTTTTTTTTAATTTTACTATACTCATATACCGTTGGTAGGCCCCCACAAGGTGGACCAACGATCTGGTGATTGTAGGAAGCCGATGGATGGGGCAGCGCAGGACCGATCGGTTTGGAGAACCTTGGGGGAGGTCTAGATAGTCATTGAAAACCATATTTCTAGCATAGCGTCAGTAGCTTTTTTGAATATCTAAAATACTTATTATTTTTAGTAAAACAAATCAAACATTTTAAAATTTATTTTTGGGATGAGATTCTAAAGTTTTTGCATTTTATGTAGTATAGAGGTCCGCGTTACGGTCCAGAAAGCCAAAGCGGCGCGGCCTTGCACTGTTAAATATACTCAATGCATGGCGGTGTCGCCGGTATGAGATTATTTTTTGTTTGTACATTTGTGATTGAAAAGTTGTCTAAAATATTTTTCGCTACTAATATTTCCATTTCCACGCCTTCTGGACAGGTTGTAAGAAACTTTATTGATACTTTATAAAGCTGAGATAAGGCCTAAAAGCTCATCAGAGCACTCTTCATCTTCTTCTTATAGCCAATAGAAAGCGCTTCTCATGAGCTCGCTCGTAGAGGCTCAATTGTGCTTGTGACCTCTATATCATTAATTATATGTACAGCTCGAACACTGCAATCTTTCCAATGCATATACTTAGTAGAGTGCAATCCCACGGGTGCAAGTTATATTCCACGCACGATCGGTCCTTTGTTATAAAGTAGGCATACTTGTTTAGCCGTGAAAAATCAATGTACCTCGTCGTGTAGTTTCTTTGATTTGGATTACAGCATATCTCCACAGTCTATAAAAATTTCACTGTAATATCTCCATGAGTAATACTCTGAAGAGAAGGCGGGGGAATGAAAGGCGACATTTTAGATGTGAACGCGCAGACTTGTGGTTTTTAGCATTAAACTCAACAAGATTATTCGAACCCCATTTGGATATAATAAGGTTTAACTAACACAACGACCCTACCTGTTGAGCTCGACGGTAATATTCATTCTCTCTTTCTCGGTGTCAATGCGTTCCGCCCCTGGGCAACCGTAATAACAATTTACCATGCACTGCACTGTCATCTGCATAACTATTAATGTTACAATGACTCAGTTCAAACTGATGTAGCAGCAATATTTAGTACAGTTTACGGTGACCTAAATTTTGAACGAAATATGATTTTATTTTCAAAAGTAAATAGTACCATTGAAAATACCTCTGTTTTGGATTGTTCATTAAATTTTTTAGCGTATCTATAACTTTTTCCAAATGGGTGACATATGTTCATTTCTCTTAATGTGCCAACTACATCTAATTCAAGAGTACCCAGAAATAAATTACCCACATTGATTTAAATTAGAGATGATTTTAGTCTGCTGCACCATTTACAAAAATTAATAATGCAGTGGATAGTTGATATGTGTGCGAAAATTTGTACAAAGATACATTATATTTCACTCGAGAAAATCAAACAAGTAATTAAGTTCACAACGATTTAACATTATTTTTAATTTGAAAAAAAAATGTTAAATCAGTAAATTAACTATGTGTCGCCTTGACGAAAATTTGGTCTAATTTAACAACTTCATCTAGTAACAATAAAAATCTTAACTTCAATATTGCATTGAGCCAATATAATTAATATTATTGACTAGAAATGCATTACATTTACTTCTAAGAAGCTACTGTTGCTTTCATGTGAATATTTTGCGAATACTATACTATGACGTCCGCAGGTGACTAGACGAGCTCAATTGACAACACACTGCAATCGTGCCTCGCGATGCGGGGGGGTGCGGGTGAAATTTGATTTTTTTCTAGCTTTAGGCGCCCTCTTAAGCAAGTCCTGTACCCCTAGCACGAACATTTTTAAATTTCGAATCACCATCGTATTGTGTAGTAACGTTTGCTTTTGTTTAAAATTTTAAGGCGATTCGAAATTTAAAAAGGTTTGTACTGTAGTGCGAGCATGGATTTCTCGACAAACAACACTTGGCGTTTCATATTGGCAAATAGCGTTTTGTCGAGTTTGAATGTCCAAATTTCACGATTTATAGATGATATAGATCCATACTCGCAGAGCTGCTTTAATTCTAGAGAGATCAGTAGATAGTAGGCTCACATGTAGGGTCGCCTGTGTAGGTACCAGCCGTGAAACAGTTCGCTGTGTTTTGGATTGAAGGGAAATGACCCAGTATAATTACTGGGCATGGACGGCATTACATCTTTGGTCTCAGGATGACAGCGCATATGCAATATCAAGTGATTTTTCCTTGTTATTGCAGGTGTCTATAAAGGCGGCGGTAACCGCTTAACACCAGGTAGGCCGTTAGCTTGTTTGTCATCTAGTTATATAAAAAAAATCAATTTGACATTTGCCATAACAAACTTTTGATGGCTTTGGAAATATTTTAGATATTTGAAATGTTTTCTTGTACAGTCGTAGTGATACATTTTTTAAGTCATAGTATGTCGTAGTAGTTAATCCGTTATTTAGTATCCATAGGTAAAATCAGTGTACGAATATTGTGGGAGAATATGGTAATTCTGAACACCAGGTAATATTGACATCACGTGCAATAAAAAAATTGATAATCATTTTCTGATAGATGAGAGGGAGATATAATTTTCACTAATAATTTTATTCTCGAGGCTTAAGTGACTGTTAACGACATTTGTCTCTTTCTCTCTCGTCTTCTCCTTTAAATAGACTGAAATATAAATAGCTCTTAACGCTAAGCAAATATCAATGAATTATGTGCTATGCCAGCACTCTTTACAGATCCTAATCTATCATGACTGAGCAATATCGTTCGGAGTTACCACGCTTTGGTAACCTACCCTATATTATGTATAGCTAGCGTATTGTAGACATTACAAATCCAATCACAGATCCTTTGAGATAACTCCATAATGATTGTACGTCCCAAAAATAAAACACATAACGGTTGACAATATTTTACTTCAACATAGTCAAACTACCTGATCCAGGCAAGCTAAATAGAGTCGCTGTAATTGCTGGATATAAAACCTCGTAAATTGGAACAAAGGGTGGATTAAGAGCCCCTTCTCGCGTCACATCTCAAAAACAGTGCGCGGAAACTCTTAAGGTACGATCAGAACTGAAGACGCGCGAACACTACGCCTTTACACTTCGCTCTTGGCGCGCAGAACTTCGATAAGTTCATGAATTATTTCATGCAGTCTAGCTAGATCTATAAAATGAAATATGGATTGATCCAAACAGAATAAAGAGTTTATGCTCGTGCCTGGTGTTGGGCATGGGTATATTTCTAAAAAAAAGGCGGGAAAAGGTTTTTACAGGGTCGGCAACGCGCAAGTGATACCCCTGGTGTTGCAAGCGTCCATAGGCTACGGCAACCGCTTACCATCAGGTGGGCCGTATTCTTGTTTGCCACCTTAGTGGTATAAAAAAAAGAGATTAACAACTGTCCTTTTTTATCATGATCTAGTTTAGAATCACCCCATTTTCGGAATCACCGCACTATCCCCTACGAATTGCATGAATTGCAAAAAGCACTCTAGTACACTGTCTTAAACTTAGAGATAATTTCAGACCCATTTTGATGTTGTTTCTGAATTTTTCTGGTAGATGTTAACATGGCTGTATTATCTTATCACTCATAATATTGTTAAATAATTATTTTTTCAAAACGACTAGCAGTAGGTCCACCTGATGTGAAGCGTTTATTTTAGCCTAGTCCCGAAGCACCTTCGTACGGAACAACTCACGTTACGCGCTGCCTACCCTATAAAAACTTATTGGAGACGAGTCCCCATGCCCCTAGTATAGCGCCTTCTCAATGAGCTCAGGCGACGGCACTCACCAAAGAAGTGTTCTCAGCTGCGATCATCTGTGGAGTACGCCGCTCAAAATTGAAGGGAATACTACCCTCTCTTATAACTTTTAGTTAAAACCTTTGACGTTTGTCTCATTATACGCGTTCGGAACGCGTCCTTACATTTGGTTAGGCACCACACCACACAACACAACCACTCAACCTTTGACAGCCACACATTCCTTTGCCGGTTTTGTTTGTATTATTCGATATCCACACGCGTGGGTTAATGATGATCTTTTTGCGGTACTTTTTCAGTCGTTTACGTACAGCTTCGGTTTTAATGTAGACTCTTGTATGTCAGTCTCTAAAGGGAGGGACGAGTGTGTTTACTTTTTCACCCCCGACGAAAAAAGAGGGGTGTTATAAGTTTGACGTGTCTGGCTGTGTATCTGTGTGTCTGTCTGTGGCATCGTAGCGCCTAAACGAATGGACCGATTTTGATTCGGTTTTTTTTTGTTTGAAAGCTGATGTGCCTACGATGGTTCTTAGCTATAATTTATGAAGATTAGTTCAGGCGTTTGATGACTATCAGCTTATTTTGTACTTGATAATAGGATTTTACTAACTTTTACACATCCGATTGATTTGAAATTTGGTGTACTGTCACTTAGGTGACATTCCCATGACATACTATCCTTGATCCTATATCATCAAAAAGTCTGCGAAATGCTTAATTCTTCAGAAGCTTACAGCAGATATAGCGTGTTTGGGCTCTTATGAATAGTCTCAATGAGATGGTGTTAGATAGATGATTAGTGACGCCGGGGGTTACTTAATTTTTTTAATTTTGCATTTTTATTAAGTCTACATATCGCAGGTTTGTGTGAGTCAAGTGTTTTAGTCAAGAGATGGATAACAATGTTTGTAATAGTTTTGCGTTGTGAATACAATGTAAGAAAGAGAGTAGACATGTTTTTTTAAACATACACATACACTACAAAATAGAAAAGCTAAATATAATTTTCGCCGCCATTTAATGTTGACGGTCAAGATTTTTTTTTACAATAATTACAAAATCGTATCTGAGGGATTATTGTGTTACAAAATTGATGAAGTTTTGTGAAACAAGTGTTTGTGTTGACGTGCAATATGGAAATAGAATTATACTACCACCACTACTACACTACTAGGGAAAACTCAACAAAAGGATTGGAAACCTACAAGACGAGTCGTTTCATCGTTTTTATATTGTAAAAATGTTTTCAGTGTTGATAATTTGCTATTTTTCTTCTTTCCAGGTAAGGCCCCTGATACCTGCATTGCATGGCATGATAAGTAAACGAGTAACATTCTCACTGGCACGGTAAGGCTATTTTTTAAATTACTATGGTGGTGGGTTAGTTACTGTGCCTATTTCAGACTGGTTATCCCATTTCGCAGCTAGCTACGAAATAAAGCTACGAAATGGGACTAACTGATTCGCGTAGTGCTGTTATTGTACATAATGTGTAATTTGGAAAGAAAAACTGCCCCGTAATTGTGTGTCTCCACTCTCCAAGGACAATGCTCATCATCTGAAGTTTATTGTAAATCCACTGCTTTCTTACTTTAAGGCGATGCTCTGATAATTTTCTCACATAATTATTGAACTTACTAAATTAATTGCGTTGTGGTGGCGTTTCAGAATATGAAAACTAACTCGGAGACTGCAGAAACGACAAAACTTTTATTGAAAGATAATATATCAAAAGCAAGCGATGCTTGCAGATCTAATTATAAAGAATATTTTGTACACTATATTTAAATTTTAAATAAATAAACTACTTCAATGTACTATTCTAAACGATGTGCCCCTCAAGGAAATAAATTGCAAATTCATACGATAAATTGAAATGTCTAGTCTTCCGTCGATTGAAAATTTAATATGTTCACGTGTCAGTTACAAATTACAAAAGCTGAAGCAATTTGTACCTTAACTGTTATGTAACAGAGCTTAGCTATTTGATTAATCTTGTTTTGATATACCTATGCCTGTTATATTCCCATGTAAGGCAGATTGATTGTAACTCTGTCATGTCGTCACGAACCCGGGTTAATGGTATTTGTGTTAGTATCGCTATTTGATTTATGTTCATTGTCTGAGCCTTGTCTGAGTAAATAGATGTGTTCATACTTATATTGTGTTGTGAAATGACGATTGTTTTTCTATTACACAACACTCATTGAAATAGGTTTAAAGAAATTTAAAATAAAATTATTTTTCGTTATACAAAACCTAAATATAATAAGTATTATCTTACTAAGACTACTTCTTACGTATTCTCAACTTTATTTTCATTCATAGGTAAGTATGCTATCAATTTTTTTCATGTCATTTAGTAATGTCTACATACAGCAGTGCTCCCTCAAACAATATCGTTCTCTTACCGTAATTAGTGCGCGGATTGATTAACTGGACTTTGTTTTCAGTCTGAAAGTGGCGTGTTGATTCTTTTTTGGTAAATTGTTTATTTGTTTAGATATAATTATCAATTATCTTTGATAATGGAAATAGAAACCTAAAAGTATCGCGACAGCCAGCCGACAAACGGTAGAACAAAAGCTCGCTTCTTGATTGGGGCGCTCACAGGGCATTTTGCTAGGCATGCAGTTAGACATGCTACATAAAATGCAACTCTCCCCAACTCAACTTTGTCGAGCATGTGGTGAATGCCAGGAATCAATGATGCATTTTTTGTGTCATTGTGATGCCCTGGCTAGAACCAGAATGAGTCTTCTGGAAGTGGCATATCCAAAGCCAGAAGACTACAGGCTCTTTCTGCCTAAAGATATAGTAAGGCCAATGTCATCTATATTCTGGACACAGGAAGAGCAAACGCAGGGGAGGCACAAAAGATCCTAATGGGTCGAAGTGCACTGTGACTTAGTCACGGCCCAACTATAAGATATGATGTCACATATCATAATACTCTGAGGTCTATAGGCTACGGTAACCGCTTACCCTAGAGCGGATATTACATTGCTAGTTTGCTTGCTTTGCTATACCTTTGATTTTAATAAATTAGATGTGTGTTTTCTTCTTACCGCTTCCTGTCAGGTGGTGTCGAATCATCAAACGTGCTTTGTATTTAAAAAAAAGTTACCTACATACCTTTTGTAAAACTAGATCTGTAATTGAGATTTATATTTTATAAAGATACCTTTTATGATACCAAATTATATCAATGTAGTGGTATAGTCTGTCTTTGATCTCAGCTGTCAACTTTGATGTGAGATTCCTCTCACTCTCATGGGACCTTTTAACGGCGTCTTTACTGTGTCAATAAGGTAACAGGCAAAGGTTTCATTCATATCATGCTTGTGTTGAAAGTTCACAAAACTCAGGAGTCCACGCACAGTAAAATTTCATTCCAACTTTTGACCATAGCCCTGTCTGTCGTCTTACCAACAGAAAACTGATGTGTTTGTTTTGTGGATACTTCACAAATAGTGATATAAAACCATTTTCCCGGATTTAACTCGCGTTTAATTAGATGTTACATTATACCCGACGTTTCGATTATTTTACAGTTGATCGTAGTCACGGGAAGACTAAAGATGGCAATTGTCTTTGATAAGTTTATCAGTTGACTACCGTCACTATGTGTTATATTTTGAGCGGTCCGATTCACGCATACGGAGCTCTCACGCATGCGGAGTTTGTCGAACAGTGTGAGAACGGACTTGGCACTTTGTTATTCGCATGAGGGGATCCCAAGCCGGTGGTACACTCCAACCATCTTCTCTATTAAAATTAGGATGTTTTTTGTTTCAATAGCCTCGCGTTACATTCTTTGAATAAGGCGTCGTTTTTTTGGCAAAGATTTGGGGCTTATCTAATTTGATGTAGTGATTGAGTCCGTCAAGGGCATGTTAACACACTGTCAAATTCGTTTCGCGACTGTGTTTTACGTCAGCCATATGTTTATTCACCCGGGTGCCTATGCTACACTTTGTTTGCCTATATATGAGAGGTCGCAGTCACAATCTACCTTGTATATGCCCGCATCTTGGCAAATTAGTTTTATTTCAAATACCACTGTTATTTTCACGTATTTCTGTCGCAGCTCTGCTGGTAGATTTCATTACAAATAAGCAGTGCCTTTGAACTCCATTGTTTATTGTACTTATTCTCTAAAACTTTTTTTATTAATTAAAATATAATAAAACTAGAAAAATTTCACGTCCTGAGGCAGGAATCGAACCCGCGACCTTTCGCAATCCGGGCGACTGCTCTGA
Organism: Nymphula nitidulata; assembly: GCA_947347705.1. NCBI lineage: Eukaryota > Metazoa > Arthropoda > Insecta > Lepidoptera > Crambidae > Nymphula > Nymphula nitidulata. The sequence continues at coordinate 8,765,745 of OX374639.1, forward strand.
CCACTGAGCCACCCAGGACTTGGGATATCCCTGTGAAATTCTTCTAGTCTATCTGTATTTGCGTTTATGAGCTAACGTCCACCCTACAATGTCGAAATATTCTATTTCAACATCCGAAAACGAGTATTTTTACAAATACCTACGATTCGGTTAAGTTGGGGCAGGGCTTTCAAATATTTTTAATTTTTGATGTTTGAAATGTTTGAAAAATTACTTAGTAATTAAAATATAATTAACGTATCTTTACGTATATTACTTTTTTTTATATAAAAAATAATAAGATACGTATAAAACATTAAGTTAAAAATTGTTCTCCAGAAAAAAGTTTAAATAAATAAAAGCGGCGGCGCAGTAAGTAGTCATGCGTTTAAATTACACGCATCATCGTAAACAAAATGCTGTCAATTAATGCGGGTTATGCGCGATTCATCGATATTCTCGGCAGATTAAGATATATGACTGCGAGCGATAAGGCTCTGATAGGGATGACAACGATTAAAACTATCGATAAATTTTGATACTTTTTATTGAATATCTTTTTTTATTTATTTTAACCGATGTGCTTAATTAAACCAAAAGAGCCCACCACCACCTGATGCTAAGTGGTAACCATCAAGTAGAGACACCTGCAATATCAAGAAATTTCCTTGATATTTCAGGTGACTATGTTGACATTTTGAAGACGAGATGTTAATGCTTCTCGCCCTGCGAACATGGATCTATCGATCGACAGAATTTGTTATAAAAAATCGTCGTACTTACCAGTTGTCATCATATTTTTTTAATTGAGCTATTACGTCAAATTGTATTTTTATTGAGTTCCATGCTCACACATACAAGCTACTGGCAAGCAAGCCTAACATTTACTCTTTGCGACCACTAGGAAGTGGTCTTAAATTTACTATTTGTTACATATAATAGATGCAGATAGAAAAATAGAAAACCAGCTTGAATATAGTAGACTACTCTGTCCTACGCCAAAAAGATAATGGACGTAGAGTTCTTCCCGTCACGTGGACGACTGACAATCAGTAATATTTTATTAGTTTACGTTCAAACACCTTTGAAAATGTATTGTGTAAAATGATATAATTAGTCTTTTAAGATAGATAGAGTATTTATGCGGCGGATTTTGTAAATGTTCACAACGAAATGAACGTTACGTGAGGTGTTTCGAATGATAAAACAATTTCGTTGTGAACGATAAAACTAAACGTTTCGTTGTATGTGTTATCATCTCCTTAAACTGCCAAGCAAGAATAAGGTCAGCGATGTAGAATTTGAAAATAATAATTTTATCGATATCAAATCGATATGAAAGTAAGTTTATTCGTCGCATTTCCCATCATTAGCGAGCATTGTAATAGCGATACGTTATCCCATCCGCCCGCCCACGGTCGCCTCAATTATAATCATTACCCGTTCTCCGTTCGTTATTAAAACATTATGGTTATAGCAAATATTTTGTTTCACTTTGTGCACATAGAAATGCAGAACAAGGAGACATCGATTCCTTCAGTGGGAGGAATCTCGTGTAGTAAAAATAAGTAATACGATATCACTATCGTATTACTTATAATTACGTACTATATTACGTAATTAACAAACACAAAGCATTAATAAGATATAACCACGCACGATCAAAGAAATTAAAATTCAAACTTTCGATTTTCATTGCCTAATCTCACATGGGAATGGAAATGAAATACTTGGTGAATCTACCGTAATGAAGTCCATAAGGGAGTTCACAGACTGCAGCTATGATGTATATTACATCTCGGGACACAGTAACCATCAGAAGATACCTTATAGCTACCGTGTGTGGTCTTCTGACGGTTTCTATGGAAAGATCTATTGAGATGTATCGTGCTATAATATACATTTTTACATTATAGCTGCCGTGTCTGAACTGCTTAATATTTAACTTCTTCATGTTGCATTAATAGAACTAAGTACAAATATTAAGCCCGTTCAGCGACACTTAGTTAAGTGTGCAAATCATTTGTGAGATAAGTAAGTCGGTAACTTCGAGTCATCTAACTTGCTGAACTAATGATACCTACTAATGTATTGCTAATGGTTTAAGTTCTTAGTTTCAGTCTTGCGAGGTGTAAAATTTTCAAACGAATAATTATATTTCATCTATTATTACTTAAGTCAGAAAGAAAACTCAAATTATTTTTGTCTGTAATTGACTTGGCTAGGTAGATATTATCCGTTTAACCCCCGAAGAAAAAGATCTTGACAAACCGTTGGTATATGTATACAGGATGTTAGGAGCTCGCTCTCGAAAACGAAAACAGATGGCAGTGCTGCCCTCTTATTCAACAACTGTCGGGTCACGGATTCAATTCGAAAAGTCACATGCCGTCTCGCTTTGACGCACCGTGATAAAAAGTGACAAGTATAGAGATTCCGAAAATCGATTCTTTTCCGACAGTTGTGAATAAGGGGGCTAATCACCCCTAACACGACTTGTTAGAAGAAATTTGAAATCGCGAAACAACTCCCATATCTTCCACCATGCCCAGAATACGAGGTATATAACCTGAGCTCTATAAGTAAGCTTTAGGTTTAAGAACGGTAGACTTTCAAAATTAAAATTTGCATGTTTTCCGCTGCAAAATTGATGTCGCACCGTTTATCAGCTTATGGGAATGGAACAGATGTTAAAAATGCTTGCAGTAGAGAGCTTTAATAAAAACACCGAAACTTGGCCTCCAGCCAACTGGCAATTGGTTCGATAAAATAACCTGTAGGCGATAATACCTACTGATCCTTCCTCGTTCTACTTATCCCATTGTTTATAGTTGAAAGAGCGTGAATATTTGACCTAATAATATTATATCTACTGCGTTATCATTATCATTACCACATGGGAGAAACATGAGGAGTTTGGGCCATGAGTAACACCACCACGCTGCACAGTGGGACATCCATAGGTCATAAATCTTAAAAACCTGCTTTCTTGTTTTACATTTTATTCCTTGTCGTTACATTGGATAGTTGCGGTACCTTCTGAAACTATAAATAGGTCAGTAATTAGAGTGCGCCTTCATTATCTATTGTGCATTCAAAGAGAGCGCATCGCCAATCGTAAATACTGTTATCAGTGAGTCATTAAAAAGCGTGACGTCATTTGTTGTCATTGCGGGACCTGTGAGTGCTGTGTGAGTTTTTTCTGAAATGGATATCCAAGAACAGGGTATGTAATAATTAATATTTTTATTTTAATTGTATCTTAGTATATATTTTCTTTAGTATGTCATTGCTACGAGGCGACTTTTCTTGGAGTATTATATTTTAATATTCAAAGTTTGAATAAACTTTTAAATATGTTCCCACTCGCTCCGACTATGGAGGTATATTGCACCATAATCTTTAGACTTTCTTATCTTAGGAAAATTAAAACTTGGCTGCCCTTATCTGCCCTTTTGGCGATGACAAGGGTGCTACGGTTGCCAGATTATCTCGTAGCATTTGCTACGAAATTAGTTTATTTAGTCTTAGTGCTTTGTGTAGGTTTTGTGACTGAATTTTAACCGTTTTTTTTTTGTTTTAGGTAATTTATATATATGCTCGTTTTCAAGAATGCATATTCTTGAAATATGGCTAACTGTCAATACCGATAATGACTCGGAAAAGTGTCGTCAAGTCCTACAAAGTTTGTTGACTACTCTGAACGATGCTGAGAACATTGATATTCATTATTTAGAGAAAATTGTTAATAATTTATGTAAAGCTATTGCTCGATTCTGGAAAAAATGTAATAGGGATAAAACCAAGCTTTTATATAAGAATTCCGATTGGTTTAATGTTATTGAAAAAATTCAACTTGTGAAAAATAATAAGCAATGTACTCCGTCTGAAACGTCGCCGTGTCATTCACGTGGTCGTCCTCGAAAACCTTTTACGCAATGTAGTAAAAGGACTAAACGTCGGAGAGTAGCTGATTTGTCAAAGTCTGATGATTCTACTGTGAGTGCATTGCTTGATGTTTCAGACTGTTCATTCGATTCGTGTATATCTAGAGTTAGCACTGATGATGTCTTGTCACTTGTGACTGATGCTCAGTTGACAAAACATCAGTATTTATTAATTAAAAACTTTGTTAATAGTAAGATTTCTCCTAATGTATTACCATGTTACCAACAAATTACTAAAGCGAAACAGAGATGTTACCCTTCTAATATAACTGTTTCCGAGTCTTCAGCTGAAGTTGAATTACAAAGTCTTTTTGATCACACAGCTTCTCGAATTCTTGAATCTCAAAAAGAGGTCTTAGATCAGATTCCTGATGATTGTTTGTCTAATATCTCTTTACTTGGGAAATGGGGATTCGATGGCAGCACTGGACATAGTGAATACAAACAATTTTTTTCAGATTCAACTTTAGAAGATAGTAGTTTGTTTGTAACATCTTATGTACCCCTTCAAATTATTGTAAAATTAGCTGAAGATAATTGTAAAATTTTATGGAAAAATCCTCGACCCTCTTCCACTAGGTACTGCCGTCCTATTCGATTTCAATTTTTGAAAGAAAGCACAGCAGTGTCTTTGCAAGAGGAAGCTTATTTTAAGGATAAAATTGAAAGTTTGCAACCTACTTTTATTCAGATCGACAATCGTGAATTGGTCGTTTCTCATAAGTTGCAGCTTTCAATGGTAGATGGTAAAATTTGTAGTGCTTTAAGTGAAACATCTACAAGTAGATGTTATATATGTAATGCTACCCCTAAAGAGATGAATAAAATAGACGAATGTTTACAAAAACCTGTAATAGAGAGTAGATACCAATTTGGATTATCACCACTACATTCTTGGATACGTTTCTTCGAATATTTTATTCATCTTTCATATAGATTAGACATAAAAAAATGGCAAGTTAGGCTAGATAGTGATAAACAATTGTTATCAAATAAAAAACAATATGTACAGTCCCAGTTTAGGGAACGATTAGGTTTAATAGTTGACAAGCCGCGTAGTGGTGGAAGCGGGACGTCTAACGACGGAAACACGGCCAGGAAGTTTTTTTTGGAATCAGCTGTATCTGCTGAAATTACAGGTTTGAATAAGGATCTCATAGATCGTTGTTGTGTAATATTACAAACGTTATCTTCTGGACATAAAATTAATGAATGCAAGTTTAAAGACTATGCATTACAAACAGCATACAGCCTGGTCGAGGAATATCCGTGGTATAGTCTTCCTGCTTCTGTCCACAAGGTGCTCGTACATGGATCAGATATTATAAGTTATGCATTGTTATCTATAGGAGAACTTTCCGAAGAAGCTGCTGAAGCGACAAATAAGTATATCAAAATTTATAGACGAAGTCACACTCGAAAAATGTCACGTGAAGTTACCAATCAAGATTTAATACAACGACTATTATTACATTCAGATCCTTATATTACAAGTCTTCGGAAACTTCCCCCTAAAAAGAAAAATACTCTGTCACAAAGTGTAATAGAATTGTTACATGTTTAATATTGTTAGAATAAGAATAATTTATTTGTATTTTGTTAGTTGTTTTGTTTTTTTTGTATTTAATTAATTTTAATTTATTTATTTCTATTATTTTATTATAATTAAATAATGTTATCAATGTTTTGACTCTTATTTTATTTAAAATATATGTTTTACATTCCAATTTTTAAGTGTTTGTTCATGATAAATTTAGGTAAAAGTATGTTATTGTTTATATTTGTTTTTTACTGAAGTAAACGTTTTTTATTCCGTAAATACATGTACTTCTTTCATTTTAATGTTCCTAAAACACTTTTACAACTATAAGTCACTAAAATAATACAATGTATTGATAGTAACAGGACTTTAACTATTTATGACCGCCCTTGTATGGAGCGTGTCCCTCCGTGCGCTGGGCCAATGCGGGTTGGTGTGTTAAAGCGTCCACTGCATACTTATATGTATAAAATACGAAATCAATTATAAATAAGTGTTCTTTCTTTGTCGCTTGGCTTTTATTCACATAAGCTTTTAGCTACGTTTTCATTATTACAATACTTACCTTTTTTTACGCGAAGTCTCGAACATTGTTCGTCGGTAGTTATTTTTCTATTACTTTCCATCCTTCTTCACATATTCTCAAAAGACTAAAAGTCATATGAAAATTATGAGACTCATCAATAGTTTTATCAAGGAGAGTTGTCGATAAGGTTTATCGACATTTCCACGTAGACAAAACATTACCGGCAAATCTGTGGTCCGTGGTATACTCCAGCAGCTGGTGTAGACCACAGACCACACATTTGCTGGAGTCCAGCTAAGATTTTATGCTTTTGTAGGTGATTGCTCTGACGACCACCAACGACGGTCTTCAGAGAATTGCAAATAACACTAATGTGATATGAAGTGCCCTGCCCGATTTCATTTTGGGTCAAAGCAACATTTATTTTTCACTTTTCATTCAGTCAAATCATTTATTTAGTTAGAGGATTACAAGCAGGTCTAATCCACTGAAAATCATCAGTCGTGGTTGGTTACAGAACAGCTGCAACACATGCTGAGTGGATATCTTTTCAGCCTAATCAATTCTTACTTCTTTCATTATCATCTGTATTAGAATTTAGTGTTGCTGGATCTATTTTATTCTAATATATAATATTTTAAATTGCCCGTTGGCTTAAGTACGGTCGAATTCAGAATTTGCTTTAGTACCAAGTTACAAAAACTATTGCGTTCAAATTTGTAGCAACTGTTATTGTATTAGTGCAATAGTTGGTGTTATGTGGTACTAAAATGGTATTAACGTAAATAGTCCTATTACGGGGGTAGTCAATATCAACACCCATTACGGTACTTATATTCATACCAAAACAGTCGGCTCCATTTATTCGTTATTAGTTATAGTACTAGACTTGTCCAAATGATTTTATTTTTATTCATTTTTGTCAACTTATCTATCCATCCTATATTTATCTATAATTATGATTAACATTGGGATTCATACATACGAAACGACACATCTCTAATAACAGGAGTAACACCATCCGTAATCTTCGTGACCTGATTACAAACATCACAATAACAGAAAAGAAGATTTATCTGATTGCATATACTACATTTTACTTAAAAATAATGAGTCATCGAGGAAGGATCACAAAACGACAGACAGATGAATTTGTCTGTTCTCTTTTGTAAAAAATGGGAATGGAACAAAATAAGAAATAAAATATTGTAGTCTTTCGATCGTATCACATAAACAACCTTGTATACTTTATTCAAATATGATTCTCCTTGCGTTCCGCTATCGACACCCTTATATGGAAACTCAACCGATATATGTTTGACATCATTGCCTGCCATTGGAACATTTTTATAAGGTTTCACAATTCTTTTTTATTTATTTATATCTTTGACTCGTTTCACAACGTCTACAAATCGATTTATTGTGTCCAATCGATTAAAGAATCGAACATATGTTACTTTAATGCCATTGAGTTAATCTAGACAGAAAAAACCGGAAACGATAAAAGACAATGTGTAATGTTGATCTTAATCGTTTTTGTATTACTTCCTTCAAGAAATAAGTATTTCTAAATTATTATCTAGTATGAGATTTATATTATCTATTACCAACCTGCATTAGGCCAGTGTGGTGGAGTTATGACCCAAACTCCTCATGTGTTTCTCCCACGTAGAGAGGCCTGTGCCCAGCAATGTTACGCATATAGGCTGGTGATGGATGAGATTTATAATAAGGCAGTCCATCAGGAATTAAACTTTTCTTTATTATAACAGTCGAATACTTAAACGTCACTAAAATTTTAAGGAGTGCTTAATTTGACATTTGTCAATACAAAATTGTCTCTTAAATATTCAAAAGTCAAAGACTTTAGAATATTTAAGAGAAGCGATTGCGTACTCGACCATAAATAGCAGATGTAAAATGAATCTCAAATATAATTTCACAACTTGGCGACTTTTGCTAAACGATCAACGCTTCTCTTCTTGGTTTGATTCATTAATTCATTATTGTATGATTCTTGTAGTTTCCGGCAGTCTTCAGGGAACAAATTTTATTTCGCTATCTGTTTCGATTCATACAGTGAGGTCCTTACCCTATAAAGCTAAAACTTAAGAGAAGTGATTATCTATTTGACCAGACCATCGGGTTTTTGCAGTATTGCCTTGCCAGCTTACTGTGTGGTTACAGCATATCACAAATTTAACAGTTACAAACGTCATTGAACAATGGAGTCAAGTTCTTCAATATAGAGTCGATGTTAGACGAATCACTTCACTCTCATAAATAATGCAAACTACAACAGGGAAAAACAAGTGTCATAGCGACTAAGCGGAAATTTGAGCGATTATACATTATTTATATCATTTATCAATTATGTTGGTCGTGTAAATCTCTTCTAAAGCATTTACTCCACAATCATTAACAATAGTGTCGTCAATATTTTACTTTGTGTTCCTATTGCCTGAATTGCATTTTAACCAGTTCTAACTTCATATCTGATTAATTTTATTTTACTAAACTACTTCTACACAATATTCCATATTATTTGATTTACTGTTTTGCTGCTACGCTTATAAGGAACCGTTTTGAATTATATTGTTAGTTTTTTTGTCATAAATTAATTCCAGCTTCAATCAATACATCATACGCTTCAGTAATCTGTCAGAAGTCCATTAAATAATTAAAATTAACCCGTTAAAAGTAAGAACGCAAGACAAACGACCAACAGTGGTAAAAGAAACAAAAACGTTGGAAGACTTAATTCCAATGAACAAAACTTCCTTTATTGCCATAACAACCGTGTTCTCGGTAGCTGTTAATCTATGGTTCATTGGATGCGCCGATAATTTCAATATTAATCGAGCTGTTTAACTTTGGAAATCGAACCTTAATGAAGGATTGTTAAAGCATGAAATAACTGTGTCATCTCCTCTTAATAGTCCAATCAAGTCTGCCCTTTGCTATGCAAATGAGTGGCTATAATAGGGTCTTTGTGGTTATAGTTATAAGGCCTAAAAGGGATTCTGTCCAGTTTTAAATTGATATAGGCACAAGATATGGCAACACGCCCCGTGCTGTAGTACAAATAGCTGGCAGCTATGTTACATACCAAAAATGAGTAAATTAACATACAGATATACAAGACTAAACACCGACAGCGTGATCTTCAAACTATGTCAATTTAAGGATTTTAAGGAATAAACTATGCTTGACTTGGAACCTCATCAATCTCATCATACATAGTAATAATCAAAAACATACATAGCTATATCAGCAACTATCAAACAGACAACTAAGCATATAAAAATAGGAAACATAAATGTAAATATTCCAGAAACATGGCCAAGTACTTCCAGTTTCTAAACATTTTTAGCAAAAAGGGCAGAATAAACAAATTTCCTACAATTTCGACAAAAACCATATTTTTAACTACGATCGCGAATTCTTAATCGCAATCCCATTCAGTTTGACGTCTATTGCAAGTAAAGGCACTTATAATTAATTTAATTAATATGAGTTCTCTGTAACAATACCTGGTAACAACGATCTTTACTCGGCCAGTGACGTTTTTGACAGTTTAATATTGCATTTTAAAAAAACCTCATTTTATCTTCGCTACCTCATATCTTATTGTAACTGTCATCCCACAGAACGACATTTTGAAATATTCCTAATATTCTGTGCTTATTATTCATTCAGTGAATATAATAGCAATTTTAGTTTTGTTGTCTCACATTTTAATATTATGATAATAGGTATTCATGGGGTATTGCATCATAACAGAGGCCAACTCCTCGTTGGTGGCCTAGAATGTTTGTTTATGTGTTTGATTGTTTAGGCTGCTATGAACCAAATACTAAAGACATTACCAGTAACTTATGTTTATTTTTGTGCTAGGAGCTTTTTTATCCAAAATGGGATGTCATTCAACTCAGTCTAGACTAGAATACTAGCTTTGAATATTTTACATGTTATAATCAAAGAATACTTGCAACCTACCTAATTTAGTTTTCATGATAAATGCCTTAATTCTGCAGAATACACACTAAGCTAAATTTAAGTTCCGTGTGTCTTGTTCTCTGTATATGAATACAAAAAAAATGCTTTTATATAGTTTGACTTTTAGAAAGGTGTACTCAATTTTCGATCTTATTGTACGTGATAACATTCAGGGTTTAGGAAGCACCTCCGTATATTATGCCGTCTAAAATTGTCTAAAGTTTCTTTGAAAGCTATCTAAATTTACTTGTCATCTTTAATTAAATCTAGCTATCTTTTTCCTATACATATCGAGAGAAAAAAATATGCTTTAGGTACATTTCGATTTAGATGTGTGTTGTCAGAATTAGCCCCAATTACTGTAAACATTGTGATTCAATTTATCATTAATCCTTTTCTTATTTTATTTTCTGTAATTCTGTTTGTATTGTGTTGTAGTGTTGGCTATTGACTTTTGCCGTTCGCGATCACCTCACGTGTCTAGATTACCAATCCCTTTTAAAATAATTTCTATCGAGGTATTTGAACTATTGAAACTTACTGTATTCTCTTTACTTTGTGGCATTCGAGAGCGCACGTCATGAGTTACAAGTGTAGTAACATGGGCATTGCTATTGCGATGGAATAAGGTAGCTCAAAGTATTAACTGTTATGTTTCGACAATTGCCCACACAATCCACGCATAGCTAGCGATCTCTCGTGTATCATCGACATCATCGTCTACATTCTTTCTCAGCTCTAGACGTGTCAAGGTCACTTAGGCGTTGATATAAAGTTTAAACAACATTTTGTGTTGCAGAATTCGTTGTTGTAATGGCCATTTGTTGATATGGTGGTGTTGATTAAGTTAATTAAAATAGCATCATTTGTTTATTTTACTTTGCGGTTTTAAATACTCGGAAGTATAGTGGCAAGAGATGAAGGGAAGTTAAATACAATAAACCTATAATTATACAATATAAAGTGCTTTTTAGTAACCGCTTGCGATGTTATTCGTCTGAAATATAGATAAATGATATATTCTAAGTAAGAATGTGTATATAACTTCTTTCAAGTATTACCAATTTAATAATTCTTAATAATAATTCTTGTGCGTTACTTCACATAGACAATTACAGAAATTTCAAGCTATTACCTGACTCACCTCCGTTAGAACTATTCACTTAGTCGATTACTTTTGAAATGCAATGACTTAAAAAACCTTTTTGGTAATATGTTTTTGGTTAAAGATACCAAATATGTAATGTAGTATCAATCAATTTGATAACAATTGTTGGAGCAATTTAACTTTTAAACTTTTTACATAATCCAGTTAGCCACCGGCTTTTCTATTTCATTGTGTTTCATTGTGAAGGGAAAAGTGGCCAGTGTAATTACAGCCTTACAGGGCATATTTCTTGACTTCAGAATGACGACGCTCCTGCCTTATCAAGCAATTTCCTTCATATTGCTGTTATTCACCACTTACCATCAGATACACCATCTGCTTTTTTGACATTCTCGACATGAAAATGTAATAATATTAATACTTGTGTACTAGAATCCTAATTTCTGGTAGTGATAGCAGGTAATATTACATGACTCATATCATGTTATAATAAATCATAAGTGTGTATGTCAATGCGTATTGACCTCTGTGTGAGGTTATTGAACACCGTTTCCGTGTATTTATTTATCTAAAACATTCTTGGCAACAGTTCTTGAGGTGTCGATTATTGTTTGAAAACAATCGGTCGTGATCGAATCATCCGGCTTTTTATTATAGGTAGGCACGTCCAGTACTTATCTGAACAGTTTTTGTTATTAAAGGATGTATGTTTATTTTTGTAATGAAACTTTTTTCACCATGTTCCAATATTATCTGATATTTTCCAATATCAAACTCTACTATCATACAAGATGTTCTGATCCTACATACTATGGGCATAGGACCTTCAAACAAATCGGATGGATGAAGTTCCCTTTGGGCTGGCAGAGGGGAGCTTGGGGGTCATTTACAGAGAATGTAATTAAAAAAATTAAAACCGACTTCAAAAAACTGAAAAGGATGAAATAATTAAATTTAAGTAGGTATTTATCCCCTAGAAACATATTTTTGGAGTATATGTTTCTAGGGGATAAATACCTACTTAAATTTAATTATTTCATCCTTTTCAGTTTTTTGAAGTCGGTTTTAATTTTTGTTTAAATTTTTTTTTTCACAATTTTTAGTGATAACTTTCTACGGTCGAAGCTAGATGGGTGACCGTCAACTTATATTGTTTCCTACTATTGTATCGTTTCACTAAAAAGTCATTGGAAAAGCAAAAATTCGCAATTTCGCTTATGTAGACGATTTCATAATTTCAGTTTTTTTTAATTTAAAACCAAAGTACCCAACTATTTTTGAAAAAATTTTTATGGGACCAAATGGCAGCTATTCCGCATCGAACAAATAAAGAATCACGTAAATCGGATCAGTAATCTCGGCGTAATCGGTGTACATACATAGAAAAAAAAAAAAAACATACCGGTCGAATTGAGAACCTCCTCGTTTTTGAAGTCGGTTAAAAACAACCATTGTATTGTGAGACGTGATGTTTTGGTCCAGGGAGTTATTATTTGTTGTTTTTTTTTATATGGTATATATTAACTTTGATAGAATTGTATCAACATTATTTTCTTTATTACAATTATCCTTATAACAATAATTGTTCTTAACTTTACCTAAAATTCCTTCTGGAGCTGTAGTGTGAATCAGCCATTTTTAAACATTAATAGTTAACAGTACCTATAGATTAATTACAAAAATGCCTTGTCAATTTGCAACCTGCTACGTTCGTGTGTAAGACTTATAAATTTCGGAAAGCGTCATTGTCTGGTTCATAAAGAAATAAAGTTGTATTTTCTGTGCTAAATTATTAATTTTCAAACTGAGTTGCTGTGACTATTGCCTCCGTACATTCAAACTTTCACTTTAGTATTGATGACCACCCACAGTTGTACAATAAGCTTCTGACATAGGTGTTTTGCTAATCAAGGGCCTGTATCTTTTATATTCTAATCCATGTAACTACCTACTTAGATCCACAATATATGAGTCCTAACAGTTCAGTTTATGTGACCTTTTTCTCACAACATCAACGAAGAAATAAACCATGGGAATAAGAACTCTTGATATAACTGCAACTGTTATATGCGGTATCCGAGCTTTTTACATCACGTTTTAAAAGTAGTTTGTGTTCATGAGTATTATCATATTTAATTTATTCTCACCCATAGAACAGTCTTTGATCATGATTATATCAAATAGACTTAGCTTGAAACTGATTGAAATCATAAGATTTAAAATAGATTAAGTTATTCCTGAGATAATCTTGCCTCCATATTTAGGGTTGATTTCCAATTATGTTTTATGTGATGCGAGAAATATTCCCGTCCTATTAACCATTTTTTCCATTTTTGACTCCATGCTGCACCGAATTGAAACCTGAAGATTCGTAGCTCTTCTGATGGCACAGTAACTGTTTATTAAGGTTCTATATGTAATCCATCTGTAGCGACACCGACATATAGTGCAGTGATTTCTTGTAGAACTTCAACTTCATTTTAGTCAGTAAAATAAAAAATATATAAATCAGGTACCTATATTATTATCTGGATTAATAATAATGTGCCGCCCTTTTTAGATTCTAGTTGAATATATACGGAGTGTCATTTGATTCACACACAAATCGACTTAGGTGTTTTTATTCCGTCTTTTTACGATTTGTATTGAGCGGTCTTTTTAATTTTTGGTCTTTTTTAATTGTATTTTCATGCCAACACATGTGATTCATAAAGTCTCCGTTTCCCCACCGTCGACGCTTGTAATTCTTCAATTAGTTTTCCCACCGTATGATAATCGTCCCATAAAACAGCTGTTAATAACCAACTCTAAAAATAAAATATCTCGTCTAAATTTGCGTGCCATTAACTTCCATATATGTATAACGCATTTCACAAAAATGCCGTTCTTTATTTATATTTATTCAGATAATGTTTTGTACATCGTCCTTGACTTAAGATTGTGAAATGACGCCCCCGCGACTACTTCGGTCTTTGTCGTATACTTTGAAAGCTCGTATAGTATGAGTAAGAGAAAAATTAAGTGTCGCGTGCGAGCCAGCCAGTTCGTCTCCGGCCAGTCTCGAGCGGTTGCGCTTGCGGCGCGGTGCGCTCTACGCATGACCGCGTTCGATTTTCAAAATTTATAACGATTACGCGATCGCAACGATCTTGCGAGGAACCTTTTAGTCGAATACGAAGTTTATCGATCCTTGTCACGTGATTGTGAGTGTTGTGATGAAGTTTTAAAACTATTATTTTGGTTTCTAACTATAAAACTTAGGCTGTTTCCTTATTAGTCACTTGTTTTTACTGTCACAAGTTACAAACTTCCTGGTAACGCAGCTTAGGTATGCTTCTAGTGTTAAAAATTGAGCAAAAATCTTTCCAATCAGGAATATATCTATTTATTTTAATAAAGTATGTTTTTTATAAACAAATAATGTTACAGGTTGTGTTAAATTTTCATTCAGTTTATTATTGATTAAATTTTGAGAAGTCTATTGTTTAAATTCATTGCTTTACATTATTCCTAAGCAATCAATTTTTTTGTCAAATTAAGTATGTTTTTATTAAGCTTAAGCTATTATATCACTTTTTGTAAAGTGTTTCCTGGAACGTGAGTCAGTTCATCTTAAAACGAAAAAGGTCTGTGAATAAAAATAAATTCGTATCTCTAGAAGAACGCATCTTTCTGTCCGTATGTCTCCATGTTTACGTTAGACGGAAATAGATGACATTTTAACTGCAGCTATTAGTACGTTACTCCACAGAGGCACAATTTTATTAGGAAATTGTTTATTTTTATAGGCCAAGTGATATGCTAAAAGAAACTTTGTTGGGAACAATATCGAATCCATTTTTATCTACGAATAGGGAGCTCACTAACGATTCCGAAATTTCGGACTTATTTTTCAGACGAATTATCGTGGTTCATTCAAAACGTATAGTGGTGGCCTGTGGTCATATGCTTATTATTTCTACGCATAGCCTACCACAACACATGATGGTACTAAGCAAGAGTCGAGGATTATCACCAGAAAAAGAGTTCAACGGTTTCGGAGTCCGTTAGAGAGAAGTCAATTTTTCTTCATTTTTAATCCTAGCAATATTTTATTTACCTTGTATATATATTTCTAATATACAAACTAGAAAAAAGAACGTTTTTTAGCGGGGACAGTAATAATAATAATATATTATTGTCTATATTTTTCCGTTGTCTAGTATCCATAATAGGTGTCAATGTAGGATAAATTTTTTGACTCAGCTTACTACCTTTACTTTTGGGTCAGATCAGATGGATGCAATAAATAATAATGGGATGAGAGAATTGTTCAGATTGACAATAAGTATGCTGTATGTAATGAATGACATGTTATCAATTTGAACATTCACCCCTGACCTGAAGTCAGAATAATCTTAAATTAGAGACTAATTAATTATATGTAAGCGTAAACTCTTTATCAGGTGGAAGTTAGAAAGACAGCTACAGATCAATCATTATTTTTAAATGATGAGCAACAAAAACAACTCTGATAATTTGTGTTATAAATATATCAAGCTATACTTTAAAAAATGGAGGTTAGTATACAAATAACAAAGCCGTATTTCACCAGCTAGGATCAATTCATGTAGGCAGATAATTTAGTGACAAGGGAGAGTGGGGAAATAATTATAGTATACTTTCGGTAATTTGTCAAACAACACCAAATTTTTAAGCTTTTTAACGGTTCAAAAATCGAGCCTTAAAGTTATATTGACGATTCTTCAGTAGGTACTCCTTTCATTCTAAGTCAAAATAATGTATGTAAACTTCTTTCCGTATAAAAACATAGCAAATGTTAAGTACAAATAATATTATTTATTATTTTTCTTTTCAAAGTATTTGGGAAACGTCAATTTACATTACAGGTGACCTATCAATTTTGAGATCTTCTTTTGGATATTTTTCTAGATGTACCATTAACAGCAGTAATAGTTTGATTGACCTTGAGATAGAAGCGGCTTTCGCAGGGCAACTGTTAGGTAAGGTATACTTAGTGTCTGGGGGTGGGTTGGTGAAATTGCTGAGGCAGAGCCTAGGCCACCCACGCGAAGGACGATGGACTAATGGAATAACCACTAAAACTCCCCGTTTTGGTGTCACGTGGTAGACGTCACCTTTTTTTTTAAATATAATATTTAGGTATAATACGTTAAAAACGCCTGCGGCCTAATGCCTCACTTCCTCTATAGCCTTAGCTTTCACTAGCTTTAACGTTATTTATGCCAACCTTTGGGAATAGATATGTATTAAAATACAATAGTGAAACTAACAACTCCCCTGGGTTAATCAGGTTAATAATGAACAGACAAAGCCCTAGAATAATACTCGTGACACGATTTGTAGTCAAGGCGTTGCATACGGAGTCATCGAGTTAAAATATTCAGCTATTAGCATATCTTTAGTTTGCGTTCCTTTCTGGCGCCTAGACCGCCACTCACCATTGTCTTTATTTGAAGAAGTTTCTCTATATTTAATGTTCTATTCATTAAACTTTGCAAATAGTCTGCATTTGAAAGTAGATATTTAGTATTCATGAAATAAAACCTTTTTGTCATTAAAAATTATTAACATGTTCAAAATTTGGTTTCAGGATCGTACCTACTCGTTACGCGTTATTTTCTCATCATTTTGGATTTTATAAAAATATTTTCTTTATACGACAATTGTGCCAAGCCAAACCAGCTTACGCAGCAGCAACAACTTGGCAATAATTTTTTTTCTATATAAATATATATATATATATAACTTATTGGAATACGGTCCATAACACTTCTCAAGATTTTTCATCTCAATGATGTATAAACCTCTATGCTACCTCTATGCTGTTACGTTCTATCCAAACTTTATAATTTTTTAGTCCAGGCTAAAAATAGTCTATAAAGGGCTCTTGCCCCTAACCACTCTCTCATATCTCTCCTAGATTCTATTTGTAACAAATTTATCGTTCCATTTATTTCTGTCTTATCCTCAAGGGTAACCCATCTAGAAAAATGTCCGCAATAAATTTTTATAATGTACCGCTTTCATCAGACTACGAGCGTGACTAGATATAGGCTTTGGTGTTTTATAGTGACTTTATGATTTCATTATCATTATTATCTTCCTACACGGGAGAAACACATGAGGAGTTTGGGCCATACATACCACTACCACGCTGGCCCAATGAGGATTGGTGGGTTCAAGCGGTTGTAGTAACAACCGGGACCAACGGCTTATCGTGTCTTCCGACGCACGGAGGAGCTCGAGATTATAAATTTGATTGACCCATCCCGGGGCCGACCATGGCGAAAGTTGCTTTGTTTTTGTAATCGAACCAGAGCGCTCAAACCACTACGCCACCGAGCTCCTCAGACTTTATGACCCCAGGCCCCAGGATGACAACGCACCTGCAATATCAAGTGACTTTTCCTTGTTATTGCAGGTGTCTATAGGCGGCGGTAACCGCTTACCATCAGGTGGGCCGTCAGCTTGTTTGTCATCTAGTTGTATAAAAAAAAAAAAAATGATTTATATTGAGTAAAATTCACTTATATTTATGCGTATTCGCACGACACCGTAGTCGTGTTGTTAAACAAATCGATTCGTGCCACTTTCGGAAAACTGACTCATGCGCAGTGCGGAGTTAAACTTAGATTAACTCGGATGATAGAGATCGTGTTACAAGTGTCCTGACTAGTTTGCTGTCGACTTCTTTGTTTTGATATTACGTTGATTTATTTTTAAACACGAACGGAATAATCTTAATACACGTAAAGATATTTAACCAAATGTTGGCATTCACATTTCACCTCGTTATAACTGCCGACGAAAAAAGAGGGGCGTTATAAGTTTGATAAGTCTGTCTGTGTATCTGTGTGTCTGTCTGTGGGATCGTAGCTCCTAAAGTCTAAACGAATGCACCGATTTTGATTCGGTATTTTTGTTTTTTTAAAAGCTATCGTGATCAGAATGGTTCTTAGCTCTAATTTATGAAGATCGGTTCAGGTATTTCATGATTATCAAACACAGCGAACTGTCTTACAGCTGCAATTGAATACCGGTAAGAGCGGAACTATGATCTGATGCAGTGGTAGTGGTGCCTACCTAACCTACCCAGACGACCCCGCATACGGCCCTACCACCGCGCGCCAGTGCGCGGCCTTTTGCCTCGCAATAAGAATCAGTCAAATATCGTGAGTAATGTAAATTGGGCAAAGGAACATTAATCTAGATAAAGCATGGAGTTCTTCAAAAAAGGCGTGAAAAGGTTTTTACAGGGTCGGCAACGCGCAAGTGATATCCCTGGCGTAGCAAGCGTCCATAGGCTACGGTAACCACTTACCATCAGGTGGGCCGTATGCTTGATTGCCAACTTAGAGTATAAAAAAATAGAAACTGGATTCAATTACTGCGTGTTTTTTGTCCGTTTTCTTTTCTCTTTTCCCTTTTTGCATATTTATTTCTTACAAAAGTATTTTATCGAAGTATGTACAGATAAAACAATCACTTGTCTTTATATTCAAAATAATTCGACAGCCGTGTCTGGTCAACATCCGTATTTTATCATCTGCGTTTAATTGAGAGATCTTTTCTTTTAAATGTCGCTTTAAGACTGATAAAGCCATATACAACGCGTACGTAACCTTGGTATTAAAAAAGCGTATAATTACTGCTGTAATTATGCGCGTTGCCACGTATCTCTGTCACTGATTAATTAACTTACTATGAGATAACAATAAACATTAACTTGATACAGAATTTCACCCCTTCATTAATATCGTTATCTGGAATCTGATCATCTCTTATACCTTTGTATTTACTATTAATTACTTGCTGGAGCCGGACACAACTTCTTTTTCTTTTGAAAGAATGTTCTTACGTTACTTATTCATATTAATGTAAAGTAATTATATTAAAAGCAATAAATAGCCAAGACGGATTAAGACGCAAAATTGTATAGAGGAGTTGTCCGAAAATTGTATGGAGACCTGGCCAGGTCTATGTACTGACACTATACTAAAAAATAGGCAAAAACATGCAGAACAGGTTTGGAATTGCCCATTTTATTTTTATTTGGTTTAATCGAAAAATACATTTTTTACTTATTTTGCACCACACAAAGCAAGAATTTATATAGAAAAAACTGCAACATAATCAAATATTCATCATGGCGCCTAAGTTACTTTGGTTTTGGTGGCGTTTAGTTGACTTCTACATAAATCGCCCGTCATATTGTGTTATTGAATAATGGTGAAATCAACTAATCATTTTGAATTTTGTACAAGTGAACGACACTTAAAAAATTTTAAACAAAAATTAAAACCGACTTCAAAAAACTGAAAAGGTAAAAACAAAAATTAAAACCGACTTCAAAAAACTGAAAAGGATAAAATAATTAAATTTAAGTAGGTATTCATCCCCTAGAAACATATTTTTGGAGTCGGTGCTTCACTTTCTATTGTTTTTGGAAACCACTTAGCACCAACTCCAAATATATGTTTCTAGGGGATGAATACCTACTTAAATTTAATTATTTTATCCTTTTCAGTTTTTTGAAGTCGGTTTTAATTTTTGTTTAAATTTTTTTTTTCACAATTTTTAGTGGTAACATTCTACGGTCGAAGCTAGATGGGTGATCGTAAACTTATATTGTTTCCTACTATCGTATCGTTTCACTAAAAAGTCATTTGAAAAGCAAAACTTCGCAATTTCGCATATGTAGACGACTTCATAATTTAAGTTTTTTTAAATTTAAAGCCAAAGTACCCAACTGTTTTTGAAAAAATTTTTATGGGACCAAATGGCAGCTATTCCGCATCGAACAAAAAAAGAATCACGTAAATCGGATCAGTAATCTCGGCGTAATCGATGTACATACATAGAAAAAAAAAAAAACATACCGGCCTAATAGAGAACCTCCTCGTTTTTGAAGTCGGTTAAAAATAATTAAATTTCAGTAGGTACTCATCACCTAGAAACATATTTTTGGAGTCGGTGCTTCACTTTCTATATTTTTTGGAAACAACTTAGCACCAACTCCAAAAATATGTTTTTAGGGGATGAGTACCTACTTAAATTTAATTATTTTTTAACCGACTTCAAAAACGAGGAGGTTCTCAATTAGGCCGGTATGTTTTTTTTTTTTCTATGTATGTACACCGATTACGCCGAGATTACTGATCCGATTTACGTGATTCTTTTTTTGTTCGATGCGGAATAGCTGCCATTTGGTCCCATAAAAATTTTTTCTAAAACAGTTGGGTACTTTAGTTTTAAATATAAAAAAACTGAAATTATGAAGTCGTTTACATATGCGTTATTGCGAATTTTTGCTTTTCCAATGACTTTTTATTGAAACGATACGATAGTAGGAAACAATATAAGTTGACGGTTACCCATCTAGCTTTGAACGTAGAAAGTTATCACTAAAAATTGTGAAAAAAAAATTTAAAACAAAAATTAAAACCGACTTCAAAAAACTGAAAAGGATAAAATAATTAAATTTAAGTAGGTATTCATCCCCTAGAAACATATATTTGGAGTTGGTGCTAAGTGGTTTCCAAAAACAATAGAAAGTGAAGCACCGACTCCAAAAATATGTTTCTAGGGGATGAATACCTACTTAAATTTAATTATTTTATCCTTTTCAGTTTTTTGAAGTCGGTTTTCTTTTCAGTTTTTTGAAGTCGGTTTTAATTTTTGTTTAAAATTTTTTTTTTCACAATTTTTAGTGATAACTTTCTAAGGTCGAAGCTAGATGGGTGACCGTCAACTTATATTGTTTCCTACTTTCGTATCGTTTCACTAAAAAGTCATAAGAAAGCAAAAATCCGCCAATTTCGCATGCGTAGGCGACTTAATAATTTCAGTTTTTTTCATATAAAAACCAAAGTACCCAACTGATTTTGAAAAAATTTTTATGGGACCAAATGGCAGCTATTTCGCATCGAACAAAAAAAGAATCACGTAAATCAGTTAAGTAGTCTCGGCGTAATCGGTGTACATACATAGAAAAAAAAAACATACCGGCCGAATTGAGAACCTCCTCGTTTTTTATTTTTCTTGATTCTTTGAGACAGTGTACCTGGCCAGATATTAAACATCTCCTTTAACATAATTTAATATGATACAATTTAAAAACAAAAATACGACTAAGTACTTACAAACTTGACTGGCCGTAGTGTCATTTGTCTACAAAACAAGTGAATCAGGATTCAAATCCTGGCTGTCCGTTAATGTATCCATGACTTGGCGTCACGAAATCTCGCCAAAAACTTCCTTTTAAACATCTTCTCATAACATCTGGAAGCTTATTATCCTAGTGACGGGAAGTGAAGCCACGTCAGCGTAATCTCCAACTGTGATCTTTTTTGTTTAAATAAAATTCATCATATACGTCCTTATTCGTCCGCTGGTTTGCATCCTCAATTATACCTGCTACTTGTATGGTAAATCGCCATATATATTTTAGACCAGATGAGTCACTAGTCGACTTGTAAGCTATTTATTAAGCTATTAGATTTCCCCTTTGATATGAAATGACATGATGCCCAGGCTTTCTACCATCGCACCGCTTGCCATCGACAGGGAATTCATCCTCACACATCATCATATCAGCCGAGAAACGCCTACTGCTGGGCATAGGCCTCCCCCAAGTATCTCCAAACCGATCGGTCCTGCGCTGCCCTCATCCAACGGCTTCCCGCGACCCTCACCAGATCATTCGGTCCACCTTGTGGGAGGCCTACCAACGCTGCGTCTCCCGGTACGCGGCCGCCATTCGAGGACCTTTCCGCCCTAACGGCCGTCAGTCCTCCTTGCAATGTGACCTGCCCACTGCCACTTGAGTGAGACTCGCAATTCTTTGGGCTATGTCAGCGACCTTAGTTCTCCTGCGGATCTCATCATTTCTGATTAGATCACGCAGAGAAACAAGCATAGCCCTCTCCATTACTCTTTGGGTGACTTTGAGCCTTTGTATAAGGCCCATTGTAAGCGGCCACGTCTCGGTTCCGTACGTCATCATTGGCAACACACATCCTCACACGTTGGAGCCAAAATAGTCTCGTACTGTGCGGCTTCAGAAAAACTTTCTTCCGCGTACGCTCAGGCTGTGGAATGAGGTCCCTGAGGTTTTCTCGAACGAGTACAGCATGTGATTCTTCAAAAATGGCTTGAAAAGGTTTTTACAGGGTCGGCAACGCGCAAGAGATACCCCCGGTGTTGCAAGCGTCCATAATTTACGGTAACCGCTTACCATCATCACCTTAGTGGTTTAAAAAAAATGAAGGAAAGAAATCTTTCGTAACTAAAATGCGTTGAAACACAAAGTATGACACTCGATCTTTAAACGTATTTTAACAATTTTTGACACTTTCTTATTTCATTCTTATTAATTTCCTAAGTTTTTTTATTGACTCCTATGATATAATGACTAAGTAGTTGCAAATAATAGGTCTTTAACATAAAATTGCTGTTTATCCAATGCCGTTTTTTTCAAAATCATTTAAATTTAATGTCTACCTAAAATAGAACAGTTTGTTTATATTTAACGTGTAAGTGAGTTATTAATTTTTGCTAAAATTTATTAGGTGAAAATGCGGGGCATTTATAGAGCCTGTAGAATATGTAGCCGATTTTAATGTTTAGATTTGTTGGACGAATAACTATTTTCTATTATTTCGAAAAAAATTTTTTTTTCACTGCATTTACTTTACTATCCACAATTTTTCAAAATAATCGGTTTCGCTAATTTTAAATAAAATACAAAAACAGAATGATATTTCAGTTTGCGCAAAATACTTGAAACGGCAATATCACTTTCTAAAACATATTATAATGTTAAAAATAATATTTTTTTTCTAATGATGTTTTGAACATTTGTTATAATAAATGTTTAAGACCATAAACGATTATAGTCATGCCTGCTGTAAGGTAGAGTGGGGTAACTACGGACGTGGGGTAACTCCGAGCGAGGCGTATCATGTTAGAAAAAAAAGAATAAACGGTCCATGCTCATTCCGTGGCAGAAAGATATATAAACAGCCTCGTTCATCAAAATTACCCAGCGTTTGGAATAACCCCACTCTCCGCGCTCTCTCCTTTTTGTTATTTCTGCAGTTATTGTTATGAAATTCGAGTGTAACGCATCTTGAAAGAGCTTTGCACCAAATATGGTGTGACTCTCCATGATGCTACTTCGATGAGACGAATAACCACATAAAATTTTCCAAAGCTTTCTCACCAACGAAACGTCGATGTCAATGGTAATATAATAACCATATTAAATTGTGTAGGTTTTGCTTGTATGTCGCAACGAAAGTTTTCTATCTTTCTCTTAAAATAATACTTTCTGTTTTCTGCATAAAGATAAAAAGAACTAACCAAGAGATGAACCCCACAATTCTGCTATTGTATTTTGATCTGAAACGAATCAGAAACGCTTTAGTTTCAACTTTTTTGCATTCTGCTAACTCAGCGCAATCGAACCGTAATATTATAACCGCGTTGGTAACGATACCGAACCGCTGCCTATTCGTTTAGGAAAATAAAAAGCAGTATTGGCCCACTGTTAATCTTTCTTCTAATTTTATTTAACGCCGGTACCCCTAGCACGAATATTTTTAAATTTCGAATCGTAATCGTATTGTTCATGCATGCTTAAAATTTTAAACAAAAGCCAGTCAAAAGCCAGACAAAAGCTAACGTAACTAGGTACTCGATACGAAGGCGATTCGAAATTTAAAAATGTTCGTGCTAGGAGTACGGGACGTAATTACGTCATTAAAAAGTACACAGTGTCAATAGCGGCTGACAATCAATCACTTAGTCATGGCATTTCAAAAACACGCGAACGAAAGTAAGTTCATTTGCCTACGAGTACACGAGTGAATATTGACATTGGTGTGCGCTAGAGCTTAATTAGTCTAGTGGCGCCTAGTAAATAATAGTTTAGGCACGTTTCCAATCCTTTGATGAAGCGTAATATTCAATGCATGTTTGTGTCGAGTAGTTCTGAATATATTTTAATTTTTTACTAATATGCCATAGATGAAAGACAATATTTAATGTAAAACGCTTTATTTTTGTTTCGATCATAGAGTTCTAAGAAGTTTTTTTTGTCGAGTCTATTTAAACAGGAAGGCAAATGGTTAAACCGATACTCCCATACAGCCATGTCTAAAATATATATTTCTTATTTGTGAAGTCATTGCACAAAAATGTGCCAAATATAATTATGATGATGATAGACTCCATGATGCTACTTCGATAAGGAAGGTGGATAGCCACGAGAAAATTTTTAACGTCTTTCACACCCTCATCATTTTGTCAATGATTCTCCATAAATTCTTCGTCGACAGTGACACTTGTTTCCATTTTTCTGTCTCTTCTAGGAATTTTGCGACCGACGGCGAATCTCGTAGCCGGCCAGTTACGCATTTAAGGATTATATTTAAGTTAATATTTTCTTTCAATTTCGTTGTAAAAACGTGTTTGGTCAACGAGTTGAAATCAGTCGTAATTACAAGAGTTCCTGTTATCAAGGTGAAAGGTTGATTGCGAGCAAAAGGACAACCGGCGGCTCACCAATGTTTGTACGTGATTGGTTAGTACCATAATTACAAAGTTATTTACATGGAATGGAAACCACATGCTCCACAAAATGCACCTGTCCTCAACACAACTTTGTGGCATGTTTTGAGGGCCAGGAATCAATGGAACATCATTTATGTAGTTGTGATTTCTCCTGAAAGTGGCATATCCAAAGCCAGAAGATTCTAGGCTTGATATGCTCAGAGAAATCGTAAGGGAAAAGGCAGCTACCTCTTTTTTAAAGTATTTAATCTTTATTGCAATAAAGATTAATACTTATAATGGGCGGATTGATGCCTAAGGGATTTCCTATTACCAGCCGGTAAAAGGTGTGCTTATTAATGAAATAGACGTGCAAAAAAAATGCAATTAATTACCTTCATACTCTATAGTACTAGTGTATTCTGAACATGAAGGGAAGGAGTAAAAGCAGTAGGCAAAAATAATTTTTAAAACAATTAGATGACAAGCAAGCTGAAGAGTCGAAGAGGACCGTGAGGGCAGTGCGTGAGGCCGTGTGGTCATGACCCTATGATGAGATTAAAGATGAGACACATTAAAATGATAAATTTTTAGGATTTATAGATGACTTCGTAGAATTTGTAAAGTAGATAAAACAAATATTATTAAAAAAAACGAAATCAGAGCATTATACGCTAGTGGTAGATCGGATGTCGACACGTGCATGGAGTACGATAATCATTACTATCGGGCATTTACTCTTTGGCAAAGTATGCTTGTTTATCGTAGTTTTATTACTAAAGCACAAGGCAGTGTAAATTTAGGCATGAGTGTAGTAAAGTTTAGGTAATAGACCTATGTGTCATTTCTCCATTATAAAAATAAAATTTCAGTAAAGAAGGAACACTTTGTGTGTTCATGGTTTATTTTTGAAATCGTCTGATCTTTTATATCTTTATTGAAAAATAAATAACGCCATTTTATAAACAAAACGCGTGGACTTTAAATTATTACAGTTAGATTATGGTTAGGAGATAGAATTCTTCGTGTAAAAGGACTTTGGCTTATTCTGGAGCGATAAACCTTAATCCACGCAGACAGCCACTCATCATCATCATCACCAGCCTATATACGTCCCACTGCTGGGCACAGGCCTTCCTACATGGGAGAAACACATGAGGAGTTTGGGCCATAACACCACCACGCTGGCCCAATGCAGGTTGGTGGGCTAAAGCGGTTGCAGTATAAACCGGGATCAACGGCTTAACGTGCCAGGAGGAGGACGAGATTAGAAATTTTGGTTGACCCATCCCAGGATCAACCATGGCGAAAGTTGCTTTGTTTTCGTAATCGAAACCAGAGCGTTCAAACCACTACGCCAACGGGCTCTTCATCAGCAGCCACCAGTAAATTAATATAGGTGTAATATAAAAGTAATAATGTGCAGGTGTAATATAAAATTTGATGAGTAATTAGTAGTTGAGCTCGGGATTGAGAAGAGGCTATTAGGTCTGCGAAGACATTTTGTTGGATTTTTATAAAAAAAAATATCAAGATCGAATGGTGTGCGTCCATAATAATCTACTTTTCATAGTGTACGCACGTGCAAATGTTTTGTCAATTTTATTTTAAAAATTAAGTTTAATTATTTTCCGTCTGAATCCACAAGTGAAGAATTAACACTAGTAGTAATTTTTCTCAATTTATTATCGTGACTACCAGAAAATTTGACGAGAAATTTATAATTACTATATCATGACCGGTTTCGTTTTAACATGAATCACTTTCTAGATTTTTGCATTATGCATAAAGTCGTCTATTGTTTCATTTAATAAGGTCACTACCTACTACCTAACATAATATATTTTACTATCAGTCAGCAAAGATCTGTTTACATTATTAAGTTATTTGTTATACGTTTGAGGTGATATTACACAAATAATAAATATAATAACCTTTCATAATATTATGAATTTTATACTACCTAAGATATTTTATTGAGATCAAATCGCCATAAATCACATTAGTATAACTATCACAAAAAATATTATAGCTAACGTCAAAGTGTCTGTCTGTCTGTCTCTCCGTCTGTCTGTCCGTCCGTCTGTCTGTCACATGTCTGAATTTACGTTAACTAACAATGTCATAATGTATGTCTGTCGTGTCTGAATTTACACCGGTTCCATAAGTTGAACTACTTACCGAGAAGATTCCGGCAACAAACTCGTGTAGTCACTATTTTCAAATATTAACTTACAATGTTTGTAGTTACAACTTACAAAATTATAACTTTTAGCGGTGCAGAGAAAAATAATATTTATAATTAGAATTAACATATTGAACAGATGAATAGCCAGTAAAACTGTATGCCCGAGGCTAAAATTGTGAGACACATGTGTCTAAATAGTAATGAAATTGATAAATTATAATCTGCCTAGATATTAAAGAAGACTCTGAAGAGAACTAAGTAATTACTCGTCTTCCTTCTTCATTCCATCAAAAAAAACCGGCACGTTATTTGCCACTGGCCCTGGAGATTTTACTGAGAATCATTTTATCAAGTTTTCTATGATAGAATCATAATGAAAAATTTTCTCTATCGATAGATCCATGCATGGCAGGCATTTATACATGCTTATCTTACTCGATGAAGTAATTTTCAGCAGAATCATTTTTCAATTTTTAAAAATGTGGGTAGTTTATGCCAAAATACAAAAACATTGTTTTAAGGGTAATTGTAAGAAACATATATAAAGTAGAAAAAAAGTTACATGAATTATACTTACACAAATCCTTAACGGCAGTAGATCTTAGTTGGTCTTATTTATACCACCAGGGCAAGTGCGTCTTCCTCTCTATTATTGCTGTACGTTACGTCACCTCACCAGAAAAGGTAACCCACCAATCCGCTTTGAGCCATTGTGGTGTTGTTATGGCCCAAACTCCTCATGTGTTTCTCCCATTTAGGAAGGCCTTGTATGCCCAGCGGTGGGACGTATATAGGACGGTAATAATGACGATTGCCATGGTTATAAGGACGCTAAAATGTAAAAGTGGGTAGGAACATATTATTGCTCGTGACTCTGACATCGTGGACAATGACGCCCATACATCTCCTTTACCATCATTTATTTACATTGCGGTCTGCAATAAAGTATGAAGTATTGAAATAAATGTCCCTCCCTCAGGCGCGAAAACTTTTGGGGAGCAGTAAATGATGACTGATGAGCCTGCAACCAATATAGTATACGGTCATCACTTTGATCCATGTGTAAAAAACAGCTTAAAGTTTTAAAATGTATTTCCTTATTCTTAATAATTACTGAAGAAACTTGAAAAGATACAATGGAGCGCTTATTATCTGTTATAAATTTCACACAAATTAACCGGTGAATCGTCGTGTGATCAGTGATCCACCTTATGCATCAAACCTATATTTATTTTGATATTTTCTTGCGTTTCCGTTATTTATTTTGCAGTCCTTCGTGGCTATGGGATTTTTTTATTATGACCATAAATTACACGTCTCTGAGCCACTTTGGAGTCGTAAAAAATCGAGCGGCATTTTTGTACTTCATATGATTGTTAATTTACTCACAGTATGAAGTTTACTTTAATTTTGTTTATATTTATTGTTATCATTACTCAATCAAATTGCAATTAAATAAATCTATACAGATAAAAATCAATGCTTGTATGTTTGTCACCTATGCACTCCGAAACTATTGATCAGATTGCAATGCAACCTTTGGTAGGGTGTTTTGGGCACGCCTTTATAGGTTCCGGGATAATATGACTTTCTTAAATATTTTTTTTTACTATAGAAACTTAAAGTTTTCTCTTTACGGGTATTGCAAAGCATGTCGGGTGCAGTTAGTTGAAAATAAAGATCATTAATAATAGTTTTATTTATTGTTTTGAAATTATTAGTTTTAAATAAGTTCACTAATCAAAATCTGATAAACTGTGCCGTCAAAATAGGTAAACAAAAACATTAATCATATCAAATAAGCTATATTGTGGGTGTTCTGACAATCTGACAAGAGAAAGTGTATTGGACTTTGTACTTTATTGTTTTAATTTAATTGTTTACTCGAACAATTAATTGCTTTCCTTGTTCGACATTAATTCTCACAATTTCGCCGGAAGTTCTGTCCTCTCTGTTTTTGTGTCAAATTCATCAAATTACTTCCCGTGTTTAGCCTCAATGAGCTTAATAGTCGCGAACGTGCTATCATCAACTTTCTAAATATTTTGCTTTTGAAAAAATGCCGCTATCGTAAGTTTATGCTACTCATTATTGTTGTTCATTGGTGCCCAAATGTCATTTTCTGGATACCAGATAATTAATATAATAATGACACACTTGCAGCAACAGCCTGATTGAAATTAGCGCAATAATAAATTCAATAAAATTCAATTTACAATAACTCATCCAGTTACTTTCCACGTACCTTTTTGTTATACGACAAGGTAATGATGACAGCATTAGAATACGAGTGCATACTTTTTTATACAACTATAGATGACAAACAAGCTGACGGCCCACCTGGTGGTAAGCAGTTACACCAGGTGCCTGTAGACACCTTTTTACTTGATATTGCAGATGCTTTGTCATCTTGAGGCCTAAGATGAAATGCCGTCCATGCCCAGTAATTACACTGGTTAACTTTCCCTTCAATCCGAAACAAATCGAACTGTTTCACGGCTGAAATAAGAAATACTCCTCAACAAAAGGCAGTTTCAATTTATATGCTGTCGAATAAGGTAGCCCTTACTCGCCGCAAGAACACAAACCTATGAAGTAGTGTTATTCGTATTTTGCTGCGATCTTCTCTAAGGTGATGGTACTACCCCAGGCGGGCGCTCAAGGTTTGAGTGAAAGTACTACTTTTTCCTACTTCTCTCTAAAACATTTATTTATTAACGTT
Source organism: Nymphula nitidulata (assembly GCA_947347705.1). NCBI lineage: Eukaryota > Metazoa > Arthropoda > Insecta > Lepidoptera > Crambidae > Nymphula > Nymphula nitidulata. The sequence goes on from OX374639.1 coordinate 8,795,332, forward strand.
GACCTGTTCATCCTAGCTGCAATCTTATCATACAAGTGGATGACTTGCAAATATTGTAACCGTAGTTTGGACTACCACAATGGTTCTCATAATTGTTATCGTATCGCAGGCCTGCAGTGTGATTCATTAACAGAAATATTTGACATCTACCTTGACGACTGACGATTGATTTTGACGTTTGAGCGCAGCGCTGCTCGTAAGCGTATTAACTCTACTCTACGTCTAATCTCTAAACTCCACGTCGATCTCTTGGCTGTGTATGTTTGTCGCTGGTTTATAGATAAGACACGTAGTACAATCGATATTTTTTTATTTCTTTTTTCTTGTATTTAAAATGGCATAGCTGTAATATAACGTGATTATCTTGATTTAGAAGATGATGATTAATGGCCCTAGAATCTACAATATTCGTCGACTTAAAGAAACCTCGAATCATGACGGTAGACGTTAGCTTATATTACCTAATCAAAAAGGTTCGAATAAATTCATAGGGCTATCGCAATTCCTTGGTTGTGACATGGATTGTGAATGGTCGCTGGTTTGGTTCCCGATCGAGGACAAGATATTTTTATAGAAATCTCGATTGTCATATTAGGTTCAACTGCTTGTAGTAATAATAGTTACTATTAATAGAGTAACTGTTATAAAAACTATATTCACGTGTATACTCATACAACATAGGTACAATGTCCAATTAGCTGAATTGCGTCCGTCAACCTCAATAGTATGATTAAAGTATTCGTCGTCACTCGGGGGCGTTGTCTCCATTAAATAGATTGCAGACGCTTAGTTTTCAACGTTTTGTTTGATGTTTACTCACAGTCACAGCACTATTTTATGGTACGTTTTGTTTATGAATTGTATCAACTCTTCGAAGAGAAAATTAAAATTACTGAATGAACGTTTTTTAAAAATAACACTACACCGATAATTACTCCAATCATAATACCTACTTATATAAGAATACAGCATGATCTATCGAATTGGTATCTCTCTACTCAGCAACAATAAGTCTGTAGGTATGTAAACGTAGTGCTATATTCTCTTTGGCTGTATGAAGCAGTAACATCCAGTTGTAAATTTTAAGATTTAAGCTCTATTTGAAATTTATTTATAGAACAATACGTATAATTTAGTAGCGATGTTCTATTAAATATAAAAAAAATATTATTTATTTAACTATTTTACTTGTAATTGAAAATACAACTTCTATGGTGGACTGATGAATGATCAAGATCATCGAGCAGGTGCTGTTGGCGGGCCATTATTTGTATTTGAAGCTTAGAGATCCGATTTTTTAATTAACATATGTTCTAATTTTTCCATCCCAATTGTAATCATGTTGCGCTGTGACGTTATTTGACAGATAGTCTGTAGAATTTATGCTTAAGGTTTTTATTTTTTAAGAAGCATAATAAATAAAACCCAGCTAAACTATATGTTTTGACAGTTTCTAAGAAACATTTCAAACTTTAATTGATACTGCATCAAAAAGTTACTTATTATAATAATTATCTTATCATCGTCAGATTTTTATGAAAATTCTGATGTATGCACATAATTATAGCGAATACATCACTCTTATGAAGAACCCTGTCAGCAGCAATTACACTGAGAATCAATATTATTTGGCAATTAGGTGCCATTGTATTAATAAAGTCTCTTATCAAAATTTCGTCCCTTTTCATTAAAACTGTTTTTCTATTCTCAGATAATATGGATTTGGCTTTTCGTCCCTTTTCATTATGAGGATTTTTTACTGACTTCAAAAAGGGGAAGTTTCTTAATTCGGTTGGTATGTTTTTTTTTATGTATGTGTGTACACCGATCACGCCGAGATTTGTGATCCGATTTACGTGATTCTTTTTTTGTACGATGCGGCAGTACTTAGTTGCTATTTGGTGCCATAAAATAATTTAAATCGATTTAGTAGTTTGGTTTTTATATCAAAATAACTTGAATTATTAAGTCGTCTATGTAAGTATGCGAAATTGCGGATTATTGGTTTCCTGTGACCTTTTTAGTGAAACGATAATATAGTAGAAAACGATATTTGCTGACGGTCACCCATCTAGCTTTAACGTTAGCAAGTTATCACAATTAAAACGTGAAAATAAAAATTAACTAAAATAAAAACCGACTTCAAAACACTAGAAGGCTAAAATAATTAAATTTAAGTAGTTACGTACTTATCCCCTAGAAACATATTTTTTGGAGTTGTTGCTAAGATGTTTCTATTCTAGGGGATAAGTACCTCCTTAAATTTAATTATTTTATCCTTTTAGTTTTTTGAAGTCGGTTTTTATTTTAATTTAATTTTATTGCATTCCTAGTTAATGTGGAGTCAGTAGTATATTCATCTTTATATTTCCAAAAGATTCTTTGATATGTCTGTCACTGTCACTCTTGTCAAAACTCAAACCAGAATCTTGTAGGAAACGTCTGTGAAAGCAGTTGCTGTACCGTTTGAGTCATTGACTGCACATTTTGGCAATGTTCCCATAATACCGTTGAGTTTGGTCACGCTTGCGGATATATTATCAGTTTCATTGGCAATATTGTTTTTATTAAGGACCACTTATTTCCTGGCAGTTTTTCCATTGTTTACCTATTGTTTGGTTTCGAAGAAATTAATGATAAATAAAATAGTAATGTTTATCATATTCAAAGATAGATAATTCTGCAATGTTTTGCTTTTTTGCATACACCGCTGGCGTGTACCCAAACAACAGAGGAATAAGAAATAATAAAAGTATTTGCGTATCAATAGGCACTTTCTATAGTATACTCTGATTCCAGATAAACACCAGTTTTTTCATAAATGTCCAACTGGTGCTCTGTAGCATCGTGGAATTTCTTTTTACCCGTTCCAGACACTTTGTACAAAGGACTATGCCATATGTTCGATCGACAGGGTATTGTGAAAGTATTGCTTTTTGAAGCGTTGAAACTGTTTTGTTTGCAAATGTTTATGTTCTTTATTAGATCTTGTTATGTTCCACTTTGTTTCTTCAATGTTGATAATTGAATGTTCGATGTCGTCTACCCAAAGTTACGCAATTTTAGTCCTACTTTAATCTTGAATGTGTTTCGTTCTTGTATTTGATTAGAACGTGTAGTGTAATTTTTGTGTGAATTTTTTACTTGTTAGCACGATTAGTTTTTTTCTGTGAGTCTCTCATATGTTGTTTCTCATTTACGATATTGTTTTCTGATATTCTGTACATTTCTGTTTTTAGTGTCTATTGATATCGTATTCTAACCTCGACCCTTATCATTTTCAACATTGACAAAAACTTCTGATATTGTGTAACAAATATTTGCACGAAATGTCCCAAGAGCGAACATTATTAAAAAAGTTCCAGTAGTTTCCGATTCCTAAATCAAATTTCCCACAGAAGATGTTGTTACGTGCTCTGAACCCTAATAATAGTGTCGTTGAACCTGCCTGTCTGTTTACCCAGCTGATTTCAACAATCTATTGTTCTATTGAAAATCAGATATTTCGCCAGTTATTACTCGCGAATTTGATGAAAGAAGATTTACGTTTGGGATCATATTTTTAGATTCCTGATGATTCCAACTATCAATATTCTCAGTCCACATCAAATCACTGCTGTGTACAAGTCTCTTTTCCCTCTTTTTTTGACGTTATAAAATGCCACTTAAATTGTGATAAAGTTCTATGCATAGATTAACTAGCATCTAATTTTACGTATCCAAACATCATTCTTTTATTATTGAATTGAGATGAGCACTAGGTAGATACCGATCTTAAATTTAGTTTTATGGAACCTGTAACAAATTCAACCAACAACGCTAATAATATTTAACTTATTAATTAAATACCTACCACAGAATTTAAGGTTATTTCTATCTAGAAAGAAAAATGTCAAATGACGATTGCACTATGTCCCCAGTTTAGAAAATGTTTTAAAATTTAATAACAAAGTCTTTTTGGGAGCGAAAGCGTTAAAAGTATTGGTTGGTTATCAGTTTAGTCGCACAAGTGTGCGCAGTGCTGTAGTCTCTATCTCGTCTGCGAAGCCCTAAAGTTTTCGGGAAAGCTGATTTTCCGCAGTGACATTGTCTGAAAGGCCACTTTCGGTTGCCGGGACGACACATTACGTTGCCCTGGTGATGTCTCCAAGTACCCAATAGCAGCTACTAATTATTCGGCGTGCACTTCGTTGACATCTCTGTTCGCCAATCCCACCGTCCGTCATCGTGTGTTTACTGTTTATTGTTTTATAAGTGTCATTTATTGTTTATTTATTTTTTACTTTTTAGTTTAAAGTGTTATTAAGTTTTAAATAATAATATAGGTAATTATTGTAAATATTTATAAATGCAAAACGTGACTGCAGTGCGTCATAATATTAGTCAGCCACTAGAGTCTCTTGAAAACAGCCTTGTACAGTGTCATCTTTGTGTTCAGCCTCGCTTTTTTAAGGGGCAGAGAGGCTTAAACATTCACCGTGGTAAATGCCACAAACCTCAGGATCAGAGTGTTTTCGTCTGCTCTGCCCCATCCATAAACTATGATGCTCCCGCTATCGCACCCATTACGTTTTCGGAAACTCTTTCAAAATATAAATTTTCAACTCCCATTTTAAAGCGTGTTCCTCGTGGTGCGCGCATCTCGGTTGCGAGGAAACTTGCAGAAGAGATACGTGCTACCGTCTCAGAATTCAAAATCTGCCTGGGAGCATCTTCTAACTTTCCCATTCCGTGTGCTGCATGTCGTTAAAAATCCATCCAGCCGTGCATCACTTACTTCACGCATCAAAGAAAACTGTGTATCCAGTAGCCTACCGCCTAAAGATCCCATTCATTCACATACTATTTTTAATCATAATTTATACAAATCAGTAGAAAATAAGATCAATGATGGTGATATCAAGGGTGCCACTCGCCTTCTGTTTTCAAGTGACTCTATAGCACCAGATTCTGCCGACACTCTGTCTATATTGAAAAGCAAGCACCCAAATTCATCTACTACCCTTATTTTGCCCGAACAACCTTGCAATAGTGATAATTTTCTTCAGGTCTCCAGTGATGTGATTCGCTTGGCGATCAATTCCTTTAACAGCGGCTCTGCTGGTGGTCTCGACGGCCTCACGCCTCAGCATTTAAAAGATTTAACTTCTGTTGGCTGCGGTGAGGCTGGTGAGTCGTTGTTGAAGGAGCTGACTGTGCTTGGTAACCTTATGCTGAAAGGTAATCCTGATATCGTTAGCGTCCTCTATGGGGCCAACCTTTGCGCACTTAAGAAAAAAGATGGTGGAATTAGGCCAATTGCGGTCGGTACGTGTTACCGTCGCCTTGTCGCTAAAACCTGTTGCAGAGCGGTGACAGAAAGCCTCTCAGATTATTTTCAGCCAACTCAACTAGGTTTTGGTTCGAGGGGTGGTTGTGAGGCTGCTGTACACGCTCTGCGCACTTTCTTGGACAATGAGTGCGGGGAGGTTGTCCTTAAGGTGGACGTTAAAAACGCTTTTAATTCTGTGGACAGGGCTGCTCTATTGAATCAAGTGCGATGTAAAACCCCATCTTTATACGGTTTTCTTTGGCAATGCTATAGTTGTCCTTCTAACCTACAATACAGAGGTAACTTGATCTCTTCTTCTGTAGGCTGTCAGCAAGGTGATCCCCTCGGTCCAGCCATTTTCAGTTTAGCTATTCATCCTATTCTCCAAAAACTAAATTCAAAATTAAACGTATGGTATCTTGACGATGGTACCTTAGGTGGCTGTACTGATTCAGTTCTTGGCGATTTGCGTACACTCATTCAAGATTTTCATTCGATAGGTCTCGATTTAAATTTCTCGAAGTGTGAATTATTTATTTCAGATAAAATCACTTGCTTGCATCGGGACGAAATCATTTCTAAATTTAATTATTTGGCTCCTAATATTACGACTGTTGATAAGAAATCGCTCCGTCTTCTCGGTTCACCCATTTTAGACGATTCTGTACCTTTTTTTGTAAATGATAAAATTCTAACCTTCAAGGATTTATGTGACCGGCTTCTCAAAATTAATACTCATATGGCATATGTAATTCTCCGCTATTGCCTTTTTGTTCCAAAATTTATGTATACTCTTCGTTCTTGTCAACTTTGGAAATTTCCTGACCTTCTTTCGGAACTAGATGGAAAAATGAGAGAAACTCTTTCAACAGTGCTAAATATTAATCTTTGTGACCGTTCTTGGTCACAAGCTTCATTACCAATACGTTTCGGTGGTTTAGGTATAAGAAAAATATCAAGTGTTTCTTTACCGGCCTTTTTATCCTCCATATATAGTACGCGTCCTTTAGTTGAAAAAATCTTGAGTGAATGTTTAATTACTTCTGAAGTGTCCTACTTGACCGAAGCCAAATCTAGCTGGTCAGTGGCCTGCCCTCACTCAGACTTTCCTATTTCCCCCTGCTCCCAGAAACAATGGGATGGGCCTCTCTGCGAATTGGTGCGGGATAATCTTTTAAGCACGTCAACCAGTTCAGCGGATCGAGCCCGTCTCTTGGCTGTGAGACAGTGGGAATCTGGTTTATGGCTACAGGCTTTGCCTTCGTCTCATTTAGGTACACTTCTTGATCGCACTGCATTTCGTATTGCTACCAGCTTGCGTTTAGGAACCATCTGCAATGTCCCTCACCGTTGCCGTTGTGGTGCTATGGTTGATGATCTTGGTCACCATGGCCTCTCTTGTGCAAGAAGTGCAGGTCGGTTTACGAGGCATGCCGATATAAATGATATCATTCGTCGGGCTCTTGCTACCTCCGGGGCTCCCGCTGCTCTGGAGCCTAATGGCTTAGCACGCGATGATGGGAAGAGGCCTGACGGAATGACTCTTGTTCCTTGGAAGATGGGTAAGTCTTTGGTGTGGGACGCTACTTGTGTCGACACCTTAGCCATGTCCCATCTTTCAAATACTTCATCGACACCAGGATCAGCTGCTGCTTCTGCTGAATCCCTCAAACGGCGCAAATATGCTGGTTTATCTGGGGACTACATATTTGAGCCATTTGGGGTCGAGACTTTGGGACCTTGGGGGCCAGGAGCTCATCGACTTTTTCGGGACATTGCAGGTCGTCTTTGTGAAACTTTAGGTGACAATAAGGCTGGTATATATTTCGCACAAAGATTAAGCATCGCAATTCAGCGAGGTAATGCGACCAGCCTTGTTGGTACACTTCCTGTTTCGCAAGATTTAGGGGGTGTTTATTATTTGTAAGTTCTTTTTTTTTTTTTTTTTTTTCTAATGTCACGTTGTAATATATTTAGGATTAATTAATTATTTATTTATATTAATATCCCATATGTCTATCTCATACAAAATTAAATCCTGACTTATTTTAAATTACCATTATGGGGTCATGCATTAAACTAAAAATAATGTGTTAGGAAAGAAGGAAATATCTTGTAAGAGTCGAGGAAGCAGCATATTTAACCTGATTACTAAAATGACTACTTACAAAATCGTTCGCATGCCTAAATTTAAGTTTTTTACACCGTTTCTTTTCGTAATATGAACTAATATGCTTTGAAATCTTGCTTGCTTGCCCATTCCTCTTACTAACTGGTCTTTTTGTATGTAAAATAACAGCAAACAAGCAAATGGTTTCCTAATATCAAGGAAATCACTGGAGGATTTTGGAAACCAAAAATTAAAGTTTTTCTTCACATTGGACTTCAATGAGTTGGTTCTCAACTTACTACTCTGACGCTCCCTGCAAATGACTCTACCTAGTAGAGTTCTATCAATGGTAAAGATATTTTCTGAAATACAAAAAATTATTATGGTAACATATGAAGTCGAATAAATGCTTTATTTACCTTAATAACTTTACACTAAAAGAAGATTCACTTGGAACCAAACATTCAACGCTTTTGTTATCGTATCTATTCAATGTTTCCCCGATGTCCCAAGATATCGTTAGACCGTTGAAGACCTATTGTGTCCACAGCGCCATCACCATCTTCCGGCTATTGTGATAAAGTTGCCAAACAAGTAAAACGACCTAGGAAAACACTTATCCACTATCAAAATTTTCGTTCACGTTCGGAAAAAATACTATACTCATATATTCTTCTTATCTTCTTCTGTTGTATAGCGTTTGCGCTGCGGTTTATTTTGTTTTTTGCTTGAGGTTAGTTTGGATTTATGTTTTTTACTAATAGTATAAATACCAATTATGACAACCGCAAGTCAATAAATTGTCTGAATCTTTATCGATTCTTGAAGATTTTGAAAAGATGTTCAGATTAGGCACATAGTTCACTGGTAATTGCACAAAAAAATTCACATATATAATGTGCATTTTTTTTGTTGGAGTCAGGATTACACAAAAGATAAACCTTAAATAAATAGTGAAATTAAAATCCTATTTCTAAAGTTAATATTCCAATACTACCACCCTATCCTACACCAAAAAGTGAATAATTTAATAACTACAATAGACCGCCTAAAAACTTTCAACTTGCATTTTTATGTAACATTCATTCTGCTTTCTTTAAGACTCCTTTGAAGATTTCCGATTGTTCTATCTTAGACCGCTTAAGCAGGTATTATGTCACAGTCTTCGACGATACTCGACCATTGTTCTCTTGGCCATTTGAACTGACTAAATGAAACTGTGCCAAGATGACTCTTGAGAATGTTATTTGCCTGGAATTAAAAATAAGTCTACTAGACTAACTATGACGAGCTATAAGTTTGTTAAAAAATTTAGATAACTGAGATAACGATTGAAAACCATTTTGTGAATTCGTTTGTTGTTTATTCTGTTTTCATTACAAATACGATTGAGTTTGGAGATAGTCAAAACGAAATTGAATCCTATCTCGCTTAAAACGTAATGAAACGAAATCATTGAAATTCGTGAGGCTGCTAAGGTTCGTTTATTATAATGTAAACGGAAACATTGGAATAAATAATGACATAAAAATAGGTCAATAAGATATTGCATGGTTCGGAATAACAAATATTAAGTTGTTATTGAGTTAGTCTGAGAATTAAGTATCCATATCAGACAAAATAGATGTCTATTGATTACCAGTCAGCTGGTAAGGTTAAATACTGATTTTGGCCTTAGAGAACTAATTGGTAAATTCACAAAAGAATATGTGCAGTTGACAGCATATCAAGTGTAACAGTCCTCTTGAGACCTCCGATCATCATTTCAGCCGAGAGACGTCCACTGCTGGGCATAAGCCTCCCCCAGGGATCTCCAAACCGATCGGTCCTGCGCTGCCCGCGCCCGAGACATCCCTTACTCAGTCCGTAATAGAGGCGCCTTTCGTAGTGCAACGGTGACACTTATGTGCTGCCGTCTGTATAAAGGACATTGGATTAATTATTATATCTATCTAGTGATACATCTATGGATCTAATCAACTGCTTAGACAATATATTTAACGGCGTTAATGCACAACAGATAATGATAATGAACCTTGTAAAACACCAAAACTAAAAAATACTGAAAAAACTTTAAACAAAATTCCGCTTATAGAGATGTCATTCGATTCCTTATCGGGCTCAACGAATTCGATTTCCTTTCGATTTGTTGGATTACCGTCGCTGAGTCAGGGCTCACGGGCTACACGCCATTTCCTGTGATTCAAACTGGCTTCCTGTCACCTAACTAGGTTTTTATTCTGTGGCGTTCTTTCAACGACCTCTTTTCTGTTACAAGGTTTAAGAAATGAGGTTGTGTGTTATTGTTTAGTATACTTTACCTTTACTGTACAATAGGTTAGAATTTGTTTTTGATCTTTGAAGAAACCCTATTATTGTGGTAATGTGTTGTGGTGAATGAAAACACAGTACGACCTACATTACGAGTGTGAAGCGTTTCTAAAATGTACCCAACTCAACAACCTTTTGAAGTTGTCTTTAAAATTATACAGTAACTTATTTTCCTAAATAATCAGATGCTCTAACATACCTACTAAAAATTATTTGGACACACAAACATCTGAATATACAGCTGCTACGTCACAATCTGACTTTTTTAATTTGATACGGTTCGTTACATGGTTATTTAATCATTTCTTTACTTGTTACGATTTGATTCTCCAACAATGGTCCTTTAGATGTAGAAGTGTTTATTCAACTGTATATTTTCAGTTATATTATTATGTATAATATCATGAACTTAAATAAAAGAAATAGGGTTATTACAACGAAATGAGGTATCGTACGTACAAATTATTGCCCACAGCACGCCCTTTTTAATTTCTTGCTTTTTTACCGCTTGGCTTGAGGCAATAAAATTATTTATGTAAGTAGTTTTGAGTAGAATTTTCGTATTTGGGGGTCTCCTAGATTTTGAGGTTCCGGTAAGTGTTTATTTCAGAACCCCTGTCCACAAAACCAGAGGTGCCGGGTTTAAATCCCGGCAAATATTTTTAGGGCTAATACGAACATTTCATCACGAGTCAAGGATGTCTGTATATTTCATGAGTATCTTGTATGTCCTTTCTCAAGATGTAATCTATCTTCATTCCAAAAATCATCTAAATCAGGTCGGCGGGTTATGAGAGAAAACGTAACAAGCTAAAAGATAGCGTTACTTTCGCATAAAACATTATGAAACGGTTCCGTTATCTACTATCCATAAACACAAACTCTTAATGATCCATAGTTTTGGTTAGGTAATCAAATAAGAAGTAATAATAACTGAGCGAGAGAGTGAATGTAAAATAAAATTATTATTCCTAATTGTGTCTATGTTCTAAAAACGTACACTAATTCCGTAAAGATATCACACAACACATAAATCTAGCGTGTTTAGTACGCGCCGCGTAATCTATTCTATACTACATAAGCATTAGCATAACGTACGAATACATTGCGTCCTGTCACATAGGTACTGCCTCTACGCCGCTTCCTGCGAAGCGCTTAATATGCATCGTTTTGTTCCTCGGGCAACATCCTCTGACATAGCCACGTGCGATAACAAATTTTATCACTGTCTGCACAATAGAGATCGATTGCTATAAAGACTAATAGGGCAAGATATTGCTTCAGCATAAAGACTACATCAAGGACACACTGAAAAAAAAAATATTTAACCAAACTACTTTGCTTACATTGGATTAGATATAACCAAATTTTGGCTAGGTTTGATACGAGTTATTAGTAATTACAGTTTATTTGATTTAGCAAAACTAGTGTATCTCTATGCAACTTTATGTATGGCTATGTAAAACCCTAGATAAGTAGTCACTAGTTTTAAGTTACAGGTCGCCAAAATTTCAGTTACATTTAATTTTTCAAGCCGCAAAAGACTCGAGGAACTCGGCGGAGTAGTGGTTTGTGCGCTCTCGTTTAGATTACTTAAACAAAGCAAGATCCGCCATGGACGCTCCCGGCATGGGTCAATCAAACTTTGTCCTCCTTTGTGTTTACAAAGCTTGAGATTACAAAGTTTAAAGACAAGAAGGCACGTTTAAGACGTTGGTCCCGGTTGTTACTGCAACCGTTTTAACCCACCAACTCTCACTAGGCCAGAGCGTGACTGGTGATGTTATGTCCCAAACTCCTCGTGTGCTTCTCCCATGTAGGAAGACCTGTGCCCAGCATTGGGACGTATATTGGCTGGTGATGATGATGATGACTTAAGACAATTAGGAAGCGTATGACAATTACAAATCAAAGACAAACTAATTTCCAAATGCAATCTATCGTAATAGTGCAATATTTCCAATCAAAGGGGTATGATAACACGTGCCACACGTAAAATTACAAAGAAACGCATATTTTTGATAATTTTACTTGTAATGTGAGCAAAATAATTCAATTTCGCTTGCGAAATTGTAATTGAAACGATATTAGTAAATAATAGGTTGGGGAAAAAGTTTCTTCGCATTTTTTAAGAAAATTCAAAACATTTTTTATTATAGTTTATTTACATTTAACTAAAGTATGTAGGTACCATTTTGTTCGATAACTTTTTGCCATCTTGTAGGTAGGGACATGATCCCATTGCTATAGAAATTTTGGGGCTTCTGATCAAAATTCCGCGACATGTGGTTTTGGCAGTCCTCTCGTGATGTTAACCTGATACTGCCTAGAGAATTCTGAAGAGAGCGAAACAGGTGGAAATCTGAAGGTGCAAGGTCAGGACTATACGGCGGATGCATTAAGACCTCCCAGCCATACTCTCTTAATTTTTGCTGAGTGGCTAAAGATGTGTGAGGTCTAGCGTTATCATGATGAAAAACCACACCCCTTCTGTTGATTAATTCCGGCCGCTTTCTCTCAACTTCTTGCTTTAATCTCATCAGTTGTCCGCAGTAGAGTTCTGAATCGATGGTCCTGCCTGGTGGTAACAACTCATAATGAAAAATGCCCTTCCAATCCCACCACACACACAGCATCACCTTGTTGCGAGTTAACCCGGGTTTCGCCACAGTCTGTGAAGCCTGATCGGCCTTTGACAACGACCTTTTTCGCACGTTCTTGTCGTACGTGATCCACTTTTCATCACCAGTTATCAGCTTCTTCAAAAATGGTTCGGTTTCATTACGTAGTAATAAAGAATCACAAATGAGTACACGGTTCATTAGGTTTCTTTCAGTGAGCTCGTGGGGTACCCAAATATCGAGCTTTTTTGTGTACCCATTTTTTTTTAAATGCGCCAAAACTGTTTTGTGGTCAATTCCCAGTTCTTCAGCTACGTCGTAACTGCTGATATGCCGATCTTGCTCCAGTTTTTCAAAAATGGCATCAATTTTATCCGTAATAGAGCGACCAGAGCGACGTGCATCTTTGACATCAAAATTTCCGGATTGAAAACGCTTAAACCAAATTTGTGCTACTCTCACAGACACTGCAAATATCGCATAAACATCGCAAATTTTTTTCGCGGCTTGCGTTGAATTTTTACCTTTTTTGTAGTAAAATTTTAAAATGTATCGAATTTCTTCATTAGATTCACTCATCTTGACAGTAAGAAAAACAAATGAAAAACACACATTTTCCTAATTTGAATTTGGAATTATCTTTTTTAAAATCTAAACTTTTAATGAAACCAAAACCAGCGAGATACAAATAGTACAGCCAAAGAGATTATATTACAAGTTCATACATACTTAATGCGAAAAGACTTTTTCCCCAACCTAATATAAACCAGAAGTAAGTTGTAAATCTGTCAGCTTCTTTATTTATTTCGCAACGATACTAACAATCGACTTTATTGAAAAGCGTAATTTAAACTATTTGTTTGATGGAATTGCTAATAAATAGTTAGTTGGAAATATTTTTTTATCATGTCCCAATTGGAAGAAACAGGAAGTAAAACGATAAACCTATTATAGAACTTCTGTATCGTCTACCAACTGCAACCGTATCACGTATTCGCCACTTTGAGTCACGCCATTTTTATCGAGAATTCCTGCAGACAGTTCACTCGTATGATAAATGGCAGGGGAGGCGAGTAGACTATGCAATTTTATATCTTCTTCAGTCGGATAATCGCTTGCCAATGCGTCGCACGCATTTTTAGTAAATAATTATTTACATCAGAAAGAAAACAAGTGACTAATAAGCAATAGACTAGGACTTTCGCCGAAGGTTTTCATTTAATTATTTATTATTATTTTGGTTTTTAGAGTCGATATAGTCAGTGACAAAAATTATATAGAAAAAATGGTAATGGAGTCAATGCAGCTGAATGGTAGGTTCTGGCCTTTGTCCCCACGATTATGGCGTCGAAGTAACGAATACTCTAAAGTGGTGTTTGAACCCCGAAGACCACCTCTATCGCCAGTAGAAATTAGAAAGCACGATAGAGATCTTACCCCTGACTTGTTGAGAAGAAATGTGATAAAAGACAGATTGGACCACTTGAATTTGGAGAAAAGCAATGATTATGAACAGAAGAGATGGAGTGTGGATTGCAAAAAGCCACCGATCAAGGAGGTGAAAAGAACGGAGGAAATTGTAAAGTTGAGAGTCAAGAAGCACAGACAGCCGAGGCCAAACAGCCTACAGTTGTTATTGTGTCCATCCAGTTCTGGACACTACAGCAGTAACACGTGGAGGTACACCAGAGTGCGTTCCAAAAGGTCGGTATTCATTAATCTGATGAAGTCATTGATACTAATATAATCGTTTATTCATATTAATTAATGCAAAATATAATGATATGTAATATAATGAAAACATAAATACATTAAGTTACTTAAAACATGAAACTTAATAGCAATGGTATGGATATGCACTGCTGTAATATTAGTATTATGGATATGTATGATGTGGGAGTGCTGAATAAATTCATAAAAAATAAAAATAAATGCAATTTACTAGACTCTTCAATGCTTATTATAAAATCTAATAATAACTGTATTCGTTAGCAAACTGATAATATGTCATTTACCATCACGAAACAATATAAACAATAATTACCTCACACTTTCTGAGTCAATAGCTGATAATTTACATTTATTAAGAGTGCATCTCCAAGTTATTGCTCTCTCTCTCATAAATGTTTCATAGCATTATGTAAGGTTGTGGGTGGTTGTGGGTGTGATGGCACCCTGTTATCGGGGACTGCGTTGGCCCTAAGTATGGCGTAATCCAAAAGACATGTGTCAATAATGTCATATTTATGCATAGGACTTTCTGTATTTGGGGAACTTCCAAATTTTCTTCTTTAGTATCTTGAACTCAATTCGTTCTAGTAGTTATTTATGGCACAAAAGATAATATCATTACAACATTTTACTATAATGGGAATCTGTAATGGTTCAATTCCTGTATGTTTCATACAGCAAATTAAATGAGAAATATTTTGGAAGATGAATAAAAATTTTGAATAAATCATCGTCAAATTTTAGCAATACAGAAAACACAGTCTCATCTGAACCCATAGCCATCACAGCAAGCAAGTTATGCTGAACTATACAATAACAAAATATAAGTATACTTATAACATTCTCTTTGCTATGTTGTTTAAAATTAATGTCAATTAGCTGCCATATTCTGTAAACGGGCCGTGCTTCCCCACTTGGACGTTCCAAATTTGGTTTAAAAACTAAGCCCACCTCTCTTCTGGAAATTTCACCTTCATTCGAATAACACACACGTGTCTTTTCAGTGTCGTCATCAATGACAGATATAATGTAATCATTAAATCCGACGTAGGCGTCGATAGAAGGCTAGTAGGTATATAAAGTTTGTTTTTTAGGTCACTAAGATAAAGAAACTCGTATCAGGCCTGTCAATTTGTTGACATGCTCAAATAATTAATTGGTGCTTTAATTATATGGGGAATTAGTGGCGCGAATTGTTTGCGTGGGCATTGATTTTTTGATGTTTCTGAGTTAACAGTAATCGTGGCTTAGTTTATATCAAAGTATGTTTCTTACTCAATACGTGCAAAATTATTTTATTATTCACCAGCCCAAACCAAGAAGATGCTTTTTGGGAAATATTTTAATATAAAATATTAGTACCTACTTATGTAGGTAACCTTTATTCTCAGACCATATTTTGAGTAGGTTCATCGAATTTTTAGTAGTCATCTAATATTTTTTTAAGAAATTCTTTCGGCGTAGTGTCAAATCAAATCCATTACTCCCACCAAATACGTAACCTGTCATAAATTCAACAAATATAAAACCAAGCCAACAATTTTGCGGATAAACACGGAATAAGTACTTACTTAATTGTTTTGTTATCTTATAACATAGCACTTTGCTTAATTCATAATAATTAAAGTTTTAGAGAAAAGAACGTTAAAATTAATGGCAACTAGCAACGAAATATCGATCGTGAAATAATAACACGTATACATTATTATCCAACGGCCTAAAAAGTATATTTAGAATATCCTCTGCACAAAAAACGCGCGTCACGCATACATAAGACTTCGGTAAGGTGAAGTCGTTTGAGCGGTTTGGTTTGATGGTTTCAATTTTTAATACAAAGCAATTGTCGCCATTATTGACACCCGATGAGATTTCAAGCTTAGATACAAACCTTAAGTTCCTCCAGGTACTAAGCTTGTTCTTATTTTTAAATAGAATAAACTGTCAGATTTGACAGATCACGAATATTTCTATTGATGTTGGATTTCGGACAGCCAGTTCAGAAATTGAGTTTAAGTTTAGTATGAAAAGAAACTCCTTGTTTTTCGTTCTTGCCAATGATATGGATACTGATTCATAATTATTACATGATTCACACAACACAACACAAATTCCTCGGCCGAAACCACGGCACCTTCAAGCTATTGTTTGCTTACTAACAGGTTTTGTGTTAATGAGGGTAACAGCCAATTTTATATTCCGATCTGTTTTGATCGGTATCTTTGGCATAATAAGTATCTATTATGAATTATTATATTAGAAACACTGCATGAAATGATTCCGCTAGTAAGTACTCATTATCGACAGCGTCTACATGGAGATAAAGAGTTTAGGCACAAAAACTCCGAAGAGCGACAGGCGTCCCTTGAATAGGAAGGGAGAAGATGGGACATTGTCGTCAATCTCTTCAGAGCTCTTTCCATGATATAGCCGATAGTAGAAGGCGCTAAGCGACGCAATGCCTTGATGTAATTGTAGAGGTTCAAGGCTGTTCGTGATCTGTTCACCGCCAATGATACAGCATAAGCACGTTTTGTTTTCGTAACCGAAACCTAACAGCTGAAGCCACTATACCAGAGCGGGCTCTTCAAACGGCTTCTTATGAGGTGTAAGTCCACCTACACTCGTTATGCTATTCTAAATTGCTGGTGGTCGACGATGGCAATTAAATAACATCATGTCGCAATTTGTTGACGTAACAAACATAACTCTACAAAAACGGCAATACGCGGTTGAAAGCAACCATGAGGAAAGAATCTTTAGGATCAGCGCGAATCTACAGAGGGGCGACGAAACGACTGATTCGGTAAACAATGTGAAATCTTTTCAAATTGTCTTTATTCCATTTGGCATACGACCGCGCTACGCGGCGCTTTGTGCCGCCTTGGCTAGATCTTTTCAGTGTTACCCATTTCAACTGTACAAATATTAAATAAGAATTTTTATTATTGTAAAATTATTCGCTTCGCTGCCACTCCGTCGATCTGCACTCTGCACTGACCCACAGACTCCATTAGATATTCCGTGTATTTGCTTAAGCTTATCAAAGCGATTTATTTTCATTGCAGTCACTATTTAAACGTACTTACGATAAGTTATCATTGATGACAACTGTCGGAGGTGTGTCACACCAGGATAACAACTTTTATCTTTGTTTGGTGCCTTACTGTCTGTGCTGCAATCAGACAATTGACCTACAGTAATTGTTATTATACGTCTAAAAGTATATTGACGCATTTCCTTTATAGTTCAATGTACAGTGACATACTTCTGAATACTGCAGTCAAGGGAATAATATTACAAAATACATTGTGAAGTTTTCAAACCGTAATCGGTAAGCTTGTATTGTGGAAGAAGAAACAACATATGGTTACGGAACAATACTATCCTTAGTATGCCTATGGCTTCTACAGTTTAAACAAGTTTGTTTCATAAATACACGATAACCGTATTGGATTTTTACAATTTATGTATGATAAGCGCATTAATTGTGCTAATTGATTAGTGTAAGGTGGTTAAATCTGATACAAAGTTACTTCCCTCTATGAATAAAATTCATCTAAATAAATGACTAAGCACGATTTAAAAGTGTAATTGTTTCTAGAATTACTTTGATTTAAATATTCATAATGAATCGACAAAGGACTTTCCCAAACGCGGTTTAATCGCTGACGACGATATAGTTATTATTAAAATCAAACAATGTCCCTTCCTTCAAAGTCGACATCAATTTAACAAGGAAAAATATAACGCAAAGCTGAATCTCACTAATGACGTTTTTATTGAGGCGAATATTTTCTGTAAAGAATATTTTAGCAATCTTCTTAATTCCCCTTGTCAAGAATAGACTCTTTGTTACCAACCCGTTCGATCGATCCCTGAATATTCACAAGAGACTCGTCCCATGGCTTTGAGTAATAATTTTAATTGCATCTCGGCATTAATAAAATATTGTGCTTTAGGGACAACCGAATGCCATGTAAATTTTATTGACAAAATCATAAATACAGGACAACGATCGAATGTAAAAACTGCCGCTACCAAGCTCGTCAAAATTGTTTGGTTTATTTAACAGCCTCTTATTAAATTTATTCTTTGATTTACGACGTAATAGGAGTGAAGAAACTATGATGATTATAATGAATTTATGATATCGGTGTAGTTGCCAAATGGTTTTTTTAAGGTTCAACGTTCTTAATAGTATCCATTTTTTTATAATCGTTATGAAGTCGTGATGTTAGTTTCATGGAGTATTTTTGATAAGTGTGTGACTGAAAAATAGCTAATAAGAATTAAAATGTTATAATGCTAACTCCAATTTTTCTACTGTCATAAAGCATGATCGTAAAAATGTGGGTGACACTAAAAGTGTCGGAACACTATGTCCCTATGCATAAAGTGATCCTATAAAAGCGTTCTTTCAAAAATAAAATAGCTTACCGTTACAACGTTATACCAAATAAATTAATATTGCAATCGATAGAAATGATAATTATTAGGTATGATATCTATGATTCATAATCTGGTCTTGTTTCTACATGTCCTGGCGTATCGTACGCATTCGTTTGCTTTAGTTAACTTTAATAAGGCCTTCGCCACATTTTAGCCAGGCTTGAGTGGGCGTACAATGAGCAATAAGTAAGTGATCCCACGCACGAATTTTTGAGTTTATTTATCAATGAAAGCTACTTGTGCTGTAATACTACATATAATAGGTCAGCTTTAAAGTCACCTTTTGCAGTGGTTCCAATATGTTGTACCTTCCATATTATCGGCCGAATACTTAAAATTTTTATTCCTGCCTATATTTTAAAGATTAGACATTTGCGGATATCTGGATTGCGGATATTTAAAGAGGGCCTTTTTAAATTACATTTTAAAACCTTACCCACAAAGAGGTTGGGTAATGATCGCTTAGCATAAAAAACCAAACCTGATGCAGCCGTAATGAATTCAAAAAACTAAGTATCATAGTTTGCAATCCAACTTGATTCTCCAATGATTGTATTATGCGTTTCATATCGACCACCGACTGGCTTCAATTGCTGGGTGTATTGGCAAACCATCCCGTTGAGATAAATGGATATGGATTGATAGGAAGCGATACTGGCATACCTTGTTACGTCACATGACCTGTTTCATTCTGTCCGGCTTGCTCTTTCTGCAAATTCTGTAATATTATCCATACTTTACTGATCCATTAGTGTTCATTGTTTAGTTGATAATGTTGCGCGAAATAATCAGTCTAGTTAAACTTTTCTTAATCCATCTAAGTATTAATCAATCAATTTCTTTACAATCCAGCTTACAAGATTTTGACAAGTTTTTGTTATATTCTGAATTTTTGTTCACTCTTTTATGTTTTATTTTGTTGATGTCTGAAGTTCTAGGGAAACTATGAGTCTTTCAAATAATTAATAAGTAAATAAAACTTTAGAGGCTGATTTTGATTAATTTATAGAGATATTTTCTTAAATGACTGTCACTGACAAACTAGCGGGAGATTTGGAATTCTTTAGACAAAGTTTTAAAGTTCTGTTCTGTTTGTTTCGATATTTTTCGTGGTACATATTACAATTTCATCACTATACAGTTCAAAATGACTTAGACCGAAGATTTATAAATTCGAATGTATTTTCCATTCCTTCCAACGTATCTACCGTTGGTTGCAGCCGTTATAACGTGCATTGTGCATTTGCATGCGACGGAACCCCAATCGATGCGTAAGGGGGGGTAATAGGGAGGAAGGGTAAAATAGGGTTACTACAATATTATATAATAACACTACCTAGTTTAAAGAAAATACTATTTTGCAAACATTAGTCGTTCTCAGTTGGTGAAAAATATAAATTTTAAGAAAACTAAAGTTAGTGTAAAACCTAGTTTTCAAGGTAAAAAAGCATTAGACGTGTAACTTTTATTTATTATTTAATTTAAAAAAAAACTATTCAGATCACGCTATTTGTCCTGCAGTACAAATATTCGTCGATCTTTGTATGCAAGTACCAAAGTCCTCGCGAATTGCGGCCAAGAACAGTCAACGAGTACATACTCATTTGAAGCAAAATTAATATGTGTTGTACAACCCTAGTCACCAGGAGGAAAGCAGCCTGCAGTCCACTCCCCCCGTGTGGTCACCGCCGGACATTCGGCAGGCTTCGTGTACGGATAATTAAAATTTCCGGATTCTGTCTTCTGGAAATTGAGATAGGATAGCTCCATGCTAGGCTTGAACGTGTCGGAATGGGAATGATCAGATATTGATTGGTTTTATGCCCGAGTACTTTAATCGGCTTATAGTCAACGGAGTTATAATAAACATGAATTCATTTATGGTATTTATGTAGAAAATAGTGTGTTTCATTTATGTTTCCATATTTATTTTAATAAAGTAAATATAGAGACAATTTGCACACGCCAATTCTACCTTTTCATTTTCATTTCTTGCCCATTATTCTATTATTTGTGTGGTTACATTGTTTGTTAAATTAAAATAAACACAACAAATATAAAAATTGAGTAATGATTGTTCAAGATAAGCAAATTTAACAAATCAAGCATTTGTTGACTGACCATTTTTTAACCATTTCTCATAGAGGAGCTTAGTCAAGCGCCCAGTCTTACTTCACACGTTAATGATAGACCAAGATAAGTCCTAATATAGAGCCAATAAATAAAATAATCATTTGTTTAAAAATATCTCGGTCCGCGCGTCTCCTTAAACGGATAAGCAGCCTCCATCCCTCTCGCCTTAACAAGATACCTCGTAACTTCCTAACGTTATAGTGACTTACCCGGTATCCCCTTACCTGAGTTTCCTTGAAACTCAAATCCAGTCTTAGTTTTAAAGCAACAACTTGGTACTAAAAGTTAAACTATAGAGTCTTAGATGGAGATTAAATTCAAACTGAAAGTAACTTACATAAATAAAGAAAATTTAATAGCAATGTAAACTTTGACTTAGTCCATCCATGCTTAGTTGAATTCTAGGCATGGATGGACTAAGATATTTATGACTTATTAAATATTAAAATATAACAATAACTAGCCTGGCTGGTGCGTTATGAGAGATTCATTCTCGTCAAGCATGAGATTCCAGACACAATTGATTTTTCCATTGTCATCGCCCCCCGGTGGTATATCGCCGCTTGACAGATTACAAACACTCTCAATTTTGTCTACTGCGTATCTACATATCAGTATCATACACATTATTAACACAAAGACAGGTCGTAGTATCGACCAAGCCTTATTTAATCAGTAATACTTCACAGATTAAATAATATTTGGTCAATACTGCGATATAATAATAATAACAAAAATTAGGGTGTTTGGCAGGATTTTGTGGTGTCAGTCAAGATTTTTATTACAATAATTTAAAATTGTGTCGGAGCGAACTTTTTTATATAAAATTGGTGTAGTTTTATAAACCAAGTGTTTGTGATGACGTACAACTAAAAGATTAGAATAAAAGTGATTATGATGTGAAAGACGATGAGAACTTTTTTGTGGTTATACACCTCATCAAATAGTATCAT
Organism: Nymphula nitidulata; assembly: GCA_947347705.1. Lineage (NCBI taxonomy): Eukaryota > Metazoa > Arthropoda > Insecta > Lepidoptera > Crambidae > Nymphula > Nymphula nitidulata. Next base: position 8,816,971 of record OX374639.1, read on the forward strand.
ATAGAGACTGTCATCATATATTTCGCGTGAAATTCTCCCAAGGTGCATTGAAATGTGTAACACCAGCATTTTGATGCAATAAATAAAGAAATACTGAAGACATGGCTGTATGGGCATTAGTTCCCTTTGCCTTCCCATAACAGGGAGAATAAACAAAAAAAATAGATTATCTATTTTGTGTGTTAGCTGACGACGTGCTTGTGGGACAAGAGGATACACCCCTAGATGGCGATAATGATTTTTTTCTAATGTGTATCAATTTGCCTACTTATCTCGCAGAAATATAACAGAGAGATAGATAAAACCGACCTTTCGCTAATATATCAATATTTTGTCATCGTAACACACTCCTTTGCGCGTGGCCTTCCCTAATGAAAGGATTCAGTGACTCAATCACAAAACTGGTTTAATAACTGCGGCCATAACACGCACACCTGCTTAACATTTACTACGTGTAGTCTAAAGTATTTTATTTACTCATTGCGTATTCGTTAAAGATAGGATTCCATTCACAAAAAACCGTTAAGTACCGTACGAAGTTTTAATTTTATGTTTCCTCGTTAATTATTCTTAATTTTTGCATAATTTGCAAGAGGTAATCGGTAAATATTACTGTCGCTTGTTTCATAATGACTATATAAAACTATTTTTCTTTTCTACATATTTAGGTTTAGAATTTATGAAAATATACAATGGTCATATCGGTCAGCACTATGCACTGGCATGTTGTGCATGTCGCTTGCGCGGTATTCACAAGCTAATCTGCAAAGTGTTATTTCTGAGGGACAGCGCCGACAATGATAACCACGTCTTCGACTGGATCTTGCATGATTATACATGCAAGATCCAGTTGATTGGCATATGTGTAGACGGCTGTGTAGATAGCAGAACATGGCTTTCGTCCATCTTACATAGATTTTGTTTGTTGGCATTGATTGACGTCACTTCTGTATTGTTACAGTCATGAGCCGGAGGGCGGCGGGCGTTGCGGGGAGGGGCCGCTAGCGCGAGCGATGCAGCCCGCGCCGCCAGGCGGCTCGCCCAAGCGACACCCCACGCCGGCGCCCGCGCATGGTCAGTATATGAATCCTCATACAAGTCCGTAGAACTTGATAAGTCCTTTAAGGCAACGGATTATTGTTCTTAGCTGTTGCTTCTCCAATATGTAGATGATCCCAACCTCAAGCCTACCTAGTTCTGGTAGAGTTACTGACGTTTCGGACACAAAATGTTCGGACACTGTGTCCGAATCGTCACTTTCAATTTTAATATTAAAGCTAGGGACGATTCGGACACCATTAAAATAAGTCTGCTGTTTGTACAGTCAGGTGAATAAGTTTTATAATTTAAAAATAACACAGCGTTGCCAATACTAGCTATTATAGATGGCATTTTTCTATAAAAAAATGTTCTTTAAAAACTCCATTACTACAAGTCATCTCAGCATAGATTACTAAGTAATGAAAGAAAAAAGTAAAATGCATCAATCAAAACGTTTATTTATAGTAAAAATCAACATGTTAACATTATTGTTTAATATTTATTCTAAATAATCTTTGATAGTATAAAATTACAGTGTTTATTGTAAAAAAATCTCTTTAACAGAGAATTTCTGGTTTTACGAAAGTCCTATAAAAATATAATATAAGAAATATAAAAAAAAAAAATAACTACAAAGTTAGTATTAAAATAAACCTTCAAAAACAAACAAATATTATAATCACATACGTTTAGAAATAATCACTTATTAAAAAAAATAAAAATATTAGGCATTCTATGCACAATTCAAGGTTTATTTCTCCCTGTGTAAATTCGGTCAATGTAGCAGCAAGATTGTTATCGAACTCAACTGTGCTTTCAGATTTTAATGTTATACTGGAACCACTTAGATATAGAGTCTGTTGTTATTTGTCCTCCTTTTCTAATATAGTAAAAAATTGGGCATTTTTTTTTTTTTTGTATGGTGTTGGCTATTGTACACGCAGCCAAATGTTTTTAAAATAATCGTTAAATTGGACATTTTTTTTATTTTTGGGACAAAATTTACAACCAGGCATTGTCTATTACCTCTCTTGGCAAGAGAGCTAAAATAGTGCATCTTTTTATGTGCTTGTGGATAACTTTCGATTTTACGTTTTTCGATATACCTAATTGATCGGCTCGACGCCACAAACTCTGCGAAAAATGAAAAAAACAACCTATGATATTTACTTTAGGGAAGACACGTTTAATATCTAAGATGGCAGCTTGCTCGAAGTCAAATACAAAGGTGTACGGATCAAACTCCGGAATTTGGCTTTTAATGAGGTGAAACAATGTTACTTAAATGTGTTTAGTTTTATTTGGTAGTAGTGCATATATAAAGGGAATTATATTAGAATCAGTATCAGTACTGCCCAAATCCACATGAATAGTGTACAATTGCATAAAAGGATTTAAACAAAATTTAAAAGTTCCGTCGCAGAAGACTGTCAGAATCTCTAAATTTCTCTGCAACATTCACCAGTAAAAATCAAGATCCTGTTCGGGGACTGACAATAATCAGCTAGTACAAATGTCTTAAATCTTGTAGGGACAATGACATCCATTAAAGAATTGAAACATACCTTTTCCACAGCTAAGAAATTATTTCTTTTCTGATATAGCCTTCTCTTCACATTTTTATATTTGTTTATTTTGTAACCAAATCAAACTTTTGATGATTTTTACAATATTTTATAGTTCCTACTGTACAATTAAATATTGAATATAACAAAATATACGTTTTTAATGACGCCTTTAACTGTCCCGATACCTGATTTTTAATTTATTTATAACCAACATTTTTTTTATTTTTAAATATATTTTGTTTAAAGCTTTTTCATCTGATTGTACAAACAGTCTGAATAACATAATATTTTGATAGTGTCCGAATCGTCACTAACTTTAATATTAAAATCGAAAATGACGATTCGGACATAGTGTCCCAAAATTTTGTGTCCGAAACGTCAGCAACTCTTCTGGTACCTATAAGACGCCGAAAAGACATTTTACATGCGACAAGGTTGGCAACCAGTGTACGACGACCGCCTAATTTTATTGGTATGAACATTGGTGTGGCATATGATGTCACATTGTTATATTGAATTCAATTATGACATTTACGCGTCAGTAAATCTCATTATTGAAAGCAAATAAGACATTCACGCGTCAGTGTATGTCGTGTTTGAATTTAGTATGACAAAATGAGGTCATAAATCATACCAATGTTCATATCAAAAAAGTTATTTAGTCGCCCCGCCGCCCTATGCCAAGCGGTTACCTTAATTAGTCTATAGAGTAACTACTTACTAAAGCAACGCGTGAGTAAGTACCCACGTACTTACTCACGCATTGCTTTAGGGACGTTGTGACCCTCCCAACGTCCAAAAGAATCTGGAAAATATTGTTATGTCTTGAACTGTGGACTTCTGCAAAGTGGAAAATGTTAAACTATAGTAGTATTTTCCACTCGAAACACTTCTTCAGTTTTTCAGTTTTATCGGCTACATTATATTACTTCTTAGCGATGCTTGTTGCTTGATAAATTAACTAAACATCGCATTTCGCAAAATCACTCTGTCGACATCTTGTCAAATAATTCCTCAGAACACATACAAACGGTAGAACACACATAAGGAGGCAAAATCTCTCCTTAGGCTTAAAGGTTCAATACCGCTTGTGAGCTCAGAATCGTCGACAATTCTCATAGCGCGTCTTTGGAGCACGTCAAATGGTCCGAGCTGGTATCTAGGTGCTCCCGCCCATAAATGGCTTCAGTACTCCATAGGGGCCTTACTTGAGACTTATACAGTAACAGTCTTTGCCCCGAAGTGAAATACCGCCGCGGCTTGCTTCTTGGATGCTAGCTTAACTTTATCCTCCAAATGACTGCGGAACTACACGTCGCTAGAGGTATCAACACCAGGGATCCCGATACTCTTAGAGATGTAAAGAGGTGTTTAAAGGAATTGTGTAGCCACAGCGAATAGGCTTTTAGCGGTAAACGAGCAGACTTGTGTTTCAGTGAGGTTAATTAGGCTAAGTCCCCAATCTAAGACTCTGATCAGAGAACTCTCGATTTAAGACACAAAACGACCGCGACTTTCCTCTATTGTAGACCAAGTACCTATATTAGCACGACCCGTATATAAGCGTAACAAGTACTGTCATCCGCATAACAATGCAGTCCGTCAATAGACAGCATATCATTGATATGGAGCAGGAACAATGTTGGAGACAGCACCGAGCCTCGCGGGACGCCAGCGTTATTGTCCATGCTATCCGAGCAACTGCATGCATCTGCCGGACAAAATGCCGGGAAAAAGGGGTTCTGCAAATGGGTTGCTAACCCATTTGCAGATCCTTAGGCAGCCCATAAGTTGGTAACTTTGAAAGAACAAGAACATATAATTGGAAATTTCTAAAAACCTTTCTTTAATTCAGTAATTTTGAAATGGCTGTTATTCAACCGGATTTAACTCGCGTTTAATTAGATATTACCTACATGAAACAAAAAGTAAAAAACATTTTTACTAATGTAACACTAACATCTAATTAAACGCGAGTTAAATCCGGTTACATGGTTTTATTTCAAATGTGTAGTGCTCGCGTAAAAATATAAATAATACTACCTATATTCAATCATTTTCTTGTTGAAAAGAGTTTAATTTAAGTTGGTAATGGACTGCAGAATTAATTTGTAAATATGAGTTTAAATCCATTTTGTAATATTAGTTAGCAACTTCGATGTGGAATGCCGTCTGTAGTTCTCACGCCCTTTTGTACTAAATAAGTACCTACCTGCTCATTACCTAGTTAGAATAACTCGTTATTAACTAGTACTCAAATAATTTTAATAATATCTATTTTCTGTATTGAAGATCCGCATAATTTGTCTTGACTTGTCTACATGAAAATTAATTAGATTTGCCGGATACTCGAAAATATTAAACTCTATCTACCTACGTAACTAACAATGACAATAACTTTTATCTACTGCTGAGCAATATTATTTTTATTTTTTCAAAGTCCCTCCACGGATGATTTTGTTACCTATTTTGGGTAGGGACCCATAAAGAATTAAATTAGGCTAAATAAATATCATCAAATTTGATTTTCTAAGTCTTTAAATAAAAGTGTTTATTTACACTGCAAATAACTAAAAATATTGATGTATCTTACTTTAGTTTTATTTAACTACTATAACATTCTATAACGTAGTTTAATAGTAGTTTAATATTAAAATGACTTTTTCATCCCCCCATCTCGGAATAGTAGATTATTAACCAAGGGGATAAAGCAGTGTCTACTGTCGCGGGTGACGATTTAAATCGCGAGCGTAACGAAGGACTCGAGGTTTGCTCCCGAGCGTAGCGAGGGTGTTAAAAACTTAAATCACGAGCGAAGCGAGGGATTTAAGACGAGTCCTGAGTGTAGCGAGGGATTTAAGTTCACCCAAGACTAAGACAGCTTTATCACCGAGGAAAATACTCTACTTTTCGTACCATTTGCGAAAAAATTAACACAATAATAATATGAGCATTTATTAAAAATAATGACAATTGAAAGTAAAAGTTAACATTCGAAACATTGGTCCAATTATCGGCCGGCCAAATACGGCCTCGTCGGTTTTCGTAATTTTATACCCTCTAACTCCCATATGGCATTACCTAATGCCGTGACAATTAAAATTTAATTGTGTCTGGTTTATCGGTTCACAATGGGTAATAATCATAACTGCACAATAAATGCGTATTCCTTTTTCAAAAAGATGTATAATGCTTTATATACAAACTCAATGGTGTAAACACAGATGTAGTTCAGTATAAATTTCGGTAAGTATTCCAAATTAGAAAATTGTACTGAATTTCATTCATCCTCTAGGGCCTAGAGGATGAATGGCCTATTTTCTTTTCACAACATATTTGTTAGTTAAAACCATAGGTTTAAAACAAAAAACTTGAATACAAGTAAAAAATCTAAAATGAGTGATTCTAGCGTCGAAGAAGTTTATTTTACACCAACAAATTGACTGAAACTGTTAATAATGCGCAAATGTTTTTTTTTTCTGCATTGAGTCATTTCCTCGTTGAGGTGGGATGAAAAGTTACGTGTTGCACTCGAGTGCAAAGATTTTTCACCTCGTGCTCTTTTGATTCCCTCGCTAACGCTCAGGATTCTAATTTGTGACTCATTGGCTGCGCTCGTGATTCAATTTTAGAATCCTTCGCTTGCTCGGTTATCAAAATTGAGCACGCGGTTAAAAAGCAACTTTGCACTCTTGTATAACAAATAACTAATAATATAGAAGTTTTTTTTGTCACAGAATGATGAGTAAATAATAATTTTAATGAAAGATAATATAGCACTACGTTTAATTTTAACTATCTAAGATTTTTAGGGTTCTTTTAAATTATATTGTAAACAATTTTTAAAAATTGAAATCATCCTACTTTAATTGTGCATGACCAAGTTAATGAATGTTTAATATAATGTAACTTGTAAGATTTTTTTATTCTCGTATGTAAGATGAGTTTTCAATACCCAGATAAGATTTATATTTGACAAGTTGACAGTTAATCCATAAGATGTTAGTTAAGCAGTCGAAATGTCAAAATTATACTCTAAATTAAAAATTATCTGAGGATTGAAAAATCGGCCCTAACTTAATAATTATTTAAAACAACTTCTGATGATGTACTATGGACATTTTATTATTTATGTGTTATTTAACTTCCTTATTGATAAAAAAAAGTATTGTACTCGTATTCTGTATGCCTATCGGTGGGACATAGAGAGCTTACTAATACCTATGTGAACATCTATACATGTACCCTGCCTATGTGGACGGAATAAATGATTATGATTATGATTTCTTTTATGCTTGTATAGTCGACAGTATACGATACTTATATGATAGCTATACATATTCTTATTTTTTATTTCCAAGATTTAGTATGATAAATGTTTGAAAAACATACGAAATATATGCTTAACTAGCAAAATCAGAAAAGAGACGCTTAATTAGCTATAAAATTATTTGTATGTGCTAGCTAACAATTTATAATGATATGAATACGGTGTACGGTATCTAATTACGATGAGGTAGCAATCAGTCGATACAAGATACAAGTCGCATTTGTTTCAATCTATTTGCTACTCTTGGCGATACAAACGCTACTAATAGGCTACAAGAACTGTCTAACATCAGGCGGGCTAGAAGCTAGTTTGCCACTCTGGTCCTATAAATAATATAAAAGTTCCGACGCTTATCTTTTAGTGGTTGTAACATCTTTTTTTAGTAATTATTTTTTTCTTTCCAGGGGCCACTACGGATCAATCCACCCTGAAAGTCCACCTGCCCAATGGCGGCTTCAACGTGGTCCGAGCGTCTTCTGAGGAGGACGTCCGGTCGGTCCTGCGGCTGCTGGCGGCCAGGCTCGCGGCTGGTGACAGGGTCTACGCGTCTTGTTACGCGTTGAGAGCCAGGAGACTTACCACTGGGAAGGTATGTGGTAGTTTAACTCAGTTCATTACTCATATAATCATCCTCATTATGGGTTCATATCAGGACCATATCAGCCACTGCAGAACAAAGCTTCCCCCATCTATTCCTAAAAGGAACGGTTCTGCGCTACCTACATCCAACGTCTCCCCGCGACCCTAACCAGGTCGTCTGTCTATCTAGTGAAAGGCGTCCTAGCTTGCGCTTTTCATTACGGAGTTCATGTAATTTCATGGGTTTAACACGAGGAAGAAGGGTGTGCAATGGAACTAGCAGTGCACCATTACTGTTGAGGTGACTTGTCTGAGGCATCTATCTGAGGACCTGGCTAATTATGGTATCTAATGTTCTTTCTTCTTTTCTCAAGACTAGGAAAAAGTCAAGATTAACGTATGCAGACTTCTTTTAGTAGGAGACTGGCCCCAGAAATTTTAATTCTACCAGCAGAACAATCCCTCGCCCTCAGGTAGATGCCGCAGACAAGACAAGCACTTTACAAGTCACCAGGTCGATCATAGCTATTCTAATATCAAGATGTGCGAATCGTGGAAGGAATAACTGATACAGTGGTTTGGGCACATAATTCTGGTTTGCATGGAGTCAGCAGTTTAGTTCAATTACAAAATGTCATATTCGTTCCAGGTTCGATGGATACACCAAGACACCCCTGTGTCGGAACTGCTCACAAAATGGCCGGCGAGCGAGTGGCGGCTGGAGTTGCGCGTACGCTACTTGCCTGCCAACCTGCGCGGCCTGTGCGATTCCGACCGCGTCACCTTCCACTATTACTACGACCAGGTACACTATTGAACACGTTACTAATGCCAGTAGTGCCAATACACTTAAATGACGGTTAAATACTACTCCTGTACGGCCTCGACACGAGGAATGAAATGTAGTAACTTTTGACAATTTAGCATCCTTATTATCTTTGCAATAGGAGTCACGAACAGGCAAATGTGGATACATTTATTATTGCTCCTGACTGTACAGGACCACAATTACTACCACCACAATACTTCATAATCTGCGGAGTACCAACAAACCAGACACAATAATTCTATTACTGAGTGAATGAATGCCGGCGGGCTGGTAAAGGTCAAAAGCTAAAGAATTTTACTTAACTTGGGATCTTACAGACGCTGCTGATAGCAGCGGGGTTAGTTCTTCATATATCATTTGCTTTTCAATTTACAAAATGAGGAGTTCTTAAATCTATCGCTGGAGTGTTCACGTGAACTATCATTAATCCCGATTTCTATGACAAGCCACATCAGAGAATTGACTGACTGCACGTAATCTCCATACAGTTTGTCCGTGTTTTTGTCCGTTTCGATTCCTAAAGCGCTGAACCGATGTAAAAGAAATTTGGCTTAGAGATAGAGTACATCCTGAAAACGGATATCTTTTAACGCGAAAACTGATATTCATTTGCGCAGGACCACGGGCCTTTTGTATATTATAAGCAGTCTGTAGTTTATACAAGACAAGAAATAATATAGTTCTCATCTTCCAGGTTCGACACGACTACCTCAACGCCAATCATCCTATGGTAGACCAGGATTTGGCGATACAAATTTGTTGTTTAGAGATTAAGTAAGTACACCTTTTTTAAACTGAGCATAAAATTTAGCACAGTTGCATGTTTTTTTTCTTTATACAATAAAGACTCTTTATATAACTTAAAATCTCATAACTAACATGTACAAAATTTTACTCTAAGCGTAAAACAGATTAAATTTTCATAGATCATCGATACGCTTATTGATTTAGAAGCTATTTCCACATTAATTTTTTTCAGTGGTGGTTGAAAATACGGATACGTTGCTTTATCAAAACACGCGGAAACCTATCTTAATTTTATAGATATAAGAAATGCAACTCCTCAAAAGCTGTACACAACACTATACGTAGTTGTATTGTTGTTTTCTATAAGTTATGAGGAATATTTTCCATATGTTGCATTTCTAAATTTAAGTGATAAATCACGTTGGATTCGTTCCCATTGCAAAACTCACTTTAGTGTTTTACTTTTAAGGTCCATTTATTCCCATTCCAGATATTTCTGTAAGGACATGCAAATATCGACGGACAAGAAGTTCAATGTGGAATACCTGGAGAAGGAGTTCGGTCTGCACAAGTTCCTGCCCAAGTCGGTGCTCGAAGCCGTCAAACCTAAAGTACTCAAGAAAGCTATACAGCAACAGTTTAAAAAGGTACCCCTGCTGCACTGGACACTTGACTGAAAAAACAAATCTTCTCACTATAGTATTTAATTTATCACCTTTTCAAAGTTCTCAAATAATTTTCCACTGCCCATATTTGGTTATATTACTACATGCGTGTAAAATGTAACTTGAATTTTATTTAATGTTTCATGTCAACTTTATTTTACTTATTGTCACTTGAGTTCGACTGAGCTTCTTCAGGCACGATTAGCTTTGGTCCCACTTGTGACTGCAACCGCTTTAACCCATCAACTGGAGTTGCAGTCACAACTGGGACCAAAGCTTATCTTGCCTGCCGAAGCTCAGTGGAACTCAAGTGACAATAACCAAAATTGGGACAGCATTTTTTTATACCACTAAGGTGGCAATCAAGCATACGGCCCACCTGATGTCAAGCGGTTACCGTAGCCTATGGACGCTTGCAACACCAGGGGTATCACTTGCGCGTTGCCGGCCCTTTAAAAACCTTTTCGCGCCTGTTTTGAAGAACCCCATGCTGAACTCATTCGTGAAAACCTCTGCAGGGAGCTCATTCCACAACTTGAGCGTACGCGGGAGGAAGTTTCTCTGAAACCGTACAACACGCGACCACTTTGGTCATGGTGTTGTTACGGTCCAAACTTATATCATAAAGCTAGTACAGGCGTTAACGTTTATGTTATTAAGATATATTGTAACCTTCTTTATGAACCTAGTATATGGAATTGGATAAATTGAAACTTCTTGCGTGGTTCTCTTACGTAGAGCGGTCTGTACCCCATAGAACAGGGATGGCGAACCAATGGCAACACAATATTTTGGGCACGTCATTGATCATAAAATTTATTATGCACTAAGAAACAGTCGGTATAGGTATAGGAGGAGGTATAGTATGACGAGCGAACGCGAGTGATCCCTCCTCCCTACGTTAATTGATAGTATTTATTACTATTATTTTACCAATAATCACAAATTCAAAATTGATTTGATGGCACGTCTATGGCCTCATTAAACATTTCCTTAAAAAAATGGCACGCTGATACGTAAAGGTTCGCCATCCCTGCCATAGAAGGACCCTTTACCCTGGTACACTGTTGATCTTGCTCACACACTACTAAAGGGAATGCGAAATAAATACCTAAAACCTATTTTCAAATACTTTTAACTGCAATCAAGAATGTTTATTACAGGTTGCCAGTATGAGCGACACAGATTGTATGCTTAAGTATCTAGAGACGATGCATACGCACTACGGCTACGATCGCGAGTCGTTTACGGGCGCGCTCGGGACCGGCTGGGCCATACCTGTGGAGCTCGCCATCGGTCCGGACATTGGTTAGTTAGTACTATCGGGGACTATTCGTCTCAAGACGAAAGTCTTTAATTCGTGTGTGTTGCCAGTGATGACATACGGAACCGAGATGTGGCCGCTTACAGTGGGCCTTATACAAAGGCTCAAAGTCACCCAAAGAGCAATTTGGGCTATGCTTGGTGTTTCTCTGCGTGATCGAATCAGAAATGATGAGATCCGCAGGAGAACTAAGGTCGCTGACATAGCCCAAAGAATTGCGAGCCTCAAGTGGCAATGGGCAGGTCACTATACTATGAATATATTAGAATAATTCCTGAGGAGGTCCTCGGCGTATTAGATTTGACCGCTCTAATTTCGTTTACGAAAACAAAGCCATTTCAGCCGTGGTCGATCCCGGGATGGGTCAATTATTTGTAATCTCGGGCTCCTCCGTGTTTCGGTCCGTTGTTCAGTTTTGACCGTAAAACAGTTCGCTGTGTTGCGTATTGTAAGGAAAAGTAGCCAGTGTATTTACTGGGCATGGAAGGCATTTCATCTTAGTAGACCTCATGACAACGCCCCAAGCTTACTTACACTGTGGTTTCCACAGATAAGCCAACTTACACTGTGGTTCCCATAGATAGCATACATTGCATACAGATAATAAAATCATCCCTTTTACTGTTTAGTCCTAATGGCTAAAAGAGGGTTTTAGTGGTTTGCAAATCATTAATATACATGTCCTATCGATGCTACACTATTCCTATTTAATTTTTTTAATAAAAGGATTTTTCATAAATAAATTAAATAAAAATATAATAATTATTCAAGAAGCACTTTCAAATCGTTAAAAATCCTCTATCTTTTTATATGAAAATTAAAACAGTGTAATACTTACAGATATATCTTACGTCTCGCACAAGGCGGGTGAGCCACCTACGTACACAAAAATCGCATCTTTTAGCGACATTGTCGCTGTACAGACACTCAAGTCTAACTGCACGCAGCAGTCGCAGACGCAGGTAAGTTTTTTTTGTATATTATATTTTATTCAAGACTTTCTATAAAGATTCGTTAATTATTAAAGAAGAAGTAAAGGCTTATATTGAGAAAAAATGCGTAAAACATAGCTTTAAAAATATAAAGTATTTCCCGTTAGGTCAATCGCAACGGCGGCGTTCATGGACTCCATAATGAAAAATGTTTCTATTGTTTCACAACTGACGTAGTCGATTTCAAACGACTTAACAACAGCCCCCGTAGCATAGCAAACTCCCCGGGGAGTGGATAAAGGTTTATCTCTCTCATCGTTCAAAAAAAGAAAGAAAGAGACAAAACCTCTTTTTGTGTGTAGATTTTGCCCACAGCCCTTGCTACGGGTGCTGCATGCCAACGTGATAGTAAACGTTTGTCGAATGTCGAAAATTTGCAAAAGGTTCGATTCTATACTATTACTTTGGAGCTCGGTGGCGAAGTAGGGAGCTCCGTGCTTCGGAAGGCACGTCAAGCTGTTGACTGCAACCGCTTTTACCCATCAATTGGAGTTGCAGTCACAACTGGAACCAAAGCTTATCTTGCCTGCCGAAACTCAGTGGAACTCAAGTGACAATAACTAAAATTAGGACAACATATCGTTGTTACGGTCCAAACTTAAACGAAGGCACGTTAAGCTGTTGGTCCCGGTTGTTACTGCGACTGCTTTAACCCACTAAACCGCATTTTGCCAGCGTGGTGGTGCTATGGCCCAAACTCCTCACGTGTTTCTCCCATGCAGGAAGGCCTGTGCCCCGCAGTAGGAAGGACATAAGCTGGCTATGATGATGATGACGATTATTTTAGAATGATTTGTTTAACTTAAATTTGTAAATTTTATTGTTTTTCAGAGCGGCTCCTGCGGAAAAGCGGCGTTACAATTGAGGGTGAAAGGAGCGACGGAGACGCTCACCATCACTTGCAGCAGTGTTGAGGTAACAAGAGAATAAATAACACTTTTTTACCCGGGTAACCGGGGTTTGGTGAGTAACTAAGCCTCATGGGCGATTGCCTCTGGAGTATTTCTAATGCTACACTACTTTTACCGTCTGTTACTGCAATAATTATGGCATTTAATTACCGCCATAATTACCGCCTCAAATAGTGTGGCTACACTAGTTTACCTAGATATCCCAATGTACTTAGCAGTAAAAACATATTTTTTCTAGATGGACGTTTCGAGAATGAATCTTTTACATTTCAATCAAGCTAAACCAAGATTCAAAAGGTGATGATGAACGATTTCTATGTTTCTTCAGACTGGTATCCCTTAGATATGGCTTTGATTAGAATAATCCAAAAACTTGAGCGCCCTTTTATTCTCTCGTAAACTCATGTTGTACACTGGACAAACGGTAGTGTAGCCACACGCGCATACTTGCCGCGGTTATATTCTTCGATATGCGGAAAAAGACAGCCGCCAGAGCTATTGCCTACCGCCGAATGCCATATTGATTGGCATTCTAAAATTATGGCCATAAAACGTGGCTACACCTAGTTGTTGTTTCAATTATGGCCATAACTATTGCCATATCACGGTAGTGTAGCCGTAACATAAGGCATACCGCTATTGTTTAGAGTTTCCAAGGCCCAAATATGAACAATCCAACTCTTAGTTTTAATATTAACCAATCATCTTTGTTTATTTAAATTTGGCACAAAACTCGTTGTAATATGTGAATCTCTTTGGCCCTTTTTATACTGATTTTTTTTTGTCTTACAGGCTGCAGAGAGTCTAGCAGACTTAGTCGACGGCTACTGCAGATTGGTGACAGACTCACAGACGTCGCTATGGAATAGAACAAGTAAGTATAATTACATTTTTGTTTCCATGTGAAATGCGTTTTAATTTATAAATATTATTCTTACCGAAACGTTTTTATTCCAAGCTACTGTATGGAAACAACTCAACTGTCAGTGTAAAAGTAAGTTTCAGTGACTTTTAGTGAATGATAGGTTTTTTTCATTTTTTTAGTTAGCATAATTTAACTAGTATGAAGTTTTATAGAGTTTTTTAAATGCAACTTTTTCTAAATTGTTATTAATATTTTAAGGGCTGATTTATCAATCCCCAAATCAGATTTATCCAGAAAATAATTTTGACGTTTCGACAGATTTTCTATACATTAACTGTCAACTTGTCAAAGTTATTCTCTGGATAAATCTTATTTCGGAATTGAAAAACCAGCCCTATGATAATAATAAATAACATTATTTTTTGTGTGCTTTACTCAAATAGTAATGCTTGGATTGATGAATACAATAATAATTCTGCTGTGTAAATAACATGTATGTTATTTACAACTTATGTTATAAACTTATGAATAAGCAACTTATTCAATTTATTTTTGAGTTATATTTTTGCATTATGGAAAGAGTAGGTACACTGATGTATGTGACAGATTTTCCTCGAAGTTAAAAATCATTTAAATAAATCCAAGTCTGGTCATATTTTAATAACCTTAATATAACTAGTTGCGCACTTGGCTTCGCCCGCTTTCGTCCACTTAAGGTCCTTTCGAAATATCAGTAGAAGAATTTTCGATTAGAGCGCTCTGGTTTCGATTACAAAAACAAACAAGCTTTCGCCATGGTCGATCCCGGATGAGTCAATTGAAATTTGTAATCTCGAGCTGCTCCGTGCTTCAGAATGCTCCCCAAGTTTGTCGCCGTGGTTACTGCAATCGTTTTAACCCACCAACGCTTATTGCAAAGTCTATGCCCAGCAGCGAGACGTTTATAGGTTATGATGTTGTGTGCTTTTGGAACATTTTAGCTTACAATCGCTTAAAAATATTGTTTCATGACGTACAGTAGTTAAAATGACGTCAACCTGTATGTTGAACAGCGGAGATGAGCAGCAGTTCCTCGGAAGGCAAGACGAGCTCATGGGAGGCGAACACGGCCACTCTTCTCTCCGAAGACTACGCTGAGATAGTTGATGATGATGCGGACTATTCTACGCCCGCTGGTAAGACGTTCTTTATCCCTTACAAGTTAAGTAACTTCGTCCTAAAAAGTTACGTTCTTAAAGCCTTATTTTTTCTGAGAGGAATCAGCTTACGGATTTACCCGCCCCTGGCTAAGCGACGGGCGTGTATGAGAGTCGCCAAGTGCCTGATCGTATTGGCACAGGAAATACTCACCGACAGACAGACCGACAGACAGACTGACATTATAACATTGTTAGCTTGCGTAGATCCAGGTAAGACAGAGAGACAAACATTGTGAAATTGTTAGTTAGTTAATATTATTTTATGTGATAGACATAAGGGTTTTTTTTGACGATTCGAAAGTGCTTCTTGTGGGGCCTAATTGAATAAAGATATTTTCATTCTCATTTTCATTTAAAACTCCCCGGTAACTCCACTGCCCTTCACGGGGGGTAGCCTGGGCTCTGCCTAAGAAATTTCACCAACCCACCCCCACGTTCTTAAAGCCTACGTTCTATGTTGATAACTTATTAATAGTGTAAAAGAAAAGCAGTCGAAGAACCCGCTTGCCTAGCTTATAAATTATAACAATGAAAAAGCAATATCCTTGTTTTTAACTGATGTTTCTGATGATTTTCCCAAGCCAGGAACTAGGTGGTAGGCTGTAGGGTCATCTGTGTAGGCATTACCGCCTTTCTTATTTCAGCCGTGAAACAGTTTGCTGTTTTCCAGATTGAAGGGAAAGTTAGCCAGTGTAGTTACAGGGCATGGACGGCATTACATCTCAGGTCTCAGGATGACAACGCACTTGCAATATCAAGTGATTTTTTCTTATTATTGCAGGTGTCTATAGACGGCGGTAACCGCTTACCACTAGATGGGCCGTCAGCTTCTTTGTCATCTATTTGTATAAAAAAAGCAAACTGTTCCTCGATCTACTTATTCCATTCAAATCATCAATCATCAAGTTTAATTATGTTGATAAAAGTTAAACTATTTTTTTATACAACAAAGATGAAGAACAAACTGACGACCCACCTGGTGGTAAGTGGTTACCGCCGCCTATAGTCACCTGCAATAATAAGAAAAATTACTTGATATTACAGGTACGTTGTCATCCTCAGGCCTAACTAAGATTAAATGTCGTCCATGCCCAGTAGTTAAAACTATTGTCCATTTGGATATATAAATCTGTAACAGTCCTATTATAAAACAAATACTCCTTGTTTGACCGTCGGAATAGCTAATCTAATGTTTTGTCATACTTTAACATCTGTCATTCTACATGTTCACGCACAAGACCAGACACATAATAGCTAATCTGAAGATGATTCGAGGAGTAAAATTTTTATTAACTCTTTACAAACTTCAAATTCATCTCTTCTCATCCAGTACGAGATTACGAACTGGTCCGCAACCAGATCGAGCTAACTGGCATCATAGGCGAGGGTCAGTTCGGGGACGTCCACAAGGGAACCTGCAAAGTGACTTCCGCCAACCATCCGTCGCTACGAAGACAACTCGCCATACAGAAGCAGCAAGGCAAATGTACTAGCGGGGAGTACACACTGCCAGTCGCTGTGAAGACGTGCAAAATGGACGCTGATTTGGATACAGCTGAGAAGTTTCTAGAAGAGGCCTGTAAGTTGATTTTATTTATTGTAAAAATTATCTAATGTAATTGGTAATTCAAGCTTTATCATATGAAATAAATAATGTTGTATCGTAACTAAGACAGCCATAAGAAACGTTAATAACGTTTTGAATGATTATACACTTTGGATTTGAAAAAAAAAACTAGTTAAAAAATAGAAAAAAAAATAGTGTACCCCAATTAGATTTTATGTAGCAATAAATGGCGCTACTGTAAAACTGTTGGGCAATATTTATCCTATAGGAATTTTGACATGACTTTTCAACTTCTATATTTTTTTTCTTCTGAAATTTTAATTGGCACAAACGTAGAAAAATAACATTTATAATAATGTTACAATAAAATTAAGGATATTTAAAACAATGCCCAACTTAACCGAATCGTATGTAAAAATACTCGTTCTGATGTTGAAATAGAATATTTCGACATTTTAGGGTAGACGTTAGCTTTTATCGAAAATAGAGATAGACTAGAAAAATTTCACAGCCTATCCCAAGTCTTTGGTAGCTCAGATGGTGAGAGCATTCACTCGAATTGTGAAATGTCGCGGGTTCGCTCTAAATGATGCCTACTTTGGGCTAGATAATAGCTGTGAGTGTTTGAATATTATTATTACTTTTATTATAACCTTAACATCCCATCTCTTCCTTCCTCCCATGCGAACCTTACGGGTTTAGTGATCAATTAGCGAGAGATTAATCTAAAATTTTAATTCTCATTCTAGGTTCATTTGAAATTGCCTGGCCATTTGCGTTTCCAATATATTGATTAAGATAATTATTGTTCTAGCTATTTAACCCTAGCGCTAAGGGTATGTTGTACTAAGCATGAATGTTAATATTCTTAATATTGTTTTAAACAAAAAAAAATCTGAACTCTAGGATGTGAAAATATTCTAGTTTAGAAAATTTCTAGATTTTTCTATATATGAATGTTTCTGTTGCACAGACATAATGCAGCAGTTCTCGCACCCGCACATCGTCGGGCTTGTAGGCGTGTGCAGTGCACCGCCTATCTGGATCGTCATGGAGCTGGCCACCCTCGGCGAGATGAGGGCATACCTGCAGCAGAACGCGCACAGGTACACCACCAGCTCACCAGCCTACATCCATGATGGAGCTGACAGGAGTACATGTAATACGTATATGGACTGTTCTTACAGCTTCGTTTCTAGTGGTGTTAAGTCATTTGCCGTGCTTTGTATAAAAAAAGTGTCAGCTTCTGAGATTCGGCCAAATTGTTAACTTATTCTTAACAATTTTACCGTTCTTATTCACGAGTATGTGCTGTCGACTGTACATACTTACATACGGATGCATCAGAGAAACTGCGTGTTTTAATTTGTAAACATATTTATTCTATTAATATTAGTAGGCATTTACCACATTTAAAGTAATCAATTCTATACTTATGTCCGTTTTCACTAACCATTCCCTAGGGTTGGGTGACTCTTAACGACATCTGTCTCTTTCTATCTCCTTTAGTTAGACTGAGACAAAAATTGTTAAGAGATTTATAAGCGAGTGTTAGCGAAAACGAGCATTATACTTACTTTGTGGGGTCTTTAGGATAAACAAAATATGACTTGTTTTTAATTTTTCTTTTATTGTTTATGCACACTGTAGAATAAACCAATAAATTTGCTTTCAAATCTAAAAGCTATAATGGGAATTGGGCTTCATAGTCGACACGATTTTTTTCTTTCGTGAAAGCGATATTTCTATGTATTCTCAGGATATCTCTTACCGGGTGTAGAGGCCTAAAAGGCCTGCTGTATAAGGTTCATTTAGGCTGTGTGATAATTTGCCTCTCTTGAATCAAAGGTAGCTTTTGAGTGGTCAAAGGTAACCATAGCGAAATATTTTATTTAAAGTTAGCGAGATCAGCAACTGCGATTTTGAATAGTAACTATGGCACAGAATACATAAATAGGGGCAGAAGGTGCTCTCCGCACAATTATTTAAATAAATAGCGACTCTTGCAACGACATAATAAAGTGCAATTCAGGTCGACTGACACGTGACTATGGTATCTATTTCAGACTAGAGACATGCACCCTGGTCCTGTACATCTACCAGCTATCGACGGCGCTCAGCTACCTCGAGAGCAAGAAGTTCGTGCACAGAGACATCGCCGCTAGGAACGTGCTTGTCTCCACGCCCACCTGTGTCAAGGTTGGTGGAGAACTGTCATTATTAAAATCTATTCAAACTCATTGTTTTCGTTTATTCTAATACAGGGCAGGCAACGGGGGCGATCACTAATTTCGTGTGGGGATTTTGGCAATTTTTCGAATCCCTTTCCCTCTTGTTGTGATGTTGTGAGATTTGACTCTACAAATCACCCGTGATATTTTTTATTTTTTAGTGTATAATGTTAATTTTTGCTTGATTGCGTTGGATTATTTCATTATTGAATTTGTTTAAATATTTTTACTTAAGACTATAAGAACCCAGTCTAGAATCAGGAATCACAGAGACGAATAGAAAAATTACGTGATATTTGCCCGATACCCCCCCCCCCTCTCCTCGTGAGATTGGATGAGATATGCTCGAAAGCCACTCTCTAAATACCTCACGCACGTCACCTAAGTAGTGCCCAAGGTGCTAAGAGCGTCTATAGGCTACGGTATCTACCTGTTACCATCGACCGAGCGCTATTTGCCATCCTTGACCTTTTTTTTTTTTCGGAGTGGAATCCGCTTACAGACGATACCCTAAACCGCTGGTTAGGTGGACCAGCAGACCGTCGGCTAGACGTGGGCCTGTGCAGGGGTCGCCCAGCGCCTGATCATAGCGACACTGGGAATACCTGCTAAACCACTCCGGTTTCCCCATGCCCATAATGGAGACGACCCGCGGTTTGCCGAAGCATTTCACCGAGCCGCCTCCGGGCAGCCCGACCCTAGAACCGACCAGAGCCAGTCCTAGGGCGGGGCACCAGGCCTCACCCCGGGCCGGTCGCGGCCATAGCCGCGCCCGGTCCCGGTGTGAGGCCCACTCAGCCACCCCAAAGCCGGCCTAAGCCGACCCTAGAATGGCGACAGCGCCAAAGGGGGGTTGCCCGGGGGAAACCCAGGGCAACCCAGACGTGACGGGCCTGTGCAATGCATGTGCGAGGAGCCTACCCTCGCACACGCAGGCCACGTCCTAGGTTGGGACAATGCGAGCAGTCAAAGCCGCCCGCCTTCTCCCAACCAACCGTCTGCGCCGGAGAGGAGCGGCTTGAGGATCATCCTCCCGCTCCCTCTCCGCTGCCTCCTTCTGCCTCCCATATCCTGTCACTACCAACCATGGCTTGGTTCATGGTCGGCAGCGAGAGGTATGCGCCTCCGAGTGCCGCTCTCAGCTCGCCAGGCCGGGCACTCGAGTAGCGTGTGCTCAGCCGTGTCGTCGGGAGAGTCGCAGTGGTGACACCTCGGCGACTCCTCCCGACGGGCGATCTGGTGCAAATACCGACCGAAACAACCATGTCCGGTCAGCATCTGCACCAAGCGGTATGTTAGGCTGCCCTGCCGGCGCCCAACCCACTCCTCCAAAACCGGACGGATCGCTTCAACCGTCCGGCGGCCAGCAACTGGGGTGGCGAGTGTCTCACCCCACTGGCTCAGAGCCTCCCTCTGAGCCCGAATACAGACCCGTCTTATCTCCTCCAAGACGGGCCGTTCCCCCCGTTCCCTCGCCGCGACCCGATGCCGATGCACCTGGGCCAGAACCAGCGCATCGGCATGCCACGGGGGCGTGCCTGCCAAGACGCAGGCCGCCGTGTGGCTGACCGTGCGATAAGCTCGCACGGCCCGGGCCGCGATGGCCCTCTGCGGACGATGCAAGAGGGCCTTCACACGGCGGGAGAGGCACTCCGCCCACACCGGAGCTCCGTACAGTGCCATCGACTTTATTTGCCATCCTTGACCTATAAAAAAATAAAGTTACCTTTAGTAACTAAATCTTAACAGTTTACTCGTACTACCCAAAGTTAGAACCAGTTATGGCAAAAAAAAAATCACTTTTGAAGGAGCGCGACTGTACAACAAAATACCCGCACATATAAAAAATATAAGCTCACTTAATTTATTCAAAGTAAAACTTCCACAATACATTTTCGAACGACATAATATTAGTAATTTTATAAGATATATGATGTTGTCATGAAAGTGAGTGTAATTGTCCTTTTTGGGAATAAATTTCTTCAACCATAAATCATAAAGTACTTAACTAAATCGACCTGAAGCTTACATAATTCACCTGGGTTGACACAATCCTAATTACATTATCTCAAATGTTTGGCAGTTGGCTGACTTCGGGCTCTCCAAAATGGTGGAGGACAAGTCGTACTATAAGGCATCGCGCGGCAAACTGCCCATCAAGTGGATGGCGCCCGAGTCTATCAACTTTAGGCGGTTCACTTCCGCGTCTGATGTCTGGATGTTTGGTAAGTCATATCAATTCAAAGCAGGTGGTTCCCTGAGCAAAACGCCCTTACAGTCATTTAGTTCTCAAAGCTTAAATGTGGATACCTTCATTCATCAACAGCCATAATATACCCGTCCCACTCCTGGGAACAGGCTTTCCTACATAGAAGGAACACATGATAAGCCCATTCAACATTATAAATATTTAAGTTAACTATTTTGTGTTTCACGATTATATAAACTAAATTTTAGATTTAGAAATGTTCCTTTTGCATCCGAAAATAAAATTATTATTATCTAGAATCAACAGCGTTTCGATAAATTTAATTTATAACACGTTTAGATGAACAATTCGATTATTTACGACCTTTATTCAAATAATGTTATGCCAAAGTAATATTATGTCATTCGTACCCATCTAAAGTCAGACACACTATATTACTTATGGATTGTATAAGAATTATCGACCACACTTCGATCGTAATATTTTGAATAGACCATAATAAAACTGTTTTTTCCTTTTTAATGTTTCACTAAACATTGACGGTCTTACTTTAAACCCTCATTAAACTAATTTAACTATAATATTGGTTTGTGTATATTATTTAGCACGCGATTAAGAGAAACAAAACCTGTTTTAATAGTGTTGTATCTAAAATATGTTTCGTGAATGTCTTGTCATGTATCATACAAATTCACTAACTAAATGGATTAGGTGGTAGACCCGTATGTAGGGTCGTCTGGGTAGGTACCACCGCCTTTCTTATATCAGCCGTGAAACTCTTCGCTGTGTTTCGAATTGAAGGGAAAGGTAGCCAGTGTAATTACTGGGCATGGACGGCATTTCATTTTAAGCCCCGGGATGACAGCGCACTTGCAATATAAAGTGATTTTTCCTTGTTATTGCAGGTGTCTATAGGCGGCGGTAACCACTTACCATCAGGTGGGCCGTCAGCTTGTTTGTCATCTAATTGTATTAAAAAAAAAACTTTTTCCACTCAGGCGTCTGCATGTGGGAGATTCTAATGCTGGGTGTGAAGCCGTTTAGCGGCGTGAAGAACAACGACGTGATTGGTAAACTGGAGAACGGCGAGCGACTGGCGCTGCCTCCACGATGTCCGCCGCGACTGTACTCGCTCATGTCAAGATGTTGGGCTTACGAGCCCTCGCAGAGGCCTACCGCACACCAACTCAAGGAAACCTTATTGTAAGTACGATACAGTTCATTTTAGCTCAGCCCTGTACCGGTTAATCTTTGTACTTTATTCCGCTACCTCATAAGAACTTTCAAAATTAATTGCACTCAAAATGGAACCCAAATGACTGAAAAAAATCCACTCTTATTTAATGTTTTGGTAAAATATTATTGTTGTAGGTATTATCTGGGTCACTCATCCAATGAAAATTTCATAATTTTTTCCTTTGGATGTGAATAAAAAAGCATAGTAAATCCAAATTATACACCGTTTGAGGCATGACTTAAGGAGATGTTCTTTGTCGTGTCTGTTAAGGTTGAAAATTGACACCTCTTTAAATATCAAGAGATTTGTCTCTCTTTCTTTGTGTGTTAGCGAGTGTGCCCGTGTTTGTGTCAACGTCTCTCACATTTAATTTCCATTCATTTTACGATCGGCTGGCCGAATGGTCTCTACCCCTTACTACAGGGTACTCGGTCAGGGGTCCCGGGTTTAAATCCCGCGAAAAAATGTAATTTTTTCTCGAGTCATGGATTTTTGTATGTTTGCTTAGTATATTTCTGAGATTTACATACATATTACTGTCAATATTTTTCCGTTATCTTGTAACCTTACCACAAGCTCTCACTTATGCTCACTTTGGGCTAGATAATAGAAGTGGGTGTATGAATTTTTTTATAAAAGGTCTTTAAATATTAAATTTCCAATGCCGTTTTTTTTCCTAATTTCATTTTAAATGAATATTTACCTAAAATATACCACTTTATATCCAAAGTGCAGTATACAAGCAAGATATTACGAATTGTATTATTAATTTTTGTTAAAATTTATTAGTTGATAATGAGTGTCAATTAGAGCTTGTAGAATATGAAGCCGATTTCAATGTTTACATTTGTTGTAATTATTTTCTATTCTTTTTTACATTGCATTTGCTTAGCAATAAATGTCTTAAATTATCCACAAATTTTGAAAAAAAATGGGTCACAAGCCAATTTCAAATTAAATACAAAAAATAGTATGGTGATTCCGTTAAGTATTCCGTTCCATTTCCGTATTTTGTGCAAACTGTTGCACAAAATACTTCATACAAAACGGCAATTTCATATTTTAAAACCTAATATTATTACTATTATACAGCGAGATCCTCCAAGAGGAGCGCAACTCAGCGTGGGATACGATGCGGCGAGAGAACAGACGCGTAGCCGCCGCCTCCTGGGGCGAGCCCGCGCCGCCCAAGCCCAGCCGACCGCACAACAACCTCGCCGGTACGTACACCACGTACACAACATACACTACGTATACTACATACACTACGTATACTACATACACTACGTATACTACATACACTACGTATACTACGTCCACTACGTACTATCACAGAACGAGCCGCCCTGCCAATTTCAAAACATTTTCGCTTTTATTTCTATTTATTGAAAGAGAGTTTTATCACACAGTGATAATGTCACTCCCACTGTTACAAAACATTTTCGGTTGAAAGTTGAAACTAGCTACTTAAACAGACCCCAGCCCTTAAATGATTGACTAATCGAAAACCCTTATTTTTAAAAAAAGTTTATTGTTTGACATTGTTTTCAAATAACATCAGGGGCCTTACCAACATCTTTATAAAAGCGATTCATATTCGGCTCGGTTCAGTATTGGTTTCTAAACTGCATCGCTGTCATAGTCGTAGATAGCGTCGTAGTACGGATATAACGATTCTACTCAGTTTAGGTCCTAAACTGGATCGCGATAAAAGATGGTGGTACGGGTGCTGGCCGCAAAGATATTTCGGGACCAGATGTCTTTGTAACAAAAATTAAGTATTAGTTTTTATTTTAGTTTTTTTCTATTGTTTTCAATTGCAAAAAATTTTACGGTCTAAGTGTCTCTTTTAGTGTCTCTTAAAGTTTATTGGTGGATGATACTTCCAGTAGGCGGCAGGTAGTTAATAACCTTTGTGTACAAAAGTGATCTTAAGTGTGGTAGAGTGGCTTATTCTTTGAGGGTACAATACGTGCACTATGCTAGCTCATACGAGGTCGCCCCAGCCCAGCCGACCGCACAACAACCTCGCCGGTACGTACACTACATACACTACGTACACTACTTACACTACTTACACTATTTACACTACTTACACTACTTACACTACTTACACTACTTACACTACTTACACTACTTACACTATTTACACTACGTACACTGCGTACACTACGTACAGTACTAGGAAAGGCTTATATCTACTTAGAAGACAGTAAGGTAATAATTATAAACAGTAAATTTCCTTAAGTATCCAGGTCCACGTGCTAAGGTTTTTCTTTATTCAGTCATCGACATTCTTATACAGGTATACAGGGTGGTGCCGTCAATACGACAGTTAATTAAAACATGTTAATAGAAATGGTTTGCCACTTTCAAAAACA
This sequence comes from Nymphula nitidulata, assembly GCA_947347705.1. Classification (NCBI taxonomy): domain Eukaryota; kingdom Metazoa; phylum Arthropoda; class Insecta; order Lepidoptera; family Crambidae; genus Nymphula; species Nymphula nitidulata. The sequence goes on from OX374639.1 coordinate 8,841,646, forward strand.
TATTATCCATTTGATAATTTCAGGACAGTTGTATGAAGTAATGCAGCCATGCAATGTTATATTTATTTCATACAAATTCCATGAAATTATCAAATGAATAAGATGTTTTTGAAAGTGCCAAACCATTTCTATGAACTAATATAGCCCATGTTTAAATTTATTGTCGTATTGACAACACCGGCCTGTATAGTAATTTGGATTGAAATTATTTTTTCGAAAAAAATGCTGTTCTATACAAAATATATGTAGGTTACAATTAGTATGCAACCAGGACTACCATCTGCCCTCATTTTGCGATCGTTCACCTTACACCCCGCATAATGTTACTGTAACAATATCACGATAATTATAATGTTAATATGAGTACCTTACGATATGTTACGATATGTAATGTGAGTATTAATGAAGCTTCATGTTCCCCAGGTGGCGTGGACAGCTCGGCGAGCCCAGCGACGGGCGGCGGCCACACGTACATAGTGGCCCAGAGCCCCCTGGTACTGGCCCACCTCCTACGGGAGAACCAGGCCCGAGCCCTAGAGCCGCGGGCCTACACCACCCCCGCCTCGGTGTTCAACACCGTCGCCGTAGACTTCGCCGAGAGCCTCCCGGAGGACGACCCCGCCATTCTAGACAAAATCATCAACCCTAAACCGGACGAAAAGATCGATATCCCGCTCCAAACTGTCCCTATTCCCGCTGCTAGCTTGCATAAGTTGGATCCTGTCGTTCCTGAAACGACTGACGAGACTTTAACAGTGGTGGTAGGCGCGAGTTGCGATAATCTGTGCCAGAATCCAGTTTCCCCTCGCGGTGACGTCGCTCCACAACTTGACGAGGCTCCGGAGCCCTACGCGAATCGAGTCAGGTCTTTGGAACGGAATACTAGAGGGACGTTATCTACAGCTGAAAGGGCGCCTGTTAGGATGGGGTCTCTGGAGAGGAACGCCAGAGGCAGCCTCTCGCATAGAGGCTCTCCGGTGCCTATAGCCCCGTTCGCTAGGCAGCATTCGGTGCCCGCTTCGCCTCCCCCTAGGAGCCGTAGGGAACAAGACGTAGGCCAGTTCTCCGTTCAAGGTGCACTCAACGCTCAGCTAGCGGCGAGTGTTATGAACAAAATGCGGCAACAGCCAGACCCGCCGCTAGTCGAGGAAATCTACGACTTTGGCGGCGACAACGTTAAAAGTTGCGTCGCGATCGCCGCTCAGAAGGCCATGTCCAAACCGGTGTATCGTCCATCAGCGTCAGGCATGTCTGCCTCCCATCCGAATTCGTACGGAGTGCCAGTGGGGGTTGTTCAAGGAGTTCCTTACTCGCAGAGTCCGGTAAAGCCTGGCCATTCGAAGATGCCGTCTGGCCAGTTCTTGAGGTCGTCCAGCCCAGTGTTCCCTAGTCAGTTTGCGGCCCAGCCTATGGGAGTGATTCCGCCCATGTCGTATTTGCCTCAGCAAATGTACAGTACGCACGTACAAGGCGCGCAGCCTATGTACAGGCCGCAGGCGACCGCGCAGGCGGCTTGCGTATCCAACGCGCAGTTCCAAGGGCACACTCGGCCGCAGTTCGCTTCCGCGTCGTCAGTGGACGCGCAAACTATATACGCGTCGAGGCAGGAATGCTCCCCCGTGGTACAAGCCACCGTTCAGCCCGTTCAGGTGACTTTGGTAGACTTTGTAGCATGCATTAGTGTATAGACCGGTTATTCTTTTGTAGATACGCATGGGTTTTGTTTATGTAGGTCACAGTGTTAACTTAAAGTTGTTTTCTTCAAAGTATGTAATATATTAGACACGAGAATATGACATTTATTTGTATTTACACAAGGTTTATTGTTTTTGGTGATTTTGTTTTTTTTCTTGTATATGAAATCTTTGTTTCATTTTTTTTACAGAAGTTTTGTGTGTCCATTGGGTTCCTCCGGTAGACTTTTGGTTTTTACATTTATTTATTTATTTATAAGTGTGGGGATCTGTGATATTTTTAGGGGTGAGAGGGGTAATTCAGAATGTGGTACAACTACAGACAAAGTTGTATACATCATGATAATAATTGATAGTTAAAAAAATATTTTTACTAGCTGAGAAGTACGTTTATGTTAAATACAGGCACTAAGCATTTATAAGCTATTTATAACTTTTCTATTATGATGAAAACTGAGTCGCTTGAAGTTGCCCTGCGTTCTAAAAAACCCCACTCTCCCCTATAGTATAAAGTATCGCATAATACTTTGGCATTTTTTAAAAACTGAAGATCCACGCTTTATTTTATTTGAATCACAGTAGTAATTATAGTGTATATAATTTCCACAGCCTATGCAAATAATTCTTTTCATTTAGACATAGTAATCCATTGATCCGGTAAAAGTGAATTTATGAATATTAAAAATGGCCAAAGTTTCCTAAACATGTTCTCGAAATAAGAACTAACTTTGGTTTACTTTACTTTTATGTATAAAAATGATTGGTATATGGTAAAAAAATTAACAATATGTCCGTTCTATACTAAAATATTTATAAAGAATACACTCCAGCCCGCCTAGCATGACCACCGAAACGCGATACGATAAAGCCATTTATCGCTTTGAACTGTCAAAAACCATTGGATATAACCGCCAAGTTCGCAGTTTCGATAAAATTTCAAGATAGCGGTTATATCCAATGGTTTTTGACAGTTCAAAGCGATAAATGGATTTATCGTATCGCGTTTCGGTGGTCATGCTAGGCGGGCAGAGGTTTACTGACATTTAAAAACACTGACCAAAGGACCTAATTTTCTCTGTTCTAATTACTAATGACAAAGTTAGTTTTTAAGTCGAAAACATAGGTTAAAATATTCTAGGTTTATGAAATAGATCGATGCAGTGCGATGCGAACTTTATGGCGGCTGTTAAGTTAAGTTAGGCGCAAGTCGCTGCGCAATACGCAGTTTAGTTGTCAGCTCAGGGCCCGCGTATAGCGACCTAACTTCACATCGCAGCCACCATAGCGTTTGCATTGCACTGTGTGAAAACGAAATAGGATTATTTTGACAATCCTACCAATACCAAGCTTTTTTTTTTGTTAAAATGACAGAGCCTTATGTCCAGTAGCATAGAGAGCAAATCTATTTTGAAACGCTTTCTTCAAACCTTAGTCTATGTTTGGCTGCAGTCTTCTGCAAGGTAAAGGTAATTGAAAGGTAACATATGTACACTCGACAGCACATCAAGCGTAACAGTTTGACCTCGAGACCGCTCTTACTGCGTTCGTAATAGAGGCGGGTTTCGTAGTGCAACGGTTACACTTATGTGCTGTCGTGTGTACATTTCTATCAACTTTGTGTTTTAAGAAGAAGTAGACTGGACGATGAAACATATTATTATAATACCCAACGGCCAAATACTCAAACTTCCCTAAGGAGATAGTTATAGTTTGTATAGGACATGGGCCAGCTAATGAGCACATTTGTTTCTTATAGTTATTTATGTACGAAACCATCACAGCATATCATTACCATAAACATTGATTATAGCGACAAAAATATTTTGATTTGCTGAAAAACATCACAGAGGTAGCCACTGTCAAAATATATATTTTTTACGACTATAACTTAGATGTTGTCATTTTATATCTTCTTAAACAGGATCAAACAATTCGGGAAATCCATAAAAACACTCAAGCTCAGCCAAAACATTCAGAGACGAGATATGGATTATCAATTTTAATAATATGACATTAAACAACTTTTTAACATCGTCATTATGGCTTGGGCATTACACTTTGGGCAATTTTAGGCCTGGTATCATTTTTATGCAATACCTAATTTTTATTTTATTTTATTTTATTTTATTTTGCAATATAACAAAAGAGTTTTGTGTTGTGTTTTTTGCAATTAAACCATGTTATTCAGTACAGTTTTGTCTACAATCTTAAATCGTGCTTTAGCTGGCCCAACATTTTACTATTACTCTTTTTAAGAAAGTTTAATTGGTCGTTTACAAATTCATAAATAATAAAAACAAAGAACCATTTGACAAAATAAAATATTTAAGCTAATCTGAGAGTGAGGTCGAGTATTCACCAGTAACATACCTTAAATTTGAGGCCCTCTTATTTAATTATTTTAGGTATTGTTAAAGTCAAATTTTTGTATTGGAATACGTTAAATTCAGCAGCGCTCTTTTAAAATTTAATTATGTGCCTTATTCTGAAGACACTAAATCAAAATTTAAGTACAGTATATCTCTTTCTCGTAATATGTAATAGGAAAAGATAGCAAGAATTTGCTTAGAGCTGTCAACTAAATTTTGATAGATTATAAAGAAACCATAAACAATTTATCACTTTCAATAAGGTCGAAAATTTAACGCACGTTTTTAATGCCATATTATATGACAACCATCCTTTTCGTATTCATATTGAGAGCAAGAGATGTACTGAACTAAAATTTAGACTTAGCGTGTGTTCTCCAGAATTCGGGCCAATATAAGTATGTTTAGAATGACTAAATCCCATAGGCAGTTTACGAAACCCAGAATAAAATCATCATATGTTTCACGGTACAGAGTCCGGAATTCGACACGGAACAAGCGGTCGAGAGGCGGCTGTTAGCCGAGCTTGCGAGACAACAACACCAAAGTGAAGAGGACAGACGATGGCTACAGATGCAGGAGAATAACTTAGTATGTGTACTTGTCCGTGCGGTGACGGATTAAGAATACAATTCACCGCCCCATTTCTTCCCGTGGGTGTCGTAAGAGGCGACTAAGGGATTACCGAGCTACCAACTGCTCGACTGGTGGTAGGGTCTGAACACCCGTCTGGTTAGTGACCACCGTACGCATGGCGTAAAACCCGCCAAGTGACCACTTGTGGTCGCGTTCCGGGATCAGTCAGCGTACAACCAGAGCTTGGGGAGACGTTGCGGCGATGGATGCGGTCAGTGACGGCTTCCGTGTAACCAGAGCCAGGTGGACTGCGTTGACCCGCCGACCAGGGAGACCCGAAGAAACGGCTGTTCCGCTGGCCGCCCGTGGTACAGTACAGGGGCCCAAGCGAACCTAACCAGTTCGTGAGGCTGCCCTATCATGCCACGCATAATCTTGGGGTGGTCCGTCGTGCCGGTTGGTGACCGGGTGGTGGGGTCCCGGCGGCCATTCCCGGGGGGGTTCGGGGGCCCTTCCGTTCGGCGGGTCAGCGCTTCTCTGCTGTCGGCTATTACCTGGGGAAACAGGCCTCACGCTTTGACCGTATATATCGCGACGACGTTCCCCCAATTCACGCCTCTCCTCCTTCATCATTTACTATGGCAGCGCTAAGAAACATTTCCGGTCGTTCAGCGGTGCACACCCCCACCACAACCACGCTGTTTGAGGTCGGGCTCACTAACATCCGTGGGCTCCATGCTAACCTCAATGCCGTCCACCAACATCTCGAGACGGCTCGACCCGAAATGCTGTTTTTGACGGAGACGCAAATACTCCGCCCGGCAGACACTAGCTACTTGGATTACCCCGGCTACGTTCTTGAAGAGTCCTTCAAAGCGAAGGCCGGGGTATGCTTGTTTGTCCGGGCGGATGTTTGCTGTCGCCGTCTGCGCTGTTTGGAGGACCCTTCCTACTCTATTCTTGGGGTGCATGTGGACCTGGGCACACATTGCCGTATCTACGTGTGCCTGTATAGATCCCACAGCGGTGACATGGAGACAACTCGACTTTTCGAACATCTTAGTCGGGTGGCAGATGTTGCGCAGGAGCAGTTTCCAACCGCGGAATTGGTGTTTTTAGGGGACTTCAATGCTCACCACGAGTCGTGGTTAAGTTCCTCTAAAACTGACCATGCTGGTAGAACTGCCCACGCTTTCGCTCTCACGCATGACCTGACCCAACTGGTAAACCAGCCCACCAGGATTCCAGACATTGTCGGTCACGCGCCCTCATTGTTGGACCTTCTGCTGACGACTCGCCCGGATGGATATCGGCTAGAGGTTCGTGCTCCTTTGGGAACATCGGATCACTGCCTGGTATCCGCTGGGGTGCCACGGGCGTCGCCACCGGTACCTATGGTTGCCAAACGCCGCATCTGGCACTATGCGTCGGCAGATTGGGACGGTATGCGGGATTACTTCGCATCTGTCCCTTGGAGGCAGCGCTGTTTCAGTGAGCTGGACCCGAACGCTAGCGCTACTGCTGTTGCTGATGAGATCATGTTAGGGATGGAGTACTATATCCCTCACTCCGATCTCATCAGTAGGGGTAGGCGTAACCTCTGGTTCAACCGCGATTGTGCCTTAGCTGTTGAAAACAGACAGTCGGCATACCGCGCTTGGATCAGGGGCCGAGCTTGCGGGGATCCCAACATTGACTCACTGAAAGCAGCCTATAACAACGCCACCAAGTCCTGCAAAAGGGCCTTCATCAGAGCGGATGCCCAGCGCGTTGCACGAGTTGGCCAAGAACTTCTTACGCATCCTACGGGAAGCCGTAGCTACTGGCGTCTGGCCAAAGCCGTGCAATCCAACTTCTGTCAACCCTCGCTGCCCCCGTTGAGATGTTCTGACGGCTCGCTAGCTCACAAGCCGCAAGAGAAAGCCGATCTCTTGGTAAAACTCTTTGCTGCTCACTCCCGAATCGATGACTGCAACTTACAGCCACCAACACTCTCCCACTGTGGCCACACAATGCCCGATATTCGTATTAGGCAATGTGATGTACGTGCGGAGCTTCAGTCAATCGACGTCCGGAAAGCTAGTGGACCTGATGGCATTCCAGCGATAGTACTGAAAAACTGCGCAGCGGAGTTGTCTCCTGTCTTAACGCGGCTATACCGTCTTTCTCTCTCTTCTGGGTGTGTGCCGGAATCTTGGAGAGAGGCCAATGTGCAACCGGTCCCCAAAAAGGGAGACCGATCAGACCCAGCTAACTACCGCCCGATAGCTGTCACCTCAGTTCTTTGCAAGGTCATGGAACGGATCTTAAACCACCAGCTGATCCGATACCTAGAAGATCACTCATTAATTAATGATCGACAGTACGGGTTTCGGCCGAACCGGTCAACGGGTGATCTTCTAGCGTACTTAATGCATGTCTGGGGTGAAGCTATTGACAAACGTGGTGAGTCACTGGCAGTTAGCCTTGACATTGCCAAAGCGTTCGATCGGGTCTGGCACAAGGCTCTTCTCTCCAAGCTCCCGGCATACGGTCTGCCCGCTCAGCTCTGTAACTGGATCGCCGGCTTCCTGCATGAGCGAAGAATCCGTGTCCTCGCCGATGGATGCGCTTCGCGGTTCATGTCAGTGAATGCTGGTGTACCACAAGGCTCTGTTCTATCCCCCACACTCTTTCTTCTTCATATCAATGACATGATTCCGTTAGGAAACATTCATTGCTATGCAGATGACAGTACAGTGCATGGGGGATATTACGGTCGCCCAGGGGCTGGGCGCGCTGAAACCGAGAGGGAGAGAGAGAATCTTGCCATTGAGCTCGACAGGGTGTTGAACCTCATATCTGAATGGGGATCTAACAATCTTGTTGAGTTCAATGCTAAGAAAACACAGGTGTGCGCGTTTACAGCTAAAATGTCGCCGTTCCTTCCCCTTCCGTCTCTTCAGGGCATGACTCTTTCGGCACAGGGCTCCCTCAACTTGCTAGGTATGGAGATATGTTGCGATCTGAATTCCAGGAACTACATCGAAACCGTGATAAAAACAGCCTCACGGAAGCTCGGTGTCCTGAACAAGGTGCGTCGATTTTTCACGCCTGACCAATTATGCCTGCTGTATAAAACTCAGGTCCGGTCTTGCGTGGAATATTGCTCGCACTTGTGGGATGGCTCCGCCAAGTACCTACTCGATGCCCTGGACAGATTGCAGCGTCGTGCTGTCCGTATCGTTGGCGATGTAGAGGTCACCAACAACCTTGAGCCTCTGCAATTGCGTCGAGACATTGCGTCGCTTAGCGCCTTCTATCGGCTATATCACGGAGAGTGTTCTGAAGAGCTATTTGACCTTATCCCACCTTCCCCCTTCCTACTCAGGAGCACGCGTGCCGGTCTTCGGAGTCATCAATTCACTGTCTCCACCTCAACATCACGTACAAAGAAATTTAGTAGCTCTTTTCTTTGTCGAACTTCCAGAACTTGGAATTCTTTGCCAGCACATGTGTTCCCTCCTTCGTATAACATGGGTTCCTTCAAAAGAGGCGTGAAAAAGCACCTTTCGGGCCGGCAAGGTGGAGGCGGCTAGAGCAGTGTCTGAACTGCACTAGCTGTCTTCGCATATGGACTCTTCTTACCGCTTCACATCAGGTGGTGTTGAGTCATTTGTCGTGCTTTGTATAAAAAAAAAAAAAAAAAAAAAAAAAAAAAATGTTACTAAGTCTATTTGTTTTTTAGTTAGAATATGTGACTTTAATACCTACAAACAAAACAATAGATTTACTACTGTTGACAAGACTCCGGCGAAAGGGGCAAAAGGTCAAACAGGACAGAGAGATGAGGGATAGTCCAAATGTGGCTTAAAATGACTTCGATTTTCAACCTACTACCTATTTTGATTGCAGAAGTATAATTATAGTAGAAGAAGTGTTCTGTTATAATCTCTTTGGAATAAAAGCCCAAAAAAGAACGTGTCCATTACTTTTGAATGTAGATTTGGAACAAATAAGACCAAAAAGAACGTCTCCTTTAATTTTGAATGTAGTTTTGACCAAATAAGACCAAAAAGAACGTCTTCTTTAATTTTTAATGTAGGTTTGGACCAAATGAGACCAAAAAGAATGTCTACTTTAATTTTCCAAGTAGTTTTTGTACCAAATAAGACCAAAAGGGACATTCCTTTTAGACTCCTTTATTTTTAAGTTTAGGTTTGGACCAAACATATCTATAATTCAAAGTTTATTTCTTCCTCTACACTTTTTATCTATCAATTATATTGTCCACAGAAACGTCTATCAAACGTTCAACTGTCTACGGAGACGGAACCGACCGAGCCGCAGGCCGAGACGCCCACTACCGCCGAGCAGAGGCCCCCGAGTCAACCGCACTCTAGTAAGATAATTATTACTTGTTTTTGGCAACCCAACATTGATTGTGTTTACATTTTTTGTACTGGTATTTTTTCACTCTTTTTTGATGGCGTCATAAATGAGCTCAAAAAGTTTTAGTTAATTCAGCCCTTTTCATACAGTTATACACTTATATATCTCTCTCCTATCTTTTTATATCTCCCTAATCATAACTAGGGAGATATTTACATAATTTTCTTTATTTATTATTTTTTCATCATTTTTTTTCTTTATTTGTTTTATTGTTACAATAAAGTAGGCGTTATAAACGCACGAAATATAACTGTGTACTGTACGGTAACTGTTAAAGTTGAGATATTCGCTTTTATGTAAAGCACTTTTTTATCGAAAATATCCGGCGACCGGATCATCAAAAGCAATGTCCCAAAAATGTATGGAGACCCGGCCAGGTCTATGAACACTATACTGAAAAATAGCTAAAAATATGCAGAACAGTGTTAAATTGTTCGTTTTCTTTTTATTTGCTTTGTTGCGTGGTACAAAACAAGAATTTTTATAGAAAAAACTGCAATACAGTCAAATATTCATAAAGGCGCCTATGTCACTTTGGTGACGTTTAGTTGAGTTATATGTCGCCCGCCATATTGTATCGCCAATAACGGTGAAATTGACGAAAAATTTCAACCTTTCTACAAACCTACTATGCATGAAAACGAATTATTAGTTTAGATATACCAGCCCGCCTAGCATGACCACCGAAACGCGATATGATACGATATGGCTTGGCACTTCGTTCAATATGTTTATATTTATAATTATCTTAATTATCGTGTTTTGTGACTGTAATTTGTTTGTTATACCTAAATATTGTACCTAGTGTTAAGTCAATAAAAAGTTTCTTTCTTTCTTTCTTTCTTATATGATAAAGCTTCGAACTGTCAAAAATCATTGGATATAACCGCCATCTTGAAATTTTATCGAAACTGCGAACTTGTATATATACATGTTCGCAGTTTCGATAAAATTTCAAGTTAGCGGATATATCTAATGATTTTTGACAGTTCGAAGCGATAAATAGCTTTATCATATCGCGTTTCGGTGGTCATGCTAGGGGGGCTGGCCGGATAAGATGAAACATCTCCTTTACGTGTATACTCCGTGAGATTTAATGAGCCCGATTTGACACGAATAACAATTGCCTTGTCACAACGTAAGAAGGTTAGTTTTTCCGTCTTTTGCAGTCAGTGCTTTCATCAAAGTGAAGCAAAACAACCATATTACGTTACAACAAGTGTGCGAGTTAAACGGCGAGAATTTAAAATTTAATTAAATAAGGGGGCAGGACAATTATTTTTCTAGTCTATATATCATATTGCGGCTGTAGTCAAAATCCACGCCTATTACATAGATAGTAGGACTGTTTACGGTATTTTTCTAGTTGTAATGTCTTATTATATACTTATGTACACTTTTGTATACAGCAACAACCTCTTCGGAGACGAGTCCAGCGAATACGGTGAACTTGAGGGATAATGAACCCAGTGAAGATAAGGTAATTCATTTTAAATACATAATTAGTCAAATTATGCTTTTATCAACAGTCTATATCTTTCCCATTGCTGGGCGCTGGCCTTCCTATGTGGGTGAACAAATGAGGAGTTTGGGCCATAACAGCACCACGCTGGCCCAAGGCGGGTTGATGGGTTAAAGCGGTTGCAGTAACAACCGAGACCAGCGGCTTAACGCGCCTTCCGAAGCAAGGAGGAGATCGAGATTGTAAATTTTGATTGATTAATTCATGAGTTGCTTTGTTTCCGCAACCGAAAATCAAGTGCTCAAACCACTGCGCCACCAAGCACTTCAATTGTGGTGTCATGATCAATAATACGACAATAAACTTAACATCGAATATATTCTAACGCTAATAATCACCATACGAAAATTCATTCAATAATTTATATACAATAGTTTAGTCACAGGATTAGTTTTTCATTTTAAACATTTTCCACACGCTGTACCTGGTAATACATTATCACTGCTTAGTTAGAGATCTCTAATTGTATTCGACGTTGCCCAAACTAAGAATTTTATTAATAGTGTCATTATATTTCTAAGAACTAGTGTAGCAAATGTTTTAATTTATTGTCGTCACCACCTTGTATGTAAAGCATAGTATGCCCAGCGTTGCCAACTTCCACGGTCTCGATTACCCAAAAACCTAACTGAAAATCCCCAATTTTGGGGGGAAAAAATCAATATTCCCCACAAATTTTCAGGAAAGAAATAAAAGTACTGTTTCTATAAATCAAATATATTTATTACATATACTTATTAAGTATTTAATGATTTTCATCAAGGTATTTATTGCAGCTCTTTATTATGCCTTTGTTTTTGTCAACATATCATTCGCAGGATCAAATTTTAATCCTTTCTTCTAGTGGTCATAAGCGCTACTACAGTGTCATTGTGCAGGCGATTGTGTTTTATGGCAAATAAAAAAATTTGAATTTGAATTTTTTGAATTTGAAAACGCAAAATTTTCTTACGACAATGCGTTTGAGAAAGTTCTCTGCGATACTCTGTCTAAGTTTGATGGACATAAATGTTGCCATAAAATAAACTGTAAAACCTTCCTGCCGGTGTAATTGCTTTAAAGTTGATTCTTTTTATACAAAGCACGGCAATTTACCCATTGCACTAGCGCCTCCACCTTGCCGGCCCAAAGGGTGCTTAAATAATCAAGGTAATTAAATATTCTTTCATAATTTATAAATTATACTTACTTCTTATACTACTTTTATTACTTCTAAGTTCAGTTCTAGCGTAAATGTCTTAATTCCCCGCATTTTCCCCACATAAACGCTCTCCCCTCAAATTACCCAATCGAACTGAAAATCCCCGCAGTTTGGGGAATTCCCCGCAGTTTGGGGAATTCCCCACAGATTGGCAACGCTGAGTATGCCTCTATTAGAGTTCGGTCTTTGCTGTAGTCTTACGTTGCATGGCAAGTTTTATTAGAATAGGTTTACTCTTTTCCAATATTTTTAGTTTGTATGGAAGGTTTCATCTAATTGCATAAAATTTCTAGGCACAATATATATTGGCATAATGTAATTCGTACTACTTAAACTTGCGCATAATAATATTTCAGCATAACAATTAAAGCATAATTATTAAAGTTATAATTATCATAATGTAGAATAATAAATAAGCATAATGTAGTAAACCAAAATAAAAGGCATAATAATACAAAACCATAACGACTATAGGCAACAACATTAATAACACATTTTTACACATTGCTCTAATAAAATTAGCAGCTTAGGGGCCACCCCAAAGGGCCACCCCTGCCGCACCCTAACCTACTATTAGGCATGTGCCTCATTTTTATGTACCTACTCAAATATATATTTAGGTATGCGACTTTACATTATGCCTAAAATCATTATGGAAATTGTAATAATGGGGAATTACATTAGTCTAAATTATACTTATGCTAAAATAATATTATGCAAAGGAACAATTATTATGAAAGACAACAATATGCCAAAGTAGACTAGGTGGTTGACCCGTATGTAGAGTCGTCTGGGTAGGTACCACCGCCTTTCTTATTTCAGCCGTGAAGCAGTTCGCTGTGTTTCGGATTGAAGGGAAAGGTAGCCAGTGTAATTACTGGGCATAGACGGCATTTCATCTTAGGCCTTAGGATGACAACGCACCTGCATTATCAAGTGATTTTCCCTTGTTATTGCAGGTGTCTATAGGCGGCGGTAACCGCTTACCATCAGGTGGGCCGTCAGCTTGTTTGTCATCTAGTTGTATAAATAAAAAGTATACTGGGAGTAAATACATTATGCCAACGTAAAGGATCCCTGAGCGAACTATCGGCCTAGAGTTTAGTTATCACGACGTGACGTCGACAGGGCCGGTCCAGCAACTCGGACCCGGTGTACTTGGCGACGACGGCGGTGGTCCGCGGCGTCATGCGGCTGGCGGGCGTCTCCCAGCTAGCCGCGGCGCCCGCGCACACGCTCGCCGCCGTCCGCGCGGTGGGACGGGACCTGCGAGCGTTGTGCGCCACCGTCGACTTGCTAGTGGTGCCCTTCCCGGCGCCCGCGAAGAGGTCAGTCTTAACATCATTACCAGCTTACAAGGTGTATCAAAGGTACCCCTTCATCGGATATTGTTGAAATGGGTCCCTTGTGTAGAGTGTAGAGTTTTATTATATATTTTTCACAAAATAATTTGGCGAGGGCTCTAAAACACGAGTGCAATTATAACGTCACTTTTGCGAGGTTCATAATCTGCTTTTCTTCCAACCACCGAATAAAAAACTGAAGTCAAATAAAGTAGAAACACGATCATTGCCAAAAACAATAACATTTAATCTGTCATTATTCCCGGTAATAAAAATGGCGCATACATACTTTACTTCACTGTTTTACTCTGAAGCAGTGAAGTGCTACTTTGTTCTCGCTATTTAGGTTAGTTATGATGAAATTATTACGTAGTTGGAAAAAAATCTTTTTTCAGCATGTAATAATGTCATACTACAGTTGTAACAGATTGGTAATAAACTCCACAAAAGGAACCCATTTACACCCTTTCCGCTTAAAGGGTGCTTTTGATACACCTTGTATACGTCCCACAGCCTGCTGACTTGCTAGTGGTGCCCTTCCCTGCGCCCGCGCAGAGGTCAGTCTTCACTAGAGATGGGCGACGGAATAACGAATTCATAAAATGAAAGTGGACCTGATTCTGAAGACACACTCTAAGTTTAAATTTAAGAACAGTATATCTTAGTAATTAAAATGTTAAACTAGAAAAAAATCACGTCCTAAGGCGGGAATCAAACCCGCGACCTTTCGCAATCCGAGTGACTGCTCTAACCAACTGAGCCACCCAGGACTTGGGATATCCCTGTGAAATTCTTCTAGTCTATCTGCATTTGCGTTTATGAGCTAACGTCCACCCTACAATGTCGAAATGTTCTATTTAAATTAAACATCCGAAACGAGTATTTTTACAAATACCTACGATTCGGTTAAGTGGGGGCAGTGCTTTCAAATATTCTTAATTTTTGATTTTAACATTATTATAAATGTTTGAATAATGTTAAAATCAAAAATTAAGAACAGTATATCTCTTTCTCGCAATAATGTAATTGGAAAAAGATAGCAAGAACTCATTTAGAGCTGTCAATTAAATTAAGACAGATTTCAAAGGAATCATAGACAATTTTAGACGGCATGTAGGAGGTGCCTTCTAAACACTGCATTTTATCACGATCAATAAGGTCGAAAATTGAACGCACGTTTCTAAATGTCAAATCTTAGGACAGCCATCTTTTTCATATTCATGTTGAAGGAAAGAGATGCACTGAAATTAAAATTTAGACTTAGCATGTGTTCTCCAGAATTAGGGCCACTGTCAAAAATATTTACCCACATTTTGGGTAATTACCCGGGAAAACCCCTCGTTCTTACCCACGAAGGGTATTTACCGGGTAAATACCCAGTAAAATCTCATCTCTAGTCTTAACATATAATAGCTGTAAGTGGAAACTTTGTTGGCATTTTGTTTAGTTCAAATGCGTTATTTTTTTGTGTGTTATTGTTTTGCTGTATGTTTCCCTTAAATAAATAATGGCCCTAATTCGGGAGAACACATCATCATCACCTGCCTATATACGTCCCACTGCTGGGCACATGCCTTCCTACATGGGAGAAACACATGAAGAGTTTGGGCCATAACACCCAATGCGGGTTGGTGGGTTAAAGCGGTTGCAGTAACAACCGGGACCAACGGCTTAACGTGCCTTCCGAAGCACGGAGGAGCTCGAGATAACAAACTTTGATTGACACATCCCAGGATCGACACCCACAATCGACAAAAAAAAATTTCAGTCCATCTTTTTCTCTCAATATGAATATGAAAAGGATGGCTGTCATATAATTTGGTATTTAGAAACGTGCGTTAAATTTTCGACATTATTGAACGTGATTGCATTTTGCAATGTTTAGGGGGCACCACCGTACATGCCGTCTAAAATTTTCTATCTTTGAAATCTAAATTTAGTTGTCAGCTCTAAATAAATTCTTGCTATCTCTTTCCTATTACATATTGCGAGAAAAAGATATACCGTACTTAAATTTAGATTTAGAGTTTTTAGATATGGCAGCAACGAGAGAAGACATCCTCGACATGAATTTGGTGTTCGCTGTCCGAACTTGGTTTTATATAAAAAATATTGTTTTATCAGGGAAGTGGAGATGGCACACCAGGTCCTGAGCAAGGACATGGCGGCGCTGGTGGAAGCCATGCGGCTCGCTATACAGTACGCGAACACCACGCTGCAGCATGAGTACACCAAGTAAGCAACGTGATTTTATTTTATACAACTAGATGACAAACAAGCTGACGGCCCACCTGATGGTAAGCGGTTATCGCCGCCTATAGACACCTGCAATAACAAGGGAAAGTCACTTGATATTGCAGGTGTCACCCTGAGGGCTAAGATGAAATGCCGTCCATGCCCAGTAATTACACTGGCTACCTTTCCCTTCAATCCGAAACACAGCGAACTGTTTCGCGGCTGAAATAAGAAAGGCGGTGGTACCTACCCAGACAACCCTACATACGGGCCTATCACCTAGTAGATTTTCATACAATAGTGACAGGTGAAACTTTAAAAAACATGAAAACATAAAAAAACAAATTTTTTTTCTATAAACCCCCGGTTGGCCGAGCGGATTCGAATCCCGGTGGGAGCAAATGTTTGTATGACGAGTACGTGCATTTGTTCACGGGTCATGGATTATATGTTCATTTAGTATATTTCTAATAGTTATATACATATTATTACCATTATTTCTCCGTTAACTAGTATCCACAAGCTCTTAATGATGGTTACTTTGGGCTTGATGATAGGTGTGAGTGTATGAATTTTATTATTAATCTCGAAAAGAATTTGTTAATTAATAGAATATGGGGATGTTGATTATATTCAAATAAAAATAAAGTTTTTGGTACTCACCATAAAAAGCCGGCACCTACTGATGTCAACATAGTCATATAAATATTATAGTGTAAACAAAAATTCAAAATTTTTAAATAAATTCAAACTTCATACAAATAGTTTGGTCAGGTAAAGAATGTATGGGAAATTTGAAAATTAATTTTCGAATTGACATTGACGATGTAGAGGTCACGAACAGCCTAGAGCCTCTACAATTGCGTTGGTATTGCACCGCTTAGCGGCCTTACTGTCCCCTCCTCAACTTCACGCAAAAAGAAGTTGAGTACCTAACTCGTTTCTTTGTCGTACTTCCAAATCTTGGAAGGCTGCACAGCACATGTGTTCCCTCTTTCCTACAACATGGTTCCTTCAAAAAAGAAAAGTCCGAAATAAAATTTAAGAGGTTGATAAAATTAATGGAAGCATTCTCACACCTGCTTGTGACAACCCTAAAAATACGTACTATCGCGTATATGACACACTACAGATATACCACACACACACGCCAATTTTTTTTCGAAATTATACAAGTGCAGCCGGTATACAAGTTAATTGACGTTACTTCGTTCCAGGAGCATGCTGGCAGCTGCACACGTACTGGCAATGGACGCTAAGAACCTCCTGGACGTGGTCGACCACATCCGCGAGCGGCACCCCGCCATCGACTGGCGCTCCGCCCTCCAGCCTGCCCCAGAGCCGGAGCCCTGCACGCCACAGAACCAAACGCTCACATCGCAGAATCAAATATTCGCCGTGCAGTCGTACTCCCCTCAAAACCCCCTCAGCGCCCAATCTTCAGTGCAAGAAGACGAAATCCCTCCCAAACCTGACTTTAAAATCAACCAACCGGTCACCAGTCAAGTGAGTATGCCAGACATACCTAAGGAGCACAGCAGTTTACCGGTCTCATCTAATAGGGTGTCCACTTTAATCCATAACTACAACTTGTACGGCAACGTCCGGGAACCCCAACATATTTATGGCAACACCGACCCCAACATCCAGCACTCGTCGTCGAGCATAGACGAGTCGAAAGTCGACGTCGCTCCGATGGAATCCGTCAAAAGCAGAGTCCAAGCCATAGCTGGCAAATTAGATTCCCCGCCAATTTACTCAGTCAGCAAGAAAATGATCCCTATCGACCAGAACATAGGGCACAGCGATCAGGGATGAATGTTGCCCGCTCTGTTTAGTTCGCTTTTAGTCGCAGTTCTTTTGCCCGCACGGGTGACAGCTTTAAGCTATGAAGGTAGTCCTGACTAGTGTACTTACCGGGATATGCTCATAAAACGACGATAGTTAATTTACTTCTGTATTCGCTTAGTTTTTTTTCCCAAAAACGTAGTTCGATGCAAGCTTTTAAAAGACAAATAATGCTCAATATTCTATGTAGCGAATAGATGTCGCGTTAATTTAAGTCATGAGCCAAATTGTCTATGAGTTAAAATCATATCCATCCGTAATTGTTCTTGAATGCTTATTGAGTTTAATCGTACTTATGAATGGGGTTTGAATTGTTTCAAGATGTAACAACACTTCGATATCAAACGTTATAGGAATAATTTCTAAACTCCCCGATCGTATAACAATTATGTTATTGTCGTTTTAGTGGTGTAATATCTATTGACATATCATCGGCATTGTTGCGCTTCAAATAAATATTGTCGTGTTGCCTATTAAATGTGAAAATATATTAAACATATTTACCTTATTTCTTAATATTATTATTAAACACAAATTATAATGAATTCAATTATTTATTCGAGATAGTCATATATGTTGTGGCACCGGTTGATAATATTGATTTGTGATATTATTGCCAGTAAACTGACGTGTAAGCTTGCAGGACAGATGAGCACATTCCTTGAATTTGCACTTAAAATGTAAGTTGTAATTATTTTCATACAAATTTTGTATTTTTGGTGTAATACAGTTTTTATACTGAACCAATTATGGTGTATTTATAAGCATAACATGAATTCTTCCATAAAACAATAATAATCTTATTATATACTTATACTTTGAAATTAAAAAGTATTATTTTTTAGTCTAAATTGTATGATTAAAGCTGTACATTTTAGTTAAGGTGCGTTATACTGTCACAATTTAAGGTAACATTGCATTTAATTTCTTCAACATTCTCAAAGAGTAAACTGGATCTATGACTAATTTTCTTTTGTAAAAATGTATAAAACGAATCGATTGTCCATAATTATTTAAATATTATCCAAAGTTTTTATTTTAAGTTTAGATCTCAAGTGAAATTTCTAGCGTTATATTACATACTCTCGTCTCGAGGATATGTCTGCTTTGGTTATGTACTTAATTAATCATAATTACAATAATTGTCAAATTAATTATTTCTCTTGATATATTACAATAAATTATTATTTACTTTTTGATTTTGCACCAATTTCCAAAATGTTTTGACGTCAATTTCTGTGCATTATCAAAGCAGACATATCGCATGACTCAATTAGTTGTATAATTATGAAATCAGAATTTATTTATTGATGTACCTTGAGTTTATAATGTTGTGTTTCCTACGTATTAGTGTTAGCAGGTCATTCCAAAGTATATGGTGATAAGTTCGCGTAGTCCCTTGTATCGTAGCCTCCCAGGTGTGACGTTGGTACAATTTCTGTTTATGTAACAAACTGAATAAAGAACAGGTCAAACATGTATGAAGGTTTTATTTTAGTATATTATGCTTTGTTGGAGTCGACGTCAACAGCCTATACTCTGCTATGAATCCTACACCTTTGAATTAGACCAGTGGTCGGCAAACTTATTAACCAAAGAGCCAAATATGAACATTACAACAATTTAAAAAAAATGGGAGCCAAATCTGCTTGTTTAGTAAACTTTTATTACACTAAATCGGTAGTACACTAAAAAAAACTAAATTTCATACTTAATATGCTTGCATCTCCTTGGAAAGTTTGAGTAAGTGAGGTTTGTATGTTGTTTTTAATTTCAGGCATGATTCCAAGTTCTCATCAATGAGACTTTTTTCTTACGAAGTTTTTTTTTAATAGAAATATTATTGCACCTTTCATTTATATTTGTGCCAGAGCCGCACTTAAGGAGGCAAAGAGCCACATGCGGCTCTGGAGCCGCACTTTGCCGACCACTGAATTAGACATACAGGGTGGTACCGTCAATACAATAAATTTAAACATGAGCTATAGCCCATAGCCTAGTTCATAGAAATGGTTTGCCACTTTCAAAAACAACTTTTTCATTTGATAATTTCATTACGGTTTTATTTCATACAAATGTCATGAAATTATCAAATAATTAAGATGTTTATGATAGTAGGAAACCATTTCTATGAACTAATATAGCCCATTTTTCAATTTATTGTATTAACGGCACCATCCTCTATTATCACCTATAGCACACTGGGACTGACTGGGACTCTATGGCGACTACCCGTATAAAAATGTACTCTTTGATGGCGACCTCGCCGGGTATGTATACAATACAAAGGCAAGGCAAGTATGAGGTTAACTCATTTGGCCACGGTCTGGCGACGTCGCCAATTTGGAAGTGTAGCTACTTTCCAGTATTCAAAGTACTCTGTGGTAGCTACGACTGACACAGACTCTGGCGACCCGGTGACTAGCCAAGTTGCCAGTATTTTGTATACAAGATACGCCTCCCTCAGTGACAAAATGGTTCGCCCATATTTGCGAGTTAGTAGGCACGGCTTTGCAGCAGGCGTTGTGGTCATGACGTCCCAGTGTGTTAGCTCTCTTATAACCAGCGTCATAAAGTACTTACGCCCTAATTAATACCTAACTCAAACTTTACTTTTCGATTAAAAAAAAAGGAGTGTATTTTTTTTCATTCTCCCCGTACAGGCAGCAGGCAGGTTTTTTCGTCTAGCCTGAAAATTGGTTTCGTGGACGAGTTATTTCGTCAATCAACCGAAAAATTACACTCGTATAAGATGACTGAATATTTATTCCACCAGACTCGTGGACTTATTTACTTTGTGATTTTTTTAGGAAGCCTTGGTCATTCATCAAGAACTATTTCCCACATGTATACAAAGAATTATAAAAACCGGAAAGGGATACCGCTTTTCTTGAATGTAAAACGCGATAGGAAAGGGTAGATAAGTTTGAAATAAAACCAATTTACTGGATTGAACACAGGAAGACTGAAGATGTCAATTGTCTTTGATGAGTTTATAAGTTAGCTTTGTGTTATATTTTAAGCGGTCCGATTTAAGCATACGGAGCTAACGTTGTCGGTTCAATTGGTTTTATTTCAGATGTGTAGGGCTCGCGAAAATATAAGACAATACTAGGATAGAAATAAAAAGTGTTTAATTCAATTAATTTGGTTTATTAACAAAATAAAAAGCGAAATTTGCATTTTGGTTAAAGTTAAGTGACACTTTAGAAATAAATTACCTAGTTGGGTGGTTTTCACGAGTAACCTTATAGAAAAAAAAACGTGTTCTTACAGTAAATGTATTAGAGGGTACACCTCCAAACTAGATATTGCAATTTATTTACAATACAAAGCTGCGTAACATTCTTTACACTCGATATAAACTCCTACCTGTTATTGTACAATTCACTACGCTAATATTAATTTCATTGCGCACTTTTATTTCCAATAAAAGAAAAACAAGACAGTCGAATTAATTTTAAGGTTAGAAATGTCATTTTATGTATCCTACTGGGTCCTATTGAAACTAAACTATAACAAAATTTGGTACATACAAGATCCGGATCATCTGAGGTGAGTTTGATTAAAACACTCTCCATTGTTACACAAAAGCAATTAACTTAGAAAAATGTCTAGTAGAAAAAATTCACGTCCTAATGATCGAACCCGCGACCTTTCACAATCCGGGCGACTGCTCTAACCATCGCTACCAAGAACTTCCTTGAAGCCCTTGGAGTCCTTAGTGTAGACATTTTTCTAGGTAAATATAATTTTTAAATATTTATAATAATGTTAAAAATAAAATTAAGAATTCAATAGCAATTCCTACACTACAGTGAGAGAATCGTATATCGATTGT
Source organism: Nymphula nitidulata (assembly GCA_947347705.1). Taxonomy (NCBI): domain Eukaryota; kingdom Metazoa; phylum Arthropoda; class Insecta; order Lepidoptera; family Crambidae; genus Nymphula; species Nymphula nitidulata. Next base: position 8,862,706 of record OX374639.1, read on the forward strand.
AGCATCACGTAGTCTGTCAAGCGGATTTAAGCTCTGTAGGTATAGACCTCCAGAGCTTAAATCCGCTTGATAAATCAATTGTGTCTGGAATCTTGGTTGGATTGGTTTTGAATCGACCACTGGTTTATGCACGTATTTGATAATCGAATAACGTAAATACGCATTAAGGTTGAAATTGTAGGGCAATTTTATCACAATAAAAAACAAATGTTCATCAAAATACGTTGAAATAATGACATACAAAAATAAAAGTTGTAGTTTAATCTAAATTTAGCTAAGTATATTTTCATGCAGAAGACACTTCTAAATCTAAATTAACCACACACTTCTCTGAGCATCAAGCTTCAATGGGCATTGGGCATAGTTCTGAAGACACGCTTTAAATCTTAATTCAAATACAGTTTATCTCTTTCTCGCGATATGTAATAGAAAAAGATAGCAAGAATTTGTTTAGAGCTGTCAATTAAAAAAAATTAAAACCGACTTCAAAAAACTGAAAAGGATAAAATAATTAAATTTAAGTAGGTATTCATCCCCTAGAAACATATTTTTGGAGTCGGTGCTTCACTTTCTATTGTTTTTGGAAACCACTTAGCACCAACTCCAAAAATATGTTTCTAGGGGATGAAAACCTACTTAAATTTAATTATTTTATCCTTTTCAGTTTTTTGAAGTCGGTTTTAATTTTTGTTTATAATTTTTTTTCACAATTTTTAGTGATAACTTTCTACGGTCGAAGCTAGATGGGTGACCGTCAAATTATATTGTTTTCTACTATCGTATCGTTTCACTAAAAAGTCATTGGAAAAGCAAAAATTCGCAATTACGTATATGTAGATGACTTCATAATTTCAGTTTTTTTATATTTAAAACCAAAGTACCCATCTGTTTTTGAAAAAATTTTTATGGGACCAAATGGCAGCTATTCCGCATCGAACAAAAAAAGAATCACGTAAATCGGATCAGTAATCTCGGCGTAATCGGTGTACATAAGTAGAAAAAAAAAAAAAACATACCGGCCGAATTGAGAACCTCCTCGTTTTTGAAGTCGGTTAATAAGATAGATTTTAAAAAAACCAAAGACCATTTCAGATGGCATGTACGGAGTTGCTTCCTAAGTGTATTCAATTGTCGACCATAAAATGCTGTGTTTTATGGTCGACAATTGAATACACATTTCTAAATGCCAAATTATATAACGCGATCCTTCTTGTATTCATATTGAGAGAAAGAGATGCATGACCTTTAAATTTAGATTTAGCGTGAGTTCTCCAGAATTAGGACTGATGAGTAGTTATTTTTTAAACTTCAAATAATGTATACATTTAATTAAATTCAGATATTTTAATGACTGTAATTTATGAAATCGTTAACTTTCGTATGAGTCTCTTTGAATGCCTGAACGATTGATTGTACGATATTCAGACACTTATCTGACATGCTAGATGGGAATATATAATTAAATATATCCTGTTGTGATTGAGTTACTGCGATATCGTTTCTATTTTGGTAGTATCGCTAGTGAAGTAGGTTACAAATAATAATTAGTGTTTAATGTTGCCAAACTATTATTGTGTCATTTTAAAATACTACTATTAAGGTAGGTTTATAGGTAATATTATAAAAAAAGAATATGACGGATTGAATTGGCAACTCTCTGGACATTTTCTCTATGTCTTTCTGGCAACATTCATAAAAGGTCGAGTCACATGGCGGCGTCATGGAGGCGGTGCGGTTTAAAAATTTACCTAATTATACTTTATATATTTATAGGACGTTATAAATTAGAAAAATTAAAGCAGACCACCGCACTATCTTCACGCCTGTTTCCACTATGATAATGGGCAGTCGATTGTTGATATCATATTCATAAATTTAAATCCCAAAAACGTTAGAAATAAGAGCAATTGTACTTCGAAAGCCGCCGTTATTACGAACACAGTAAGGGCGTTTTCGAGGTCAAACTGTTACGCTTGATGTCGACATAAGTATTGCTTTGTCGGAGTGTATTAAATTTATGACAGTTAAAAAATGTTCCTTTCTCACTACAATCGGACATAATTTCATTTGACATCTTTAAAAAATCGCAAACTATACGCACGTTAGCCTTATTTTAATGTACACACGAGAGCAGATCAAGCGAAATACTTTGACATCTAAACTTACTTTAATCCGTTGTATTACCATACTTATCTACTAAAATATAATGAAAGTAGCCTTGGGTTATTTCAAAACCAATAAATTATACTGGCACGCCCAGTTACTCACCATACCAGTTAAATTTTAATTGTGTATGGCATGATTTTATGAGGTCTAGGCGTTAAAGAATTTAAAGCGCAAAACAACATAATATTATTATATTCATATGGGACTCATTTCAACTACAGTGATCAGTATCTAAGTGATACTGGCGTTAAATGTACATAGAAAATGATTACGAGCGCAGTTGTTACTTATTGATATGTATTCTAATTGAAATAAGAGCTAACTTTGCGTATCTGACACCAACTATCGTTTTTTAAATGATCTACGCAAACGATGAGATTTTGCCCGCAAAGTAAAAGATTTACTTTCTTATTTCTTACTTACAAACCTCTCAAAGTAAGAAATATTACAGTTAGTTAATCTGTCAAGCGGTGTTATACCTCTAGAGGTCTATGACTATTGATAAATTAATTGTGTCTGGAATTTGATGCTTGACGGGTTAAAGTGCTGTCCATATATGATATGATTAATTAATTAGACAAACTTGAACATTAGCCTGTAAACCAACACAGTCAATAATAAAGTAAGTGCAAATCAATGCGGATTAGAAGGTGTAGCGGGGCTTACTTCATTTGTATCAAAAAACACAAAATAATTAATGTGATAGGAATCAACTGCCCATCATCATAAAGTCTTTAATCCCTTAGCAGTCCAAGAAGTTGGCGGCCATGAGCAGCTCTAAGGCAATTTCTGGGGCAATGGGGAATTCCGGGATCTCCGTCGAGGAATTTGTGTAGCGGACCTTGTATGTGAAGTACATACACACCTTTTGTAGGACATGAGAACTGAAACAATAGTAAATATTACGGTGATATGGGGTTAATGTTGCAAGTTGTGCGAGTCGCATAATTTACTTTGCATGGAGTTAAAGACATTTTTTATAGGAAAGGCAAACAAGCGTACGGTCCGTCTGATGTAAGCAGTTGCCGTAGGTAACCTATAGACTCGTAGCACCTTGGGCACTACTTACGCGTTGCCTACCCTGTAAGGATCAAGAGAAATCGTTATGTTGGCAGCATAGGAGTCGAGTCTGCTCCTAGCGTAACTCTTTCTCAGTGAGCTCTGCAGTTTGAGCCACACTACAATAATTCACTAACTTATTTTGACAGATAAAGTGATTGCTAGTATGCGTTGCAAATCCATTGCTCTGTTACAATTATAAATAAATAAATGTTTCCTTTGAGTATAATTTTCTAAGTTCAACTTATACTTAACTTATACTTTCCTTCCGGGGGGCATTGGTTTGACTCACCTTGTGTATATACATATTTACCTACATTTAGTCTAAGCGTATTATTTAACATTCATTCTAATTTTGTTATTAGGTATACGGATTGAGCCAAACCAATGCCCCTTAGAAGGAAAGTATCCTGAATATTGAAGCTAGCTAATTATACTGTAGGATAACATTCCTCTATTTTTAGAAATAACAATAACAACATTCAAAGAATTATTAAAAGTCACTTACCTGAACCGGGAATCAAAGACGCCAAATGCACAAAATATGGTGTAGGGTGTAGGTATTGTTTCATGAAACATGACGAACCACTAACTATTTATGAAGCCGCCATGTGTAGAAGATATTTTCTACAAATGGAGGGCTTGATTCCCGGCTCAGGTAGGTGACTTTAGATCAAATCTTTGAATGCTTAGCTTGCTTTTATTGCTTTTGTTATTGTTATTTCTGAAAATAAAGGAATGTTTTCTTTATTTTAAGTACTAATACTCTGCGGGGTGTGTAGTGTAGCTACCAAGAACAATGGCACTAAATAAAATACTTACGGTATCTCCCTAAAGTTAACCTCATTCGCCTCATTCTCGGCAAATTGCCCTGGCCCACTCAGCATAGCCTTGATGGTGCCTGATGTGAGGGCATGTTCTCTCTTTACAATGAACTCATGCCCATCTGAGGAGACCAGCTTCACATACATCGCGTCTGGGCCCTCACACCCACCATATACTTTTTCTTCTGAGCCAGTACTTACTGCTCCTTTATACAAACACAAAATACATTAGACAGATTAATGTAAACTAAATAAAATTCATGTCCTGGCTCAAGGATAGAACCTGGGACCTTTCACAATCCGGGTGGCTGCTCTAGCCATCTGAGCTGACAAGGACTTGGGAACTCAGATGGTGAGTAAAGAAAAATAAGGTTACCCTATCATAAACTTCAACTTATTGAGTTTCATGTCAATCAGTCGTCAAGCGATAACGACCATTTCTATTTATAGCAGTGAAGTCTACCTTGAACAAAGAAGAACTTGTTTGCCACAATAGAAAAGTTGACAAATGGGAAAGTATTTAATGTCGTGTATAAGTGCCTTATATAGTCCTAAATATCATTATTTCTTTTTAATACGACACAGGCTTTTTAAAACAAATTTCTGATCAATTCTGTTCAAATTTGCTAAACACCAATACACATCACGTGACCAATGTGTTGTCACTTGCTACCAAACACTGGCAAGCTGCTAGGGTAGTTTCTATTTAACCCTAGATAGCTAACGTTCGTCAAAATGACGAGCATTCGAAAAGTTTTGCTTTCGCCCTCTTTTCTTGTTTTACCTACACACCAGCAGTTTCGCGCCAACTCAGTAGGGATGTGACATTGTACATAAAAAATCGATTTTTAATTAATCGACTTTTATTGCAGGATGTAAAATCGATTAATAAAAAATCGATTTTTCTGAAGAAAATAATCGATTTTTTTATAATAATCGATTTTTTTCTAATTTGTCCATTAATTTCAAAATATACACCGTAAATATATTTATTAATTAAAATGTATATCAATAGATATTTTAATTAAAAATAAACAGGAGAAATAGTAAGTTTTATACAAAATAATCAACACAAATTAAAGTTTTAGAACAATCAAATTATAAAAGGTTCAGATAAGTTCGGTATAATGTTTTTTTTTTATATATATTGTATGGCAACAGCTTTTTACTTTCTGCCAATGTTAGTGTTGAAGGTAGGGAAACTATATTTATATGGAATGGATGACGGAATGACTATAACAGTACAGAAGAGTTCCAGGTTTGGAATAATAGATATTTGCTAAGGACTACATATAATGTTTATAACGGAATATAATTAATAGATACTAATAATATAATGTTAAGATATGTTACATAAAATATTAAATTTTAATATTATTTAGACATATAAAGGAATACAAAATATTAAACAAAGGAGATAGTATTCTTTGACAGTCAGTTCGCGTTCCGGGCTTCGGGCCAAAAGACCAAACTTTGTCGGGGGGCTACAGATGAAAAATCAGTAATAATATTGATTGAATGATTATAAAAAAATCGATTATTAATCGATTATTTATCAAAATAAAATCATGTATATAAATCGATTTTTACTTTAAAAAAATCGATTATTAATCGATTTTTTTCATAATCGATTATTTTTTCACATCCCTACAACTCAGTGCCCACCTTACTGCATCGCGCGGTGGTCGTGTTCAGTTGGTAAGTAATTTGATCTTTGAGATAAGTACTGCATGGTCGTCATTTTGACGAATGGTTAGCTTATGTGTGACTTTTTTCTGTCTTCGTGTTGAAATATTATTTGTATTTTTTTTTCATTTTTACAAAATTGCTTCATTATTTACTAATACGGTAATTGTGAAGAATGGCTGAGAGGTCAATCATTACTGATGAAGATATAGTTCGGGCCCTAGATGTTTAAGACAGTCCTAACACAGATGATATTTCTGATAGTGGAAACAAAGACGGTTTGCTGTATGAATATGTGGAAAGTTATTTTTATGACGAACCTTTGGACATGGAAGAAGGACAAATAAGGCCTTTATGACGACTAAGGATAATGAAGGGGAAGAATAATGCTTAAGGGTCTTCTGTGCAAGTTCGTAGTCGCATATCGAGCTATCGAACAAGCTATATAAGGTGTTTCTCTGCGAGATAGAATCAGAAGTGATGACATTCGTAAGAGAACCAAATTCACTGACATAGCTCATAGGATAAGCAAGTTGAAATGGCAGTGGTCAGGGCACATCGCTCGCAGAACAGACGGCCGGTGGGGTGTTAAAGTTCTAGAATGGCGACCACGCAAACTAGGATGACCTTACAAGTATATTGTGTTGGGCTTGACCCAAGAAGTTGCTGAAGATGAAGGTCAAGTTCGTGAGGAACCTAGTTCTCGAGGTTCTACTGTGCTAGAAGGTGCTCCAAATAAGAAAAGGAAGAGATGTAGTTTGTGTTCCTGCCTAAAAAAACTAATGACAAAGAACCAATGTAATAGTTGCAAAGTTCCGATTTGCGGCAAACAAAAAGTTGTTTTTTGTCCAACTAGTATCAAAAATATGTAAGCGATTTAACTTTCTTTATTTTTTAGAATATTTTTTTAAAAAAAATTTATAGGTAAAAAAAAATTAATTTAGTCGTTTAAAGTGTAAATAAAGTACCTGATTGATCTCAAAAAATCATGTGTGATATAAAATTCTAATTTAGTACTAAAAAAATATAAATATATTAATGTTCATCAAAAATGTCTTTAATTCATATTTCGTACTTTCTATAAATATAGTAAAAGTAAATAAAATATGAAAACAAATTTATAAAATGAACATTTAAAAATGATCATCAAAAAGTTGAATGGTTAGCTTATCAGGGTAGTTCAGCAACATTAGCTATCTTGGGTTAATGTAAAACTAAACAAAGAGAAAAGTTCAAATTGCATAGATTTGTATTTTCTTAACAGACAGTGAACATATACTTTACTTAATATTAAATTTTTACATTAATTTACTTATTTATTACGTTATTTTAATTAATATGTTAACAAAGTAAATTTTAGTAACATGATTTTAAATTTTAAAAAGCAGTAAGATACCTGAACCAGTGATGCTTGCTGAGCGCTGTTCTTCAGCCAAGCTGGTAGCAGAGGGAGCCACTGAGGCGGGTGCTGATGCCACAACCTGCTCTGACATCTTTTCTGTAAATAAGAAACATAAAATATTTAGAGCCACTTCATTGGCTAATCTAAATTAGGAATTGCTTTATTTTCTAGGATTTTTTTTTATAAATTAAATTTAAAGCTACTAATACTATATCTTGAAAGTGATTTTCAAAGTCAAAAATTTAAGAAAAAAAGAACAATAATAACTGTCCATCTTTCAATCACTTTGTGCAATGCACCCTTCAGTGCCATTCTTAAAATAATGCATTTTATTTATAGTTTGTAATTGGGTAAATTGGATAAATAATCATTTTTGAGAAACTACTTCATATAGTGTGCTGTGGACTATCTGACCCCAATATGTGAGGTTTGCCCTCGATTTTCCTGTGATCCCATCATCAGATCCTGACTTGATGACAATGGGACCACTACTGGAGTATACTCTATCGAATAACAAAATAATTTTGAAAATCGGTTCACAATTGACATAGAAATCGGTGAACATAAAAATACACAGTGGTACATATAACCTCCTTCTTTTTGAAGTCGGTTCAGAAGGTGAAAAGGTGTGAAGGAGGTGGGTGAAATATTAAAAAATGAAACTGTTTTTACTGATTATTAATTTTAAGTTGAATACTGATGGGATGTTGATTATTTTTTAAGGAATATTTTTTTTTATACTTTCAAATTAAATAAAACAGAAGTAAAGAAGCAAGGTAAAAAAATAAGTATCAAGAGCAAAATTGTTAGAATCATTGTATTGATATAAGTATCAAGAGCAAAATTGTTAGAGTCATTGTATTGATACACACTGTACAAACCTGGAAAATTTAAATTTTATACAAAATCCTAAATCTATAGAGATATTGATGCAAAATCAACAATTTTTGTTAAAAATAGAATAAACACAGAGAAAATGATAGGTTATTATAATGACATAAGGAATTACTCAGTGTTGCCAGTGGAAGATAGTGAAAAGTAACACGAGACAGCTCAAAAGTAACATTTACAAGTAAAAAGTATCATTCGTAAGAAAATTAATTTATTTTACGTAAAAAACAACTCTAATACTGTAATATGGCACTTTGCTTCACAACATATAAAAAAGTATGCTTTTTCATTCTTCGCAAGAATAGTAACATTTATATTATTTGAGATCGTGATATAAAATTATAAAATTAGTACTGCTAACTAATGCACCACTCTGGTCAATATTTATTTTTACTACGCAATAAAAAAATTCGCAACTTGAGGATACTCCACAGCATAGTTTTATTGCTACTCGATGCGATTCTTTTCGCCACTTTTTTAATAAAGTCTAAAGCCGAGTCTCCACCGAACAAAAGTTTCCAACTTTTGTGTTGTCAACACGTGTTGGTGACAAAAGTTGAGTTGGCAACCAAAATTGTAAACAAATGTTGGGAACCTTGTTTCCGTTTGAGGCGGTAAACATCAAAAGATTACGCTTGTTGCAAACATTAATTGGCTCTGTGGAGACAGTTAGTTGGAAACAAAAAAAAACCGAATCAATCGAGTTACTGATTGATTTATATCGCATACAAACTGTACTGTGGGACTCAAACGATGAAAATTATAAAAACAGAAATATGAAAAAGGATGCATGGAATATCAGTGATGCTATCAATGCGGTCTCCTAATAAATCATCTCTTCTCAAAGCATTTATTAGTTCAATCCCTTTCAGGCTTACTCGTACCCAGTACTTATGTTTCCGTTTCCTTTTGTTTAAAATAATAAATACTGCGGCTGCTTGCATAATGTCATCATCGTTCGAAAACATTTTGCAGTGGAGACAGCTTGTTGTCAACAAAAAAGTTTTTTTAATTGTTGACAACTCGGTGTAGACACAATGGAAACAAAAGTTGGCGATTTTATGAAGAGTTACAAACAGTTGGAAACACTGAAATTGCTAACAATTTTGGTGGATACGCACCTTAAAAGTAGCATAAACGTAACATTTTGAATCGTGTGACGTGAAGGTGAACAGAAAGGAGAGTAAAAAGTAACATAAAATGTTACAAAAGTTGGCAAAAACATTCTGGCAACGCTAAATATATTTTTTTGTTTTTTTTTGTTTTTGTTTTTCTTTGTTAATTCTCTCTATGAAGGGAAGGCAAATGGAACTAATGCCCTTCTTGGGAATCAGTGGCGTAGCTTGCTTTAGAGGGGCCCCGTATCAAAAAATTTTTGGGGGCCCTATGATAATTACACAAAGTGGGCCTAATTCTGGGAACACACTTTAATTCTAAATTTAAGTACAGTATATCTCTTTCTCGCAATAAGTAATAGGAAAAAGATAGCAAGAATCTGTTGAGCTGTCACTTAAATTTAGATAGATTTCAAAGAAACCGTAGACAATTTTAGACGGCATATACGGAGGTGCCTCCTAAACACTGCATTTTAGCACGTTCAATAAGATCGAAAATTGAACGCACCTTTCTAAATGTCAATTTATATGACAGCCATCCTTTTCTTTTTCATTTTGAGAGAAAGAAATAGACTGAACTTAAATTTAAACTTAGCATGTTGTCGCCAGAATTAGGGCCAGTGTCGGGTTTCATGTCTAAATGAAGACCATCAATGACCCCCCCCATGGTTTTTTGAGAAAATATTTTTTATTTGGACGTTTGAATTTTTTTTTGTCTGCTTTATCTATTACAAAAATTTATTTACATAATGTATCAATAACCTGAAAAACCGGCTATGTTAAGTAAATATACCTAATATTGAGATTTTATTAATTTAAAATAAGTCTGATAGCAAAATTAAAATTTACATATTTGTTAAAATTTTCCTCGCTTAATATAATAGTATATTTGAATCCTTTTACTACGTCTCTTGAAATTTTGCAGGTTATTGTCCCAATAGATAACCTTTTTAATATGTCTCGTTTTCGAAGTGAAAATCTCCTAAAATAAGAATACAAATATCATCCAAATAAAAAAAAGTTTATATTTTTCCCCAGAAATTACACTCGGCGTCAAAAAATCACACCTTTTGAAAATCTTCTTTAAAAATTCTTAAACCTTATTTAGAGGATAGTGTTGGGTATAATTAGAAAGGTAACAAAAAGGAGTAAAAAAATTAAATAAAATTTAACATTAAGTGTAATTATAATTATACAAACAACATTAAATTTAAAAAATAATTAAATTTCTAATTAAGTCACAATTAACAACAGATAATTTACAAGAAAAAATGTACAAAAGTGTCTCAAAATCAATTCAAAATCTAGTGTTTCCCCCCTCCCCCTTGCCCTGATGACGGCTTCCATGTGGTCCCTCATGGACCTCACCAACTTCAGGAGCTCTTCTTGAGGGATAAGCCCCAATTCTTCAATCACCGCGTCTTGGAGCTCCTGTAGAGTTGAAGGAGCTGGATAGAGGTGCTCTATCGGATGCAGGTCCGGACTTCTTGCTGGCCACTGCGTCACAGAGATTTGGGACCTCTGCAAGAAGTCGCTCACGATGGCTGCAGTGTGAGCGCGAGCGTTGTCGTGCATTAATGTGAACCCCTCGCCAAAAGATTCGGCAAAGGGGACCACATGTACTTCCAGGATCTCTGTGACATAGCGGCGAGCAGTCAGCGACTCTTGTCCGCGAGTACCTCCAGTCCGGGAGAAGCCGACTGTTTGTTTTGCCGGCAGCCGACATACCGCTCCAGAACATGCAGGATCCGCCCCCATATTCCACCGTCTCCTGGATGCAGGCTTGGGCGAAACGTTCGCCCTGCCTCCGGTAGGTATACTCTTCCCCGTCGGTCGTTGCAGAAAAGGCACATTCGCGTCTCGTGTGAGAAGTGAACCGCTGTCTACTTCTCAAGGGTGCGCTGCAGTCAATTTCGGACCCGTAGCAGTTCTGTGGGCCGCTATCTTCTTCTCCTTCAGTCTTCTTATAACGTAGAGACGCTCACGGTGCGTCTGCGAACTGCCTGAAGCTGCTGTTGCAACTCAACAGCGTTGGAGAAACGATTTCTCAAAGAATTCGACACAACCAACCGGTCGTCTCTTTCCAAAGTGTAGCGACGTCTACCGGACCCATGTCTCCGGATATAGCCACCGGTCTCTATGAAGCGCTGGTACACTCTTTGAACGGAAAAACGGTTCAGTATCAGCTGCCGGGCGACATCACACTGCCGCACAATGACGCCGAGTGTATTAGAGCCACCGCACATATACAATTTCAAATCGTACAACTAAATCGCAGAATGTCTAATAGGCATAGAATCTTATGATAGCCCGCACATTATATCAACTAAGTCGTTCAACTAAATAGTTGGTCAACTATCGGCCGATAGCCCGCACACTATAACAACTCAGTTGGTCAGTCGCACGGCAAGATGCAGTATGACCAGACGTGCGTGTGATTTCCCCACGATTGGATTTTTGCATTCTCTACTTACTTGTAACAAATGAAAAAATAGAACTGCTGATCGACGAATTCCAAAAAAGGCCAGCCCTTAAAAATCTTATTAATAAAAGAAATAAAAGAAGTAGTGCGTTCTTTTTCCGCATTTTCTTGCAGACGTCACCACGCTAGCAACACTGTCCACCAACTAAGTCGCCGAAGTGTGCGGCCTATGGAAGCACGCAATTTAGTTGTACGATTTGAAATTGTATATGTGCGGTGGCTCTTACTCCGAAGTAAACACTGGGCCTAATTCTGGGAACACACTTTAATTCTAAATTTAAGTACAGTATATCTCTTTCTCGCAATAAGTAATAGGAAAAAGATAGCAAGAATCTGTTTAGAGCTGTCACTTAAATTTAGATAGATTTCTAAGAAACCATAGACAATTTTAGACGGCATGTACGGAGGTGCCTCCTAAACACTGCATTTTAGCACGTTCAATAAGGTCGAAAATTGAACGCACCTGTCTAAATGTCAATTTATATGACAGCCATCCTTTTCTTTTTCATTTTGAGAGAAAGAAATAGACTGAACTTAAATTTAAACTTAGCATGTGTTCGCCAGAATTAGGGCCACTGTATTGTTAATTTAGCGAATTTATTCAATAATAATAATATTCACAAAAAAATTAGGCCTGTAGGATAAGAGAAAGTTTATGTTTTTTTTTATACAACTAGATGACAAACAAGCTGACGGCCCACCTGATGGTAAGCGGTTACCGCCGCCTATCGACACCTGAAAATAACAAGGAAAAATCACTTGATATTGCAGTTGCGTTGTCATCTTGGGGCCTAAGTTTACAACATTTAGGGTACCTACTAAATTTTTGCAAAACATACATGAGGGTCCTTTGGGCCCCCCCATCGGTGGTTTTCTTTTGGATCACATTTTTTTTCTGGAAATAATATTTTACGATTTTTTCTCAAACACGTTCGGGGCCCCGTATCATTGATACGGCTGATACGGCGGTAGCTACGCCCCTCTTGGGAGTATTTGATACGAAATATATGATGACAATCACTTTATGTGCTACTTGATGAGGTGGATAACCACAAAAAAGTTCTCATCGTATTATACACCATAATCACTTTTATTCTAATAATCTATTAGTTGCACGTCAACACAAACACTTGAATAATAAAACTACGCCTGTCGCCACACACAAAGTTCGCTCCCCGGTGTATTATATTCCTCTATGGTTCGCTCCGACACAATTTTTGATTCTTCGTCTTCTTTTAATTTTATGGCTTCTCGTTGAGACGAATTTTGCCAGTGTCGAGATTATGACAGATACACGTTACAATAATAGAAAACACGTCACAAACATATACCATCACCTCATTAAGATTAAAGGAATCCAAAGAGGATATAAACACCAGGAATATACATACCTACAGTAAATTAAGATAATTATATGCAAATGGGTATCTTATAATTTAATTTTGATGGCTAAAATAGTTTTGGACAGAATACTTATAAAGGGAGTAAATACAATATGTTGATAGCGATTTAAAAGCAGAAGGACGAGGAATATTAGGAGGAATTCTATCGTATAGGGAGAACTTTAACCTTGGGCATTCAAAAAATATATGCTCGAGTGTGCCTTCGTCGAGGCCGCATTCGCAGATGGAGCTGTCCCTGATTCTAAGTTTCGCTAGATGAACTGGGGTGCATGCATGACCTAGTCGGAGGCGACATATGATATGGTCGACGTTTATTGGCATCTCGAAACATAAAGAACTATGGTATGTTGGGAATAGCATCTCTTATCGCTCCGTATATTTTTCTCTTGTATGACATTGACTCCTTCCACCTAGAGGTCCAGGCCAAAATAAAAATTTTGACTGTCACCACCAAAATCCGCCAAACACCCCTTTTTTGTTTCATTTTCTCTATTATGGGAAAGCAAAGGGAACTAATGCCCATACAACCATGTCTTGAGTATTTCTTTTAATGCATCAAAATTCTGGTGTTACACATTTCAATGCATCTTGGAAGTATTTGACGCGAAATATATCTTGACAGTCTCCATATGATGCTACTTGATAAGGAAGATAGCCACAAAAATGTTCTCATCGTCTTTCACACCACAGTCACTTGATTCATAAAACTGCAACAATTATACAGAATGGTGCACTGGTGCCGTCAATACGACATTATCTCTAGTCCTCTCTAGTCTATACAGGCCTTAGTGCGCTGACAGCGCTGTGAGTCTGTGTGAGTGCCAATGAGCGTGATCGGTTCGGAATGTACCCTCGAATCGACGACGAATTTGACATGACTTTTGGCTTCTTTTCATTATTTTGACATTTGAACATTTCGATGTCAATCGCTACGTATTTCTTCGAAAAAAGTCAATTATTCATCGTTTTTCATTAGTATTGCACTTTTTCCAATCGATTATAAGTGCACAGAAACTAGTACGAGGCAATAGCTATTTAGAAAATATTGCGATCTCTAGAAATTCCGCGAGAAACATGTGACACGAATACGAAAAAGGGCTTCCAGATCGTCAATGTGACAGAAATGTTTTCTGCCATCACGACGAGCCAGCGCCACCGCGGAGCCTCGAAGACTACGTCGCGTGCTACACGAGAAGCGATATAGGGTAAGGGCGTTAAAAATGAGCGCGAGATGGCCAGCCCGCCACCGAACCCTAGAGAAGGCGAGGAGGGCGGTTCAGAGTTCGCGGAGGAGTCGAGTGGGGAACGCGCGGCCTCCCCGCAGAAGACTTTCATAGCGCCGCCTCCCGCTCAGATCCCCTCGAAGCTGCAGTTCGTCGCGCTTGGCGCCCCAGGCCCTAGCGGCAGCATCAAGCAATGTTTTCGCACTGTAAAGGCTGCTAGACGCGTCCCAACCCTGCCTCGCAGGCCTAAAGAGGGTGAAGGCTCGGATGCGCCCCCCGGGGCCTCCGAGCCTCCCACTGAGCCTGAACGTCGCACGCGACGTGACCGCAGCAAGCGCCATGTATGTATCACCTGTGACAAGCGCTTCTCCAGTCCCGGAAAACTCAGTCAGCATGTCCTCTCTCACACCGGTGAGCTTCCATTTTCATGTGAGCTATGTGATAAGAGATTTAATTCAAAATTTAAGCTTGTACGCCATAGTTTGATTCACAGTGAGGCTAGAGCCTTTGCTTGTAATGTATGTGGTAAAACTTTCAACCGGAAAGATCATCTCTCTAACCATGTCAGAGTACATAATCCTGTTAAAAAGCTTTTCACATGTGATAAACCAAACTGTAGAAAATCATACACATCTTTGTTAAGTTACCGTAAACATGCCGCATTACATTCAGCTGAAGAAGGAAATTTACAATGTAAGATTTGTGATGAGGTCTTTAACACACGTCCAGAAATTATCCATCATCTTAAAGTTCATGCTGGTAGTCGTACTTTGAAAAATGAGACTGATAAAAAGTTCACATGCAACTACTGCGAACGGAAGTTTTTTACAGCTAAGGATGTAAGGAGGCACTTAGTTGTGCATACAGGTAGACGTGATTTTTTATGTCCCTACTGTCCACAGAAGTTCGGCCGTAAAGATCACTTAGTGAGACATGTTAAAAATGCTCATCCTGATAAATCATGGAGGTCAGCTGCAGTTGGTACTTCAAGTGATCCAGCCCCTGAGGTAACTTCATATGAGGAAACTTACACTGAATATCAATTGGAAGGTACAGAATTCACTATTTGGAATCCAACATCACCTAAGGAAAGCACCTCAGAAGGACCCACTAGGGTTCCATCATCTGACATTATTGTGGAAATTCCAGAAATCCCACCTGACCTTGATATAAAAGTGGAACCATTAGACATCAAAATAGAAGATCCTTTAGATATCAAGTTGGAGGAGCCAACATCTCCTAGCTGTGAGCTTCTTCCTGTAGATTACCCTGTAGTTTATGTGGTGGGTCCATCATACCCACAAACGCCATCAGACTTGCCGTATATAACGACACAACCACTTACTGAAGCCCACTTGCTTCACCCTGGCAATGTCCAGACTCTTTTAATGGATCCAGGTGAAGGGCCTTCAGGTTTGTCCAGTCAGATGTTAGGTCTACTAGAGGAGAGTGAGCCCACATACACGGGAGAAGAGGGTCGTCAGCAGCGACTGCCAGCATTCACCCAGGCCTTCCAGACAGCACAGAGTCCGAAGCCCCCGCCGCCCCCACCACCGCCCCACTAGCCCCCCGTGGCAGATACTGCATTTAGCTATTGTGAATGGGATACCGAGCTACCTCATTAGGTAAGATTGGTCTAAGCTGTAAATAGTCTGGAGTACTAGTAATTCAATTTTAGTTTGTTGGACTTGATGATGTTGTATGGAAGCTAGGGGGCCAGCACCCTCAGTTTATATTGCCAAATTGTATATTTGTATGTCTCAGGTATACCAAAATTTTTCCGAATTCTACATGAATATGTGATCTAGTCGTGTATGTATTTTCGGAATTGTATATTGTTAATATTTATAGCATACATGTATGACGTTTATGGAGTTTAAAGGGACCAACAATGTGCTTAGTTCATGATTGTGGAGATATACAACAGATATTGACCTATGTGTTCAAGTGAGCAGAATTTATTTAGGAAGTATGCTCTTGAAAGCAGTAGGCTATTACAATATGTTTTAGAGAGGCGTGCTGCTTTATGACGCGAAATGATTACATTATGGAGCATACTCATGTCTATTAGTAGTAGTCCTGAATTCTGCTAGGTAACATCAGATCTGTTGACGGCTAGAATGAAGAAACTGAAATATAACACAGTTTGACTGTCAAAGATGTACTAATAAAATATAGGGATCAATACATTCTATTATTCAGAATGTTATTAGTGCCCAAAAACTCAGCATACTTGAGCTAGCTACAAAATGCAACAAAATAATGCACATACCTCAGAGGTATATTATGCCTCCTTAGTTTAAATAAATATATTGGGTTTTGTTACTATTGAGCAAGTGTAAACAAATTACTTATTGACATTATACTATCATGAAAAATGTGCCAAATAGTTCCACAAATAACATCATGCTTCTAATATCTAATGCTAAATTACGATAGTTAATTAGATTCACCTGTTAGCTTTCGAGTTGTTAATTGTTTAATTTTTGTTTCAAGTTATTTTGGACATCTGGAAACATTTTTGCACGAAAATTCAGAATTTTTCATATGTGTATCCAATTTTTCTTGGCATTCTTTTTAAGATTATGAGCCAAATTATGTAATTTGTTTTGTGATGTGAAGATGTGGTGTAAGTGTCAGAAGGTTGAAGAAATATAGTGAGAAACTAAACAACAAGGGTGGGTGGAAATGTAATGATATTATAGTTGGATTATTAGGTGCCTTACATTTCAATGCTACTAGCAATCACTACGATAAACATTAAAAGGTTACTCAAGGAATATATCTCTCTTTGAACTGTAAAGCTTAAGTATAGGAATATGCATTCCAAGCTATACCTGCTGCCTTTCTGTATACATACTTGGACATGCATAGCTTGTAACACATAATCCATATCTGCCATAAGAATATTGAAGTCATTTTTCTGGCATTTATTCTTTAATGTTATAGTAAAGATTGCTATGGTTACGTAAAAATGCTAAGAGATTATACTGGATTGTTATTTGGTTTGATTGATTTATTGAAAAATATTTACTGATATAGAAATGCAAGCATTATGTCTCTTGATAATTGATTTTTAAAATATCGCAACATCTTCAGATTCAGTTTGGAAGGTTCAAAATTCAATAAGCACTGGTTGATCTGTAAATATATCTAGTTTCTTGTTGCACATTCAGCAACAGAAGTCCATTAATACTTTAGTAACCCTGTGAATGTGGTAGTGTGACATGATATTAAAGGTTTAAACGAGGTTATGGTCAGGTACCCTCGTTTAGCCAACTTACTGAAGATAACTTCTAACCTCCTTTCTGTTCCTGTCCATTCTAAGGTTACCTGGAAGAAATCGCTAAGGTCGCCTTTTCAACAATTTACTTTGTTATGTGTGATGTTAGTATTTAATTGATATACAATAAAGACATATATAAATATATAACATAATAATAGACTTAACAAAGAACCCGCTAACAATCCAGATAGATTGTGATTTGAAATATATAACATGATAATAGACTTAAAAAAGAACCCGCTAACAATCCAGATAGATTGTGATTTGTATTCCTGACAATCTCATAAGCATTTAAATTTTTAATCTCATTCCTGACACCACACTTTTTTATAATTCGTAAATTTTAAGTCTTTCTAATGGTACTTTGAAGGTTTTTTAATTCATAATTATAATGGTCAATGTTTGGCGTCTAGTAATAGGAATTCGTAAGGAAAGTACATATAAGAGGTGAGATCCAATGTTGTAAACGCTTCATACATAAATAGAATATGTAAATAATTCTAATCTTTTAGGTTAATAGGACTGTAAAAAATTTTATCTACCTCAAATGCAACTTATTCTTTAAATTTAATTACTATGTTAGGTTAGTGAGAATGTTAGGTACTTTTTCTATTTGAGAAATAAAGTGAGCGCAGGTAAACCAGGTCGGGTTCACAGCATAATCTTGGTTGATGATTTATAATGTTTGTGCTGAAATAATAGAAATCTTTATTGATATACAACACAAATATGTATGATTTCTGCTTCATTGCATTTCCAAGAAGTATGAATAAGTTTTTAATTGATTTTACAGCAAAAAAGATCTGGCATAATAATTGTAACGGAAAAAAAATACCTTAAAAATAAAAATGCAAAAAAATCTATACATCTAAAAATATCTACCTTTACATAATTTTAGGAGACTGTCGTTTGTCGCACATATTAAATCGTAAGTTGACGTTTTTATTAGCGATTATACATATTTATATAGAAAATATCAGAAAAGATTTCTGCAATGCGTGCTAGGGGTGCTACTTCAGATTTTGCGGAGACATAATATTAGACTGATGTGGTAAACTAGTTCGTGCTTGCTAAATCCCTCAATTAAAGGTTGTAGACTGCAATATTTAGAATTTAGATATTTAAAATAACTTTTTATCAGTCTATATCCTTGGTCCACTAGTCATATACAATAGCAGCACATTTTTTCTCAAATAGGCAGTTAAACAAGTGATATATGCAAACCTAATAGAAAAATATATACAATAGCCATATACATCAATAACTAATACATAATGGTGCAAACCAAAAGTACAAATGCAGATTATATATTATATATATACCTTATCTTGTATAATATACTTACTAATTTTCCTCACATTAGTATTGGTACATATAAAATATACAACGACGTCTGCAATATATTTTTGTAAAGTTTTAGATTCTAAATGTATTTTAATTGTTAACATATCAAAGACTAATTCTTGTTTTGGTAAGGTGGAGTGGATACCAAGTTTATATTCTATCACCTGTATTTTTTAACAACATAATGATTTATATAGTAGCATTTATAATGTATTGTTATATAATATCTAATAATTTACTTTGTCTTCACTTCTCTTTCATCAAAACAAGTGAAATTAATAATCAATCGTTGTACAGTTAGAGCAAAAGTTGAAGATAATTTTTTTATTTGTAATTAATTGATTGTAAATGACAGTTGTTGCAAACCTCTCATAATTAGTTGCGAAAAAAAAATACTCGTATCACTTTCTGCTGACTGTACTTTCGGTTTTGTTACGGTATATGTCTTGAATATATAATATTGAAGTGCATTACATCGTATTTATATATTAACAATAAGTTTTATGTCAAGTGACTATAAAAATAATATGTAT
Source organism: Nymphula nitidulata (assembly GCA_947347705.1). NCBI lineage: Eukaryota > Metazoa > Arthropoda > Insecta > Lepidoptera > Crambidae > Nymphula > Nymphula nitidulata. The sequence goes on from OX374639.1 coordinate 8,882,120, forward strand.
CTATTTATTGTTTGTTTGTAACACAAAGTGTTCGCATTTTTCCTTTTTTTATCTGGGAATTTATTTATGCATAATTAAAACATAGTTGATTAGTACACCCCAGTTTTCATAAGTTTATATGATGAGTTTGACTCATCATTATCTACTGCTTTTTGTAATTACAAATGTTGTGTAATACCAAATAATTTGACTTGTATTTGCTTACATTGTGTAAGATTTCGAATATTATTTTTATCTATGTGAAAACTTTGACAGCAACGAAATTGATTGAGAGCATGATATATCTATACCAAATTAGACATACTGAATGCTCGATTTTTATTACCCTAAAATAATGTTTTGTAAATTATACAGTCGACACTAAGTGTATTGGAAAAATTAAGTGTGCTGTTAGTTCACATATTCTTTAAATTTATCTCAATATAATAACTTTGCAAAATCTATTATGCAATGTTGACTGTTATCGAATATTATACTTCTAGTTTATTTCAGTTAAAGAGCAATTATGTGTAAAATATTAATGTATATTTTTTTACTTGTAAAATGTGACTCTGATCAATAGATATACGTAATGTTTGACTTACAATGGAAAAAATATTGTTTAGATATCTATGATATTTTAAATGAAATGATCTATTTTGTTACGCTTTACTGAGTAATGGCATTTAATTATACATTGTTTCTGAAAATCTCCAGATCATTGTAAGAATCGGAAATACGGCACATAAAGTGTTCATTGGTTAAAGTTTAACCTGTTTTTGTAGAAAAAATACACAACTTTCCAAGGGTGTCTTTCAATTTACATTGTTACTATTATTTCCGATTTTAGCGTCTATTTTTTTATACAGTAAAAAAATACGGTGGTTTAATTAAAACGACGAAAATACTAGCAGGATATAAGAATAATAATTATATACATTGTACCTGCTTTATAATAACATGTAATGTGGTCTTCAGTAATAAATATTTTGAACATCTTATATCTATTTCATTTTATTACAAGCGACTCTTGTCAATTCAAATTGACCTAAAATACTGCCTTATTCTCTGTTAGTCGGGTTGCTCAAAAATAACTGTTTTAGAAATACAACCTTATTACTATAGCATTATAACCACCTTTAACTTGCTACAGTTAGGTGATGCGACAAAAATACGATTATATCATTAGGCCTAATCATGTAGAACGCATACTAATTTTAAGTTCAGTACATCTCGGTTACTCTTTAATAATACTACATACAATGGGTACAAAAAGTATGGCTGATAAATAATTTGGCATTTAGAAAGGTTTGTTCCATTTTCGACTTTGTCGAAGGTGCTAAAATGTAGGTTTTAGAAAGCACCTACCTACACGCCTAAAATTGTCTATGGTTTCTTTATAACCTATCTAAAAGGTTCTTGCAATCTTTTTTCCTCTACATATTGAGAGAAAGAGATATACTCTACTTAAGTTAAGTTTTAGTGGGCCTAATTCTGAAGATACACTGTAAATCTCTATTTAAGTACACTATACCTCTTTCTCTCAGTAAGGACCTAAAGAGAGAAAAAGAGAAAGCACAAATTTAATTACAGCTGTCAAATAAACTTAAGTAGATAGGTATATACAAACCATAGACAATTTTAAACGCCATACGTATGTACGGAGGTGCTTCATAAACACTGCATTCTAACATTAAGGTTGAAAATTGAACACACCTTTCTAAATGTTAAATTATAATGTCCTTTTTATATTCTTAATGGGAGAACGAGATACACTAAAATTAAATATAGATTTAGCGTGCGTTCTGCAGAATTAGGGTCCGTATGTCTTTAGAATTAAGTTCATCGAGATCTGATGACTGAGAGCTCAGATGATTCTGATGCTGACGGTACTCTCCACAAAAACTATACTTGATTATTTTCAGGATTTTATGCAAAAATATCGCTATTGATATAAACGACATTTTGAAAGGAATCCTGAGTGTTGTGTCAATTTTTAAGGACGCATACGTCCTTAAAAAGTTTATCCAGTCGCACGAATTTGTTCTTAATTTATAACTTGCTTATTGAAGAAGAAAGTTGACTTTGGAATAAACAATTTGCATTGCACAAAAATACGCGTTTTTTTGTGTTTAGTGCATATGTGTAAAAATAAATTGCATGTGAAGCCGAATGTTACTTGGTGCCTACCAAGGCTCGACCGAGAAGTCAGTCTCGGTTCTCGGCTAAAAATGGCCGGAATCTCGGCCATAATCGAGACATTTGTACGGTATGGGATTCACGTTCATCGCTGTCAGGTGTGACATAATGAAAAAATCTTTAATATTACTGACAAAATTATGCGAAATTTCACTATTTCACTATTGATCTATTATCGGTCTCGGCCGAGATTTTACTTGATTCTCGATCTCGGCTGAGAACGAAATCCTATCTCGGTCGACCTTTAATGCCAACAATGTCGTTATGAATGATTAAACCTTATTACCTGCTTGCCAAGATAAATTCGTAATTGGACTGATAAATTCAAACCATGTAATGCAGCCATTATAGGTGAAATATATTTTTATTGCTGATCATTTCATTAACAAATAACACATAAGTAGACTTAGAACCAGAAATAACAAAATAAATACCTAATCCACATGGTAAAACGAAAGAAATGCATTCAGATATAATAGACTATAAACATGATATTTCTCTATACACAGAAGTGTTCTAACTGTATAATAATTTTACAAGATATACACTCGTTATTGTAAATATACAATCCGTTATCCAGTTATATTAACATCATTACATCCACGTAACTAATTTGCCTAGACCTGAATTTGAACTAAATTAAAATTGTACTAAAAATACTAACACCCTCCCGGTGTCAGAGGCCGCAGATTCTGGTTTAACGTTTAGAAAGATTTTTAGAAAAATATTTTCGTGTCAATTGTCAGGAGTTCCGAGCTCGACCGTTAAATGCACAAACACTAGTGAACGTTCAACTTTCACCGAGGAATGCTCAGACGCAGTGTTCCCGCGCAGTCCTGCGCCGGAGTCTGTGAACGAACTGGAACGCGAGAAGGAATCATTTCACTGTCCGTCTTTTATTTTTTCTCACTTTCCCGTTCTTGTGCTTGCTCTTGAGGGATATCCTATCCAGATTTGGCAGTTCAGAGTCGGTGAGCCTGTCGCTTTTGGGGTTGTCATTAGCATCGTGGTCCGAACTGTCAATGCCGTTCTCCATTCGGACGACGTTCACGTAACTCTGTGGAGGACTTGCATCCATATATTCATCGGAGTCTTGGTAGTTGCCGTTCGGTTCGTGTTTCCTATAGAACATCGTGTAAGGTACTTCGTCCTCTGAATCTGTGGCTTTGGCATGTCTCCGGTTGATGTGTTGGAGGGATTGGTTCTTCTGCAGTTCCATGTGGAGGGTGTCTCTGATGTTTGTATCGGAGGTGGACTTAGTGCAGTAGTCTTCTTTGTCTGACTCCGAGTACTTTCGCGATAGTCGTCTTGCGTCGGCTGGCCTTTCTAAGACGGCAGTGGTGATGGCGACAGGCGATTTGAGCCTGACTTCGGGCCCACCGCCATAGATATCGGTGAAGAACCTCCATAATTCTTCGCTGAGCTGCGCGTGGTCCGAGCCCTGCTTTAGGGTGTACGTTGTGTTGCCCTCGTTTTCCTGAAATGGCGAGTAATATTATATTAGCTTTGTAGTCATAACATTTACCTGATCTCAAATAAATTTCTTCTTCTTGGAATATTTTAATCACCACCTATCTCAGATCTAGAGGTCCGGGGTTCGATTCCCGTGGGGGCAGAAATTTTGTGCTCGGTTTGGTAGGTGGTAGGGCTTTTCTAAGTCCGCCTGGCTAGCTACCACCATCTTACCTATGTCTGCCGCCATAACAGAAATGTTTGCATTGTTGTGTTCCGGCAGTTAGAGGATAAGATAGCCAGTTCCTCTGTGTTTGAGGAAACCGGGTGTGACTCGCTTCCATCGTCGGCCTTATCTTCACTTAACATCAGGTGAGATGTAGGCCAAGGCACGCCGCTGAACCGATTTAGATGCAATTTTGCTTGGAGATAGAATACACCCTAAGAAAGGACACAGGCTATTGCTTGGCTCGACAACCGATATACATGCAGGCGGTGATTAATAAAAAACTGGTCAACTGCGAGTCGGACTCGCGCACGAAGGGTACCACTATCTATTAACAAGCGTCTCCCTGTTGCCGTTATCAATAGGTATCGAGCAAAAAAAATGACGTTTGTTGTATGGGAGCCCCCTTTAATATTTATTTTATTCTGTTTATCAGTATTTGTTGTTATAGTGGCACTAGAAATACATCATCTGTGAAAATTTCAACTGTCGTAACTATCACGGTTCATGAAATACGGTGACAGACGGACGGACGGACAGCGAGCACAGTTTTAGAAATAGGGTCCCATTTTACCCTTTAGGTACGGAACCCACAAAAATAAATTAGAGTTTTAACTGTACCTACCTACTACTATTTTAAGAAAAAATTTTTTTTTTGTTTCTCGCAAATAGTATGCATTAATTGGAAAATATTCAGTGGCCCTAATTCTGGAGAACACATGCTAAGTCTAAATAAAAGCTCAGTGCATCTCTTTCTTACAATATGATTACGGAAAAGATGGCTGTCATATAATTTGACATTTAGAAACGTGCGCTCAATTTTCGACCTTATTCAACGTGATTAAATGTAGTATTTAGGAATCTCTTTCTCGCCATATGTAATAGGAAAAAGTTAGCATGAATTCGTTTAGAGCTGTCAATTAAATTTAAATAGATTTCAAGGAAACCATAGACAATTTTAGATGGCATTTACGGAGGTGCCTCCTAAACACTGCATTTTATCACGTTCAATAAGGTCGAAAATTGAACGCACGTTTCTAAATGTCCAATTATATGACAGCTATCCTTTTCGTATTCATTTTGAGAGAAAGAAATGCACTGAACTTAAATTTAGATTTAGTGTCTTCAGAACTAGGTCCGGTGTCACCGCGTTTTATAAGACGTGAAAAAGAGTATAATAATAATTTTACAAGAAATACAAATAAAGAGAAAAAAAACGATGAAAAAATTGTATGCTCCTGGCGAGATTCGAACTCGCTTCTCCTGGGATCCGGCCAGACGCGATAACCGCTACGCCACCGGAGCACTAGGTGTAACCTACCAATTTCTTCACTGCTTTCTACATTTTTAACGTTTTATAGCAACGTTTATGTCACCACTCATTGTACTTTTACAACCCCTAGTGATCCGAAATAATACTTTTACAAGCATTTGAAACCTTCAGTAAAGATGAGACAGCCTAAATCACATTTACATGTTGGATTTCACGTCTGGCCGGATCCCAGGAGACGCGGGTTCGATTCCCGCCTGGAGCAAACAATTTTTTCATCGATTTGTATCTTTCCCATCCCGGATGGGTCAATCAAAATTTGCATTCTCGAGCTCCTCCGTGCTTCGGAAGGCACGTCAAGCCGTTGGTCCCGCATTGGGTCAGCGTGGTGGTGTTTTGGCTCAAACTCCTCACAAACTTCAAAAAAGGCCAGTGCCCAGCAGTGGGGCGTAAATATTTAGTATACCTGTATTGTCCGTCATCACAACGTCATAATAGTTTTTTTTATACAACTAGATGACAAACAAGCTGACGGCCCACATGATGGTAAGCGGTTACCGCCGCATATAGAAAAGTTGCAATAACAAGGGATAATCACTTGATATTGCAGGTGCGTTGTCATCCTGAGGCCTAAGATGAAATGCCGTCCATGCCCAGTAATTACACTGGCTACCTTTCCCATCAATCCTAAACACAGCGAACTGTTTCACGGCGTAAATAAGAAAGGCGGTGGTACCTACCCAGACGGTGGTAGGCCCGTATGGTCCATGCCCAGTAATTATACATACATCTCTTACTATACATCTCTTTGTCTTAAAATTGTTAAAAAAGGATAGCAAAAATTATAACTGTTAAATTCATAACATTATTGAAACCATAGATAAAATTTATGAAGTAAAATTTTTACTCCTATATTTTTCTTACAGAGCATACCAAAAATTAATTAAAGAAATGTGGAGTAGAAAATCCAGAGGCTATGTTGTACCTAACGGAATACTATACGGAATAAGGAATGTAAGTGTTATAGCTATAAAGTTCATATTTCTTTGATCATATTTTAAAGTTCATATTTATCTTACAATTTCCGACGACCCTACATACGGGCCTACCACCTAGTCCTACATACGGGCCTACCACCTAGTATTATTAATCATAATCGATGCTCGATCTTTGTATGTCGCAACAAAACGCAGCTTAATTAGCTATCGGTATTCTGTGCCCGGGAGATTTTTCGAGATAAGAAACTTGAGGGTACACACTACATATCTAACCGCAGTCGTACACGCATGTGTATCAAATACCTTTCTCATCGTATCTGTTTAAAAAATCTGTTCAGTGCTAAACGGTGCTATACCCAAGCTACTATGCAGTTCTCTAAAGTCAGAAGCCTTGAATTCGTGGCTGGCGGCAGCGCTGTCATACGTTTGGCGTTTGTTTAACAACCACCAGCGTTCCGACGACGAGGACGGCGTGAGCCGGAACTAATGAGTTGTTTATTTTTATTATCTTTATGAAAATACGATCAAATATTGAATTGCGATACATTTTAAACACAAGAAAAACGAATTCAACAAATTAATTGTACTCATCGATTGTACTTCATGTCGTAATCCAAAACAGCGACAATTATAGACAGCCATGAGATCGACGTAGATATTAGTGAATACGCTTACGCGCAGCGCCATGCACAAATAAACCCGCCTGAAGCCCGATAAACCAGACACAATTGAATTTTAATTGTCATGTCAACTTAAGTTGCCGTTTGGGCATTAAAGGATTAATTCAAGTATCGTGGACTAACTGAGAGATTAGTTTGTCCCAAAAGTAGCGTCTAGACACCTCAATTACGGCGCGTTTGCTACAATACCTGTTTGGTAACAATTCCAGTGTTGTCGACTGGCGGCGGCGGCTGCTGCGTCCTGTTCCTGACGAACGCCTGCCACTGTCTGAACCAGTGCATGCTGATCGCGTAGATGGCTCGGGGACGCTCCTGTTCCTACAAATAATTGGTGGATTTATACTCTTCATTGTATTTCAAAGGCGAAGGGTAAGGAGAATATTCGAAAAAATTGTATTTTTGAGCAGGTTTTATTGCGAAAATACTGCATAGATGTTGTAATTGATATATTACGTGACATATACTTATGTTGAATTTTTGCCTTTAGTGTCTAAATACTAGTAATTAGTTCTTATTATCACTTAAAATTATTCCAAAGTTCCGCGATCTTGTACACATTTATATTTTAAACGAGACATTTGTTTAGTGTCAAACGCGTTATAGTGAAAAAGAGTATAATACTAATATTACAATTCATAGCATTCGTGCCTTTTGTTTTTAGCACCATTTTTTCAAATAGCTAACAACTTAAGAGTTTAAATTGTTTTAAATGGATTTCAATATTTGCGCCTACTATAACCATGTACGGATATTTATCTTGCAATAATGGTCTGGCGTTTTTGAAGCCACGGAAAGGCGACGTTGCATGTTCGCGGGACTGCCGCGCTACGCTGCCGCTCTGCCAGACCATTTCCAATTTCTCCGTTCGGTGGTTTTGCTATGATTTATTAACCCCCGACGAAAAAAGTGGGGTGTTATTATTTGTATATTTGGTAGCTTACTAATAATTATCCGTGATAATTAATTCGTTCAGTACTAGTGTGCTGCTATTGCCATCTAATAAAAATGGTAAATAAAAAAGGGCGGAAACCAAGACTGTCAATAAAATACCGCAAAAACTCAATGAGCCCAAATAATTGATGCTGTAGAGTATGTAGGTACCTAGTAGCTACATAATGTTGTCCTCGTTTATTATACATTAACCGAGAACCGATTTAGATGAAATATGGTATGGACATAGTTCCTACAGCACTTCAAGATAATAGTTACATCAGAATATTATTAAACATATTGCCAATTACAGATTTTCATTATTTAGACAATTCAATTACAGTAGTTAAACAAATCTCGAATATCTTGGTATTTAAGAGAAATATCCAAAAAAAAAAAAAAATTTCCAAGAATTCATTAGCCATAAAAAGATTTAAAAAAATATTGCTACTAAGATAATTATGCCCTTTGCGTATCATAAGTATGTGTGAGTGCTTGACTGTGGCGTGTGTGTGGTGTTCGTCTGTGTTGTGTGCTTATTGTATTTCATCCAATATCTGTAAGTAAGTTTAGACATTCTGCTTGAAATTCGACTTACCTGAATGAAAGATTTCCAAGGACGAAAACAGCTTGTTAAAGGAGATGTTACAGGTTTAATTATGGAGTCCCGGCTATGAGTCTGTACAGTGGTTTTTAAGTTAGGAAAATGGAAATAAAACATAATTTTTCAATTCATTTTCATTATTTTTTTGTTGTTTTCCCGTACGAAATACTTTCTGATGATAAGTGACAGTTTTATAATTATCAATATAATGGCAACACTATAACGAAAATACGTCAAACTTCCATAATTATACCACTCAAAATATAAGAAGAAAGCAAAATACTTTATTGATCTGTCTATCAGACTGCTGAGTTCAAATTCCATATTCCTAGACTAAAGACGAACGTTTTTCCTAACGACTTGCAAATACGGCCACAGATGATGTCTCTTAATATGGCCTCCTATATAGTCATACTTGGTTTTTTATGGATGCTTTAAAATATTTTTGTACGTAGTTTAACGGCCGAAAATATCACGCAAAATAATTTGTAGTGGTTTTAATCATTTTTGTCCTTTTAACTGCGTACGACATACAATAGAATTCCTTGCATAGTTCCTACTACACAATATTTTTTTCACTCTGTGGTTGACCCATATGTAGGGTCGCCTGGGTAGGTACCACCGCCTTTCCTATTTCAGCCGTGAAACAGTTCGCTGTCTTCCGGATTGAAGGGAAAAGTAGCCAGTGTAATTACTGGGCATGGACGGCATTTCATCTTAGGCCTCAGGATGACAACGCACCTGCAATATCAACTGACTTTGCCTTGTTATTGCAGGTGTCTATAGGCGGCGGTTACCGCTTTCCATCAGGTGGGCCGTCATCTTGTTTGTCATCTAGTTGTATAAAATAAATAGATGGAGATAGTTTGAGACCCTGGAAAGGACACAGGATACTTATTTACCTGGAATATGGCGTGCAGATCGCAGAAGGCGGCCAGTTCCCTCGCCCGTCGCGCCCTCAGCCTCAGAGCTGCGCGCGCGCACACCCCGCACTCGTGCACGTGAGACACGGCCGGCCCGCCCCCGAAACTGACGCAAACGAATCATACTACAGCCGACGGTCTTACCTTTTATGGCTGAGGTTTTATCATGCTTAACATCGATTGGGAAATACTTCCTTAGGTAGAAAGTCATATTTTATACTCTTAATTTTTAATTTTAACATTATAATAAATGTTTGAAAAATTACTTAGTAATTAAAATACAATAAAACTAGAAAAATTTCACGTCCTGAGACAGGAAACGAACCCGCGACCTTTCGCAATCCGGGCGACTGCTCTGACCACTGAGCCACCCAGGACTTGGGATATCCCTGTGAAATTCTTCTAGTCTATTTTTATTTGCGTTTATGAGCTAACGTCCACCCTACAACGACGACAACCCCCTACAATGACGCCCTGCCTCAGGACGTGAAATTTTTCTAGTTTTCTTGTATTTTAATATTTTATACTTTTAAAACCTATATATTTCTAAGGCAATCATCTCTTTAAGCATGCCTTTATTTGTTATAGATATCGCAGAAAGTTATATTGTGGACCGGCTGGTCGAGTGGTCTGTACCCCTTGCTATACAGGCTACTCGGTTAAGAGGTCCCGGATTCGAATCCCGGTAGGAGCAAATGTTTGTATGATGAGTATGAGCATTTGTTTACGAGTTATGGATGTTTATATGTTTATTTAGTATATTTCTAATATTTATATACATATTGTTATTAATATTTCTCTGTTATCTAGTATCCATAACACAAGCTCTTAATGATGCTTACTTTGGGCTAGATAATAAATAGGTGTGAGTGTATGATTATTATTATTATATTGTATATTTATCACTAGCATATGGATTTTTAAACATTGCTCTAATTCTGTTTAAGCACCAGTTTATTTTGAATTGTATTTGATGTGTGTCAAAATCACAAGTTACATAATAACTAACCTAACCTACCTTTCAGTAGCATTATTAGTTTTAAGTGAGGCTTAAAACTAATAATGAATGAAATAAATATTTATATTATGTAAAGTTGTTTATTGGTCTATGAAATTATGCTTTCTAAAATTATATGCTAAAAGCTTATCTCCAATGAAGTTATGCTAAGTAAAGTTCTGATATCTTGGTAGTAACACCATTAAAACTTCGAATATACAAGTATTAGGCTAGTCAATACTTATGATAATAATCTTTTATGCCATTCTAATATTCAGGGTAGTAGAAGAACCCAAAAAGAGTACATAATTATACAGGATGTTAGGGGGACGCTCTCGAATACGAAGGCAGATGGCAGTACTGGTCACTAAACACGACTTGTTAGAAAACAAATTTGAAATAGCGAAAGAAAAAATCAGCTGTTCCACACAAACTGGTCGTGATATTACAATTTGTTTGAAACAGCTGCTTTTTTTTCGAAAACCTGCCTTCGCTTACAAGAGCGTCCCCCTAACACCCTGTATAAGTTTATTCTATAATGTTTTCTACATACTGCGAGTAGAGGAATTCCCACAACGGTTGCGGCACCATGGCCGCTAAGTGTGGCAGTTGGTGAGCCCGCTCGGGTCTAACGCCGCCGTGGACGCACACGAAGTCGCTGTTGTCTATAGGGCCAGGTTCTGCCCACGTGTTGAACCTAACAAAAAGATTATATTAGGGCCGTTAGTAATAATTTATACCCTGTCGCCTGATTGGGTTGTTGACAATATTTTTTTATTTTATAAAAAAGAAGTAAACAACTCATAAAGAAATATTGCAAAAGAAATAGTATGTCTAAGATCTTTACTTTCACAGATACAGTTACAGTGGTAAGTTTGATGTGTTGCGGCGTATCGTCCAAAAACGCTCCATAGAAAATCTCCGGAACAGGTGACTTCACATGTTTCCAATAACATGGTTTCCAATAAATAGCACAAAACCCATTTATTTAATAGCAATAAGTATTGTATAAATGCCAACACAGAAGTCATAAAGTGCCCAAAAGTGCATAGTCCATAGCCACAATAACGCTGCTGTTAAGAAGACTTTAATGTCATATTGACATTTATTAAATTGTCATTTTGTATTTTCAAACGTGAATGTTTTGGGTGCGCTGGAAGTGTTTTGTTGTTTTTCGAAATTGTTTGACCCTGGCTATGAAGAAATAAAACGACAGCATACAACGTAAAGTTGTATTATGACATTGACATTTTGTTTTCTTCAAATTGGCGAAATCTGTGATGTTTTTCAGCAAAATACAATATTTTTTGGCCGCTTCTATCAGTTAAGATTTATGGAAATGATAAGATGGATTCTTACAAAAACAGTTGTACTAAAAAATGGTGCTCATGAGCTGGTCTAAATCCCATAGAAACTTATACTGTCTCCTTTGGACGAGAAGAGCTTACGCAATTTTAAGGTAATCGTTTGATTATGCAGCCATTAAAATTAGGTTAAATAATGTACAAAAGTAGCGTAACACTTACCACAAACGAAGCAACCTTCAAGCATGATTGATCCCAGATGGGTCAGTCAAAAATTTGTAATTAAAATTATAACTCACTTGTTGATCCACTGCTTGGAGATGTAGAATTTGATGTCATTGTGCTCAACATTTGTGGATTCTAATATTTCTGCGACCTTTTGTCTTAGCACCGTCATTTGGGGGTTCACTTTCCTAAGGACATTATAGTTATAAATTTGGCTGCGCATATATTACTACTTTTGATTGGTATCTAAGAAATGTCACAAGCATCTTAATGGTAGGAGGAATCGCTGCCGACTAAGATACAGGATTGTCCTAGTTTAGAAAGCAGAAGCTTCTGATATTATTTACGCATTTATTAAAAAATCTAAATAGCTATACATAACTGTTGCTGTAAACTGACCAATAAACCTATTTTATTTTTATTATTATTATTACTAAAGGCAAGTGTTATGCTTTTGCGCCTTATCCTTAGATTGAACATACTTCCGAGGTTAAGTAATCATCATCATCATCATCATCAGCCTATATACGTCCCACTGCTGGGCACAGGCCTTCCTACATGGAAGAAACACATGAGGACTTTGGGTTAAGTAATAACATTATACAAATGACGAAATCGTAGAGGAAATATAGTTAAAAAATATATTTATTAATTGAATTATGTTTTTTAAAATTATAACTGTCTGTGTTATATTCTTAATTTTTTATTTTAACATTATTATAAATGTTTGAAAAATGACTTAGTAATTAAAATAAAAAACTAGAAAAAATTCACGTCCTGAGGCGGGAATCGAACCCGCGACCTTTCGCAATCCGGGCGACTGCTCTAACCAACTGAGCCACCCAGGACTTGGGATTGGGATTGTGTCACCCTGTGAAATTGTTCTAGTCTATCTGTATTTGCGTTTATGGGGTAACGTCCACCCTACAATGTCGAAATGTTCTATTTCAACATCCGAAACGAGTATTTTTACTCGTTTCGGATGTTGATCGATTGTTGTCTGTGTCATCTTGTATGTTGTGATGATCAATGAAGATTAGTCAAACGTCTTATATTGAAGAATAACGTTATTTTCAAAAATGGTCATTTCCGGAAGTGGTCTTTTCAAAAAGTGGTCATAAGTCTAGATATGACCACTTTGTAGTGTAGTATGAAGCAAAAACTGCAGGAAGTAATCGTAAAATCACTTGTTGAATTATAAGAATGTAACACGAAAACGCACACAATACTAAATTATTTTCTTTGTTTTGTATCTTTTTCAATATAGCTACGTAAAATATCAGTAACACAAACTCCGAATACATTTTATTATCTAGAGTAGTCAAATCTGTATATTATAATTGTTGCCTAAACTCAGTTTAGTTTTATTACACCTCTTTCTTTTCAATTCAGTTGAAAACGGACGGACACATAATTTAGTTCAAACCTGTCACTTTAAAATGCAATATTTACTTTAAAAAACTACCAAATTTAGCCAAACTTAAATTAGTTTGCCCGTCCTTTTCTTGAAAAACAAGAGATGCAATGATACGAATTAATTTAGTGACAATCCACAGAATCAGTATAATTTTGCCATCTATAAGCGGAAATAAGTACAAACTTCGAAGCAAAAATTAGTTTACCTGTCCTTTTCTAGAAAAATTTGAAGGAAACCAATGCAATCATACGGAATTAAATTAAACACAAAGGAACATAATCTATATAATTTTGCTATCTTACATACTGACCTGTAGAACAGCACGTAAGCCTCACAGTGAGCTAACTGGTGGTACGAGAGTGGAGTGACACTTTGGTCATCGAAGGTGTACCAATGTCGGCCATTCTTGGCTATACAGGTGTAGTGCCCCCCTCCCGCGGTGCCCGCGTGGCAGATCACGGCGCATAAGTCGTACCGTTTGATTTTTGACGTACATTCTACAAAAAAAAAAGGTGAATTTTCAAAATTTCCTTGAAGTCGAAAATAGTGGAAATGAAAAAACCTAATGACTTTTCATTTAGCCAGTCAGGCTAGTCTAAAAAGATGTCAGAAGATATTGCGAAAAACTGTATTGTACTTCATTTCTGCATCATCATCACTAGCCTATATATGTCCCACTGCTGGGCACATGCCTTCTTACATGGGAGAAACACATGAGGAGATTAGGCCATAACACCGCCACGCTGGCCCAATGCGGGTTGGTGGGTTAAAGCGGTTGCAGTAACAACCGGGAGGGACCAACGGCTTAACGTGCCTTCCGAAGCACGGAGGAGCTCGAGATTATAAAGTTGCTTTGTTTTTCGTATCGAAACCAGAGCGCTCCAACCAATACGCCACCGAGCTCCTAGTTTCTCCTCCTCATTTATACATGAACAATTATAAACATTGCACTTTTTCATACTATCCAGAAATCGCCAATAGTTACTTTTTCATTAGACTTACACTACGTTTAGCCCAATGAGGAAGGAACACTATGGAGATGCCATAATGATCAACAGGAATCTTGTTTATAGAAATAACTATCATATCAACATACAAATGTTGTTAAGGACCGAGATGTCAAGGAATACCACCTGAACCTGTGTATCCCTTATATTTCCGTAAGCAACACTACTCCCTTTTGTTCAAAACACTATTTATGTCAAACGTCATGTTGTCTCTTTTCAACCTAGGGACTAGTTGCATTTGAAACGAGGGATAAATATGATTTGTTGAGTGCTATATATTGGCAAACCTCTGTCATATTTTGCTTGACTCGCTTATGCATGGCAAGTATTGTTCATCTCTAACTGTCGCGGCGTCCAGCCTCCTTGCAAGACAAAGACGTAAGTTAAACTTGACGTGACTGACAGACCATGATTTGGATAGGACAATTGACAACTGACACGCAAACGACTGGACGGCTGATGGGAAAATAAATCGAAGATATTACTTTCAGTCAGTGGTTTTATTATTAGACACGTCCAAGACCGTACAAGTGGTCCTTCGAGCCGGATATCACTACGGGGATCACTTTCAGGAGAACGCGTTGGCTAGGCTCTTTATAATCACTTACTGCCGGTGTAGTCGCAGTGTTAACACTCTCATGCATCAAAACGTCGCATGCGGGTTTAAGCGGGGGAGCATGTAGAAGCGGGGGAGCATGTAGAAGCGGGTGATGCACCCTGTCACATTCTTCCACTGTACATCTTTGTCTGTTTCTACAGCTCTTTAACTGATGTTTATTTGATAGGCACGAGAAACATAATTTTTGTTCGGTTACGAAACTCCACCGGTCATTTGTCGATAGCCGTTTGAATTCAGGACAGTCCTTTAGCGTGTGGTCACCTTTACACCGGACACAGCTATGCTTTGAGCTTGATGTTGTTGTTGTAAAAATAGTTTTCTTATCATGATGTTGTATTCGCTGTCTGTTATCATTAATTTGCATCGGCGCTATGACAGTTGCGGCGTTAGCTACTTCCATGAGCCAGTCAGACAGATCACTCATTGTTATGACGTTGTCAAGTTTATTTGCGACGTGAAATGCCCATTGGTATTTGAGGTTGGATGGCAATTTGTTTATTACCTCTTTTATCAGAGTCGGGTTTGTGAGATGTCCGGTTTCCATAGTCGTTGTCATTGTAGCCACTATATTTTGAACCGTAGTTGCAAAGTCTATAAGGTGGTTTATATCGTCATGACGTATAAATTTTGTACTGCGAATTTTCGATAACATAACTTCTATGATGTAATCGGGTCTGCCGAATCTAATTTTTAGTGTACTAATGATCTTGTCTAGGTTTGTGGCGCTCACGAGGAGGGCTGAAACTGAGTCACGAGCGCGTCCCTTCAGACATCGGGACAATCGTGCTATATTTTCGTCATCGGTATATTTACAAAGTCGAGTAGTCGACGTGAATTGGCTATAAAATAGTGGCCAATCTTCTGGCTCGCCTGAGAATAACGGCAGTTCTTTGGTGCTTGTCTGGCGGGCCAAGAGTTGGCATATCTGTCTCTCGAGTGCATGAGAGGGTTGGTCGAATGTGGCATGATGAGTATTTAGATGACTTTGATGGCGACTGCGGTTGCCATTGTTGGTTGATGAGATTTGAAAGGTACCTGGGTTGTCATGAGGAAGAAGAGATATCCGAGACTGCACGCCCGAGATATTTTGACGTGTCAGTTCTTCTTCTTCGTCTTCGATAGCCTGTGTCTCGATAGCTAATTTTTCGGCTAAAAGTCGCTTGTCTATTTCCGCGAGCTTCTCAGCGGTGTCCAGGTGCAGTTGACGCAGTCTTTGTCGTTTCACAGTGGACGTTGTACTCGACGTCGATCGATGCGACGGACTAGGCGATGTCGCGCGGCTTCCTTGGGTGGACTGTCGGTCTTGTCCATCCATGTCAACGGCTGCTGCGTTTGCCATGGCCATTGCTCTCGATTGACTTCTTGTATTCACCATGGACTAGTTCTGTTCACTCGAAGGACCACTTGTACGGTCTTGGACGTGTCTAATAATAAAACCACTGACTGAAAGTAATTCGAATATGAAACCCGCCAGACTCATGGATGTCGATGACGTCACGTACAAGCTGAATCAAGTCGTCTTCTTGATTAAGCGAGTAAATGAAGTCGTCGACGTAGTGGTGGTCGATAATAGCTTTGCAAGCATGTGGCTTATCAGTCTCATATCTGCGAGCGTTCAGATTTATTACATACTGTGAGGAAGACGGCGAATATGTTATGAATGTTATGACCTTTGGCGCTGTATGTGTTCTGTCTTCCTCGAATATGAATTCGAAATTTCGTTTCAAATTCCAAGCGTCTGCTGGAATGTATACCTCAACAAAGACTTTCTGCGTCGGCTGTCAAAGTCATCACTGACAGCAAGGATTCCTTAGTTGAGCGAGTGTTGGGTGTCAAATGGGGGCCAGACGACGACAATCTCATTTTTACCCTGAACCTCTCAAACATTTCAGATGATCTAAAGACCGGCTTTAAAAGACCTACGAAGCGGGAAGTATTAAGAATAACTATGTCCGTCTTTGACCCTCTCGGTTTCCTTCTGTACGTTACCGTCAAAGCCCGCATACTACTGCAAGACATCTGGCGCAGTAAAATTGGCTGGGACGACGAAATCGAAACTCACCATTTTACATCTTGGCAGATGTGGCTCACAGAACTGCAGACAGTTAATGATATTAAAATACCACGTTGGGTTCTGACCGATACCTACGACGAGTTGGCTGAGCTTCACGTCTTCTGTGACGCGAGCTCCAAGGCGTTTGCGAGTGTCGCATACCTACGGTCGCTAGAAAAGAACGGCAATTGGCACACCGCCTTTTTGATGGCGAGAGCTCGAGTCGCACCGTTGAGGGTAATGAGCATACCTCGACTAGAGTTGCAAGCCGCCGTCATGGGTGCCAGGCTATCAAAAACAATACGCGAGAGCGATATACCCGTTATATCACAGATCATCTTATGGACTGACTCAAGGACCGTCTTGAGCTGGTTGCGGTCAGACTCGGGCCGATTCAAGCCCTTCGTTGCACATCGCGTCAGCGAAATAGCCGAGCTAACAGACATCAGCCAGTGGAGGTGGGTCCCTTCTCACCTAAACGCTGCCGACGACTCCACTCGCGACTGCGCCAACACAGAAAGCAAGAAGTGGCTAGACGGACCGAGCTTTCTCTCGCTGCCTGACAACCAATGGCCAGATGAACTAGGAGAAGTAGATGATACTTACCTAAATCCCGACGACACAGAGAAAACTGTTCTCGCACTGAGCGTCAGAACCGCACGAGACCTGCCGGATGTGAAGCGGTTCTCTAAATACTGGCGGCTTGTACGCAGCACATCGTGGTTTCTGCGCGCAGTAAGCAACTTCAAACTGAAAAGCCGCGACTGGCCCCGTGGAGAACTCTCCGCCCTTGAAGTCGTAAGCGGAGAGACCTTATGCATAAGGGAGAGCCAAATACGGTCATTCCCTGCTGACATTGCCTCTATAAAAAGCATTGGCCACGTAGACAAGTCGAGCGCCTTACGCCAGCTTAACCCGTTTCTAGACCGACAGGGCGTTCTTCGTGTTGGAGGAAGGATTGATGCAGCTAACGTTGACGGCGACACGAAGCATCCTATCATCTTGCATCCGACTGATGCCTATACCAGACTTCTACTCCAACGTCTCCATGAAGACTCGGCACATGCCGGGCGTGAGAGAGTTCTCAACGAAGTGCGTAAACGATTTTGGGTTCTAAACGGACGGAATGCTGTAAAGCGAACCTGGCACGACTGTCGCGTATGCAAGATAAGCCGCGCCAGGTCGACGCCGCCTATCATGGGCGCACTGCCAGACTTCAGAGTTCAGGAAGGCCATCGACCCTTCTATTTTACCGGTCTAGACTACTTCGGCCCTATGCTGGTAAAGGTGGGGCGTAGGCAGGAGAAGAGGTGGGGAGCCCTGTATACCTGCTTGACCGTGCGTGCCGTGTACTTAGACCTTGTGAGCGACTTGACCACCAGCTCCGCCCTGCTAAGCCTTCGGCGATTTATAGCTCGACGTGGCTGCCCATCAGTACTCTACAGCGACAACGCAACTACGTTTCGCGGCGCTGATCGGGAGATACGACAAGCTGTCTCTAATATGGATCGCAACGAGCTGCTTCGTTTCGGAAGCACTAGAAATATTGACTGGAGGTTCATACCCCCGAGCGCCCCTCACATGGGGGGCTGCTGGGA
Source organism: Nymphula nitidulata (assembly GCA_947347705.1). Taxonomy (NCBI): domain Eukaryota; kingdom Metazoa; phylum Arthropoda; class Insecta; order Lepidoptera; family Crambidae; genus Nymphula; species Nymphula nitidulata. Next base: position 8,900,601 of record OX374639.1, read on the forward strand.
AAGACTCGTACGTAGTGTCAAGACAGCCCTGCGTGTGACGCTGAAAGAAAAGGTGCCACATGAGCAGATCCTACTTACGCTTTTGGCTGAGACGGAGAGTTTTATTAACAGCCGACCCTTGACGTATGTTCCTCTCGACAGCGAGGACGACTTACCCTTGACCCCAAACGACTTCCTGACGATTGACATTAAGATTATTGACAGACCGTTCGGACAATTTAATGACAGAGACCTACTGCGTCGTTCCTGGCGGGAGTCACAAAGGCTCGCTGACCTCACGTGGAAACGCTGGGTAAAAGAGTACCTGCCTACCCTGACCCGACGTGACAAGTGGTTTCACAACAACGCTACGCCCCTGGCTCTCGGTGACGTCGTAATTATAGCGGATGACCAGCTACCGAGGGGCCAGTGGCCACGAGGCCGCATCGTTAGAGTGTATCCCGGCAAGGACCGCCAGGTACGAGTAGCTGACGTGCAGACTTCACATGGACTTTACACCCGACCTGCGACGAAGCTCTGCAGACTGGACGTTGGCTCCCAATCTTAAGTATCATCTTTCTGATACTGGGGGTGGGAATGTCGCGGCGTCCAGCCTCCTTGCAAGACAAAGACGTAAGTTAAACTTGACGTGACTGACAGACCATGATTTGGATAGGACAATTGACAACTGACACGCAAACGACTGGACGGCTGATGGGAAAATAAATCGAAGATATTACTTTCAGTCAGTGGTTTTATTATTAGACACGTCCAAGACCGTACACTAACATTTTCTACGTCAGAGTTTGTATGAAAAATCGTGTGACTTCAACGCTTTTAAGTCCTTCAGATATAAGCCAAATTTTAAAAAAAAACACAAAATTGCCAGCCCTACACGGTACTGCTTCAATCGGACATTCGAATGTGGTCTTAAAGCCGTGCTCTGTAGATTTATTTTACAAAGACAAGTCCGCTTGCCGCGCACCGTTGCTGTTTTTTTTTAATACAACTAGATGACAAACAAGCTGACGGCCCACCTGATGGTGAGCGGTTACCGCCGCCTATAGACACCTGCAATAAAAAGGGAAAATTACTTGATATTGCTGGTGCGCTGTCATCCTAGGGGCTAAGATGAAATGCCGTCCATGCCCAGTACTTACACTGACTGCCTTTCCCTTCAATCCGAAACACAGCGAACTGTTTCACGGCTGAAATAAGAAAGGGGGTGCTACCTGCCCAGACAACCCTACATACGGGTCTACCATCTAGTGCGTTAGAAAGTGCTTGGGACCTGCATGAATAAAAATTACTTGAACTTAAGGTTCCACACTCTCAAAACTCACCTTTGTGCGTATAAGGCGACATGTCCAAGTCGTGTATAGGAAAGGATACTCTTGCGGCCACCTTGGCGCTAAACATCAGTTCATGCCGGAACCGCTTGAGGTGAACACATAAGACTTCAGGCAGCCGAACCACGCCAGACATCTTGACGCCATTACGGAGCTTGTTGCAGCGAGAACAACTGACGGGATAAAGAATAGATATATTATTATCACCACTAAATGTACGACCATTGCCGAAAAAAATAATGAATTGGCGCATCACTTTCTAGTCAATGCAATTATCTAATATTAAATTATAATTATGAATGTGCTTTATTAATGCGTATGAGATATAAAGATGTCTCATCTTGAAAGCACTAGTTTTTTAAAAAAAATAATTTTGTGTCGAGTATAAAAACAAAGTGCCTACCTATACAATATTGTAATATGTAATATTTTCGATAAAATATCATCCAATGCCCTAAGCGACTGTCTCTGCGAACGTTTTGTAATAATTTAGTGCTCAAAAATAACTTTCTATTCAGATCGATTACTTGTTAACTACAATACAAGGGTTATTATATAAGGGGTTATTAAACAATTTTTTTATTAAGTGTTCTCTCAATAACCTGCACTTTATGAGTAGTCTTCGCATATTTTTCGTCGTATTTATTGTTAAATTTCCGCATTTATACGCGCTGTTCTGTCTGTGTCCTATATACGTCCCACTTTTGGGGACAGGACGTACCAATTTTGTGGAAAGGCCTTCCTACATGGGAGAAACCTATGAGGAGTTTGGGCCATAACACCACCACGCTGTCCCAATGCGGGTTGGTGGGTTAAAGCGGTTGCAGTAACAACCTGGACCGACGGCTTGACGTGCCTCCAAAGCACGCAGGTCGAGATTTAAAAAAAAAAATTGACCCTTCCGGGGATCGACCATGGCGAAAGTTGCTTTGTTTCCGTAATCGAATCCGTTCCGTTGTGTATTGTCCCACACTTAACAATCGCACTTACAACAAATATGATGATTATATTTGCAATTGCCAGTAAAACGCCGCCTGCTTCAAAATGTGTATTCCCGATAGCACCCGTTAAATACACACTTACCTGTACATATTATCACCTTTCAACTCGTCAGCGCTGAAGAATGCTGCCAGACAATCCTGGAGAGACACTACGGGGCCGTAGAACCAGGATCGTAGCCAGCTTAGGAGCCACCACATCTGGATATAAACAACATTTGCTACAAAATATATTACTCCAAAAGGGATATCAAAAGATATGTTTCAAAAATGTATGGAGACCCGGCCAGGTCTAATGTACAGTATACTGAAAAATAGGTAAAAATATTCAGAACAGTGTTCAATTCTCCATTTTCTTTTTATTCCCTTTGTTGCATGCTACAAAACAAGATTCTTTTAGAAAAAACTGCAACACAGCCAAATATTTATCATGACGCTTGTGTTACTTTGGTGACGTTTAGTTGACTTCTATGTCGACTGTCGAAGAAAAATTTAAACTTTTGTACAAACAAACTATGCATGAAAACGAACTATTAGTATTTTTCCCGGATTCAGGAGATTTTTCCTGATTTTTTGAGATAGCGTACATATACCTGGCCGGATATGAAACATCTCCTTTGGGAAAGTATTTCATATCGTGTACATGTACCTATTATAGCTCAAAATAGTCATCATAATTATTTTAACACGACTGTTTCAAAAATCATGTATCTTAAATTCCGATTCCAAATTCGCTCCAAAACGCAAATACATGTCACGTGACCGCCGTGACGTCGCCTGTTACTAAGGGGCCGTCCATTAATCATATGATGTTTTTATTAGCATTTTTAACCCCCTCCCTCTCTCTTGGTGGTACTACCCCCCGCACCTCTCAAAATTACGTGTATTTTTAGTACCTACAAAGAATCTTATTTTTTTTAAAAAAATATCTGTATATTGTTATTATGTTGTTGTGAATATAAAAGTATATATAATTTCATTCTGGGTATAGAAGTAGGTATATCTAACCCCCCCCCCCCCCTTTCGGAGCCTCCCGAGATTAATGGACGACCCCTAAACACTGATGATGATGATGAATGAAGGCAGTCGATTGCATTTTTCACGGGTCAGTGTAACGTGCAAGTTTCGAATAAAGATGTTTATAGTTTCTGTTCAAGTTGGAACTCATCTTACCCATGACTCCTGCGTAGAGTGAGCGGCGTGGTTAAGGATGGGTTGTTGGCACCTGATCACCGCGAGGTGCTCCCGCGACGGGATCGGCAACGACAAGTCCTGGAATGTTTCTACTCGAGTCGAAACCTGGAACAAGTATTGGTAATAAAAAAAATCTCAAGTAGGTAGCTGATGGTAAGGCCGAAAATAGAGGCGAGTTACACCCGGAAACTGGCTATCTTACCTCCAACTGTCGGAAAAGAGCCATGCTGTTATTATAATAGTTATGCCAGCAGACTTGGGTAAGACGGTGGTAGCTAGCCAAGCGGACTTAGAAAAGCCCTACCGCCATCCAAACGGAGAAGAAAATTTCTGCCCACACGGTAATTACACGCCGGATCACTAGACCTCAGGTCAATGTTCTCAATCACTAGACCATATCATCATCATCTTCACCAGCCTACATACGTCCCACTGCTGGGCACAGACCTTCCTACATGGGAGAAACACATGAGGAGTTTGGGCCATAACACCACAACGCTGTCCCAATGCGCGTTGGTGGGTTAAAGCGGTTGCAGGAACAACCGGGACCAACGGCTTAACGTGCCTTCGGAAGCACGGAGGAGCTCGAGATAACAAACTTTGATTGACCCATCACAAGCGAAAGTTGAGTACTCAAACCAATACGCCACCAAGCTCCTCCACGCCACTGAGCTTCTCACGCCACCGAGCTCACTAGACCACAGAGGCGGTTCAAAATCGCTTAATGCATTTGTTATTTGCTAGCATTGTGAGGTTCAAAATATTATGCTTGGTGTACTGAGTTACAATGTTTAGGGTGTAGAAAGTATTATTTTGTCCCTTTTTTATATACAAAGCACGGCAAATGACTCAACACCACCTGATGTGAAGCAGTAAGAAGAGTCCATATGCGAAGACAGCTAGTGCAGTTTAGACACTGTTCTAGCCGCCTCCACCTTTTACGCCTGTTATGAAGGAATCCATGTTATAGAAAGGAGGGGAACCCTAGTGCTAGTAAAAAATTTAAAGTTCTGGAAGTACGGCAAAGAAACGAGGAAATATCTAGAAAGTAAAAAAAATGCCCGGCGGCGGTAAAATTTTAATCTAGACTAAGCGAGTGTTCTACAAGGCCCAATAATAAAACTGGCAATGTATAGATACTGCGTGCAGCATTTAGTTAGCTATGAATATATACTGACCCGCTTACATATGAGGCACTGTACAGAGGAGAGCAGTTTTCCGTCGAAAACGTCGGAGATGACGCTCCGGTATCGGACGTCATTGCAGCCGCCATCGCCGCCGCCGCATACTATCGTCTGTGGTTTGCTGATGATAGACATTGTGTCATTATAATTGACGCAAGGACAGCGTAAAAATATGTTTGCAAAAGATATTCGCAACACTATCATAAAATTATGAGTTGAGATTTTGAAGCTAAGTAAAAAATGCTAGGCCCAGAGTGAGCTTGTGTTAAGCGAGATTTAGACTAGCAAGTTCTGAGACAGAGCTATGCGTAAGAGTGAGAGGTAATTATTTTCCACTCGCTCGTGCATATAGCGCCGTCTCAAAACTTGCATCAAGAATTTCCTAGCCTAAGCCTCGCTTTAAGGATACTATATAACGGAGAAATAATGATAATAATATGTATAAAAATATTAGAAAATACTGAATAAACATATAAACATCCATGACTCGTGAACAAATGCTCGTACTCATCACATAAACATTTGCTCCCACCGGGATTCGAACCCGGGACCCCTGACCGAGTAGCCTGAATAGCAAGGGGCTCAGATCACTTTGGCCGTCAAATTAGCATTAACATTTTCAAGGTAAATAATATAAATCTCACTGCGATCGTTCCGATCTCGTGTCAGCTATGTCGCTGGCGCCGCTCGAGCACGTATCATAGCGTTCCTCGGCTTCGCTCGACTCCGACTCCGAGTCTTGCTGAGTTGAGTCCGGACCTGGGCAATATTTAGTAATAAGGAAGCATCATTTAGAGCTTGTCTTATGCATACTACATAACGGAAGAATATAGCAAAAATATTTTTTTATTTAGGAAACTTATGAGTAATTCAACTGTTTATAAATAAAAATTATTATTAGCTCAGGAGTATTTTGGAAAGTATGATGAACAAGATAGGTGAAAATATATAGTAAAGATCTTGTGCTAAATTTCACTTGGACGTGGAACAAAATAAGTTAAAAAAAAAAATAACAAAGAAAAAAATATTATGTGATACCATTATACATAAAAAGAGTCACCACTATCACTATTAAAGAACTTAGAGTTTAATATATAGTTTTTTTTATTCTAGTATGATTGCAAGGGCAAAAATTAGCACGATTAAAAACTATCTGTCAACCTATTCGCCGATGAAATAGTTGTAGTGGACGCGGGCTATAAGTTATTGCTACAAAATAGATATGTGCCGGCAATATCAAAAGTATGTGACCAGTTTTAACAGTCCATGACTCTTATTACGAAAGCAATAAGAGTCACAATCGGTCAAAAGTGATAACTTACTTTTCCTGTTGACTGTATAGCATACTATTAAAATTAAAACCTCACTCACAAAGGAAGGACTACAAAAAAAAACAAAAACTGTAACGATTTAACAGTGTACCAACGAAAATTCACTCATTCGTTTGAATCATCATCACCAGCCTATACACGTCCCACTGCTGGGCACAGGCCATCGCACATGGGAGAAACACATGAGGAGTTTCGGTCATAACACCACCACGCTGGCCCAATGCGGGTTGGTGGGTTAAAACGGTTGCAGGAACAACCGGGACCAATGGCTTAACGTGCCTTTAAGCGCGGAGGAGCTCGAGATTAAAAATTTTTATTGACCCATCTGGGGATCGACCATGGCAAAACTTGCCTTGGTTTCGTAATCACAACCAGAGCGCTGAAACCACCACGCCACCAATCGTTTGAATGTCATTCACATATTTTTGACGAACGTGATACCCCTGGTGTTGCAAGCGTCCATAGGCTACGGTAACCGCTTACCATCAGGTGGGCCGTATGCTTGATTGCCACCTTAGTAGTATAAAAAAAAAAAAAAAAAAAAGCGTTCTTTCCTGTTGGATATACGTCATTTTCTATTGGATATTCTTCGAATTGTACAGACGACAGGACATCAACTGTAACGGTTGCACTACGAAAGCCGTCTCTATTACTAGAAGCGTAAGGTCGGTCTCAGTCAAACACATCAAGCGTAGCAGTATGAGCTTGAGACCGCCCTTACTCCGTACGTAACAGAGGCGGCTTTCGTAGTGCAACTGTTACAATTGATGTGCTGTCGTCTGTACGGGAGCTAAGGCCGTAGGATACTTTGAACACGTTAAAGCCCTGCACTGTTTGTATTTCAAATATCTTACCAGCCATTCCGTTCAGTTGGTGCGTGATAGCGTTGTACGTGAAATTGTTGGTGCCTGCAAAACTCGCGGACCGACGGTGCTTCGATGATTCAGGTCCCTGAACCCTGTTTATTTTACACATTATTAGAGTTTACGCTGCACGATTTTTCATACGAGTAGAATATATTAGAAACGAACAAACTGTGGAGTTAGGGCAATTTTGTCTTTTCAAACAAACCAAAAATGGCCCAATAATTTTTTTTCAACACATTTACTAAAAAAATGCATTTACGAAGCCTTTATACAAGGTGTATCAAAAATACCCGTAAATCGGAAAGGGTGTAAATGGGTCCCTTGTGTAGAGTTTACTACCAATTTTTATATTTATCAAAAATAAATAATTTTTCAGCATGTAATAATGTCATACTCCAGTTGTCATACATTGGTAATAAACTCACAAGGGACACATTTACACCCTTTCCAATTTACGGGTATTTTTGTTACACCTTTTATATTGTTCGAAACTTAAATATTATATAACACCATACAACGGAGCGTGCGTTCGCTCCGTTGTATGGCGCCGTGCGTATTTTATACGTTTTTTTAATTTCCTTAAAAATTTATAAGAATTCCACCAAGGAGTTACATATTATAATAATAAATAGGCTGAATGATCGAAACTTTTTTAAAGCGCTTTAGCTCAAAACAATACCTCATTTTAATACTAAGGAGAAAATGAGATGAAAGATGTAGTTCTAATTTTTAACACGCGTACATGGCGCTATTTGAAAATGCGCGCCATTTTCATACTAGCAACGTGAAAGATTGTTGCGACTTTCCGTCTGTTCTTTAAAAACAAAATATTTCACTGTTGTACTGTTTTCTCGCAAATCTGCTGAAATACGTTGTATGACACAGGAGGGGATATTGGTTTTTTACAAAATTATGACTATGGTTGGTTTTTACAAACTTATGACTATGTTAAGGCCGAGACGCGTAGTCTACTCGTTTGTGAAAACCAACTTAGCGCACTAGTATCATAAATAACTATTATACAACTAGATGACAAACGAGCGGACGACCCACCTGGTGGTAGGCGGTTACCGCCGCCTATAAACACCTGCAATAAACCACAAGTATGGGAGGCAGGAGCGTTGCGATAATTTCTTTATAATTAGACTTCGAAATCCTCAGACAACTTTTTAGACTAACCTGACTTTTTTATACATGGCAAGTCTTGTTAGAATCCGTTTGTTCGGTTTCAATATTTTCGACTTGAAAGTTTGTATGAAAAGGCGTGCTCTATTAACATATTTATTTAGTACTAGTGTCCGCCCGCGGCACCGCTCGCGTGGTGTCGCGCCAAAAGGTAGTCCTTTCACAAGTTTAATCTACCTCCATGACAAAGGAGATGTTTCATATCCGGCCAAGTATATGTACAGTATCTCAAAAAATCTGGATAAATCCTCTGAATCCGCGAAAAATACCAATAATTCGTTTTCATTCATAGTTTGTTTGTTCAAAAGTTAAAATTTTTCGTCGATTTCACCGTTATTCACTATAGCAATATGGCGGGAAACATAGAAGTCAACTAAGCGTCAACAAAGTGACATACGCGCCATGATGAATATTTGGCTGTGTTGCAGTTTTTTCTATAAAAAATCTTGTTTGTATCACGCAACCAAGCTAATAAAAATAAAATGGACAATTGATCAGTGTTCTGTATATTTTTAACTATCTTTTAGTATAGTGTACATAGACCTGGCCGGGTCTCCATACATTTTCGAAACATCTCTCTTCATCTAAATTGGTTCAGGGGTTTATGAGAAGAAACGTACCAGATAGAGTTACTTTCACATTGATACTGTTATATCCGTTTTCACTAAACGTTATAGGCTTAGGTGACTCTTATCTGACGTCTGTCTCTTTCTATCTCCTTTAGATAGTTACTGCGCACTTATTCACAACTGTCGGAAAATATTCGAATATCGGAGACTCTATACCTGTCACTTTTTACCACGGCGCGTCAAAGCGAGACGGGATGTGAATCCGTGATCCGACGGTTGTGCATAAGAGGCTGAAAACGAGCATTAACGTAGATAAGGTTTACCTTAGATAACCATCGGCTCTTGATTCGCTGTAAGATGATGACGCCTGCGATTTTCTCCTCATTCTCGGCAATAGAGGCGTTTCATTTGCTGTAAAATACTAAAATGTAGGTTATTAAATTTGTAACCAGCCCCAGAAGGGCGACATATGGAATCACTGATGAAATGAAGCCGATTCTGTCGAGAAAGTCAGACTCTTAATCAAAATTTCAGTACAATGCATCTCGTTCTCCCAATATGAATGCAAAAAGGACCTGTTGCCTTTTAATTAGATAGATATTTAGAAGGGTGTATTCAATTTTCGACTTTAGTGTAAGTAAAAACTATAGGTTTTAGGAAGCATTTCCCTATACGTCTGCTTATACTGGCATTTTTTTTTGTTTCTTGCTGTCTAAAGTTAACTTGTATGACAGTGTAATTAAATTATTAATTTTTTGCAGACCTTTCCCTGTAACTACTTAATTCACTACACGAGTTTGTTGCCTGAGTCCTCTCAGTTGTTCATCTTTTGAAACTGGAATTTATTAATTTTTCATTTATTTATTATACAGAATTTTTATAATTTTTAATGTCTAGAAGTTCAAATTTGGTAACATACATTAAGGTAACATTATTTGAAATGTGAATAAATCAATTGGGAGGAAAAGTTTTATAGGCTCAAATAATTAGCCGAACCAAAAAAAAATGCGTTTTTGCTTTAAATTTAAGAGCTCTGGACCCCAGTATATTTTATTCAGGAATAACCCCTGCCAATTTCTAAACTCTGCTTGAAAGTTGAAACTGGCTACTTTAGCAGACCCCAGCCCTTGATTGATCGCAATTGGAAATCCTTATTTTTTTGTAAAAGGCTATTCCTTTTCATTGTTTTCTAAACACATCTTGTCGCATAGACATTTTGGGACCAGATGTCTATATTAAGTATTACTTAGCTTTTGTTTTTTTTATTTTTACTTTCTTTTCAATTAACACAATAATATCGGAGCCACCCTTAAATACTATTGGTGGATGATACCCCAAGTAGGCGGCAGGTAGCTGCCGACCATTGTGTACAAAAATGATCCTTAATGCGGTACGGTAGCTCATTCTTTGACAGTACAGGCTTATCCATTATTTACGCCACATCCTGCGTACACTTTTGACATCTAGTGTGCCTTATACTCATTGCAATAAGAGTCACTGACTGATAAAAGTGTATACATCTTAAATGCACGTGACACTGTACTTTATTTTTTATCAGCATTCAAAATGGGGAACATTTTTTTTATAAAGTGGCAAAATCTACAGCCTTACGCACCAATGTTATATTTTTTTTTTATACAACTAGATGACAAACAAGCTGACGGCCCTCCTGATGGTAAACGGTTACCGCCGCCTATAGACATCTGCAATAACAAGGAAAAATCACTTGATAATGCAGGTGCGTTGTCATCCTGCGGCCTAAGATGAAATGCCGTCCATGCCCAGTAATTACACTGGCTACCTTCCCCTTCAATCCGAAACACAGCAACTGTTTCACGGCTGAAATAAGAAAGGCGGTGGTACCTACCCAGACGACCCTATATACGGGCCTACCACCTATATTTTTTGGGATCTGGACAATATATGATCTAGACGCCACTCACCTCCAGGAGACGTGGCTCTCCGACTCGTATGTATGTTTCTGTTCTCCTGGTGGTCACCGTCCGCTTCAGATGCTATTTTATCCTCTGACGAACTGTTACACACCTGAGTAACAACTTTACACTACAACAATGTTTTTTTTTCTTACACTTACACTAATTCCTACTATATGAAAATAAAAAAAGGACGCGCCATTGACTAGCTTCACTCTGCCAACAAAAAAATTCATTGGCGGAAATGCAGACACACAATCAATATTTGAATTTTATGATGAACGTGATTCGCTCATGTGGGGGGAATCCCCCGTCGCCTTTTAAACTCCTATCATGACATTTGGTTGTCAAATCGTACATAATTTAATGTATAATTTGATATTTTATTAAAAATAGGGTAGTTGACAACTTTTTTATATCATAAATAAGAAGTTTAGAGCTCATAAAGACATATTGCAAAAGAAATAGTGTGCTTCAAATCAATTGTTTCACAGATACAGTGGTATGTTTGATATATTGCAGCGCATAGTCTAAAATCGCTCCATATAAAATCTGCTGAACAGATGACGTCACATCTTCCTTTATTACTAAAAAATTAAAAATGTATGGGTATATTGACAAAATTAATAATAACGACGTAATATGTGTGTTTTTATTCCTTGTTGTTATAATAATAGTTCTTTTAATTGATGAAAGCAATCTTAAAACATTATAGTTTTTGATAAATTTCAGAAAAATCGACTGTTTTTATAAATTTTCTATAGGCAACATCGATATTAAATCTTGACGTGATGACGATCTTCAGCTGTTATATGTTTCGATGAAGATGAGAGAATGTCTTACCGGTTCTTTGAGTTCTTCGTGCAACTGATCCATGAAGCATCTTAAGAACTCTTGTGTGTCATGTTGGTGATAACCGCGGAACATTGGGTGTACCTGTGCGAACAAATATACACTCTATTAGTACACACAAAAAGACTAATTTTTGATTTAAAATGAAATTGTAAGATAAATATGAACTTCAAAATATGATCAAAGAAATATGAACTTTATAGCTATAACACTTACATTCCTTATTCCGTATAGTATTCCGTTAGGTACAACATAGCCTCTGGATTTTCTACTCCACATTTCTTTAATTAATTTTTGGTATGCTCTGTAAGAAAAATATAGGAGTAAAAATTTTACTTCATAAATTTTATCTATGGTTTCAATAATGTTATGAATTTAACAGTTATAATTTTTGCTATCCTTTTTTAACAATTTTAAGACAAAGAGATGTATAGTAAGAGATGTATGTATAATTACTGGGCATGGACGGCATTTCATCTTAGGCCTCAGGATGACAACGCACCTGCAATATCAAGTGGTTTTTCCTTGTTATTGCAGGTGTCTATAGGCAGCGGTAACCGCTTACCATCAGGTGGGCCGTCAGCTTGATTGTCATCTAGTTGTATAAAAAAATAAAATAAAGAATAGTACAGACTGCATATAAAGCATTTTATATTAATTGGAAAATGACTCTTATTACAAAGGATTAAGGTACGTACAAATATACTCAAAACCGAGCCAATTATAACTCTCAATACGTACCTACTGACGCCAGGTTTCTTGTCTGCGGCAAGCACGGCGACTGCGGCTGCGCACTCGAGGAAATACGAGGTCAAAGGTCCGGTGTTGCTGAGCGCCTGAAGGGCCGCATTCATATAGCATGTGTTGCCCATATTCTGGAGACCCACAAGACCTGGGGGCAAAGAGCGATATGAAAGTCGAAAAGCCACTCAAATGTAATTTTTATCACCCTTGTAGAACCCTATTTATTGCTTGCATATAAAGATATTATTATTTTGAAGTTTCAGGTGCTTATACGATTGGTTCACATACATTTTCACGTTCATATTGTGAACTTCTGAGGGATACCGCCGCTTGACACAGGGCCTGATTCTGAAGACTAAGTCTAAGTTTAAATTGAAACAGTATATCTCTTTCTCGCAATATGTAACAGAAAAAAGACAGCAAGAATTCGTTTAGAGCTGTCAGCTAAATTTTAGATAAATTTCAAAGGAACCATAGACAATTTTAGACGGCATGTACGGAGGTGCCTTCTAAACACTGCATTTTATCACGTTCAATAAGGTCGAAAATTGAACACACGTTTCTAAATGTCAAATTATATGACAGCCATCCTTTTCGTATTCATATTGAGAAAAAGAAATGCACTGCACTTAAATTTTGACTTAGAATGTTTTCTTCAGAATTAGGGCCACAGTCTGCACGAGTAAAATGATTGGCCATATGCTTTAGATAAAGTCACTTTCTTTTGAGAGCAACAAATAATATTTTAATATGATTTATTTAGCTATCTGGCAATAACAAAATGACGAACGTAATTTTAACCCAAATTTCTTCTCTATAACATGGACAAAGTTATCAAAACGGAAAAAATGCTTAAGTGCATACTCGTATATCGTACCCACTTACCTCTCGGCCGCGTGTCGTCATCATAATCCATGTCGTCAGGTTCAAGGTCATCGTCCGAGTTCATGCCGAGTGTAACCGAGCCGAAGCCTGTCGCACTACCCTCCATTGTAGTGGTGTCTGGACTTGACTGTGGGGATAATATAATTTATTCATCGAAAATTGCTACTTCTAATTGTAACAATTACAAATAAAGATAGAAAACGATGAAAAAATTATATGTTTGAGGCGGGAATCGAACCCCCTGATTTTTTGCCTTCCGTTGAGGACCTAGGTGGCGTACGTAGTGGTTTGATAGCTCCGGTTTCAATCACGAAAACAAAGCAACTTTCGCCATAGTCGATTCCGGAATGGGTCGATAAAAATTTGTTATCTCGAGCTCCTCTGTGTTTCGGAAGCCACGTTAAGCCGTTGGTCCCGGTTATTACTGCAACCGGTGTTATGGCGCTTAAGTTGATCGACGGCTTTGTCAAGTCCCATACATTTTCCATTTAGCCAGAGCGATTGTCGAAATGCATCCCGTCGGTGCTGATCTGATTCATTTGTTTTGTGACACTCACCGCAGCATGTGCAAACGCAGCTCTGATGTGGACCTCTTTCTGGCACAAATAACACCATATTCGCTCTGTGGACACGTTCATGTGAACACAGTGTGATGAGAAGTTCTGAAACATAGAAACTTTAATTATTTTACGTTATGGATGTCGCCGCCATGCGGTTAAATCAGTAGCTTAACTGGATAAAACGCCGTTGATTAAACACCCGCATCCAATTAAATGCCTAGCTAGACTCAGATAACGTTTAACAACTAGGCGTATTGAATGGATCGTCTTGTACCGAAAAGTTTTGGTTTAATTGGTAGGTTTAAGTTATCTTTTCATGACCATTTATAACGATAGAAGTGTGTGTTTGAGTGAGTGTTTTCAAGTGATTTTTCCTTGTTATTGCAGGTGTCTATAGGCGGCGGTAACCACTTAATCAGGTGGGCCGTCAGCTTGTTTGTCATCCAGTTGTATATAAAAAAAAAACCGACATCGTTTTGGTTCTTAGTGGTCACAAAAAAAAGCTTGAACCTACCAATCACTCAAACAGTCACACAAAAGCTCTTAGATTTAAATGACCTGCCTAGACGTCCAATTGAATGGCTAATTTAAACCAGACGGCTGACATGACGTTCAGCCATCTGGTTAAACGTTGCACTCAATGACATGGCTAGTTGTATTTCAGCCGTTTGATTGGATGCCGCCATTCAATCAACGGGCTAGCCGTCCAGTTAAGCGGCTGATTTAACCAGACGGCTGCGATATGGATACCAGATAACGGAGAAATATTGATGTTGATGAGAATATGTATATAAATATTAGACATATACTAAATAAACATGCAAACATCCATGACTCGTAAACAAATGCTCGTACTCATCATACAAACGTTGCTCCTACCGGGATACGAACCCGGGGCCTCTGATCGAGTAGCCATTAAAGACTGAACTTTAATGCACAAAAATTTTAAGACTAAATACCAAATACTATTTTATTAGCATCCGCGTGCGAAAACGAATTTAGTCTGCAACATATAATTAAGTTCTGCTAAACTAACTATAAAAGTAGGTTAAGGTAGACATGAAAACAATATGATTGTAGTCTGATAAACATTGGACTCATTTGTATTTTAATGTGTTTCAGTAGTAAATTTATTGCTCTAATGCTTTTTTCACCGTATTTAATATGCACCAATCGGCACCAACTGGAAAACAGCGGCGCAGGACCGGTTGTAGCATTGGAGTCCGTATCGGCAAGAATTTGTTATTTCCTGTGTATACTTTGTCATTTTTTGTCGAATTATTCAATCTTTCAGAGCTTCTATTTAATGATGCTTAAATTCGGATAACTAAGAATACTAATACGGTATAAATATGAGTACAAGTAATAATTCCCGATAAAGACGCAGAATATACAACAAACAAAGACTTTGTTCTGTACATTACATGACACACACTAATTCAAGCCAAGGCGATATAAATAAAAATAAAGCATAAAGAGACAGACGCACTAAAAAGGACATATAAACAGTCTTTGTTACTCAGTAATTATACTAAGCATGTAATATTTTGTAAGTAAGTGCAAGTAATGGCAACAGCAACACGTAATAATAATATGCAATAATATGAATAGTACTTAATTATACTTTGGTATTGTTCAGGATTGTTTGCCTCATAATATTACAAATAAAATAATGTAATTTATATTAATAAACATACGGCTGCCTATATTGTTTGGTACTTTTTTACAACCCAAAATCTATTTTAAACTTTAGGTATACAAGATACGGCGGGATTTGTACCATTTTACGAGTACAAATGCAGTCATATCTTGCATCAAACATTGTGAGTTGAGTTTAATTACAGTTTTAACGAAGTGTGGATAATATTGATGTTAATGTTCGTGAACTGATGAGTAAATAATTTTAAGCTATGTTGCATTTAAACTCTTACAAATAATGGAGGACCCATGTCAAAAAACCGGTGCATTTTTTCTCGTCGGATATAAAACGTAATTTTGATATTAAAACGCGCCTAACTTACTAAAATCATTATAACTAATTACTAGTGGCCGCCCGTGGCTACACCTGCATGGGTATCGATTATCGCGCCAAAAAGTGTCCTCTGTCCTTCCCAGGGTCACAAACTATATCCATAGTAAATTTCATCTAAATCGGTTAAGCAGTTCAAGTGTGACAAGGTAACAGACAGATAGACAGAGTCAATAAACTTATTTTTGAGTTTTAATAGTAGACCACTATTATTAAGGCTCAAAAAGTCTAATGGTACAATAAAATATTTTTAAACGACTTTTAAAAAAGAAGGAGGTTATATTATACTGTATGTATTTTTTTTTTATGTAAGTTCACCTATTTCTCTGTTAATATTGTGAACCGATTTCAAAAATTCTTATTTTATTCGATAGAGTATACTCCTGAGGTGGTGCCATTGTCACCAGGTCAGGATCTGATGATGGGATCCCAGGGAAATCGAGGGCAAATCCAAATTTTACAGGCATCTATGACGTGTTTTACTTTTTTCCAAAGTTATTCAAGTATTTGCTTCTGTTAGTCATCATCTCATGTTGATGAGCTGGTTATAGAAGGTACAACTCTTTAACGGTTAGGAGGTAGAAGATAATTCTTTCACTATGTGTTTTAACCAAAGACTGAGAGACAGCCAACTCGATAGTGCTGACAGTCACCCATCTTGCTTTGAACTTAGGGAATCACTTAAAAATGTGGGATTTTTATTGTTATTAATTAAAATAAAACCGACTTCAAAACACTAAAAACAACATACATTTACATGAAATTTGATATTTTTTCTTTTTTAGTGTTTTGAAGTCTATTTTATTTTTATAAAAAAAAAATACTACTATTTTTATTACAATATACTATTTTTACCTTTTGATGGATAGTGCTGTGGTCATTTTTAACTTCAGAACAGCCAATGTGATGGCAATCAGGCTGCAGACAAATCCAAAGGTTGGGGCCGGGGCACCCACAGTCGAAACATGTCAATGTCTGAAATATAAATAAAATGTGAATGTTGATTAATTAACAGCCTTACCCATGCATGGTTTTTAAGCCTCGTGAAAGCTCTGTTGAACTGTTTTGTTTCTGTTAATGAAAAATGGAAAACACAAGCTATTGTAACAATTACAAATAAGGAGAGAAATCAATGAAAAAACATATGCTCCAGGCGGGAACCAAACCCGCGTCTCCTGATTTCCGGCCAGACGCGATTACCACTACGCCACTGGAGCACTAGATATAACCTTCTAATTTCTTGACCAGTTTCTTTTCCTTTCTAACATTTTTATAGCAACATTTATCTCACCACTCATTAAAGTGAACACCTCTAATGATCCAAAAGAATACTTTTACAAGTATTTTTAAACTTCCAGTCAAGGTGAGAAAAGCTACTCTAATCACATTTCTGATGCGTTAAACACATACTTTATTGTAACAATTACAAATAAAGAAGGAAAACAGTGAAAAAATATATGCTCCAGGAGGGAATCGAACCTGTATCTACTGATTTCCAGCCATACGCGATTACCACTACGCCACCAGAGCACTAGGTATAACCTGCTAATTTGTTCACCACTTTATTTCCTTTTCTCATGTTTTATAGCAATGTTTATCTCACCGCTCATTGCAGTTAACACCTCTAGTGTTAATAGTGATTCATAAATCATAGCTTTGTTATTACTTTATTACTTTAAGTATAAAATAAATTGCCTATGTATGTACACGCAAGCATGTGAGCTTAAAAATGGATAATTAATTGCAATTTTCTTTTTTCATTAAAGTTACATTTTAGAGTACAAAAATGTTACTCTAATGAAGGCATGATATATTAAAATCATCATCATCATATCAGCCGAGAGCCACACACTGCTGGGCATAGGCCTCCCCCAAAGATCATACTTGTCCAATCAGTCTTGTGCTGCAAGCATCCATTGGCATTTTTATTTAAACCATAAGAACAACATAATCAGTATCATTTCCTTTTAATGCTATTCACTGATTAGCTACATGAAGCCGCCAACTATCAAAATTTAGTTAGTTGTAAAATCCACTAACTTTGTGGCAAGCCAACTTTAAAGCCCCCTAAGCTTATATTTTGACATGTGGGCTTACATTGCCTGTTTTTACTTATATTTATGTATCTACTTATCATACCGATAAAGTCTATTATAAACTTTGTTTTTTTTTCATAACAATTGGGATGTTGCCTAAGTTTGAATTTGGCGCTATTTTTTATAAATTCGGAAAATATATGCTACTGTTACCCATAAAAACAATTCAAACTTAAAAGTTATGGAATATTGTTGAAGTTGCACTGTTTTTAAATTTAAAAAAATAATCATATTTTTTTTTCAAAATTTATCAAAATTGTTAATGTTATTAGATTGCTGACATCTATTAAAACAACTATTATTATGACAACTATTCATAAAAACATACTTAATACATAGTTATTATCAATTATGTCAGTATGCCCATACATTTCTTAGTAATATGGGAACATGTGACATCACCTGTTCCTTAGATTTTCTATGGAGCGTTTTTAGATGATGCGCCGCAACACATCAAACAAACCACTATATCTGTGAAACTATTGATCCTAGACATACTATTTCTTTTGCAATATTTCTTTATGAGTTATAAACTTCTTATTTATGAAATAAAAAAAAAGTTGTCAACTACCCTATTCCATACTAAAAATGATTTGTAGGATATGGGAGAAAGTTGCTATAGTGGTTTTTGATACCACACCCCTCAGATATAAACTATGTATTACAATATTTTAATTATTACCTATCCAAAATAATTATTTGTTTAAAATAAAAACAATATTATTGATTAATAGTTTATGGCATTTAGGAGTGTCAATAATGTTGTGAATAACATGAGATAATAAATTAGATGTGTACAAATATTAGTAAACTGTTTATTCCAAGCTTCATAAATGTTGATGTAGATAAGTGTTCTTAGGAACAAAACTTATGGAATATGTTTTGATAGTTAAATCAGGGAATACATACCCACTTAGTTCATTTACCTACCTAAATTATTTTATAAGTATCAGGAAACAGTAATTGTATAGTTACATAGGACAGTCATGTAATCATACGGCTTGAAGTAGGATAGGTATAAGTGGTGTTTATTCGTTGCACATTAATGACATTACATTTTAGGTTATGAAATAAAATTTAACAAACTTACATCTTTTGATTGCCAGAGCTCCTTTCCGAGAGAGTCGGCGAGCTTGTTCAAATGTTCGCACGTTACTCCTTTATCCATTATAGTAAGTAAATAACATACACGTAAATACAAACTGGTTTACAGATTCACAAAAGTCTATTGTAAATAAATCGCATAATTTATAATACAGCGGACCGAAACGAAATATTTTTAACTGACATACAAATTATGAAGTAGAGATCAAAAGTAGATGAAAACATTTCGGATAAATGGTTGATAATTGAATTAGATTACAGAAATTTCCTTCAAGACAAAACATTTTAGTGACGAGCAAAAAGTCAGTTCGGTGCCGTCCGTATTCAATACGTTTAGTAAAATAATTTACTTGTCTCACTAGATTCTACTATATTGATCTTTGTTTCTCTAAATGAACTAGAAAAAGATAGCAAATTTATTTGTGTTATATTTCTTCAGAATAAAGATCTATCTATAAATCAGTGTTGCCAGTGACCGATAGTCAATAATAGTAACACGAGACAGTTCAAAAGCAAAATTATTATTTTTTTATGTTAAAAAAAGACTTTAATTCTGAAACATGGCAATTTACTTAAAAAAAACTTTGAATAATCGTAAAAATCTTTTGAGATCGTGAGACTGAAAAAAAGGCAATCATAAGCTACTCCATAGCGTAGTTTTATGTCTACTTGGCATGTGAATTTTTTCGCTTCTTTTGTTTAAATCCTAAAAGTAACGTAAAAGTAACATCTTGAGTCGTGTAACATGAAAGTAACATGAGAGGTTCAAAAATAACATAAAATGTTACAAAAGTAACATTCTGGCAACGCTGCTATAAATGTGGTGATTGGTGGTGGTAGCAGTGTTGCCAGTGACTGATAGTCAATAGTAACACGAGACAGTTCAAAAGTAACATTTTCATGTCAAAAGTAACATTTTTTTTTAATGTAAAAAAAGATATACTGAAACATGGCCATTTCTTAGAAAGAAACTCCAAAAAAGGCCAAAGGACTTGCATCCAGGCTATGTAATTTTAAATAAACTTCGAATAAATCGTAACAATCTTTTGAGATCATGAGAAATATCGATCGTGATCGTCTATTCAATAAAAAAGGCAATGATAAATTACTCCATAGCGTAGTTTTATGTCAACTGGGTGTGTGAATTTTTCGCTACTTTTGTTTAAATCCTAAAAGTAACGTAAGTAACATTTTGAGTCGTGTAACATGAAAGTAACATGAGAGGGTCAAAAGTAACATAAAATGTTACCAAAGTAACATTCTGGCAACGCTGGGTGGTAGGTGACATTTTTAGTGCTGCCATTATTAAAAATTGAAATTGAAATATTTCCAAATAATGTGTTCCTCACAAAATATTGCACGTTTTGAAAGAACTACTTTTTCATACAACATGAGCATGACATGATATTATTTTATGTTCGATTATAATCCTTCCTCATTGGTCCGATTACGGATTCTGATGACATGACAGACGTATGTGACGTAACAAGTCTAAATCAAAGGGTTTTGTTTATTATTTTCAGTAACTTCTTAACAAATACCGTTTTAAATGCTAGTACATTTCTGAATAACCTAAAAATAAACAAACAAACCACAGTTTGACAGTTCACTCACACTCGAGAGCATTAGCGCTGTAAGTGTGCTATGATGTCATCGATGACGTCATGTGGTTCACCACCCCCGGCTAATGTTAGCGAGCTTACAGTATTTCGGGACGCATTTGAGCACACTAATATCGCTGATAGTTACTTTTGGCGGTTTTCGGACCGCAGCCACTGTGAGCGAACTGTCAAACTGTGGTTTGTTTATTTATATTTAGGTTATTTATTGTAAGCGGAATTGTTGGTGTCCAGAAAAGAGAAGTTGTATTGTGCTTATAAATAAGTACTCAGATCACACTGTTTTAGACTCGAATATTCAAATACAATAGTACTGATATGAAAATTGACATTTGACAGGTTGACACGCTAAAACTCGGTCCGAAATCGTGAGTACGCTAAAAGCTCTGTGAGCACTTTTATCGCGCTTTTTATTTCGAACCGGGCGATTATAATCGTTAGCGCTGTGAGCGCTGTAATCTGTTTTGGACCGCAGCCTTATTGTTCTGAGGGTTACGCTACGTTATGGCAATGACATCACAGAAAAGAGTTGCCAAGATAAGTAAT
Source organism: Nymphula nitidulata (assembly GCA_947347705.1). Taxonomy (NCBI): domain Eukaryota; kingdom Metazoa; phylum Arthropoda; class Insecta; order Lepidoptera; family Crambidae; genus Nymphula; species Nymphula nitidulata. The sequence continues at coordinate 8,921,625 of OX374639.1, forward strand.
CATCAAATAATAGTTATCCCTCTTTTTAATTCTACTAGAAACCTAGTTAAAAAGAGACAACACAACGTTTGACATCTTAATTTTTTTGTTTATTCTCCCTATAAATGGAAGGCAAAGGGAACTAATGCCCATACAGCCATGTCTTCAGTATTTATTAATTACTTTTTTTATTGCATTAAAATGCTGGCGTAGCACATTTCAATGCTTCTTGGGAGTATTTGACACGAAATATATGATGACAGTCACTTTATGTGCTACTTGATGAGGTCGATAACCACAAAAAAGTTCTCATCGTATTTCACACCATAATCACTTTTCACGTCAACACAAACACTTATTTTATAAAACTACGCCACTTTTATAACATAAAGTTCGCTCCGATACAATTTTTAATTATTGTAATAAAAATCTTGACTGACACCACAAAATCCCGCAAAACACCCCGGATAGATGTTTTTATAGCACGATTTTTAAAGAACACTGGACGTGCAAAATCTGTCCATAGATTAGAGATAATATACACTCTTTCTAATCTGTGAATATACATAGATTGGAGATAATACCTGTCTGAATGACAGTTAGTTTCCGAACAATCAGCTGCTTAAATATAATAATGATCAGCTGTTTGTTCTCTTGATTTTGTTTTGCTTGCTAGAAATTTTTAAAATAATAGTTTTGTGGGCTGGCAGAATTGTTATCATTAAGTTAAATAAACTGCCATTATAAATAGAAGAAGAAGAAAAAATAGTTAAGGTGAATATTTTAGACAAAAAAATAACACCGCAGTTTAATTAATCGCCATGACATCCGCTTCTTCGAGCAGTGCTCGTTCTTTATTTGCTGAATCAAAGCAAAGACTGGCTGAAAGAGTACAAGTAAACATGAATAACATATCTTCACTTGCACGCCAAATACAGAGAGGATCTAAATCTAATGAGGTCGGTATAGTATTTTTTTTTTTACGAACATTTATATTATTCTGTGCATTGTAGTCACAATAGGAAGCACTAAAGTAATGCACCAGTTGCATGCTAATAAAATATTCATGAGAATAATAACACCAAGGTTTTAGTAAAAATCTATTAAATTAAATTTCAGCTCCTTTCGAAAGCTTCACGAGAATTCGCAGCCACTGAACATTTGATGGAGAGCAGCGAAGAGAACCTGAAGAAGATGCAACTTATTTCAGTCCATATTGGATATCAATTTGAGAACATCCAGAAGTCTGCACAAATGCTCACACAGATCAGCGAACAGGTGGCTGCCATGCAAAGATGATTAAAATATGACTAGATACAATAATTGAATTTTGTAAGGTGAAAGAACCTTTTGCTAACACTAAATCATTGAATGTTCAACTTGTGAAAATCTAACCTTTGTCATTTTGAAAACTTGGAAAATCTCATTACGAAAAGATTGTCTGTAACACATTGTAATGGTTAGTTAATGTGATAAAGTCTTAATGTGTTTGTAAGACTCCCTGGATCTTATGATAATTAAAAACAAATTTTATCTGGACACATTCCAGATAGAACTGATGGTTCATTTTAAGCTGAACGGGTTAAATGATAGATAATGACAGATAATGTTTCTCGCAGTCAATTATAGGAAAGTAGAGTTCCAAACTGTGTGGAAAGGTCACTGTCTGTCTTGCTATAAGGAATTATTATTTGGGGCAATGGTATGGACACACAAAGGGCATTTGTGTATTTAAGACCTATAATGAGAGGCTGTATGAATAAAATCATGCAACTCACTATCTTATTGCCCTAACGTTTTAGTAAGGGTGGACCAAAATAGGATTTCCTTTCTCAGCCGAGACCGAGAATAAAATAATATTTCTGCCAAGACAGAGAGCCGAGACAGAGATCTGATAGATAAATTGTGAAAGAAAAATGATAATATGCAAATTTTGCATCATATTGATAGTATTATTAATATAATTTTATTTTTAACATTGTTAGACATGTTTGAAAAAATAATTACTTAGAAAATATCTAAACTAGAAAACTGTAAAAATTTCACATCCTGGGGTGGCGATCGAAACTGCGACCTTTTACAATGCAGGTGACTGCTCTAACTCTCCTTGGTAGCTCAGATGATTTAGTAGTAGAGTAGATTTCGAAATGTCGTCGTTTCTTGGAAAACAAATGATTTGAGAATGATCCCAATAGTTTAACCCCTAATTAACCTCACCCCCCATGCTTCGAAAGGCATGTTAATCTGTTAGTCCAGGTTGTTACAGCAATCCACAAACAATGGGGGTTTGTGGATTGCTGTAACAACATGCGTGGTGCTATGGCCTAAACTCCTCATGTTTCCATGTAGGAAAGCCTGTGTCCAGCAGCGGAACATATATAGGCTAGTGATGATGATGATGAAATGTGTATTGATATTAATTATGTACTTAAGATATTTTAAATAAATAGTTCATAAGACGTCTTAATAATTGCTGTTGCTGTTTTGTTGGTGTTTCGTTGCTAATTATTGTGAGAACTTGCACTTTTGGGAAAGATAAAACAATATTGTATTTCAATCCATATTTATTTCTAAAGTAAAACAAAATAACGTATCACAAATTTATACTCATTTTCAATTCATTGTCTAACCTTTCGAATACATATTAATGTTATTTCTTTTCCAATCTTGATGTTCATATAGACAGAAAGATGTCAATTTCTTAGCAAATGTTCAAGGTTAAAACATTAAAACCTATAAGTACGTACTAGGAACTTAAGGTTCACAAATAAGTCAATATTTAAAATGTATAATGTAACTGGTTATTCCAAATAAATAATTAAGAAACATATTCCATTCATGAGCATCGCAATAATTTTATTTGGGTCTTTGTCAAAATTTTAGGTCCGTCAACATCCGTCTGTGCGCAGCGCAACAATCGTACTGCTATCCCGTATAAAACATGTAGGTACTCTGCTGCTCTCCCGCGGCAGCAGCAGGACGGCAACTGTCTAATTTAAAATAGCCCACACTTGCTAAGTTAACCAGAGGTAGCCATTTTTTTGTTATTTTAAGGATAAATCTCCAATAATACAAGCTTACTCCCGGACAACCCGGCTTTATAGCCGGATTTTGCTCCGATTGAGATTACCCAAAGTCACTTGAGAGTTGAGACTCCCATGCACTTCCAGACGGCCCTGGTCGTGCCCAGGACTCAGGAACAGGGGAAATAACCGCCCGCCCGCCTCCTAACCCAGAGGTAACCCCCTTTTTTTATGGAAGGTCAATGCTTTACGCATACCCCGGTACCTATGGGCGGCTCCAAGGTTATGTGGGATATATCTAACGCAAATCTAGCGATTTCGGTGGCCCTACCCATTAAAAACCGTCCCTTCTGTCAGGAGGCTGCATATGGGGACCCGGCACAAGAAACTTCGTAGTGTAGTCCGTATCTGGCCCCCCAGCTCAACCATTTCTGGCTGTCGTCACTTCAGAGGAATAGGGTACTGGCCTAAATAAAGGCTTTTCTCCAGCACGAGAGCTTTTCTAAAGTGGCAAAAGTGGGCCACTGTCACTCGCAAGCCTAGAGGCTTGCTAACCCTGAGGTAGACTGCACTCTTATTCACAACTTGCGGAAATAGTCGAATAATACCTGTCACTTTTTATCGCAGTGTAATAAAGCGAGCTGTGATGCGAGTTTTGGAATCTAATAAGAATTCCGACATTTGTGTCTAATGTCCGTTTTCACTAACCATTCTATAAGGTGATTCTTAAAGACATTGTCTCTTTCTTTCTCCTTAAGACTGACTGAGATAAAAATCACTAAGAGACTCTTAACGCTAAGCAAATCTTAGTGAAAACGATCATAAGAGTGTACCTACTCCAGCTGGGTGTCTTGTTCAGCTATGCTACTGAGGTTCATTGAAAGTTACCAATGTTAACACTAATAAGTTGCTGGCTGGTGTTACCTACAAACGTTTTTAGTCTATTAAAAACATTCATTCGTCGTTTCTTTTATAAACGTCCTGTGTTGGTGTTCAGTAACGAGTGCCTCATCATTTCAGCCGAGAGACGCCCACTGCTGGGCATAAGCCTCCCCCAGGGATTTCCAAACCGATCGAGTGCCTACTTATATACTATTAGCTTCAACCGCAATAATGTTACTTTGCTATGCTGTTTGTACAGTGAATAAAATAATAAATTGCGACTTGACATGCCTCTAATTAGGTACCTACGTAACTCACAATTGGAATGATATAAGGCTTTATTAATGATATTTCTTTATTTATCTTTGATCTACCTTTTACTTATTAGAGGGGTTCCACAGGGATCAATCCTTGGGCCAATCTTAAATCCAAGTTTACGTATCCCTTAAATAAACTAGTCACGGGAGACTCATATCATTAGGATAACGAATTCCACCCTGAACATTATCAGAAAAGTTTTCTCAAATACAGGATGTAAGGGGAAGTGCTGGTCATCATAAACAAGACTTGTTAAAAAAACCTTGAAAATTTTAATAAATCTTGAATTTTTTTTTACGGGGAGAAATCTGTTTACAGATCTACCGGTCGCTGGCGAGGCGACGGGCGACACTGGGAATACTCACTTAAACTCCCCGGTCACTCCACTGCCCTTCGCGGGGGTAACCCTAGGCTCTGCCGAAGCAATTTCACCAGTCCACGCCTACGCGACGTGTTTGTATGAAACTGTTCTTTTTTGCGATTTTTAACAACTCGAGTTTTACTAAACACGAGTATAGATGTATATGAAGGGTTTTGTAGAGCTTTGTGAACTCATAAATTTACGCTTACTGCTCGCATGTGCATTTCAGATTTGGAATCCCGCTTCAAGGCAGACATCCTGGAAAAAGTACAGCGTAGAAGTAGGTGTAGGTGAGTACTAAAATGGTTTCATTTCTGTAGTTCTTTCATAAGAAAACTGCTTAAAGCTTAGTTTTACTGAACTAAAACAGCGGCGACGAAGAAGGGATTCATTTGGAGACCTACAAGAACTTAAATGGTTACTATAACCTACCTGCAGAGTTTGCAAACATGTTCACAATGAACCAAAACCAAGATCTCAGAGAATACTTGCCTAAATTAGCAAAACTGCGAACAACTTATCCAAGGAAACAGTATTTTCTTCCCTAACCACATCATACCTAAAGGCACCTACAGCATACAGGCTGGAACATTTAGATCGGTCAGTTTTCCCTATCTATGATTGTAATTGCTTACTTCCATTACTCATACACTAATAATCAATATAAAAAGCCTACTTAGAATAAGTATGTAGATACATAGACGTGATAAACCTCATTTGAAAATGGATCGTCTTGGTTTGATTGGAAAATTTTAGAAATTTTTTCTTATAACTAAAATCGATGACATGGTTCCTAAGAAGAGATTTTCGTATGTCTTATAGTTTCAGACTTTCCCATACTAACCGATCTAAATGTGCCACCCTGTATAGCACAGTCTATAGCAATACAACGCTACAAAGGTTTAGAGTGCCGTCTTCTGTAAGGTGGAAGTGCTGCCCCCGTCGGCTGGTCGTAGTTAGAGTGGTAAATAAATACCATATATACCTTAAGCTCGGACGAGATCGGCGTAGTAGTAGTTTGAGAGCTCTGGCTTCGATTACGAAAACAAAGCAACTTTTGCCATGGTCGATGCCGAGATGGGTCAATGAAAATTTATAATCTCGACTCGAACTCCTCCGTGCTTCGGAAGGCACGTTAAGTCGTTGGTCCTGGTTGTTACAGCAATCGCTTAACCCCCCCAAGCCGCGTTGGGCCAGCGTGTGTTTCGCCCCTGTAGAAAGGTCTGAGCCTAGCTGTGGGACGTATGTAGGCTTGTGATGACGATGATGCCATTAAGTCTCTTAAAATTAATAATTTAAACTAAGTTTTATTAGGGGGTAGGCCCGTATGTAGGGTTGTCTGGGTATGTACCACTGCCTTTCTTATTTCTGCCGTGAAACAGTTCGCTGTGTTTCGGATTAAAGGGAAAGGTAGCCAGTGTAAGTAATTACTGGCCATGGATGGATGATCAAGTGATTATTCCTTGTTATTGATGGGCGGCGGTAACCGCTTACCACCAGGTGGGCCGTTAGCTATTATCTGTCATCTTATCTTATCTTATCTTATTATGGGGCCATGACTTAGTCACAGTGCACTTCGACCCATTGGGATCTTTTGTGCCTCCCCTGCGTTTACTCTTCCTGTGTCCAGAATATAGTTGCCATTAGCCTTACTATATATTTAGGCAGAAAGAGCCTGTAGTCTTCTGATTTTGGATAAGCCACTCCCAGAAGGAGCTCGGTGGCGTATTGGTTTGAGCGCTCTGGTTTCGAATACGAAAACAAAGCAACTTTCGCCATGGTCGACCCTGGGATGGGTCAACCAAATTTAAAATCTCGAGCTCCTCCGTGCTTCGGAAGGCACGTTAAGCCGTTGGTCCCGGTTGTTACTACAACCGCTTTAACCCACCAACCCGCATTGGGCCAGCGTGGTGGTGTTATGGCCCAAACTCCTCATGTGTTTCTCCCATGTAATCATAATCATAATCATAATCATCGTTTATTTGCATGAATACATGGGAGTCTTACATGATCTTAAATAGTCCTAGAAATTGTATCCAGCCTGCAAGCAGACGTGCAAATTTTTATATTAAAATATATTAAATTTAATTATTCGCAAATCTTCATAAAAAACTATTAACAAATATATTTAATCATTAATTTGTCAAATACATTCAATTATAATATTAAAATTCATAAATTAATAAAATATACATTCAATGTTCGAAAAATGTCAAAAGAAAAGTCATACTATCTTAAATTATTAAATACATTAAATTAATTTATTGGAATCCTTAAATTAGTAAAATAATCAGTCATTTAAATATTCATTAACACTATAGAAACTTTTATCTCGCAACCAGTTGATGAGAACTCTTTTAAAAACGTTCCCTTCCAGTATTTTAATGCTCTCAGGTAATTTGTTGTACAGCATTATGCACATATTAAACACATTATGTTTGTATATATAAGTATGGCAAGGGGGTTGATGCAACATGTGTCTGTATTGAGCTCTAACGGGTCTAAAAGAGACTTCAGAAACCTTTTTAAAGTAGCTCGGATGAGTCTTTACAAAATAACAGGCTTCTTTTATGTACATACTGGGCAAGGAAAGAATACCTAGGTTACGAAATAATGGCTGACAACTATCCGTAAACCAAACGTTGCATATGGCCCGTATGCATTTTTTTTGGATTACAAACACTCTGTCCACATCCACTGAGTTTCCCCACATTATCAAACCGTAATTAGGCACAGACGACACGTAACCGTGGTATGCAGTGACGGCCGCCTCTGTGGATATTGTTTGTCTCAAGCGTTTCAAAGCATAAACATATCGATCCAATCTTTTACAAACTAAATCAACATGTCCCTTCCAATTTAAATTTTTGTCAATACATAAACCTAAAAATTTAAAGACGTCAACTTTGTCAATGTTTGTGTTGTCATATTTTATATTTAATTGGACCTCATTAGAATTGTATGTAGGAAGGCCTGTGCCCAGCAGTGGGACGTATATAGGCTGGTGATGATGATGATGATGATGACTCCCAGAAGACTCATTCTGGTTCTAGTCAGGGCATCACAATGACATAGGAGATGCGTCATAGATTCCTGACATTCGCCACATGCTCGACAAACTTGTGTTGCAGAGAGTTGCATTTTGTGTAGCATGTGGTTAGTAGCAAAATGCCATGTGAGTGCCCCGATTAAGAGGCGAGCTTGTGTTCTACCGTTTGCATAGATGTACTTACTCCATCCTTTTACCTCCTCTCCTAGGAAGGATTTGGAGTGTTTTAGTCCAGGTATTTTATGCCATTCAGCCTTGTGTCTGTTCAGGACATGGTTTTTAATGGCTGTGTTTATAAAACTTTGTGAAAGTGCCAGAAAGGGCTCAGGACCCACGTATGTGTTTTCTGAGCCCTTCCTTGCCAATTCATCTGCCTTCTCATTGCCCATCACTCCCACATGGCCGGGCACCCAGATCAGTCTCACTGTATTATGTCTACCAAGCCTGTTCAGGGCACGTACAGCGTTTAGGACTAGATCTGAGTTGATGCGCGGTGAGCCAAGTGCCTTGAGAGCCGCTTGGCTGTCACTAAGAATATATATTATTTTATTCTTAGTCCGTTGTTGCACATAGGATAATTGCATATGTCTCCGCTTGGAATACAGTTGCAAATTTGCCCATGCTTTGATATAGTTGTATATCTTTATTATAGACACCAGCACCCGTTCCTGAGTCCATCTTGGATCCGTCCGTGAACCAAATTAGACTATTCTTTTCAGGAACTGGTCTGTCATCTAGTTGTATTAGATAAAAAAGTATCTACCTAATCAATTTTACTTAGAATACTTTGTGAATATGTTTTATGTTGTCGCAAATAGTATGCTATTTTGTGTAAGAGAACAGATGAATCTATGTTAAGTTGCTCGTGACCAGGAAGTGATAGGATCTCATGCGCTGTAGTGAAAGTTACTCTGACCAAGGATTAAGCCGTTAAAATCTCGATGCATGAGTGGCTTAACGCACAATAGCATTAAGTTAAATGTTACCGTTTTTATGATTTACCCGTAAAATTAAATATGGAGAAGGCTTTAGAAACTATTAATAGTTTAAATCTTCCAGTTTTATTGGGGTTCGTAAAATCCGTGGACCGAATACAATAACCGACATCATTAGATGTTCGTATTCGGCCGAATATTCGGTTTATGTAGATAGGTGGCTACCGAATTTTTCACTCATGTAAGAACCTATGTGTTATAATAAGTTTGACGTGTCTGTGTGTCTGTCTGTTGCATTATAGCTTCTAAACAAATAGACCGATTGTAATTTGTTTTTTTTTGTTGACAGCTGTTGTGATCGACATGGTACTTAGCTATAATTTATGAAGATTTGTTCTGGCGTTTGATCATTCTCAGCTCATTTTCTACTTGATTAAAGGGTTTTAATAACTTTCACAGATCTGATTCATTTATAAGGTGTGGGTACTTACTGTTACTTCAGTGGTATGGCCAAGACATGGCAACCTTTCGCCGAGCCCAAACACGCTATGTATACTGTAAGTTTCTGAGAGTTCAAGCATCCCGCATACTGCACAGAGTACTTTGAATGCATACTGCTTGATGCTACAGTATCAGCTATAGGGTAGCATGTCTTGGAAATACCACCGAAATAAAAGTACACCAAATATCAAATCAATCGAATCTGTGAAAGTTAGTGAAGACCATTTTGTCAATTAGGAAATGAGCTGCTGATAGCTGAGAATCGATCTATTCGATTAGGAACTACAATGACAGACTCACAGATACTCAGATACAAGGACAGACACGTCAAACTTATACTTAACACCCTCTTTAAAAGCAAGCAATCGAGCAAATCAAGAGACCGATGAACGCGACTAGACGAGACACGACGCCCGCCGCTGCCTCTTATTGTCAATGTCTGCAACTATTACTCTACTCTACAGTATTTGGACTAATTATACTAGGTGTTAGGCCCGTATGTAGGGTCGTCTGGGTGAGTACCACCGCCTTTCTTATTTCAGCCGTGAAGCAGTTCGCTGTGTTTCGGATTAGAGGGAAAGGTAGCCAGTGTAATTACTGGGCATGGACGGCATTTCATTTTAGCAAATCAAGTATCAAGTGATTTTTCCTTAGTATTGCAGGTGTCTATAGGCGGCGGTAACCGCTTACCATCTGGTAGGCCGTCAGCTTGTTTGTCATCTAGTCGTAAGTATATAAACAAAGTAACTACTTAGGTACCTACCTACTTATGAACTCTAGTGTAATAGTTGCAACCATACCATAATGAATGAACCTACTTATAAATGAAATCTTTTAAATAAATCTTAGTAGGAACACGGTCTAGAAAAAATGCGGAAAATAAAAAAAAATGTGATTTTTGATCCAAACTTTTATTGATTTACCTATTGTCGACAGTTTTTATATCTAGCACTTCCATTTATCTACGTTGTTATGGTCAAGGAACACAAATAATGATAAAAGGTAGGTATAACTATTTAGGCTATCAAAGTTACTACATGACATATTTTTTGTCGTCTATTACAATATAGGCAGTGTCTTGACAACCTTGGACTTCTTCTGACAAAAGGACTGCAGTCTATCGAATTGAAATTATTATTTTGAAATTTCTAAAAAAAATATCCATCACGTTTTTTAGTATTTTGAGTCCTATTGCAAAGTAAATAGAGTCTACCAATTAACATTGACCTTAGAAGGTGATTTCTCCCTAGATTATTATAATGTCACTTTTTTCCTCATAAATTACTTATTATTTAACGCCTTAATTGAGAAAGCATTGTCTACACGATTCATTCGCTGTGGTGACGTCGATACTCAACTAATCTAGTCTACCTGATCGGTGTTTAGTATTGTCTATGTACGATCTTTTTGTTTATATTTCTTAATTCTAACGGAATAGCTCTCGGCCTTCATCTCAGCTGATGATAAGTGATGATAAGTCCGAAAATGAAAGCGAGCTACACCCGGATTCCTCAACTCAGAGGAACTGGATATCTACCTCCAAATGCCGGATCACAACAACGCTATTTACATTGTTGTTATAGTGGTTAACTTAGGTAGCTAGCCAGGCGGAATTAGAAAAGCCCTAAAAAAATGGTTTTAATTTAACTTATTTGTTTATAACGCGGGACGGGACTCAAACCTCCATCCTTTCACATTGGGATAACCTTGAGTACTAAGTCCTCGGTATCTCTGGGCAAAACAGTCACCAGGAAAAGTTACAGGTTCGGTTCCCATCCCATGACCCGATAATTGCATTCGTGCAATGTTATCACCAGCCTATATACGTCTCAATGCTGGGCACAGGCCTTCCTACATGGGAGAAACAGAGGAGCTCGAGAATACGCTTGATTGACCCATCCGGATCGACCATGACGAAAGATGTTTTGTTTTACGTCGCCGAGAAAATATGTTCATGTCGTCATATCTAGTGCATACGTCTTTGTCTGTTCTACTTTTTTTTCAGTCATCTCTATGTACTGCTCTATTGTATAGTTGAACGCTCTATTTCTTGTCACTTTCGTTTTTTTCTGCGACATCCACCATTATACTATTGAGCACGAGGTTGCGCAAGGCACTTTGACGTTTTTGATATAATTTTTACTGCTTTTGTACCAAAACCGATATTATAATTGCAGTTGTAAAAATACACGCCGAACTCTATTGCATACGACCTAAAGTTGAATATTTATTGGGTTTCTTTCGCGAATAGCAAACGTCATTGTCGTGAGTATAGTTAGGTCGTGACTGCAGAAGCGACAGGGCGAATTACGCAAGTTTTTAAGTTATAATTACCAAGGTGGAAAGTGCGAAATTACGAGGGTCGCGAAACAAGCCGTTTGTATGAAATCGCGATGTTACGGATAGACTTGCTTGTCAGTTTGCATTTTTTTGTTAAGTAACGAAAAACCGGTCAAGTGCTCGTACTTTGTACAAATTAGAGTCTATTGTAAGTAGCGTGTAAAAACTTTATCAACCGACTTCAAGAAAGGAGGAGGTTATCAATTCGGCTGTATGTTTTTTTTTGTATATTTGTTACCTCAGAACTTAGTCATTTATAAACCGCTTTTTTTAATCGGAAGAGTATACTTTCGGGATTTTTTTTCGAAATCGATTCACTAGTTTGATTTTAAAATCAAAATAACTGGAGTAAATTAAGTCATTAATGAAAGGGAAATTGAGGATTTTTGCATTCTTGATACTTTCAGTATTGTGCTTATGATAATTCTATTTGCTTTGGAATACCACCTGGGGCCTTACCACCATCTTTATAAAAGCGATCCATATTCCGCTCGGTTCAGTATTGGTTCCTAAACTACATCGCTGTCATAGTCGTAGATAGCGTCGTAGTACGAATTAACAATTCTACTCAGTTTAGGTCCTAAACTGGATCGCGATAAAAGATGGTGGTACGGGTGCAGGTTGTTCTTCGATCATTCTACTGGCTTTGACCTTCAAAAATCAACAAAAACTGTGAAAAAATATTGGTCAACAAAAATTAAATCTGTCTTCAAAACACTAAAAATAAAAAAGTAATTAAATTTTATTAGGTGCTTATTTTATTAAAATATATGTTTTGGAGTTGTTGGTACACTTTCTCATATTGTTTGTGGAAACAGCTTAGCAGCAAGATTAGCACGAACAGAAAAACAATCATGTAAATCTGATCAGAGGGCCTAGACAAGATGCCATTCGATAATCGATATCGCTATCGCTTAGCGGAAAATGTATAGGATTTGACGTAAGACATCGAACGACTTTCGATAGTTAATGTATCATTTTTCATTTAGCGTTAGCGATAGCGATTGTCAAGTGCCATCTTGTCTTGGCCCTGAGAAATCTCGGCGTAAACTGTGTACTTATACAGGGTGGTGCCGTCAATAAGTCAATAAATTAAAACTTAAGCTATATTAGTTCATAGAAATGGTTTGCCACTTCCAAAAACTCTTCTTATTAAGTCTTATTCATTTGATAAACTCATGACATTTCATTTGACTTTTCTAATGCAGCCAACGTTTTATTATTTGATACAAATGTTATGAAATTATGAAACAAATAAGATGTTTTTGAAAGTGACGAACCGTTTCTAATATCATCACCAGCCTATATACGTCCCACTGCTGGGCACAGGCCTTCCTACATGGGAGAAACACATGAGGAGTTTGGGCCATAACACCACCACGCTGGCCCAATGCGGGTTGGTGGGTTAAAGCGGTTGTAGTAACAACCGGGACCAACGGCTTAACGTGCCTTCCGAAGCACGGAGGAGCTCGAGATTATAAATTTTGGTTGACCCATCCCAGGGTCGACCATGGCGAAAGTTGCTTTGTTTTCGTTTTCGAAACCATAGCGCTCAAACCAATACGCCACCGAGCTCCTCACGCCACCGAGCTCCTCTGTTTCTAATATAGCCCATCTGAATTGAAAACCTCGTTTCTGAAGTCGGTAAAAAAAATAAACAATTCTTTGGAACGTATAGTCAATATTCGTTGACGGTCGTTTCGTCTGCGGTAGTTTGGTCTTGCAGGAGTTTCGACAATTTTGTGCAATAGTTGCCATTTGGTCCCATAAAAAAACAATGTCATAATGTCTGTCTGTCTGCCTGTCATGTCTGAATTTACGCTAACTAACAATGTCGGTCTGTCATGTCCGAATTTACGCTAACTAACAATGTTATAGTGTCTGTCTGTCTGATCACGGCAGGAACACAACACAGCAAAGTAGTATTATTTAGCTGCGATCTTCTGTTCTGTAAGGTGGAGGTGCTTAGAATGAAGTGATAAAAACGGCCATGCCATACTCTCTTTCTAAATTTTCATTAAGCTTCTTTTAATTCCGCTGTAAAAAGTTTGGTGCAATTTTTAAGCACGCTACTTAAAAAGTGACTCTATTACAAGGGGTTAATGCGTGCGTGGCGTGTGTACCATCGACATAAAAGGTCATGTTGTGGCATCTTCCACACAGTTTCGTTACGTCACTGCCCAATCGTTGCGTAGTTTTGCTCCATTATGAATTATGAGTCTTCGTGACATTCGTAGTCGTTCAGCTGAATTTAATACTTACCTTTGTTACATGCTCCGAGGAGATGGACGAGACATGATTTGAGGGCAAGACTGCGAGACCCACGTGTACCTAGATGCAAATGATAATGCGGGGTACGGGTGAAAGAGGTTAAATGATGGTGAAATGGTTTCTGGCCAGACTTAAGTTTAAAAAGCTTAAATAAAACTACTTCTAAGAATCATACCCATTATTGACTTAGGTATCTATTCTAAATTAACCATTGCTTGTGTTTTGAATATCAGTTATAGGATATAGTTACATAAGTTATACATAGTTATTAGGAACATATTATGTACGTATATGAGTGTCATTAGGTTTTCTAATTTTGGAATGAAGTCATTTTATTTGTATAGTTTTTGCTTATTTTGATAGTAGTTTGAAAAAGTAACTTAGTTTTATATCTAGCTAAATAATTATATTGTAACCTATTGTCCTAATCATAATGCATTGTGAAGTGATGCATGAAATACCATCACTGATATGAACACAATGCATTTTATTCATTTTAGACATCATGTTTCATAGAAACGTTTACTGCTTAAGGCCTACACAATCAATATCTAAATAGAAATAGTGTTAGTTTTATTTTTCAAAACGTCTGGGTTTGATTCCCAAGCTCAGTACACGTTTTTTTAAATGTATGAATTCGGTTTTTCTTATTACTAAAATCGATGACATTGTCCCTAACAAGAGATTTTCATATATCTTATAGGTTCACCTGTATAGTCTTGGTGATGATGATGATTATGTCAGGACTATAATCGATGTTCATATAACTAACTTATTACTAGGTACTTATACTCAGCCGCCAATAATGTTAAACAATACAAAATGTCTCATAAGAAAACAGGTTTGATCTGAATTCTGAACGTGACCAGAAAAAAAACATCGCCACAGGTAAACCACGTGTATTTCTACACGTGACTCAGCCAAAAGGATATAAAAGAAATTACCTAATCTCATCACGTAAAGACCACTGCTGAGTCACCTGTACCAAAGTCTGGACGGTCCTAAGACTACTTATAGATATTGAAACGACAAACGAGGTGCTGCGTGTCTCTTAGCTGGTGAAGTTTTCCTCTTAAGACAACTGCTAGTTTTATATTTCTGTTGTTTTGTATGAACAAACAAAGAAATAAAAAGATTGTTATTGAGTTCTTGCAACAAAATAATAATCTAAAATCAGTATTGCTTAAAGTTTAGAGCAGAACAAATATGGATCAATCACGAAGATGTAGAGATTTTGCGTTTTATTTCATAGAGAAAATGCCCGTATGTAGGGTCGTCTGGGTAGGTAGGTACCACCGACTTTCTTAGTTCAGTCGTGAAACAGTTCGCTGTGTTTTAGATTAAAGGGAAAGGTAGCCAGTATAATTACTGGGCATGGATGGCATTTCATCTGAGGCCTCAGGATGACCATGCACCTGCACTATCAAGTGATTTTTCCTTGTTATTGACGTGTCTATAGACGGCGGTAACCGCTTACCACCAGGTTGGACGTCAGCTTGTTTGTCATCTAGTTGTATAAAAAAAATACAAATATCGAAAATAAATCAAAATTTTGACTTTAGAATTTACGACTTAGATATATTTCAACCCTTCAATCATAAACGAAACCGCTTTGGAACACCCATATAACTCATATCTAACACCAGTATCAATACTAGAAGAAGCATCACCGCTTCACGCTCAGTCGGCCATTTCACCAGTACGACAAGTGGAGCATGTTCTGCGGTAACCAGTGATCTAATTGTAACCCAATCATGGAGGCATGCGTTTGCGCAACCGCAGATGGTAACGCATAATATCTGCTTCCCTATTGCATGGAAAGCTGTTGAAGGGATTCTAAATTGCACGTCTATTTTACCGACGTATATTTAAGATAATAATAGGTATTGTGAAAGGATGTGTCTGGGCTTAGAAACCTTGGACGAATTTGCGGGACGAAAGGATTGATAGTCTGTTACGGTTGCTAGCGTGCGGGTAGGAATCTATCGAACGACAAAAGGACATGTTCTGAAAATGTATGGGGGCTGGTACTCAGCTACCCCCAAGACAAAAGTTATATGGGAAGAAAGAGTATATATTAAAGAATATTATGATATAAAAACTATAATTTTAAATGCCTGCATATAAATAAAAAATAACATTATATTCTGGTCAAAAAACTGTTATCCAGAGATGTAAAATTCCATTTTAAAAAATGTGACTCATCCCAGACATAGTATAAAACGTCAATGTCGTCTATTGTCTGGTCAAATATTTTTTTAATAACTAGGCATGGAGTTGATTTGGTTCAGCCTACGACTATTTTGCAATTATATTTTATTGTAAATGCTAGAAGAACATGGCAAATTAGTTTCTGCACTTGTTTCTGACTAATAATAATGATTTCAATTTAATTTTTACTGTATTTTGTCAGAGAAACTTGGATAAGAAGCTTAGAATTCTTGCATACACTTTTCAAAATTACTCAAAAATGCAGGGGTATTAAAATGAAAAAAGGGTATATTCAAGATCCTCTGAGCATAAGCTTTCGCATAATATATAATTTATCGTGGGGGGCTTTCGAGTACCAATATCGAACATCTCCTTTGACATCAAAACTCGATTTCACAGTTCCCACATTCCTATTTCGACATTATAAATCGAGAGAGGACCTTTCGATCTATGCTGGGACGGCAGTTTATTTGTTCAATTATTGTGTTACCTGAGGATGATTATATCACAGCAGCTGCTCCAACTCCGGCTCCTCAATCTGTTTATATTCGGAAAGTGTTTTCTTCTATTTGCTCTAATTTCTTTTACACAGTTTGCTTCTGTTCCAATATTTAACGGGAACTCTTAAAATGTCTTAATGACGGTGTAGATCAGCAAGAGTTGCTGTGATTTCCATTGATAATATATCAACAGGTCATGTTTGGATGGTTTTGATATTTTATACGAAATCTTTGTTCCCACTTTTTCAAAGATAATCTTTGGAAGTTTCTAGTTTTATCATGCCACGCTACACAATGGATTTGTTTTGCTGGAAGTGCCCTGGAGTCTGCTTTTTTAACTATCATTTTGCGGATCTCCTGGAAGACATCTTTCTAGAAATAAGTAGCACCCTTGTACGGTCTCTCCATTTACTTTATCATGTTATGTAGTGTGTATGTACCTACATAAATTGTTAAATAAATTAAGAAAGCTACTTTTATAATTTTAATAATGGTAATTGTCTAGCCAATAACGATAATTGAGCGTTATTAATTAAATAATTAATTATGTAGTAAGTATTATGGGATGGTGTGCTACCTGTCACCCAGGAAACCAGCGTCATGGTTCGGAGCAGCTGCATGGTTTAGTAAAATGTTTTCTCTTATTTAGTTTATTTGGTATTATTAGGTATATCTCCGAAATGAATAAAAGTTTTTTTTATTTCCTTTCATTTTGTTCTTAACCGCGAAAAACGCGCAGTCATCATTTACAGCTACAGCATCACATGCGTAGGAGTCGTAAAGAATAAACCAACGGCCAGTGTTGCCACATGCCAAGTCGATAAATCTGAATGGAAAGGTCGAAAAATCTGTACGAAATCTGTATGAACACAAGAAGCTGTTATTTGTATAAAATCTGGATGATATATATATGGTATGAGCTCAGAACACTAACTAAAGCATGAGGGTATGACATGGTAAGCTATCAAAATAAAAGAAAACATTAGTGCCGTTTTAAAATATATTTATTATTTTTTATACATATTTTTATTCATTTTAGAAATCAATTTTTGAATAAATGTTGAAGACAATAAATAAACGCCTATTATACATTAAAAAAGATACTTACGTAAGTATTAAATTATTTCATCATAGACTATGTGATCTATATTATTCTGTATAAAAGTTAAGCCAAATCTGTAATCTGTATTTGTGGTCAAAATTCTGTATAGATACAGATAAATCTGTATATATGGCAACATTGCCAACGGCTCGCATGCAACATAACACTTCCATTGACTTGGCTACAGTGTTGCAATGTCACGAGGTGAATTTAATATCCTTTTTCATGGTAATATCGAATACTAAGTGATTAACTTTTTACGGAAATCGTTACGATTCTGTAAAATTACAATTTAATTCAATAGTTATACTTATTACAAAAATGTTCATGTCACGATTTTTTACTTTTCCGTTCAGTTCTAGAAGAAAGGGTTGGTCTCTAATTGTTAAAAAAACTACTGTATAATAAAATAAAATTCGTATGTTGTATTGTCTTATAATATCGCAAGCACTATACATTTGAATAAAACAACTTTGTTTCCTGCCTCAGGACGTGAAATTTTTCTAGTTTTATTCTATTTTAATTACTAAGTAATTTTTCAAACATTTATAATAATGTTATAATCAAAAATTAAGAATAAAACAACTTTACCTGACTTAACTCGCGTTCAATTAGACAGAGGTAATGTAAGATCTAATTTAACGCTCAAATCCGGTAAAATAGTTTTATTTCGACGACCTTAGTTTTAGTTTTATTTTTTCTCACGGTGCCGGGCCGGTGGAACGTACGCACTCAATAGTGCGAATGGTGTTAAAAATAGTAAATGTACTTTATTTGGTGTAAATCCGATGTGGATAGTTTAAACGAGTTATATATATTCAGTGGTAACGTTATATAAAGTGAAAACTCTGATTTGACATAAATAGAAACCATAAAAAAGTGTCAGTGTTAAATAAGACTTACATTCATCCATACAGACGTTTAATTTAAAGTTAATTTTTATAAACTGAACTAAATAAATTTATAGTGTTGACAAGTTTAGATTTTCTAAATGTTCATTAATTCTGCTAAAAAAAATCAATCAAACTTAAATATCGAACTTATGTGAATGTAGGGTATAAATAAAATATTGATCGTCGAACGTAACGGACTCTAAAGCAAGTAAATTAACAATCATATGAAGCTTGTTTTCATCGCTACATTCATAGTCAGTTTGGTCAGTTGTGTGAGCGCTTGGTTTACTAGGCGCTTGCCAATCACTTCTATCAAGAGACCCCGGGTTCGATCCTCAGAAAACGCATGTACTTTTTGTATCTTCATAACAAATGAAATAAATTTGTATCTTCGTAACAAATAAAATAAATCATAAACAAAAAATAATACTGAAGCAAAAATGAATTTCTTCGACAATATCACATTTCGAAGACCACGTACGAAATCAGATACAATCAATGTTAGTAGTAGTTATACTGAAGGAATCCTAGATGGCTCCACCAGTAGTCTGCCAGATATATCAGTTATTGGTAACGCGGATGAAATAACAAAACTAAATGAACAAATTGAATATCTTACACTGCAATTAAGCAGTGCACACACAGAAATAGACAGTTTACTATCAGAAAATAGTTGCTTAAAACGTAGAAATGAAGAGCTAGAAGAAAAAAACGAGTTATATAAAAAAGTGACACAAAGTCCAATATCATTAAACTTGACACCAAAAAAAACAAAATTAAAACGAAACAAGAAAATATTTACAAAACAAAAACATGAAGAGACCATTAAAAGAAATGATGGTTGTGTAAGGACGGCAGAGACACCGATACAATTAAAAACCATAACAAAGGACAAAATATTTATTCTGAGTTCAAATAAGCACAATAATGTATTAAAAACAGCCATGGACGCTATAGAAAATGACCACTTTGAGATCTGCCATTATCTTAAACCTCACTGCAGTCTACAAACTATGTTGAATGATGCTAAAACATTAACAAAGTATCTTACAAGAAATGACTTTTTTGTGCTTATGATAGGAGAAAACGATTTTAGTTTCACACGAGATTACTTCAAAATAATTAGCTGTATTAGAGAAACGATGCAAACAATCACTCACACAAATGTCATTATCTGTTTACCTACGTTTAAATATGGGGAATATTATAATGTATTCAACTGGAGAATAGAAAATTTCAATAACTTGTTGTATCTTGATATATGTAACCATGAACACGCATATCTCCTCGACTCGAACTTGAATCTAACATATGATAGCAAAATGTTCAATTATCATACGGGAAAAATAAATAATAACGGTACATCGACAATATTTAGAGATCTAAATAAACTGATATATGAGATTAAGCAATATAATAATAAAGATGGAAATAGTGATTGGACTGAAGATTATGTACTGACTTCTAAACACATTGACAATAAAACAGAATCGCAGTTTTTTCTTGACTAAATATATTAACATAATCCATCAGAATATTGCTGGCCTTATGAACAAATCTGAGTTACTTTGTGTTTGCTTACATGAACTTGAAGATAGAAATCATGATATAGACATTATTTGTATTACGGAGCATTTCATGATGTCCGGGCATGAAAAAATTCTTATGGTGCCTAACTTCTACCTAGCAGCGTGTTTCAGTAGAAAAGAAAGTAAAAGGGGAGGTGCTTGCATATTATTAAGGAACGGGCATCAATGCGAAGAACTTTTGGAAATTGCCGCTCTTTCCATTGAAGACATGTTTGAGTGTTGCGGTGTATTTTTAAGTAGTTATAAGTTAATAGTGGTATGTGTATATAGGGTACCGAATAACAAGAATTTGAATATATTTTTCGAGAAGTTTAAATTTCTGCTTCAGAAAATAAGCAAACGAAGTAAAAATCATATAGTCATTGAAGGAGATTTTAATATTGACATTCTGAAGAAGAATAACTTGTCTTTAGATTTGAGTGTTTGTTACTAAATTTTGACCTTGAATTAGAGTTGAATCAACCAACAAGAATAATAAGCAAGTCTTGTCTGGATAATTTTGCTCACAATTTTAAGAAGGGCTGTAAATCGGAGATTGTAGATTTTGGTCTTTCTGATCACACTGCTCAAATAATTAAATGTCATATAAAAAAAGAATTTCTTATTTCTGGCTGGCGTTTAAAGCGTCGTAACTACAGTAAAGAAAATATGAAAAAATTTGGAGATTGCATGAAAAATCTTTCATTCTCAGAAATTTACTGTACAACTGAACCAAACGAATCATATAACTTATTTTTTGAACAATTTAAACTGTTTTATGACCTTTGTTTTCCGCCTCAAAGTGTGACTTTTAGGGCACACAGAAGGCCGAAGTGGATATCACGCGGCATTATATCCTGTAGTAAAAAAAAGAGAGATCTTCTGTGGAAATATAGACTAAATCCTTCCCGCCAAAATAAAATGAGCCTTAAGTCATATTCGCATACTTATAAAAAAATTATAAAACTTACACAGAGAGCTCAAAATAATTATACTATTAAAATTTCCACAAATAAATCAAAAACTATCTGGCAAATAATAAATAACTCAAAACCTCGTATACCTAAAGAAACAATATCGGAAATAAAAATAAACGGGGAAAGTATTAGGGACCCGCAATCCATAGCAAATAAATTTAATGATTATTTTGTGGATAAAATCCAGCCCGTTAACTCTAATAATATTATCACATCTTATTTATCAAGGCGTAACGAAACCATGTTTATGGCACCTGCTATTCCTGCAGATATATCTAAAATAATCAATTCTCTTAAAAATACCCCGAGTGTAGGTTATGATAACATATCTACAAAAGTGATCAAAAACGTATCCAAATACATATCAGTACACTTATGTTACATTTTAAACTTAGAAATAACCGCTGGAGTTTATCCTGACAAACTAAAAATAACAATTGTCAAACCTTTATTTAAAAAAGATAACAAACAGGCAATGGATTGCTATAGACCTATTGCATTGATACCAGTATTCTCAAAGGTATTTGAGAAATATATATATGGTGAAATGTACAAATATCTTGATAAGTTCAACATCCTTGTACGAGAACAAAAAGGTTTTAGACGAGGAAAAACTGTTAACTTAGCAATATATGATTTCTTAAAAATAGTTATGAGTAAAGTAGATACAAAAACACCAGTATGCGCTATATACTGTGACATGAGTCAAGCATTTGACTACGTGGATCATCGTACACTTCTTAATAAACTGGATGCATATGGGTTTCGAGGCAATATACTACAACTTCTACAGACTTACCTAATGGATAGAAAGCAATATGTCGAAATTTCAAAAATCTGTGTAAATTCAAAGTTGGAAAAGAAATACCTGTCCCAAAAACGTACAGTACAATATGGCGTTCCACAAGGAAGCGTAGTAGGGCCTTTATTATTCATTATATACATTAACGACTTAATAAGGGCTACAAACTATCCTATGTCCATATTCGCAGATGACAGTACAATAATAATTGATTGTAAAAATAATGTAAGTTATGAAAGGGATATTAATATGGCCCTAAAATCCGTAGTTAGCTGGATGAGTGCAAACAATCTAAAAATAAATCTAGTCAAAACTAAGATAATGCATTTTAGCCAGAGACTTCCTACTCCTAGCTTAATAATTCACCACAATTCACAAACTATTAATGAAACAAAAGCCGCAAACTTTCTTGGCCTATTGATAGATAAAAAATTAAATTGGAAAAACCATATTGAAGAATTATCCAAAAAAATAAGTAGTTACTCCTATGCACTTCACAAACTGGCATCTATCCTTAACACTGATGCTCTTATTGCTGCTTATCATGGCATGGTATTGTCGAGACTACGCTACGGAATAATTTTTTGGGGGAACTCAGTAGAAAAAGAAACGATATTTAAAATTCAAAAGAGATGTATTCGAGCAATGTTTAAAATTAAATCCGCAGAAAGTTGCCAACCATTATTTATTAAATATAAATTAATGACTCTTCCATCAATTTACATATATGAAATAGCAGTATTTATAAAAACTAATCCTGACTTGTTTCCTAAATATAGTGTGGTTGAATATGGTATTAGACCTAGAGATAATAACAGAATTAAGTTACCTAAGGTTAATACAGTACTGCTACAAAAAAGTATATTTTTTATGGGCCCGATTATTTATAATAAGTTGCCAAGACCTATAAAGGATCTTAATTTACACCTTTTTAAAAAGAGACTGAAAGATTTTTTAATTGAAAAATGCTACTATAATATTAAAGATTTCCTGAATGACGAAACTTCTTTGATCTTTTGATAAGGACATTTTATTAGTAGCATCATAATTGACTACAGATTTATATTATTATTATTATTTTGATGCAAATGATTAGACTAGAATATTATTATTATAAGTTTATTGATTTTAGAATTGACATTTAAATTTAATTATTAGATAATTGTTATAAATTGACTATTTAATTTAAATTCGTATATTTTTATCTTAATCCGACATTCTGACATGGCTTACATTAATTTGAATTAAAAGAATTGTTTTCTAATTGCGTAGAGAGTTGAAGTTATAATAGATACTATGAGTCTATCGACTCCAATACACATTTGGCACATTTTTATTAATAATTTACATGCATGATAGCTAGATTTAACTTTAGGAATATGTTCATAATGTTCTCAAACAGGCAATAATATCTTGGTTTACTAATTATTGTTTATAACCGTATAATAAATTTCGAGTTTCTTTTTGTTTCTGCTGCATGTCACAAATTTTCTGTCTTTATAAATATTTGTACGCCACAATGGCTGAAGCACGTAGGGCAATGATTATTTTAAGACCTACATTGTAAAACTATGTACACTCGTGTTTTCACAAATAAATGATTACTTACTTACTTACTTACTTATTTCGACGACCGGCTGGCCGAGTGGTCTGTACCCCAGGCTACTCGGTCAAGAGGTCCCGGGTTC
This sequence comes from Nymphula nitidulata, assembly GCA_947347705.1. Lineage (NCBI taxonomy): Eukaryota > Metazoa > Arthropoda > Insecta > Lepidoptera > Crambidae > Nymphula > Nymphula nitidulata. The sequence continues at coordinate 8,945,025 of OX374639.1, forward strand.
GAATCCCGGTAGGAACAAATGTTTGTATGATGAGTACGAGCATTTGTTTACGAGTCATGGATTTGTATGTTTGTTTAGTAATTTCTAATATTTATATACATATAATTATCATTATTTATCCGTTATCTAGTATCCATAATACAAGCTCTTAATGATGCTTACTTTAGGCTAGATAATAGGTGTGAGTGTATTATTAGTATTATTATTATTTCAAATACGTATGTTGCCAAAAAAATGCGTTCTATTAATTTTTCGAGTGTTGCCAATGCCTTTGTTTTTATCGCGATGCGTTAAAGCGAGCGAGGTGAGTTGTGTGCTACAGCTGTTATGAATAAGGGTGCTGATGAATTCTCAGTCATATTGCTCTGACGCATACTATCAGACGGGTCGTTTGCTTCTTCTTCATCCTTAGCTATGGTATAAAACCTACCATTTTATGGTAGATTGTGAAAAAATATATATATCATTGAGATAGTAAAGTTTTGGGCCAGCTCTGAGCACTTTTTCAGATTGTAGACAAAAATGTACTGAATAGGTGTCAGACTCTGAAAAAAATAACAAAAAATAATAATTATTGCATAAAATTGTGCTAAGTATAGCCACAATATCTCTGTTTAAAATGGTCATACGTGGTTTAACTGTGAATGATTTGGATGCGTTTGCAGTGCTTTTCTGGAATTTCGTTCAACATTCTTTGACCCTGGCTATAAAAAAATAAAACGACTATAGTCAACGTAAAATCTTGAAAAATGAAGTTGCATTTTGAAATAGACATTTTACTTTCTTCCTCTGTGATTGGTTCAGCAAACTGAAATATTTTTTGCCCCTTCTGTCAGTCAAGTTTTATCGAAATGATAAGTATAAATGGGTTCTTACATGAACGAAAAATTGGTGCTTATGAGCTGGCCCAAATCCCATACAAAGTTTTACTATCTCCTTTAAGTAGAGGCCCGTTGAGGACAATTTTGTGAATTATGTGAGTCGCGTAATTTTCAGGTTTGATATGTGAACGCACTTTAATCCATTACTACGACGTAATATAGGTACGTGCTGTGCTTGTAAATTAAAATTAGCATGCTCAGATATTCGTTGAAAGCCGCCTCTGTGGTCTAGTGGGTCTACCTCAGATCTAGAGATACGGGGTTCAATTACCGTGGCGGCAGAAATTTTCTGCTCAGTTTGGTTGGTGGTAGGGCTTTTCTAAATCAGCCTGGCTAGCTGCAGCCATCTTACCTAACTCTGCCGCCATAACAATAATGGTATCATTGTTGTGTTCCGGTAGTTTGAGTTAAGATAGCTAGTGGTTGAGGTTATCATCACTTCATCAGGTGAGATGAAGGCCAAGAACTACCCCGTAAAGAATAAAAAAATCCACGTTAAAAACTCCTTTTCTTGGTTGTGCCACAGGCACAAGAAAGTTTAACATACAAATGTTAAACACTTAGGATTTGTGGAAGCGTTAATGATATTTCAATCTCACTTGACATTATCACAATACGGGTTGTCGACAACCTTCACTTGATGTCTCTGTAGAGCCAAACAATGCATTACAAAACATCCTCCACTCTCGCAATTCGCACGTGAACAATGCATCTCGTACTCAAAATAAAATAATAAAGTTGCCAGGCTTTACGTAAAGTAATATTTAATGAAGTGCGGTAAGAACACCGCGGTATACATTCGCGAGGGTGATTTAAAAACGGGCCATGTGCGGTTTCGGGCCACGAGTTGGGAGGGACTAGGGATGCAACGGATACGAATACTTATCATTATTCGTATTCACCGAATTTTGGTCTTTTTACGAATATTCATAACAATAATTATAATCATACACTCACACCTATTATCTAGCCCAAAGTAAGCATCATTGAGAGCTTGTGTTATGGATACTAGATAACGGAGAAATAATGATAATAATATGTATATAAATATTAGAAAATACTAAATAACCTTAAAAACATCTATGACTCGTCAACAAATGCTCGTACTCATCATACAAACATTTTCTCCCACCGGGATTCGAACCCGGGACCCCCGACCGAGTAGCCCGTATAGCAAGAGGTACAGAACACTCGGCCAGCCGGTCGTTAAAAGTCATATTATTATGACTATTCGTATACAATTTTAATTTCATAAATTTATTGTAACAATTAAAAATAAAGAAAGAAAACGATGAAAAAAATTATATGCTCCAGGCGGAAAAATATAATTTATAGCAATGGAAGTACCCACTAAAACTCCTTGGCAACTCCACTGCCTTTCCCGGGGATAGCCTGGGCTCTGCCGAAGCAATTTCACCAGCCCACCCCCAGGCGACCTGGTCTTATGGCCAGGTTTCGCGCCGATGGAGATTACCCAGAGTCACGTCGGTAATGCTAGACGTGGCGGCATTATGCGTGCGTGGGGGCCAATCATGCACGAGGCCGCGCCTACAGGAAAGCGATGAGCGATCACAATATTATGCATGCTTGGGGCTTGTTATTTGATACTCTACTGTGAACATATTATATTAGTTCACAGTTTGAAGGCTAATAATAAGTGCTTAATATTTTGCAAACACAACCTTGCATCGAAGAATACAAAATTAAAAATTTTAAGCGACCCTCGGCCTCATTAATCATTTATCTAATCCCATCTCATTGTGACTATCTTATGAGATCTTATGAGCCCAAACACGCTATATCTGCTGTAAAATTACTGAAGAATTAAGTATCCTGCAGACTTTTTGATGGAATAAGATCAGCATAAAGTTAGTATGTCATGCATGGGAATGTCACCGAAGTGACAGTACCTACACAAAATTTCAAATCAATCTGATCAATGAAAGTCAGTTAATCTCTTTTATCATGGAGAAAATGAGCTGATAATCATCAAACGCCTGAACTGATCTTCATAAATTATAGCCAAGGACCACCCTAATCACGACAGATTTCGTCAACTTTTCAAACAAAAAAAACGTATCAAAATCGGTCCATTCGTTTAATTTAAGAGCTACGATGCCACTGACAGACACACAGATATACAGACAGACACGTCAAACTTATAACACCTCTCTTTGTTCGTCGGTGGTTGAAAATTGTTTTCAGACCAAAGGGTGTTAAAATAGGAAAATTCTGAGAATGGACTTACGCCATAGCAAAAGTATAACCTTGAGCCTCTGCAATTGCGTCGAGACATTGCGTCGCTTAGCGCCTTCTATCGGCTATATCACGGAGAGTGTTCTGAAGAGCTATTTGATCTTATCCCACCTTCCCCATTCCTACTCAGGAGCACGCGTGCCGGTCTTCGGAGTCATCAATTCACTGTGTCCACCTCAACATCACGTACAAAGAAATTTAGTAGCTCTTTTCTTTGTCGAACTTCCAGAACTTGGAATTCTTTGCCAGCACATGTGTTCCCATCTTCCTATAACATGGGTTCCTTCAAAAGAGGCGTGAAAAAGCACCTTTCGGGCCGGCAAGGTGCAGGCAGCTAGAGCAGTGTCTGAACTGCACTAGCTGTCTTCGCATATGGACTCTTCTTACCGCTTCACATCAGGTGGTGTTGAGTCATTTGTCGTGCTTTGTATAAAAAAAAAAGTACACGCGGGTCGAGCCGCGGGCAGCAACTAGTTAAGTTTACGAGTTTGTTTATAAATAACATATTATTATTTAAGCGAAGTTCGCGAGATCGCGACTGGCGTGCCCTTAACCTCCGAGCACTCAAGTTGAAGGTCGCACATGCAGTCGTTACAAGACTCATTTATTAATAATGTTGTTAGGCATGTCTCAAGATGTTGAATTGCAGTTTAAGTTTGTAAGCAACTATGTAGAGACTGAGAAACTCGGTGGCGTAGTGGTTTGAGCACTCTGGTTTCGTTTCCAAAGCGACTTTCGCCATGGGCGTTCCAGGAGAGGTCAGTCAAAATTTGTTATATCGAGCTTCGTGCTTCGGAAGGTACATTAAGCCGTTGTACCTTAACCTACCAATCCGATTTGGGCCAGCGTGGTGATGTTATGGCCCGAACTCCTCATGTGTTTCTCCCATGTAGAGAGACCTGTGCCCAGTAGTGTGACGTTTATAGTCTGTTGATGATGATTTACTACCGGGCGGTCAGTGTGAATTATATAAAAAAAGATCCTAAATGGAAGTAGATGGGCTGAAGGCCCGTCTGATAAGTTTGCCAGGGTACTCTCCTGTGCTATCCGTCCACGGGCTCACGGGTCAGAGGGTAAGATCATTTTTGATGGCGTTTCAATAGCCCAGTTTTTGTCTTCAGTGTAGGCCCACAAGTTGCCTACTCTGCAGACATCGAATGAAAGCGACGTGCTGACAGCATCTAAAGATGATTGAAATTAAATACATCCATGCCCCTTTTGTAATACGTTTAGACAACGGATAGCAACAATTGAACATGTAACTTTTATAGAAATCATACTTAGTGACCGGGCAATCCTGCCATCTCTGTCCTCATCATGACGTATTTAATGAAGTTCGCGTTGAATTCTAATGAGTGCTGATATTTAAAACTACTCCAGGACATGATTTTTCTTAAGTCTAGATATTTTCAGGATCATCATCAGCAGCTTATATGTATACCTACGTCCCACTGCTGGGCACCGGTCTTCCCACATGCGAGAATCACATAAGCAGTGTGGACATAACACCACCACGCTGGTCGCTAGCCCAACGCGGGTTGGTTGGTTAAAGCGGTTGCAGTACGGGACCAGCGGCTTAACGTGCCTTCCGAATCACGGAGGAGCTCGAGATTACAAATTTTGATTGACCCATCCCGGGACCGACCATGGTGAAAGTTGCTTTGTTTTCGTAATCGAAACCAGAGCGCTCAAACCAATACGCCACCGAGCTCCTCCCAGATATTTTACTAAATTTCATTCAAAACAATTATTAAAATGTTAAAAATAGAAAATGTATGGTATAGTAAATTATTATTACAATTAAATACAATACCTAGGAATCTATCTACCTTTTATCTGCTTGTGAGTTGCGATTCATAAATTTATTTTGTAAATTTTGATTCATTAGTTATTAATTTCAATATGGTTTAGAAATTACTTTAGTTTCTTTGATTTTTCTACAGAATACATATTCATAAAAATAAATAAAAACTCCAACATTAAATTAGGTAAATTAAGTAATAAAACATCAATCAGTCATCAAACTAGGTACTGTTATATAAAACAATAATTTATTTGTTGTATTAAAAAAAACACTATCTCAATTTTTATTTCTGAAGAATTGAAAACATGCTAATTACTTTTCTATTCTATTATGATTCTTCAAAATATTACTATAGTTACTATTTCTTCTTTATATTTCTATTGGTTCTGTTTACTTGTTAAGTTTTTAGTATTTTAATGCTTATGAATTATATATAACAATTACATTATTTTCACTTTTTTGAAGCTATTATTTGTTGCACGAAGTACATAAGTTTGCCACAATGTCTTTTTTTTGAACAAATTTTAAGAAAGTTTTATAACTAAAATAAAATAATAACAAGGAAATGCTAGGTGGCATAATCTACTTGGTGGTAGACCCATATGTAGGGTCGCCTGGGTAGGTACCACCGCCTTTCTTATTTCAGCCGTGAAACAGTTCGCTGTGTTTCGGATTGAAGGGAAAGGTAGCCAGTGTAATTACTGGGCATGGACGGCATTTCATCTTAGGCCTCAGGATGACAACGCACCTGCAATATCAAGTGCTTTTCCTTGTTATTGCAGGTGTCTATAGGCGGCGGTAACCGCTTACCACCAGGTGGGCCGTCAGCTTGTTTGTCATCTAGTTGTATAAAAAATAAAAATAAAAAAAAATGCTGAATTTCAATCTACATTTAGTCAGTATGCAACAAAATCAGCGCTATAGTATCTGCAGGTTTGTATTCCCCAATAAAGATACGAGATACTCGTAAATTAGTCACTGGCGTATTATGCGCCTATTATGCGTAGGCTCTCTCTGCTACGAATTAGATGCTTTCTCGAAGCCAGCCATCTTACACACCGCAGAAACGAAACTAAAAATACTTATGTAAAAAAAAATACTAATTCGTGATGAACCTCAGTGGTGATGGCGGTACCTAAATGTTGCTAATCAATCACTGAACACGAGAAAAAACTAATTTTGGCAGCTAAATAAACATTTACTTCCACACAAAAGTCTTGTTTTTATTTAAAATTATGGTTGTTGTCCGAATCACGTACACAGTTGCATCGTATACACATAGCTGTGACGCACACACCGTACTAGACTCTTCCATCCTGTCAAATTTAATGTTAAGGAAGTATTATTTTATTATTGTTCATTATGTATGCCCCATTATCAAACAAATTGTTTTAACTTGTCAGCCACAGGGATCAATCTGAAAACCAGCACTGAGCTAAGCTCAGTATTATGCTGAGATTGGTACCCATTGCCGATAATCACATGTTTAATGTCATATCATCAATGAAATGTAATTAATCTGTATATTAATGTGATTACGTTTCATAGGTTGTGTTACTATAAGTGTTCACTATTTTGTAACTATTTTCGGCAATAAATTTTTTTTCAATTTCAATTTCAATTTCATATGACCTTAGGATGTCACTGAACTTTTGGGGAAGGCATAAACCTTTGAGGGACCGAGCATGGATGGACTATCGCTTGGCAGGTAGTTTTTTGTTGAGTGTACCCTATGATTAGTAGGGTACCATAATATATATTATTATGATATAATGACATATCTGTAAGTAATAATAAATCAACCAGTTGATTTATTTGTAATTATTACACATAATATTTCCGACACATTTTACTGGTTGACTGGTAGAATCCCATTTTGTGCAATAAATACTGAATTAGTAAATTTTTTTTTTTTAGGAATACGATTTTATATTTTTTTATATTTCTCATTATAAGATACAATAAATTAGCACTAATTTCAACTATTTTTAACGCGACAATAAAATATACGTTTTTGTGCTTTTCCGACGATTTGAAAGTCATATTATATTGCAACACAAAAGTTTAAAATATTAGGCTTGAAATATCTAGAATAAAAACGCACTGTAAATTAGAGGTTTAATAATAAAGTTTATTTGTAATTGTCACAATAAAGTTTAAAGAAGCTATCTGTCATTATCCATTTTGAAAGAAATGATGTACCAAAGCCCAAAGAATTGCGGAAAGGCCCTCGAATGGACCGATGATCCGGTGAGGGTCGCGGGAAGCCGTTGGATGAGGGCAGCGCAGGACCGATCAGTTTGGAGATCCTTGGGGAGGCCTATGCCAAGCAGTGGGTGTCTCTTGGCTGATACGATGATGATGATGATGATGTAGCTTTTTCACGACGAAAGATTGTAATCGCCGTCATTTTCATGGCGCTTATGCGGTTCCAGCAACGGTAGCAAACTTTACTCAGTGTAAAGTGTAGCGCGATTTTGACTATTTTATTAACCCCCGACGAAAAAAGAGGGGTGATAAAAGTTTGACATGTCTGTGTGTGTATCTGTCTTTGGCATTGTAGCTCCTAAACGTCTGCGGGGTGGTGAATTCTTCAGAAAGTTACAGCAGATATAGCGTGTTTGGGCTCATAAGAATAGTCTCAATCTGCCCGCCTAGCATGACCACCGAAACGCGATATGATACGATAAATTTTATCGAAACTGCGAACTTGTATTGTATATATACATGTTCGCAGTTTCGATAAAATTTCAAAATAGCGGTTATATCCAATGATTTTTGACAGTTCGAAGCGATAAATAGCTTTATCATATCGCGTTTCGGTGGTCATGCTAGGCGGGCAGGTGGTGTTAGATAGATGAGTAATGAGGCCGGAGGTAACTTAAAATTATGAATTTTATTTTATCTCCATGAATAAGAAGTGAAGTTTGAAAATGCTAATAACACTATCCTAAATAACCCGTAAGCGCTTCACAAAAACGGCCAGTCAAATGTGTCATAAATAATTCAAAAGATAAACCGTCCACGGTAATGTCGGGTTAAGGCCACCACACAATGCCTACTTAGGGCTACGTGTTGTTACGTTTTGTATTGAAAGTATTGTAAGTACTCACGATCTCATAAAGCCGCAGCAGAAAACTGTAACTCCATACTGGTCTTATGCAGTCGTAATAGGAGCGAGTTTTGTTTGTGACTGTCGACTAAAATTCTTGGCAGTAGTAGCGCGTGCTCAGACTAGTAATTTTTTTTGTAGGTAATGATCGGAATTAATTTTAATTCTATAAAAATGAATAAAGAGTAAAGAATAACTCTATCAAAACCATGTTTTTTTTCATTTATGTCAGTACTAGCACATAATACATAAATAGGGGCAGAAGGTGCTCTCCGCACTATCATTTAAATTAATAGCGACTCTTGCTATGACACAATAAAGTTCAATTCAGGTCGCAGAGTGCTATTGTACTACCGATAAATTCACCTATACATATATTGCCTCTCTTCTATCGCGTATCTCGTCTTTTACAGACTATGGCAACGAAACCAGATTATACAGGTTTACCAGTACAAAGTTCAAGATAAGGATCATTTTGAACTTTGTGTTGTGTGAAAAATAAATACGCGAAACCATTTCACTAAATTCAATAAAGCGTGCGATAGTGGCATAAGCGCCTTGGTGAAGATTTGTCTGTGTTGCAGTTTGCTCTTTAAATACTCTTGTTTTTAAGTTAAAAGTAAATGGACTATTAAATACTTTTCCGCATATTTTTGTCTGTTTTTTGGTAAAGTGTAGGTACATAGACTTGTACTAAGTTGAATAGACAAGAAACTCAGAAAAGGTTTTATTGCCCCAGGCAGCAGGCAGGTTTCCTTGCCTTAATCATAATTAATAAATTAGAATAATATTTTGACGTTAGTCGGTACCTGAATCATGTTGAAATGGTACCGGTATTTGATATAGATTTGACTGTCAGAGTCAAATCTCTCTGCGAATGCGCTTAGGATGGTGTTCCGGCTGTCCCGCATCTTGCGCACCAGGGATGCACACCGTCTACCCATGATTGTATAAAAACAATCCACGCGCGCTTCTGCGAATAGACCTGAACTTTAAATATATATTTTTAAATATATTTTATTAGATAATACAACGTGACGCACTACAGAAGCGAGGCAGCCCCATCAGCACCCTGAACGCATTGTACTGAATGCAAAGAGCGCTGTACTGTTTCCGCGAAGTCTGCGGATGCAAAGACTGCCTCGTTTAGGCGTTCTGTTTCTTGAAATGTCCCCTCTGCCTGTGTGTGTAGGTATACCTATATATAAACAGATCCAGCGTATTAAAGATGAATGAAGAATGCGACCCGGAGACTTGCCTCGCGACATAATAATATGTCTTATTCCTTTTGCCGTAAATGGGGCATTGAGCTCATGGTCACCACTATCGGTATCGCACTCAAATTGTGACGGTCCCAATATGGCGACGTCACACTAAAGTTTTCCCTAAACCACTCCGCAATTCCTATCATGGCACTGTTGACTGTCACTGGCAGTCCCGGCTTGCTGTTGAGTTTATTAGTAGACTTCCAAAAACTACGGAAAACGTGTCCGGAATGATGTGAACCTACGATAGAATAGAATAGAATAGAATAAAACTTTATTCAGCATCACAACATAAAAGACTTAATTCTAATACAAAATAAATTATAAATTATCATTGAGTGATTAAGCTGAAATGGTATCCACTCAGCATTTGTCGCAGCTGCTACCAACCTCGACGCTGATTTTCAGTGGAGCCTTTTGTAGGATTTGATTGTGAAATAGGTAGCCAAGCCAGGGTTAAATAAAAAACAAAACAAGCTCTAAAAGCAATCCAATTTGATAAAAAATAAAATAAATATCCATATTTATTTTATTTTTTATCGATATCCATTTTAATTCGGTCACTATTATTCTAACATCATCGCAATTAAAGATTTTACGACTGTTTTGCATCTCATTCCAGACACGTCCCTCCCGTAATAATATGTACCTACTTTCGACACTTATGCATCCGTATTACCTTTGCAATAAGAGTCACAAACTGTCGAAACTCGGTACAGTTACGAGCAAAAACATGTATACAGTTCGGTAATTTATTCCATTGCAATAAGGTTTAAAGTTCAACAAAACTGTATATATATTTTTGACGAGATACTGTCCGCTTAGTCAGTATCCTCAATACCCATAACTGCAGGCTACTCGGTTAGGGTTCCCGGGTTCGAATTCCGGTAGGGGCAGATGTTTGACGAGTACGAACATTTGTTCACGAGTCGTGGAGGTTTGTAAGTTTATTTAGTTCTGATATTAAAAGAAAATTTTAGTTTTTTAATAATAAACATTCACATTGAAAAACAAATATAAAACAAACATATTATTATCAATATTTCTCTGTCAGCTAGTTAGTATCCATAACACAAGTCTTGAATGATGCTTACTTTGGGCTAGATAATAGGTGTGTGAGTGTATGAATATTATTACATTGAATTGTATTTCTATGATACTCTTATATGTTTCTCCCATGTAGAAAGGCCTGTGCCCAGCAGTGGGACGTATATAGGCTGGCGATGATGATGATGATGATGATTAAGATAACTATTTGTATTATGTTTTTATCTGTGTTTAAAAAAAAGATGTTAAATGGTTTTCTGTTTGGTAGCTATTATCCTATTATTGCTACATCCATTAGGATGAAATGAGTACTAAGTGACACATGTCGTTTGACTTATTATTGTTTTAAATAATTATCCATAATCCTAGTTCAATGCCGACCGCAGCTTCAGGCATCGGAAGACGAGAGCGGAAATCGACAATGTCGTTTGCAAATTAATATAACTTCTACGATGAACGAGTGTCTTAATATCCGTATGCCATTATGTTAATAACTTTTTAAAGGTATTTCTACATAAGTCGTAGGTGTTTTTATAATCATGATTTAAATCCTAATCTGTTTAGGCTGCCTTATCCCTCCGGAGGTCTATGTCAACTGAAACAAAATATGTCTGGAATCTGGATGCTTGACCCACCTACGTACGACATATTGTTATCTTCCGACATCCACGCGAATTAAGTCGCGGGCTCAGCTTTTTGTAATAAAAATTAATAGTAATAATTATTATCATAATAATGTTCATACACTCACACCTATTATTTAGCCTAAAGTTAGCATCATTAGGAGATTATTTCTTTTATCTAGCTTTAAATTGCTAGAATATGAGATAGCCGAGTCAAAGAATGGAAGAAAATCGTGACATATAGATGGTAAGTGATTTTACCTTCTCTGTGATGATGCAGTGCAAATCATCACAAAGTACGAATTTTTAAACATAAATTTGAAATTGCGACAAATAAAACAGCTGTTTCATACAAACAGAACGTGTATTACAATTTAGTACGAAAAATAAAGAGGCTCGGTGGTGTATTGGTTTGAGTTCTCTGGCTTCCATTACGAAAACAAAGCAACTTTCGCCATGGTCGGTCCCGGGATGGGTCAATCGAAATGTAATCTTATGCTCCTCCGTGCTTCGGAAGGCACGCTAAGCCGTTGTTCCCGGTTGTTACTGCAACCGTTTAACCCACCAACCCGCGTTGGGCCAGCGTGATGTTGTTATGACCCAACCTACTCATGTGTTTCTCCCATGTAGGAAGGCCTGTGCCCAGCATTGGGACGTAGATACATAGGCTAGTGAACATGATGGTGATGAAACAGATAGTATTTTTCTCGCGATCTCTGCCTTCGTTTATGAGAGCGATCCTCTTACACTTTGTATATCTGAGACTGTACACACGACAGCACGTCAAGAGTTACATTACACTACGAAAGCCGCCTCAATTACGAACGCAGTAAGGGCGGTCTCAAGGTCAAACTGTGCACTATAATAATAGAGTCACAATGTTATTATTCATCTCATGAAAATTTTTCGTGTCGGAATCCTTTGAGGCGGAGTCACGTGTAAAGGCTAGCTACACTTATATTGTAGACAATTCATTATAAAGTCTCGTAGGAAACATAAATTTGAGTACAAAGTACATTTCTGATGTTGCTGTCTTTGAACAAACATGACAGTTATGAGTCGCACGATTCACACACGATCATATCTTTACTTAGAGTTGTCGGATTCGTGTAGGAAAACAAGATAAATGTCTGTACATTATGCTTATGTACGAGGCAACTGGCACCTTTATACATAAACTCTATGTAAAATTATCGAAACAGAAATAGGTTCATGTACTCACAATTATCGGGCATGGAAGGCATTTAATCTTAGGCCTCAGGTTTTGCAGGTGTCTTTAGGTGACCTTAGTCACTTCCAGGTAGACCGCCAGCTTCAAGTGCATTTCAAGCTGCGCTAGCTGTCTTCGCATATAATTATGGACTCTTCTTACCGTTTCACATCATGTGGTGATGAATTGTTTGCCGCTTAGTATTTTAAAAAAATGGGCACTATCTTTAATACATTTAGCAGTGTCAGATAATAATCTCTCTTATCTTTAAAAACCATTTTTGTCTTTGCCCTAAAAATGGTCTGAAATAACCTCCTTGTTTTTATAATGATCGTCGAAATCAACTTTTGTCTAAAAATCAAGACTATAGGATGGGTGAACAAGCGGATTGAATTCTTGTTTTTAACCCCCGAAGAAAAAGGGGGGTGTTATAAGTTTGACAAGTCTTTCTGTGTATCTGTGTGTCTGTTTGTGGCATCGTAGCTCCTAATCGAATGGACCGATTTTCATTAGGGTTTTTTTTAAAACTGACGTTATTAGGAAATGGTTCTGAGCTATAGTTTTTAAGGATCAGTTCAGGCGTTTGATGGCTCTCAGTTCGTTTTCTATATGATAATATGGTTTTACTGACTTTCTCAGGTCCGATTGATTTGAAAATTGGTGTACTGTCACTTCGGTGGCATTTCCATGACATACTTACTATCTTTTTTAAGCAACCAGCGCAATTTTACTGTTATGAACTGGGGCGTTGTTGGATAATTTTTCTTGTCTTTTTTCCTCGATAGCTTAACTTAACTCGTAAGTGTCTATTACATTAGACATACAAAATACTCTTGAACAAAGTGTGCGGAAAATGCAAGTAATAGCATGGTGCCGACAAATAGCAGGCGACTCCCGGAGTCGGTCACTTGAGGTCTGAATAAATCTAAATTAAAAAAAAAACTTAAAAGAATGAAGAGTCAATTATTAACATTATATTTAAATTAAGCGGTAATTTCTTCTTCTAGCTTCTAATCTCATCTAATTTGCATTAGCGTTTCCGGTCCGCTTTAGAAGTCACAACAGCAACATAATAAATAATAATAATACATCAAGTAAAACATAATATTTTCTTGTAAATATTGTTTTTATGCGTGAATATCTCGGGTCGTGCACATCTGTCGACTTCCTCATTTTTAAACTAATTACTATTATTAAACGCATTATTTCCTATATTGTGTATACAATTTGCTTTTGACACTGATATGTTAATAACTTAAATGTCAAATGCATTAATAACATTCATTTGCAATTAAAAAATTTTTAAACAATTTTTAAATTTAATAATTTTACACAATTTTATCTTATTCCTCATTGCAAGAATATAACGTGAATAATGAATATTCGTGGTTGAGATGACTCCGTTTGTCTGTGCTAATGGCTTAATCGACTTCTTCCAGGACTTCATTAATCCCCCCTTGCTTTCAATGATATCGGTCCTTTGCTGTGAATATAATGCTTTCTCTTGATACAGGGTAAGAAACGCGCGATTAGTGTAGTGCCCAATGTGCTACGAGCGCCTCTAGGCTATAGCAACCACAACGCGCGAGCAGTAGTAGTGCCCAAAGTGCTACGTGCGTCTATCTATGCGGTAGGTAGGGAAATCAGGGAAATCATCCTGAGGCCTAAGATGAAATGACTTCCATGCAGTAATTACACTGGTTACCTTTCCCATCAATCCGGAACATAGCGATCTGTTTTACGGCTTTTAAGAAAGGCGGTGGTACCTACCCAGGCGACCCCACATGTGGGCCTACCACCTAATATAGCCCATGTTAAATTTATTGACGTATTAACGGCACCACGCTGTAATTATTATGGTTTCCAAGTCTCTTGCATGATAGGATCATGTTCGCTTGCGTAATTCTGGACAACTGTTTAAGCAATAAGGTCATAAACACCTTGGTTTCTCAATTATACTGATAGACCGGAAAAGTCACGACTTGAGTGACAGTTCCGTCTTTCCTTCCTCCGATTGTTTTCGAATAAATCGAATTTTTAGACAGTTAGACCTTGGCGAATTTGACTGTAATCTTCCTTGTTTGAGAAAAGATATTTCAAGGACAAATTAAGTTTTCATTAGATCCATGACGGAGGAGCACGGAGCTGAGGCACACACGCTCCATAAGTTTGTAGTAGTGTATCTATCGTAGCGCGGTTATAGGAAGCTAGGCCTCAGTCCGTTTCTTTATTTTGTAGCTGAATGTCATAAAATACTGGGATCAAAACACTCCAAATCCATTTCAGAAGAGGAGAGGGGAGGAGGTAGGAGCTACATGGTACACAAAATGGAACTCTCCCCAACACAACTTGTCGAGCATGTGGTGAGTGCCAGGAATCAATGATTCATCTCTTGTGTTATTGTGATGCTGTTGCTAGAACCAGATTAAGTCTTCTGGAAGTGGCATATGCAAAGGCAGAAGACTACAGGGTTTTTCTGCCCAGATATATAGTAACTCACCTGACATTTATATCCGGAATTCCGGACACAGGAAGGGCGGCACAATAGATCCCAAGAATTGGTCGAAGTGCACTGTGACTTAGTCATGACCCACAATAAGATTCTTATCCTATATGATGAAGAACATTGTCTAATTCATCCTTTTCTTACGTTTTAATTACATAAACTAAAGAGTTATGTCATCTGTTTTCTCTAAGACACTCAAGGGAGGCACACGCTTTACTGATCGGGTGTTCGAGGATCTGGTTAGTATAATTACTGTAATTACGTGATTTAATTGTTAGTTTAAATAAGTTAAACAAGGAATAATCAATAAAACCTGCGTATTACTTAAT
Organism: Nymphula nitidulata; assembly: GCA_947347705.1. Lineage (NCBI taxonomy): Eukaryota > Metazoa > Arthropoda > Insecta > Lepidoptera > Crambidae > Nymphula > Nymphula nitidulata. The sequence continues at coordinate 8,960,058 of OX374639.1, forward strand.
TTCAGTTCGCGTGTCCACTCCGGTTCTAATCGTGCATCGATCGAATCTGGGTCGATCGAGAAGCAATTTAACCAATTTGAGTAACATGTACGTAACCACGCGATATTTGGAAGCGATTTACAATAAGTAATAAATAAGATATAAGATATAAGCGGAGATGTTAAAGAGTGACGGATGTTTAAATAACTGCAACTAACAACTTAAAACTTTTATAGAGCTGTTTGAGGTAATTTAAGTTTACTTTCGGTCTTATTTCCTTCCTTAGCGCTTTCTTACCCTGTTTATTTGAGAATGATCTTTGCCAGCACATATGTTCCCTCATTCTTATAACATGGGTTCCTTCAAAAGAGGCGTGAAAAGCACCTTTTAGATCGGCAAGGTAGAGGCGGCTAGAGCAGTGTCTAAACTGCACTAGCTGTCCTCGCATATGGACTCTTCTTACCGCTTCACATCAGGTGGTGTTCATTTGTCGTGCTTTCTATAAAAAAAATGATGAGGATTTCTTTAATAACATTTAAAGTAATAGTGCCTAGTACCCTACTTTTTAATGGTGACCTCTTACGAACTCTTTGGTGGGAAAATCTGGCGGCTTATTCGTTAGACTTATTTTAATGGTCAAAGTATGATCACTAAGTTTACTGTTGAGATTGTCATCACTCTGGTTGAGTGGTCAGTAGCCCGGTTTACTAAACCAGAGGTTCCAGGTTTGAATACCGGTAGGAGTAAATGTTTGTATGTATGACGTGAACCACCAACTTTTTTTAATTAATGTTTGTTTGAAATTTTATATATTACATTTCTAATTCTCATACGTCACCGAGCTCCTCACTCCTCACCGAGCGCCTAATGAGGAGCTCGGTAGCGTAATGGTTTGAGCACTCTGGTTTTGATACGAAAAACAAAGCAACTTATGCCATGGTCGATCCTGGGATGGGTCAATCAAAAGTTATCTCGAGCTCCTCCGTGCTTCGGAAGGCACGTTAAGCCCTTGGTCCCGGTTGTTTCTGCAACCGCTTTAACCCACCAACCCGCATTGGGCCAGCGTGGTGGTGTTATGGCCCAAGCTCTTCATGTGTTTTTCCCATGTAGGAAGGCCTGTGTGCAGCACTGGGACGTATATAGGCTGGTGATGATGATGATTATGATGACATTTCTAATATTTATACAAATACTAGCTTTTACTAGCAGATGTCAGTTATCGCTCCAAAAAGTATCCTATGTTTTTTTTCAAGTTCTCGAACTATCTCCATATAAAATTTCATCTATATCAGTTTAATGGTTTAGGTGTGCAAGCGTAACAAACAAACAAACTAATTTTATAATAATAATAATAATACACACTTGGCAGTTGCCCGGGGGTTTTTATACTTACCAGTAAAGATCCTGAGATAAAAAATATACAAAAACATAATAATAATAATTTATTTTAATAAAAAGTTTGTGTTACAGTAATTAGTGGCTGGAGCCTCCTTTTAAGCAAAAGAGTGCTTGTATCAGGGGACTCCGCTCTTCCATTGAATTATTTTATTACATTATTAATATTACAAATATTATGCTTAACATAATTTTAATAGGTACTAAGTACATTATCATATGTATTTATAAGCGATTAATTTTAATTCTATATCCTTCAAAAAGGGGGTGTAAGGGGTCCCGGATAACACCACACGGGATCCAAGCCAACCTCACCTGCACGTGGTGCACCCTGCTGTTCAACAGACGAGGCTCTGGCGCTCCCCACCAACCCGCACTGGGCCAGCGTGGTGGGAGACGGCCCACAACCCCCCCATTCATGAACTCACAGAACGACACAAGGCCCCAAGTGCCCGGCAGTACCGGAGGCCGCGCCGGCGGTGACCGACGTTGGCGAGGCGCCGGGACCAGGGGTGCCAAGAATCCCCGGGTGGTGAAGATATCCCGTCACACGACCTTGGCCCTGGCAACTTATAACACACGGACATTGCGGACCGAGGAGAAGCTGCTGGAACTAGAGGAAGAATTGAGCAGGATTCGCTGGAGTATAGTCGGACTATCTGAAGTCCGACGAGAGGGCGAGGACACGATGGTCCTGAAATCCGGCAACCTGCTCTATTTCCGGGAGGGCGAAGATCTGTCCCAAGGTGGTGTTGGGTTTTTTGTCCACAAGTCTCTCGTGAACAACGTTGTACAAATCGGAAGTGTGTCGAATAGGGTGGCGTACCTTATACTCAGAATCACCAAACGGTATTCGTTGTAGGTCATACAGGTATACGCCCCGACCTCGACTCACCCCGACGAGGAAGTAGAAGTAATGTATGAGGATATCTCTCGGGCAATACATACTTCCAAAACTCACTACACCGTTGTCATGGGAGACTTCAACGCAAGGCTAGGCAAACGTGGCGATGATGAGTTGAAAGTGGGGCAATTTGGAGCTGGAATCCGGAACTTTAGAGCTCAAATGCTGGCTGACTATATGGAGAGGGAGGGACTCTTAATGATGAACTCCTTCTTCAAAAAACGGCCGCATCGAAAATGGACCTGGAAAAGTCCGGATGGCGCAACGAAGATTGAAATCGACTTCATCATGTCGACTAAGACTCGGATATTCAATGATGCCTCAGTGATCAATTCGTTTATCACGGGAAGTGATCACCGAATGGTACGAGGCACATTGAATCTCAACGTGAAATCCGAGAGGTATCGACTGATGAAGTCTACGCTCCGCCCTGCAGTTATCCAGATCCAAAACCCCGAACTCTTTCAGCTCGAACTGCGAAATCGCTTCAATTGCCTGGATTCGTGGAAGCTGTTCTTACGGCGGGTTCAGGGCTCTTCAAACCAAGCCGTAACAAAAGAGGTAAAAAAATCTCTGCGCCAACTTTAAAGCTCATGAAGGAAAGACGTGCACTGCAGTCTTCCGAAGACGCTCGTCGGCAACTCAACAAACAGATCTCCAAGTCATTGACCCGCGACATACGCCACTTTAATACAGAATGTATTAGAGAGGCAATCGAGCGGAACAAAGGCTCCAAAGGTTTCGCCCGAGATCTGTCGATAGGACAGAGTTTGCTGACGAAGCTGCAAACGGAGGATGGCAGATTCGTTACATCCCGACCTGAGCTCTTGGCCGAGATTGAAAACTTCTATGGACAGCTTTACGCGACATCACGCACACCTGTCACTAAGGCCACCGATCCAAGAGCCAAATTAACCCGACATTACACGGAAGATATCCCGGACGTCAGCCTGTACGAGATTAGTGTAGCTCTCAAACAACTTAAGAACGACAAGGCGCCGGGCGACGATGGAGTTACAGCCGAGCTTCTGAAAGCAGGTGGACGACCGGTCCTGAAAGCTCTTCAGAGGCTATTTAACTCCATCATGCTTGAGGGTAAAACGCCAAAGGCATGGCACAGGGGCGTGGTGGCACTCTTCTTCAAAAGGGTGACAAGACTCTATTGAAGAACTACAGACCCATCACGCTCCTGAGTCATGTCTACAAGTTGTTTTCGAGGGTTGTTACGAATCGTCTCGCACGCAGGTTTGACGACTTCCAGCCTCCCGAACAAGCCGGTTTTCGAAAAGGCTTTAGTACCATAGACCACATACATACGCTGCGGCAGGTTATACAGAAGACCGAAGAGTACAACCTGCCATTATGCTTAGCGTTTGTGGACTATGAGAAAGCCTTCGATTCTGTCGAGACCTGGGCCGTGCTTCAATCGCTCCAGAGATGCCAAATAGACTATCGGTACATCCAAGTGCTGCAGTCACTGTACGAAAACGCCACTATGTCAGTCCGCCTCCAGGACCAAGACTCGAAACCAATACCACTTCAGCGGGGTGTGAGACAGGGCGATGTTATATCTCCGAAACTGTTTACTGCCGCGTTGGAGGATGTTTTTAAGCTTTTGGACTGGAGGGGACTTGGCATCAACATAAACGGCGAGTACATGACTCACCTTCGTTTTGCTGATGATATCGTAGTCATGGCTAAAAACCTGGAAGACTTGGGCACAATGCTCGACGACCTCTGTAGAGTCTCCCAACAAGTGGGTCTTAAAATGAACATGGATAAGACGTAGATTATGTCGAATTCTCATGTCGTACCCACTCCTGTGAAGGTTGGAAGCTCTACACTGGAAGTTGTTGACAAATACATTTACCTGGGACAAATAGTCCAACTTAGTAGGTCCAACTTCCAGAAAGAGGTCAATCGACGGATCCAACTCGGCTGGGCAGCGTTCGGGAAGCTAGGCAGCATATTCTCGGCACAACTACCGCAGTGTCTCAAGACGAAAGTCTTTAATTCGTGTGTGTTGCCAGTGATGACGTACGGAACCGAGACGTGGCCGCTTACAATGGGCCTTATACAAAGGCTCAAAGTCACCCAAAGAGCAATGGAGAGGGCTATGCTTGGTGTTTCTCTGCGTGATCGAATCAGAAATGATGAGATCCGCAGGAGAACTAAGGTCGCTGACATAGCCCAAAGAATTGCGAGTCTAAAGTGGCAGTGGGCAGGTCACATTGCGAGGAGGACTGACGGCCGTTGGGGCGGAAAGGTCCTCGAATGGCGGCCGCGCACCGGGAGACGCAGCGTTGGTAGGCCCCCCACAAGGTGGACCGATGATCTGGTAAGGGTCGCGGGAAGCCGTTGGATGAGGGCAGCGCAGGACCGATCGGTTTGGAGATCCTTGGGGGAGGCCTATGCCCAGCAGTGGGCGTCTCTCGGCTGATATGATGATGATGATGATGATCCTTCAAAAGAGGCGTGGCAAGCAATTAAGTATATTTAAATGATTGCAGGTGTCTATAGGAAACGGTATCCACTTACCACCAGGAGAGTCATCAGCTTTCTTATCATTCGCATGAAAAAAAATCTGAACATACATATAATGATATTAATCGAAGGAATTGTAAAGTAAATTGTCTTAAGTTACAATCTTGCTAAACCTAATAATGGTCAGGAAAGGATGCTGTGCAAGTGAAAGGCAACCATTTTCTATCTCTTTCTTTGTTTGATTACGATATGCACGATTGAACATGGTACACAATCTATTTAACATCTTATTATCTAAATATATGTATGAAGAAACACGTTCCACTTGATAAATGTTATCATGATTCGTCAAAACGAGACAAGATAAATGACTACTTTAGTTTCCATGCTCGCATACACTTTAATACCAATTTTTGTCGCATAAATCATAAAGAATTCAATATTAAAACACAATCGTACTATAATGTATACCTACGTACTTTTTAGGGTTATGTACCCAAAGGGTAAAACTGGACCCTATTACTAAGACTATAATTACGCTGTCCGTCCGTCCGTCTGCCACCAGGCTGTATCTCATGAACCGTGATAGTTAGACAGTTGAAATTTTTACAGATGATGTATATCTGTTGCCGCTGTAACGACTAATACTTATAAACAGAATAAAATAAATATTTAATTATGTTTTTGCTCGAAATTGATAACGGCAACAGGTAGATGCTTGTTTATAGATGATGGTACGGAACCCTTCGTGCGCGAGTCCGACTAGCACTTGGCCGGCGTTTTTTACTAGTAGAAATCCACTGACGGATTCGCCCGTCACTGGGGAATCAGCATGCGAGAGCGGTGGTCGCCCACCGTCTAAATTGACCCTGTGAATCTTGCCTTTCGCGGAGGTGATCTGGTCTCTGTCAAAGCAAATTCACCAGGCAACCCGGCCAATCGGCCCGGTTTCGTGTCGATGGAGATAAATAAAAATAAGTATATAATAAAAAATCACATTAAAAATGCTTCTAAAATATATTAAGTAGGCTCCTAAGAATCTCTTTGTCCAATTGTCAAAAATCTAATCTGTATAAGTCTATACCAAAATATTGATATTAACTAACAAAGTCATATTATTATTGTCTATCTGTATGAAAATAATAATATTAATAGCTGGCCTAGAAACTACTAATCGTTACTGTGACATTTATATTTATATTAAATCTATTTTTTTTTGTATCGAGCTTCCTATTTTTAAAATTTCTCGAATACAATGCCGTGTCAGCCCGTGTCAGAGTGGATATTGCATTATGAAAGGAGCATTCTCCTTTCGCTAGTTCTTATTGGTTATAAGGGCTAATTTATCATCGGCGATGAGCCCTTATGACCAATAAGAACTAGCGATATGTCACTGGATAGCTTCTTCTAAGTTCTAAAACTTTTACTATGGCAGGTGATCACAAAACTTTGTGAAAACAAAAGTTATCGCTGCATAAAAGTAGTGTGAAAAATCCTACATAGTCACGTTTAAAGTGACTACATAAGTGTATTCGATAATAAGTTCCTGTATCGCTTTATCAGATCATGAAGGTTTTGTAACTGTCGATGATTTTGTGATATTTGGTTATTTTCTTATGTGTATTTATATAATAAAACGTTTGAAACCGTTGTACTGAACTAAAAAGCTATAGCAATAAAAATAATGTTATTATTGATGAATTTTTATCTTGATATAACTTTTTTTTTACAGCGAATCAAGATTTTCCGCCAAACAAAAAGTAGAAAAAACTTTTCCAATTGTCAAAAATCCAATGATAATTTCCAGTGATATATGGTTTGTCGTTATTGGTTCATAGGCCAGAGTTCATATCAATCTGCCCATCCTTCTTTGTTCTGTTGACGAACCACACGTTTGAAGAGTGCACGTTTAATTAAATGATTCCCCATAATTTTAATAAGTCATTGAGAATTTTAATTTTAAGTCGTTGAGTTTTCTTTATACGTCATCGAAGTACCTAGCAATAATCGAGATTGTCATCATATGATTGGCGTGAAACTGCCCCAAGATGCCTTGAACTGTGCTACATCCGCATTTCAATGCAATATCTGCAGAAATAATATCATTCGATTTCGCTGTATGGGCGATGCATGCTTAATGCAATTTTTCCTACAATAAGCACAAAAATCTCGAAGATTCGAAGTGCGTCGTGGCGTATCCACACAATAGTATCCACGCCAAAGTTGCATGTATTATTTGTGAAACTATTACCTATATTATTATTGTTAGCAATATTTGTGTGCCATTAGTTGAAACTCGTGGCGTGTTTGATTCTTGGTAGAGATATTTGGGAAATAGACATTTTGATTGATTGCGGCTAGTGTATTTGAAGTGTGAAAATTCTGATGTTAGACTACATTAGAATTTTAACACCACGAAAACAAAATCGGATGTATCGGAATTTTAAGTCTATAAAAACATTATGTCATATGTATTGCGTTGATGTCTTTTCTGTGCCAAAACTGGTCCAAAGTATAAAATCATGTTTTTGAAAAATTATAGCTTGGAATAATTGAAGTCGAGAATTAAAAGAGAAGTTTGCTCACATTGATTTCGATTACGAAAACAAAGCAACTTTTGCCATGGTAAATCCCGGATGGGTAAATGGAAATGGTCAAGTCTGAAGACTAGGTTTGTATATTTAACTTTTTTTAAAAATAGTATGAATTTTTTTTTATAATCTCTTACTATGAAAAGTTAGCGAGTCAGTGAGACAAAAGACAGCGGGGTGATCTTAAACATTTTGACAAAACATTAGAATATTTATTATACTGATAATGGAGAACGCGAATAAAAAGTTAAATTTGTAACATTTTTTTCTTTAGGTATACCATCCGTGCGAACCCAGGGCGGGCAACTAGTACAGTTATAAAATATAATGTTCTCTTTCATTTTGCTTGCGAGTGAGAGGAACCGAGCTCTTTTAAACAACTTAATTCGATTCGACTGAGGTTTTGTAATTAACAGCGACAATCAATACAATAGACTTATCACCAAAAGCGATCTTTTAAGACATACGTATTAGTATTATGAATTAACATTAAATCTGGTATGGCAGTCTATTATCAAGGCAAAGTTAGACAATGTAATCTAATCTTAGATTTAAACGTATTGTATCGAAAAGGTTTACAACATGTGACTTATTTTTCATTAAAGAAAATAATTGCACTACAGCTGTAGGAATGTAAATTGTTTATTAAGTAAATGAAAGGATGAAAGAAGTAATAAAAAAAATTAATATTGCATTTTGTTTAAGCACGTAGAGTACTGTACTTTTTTTTATAACAGGGTTAAAATCTGAATTAATATGTATTAAAATTGGTACCTTAAAAGTAATGAGATACGATTCTGTAACACTACTTTGCCTTGAACTTACACGCTTTTGTATGCAAATAAACCTAGTTTTGTTTTTAAGTAACTCGTGATAAATTTTCCCAGACAAAATTGTATTAAGACGTGGGTGTTAATAATAATAATAAGAAAGATAATAATAATTGAAGTAATAACTGTTGACATTTTTATATTTAAAAGTTATTAGACGAATGAAAAGAACATAACAAACTAAATTTTTATGGATCGTTACGAATTTTAGACAAAATTGTGTGATATTTCAATTTGGAGCTTTTATTCGATTTCCAAAATTCAAAATAGGAACATGTTGTAGATATATTTTATGTCAGCATAACTCAAATAGGACTATGATTCATTTGCTTTTAAGACCGTTAACATGCAGTAACAGATTTTGAAAAATCATATTTGTACATTATCCTCCATCGCCGCCCCACTCTAGAAAAGCGAATGTATTATTGTGTGGGGGTTACGGAGCCGCCGCCAGTCGCCATCACGCAGTCGCATGCGCACTCCGCGTCGCGCGGCACCAGTTTTCCGATTCGGAAAAAATCTGTCGCGTGTGACGCGGACGCCACTAAAAACTGCAACCTCTTTTCTGTGATCCTCTAATTTTAAAACCTCTTTAGTGACGTTTTTTTATTTTCAATTTCCCGGTAACCAAAAAGTTTCCATTCGATTTTTTTCCTTTTTTTATAAAGTGATGGATAAAGTGCATGGCTGAAAAGTGTTCACAAAGTGTTTGTTTTTCCTGCCCCGGCCCTCCCTGTTTCTGAAATCGGGTAAGTTGTATAATGAGTTGCGCAATTCGAACTGAAAGTGTTGCGAAATGGTTATTGATGTTGTTTATGCACAAATGGATTCGATGTGTTTCCTCTGTGAATATATTTTGATATTTAGACTGATTTTTTACTAATAAAGTTACAAACGAAATAAATTAAAGTAAAATAAAAAAATGCTACCTTTTGTTTTGCTTAAGCTAACTTTATGAAGTTTTAATTTAATTTTAATAAATAAATTTGATGATTTCGAAAATAATCGAATTGAAAGTAATAGGTTTACTATTTCCTATATTTGTTGATGTAAAATATGTGCCCTTTCAAAGCATAATTATTACAATTGAAGCATTCCTACTTAATTTCCCGTCTCTTATTAGAGTGGAAATTCAGATTTTAAACATAGATAGGTACTTACATTATATACTAAAGTCATAGCTTTATTTCAAGATTAGCTATGATTTATATAACAATTACATAATGCACAACTAGTCTACAGCTGACTTAATAACGTACAAGAGATAATGTTTACATTGTAGGTTAAATAACATTTAAAAAGCAAAATAAGTATAAAAAATATTGCTTAAAGATAATGACCTAAATATGATACATAAGCAACTTTAGACCAAACAGATAAGGTTGTGATTCCAATAACCTCTACAAGCAATTAATGAACAGTCGCTAATTTTGACAGCATCTGTAAGCGCAATCGCAAAAACCGACATAACAAGATCGTTGCAAGTTCAAAGTCTTATGCTAGACGTTATATAGTTTTTACTTTTATCAATTCGAATAAAATATATTTTAAAATATTGTCTAAAATTGCTTAAAAGGGTTAAGCCCTTTGAAGCCCGATAAACCAGACACATTTGAATGTCAACTTAAGTTGGCGTCTGGGCATTAAAGGATTAAATATAACCTTAACTCCTCTGCGTCGTCCTCCTAACTCCTAGTCTAGTCTGAAAGTGATCAGAGGATTTTCTGAAAAGTCTAACAATAAGGAAATTAATCCTTCCTTACCCGGGGTCCGCATGACAAAATCACCTGGGTGGACTATGGGCACTTGTTCTGACCCTTGGTACAGCTGGGTGGCCTACGGATATTACTGATACTAACCCCACTGGTGGGTCCACGGGTATTTTTTTCAGTGACGCTACTTAGACCTCTAAATTATGGAGCGGAAAATGTATCAATATTACATAATGGCGGTGCTTGGTTTGCATAAAAAGCTAAAAGCTGCTCGTACTCAACAATAAAACTTATTTCGAAAAATCCTCTGAAGGCTTGCTTATGCAGTCTTATTAGAATAGGTTTGTCCATTTTTATTATTTTCAACTTGAAAGCTTTTATGAAAAGCTGTACGACGTAAACACTCTTAAAATTTACGATAAAAATGGTGCAATAGCAGGCTTTCTTGCCAAGTCATTTATGGGCAGCCTTAACACACAAAACGATCTTCGCCAATCATCCAGTAAGATTTTTATTACTGACTCATAACTCAGTCTAATAGCATGTAATTTACTATTCATTCAGTTATTTGTTGTTATTTAAACAGACTGTGACTTTAAAAATACGTTAATAAAGTTTGGTTCCAACTTAATATTCATACGAATCGATTTCAATTTCTGGTATTAAGAACCAGTTTCTAGAATGATATTCAAATCGATTGTGGTTGTTGAATCACAAAGCAATCAATATGATTATCTGATGAAGTGACGTTGTATTAGCTTAAGGAGGCCTTTATCATCATCACCAGCCTATACACGTCCCACTGCTGGGTTTAGGCCTTCCTACATGGGAGGAACACATGTGGAGTTTCGGTCATAACACCACCACGCTGGCCCAATGCGGGTTGGTGGGTTAAAGCGGTTGCAGCCGGGACCAACAACGGTTTAACGTGCCTTCTGGAGGTAGAGATAAAAAAAATTAATGACCCATCCAGGGACCAGCCATGGGGAAAGTTGCTTTGTTTCCGGAATCAAAACAGAACGCTCAAACTACTACGCCACCGAGCTCTCCACTCAATCTAAGCAGGCCTTGTATCTTTCTTTATATACCGATGCAATACATCCTTTCAACCTGCACAGTCGGAAAGAACGAGTTATGCCTTTCATGTTGCAATCGCGAGCGTACAAATTCTACGATTATTTCTTACTAGTTGCTGCCCGCGGTTCCACCCGCTACATATCAGTTATCTTGCCGACCAGTAGCCTATGTTCTTTTTTACGCCGTTATCTATCTCCATGCTAAAAATCATCTAAATCGGTTTAGTGGTTTAGGAGTGGAAACCTAACAGACACACATAAGGAGTTTCGTGTCTTACTTGTTCCCAGTTTTTTCGGGCTCTGCGTGATATAGCTTTCTTTAACACTCACTCTCCTTTTATTCACATCGTCCATCGTCTATCCCTCTCTTTCTCTTTCTACATAACCAATTGATTCATGCTGATAATCTTCCTCGTCGTCTTCTAATAAGAGGTCTTCTCATACTTCTCAAAATATTAAGAATAATAATCTCACTCTCACATCAATTACTATCAAGACCATATTAGGTGTCTTTACGAGCTTGTGCTATGGGTACTAAATAACGGAAAAATATTCTTAATTAATTATACTTAAAAGTGTATTTGATGATAGCAAGGTTACGACTGTCAGTACAGGAATAGTTGTTGTATTTAAAACCCTTATTTAATAGGTAGAGACATTTAAAATTGGCATCAGCCCTAGCACTACTAACCTTAACTTTAACTTACATTACGTAAGACTAAATTAACCAAACTAGCTTTTTCCCGCGACTTCGTCTGCGTAAAAATGGTTTAATGACAGTATAGACTATACCCGCACGTCCATTTATGTTTTATGTTATTTAATTGTCTTTAATAACCTTACTGTATTTTCCGTTATAATGCATATGTATAGGTTTATTATAAATTATGTTAAAGTGTTTAACGTTCTGTTTGTAAAATATTTCTTTGATTTATTAATATTTTTTCTCTGTTTCACATTTTTATCGCCGTATGACTAGTAGAGAAGGCCTCAGGCATTAGGTCAGTTCATTGTTATGAAGAAATACTTAAATTGTAAATAAATACTTGTTCTTTATATTAGCGACAAATAATGACATGTTTACGTGCTCCTACAAGAAACCTATTAAAAATAAATTATTGTAGTAGGTAGAGATCATTACGTCAAAATGGAATTATTTTTTATTAGTAATTGGCATTTAACAAAATAGTTGTTGTTTTTATAATACTCATATTTAGGTACATATACGAGGAGAGAAAACTATAATAAACTATTTACTTTTATTGCCATTCACCAAAATGACACAGAAAACCAGAAAAATATAAAACAAGTTTATTATGTTGATATTAAATCTTTACTGAATGATTCAGGATGCTGAATTATTGACTGAGAACGCGCTTGACAATTAAAACGAAAACAAAAAAATATGCCCTACAAAATCGATGTTTAAATTTATTTACTAATATACTCTATCATCCTTGCAAAAAGATTTCACTTATACTAGATAAAAGTAATCAGAAATATATTCTCTAGTGATCTAAATATCTGTTACTATATGACTTAAATATTAAGTAAAACTGTCATTTATTGTTTACTTACCAGCTGTCCCAGCAAACTTCGTGCCGCCTCCGCCCAAATAATATCGTAATCATGTCAAAAATAGTTGTTTGCTAAATTCTGGTGCATCAAAGAGAGTCCTTAAGTTTTCTGAAATCATCAATTTTTTTTGCGCAATTTTCTTAATAAGAATAAGAACCATCTACAAAGCATTAGAAAACTTAAAAAAAGTCGAATGAAATCAATAAAGTCGATCTCAAGGTATGGCGTGACTAAGGGAAACAGGGATTCTTTTTTATATACATAATAGGTTGGGAAAAAAGTTACTTCGCATTTTTTAAGAAAATTCAAAACATTTTTTAATATAGTTTATTTACATTTAACTAAAGTTTGTAGGTACCATTTTGTTAGATAACTTTTTGCCATCTTGTAGGTAGGGACATGATCCTATTGCTATAGAAATTTTGGGGCTTCTGATCAAAATACCGCGACAAGTGGTTTTGGCAGTCCTCTCGTGATGTTAACCTGACACTGCCTAGAGAATTCTGAAGAGAGCGAAACAGGTGGAAATCTGAAAGTGCAAGGTCAGGACTATACGGCGTATGCATTAACATCTCCCAGCCAAACTCTCTTAATTTTTGCTGAGTGGCTAAAGATGTGTGAGGTCTAGTGTTATCATGATGAAAAACCACACTCCTTCTGTTGATTAATACCGGCCGCTTTCTCTCAACTTCTTGCTTTAATCTCATCAGTTGTTCGCAGTAGAGTTCAGAATCGATGTTCCTGCCTGGTGGTAACAGCTCATAATGAATAATCATCACCTTGTTGCGAGTTAACCCGGGTTTCGCCACAGTCTGTGAAGCCTGACCGGCCTTTGACCACGACCTTTTTCGCACGTTCTTGTCGTACGTGATCCACTTTTCATCACCAGTTATCAGCCTCTTCAAAAATGGTTCGGTTTCATTACGTCGTAATAAAGAATCACAAATGAGTTCATTAGGTTTCTTTCAGTGAGCTCGTGGGGTACCCAAATATCGAGCTTTTTTGTGTACCCATTTTTTTTAAATGCGCCAAAACTGTTTTGTGGTAAATTCCCAGTTCTTCAGCTACGTCGTAACTACTGATATGCCGATCTTGCTCCAGTTTTTAAAAAATGGCATCAATTTTATCCGTAATAGGGCGACCAGAGCGACGTGCATCTTTGACATCAAAATTTCCGGATTGAAAACGCTTAAACCAAATTTGTGCTACTCTCACAGACACTGCACTAGGTCCATAAACATCGCAAATTTTTTTCACGGCTTGCGTTGCATTTTTACCTTTTTTGTAGTAAAATTTTAAAATGTATCGAATTTCTTCATTAGATTCACTCATCTTGACAGTACGAAAAACAAATGAAAAACACACACACAAAAAGATAATTCCAAATTCAAATGAATTTGGAATTATCTTTTTTGAAACCTAAACTTTTAATGATACCAAAACCAGCCAGATACAAATAGTACAGCTAAAGAGATTTTATTACAAGTTCATACATACTATAATGCGAAAAGACTTTTTCCCCAACCTAATAGATAGTTTTTCATATTACTTATTTTTGAAAATTTTAGCTCTAGTAATTGATCAAAAATTTGAATTCTTTTGCAGCACACGTGTTTCCCTCCTTCGAATAACATAATATTACCAGTTATCAGCCTCTTCAAAAATGGTTCGGTTTCATTACGTCGTAATAAAGAATCACAAATGAGTTCATTAGGTTTCTTTCAGTGAGCTCGTGGGGTACCCAAATATCGAGCTTTTTTGTGTACCCATTTTTTTTAAATGCGCCAAAACTGTTTTGTGGTAAATTCCCAGTTCTTCAGCTACGTCGTAACTACTGATATGCCGATCTTGCTCCAGTTTTTAAAAAATGGCATCAATTTTATCCGTAATAGGGCGACCAGAGCGACGTGCATCTTTGACATCAAAATTTCCGGATTGAAAACGCTTAAACCAAATTTGTGCTACTCTCACAGACACTGCACTAGGTCCATAAACATCGCAAATTTTTTTCACGGCTTGCGTTGCATTTTTACCTTTTTTGTAGTAAAATTTTAAAATGTATCGAATTTCTTCATTAGATTCACTCATCTTGACAGTACGAAAAACAAATGAAAAACACACACACAAAAAGATAATTCCAAATTCAAATGAATTTGGAATTATCTTTTTTGAAACCTAAACTTTTAATGATACCAAAACCAGCCAGATACAAATAGTACAGCTAAAGAGATTTTATTACAAGTTCATACATACTATAATGCGAAAAGACTTTTTCCCCAACCTAATAGATAGTTTTTCATATTACTTATTTTTGAAAATTTTAGCTCTAGTAATTGATCAAAAATTTGAATTCTTTTGCAGCACACGTGTTTCCCTCCTTCGAATAACATAATATTATGTTCCTTAAAAGAGGCGCGAAAGTGCGTTTAAGCTGCACTAGCTATCTTCGGATTTAAACAATTTTACCACTCCTCACTGGCTGAAGTTGAGTCAGTTGTCGCGCTTTGTATAAAAAAACTACGTGTGACACGCAATTAGTAATTTGATTTCTCTATTATTAAAAATAATTAAGTTAGGTAAAAAAAGTATATAGCCATATCTATTGTCCAAACATATGCGACTTTAGAGATAAAAGACATTGTCATACCTTCAATATTGAGCCAATAGATATAACCTTGATCACTTGACATTGAAACGTAGACATGGGTCTGATTTTAAAATTAACCACAAAATGTGTGAATGAATACGCGTACCTAATACGTATATCAAACAAAAAAATGAATAGGTACGGAAAAAATATTTTGTATAATAATTTTTAGTGTCGAATATTATGGGGTTTTTATTTTGTAGATAAGATTATTCATAACACTAGTGACTAGCCAATTTATACAAATGCAATGGCCTTCCTATAATTGAGAAACATATGAGAATCTGGGCTATAACTCCAACTGCAAAATGATTTTTTTTTGATTATTTTTCTGGATTTATTGAACATTGAGCTTCAAACATGTGAGTGCTGCCTAAATTCAAAAAGGGGTAGAAAAATACACTGTATATTATGACTGCAAGTATTAATGATTCGGATTCAGTTTCACTAGGTTTCATGATGCTGTTCTTAGATATTTATTTATCTAGAGCTTTCAGAATAAAATCCTCCCTGCGTCTTTCCTCCTCAATAATAAAATTTAATATAAAACTTTTTTGTCGCTGATAGGAAGCTCTTTCAGCCTATTACCCAATTCCGGAGAAGGAGAAAGGGGGGTGTGTGGGCTCTCAACCACCAAACCACTCAGCAAGACACCTCTTATTGTGTCTGGTTTGTAGATACCTAACCAAATAATTGGATTATAATTATGTGTGTTAAATTATTTTGATGAAGACTAATCTGTTGTGTAGACTCGACGAACTCTATGACGCGCGTCAAGCGTGAAAAACATTCAAATTTATGAATAAAATTAAACTTCTACAACTTTGTGTCAAATAAATTACAATACAACGTGTTAAGCCCAGGTACTTATGAATTTGTTTGCAAAAGCCTAAGTCTTAGAATAATAAGGTTTACAGTTGGCTCTATTCTGACTAACGTTGGAAAAGTCAAATTTTTTACAGACTATGAGACTACATTTTTATCTTTTGTGTTACCAGTGCTATGTAACCGCTTCTTAAGGAGGGCTGTATGCTGCTATGCGAACCTTGTTGCATATAAAAATGGGTGATCGTACCACGGTTCCGGTAGAAGCCCTGGTAGACATTTTTGGTTACAAATTACTACAGTGTGTGTCACTGTGGCTTGTTGTAAGGCGTCAATCGGGTTGTGGTTATTTTCATCTTCATATTTCGTTGTAAATAATCCTTTTTGTGTATTACCACCAAACAAATAAAGAAAGAAATCGATGAAAAAAGTGTATGCTCCAGGCGCGAATCGAGTCCGCTTCGTGGTTTCCGGCCAGAATCTATAAAAGCTACGCCACCGAAGCTTACTCATTAAAGTTTATACCTACCTTGATTGATCTGAAAAAATAATTTTACAGGCCAACAACCATCATACCTTACATTCTCATTTCATGTGTCAGGCTCCTCCTTCGATTAGAAATAAAAAATGTAAATTTAAATTGAAAATGAAAATGAAAATGAAAATATCTTTATTCAATTAGGCCCCCAAGAAGCACTTTTGAATCGTCAACAAAAAAACCCTTATGTCTATCACATAAAAATAATATTAACTAACTAACAATTTCATAATGTTTGTCTCTCTGTCTTATCTGCATCTACGTAAGCTAAGAATGTTATGTCAGTCTGTCTATCGGTCTGTCTGTCGGTCCGTCTGTCCGTCAGTCAGTCTGTCTGTCTGTCCGTCAGTCAGTCTGTCTGTCAGTCAGTCTGTCTGTCAGTCTGTCTGAATTTACACCGGTTCCAAAAGTTGAACTACCGAGAAGATTCCGGCAACAAACTCGTGTAGTCACTCTTTTCAATCATTAAGTTACAATGTTTAATTACACAGTAATAGTATTTAGCAGCGCAGTGTCGCACAGAGTATAAAAAAGGTATATTAAAGTACCAATAAGTACCTAATGATAAGAATATTTACTGTATTTAAAGGCTGTCCGACAATGCACCATCACAATATAGGTATTACAATACACAAAGGTCAACAATTAATATACAAAAACCTAATAAAGCTAAACATCTTTCATTAATTTTAAACACTTGTCTGAGCACGTCATTACAATAATAATTGTATTGTTTTATATATAATATCCTATAATGCCATATACCTCAAAAATCCCTCAAAAATTATACTATTGATGAATATGTAGGTAAATTATTACAAAATCAAGGAAGCTTAGAGATGACCATTTCCACTAGTGGCACCTGTTCACAAGTATGACGCATGTGCCAGCCATCGCTCCGCTCAACCATATCATAGGGAACGGAGCGACCCGGCACACGACGCCACCACCGCAGAAACTTATAGAGAGCATGACATCTTCCAGCAACCACAAAATCAATGAAATGCTATTGGTGGAAATAACTATATGACATTATAAGTTACAACCAAGCATTTTTGTCATTTATATAATCGTTAATAGTATAGTAACCTTTGGACATTAGAATTTTCTTAATGTGAATTTTAAATTTGTCAAATGGCAAGTCTAGTACGTTATTAGGAATCTTGTTATAGTAAAGTATGCTTTGACCCATAAAAGTATTAAAAACTTTATGCAGTCTTAGAGACGGTAAGATCAACTTATTTTTATTTCTTGTATTTAATGCATGTACATCGCTGTGTCTTAAGTAGGAATTTAAATTTTGACGTACAAAAATTATGCAAGCATAAATATATTGAGAAGCCACTGTTAGTATATCTATTTCTTTAAATAAGTCTCTAAGAGATGTTCGAGCAGCAAGGCAGTAGATTGCTCTAATTGCACGTTTTTGCAAGATAAATACTGTTTCAATGTCTGCTGCTTTACCCCACAGAAGAATACCATACGACATAATACTATGGAAGTAACTAAAGTAAACCAAGCGCGCCGTGGCAATATCAGTATATTGCCTTATTTTTCTAATAGCATAAGCCGCGGAGCTAAGTCTACTACAAAGTGTTGTGATGTGAGGGTTCCACTGGAGTTTCGCATCGATTGTAATGCCTAAAAACGTGGTGGATTGAATTAAATTTAGCGACTGATTATTTAATTTAATGTTTGTATCCACTTCCCTAACATTAGGTAAAATAAATTTAATACATTTAGTTTTCTTTGCATTCAGTTGTAAACTGTTCACAGTAAACCAATTCATTACTTGAGATAGCGCATTGTTTACGTCGTCAAAGTTAACTTTATTTCTATCACATTTAAAAATTAAAGAAGTATCATCTGCAAACAACACAATCTCACAAAATTCCTTAGCAAAGAAAGGCAAGTCGTTTACGTATATTAAAAATAAAAAAGGCCCTAGAATTGAACCCTGTGGAACTCCCATTTTGACATAAGACCCTGAAGATTTTGTTCCATTGATGTCAACTATTTGAGTTCTAGAACTTAAGTAAGATGTGATTAACTTCAGAGCTGAATTTGTAACCCCATAGTGTTGTAATTTTAAAATTAGCGTCTGATGGTCAACGCAGTCAAATGCCTTTGATAAGTCACAGAATATACCAATAGCATTTTGTGAACTCTCCCATGCATCAAATATGTGCCTTAACAGCGCTACACCAGCATCAGTAGTAGAACGTCCCTTTGTAAATCCATATTGCGCACTATGGAAAAGATTATTTAAATTAAAATGCTTAATCAATTGTTCCAAAATAATTTTTTCAAATATTTTACTAAGTGCTGGTAAAATAGAAATTGGACGAAAATTACTAGGATCCTCTCTATCACCTGATTTAAATAGCGGAATAATCTTACTGTATTTCATTAAATTAGGAAAAATACTTTCATCTATACAGTTATTAAAAATTTGCGCGAGATAAGGGGCAATAATATCAATGATATTCTTAACTATTTTTACAGATACATCCCATAAATCCCCTGTATTTTTCAATTTTAGGGATTTAAAAATTTTAATGATTTTTTGAGGAACAACATGGGTAAATTGGAAAGTCTCGCTACACTCGGGCACACAATGCCTCAGGATGGAACTTGCTTCAAGAGAAGAAGAATCTAAATGAGATGTTGTAATCGAAGGTATTTTTGAAAAGTAATCTTCACACTACACATCATTAATTACTAGCTGCACCCCATTAAGTTTTATAATAAAAGAAAAATAAAAAAAAGTTTTTATAATCCATGATCCTTTTCGACGTCTCTAGAACGCCTTACCAAAATTTCATCATAATGTGATCAATGGTTTTGGAGTACATAGGGGACAAGCACACAAACATTTTTTTTCTATACCTAGATAACTACTGGCTGAATAAAGGTCTCTCATCGTTAAAACGAAATGTTCTGTGCCTGCATTGGCATTCGGTTCCCAGCGACTCTGACCTGCTTGCCTCCTAATAATTACGTAATTTTAACGGTAATAGTAACAGGTAGGATTCGTCTGTAGTTTATTATGTACCCATTATTGCATTACAAAGCAAGATGTCACTATAAAATAAAAAAAAAACATTTTCACGCTACGCTCGTAATATTAAAGACAAGAGTTTAGACTGCTAGAAAAAACTGTCGTATCCAATGTAATTCCAAATAACTTGTACGGTTTACGATGTTCTCGCGAAACCTGTATGGCGACCTCTGAACTTAATAAAGCCTTTCGCCCCGGAGTCGCTTGGCTTTTTCAATGCCTTTAATAGATTTCAACACCGAGTGAATGTTTGGAAATTGAGGCAGTAAAATAAAGTTTCTATTAATTTTAAGGACACAAGATCGGGTGTATCTGGGATCGCTTGTCTCACTGTTTCCATAAATAAGTCTGTAAGCTATGATGTCTTCGGTGGTTAAACTTCTATTTCTCTGGGTAATTAATACGTGGAAAGGAAACTTGAGCGCCTTTCCCACTTTAAGGTTTTGCCACACAGAAAGCGGGGTTGAGCGTGAAATTCACGTTGCGTGTTGTTCGCGTGTACTTGGCATGCAAATTACTATGATTGACAATGGACAGAAACTGCTGCGTATAGTTGGACGCGGTGGGGCACGCCGTTCCAGCCCGCCCGCCGTGTGTTTGCTTCCATATATTGTCATAGTAATTCGCATGCCGAATATTGACGAATATGTTTACCTGGTACAAATAGTCCAACTTGGTAAGTCGAACTTCTAGAAAGAGGTTAATCGACGGATCCAACTGGGCTGGGCATCGTTCGGTAAGCTGCGCATTCTCGGCTCAACTACTGCGGCGTCTCAAGACGGATGACTTACGGAACTGAGACGTGGCCGTTTACAATAGGCCTCATAAGAAGGATCAATGTCACCCAAAGGGCAATGGAGAGGGCTATGCTCGGGGTGACTGAATCAGAAATGGTGAGATCCGTAGGAGAACTTGATCGCCGACATAGCCGGAAGAATTGCGAACCTCAAGTGGCAGTGGGCAGGCCACATCGCAAGGAGGACTGACGGCCGTTGAGATGGCAAGGTCCTCAAGTGGCGGCCGCGTACTGGGTGACGATATGATGAGAGTAGCGGGAAGCCGATGGATGCAGGCAGCGCATGAGCGATCAGTTTGGAGATCCCTGGGGGAGGCTTGTGCCCAGCAATGGGCGTCTCTCGGCTGAAATGATGATGTCTTTGCATGCCTAGAACACGCGATCAGTACCCCTAGTGTAAGTTTGAATTGAAACAAAACGAAAACGGTCATCGTCGTGTTTACCTCTCAAATTCATGTATAAAAAGTGGTTTCCAATAATACACAACAGAGGAGGATGCCAATTTTGTATTTCCATGGAAATAGTGAGATACCCGACGGAGAACTAGGAATGATGTGTAGTGTGAAACAAAAGTTTAAGTAACGTAAGAAAATACGACAGTCAGTTGTTTCGAACATTCCAGAAACTAAAAATAAAACTGTATAGTTTAAAGAGCAAAATTTTAATGAAGAAATTTAAAAGCCTTATACCTGCCGATGTATTCAATGTATTCAACCATAGTTATGCTAATGTAGGGAGTGCCTTCTATACATGACAAGTCATAACAGCTATCATTTAAAACCAGCACAAGACCTACCAGTTTGACATATAGAGTTTTATTGAAAATACTATGTTCCTTTTATTTATTCTATGGATTTATTATTACTTATTTAATTTATTTTCTTATAGTTTCTACCGTCTCTGTGGTCTAGTGGTTCAGGCTAGGCAAATCGTCAAGTGTTAAGAGTTTTTGTGTGATAAGTATACTGTTTGTGTGATAAGTTTACTGTTTTGTGATTGGTAGATTCAGGGTTTTTATTATACGTTGTTTTATTTTATTTTATTTAATCTTGAAAACTTACAGCCCTTTTTACAACATGATATAAATTAATATGTCTCTAAAAGCTAATTACAAACATTTATAACCACTTAAAACCGAAAAAAATGGTTATAAGTGGTCATAAAAACTAGCCTTGAACCGACCAATCACACAAAAAGTCTTCAGTACAAGACGACCCGTCTAAGCGACCAATTAGTTGGCTAATTTAGAAAACCAGATAGCTGCGATATACATTTTGATAGTGACAAATACTCTTACGCTACGTGTCTGAGGTGACTCTATCCGTGTAGAGTAAACATGGTAGAGTGAATTTTTAGTTACACTATTTCTAGAACCAGTTTTAGTTACTCTCCTCTATCTATGCTGCCTACATTGGTATACGCTACTATACCGTTTTCTATACCCTGGACAACACCCTTTACGTGCTGCCTCTTAAAACGATTGATTGCCTTTCTTACCCACGAATTGTCAAATGAATAAGAAACAAAAAGACAAACCATGTTTTGCCTTAAATACCTTTATTGGGCGATAGTTTATCTAGAAACTTATAAAAGTGAGTATTATTTAATTTTGACGATATTGCACACGACCAGACATGCAAATTGTATGTATTAATGTTATTGAGTCAGTAGGGATGTTGGTTTTCTCTCGCCGGCCGGTTTCCACCTGTCTGTATAAATATTTAAATCAAGATGGGTCTCTAAGGTCGTATTTGGTTTATTTGACAACTAGTTACATCACCATTAATGGAACTTAAAAATCGCTGAAGTATTGTGTGATTGTGCGATTAAATGTTTATTGTTTGTGGTTTTACAACGATTCACCAATATAAAAATGGTAATTTAATTTATTTGAAGTTGCTATTCTTTCGGAAACAAGTTCGTGTTTTTTTAGATGTTAAATAAATAATGCAGAATAATTAACGGCTGCTACTAAAATGGTAATTAATGCGATTTGTTTTTGGCATAGAAATATAATATTCTTTTATATTTTCCTCTTCAATAGTCTTTAGGCAGGTTTTATTTTGAAGCGTGTAGTGTCTGTCCTTTATTCTAAATAAATCAAAGTCAGTAGGTATTTGTTTTTTTAAACGACTAGTGTAACGATCGAGCGTACGGTCCGCCTGATGGGAAGCGGTTACCGTAGCCTATATACGCTCGTATCACCTTGGGCACTATACATTCGTCGCTAGGCAACGGTGGTCAAAAGAGCGTTATGTTGACAGCTTAGCTTAGGAGATAGGTCTCCCGGCTACTAATTGATTCTTCCTTAATTAGTTTTGGCCATCTTATATACAGCTGGACCACAGCATTACAAAAAAGTGTTACTTAGCTGCAATGATAAGTAATTTTGTTTCAATTTTGAAAACCAAGCAGTGTTGATTGGTTAATCCCGGATGGGTAAATCTCAGCTCCTCCGAGAAGGCAGGTTAATCAGTTGATCCAGTTTGGAATTAAACCAGCCAACACTGAAGGAGGAAAAATTACGAGGGCGACACTGAAAGTTCGAACTGCTTAAATAAAACAACTTATCTCTTATAGAGATAATCCCTCCATTGCATACTACTTTATACATTTATTTTGTTTTTATGTTGGGTGCAATAAAGAGTTATGTAAAAAATAGGTTCAAATTTTAAAAATGGAACACTTTGCCAATATTATTACGATTCTATCATTGTTTTACGATTTAGCAGCGAATGGAAAATTGTCTGCGTCACGTGAGCATGAATTTAACGCAAGAAAATTTTCGTGCAATGATTTTTTATGACTTTCGATGTCATTTAAGTCAACAAGAAAGTTATTATAGACTTCGATTGGCCTTTTATGATGAAGCCCCATCTCGTGCCCTAGAACTGGTTTAATGAGTTTAAACGTGATCGCACTAATGTTCCGATGATTTGCGTGAGGGGCGGCCTTCTACTGCGGCGACTGAAGATATCATCAGTATTGTGCGACGTATGATAGAGACTGACAAAAGAGTGACCTATCAGAACAAGCTAAAGCATCGGTATGAGTCAAGTGCACAAAATCCTCGATAAACAGTTAGCGGTCAGGAAGCTTTATGCCCAGTGGATGGATATACCTCACAATTTGACCGAGGCCCAAAAACTGGTCCGTCGTCTTGGTTGGTGCAGTGAAATGGTTTAAGATTTAACGGAGGTGACTCAAATGCTGTGGTCGACATACTTACGGGTAACGAAAGCTGGATTTACTGTTATGATCCCAAAATCCAATGACAGTTTGATCAGTGGGTGTTGCCTCCCGAGGAGTTGCCAACTAAAGTGAAAAGAACAGTTATTGCAGAGTGGTACACTAACAATTGTTTGCCACTTGTCTTGGAAATAGTTCGGGAGAAACGATCTCGTAGTAGGATCTTCCTTCACCACGACATCGCTTCGTTGCACACCGGCAGGCGAACGATTGACTATTTGGCAATGTCAGACGTAGAATTACTGCGTCATCCGCCGTATAGCCCCGACTTTGCAATTTTCCAAAAATAAAAGAACTACTTCGGGAAAAACGTTTAATAGACGCCGAAGAAGCAGTGGTTGCGTTTTAATAGGCCGTCGAAGAGACCCAGACGAGTGGGCATAGTGCTTTTCTCAGTGATTCCGTCGGATGCAGCGAAGTGTTGATGTGAATGGACACTATTTTGGAAAGATAATAAAACTAATAACGTGCTAGTTTTGCAGGTTTTGATATTCTAAGTACTTTCAGTTTGACCCTCGTACAGCCTGCCGGAGTTTGCGTTGCGGTCGCTCTGATAGTAAAAGTAGACCATATCAGAGATTGCTCATAATAGCATCAACTGCTGGAAGAGTGTGTATGGCAGAGGTTTTAGTGGGTGGGAATCCTATAAGTCCCTCTCTTCTCTCAAAAGAGAGGACAACGAAACCATTTTCATCCGCATCCATCGGCTTCCCGCGACCCTCACCAGATCGTCGGTCCATCTTGTGGGGGGCTTATCAACGCTGCGTCTCCCGGTACGCGGCCGCCACTCGAGGACCTTTCCGCCCCAACGGCCGTCAGTCCTCCTTGCAATGTGGCCTGCCCACTGCCACTTGAGGATCGCAATTCTTCGGGCTATGTCGGCGACCTTAGTTCTTCTGCGGATCTCATCATTTCTGATTCGATCACGCAGAAAAATCCCGAGCATAGCCCTCTCCATTACAGGTATATAGGTTATTAATTGATGATGATTAAATCCAACGGCGTCCCGGCAAGCATAGACTACCCATAAAATACACTTTAGGATATAAAACTAATTTATAAATACAGAGTAGGTTTTTATATGTCAAATATATACCTCTAAAGAAAATTAATGATTAATAAATCTATTATAATCCTTTATTTTGACAAAAATAACATTGTTTTGATGACGACAAGGTTATAGAAGCTTTCCTTGGTAATACGATACAGCTAATAGTTTAACAATGTTCATATATATTTAATTTATTCGTTTTATTATGAATAGGTAAGCAAGCAGAAAACGTTATTGAGATTTACAGTCTACAGAATAAGTTACAAATGTTCACGTATTATTATACCCGAACGATCGATCCCTGACTTCATTACGAAAACCATATGGACGATTATGAGTTTATAAATAATATGTAAGAGTTCTCTTTTGCTATCTAGTTTTATCCAAATGGGGTGTCCTCGGATTGGTATAAGTATCAATATCTTAATAGTAGTTGCAATGATTTAATCCATCTCCATGTTAAACTTCATCACAATCGATTCAGTGGCTCAATAGAGAAAACTTAATGGACAGACCGACAGAGTATTTATGATCAAGGCATTCGTGGTAGTAACTAAGTAATTAGGAATTAAAAATTAAAATGAAGATTGTAGAAATGCTTGCAGTGCAGCAATTTGTAAAATCAATGAAATAGTTAAGTTAAATTAATTAAAAAGGTTAGATATAATATCAAAAGGATACATGCATTAGGAGGTAAAAATAATCTTATGATAGAATTAAATAAAATTTATCATTAAAACATTCGTTCAAATTCATTATTAGTTGTTATAGTAAAATTACTTACATATAATTAATCAATATACAAGCACAATAACTTATCAATACGTATTTATTGCAAACACAACTTGAATCGCGATTTATTGCAACGCTCTCGCAAAACCATTCCGGCTTTAACTCTCAAGGTGACAGCCCTGTAAGTACTAAATCTCTGTTTTGTATCTTACGTATTAGACAATAAGTTTCAGATTTGCTTGCCTACGTGTAGGTTTATTTACTGACCACTGTTATTTTAGTGATTTTGTGGTCTGAAGTTTGCTTTACGCTCGTTCCGGGTTCGATTACCGAAACGGAACAAGCTTTTAGTATTCTATGTTACCCCTGTAGTGTTGAAAACTCCAAAGGAAAAATTGCTACCTCTTTTCTTGGTTTCTGTGATCCTGGAGCTACCTATCCGTTGACAAGAGATTGTAATATCAGCGCGAATATAACAAGGAGCGCCGGCGATCTTACACGGAACAAAGAGTAATTCCACAAATCCGGTATGTCGCAACAATTGAAAGTACATTTGCGGTCAAAAGTGGACTTTCGATTTTAAGGCAATATTATTCACCTCATTGTCTCGCTGTGTCCAAAAAGTTTGCATTCAACTTTATATAATACAGAAATCAAAAAGTTTAAGTGACATTTGTACCGCGACCGCATTAATTTGTAGTATTGACATATTTTTATCGAAATAGCCAAATAAATATGGGCAATATGACCATTGCGTTTTCATAGTGGGAAGTTTATTATCTCTTACCAATTTTGATATGTTTATTTTACTTCTCGCGCCTTCATTAGTAACGATCTTATTTTTGCACGTTCTTCTATTATGAGACTTGATGTAAGACTATCCTGGTAATTCTCTGACTGAAATATTATTTCCTTCTTTACCTTTCAAATAGCTTTGAACGACAATTTCTCTCTTACTCTTAATATAACGGAAAAACAGAAGACACAGCTTTAAAAGAAACCAGAGGTAGGCGGTCTCAACCACTAGACCACAGAGGCGCTTTATATAAAAAATATAATTTTATCACGTAGTGGACAGTTTTTCTAATAGAAATTCTAAAAAATACATGATAATTTACTGTATTGTCAATGGAATAAAATAATATTTAATAAACAAAATGCAATCAAATCACTCTCACATCATGTGACAATGAACATATCAATCTCAGTGTATGACGTCACTATTGCTAAGCATCAGACGCTATCAAAAGGAAAACCGTAGAAATTACTTTAGCAGTTTAGCAGTGTTTACCAACAGATGATGTCACAGCGGCAAGAAGCGATAAGAAGCGAAAATTGAAATTGAAATTTTTAAAGTTTAAGTCGTATTAAAAAAAATGAAAACTATCTGAGGCTGAATTAGGTACTTATACACGACATAATTCTGTCTACTAATACCCGACAGAATACGTCCCATAGGTGGGCACAGGCCTTCCTACGTGGGAGAAAGACATGAGCAGATTGGGCCATAAAGCGGTTGCTGTAACAATCGGGACCATCGGTTTAACGTGCCTTCCGAAGCACGGAGGAGCTCGAGATTATAAATTCTGTTTGACCAATCCCGGAATCGACCATGACGAAAGTAACTTTGTTTTCGTTATCGAAACCGAAGCCACCGAGCTTCTCAATATACTTACGACATTGCGTAACAGATGACATTTCGTAATAGATGACACATTATCTTAATTTCAATTGTTATTAATATATCCATATCGCGCTCCATGGTAATAGCACGTACGTTTGTTTAAGTTATTATCTTTAAAAATATCTGTTGCAAAATATCGAATAACGCGTGATACCATCTTCGTCTCCATGATAGGTCGACAACACATCAAGCGTAATAGTTTGACCTTTAGACTTGCCCTAATCCGTTCGTAATAGAGGCGGCTTTCGTAGTGCAACTGTTACACTTGATGTGCTGTCTTCTGTACCTATACTAATGAAAATGGGCTATATTAGTCAATAGAAATGTTTTGCAAGTTTCAAACACATCATATTCATTAGCTAACATTTCTATGAAATAATCCAGCCAATTTTGTATAATATTTCATAGAAATGTCGAGATATTATCAAATGATTAATCTGTATTTTAAAGTTGTAAAACATTTCTATGAATTAATATGGCCTAAGTTTTAATTTATTGTCGCTTTGTCGTTACCACCTGTATATACTAAAATGGTGAGTTAAGAAAAAACTGGTTTGGCTGTGGAAAAAAGTGTTTTCATTTGACCAACAGTTTACCTATTCAAGTTAATTTAATGGGCATAACAACACCGATCCTCTATTTAAAAAAAACCCGGTTTTTATCAGCTTTTTAATATAAATCTCTGAATCTTTAATTTATTTCATAAAAAGATATTAAAATAAGATAAAAAATAATATTATTCTTTGACATTTTGCCTATTATTTGCACGATACAAAATAATTTTTCATACTCTTAGTTCTAATGAAATTCACGAAAAAATGAAGACTCAAAAATATCGATCATTTGCATTTTCATTTCAGCCCCCGTAGCATAGTAATCTCCTTGGGGAGTGGACAAAAGTTTGTCATGCTCTTCGTCCGGGAGAGATTTTGTCCACAGCCCGTACTAAAGTTTAAGTGCATCTTGGCGGCCGGCGTAGTGGTTTGGGTGCACTGGTTTCGAATACGAAAAAATAACTTTCGCCAAGGTCAATCCCTGGATGTGTCCCTCAATATCCTCAACCTCCTCCGTGCATCGGAAGGCATGTAAGCTGTTGGTGATGACATCAGGCCAGCGTGGTATCATGGTAGAAAGGCCTGTGTCCAGAAGTGGGACTTGTACAGGGTATTTGGCACTTAGCTTAACAAGCAGACACCTACCCATAGTAACATTACTAGTATTAATAAGGTGTTATAATATTAGAAATGCGAAAGTAACTATGTCTCTTTCTGTTACGTTTGCATCCCTGAGCCGCAGAACTGATTTAGGTGAAAAGCATAGGGATAGTATATGATAATATACATCCTGAGAAAGGAGACAGGCTACTTAACGGCTTCATAAGCAACACCCACACGGGCGGAGCCGGGGGCAATATAGGTATTCCTAAATTTGATTGATATTTTGGCCAAAGATGTCCACGTAGAATGTATGCAAAAGGTCATTTGGAATTTCGAAGAAAACCGCTGGAGTCATTGCCAATTTTTAACTGTATTTTTTTCTTTTACAGGTAAGTTTATGGTGTCAGCAAGTACACAAAAGTCTATGATGAAAGGTTTGTCTGCAAATAAATTGAACATCTGTACATTTTATACATAATATAGAAATTATTTCCAATTTCTGTACAATAAATCCTGTACACGCACGTGCACTATTGTTGTCTTTTTCTTCGCGCTGAAAATTTATATCTTTATCTTTCTCCGTCGAAACAACGTTCACGGATTATCGATTTTCACGAGATTATAACTGTGATACTTACTAAATATATATTTTAAGCTTAACCCGAAAGATGTTCACGGCTATTCCATCTAATATCCGTTTCTTCTGTCCAGTTTCACACATTTTTTGCAAAGTTATCTCGAATGTAAGTCAGTCGACTCTATTACAACGCAATAAGGTTTCATAATCTACCTCTATTTATTATAACTTTAAATATTAAAGCCGCGTTACATACAGGTTACGTAGTTCCATATTTGCACTGTAGAAATTCTAGTTAGTAGCCGTAACTGACTCGTTTATTGGTAAAAACCTTGTAAAAACATGATATTCTTCTTGGATAACATTTTTTTTCCTCACGATAATGCAAAGAGGATTACTTTGGATGTAATATCATTTTTTTGCAGCCTAGTCTTACTTACTCTAGCGTCGCATCGCGTCATGTATTTCCACTACAAAGAAATTAAGTTTCGTATCGTCGGTTTGTCATTAAGTCGATATATTTAGTGTGTACAGCCGACAGCACATCAAACGTAACAGTACGACCTTGAGACTGCCACCCTTACTCCATTCCATCATTCCAATTCAATCCATCCAATCAATCAATTCATTCAATTCATTTCATTTCCATTCTTTTCAAGTTTTCGTAATGAAACTATTATATTTGATGTGCTGTCGTCTGTAGAGTTACGTCTAAAGAGAATATACATTTAGGCGTTCAAAAATATGGAATAGTGGAATCTTAAGTGGGTACATAATGTTAAACGTGGCTTTACTTAAAACAGTTCCATAACATTTACGATTTGTAACTTTGTTGCTATATGATTCACTGTAACTATAAAATATTCAAGATAATTTTGTTAACTTTGGCAAGGTTGTTATATAAGTAATGAATGTCACCCATTTCTACCGAGATATTTTGGCGCTCGAAAGAAGTGACAGCGCCAATAGTTTGATGCCTTTCACTCTACTTTTCATTGCAAATACAAGGAAAACAAACAAAAGCTAGATTAATATTTAAATTAAGAAAAATAATTGATTAGGTGTTACACATTTCAATGCATCTTGGGAGTATTTGACGCAAAATAATATATATGATGACAGTCTCCATATGATGCTATTTGATGAGGTGGATAACCACAAAAAAATCTCATTGTCTTTCACACCATGATCACTTTAATTCTAATAATCTTTTAGTTGTACGTCAACACAAATACTTGGTTTATAAAATTACACAAATTTTAATTATTGTAATAAAAATCTTCGACTGTCACCACAAAACCCGCCAAACACTCTCTATATTTTTTGATAATTTTCATTGTAATGGGAAGACAAAAGGAACTAATGCCTATACAGCCATGTCATAAGTATTTATTTGTTTCTTCATTAATTCGTAGGGAGTATATTTATATGATGACAGTCTCCATATGATGCTACATTAATGAGGTGAATAACCACGATAAATTCTCATCGGCTTTTACACTATAATCACTTTTATTATAATGATCTTCCCATTGCGCGTCAACACAAACACTTGCTTCATAAAACTACACCGATTTTTAACACAGCGTTCGTAATTTTATAACATAACGTTCGCTCTGACACAATTCTGTATTGTAATAAAAATCTTGACTGACACCATCAAATCCCGCCAAAAATTTTGTCGTATCAAATTTTGATTCAATATCTTATGAGTTATTAACTTATTTTACACAATGTTTTAAAATCATCAAAATCAGTTTCACGACCAACCTTTTTTTCTTTTGTAACCTTAAACGATTTCCTCAAAAGCCTTGACCAGGCTCAGTGAAAACCACTAAATCACGATATAGGCTAACCCTTTCTTGCACAAAGCCAGCAGAGCGTTCAGTTGCAGCAGAATTAGCCAATGGCTTGGGAAACTGTACGCGTCAGCCGCTCGCCTAGGGTTACCAGATATAATAATGTGATTACTTGAAAAAAAACCTTCCTAATAATTAGGTTCGCTGTGTTTCGGGCTGAAGGAAAAGGTAGCCAGTGTGATTTGGGCATGGAGGGCATTTCATCTTAGGCCTCCAGGTGACAACGCCAGGTGATTTTATCCTTGTTATTTGTAAGTGTGTGTATAATTATTACTACTACATAGGCGACGTTAGCCACTTACCAGCAAGTAGGCAGTCAGCTTGCTTGTCGTCTAGTTGTATGTTTTTTTTTATAAAACCTGATGACAAACAAGCTGACGGCCCACCTGATGGTAAGCGGTTACCGCCGCCTATAGACACCTGCAATAACGAGGGAAAATTACTTGATATTTCGGGTTCGTTGTCATCCTGAAGCCTAAGATGAAATGCCGTCCATGCCCAGTAATTACACTGGCTACCTTTCCCTTCAATCCGAAACACAGCGAACTGTTTCACGGCTGAAATAAGAAAAGCGGTGGGCCTACCCATACGATCCTACATACGGGTCTTCCATCTAGTAAAGTAAGTATGTATTGCTATATAAACAATATCGCTGACTTTACAGCTAGTTTAAGACCTGTAGATTTGCAAGAGCACAATTTGAAGGATTTCAAAAACTGGTTACAAAATACGTAAAAGAAAAAGTTATTTTTTTATAATTACACAATTTGTTCGTTAGAACTTGACCGACTGACTGTCGATCGAACGAAAACATGTGAACGTCGAGTCGGCGGAAAATTGACCACCGATTACTTCTGACAAAACTTGGCTGTAGTCAGTCGTCTACACCGGGCGTAAATCTCAGCTGAATGAAATCACGAATTGAGATGCGAATACCAAGGAATAAAAGTGTGAATTTTCTTTCTTTCTTTCTTCATGCCAAAAGAAAAATATAATACCATGTTCTACCATTCGTACCTTACAAATACAAGCCCTCCAGCACTCAAACACAATATGCCATATGTACCTACAGTACTTTACTCACAGATTAACAGTGTTGTAACTAAATTAATACTAATGATTTCCGTGACATTGTGAACTAAAACACAGAAGATCGTCTGAGTAGTTTGTTTGTCAGTCACCAAAGCCTACAGAAGACTGTGTGGCTGACAGGTCCTGTGCCTACAAAGGGTGATCAAATGAAATTAAAACTATTTTCCATTCGATCGCCCCAACATTGCAACATTAGTATTGAGAAGTGTCTTACTACCTGTTCGATTTGTTTTTTACCCTTGTACAACAGTGGTTTAAATAAGCCCTTTTAAAATGTACCTACAACCTATTTATTTACGGTAAATTCTATATACCTACTATTTGTTGTCTCATCAGTTCACTCGATTTGCGACGTAATTTTGTTTGACATAACGTTTTATAAACTCACATAGGCGTAGGTAAACTTCTAGTTTGGGTTTTAAGATGCGTATAACCTGATTTATTTTAAGGTTAAATAAGTTTTTAGCTGGCTACGTCGTCAACGTCATCTTGACCTTTTGACCTAGATTGACGTCAAGAGCGAGCCCATTATAAAAAAATATGATTATAGAACAAAATAGAAGTTGCCGATACAAATTGTCAACATACTTCTATTTACAGTGCATCACGTTACTACCTTTAAAGTGACTGAATAAGTAGCGTTTTGAAGAGTCATCGAATGTCCTGCTTGTCGTTGTTTAGAAATAATGTAGGTAAGTACTAAAATCTTTCTTTATACAAAGCGCGGCAAATGACTAGCACCACCCAATGTAAAGCGTAAGAAGAGTCCATATGTGAAGAGAGCCACCATGCCGGCCCAAAAGACTCCCTTTCAGATCTTCCTTAGTCGTTTATTCTTAAGATTTGGGACATTTTACCACTATTTTTCATTAATGACATAACACGCGTTACCCGTATGTGCCTCGAGTAAGAGTTTAACTTCAAAAGATACTACTGCATTCACAAAGTTAACCCCAACCAGAAATAAATAGGATTCAATACTTCGTAAAAGGTGTTGCTCTACTAGAAAGGAAATACTCAAGTGAGCAATTAAAAATACTGATTTGCACACAAAGTATACGGATTGCAAAAGGTGTTTTGATGATATGAAAGATGTTTTGATGTGCTATTATTGTTTTTGTTGGTAAGGTTAGGTTAGCTAATGTTCCCACAGCGATAGTGCAGATAGGCTTGTAGAGATGTCCCTCAGCTTGTTTTCCCGCCTTTTTAAATACTCGCCTCTCAGTACCTTTGTAAAAATTTTCCTCAGTGTCTTTTCCATTATTTTATTGTTGTGTTGATTAATTAATTTATAAATAAATAAAATATAAAAATATATGGCACATTACTGACATGACTCTCTTGCCGCTAAAAATGAATATGTTTTTGGTGTGAATTTAAATTAACGAAACCATGAGATCACTAGCTGCTCTATTGCTAAATCTAGTGTATGTAATCATTTGTTTCCCAGAAAAGTTAGGCACATTTGAAAAGTTAAGCTCTTAACAAAGAAGCGGTTTTATGAGCTGACATAAAAATAATTTACATACTTAATATTTGAGTAAAGGATTCATGTTTCTAAATTGTATTATGAAGTATTTTTACACATAGAAAATTTAAATAAACTCAAAGAGAGTTATTGAGCATCATTGTTATATTAATCTGGCTTCTAAAAATGACTTGATCAAGAAATGATTACCTATAATAACTAAAAATTCTTTTTTATTGCTGTGCACCGCTTTTTAAGTTTTCTGCTTAGCCCCTGGTTGACTGGTAGAGAATGCCACCAGGCGTTAAGTCCGCCATTTGTACATTTTGTTTTATTGTGCAATAAAGTTTAAATAAAATAAATAAATAACTATTTAGGGTGAGAATTATTTCTTAATTAAAAAGTATTTGTACCTAGTTGGGACTGTAAATAAATTCTTAAAATGTTTAAAAACTTACGATCATATTAAAAACTATAGATTGATTGATTAGCTTATCTTATTTAACAATGAATAATTAATTACTATAGTAATTTTTATGATTGATAGATATAAAATTTTTAGAGTTGAATTTTAATTTCCAAAGATTCCGTTACCGCCCAGTTAGGTCCTAGGTGAAAGTTAAATTAAATTCAACACGGCATTGCATAACTGGGCTACGGTTGTATAAAAACGAGTGATTTTAATGGATTACTATTTAGATTAGTTGTAATTATGTCATGAACAAACGCTTATTATGCTACGAGTTTCTCATTATAGCGAATAATATTAAAATGTTTATTGAAGGTCGTATTAGACAGATAAAATACACAAGTTTTTATTATTATTTTTGGGATTACTTTATCGATTAGCCAAATTGAACGTTTTTTAGTTGGTAGCTTGGTTCGAAACCGTTGACCTATTTGACAATGTAGGTACCTATTATTGTATATTTAATTCACGTAGTTTATATTTATTTAGTTTGCGTGCTGGAGATCTTCATCTATTTTCTTCTGTGCACTTGTATAAAATTAATATCTCAACTTTAACTGATTTGAACTTAATGACATTTGTTGCAAACTTGTTTATCTAACGAATAGTACCAACTTTAGAGTTTGCTTTGAGTTAGTACTAATCACAGCCGGCAACAAAACGACCGGTCATTGACTCCAGATTTCGCAACGACCAGTCGATTGGTAACATTCGAAATTACCTATAGATAGCTACCCTAACATAAGTTAAGTTTTAGTGACGGCATTCACTGCTATATAATCTTTTATTGATTTCTTTGGGAAACATACAAATTTAATAACACATAAATTCGAACACAGTAAAATAAAGCTTAAATCAGCGAAGTTTCCATTGAAAGTTAAAACAGACGTAGGTATATAATCTTGCCACTAATTTGGCACCGGTGGTGTTTATAAGCCGCATTTTAATTACTAAGCCGAGCGAACATTTAGATTTGAGCTAATATTCGCCCGAAATAAACAACATCTTTTTTTACTACAAAAAATGAACACTAGTTCACAAAGCAAAAGCTCGCATATTGCTCGTATTGGTCTGTTCTTTGGAGACTAGTAAAATATTATTCATTTGTAATGCACCTAGAATTTAGCTTTTTTTCGCGCCGATAAAAAGTAGTTTGCAATATTTCTTCTTTTTTGATACGAAGCACGACAAATAACTCAACACCACCTGATGTGAAGCAGTAAGAAGAGTCCATATGCGAAGACAGCTAGTGCAGTTCAGACACTGCTCTAGACGCATCCACCTTGGCGGGCCAAAAGGTGCCTTTTCAGGCCTCTTTCAAAGGAACCCATGTTATAGGAAGGAGGGAACACATGTGCTGGCAAAGAATTCCAAGTTCTCGAAGTACGACAAAGAAACGAGGTACTAAATTTCTTTGTGCGTGATGTTGAGGTGGAGACAGTGAATTGATGACTCCGACTCCGAAGACCGGCCCGCGTACTCCTGAGTAGGAAAGGGGAAGGTGGGATAAGGTCAAATTGGGATAGGGTAATTTTTTCATTGTGAGTATAATATAATAAACATACATGGACTCCAAATTTATAAGAAATTTTGTAGAAATAAAAAATAAAGCAACAACCTAGCACGCTCAATGTCGGGGAGTGACATGCTGCTCGTTTGCCTGTTACATTTTATGATGTGATGTGTTCACGGTGAACTGACCGAGAGTTTGACATCTCGATCACCTTTGAAATCACTGCTTTGTATTCCGTGGTTCAGTGTCAAATCGTATAGAAACGGCAGTAGTATTTCTGTTGGGAAGTATTGGTAACTTTTTATATATGGATTTGACAGCGGACATAATCGAGATGATCGATTAAAACGTACATTAAGCATGAAGAACAACGAGCGTAATGGCTACCTGTATTGTTTTATCAGTAGGCAGGAAAAAGATACATCGCTAAGGTAATTAGAAGGTAAGAGCAACCCTACCCTCAAGGAGAAGGTGGAGAGGGGTAGAGCCTCGCTTCAGCGAGAAAATAATTGGTTTTTAAAAATGCGATAAGGCCGCCCTTTGTGCAAGCATTTTTTGTTATTTAAAGGAGGAGCTCGGTGGCGTAGTGGTTTGAGCGCTCTGGTTTCGATTACGAAAACAAAGCAACTTTCGCCATGGTTGGTCCTGGGATGGGGCAATAAAATTTATAATCTCGAGCTCCTCCGTGATTCGGAAGGCACGGTCCCGGTTGTCACTGCAACCGCGCATTGGGCCAGCGTGGTGGTGTTATATGGCCCAACCTCCTCGTGTGTTTTCCCATGTAGGAAGGCCTGTGCCCAGCAGTGGGACGTATATAGGCGTGATGTATGTTGTGCACGAAAGTGTTAAATAAATAAATGTAAGCGAGCGTATGATAAAGGTGGACTGATGATCTGGTAAGTGTCGCGGGAAGCCGTTGGATGAGGGCAGTGCAGGACCGATCGGTTTGGAGATCCTTGGGGGAGGCCTATGCCCAACAGTGGGCTTCTCTCGGCTGATATGATGATGATGATGAGCGTATGATAAGGAAACCGCACCCTAAGGAATCAAGAGTTCACTTTTCTGCGTAGTGTACATAACTAAATAAAGTTACATTAAACCTACATCTGTGAGAGGTCACCCGGTGTCATCGGGTCATCTACGGACGGAGCGAAAGCACTTACACGATTATCGGTTACAACATTCCCAAAGGTCAATACTTACTTAATATTTGCATGTGCATAGGTTTTATGTAACATAAATCGATATGACGGCTGTTTTGAGATTTCATTACGTTGGCTTAGGTTTCTGAAATTCATTATATTATTTTGAAGATGATTCTGTTGAAAGTAGGACAGCTGTCAATTTGTTTTTTAATGCTTGTGCATTATATCAACACTGTTCCGTACCGTATAGGCGAAGAATACCTATATGTAAAGGCTGACATTGTAGGTTTGTATATGTACTGCATAGCAAGGGCTATTCAGGCTAAGTTATGTTTGTTCTTCTATTTCAAAAACTTTGTGATTTATCTCTATAGCTAACTAAGTTTTAAATGTAATGTTAAAAACTCTAATCACTTCCTGTACCAATTTTTTTTTGTTACGCTGAGGGGAAGCCAATCCACCTCTCCCTTGGGGGGAAGAGGAGGGGGGTTCTATCACCTACGAAACCCCTCAGCGTTGCACCTCGTTATCTGCTTCCTACCGACGTAACGGGTTGGCCCGAAAACATTCACCGTCGTCGGCTGGGCCAATCCGACTTTCTTCTTTAAAGTCAGCATGCCAGTGCATTGGCACGCCGACTGGGCTATTCTAGCCAGGCCACGGCCCCCAACAGTGCCCGGAGACCAAAGATAGTTTGTACGGCGCTTAAGGCGCCCAAATTGCGTTTTCCTTCGCCCAGGACGTCGGCAGCGGATGGCGGAAGTGGCAGCTGCTTCCCGCACACGTTGCGCCTACTTCCTCGCAAAAAGTGAGGACCGCCTGCCACGACCTATCGCTCTCGACCATCTTTAAGACAACCGTCGCGAGTTAGAGGTCGTCCCCAATCACTGCCGTCAACGCCCGCCTCTCATCCGCCTGCGCCGGGCACACCTCTAGCGCATGTTGTGCTCCCTCTACAGGGCAGCCGTCGCAGTGGTGCATCCTGTACCCCTAGTGTGAGTTTCAGGCGCTGGTTCCATGGAAACTTACTCTAGGGCAGGTATGGCGAATCTAATAAATGGCGAAAATAATAGTAATAAATACTATCAATTAACGTAGGGAGGGATTACTCGCGTTCGCTCTTTATACTATACCTACTTCTATACCGATACCGACTTTTTCGTTGTGCATAATAAATTTTATGATCAATGACGCGCCCAAAACATTGTGTTGCGTGCCATTAATGGTACGCGTGCCATTGGTTTGCCATCCCTGCTCTAGGGGATTTAAAAATTATACCTGGGGTATATGATGAGCTCCTATTTCCATCCTTATTTTTAGACCTATTTCTAATTTTGCTACACATTGAACTCTATTCGCAGTGACATAGAGTTCATGCTGTATCAAAAAATGACCAGGCATTGAAATTGAATGGAAATAAGACTGATACCCCTGATTTAGAACTAAATACCGTCTCAGTTTTGTTTATAGAAGCAGAGAAAGACGGCATGAAGCTTGAACCAGTAACTTCACAACCACGTTTTGTATGGCACTAAGAATCTCTTTTATGTGTCAATTAGACAAAGTCCCAATTAAAGTCACTATAATAAATAGATTTTACCTCGTCCGAGTAACAAACACTACCCAATAGTTAGCCGGTATTTATGGAATGAACAAACTGATTACTACTATAGTTAATTAAGAAATGTACACAATTCAAAATATTTGTTTTAAAACCATTTTTGTTTACGTTTTAAGGTTCATAAATATTAGGTTAGTGTTATATAAATAAGTTTTTATACTTATTCTTAATTTGTAATTAAAATATAATAAAGGACGTGAAATTTTTCTAGTTTTATTATATTTTAATTACAAAGTAATTTTTATACTTAATTAAGTTAATGTATTTACTTTAACTTGTTCATACTAAAACAACTATTATGCTATTAATAATAAACTAAATGTACAAAAATTTTGTACCAAGCATAAACAGTGACACTTTACGGCTTGCAAAAGGTAGTTGTCTGTTTATATAAGTAAAGAATAATAATTAAGTGTCGTTTATTAATTTTAAGGGTTATTCCTTGCTTTCTATATCCCCTACTGTAAATACAATACTTTGACTTATTTGTAGATAGTTCAAGCCCTATTTCTTCTATAATGGAAAGAAAGGTATTTAATGAATTTTGCATAACGATAGTGCTATTTTCTAGTTTTTTATTTTAAGTAAATAGCACAAAATCGTCAGCATATTGAGATATGTCTACATAGAAGCAATATAGGTGTATTTCAAAGCATCTTAGCCAGTCCTTTATCCGATGAAGCTGGGATGCTTTTTAATATGGTGATGAAGATATTGTTTCCTTATTTAAGTCAACTTTATTATTGTACGTACAAAATAAATATAAGGTAACGATGGGACTGGCATAAACAAATAAGTTTAAAAGTCCCTTTACAATTTAAGAATTGTAAAGAAGAATTTGTAATGAAGAAGAATTGAAAAAAGTGTCGTTTATCGATTTGTGACGATACATCTGATGAGCTTGGTGGGGTAGTGGTTGGAGCGCTCTAATTTCTCAGGACGGGTTTTTTTTATACAAAGATGTGAAGCGGCCATCCTTCTGGATCACCTAAAATTTCTAATCTCGAGCTCCTCCGTGCTTTTTGGAAGGCACGTTAAGCTGTTTGTCCCGGAACCGCTTTAACGCGAGGTGTTGTTATGGCCCAGACTCCTTTTGAGTTTCACTCATGATGGAAGGCCTGTGCCCAGCAGTGGAACGTATATAAGCTGGTGATGATGACAATGATGATCTGATGAGGTAATTGAAAATAACTCGTATACTTGCTTATTAAGTGCACTATGTCAACATGTGATAGTTTATGTGAATAATTATTATCAGGTTTAGCTGGATTATTTTCTACGATATCTTATTATATTTAAAGTCATCAATTAAATTTTTTAAATAGATTTTGTAGTTTTTTTGTTTAAAATTGGGTTGCATTCGTTATTATAACTGAGTTGATTTTTGTTACACCTTTATGTTCCAATATCATTTCTAAACAAGAAAAAAACTACTACGAGGTTTAAATAATTTTTTGCACATTTTCTGCTTCTTTTCACACTAGTTTACTATTATATCGGAGGTGCGATTATTCAAAAAAGTACATAGACAAATACTACTCACTAAAACAAAGAACAAACAAAAAAAATTGTTGGTACCTGAACTTCCAAATTTTAGTCCGTGTACAGCAAAATGATAAATACATTTTGTTTTTATGTCAATGCGATAGAAATCCAATTCGTGTACTTTTATATTTATCATGTTGATGTTTAGTCCGTGTACATACGACAGCACATCAAGTGTAACAGTTGCACTACGAAAGCCGCCTCTGTTACGTACTGAGTAAGGGCGGTTTCAAAGTGAAACTATAATGATTTATGTTCATCATAATAAGGGTCATTGTCCAATAACTTAACTGAAATAGAGGTGAACCTAACCGCATGATTGTATGTTTTGTCGAACATTTTATTAATGGTTCTTATAAAATAATGTTATAAAGTGCATTGCTCTTTTCTATTAGATAGGTAGTCATATTTCGCGTATGCTTACACATTCTATTCTGTTTATTTCACATAAATACGTAGGTGAATGAACGAGGAACATGATACTGAATAGTTTACTAATCTGTGAAGTAGGTACTCACATATGATTGCCGGCGGGCTAAATGTGTTTCCAATACAAGTGATTACTGTTTCTGGAATAGAAATATTTTTTTATTCAAACACCTAAAAGTTTTTACTTTAAAAGTTTTTTGGGTTTTAGTTTTTTTGTATTTTTATATGACTGGGACGGAAGTCAAGCGCACAGCTTGCCTATGCAAGTGGCCCGTAGCCTATAGACGCTTGTAGCACTTTAGGTGCTACTCAAGTGCTGCTTACCCTACAACAGTCAGAGATAGGGCTATCCTAGCGGCTTAGGAAGGAGAGAAGTTCCCTTGCTCCCAACAACGGCCTAGGCATTTAATTGGATGCGGGAGTTTAATGAACGGCCTAGGCATCCAATTGGCTGCGATATGCTGGTACAAAAGTCCGAAATAAAATTAAAGAGGGTTGCAGTGTTCCATGTCAGGAGTTACCTCTGAAAGTTTGACACTTTTCAGATCAACTTAATTTTCCGATCAAATTATAAATTATTAACATCATCTCACCTGCTCCTGACTACCCTAAAAATGCGTAGTATCGTATCGTACGACGTACGACACACAAAGCCCGCGCACATACTGCGATATCTACCCTCGCAACCCCAGAATTGCAAAGGACACGGTCTTTTTGGGCTTTCATTCCGAATAATTTTGAACAGTAATGTGATACCTACATCTCTACACGAAGCTAATTAAATAAGCTACTGGATTTTATATCACTCGGATTTCTCGAGCTGTTCGTTTGTCTAAAAAAGTAAAAAATGTTCCAGCAGATACTAAATGCCATTTGCCTTTTCTCCTCGTTTTTCAAGTCGTTAAATGTGTCAAATGCACCTATTATTGCATTGTCTATTAAATATTTGAAATTGTTACAATACTTTTAGCTGGAGCTCTATTTTTCAAAATAAAAAATAATTCTAGTTAAATTATTGCTATAACAAAACGCAAAAAGCAACTATAGTATGGAATTATTCATGTTCGTCTTAAAAATTAGGAGGGGAGGAGGGGGGCTTATATAAATATTTTTAAATGCACAAAAAATTCTAAATAAATAAATCATCCCTTATAGGTAGGATTGCTGTTCAAAATTAAAATTATTTTAAGCCCAGGCTTCATACATTTGTGGTCCTCTCCTTTATGTGCAACTCGCTTTAACGATTTAGTTAGGATATCTGCTGAGAAATTAGTAGCAGGAACAAAAACTAATTTATTGACATTATCAGCAACCCTTTCCCTAATCAAATGGTATCTTGTATCAATATGTTTTACTAACCTCGTGTGTAAAACGCCTCTTTGCTCGTTGAAGTTAAAGCCTTATACTCTGCTTTAGTCGAGGAGAGCGCTACTGAGTTGTTTTTTGGACAGCCATGATATTGGACCATCTGCTAACACAAAAACATTTCGGTACTCTGTAACACCTGGTATACTCTACGAATGAAAACATCAATCATCACCAAACATTCAGTAGGCCACATCTTCATAGACCGTTGACTCTACTCAGAATGATGTTCAAAGTTTTTTATAACGGACGATGTACCGATATGTCTTGTGTTTGATTATTGATTTTCGCACTTAACTTTGTATATATTACAGTGGATGGTATATTCAATTTGTTTTGAGTTGGTGTAACCGTTGTATGGATCAGAGTCAAATAATAAAAGGGAATATCACAATTGTATGCAAATATATTTAGACTTAAGAGCTATAAGACCTACTTAGTGGGGCGTTGAATAAATGTATTTCTTTCTTTCTTTCTTGTAAAGAAAAGAAACTTCATGTGACCAATTTTTGTTGCATATATTAAATTAAGTTTATTGTTACTTGTTTATAAAATAAAGGATAGATAAAGAGTTTCAATAACACTAAAATTATGTTCTAATTTTAATAATCTAATTTCGTCCTAATTTTAATTTAAGTTTAAAATATATCATGAGTCATGACGACCGCCTGGCCGAGTGGTCTGTACCCCAGGCTACTCGGTCAAGAGGGCCCGGGTTCGAATCCCGGTAGGAACAAATGTTTGTATGATGAGTACGAATATTTGTTTACGAGTCATGGATTTTATATGTTTATTTAGTATATTTCTAATATTTATATACATATTATTATCATTATTTCTCCGTTATCTAGTATCCATAACACAAGCTCTTAATGATGCTTACTTTGGGCTAGATAATAGGTGTGAGTGTATAAATATTATTATTATTATTATCATTATCATGTATTGTATAGCGTGATTTTTTTTTATGATATCTAGTCATGTCTGCCGTGTGTCTTGTATGGTGTAATTTCATACAAACTTTTATCCCCTATTTGTGACCCTTAGAAGACTTCATCACCAGCCTTTATATGTCCCACTTCTGGGTACAGGCCTTCCTACATGGGAGAAACACTTATGGAGTTCGGATAATCTGTGGCTTAGACTAGAACGCTGGCTCAATTGGCGGTTGTAGTAGCAACCGGGACCAACGGCTTAACGTGCCTTCGAAGCACGTATCAGCAAAAACTGGTTTTCAATTTCAATTCAGTATTAGAGAGTCTCTCTTCCTGCAACCAGTTAATAATTCGATTCTAGACAACTTACGAAACGTCTAACAATTATGTCCTTACCCGTAGGCGTACTAAAACCTCTTTTGTTCACGAGTTTCGTAATTAAATCAGCATTTCTACATTTTGTACCGCAGTGAAAGTACCCTTCGACAACAAACACGCAATAATTATGAGTAATTGAAACGCTTTTTTGAACTGTACCATTATATTCTCACCATTTAAGATTCATCGTAAATAGCAATCAGTTTTCTAAAACGGTTTGTCGGTTGTACATTACATCTGTTTAGTTCCTGTTTAGGAGGATAATGCTGCTTTAAAACGCATCAAAATCATACCCCTAGCACTAACACTTTTAAATTTCGAATCGCCATCGTATCGAGTAGTATACTTGGACGATTATGAATTATGAACTTTATGGATTTTGGTTATTAGTTGTTCTATTATATTTTTTGATTTAAGGAATTTTTAATTTATGCATTGTAAACTTATATATTTTAATTTTATACATTATGACACGTACCCACGTTAGCTTTTGTCTGGCTTTTGTTTGAAATTTTAAGCGTACGTGAACGATACGATTAGAATTCGAAATTTAAAAATGTTCGTGCTAGAGGTAGTACTGCTAGCACGAACAATTGAAATTTTCGTATTCTCATCGTGACATTACATCGAGAGCATGTCATCATTTTCATTTTCCTGTCAAAGATTCGATTGCCATTCGACAAATTAAACGCGACCATCAATTTCAATTTTTTGCTCTGTTTCTCTATGGTTGATAATACGAAAATTTCGAATGTTATTGCTAGGGTCACTGTTTGAAAAAAAAACCAAGAAATCAGAGGGAAATAAGAAAATTCTCTGAAAGTCAACATAAAGACTATTCCAATCGGAGAAAAAAATATTGTTTTTCTTTTATACTAGTATCAAAAGCAGTTACAGTGTTAATTGAAAACTACCTATGTAATGTATATTTAATCTCCGCCTTGCAGTTCTTTATATCGATATTGGATATAAGTACGAGGAGATATAATACAAGATTAGGATCAATGATGATAGATTACAGGAGATTTAAATAATTTATGGGTGGACATTTTCATTTTTATTAAGGATATTATCATTACGAGTATAATAGGGCTACTTTATTGTTGTTAAAATAATAAGTTTCCATATAAAGGTCACTTCACAATGCGATCATGTAATCTAAAAAAGTCTCGGGACTCGAAATTGTTGTATAACAATATAATTGCACGCGATTTACGTCAGTGTTCTATAGTTTTCCGGCGTCATTAAAGTCTAATTTGTTGTGAGAGTAACATTCGTGACTGCAAAAATTGGGTCTACAATCAGATGATTGAGTTGTGTAATAATCTATTTTAGTTTTAAATAACAACAGTCTATTAACGCCCTTTGCTTGTTCTGTCGTTAATAATTTAATACTTGCCGTCGTTCTTTCATTAAATGTGAATAAGACCAACATTAAAATTTAAGACCGTATTTTAATGTTTTTGATGCGTTTAAACGCCTACTTTATTGTAACAAATACATAAACGATGAAAAAAT
This sequence comes from Nymphula nitidulata, assembly GCA_947347705.1. Classification (NCBI taxonomy): domain Eukaryota; kingdom Metazoa; phylum Arthropoda; class Insecta; order Lepidoptera; family Crambidae; genus Nymphula; species Nymphula nitidulata. The sequence goes on from OX374639.1 coordinate 9,004,261, forward strand.
TATATGCTCTAGGCGGGAATCGAACCCGCGTACCTGGGGTCCGGCCAGCCGCGATTACCACTACGCCACTGGGACACAGTAACGTTGCAAAATGTTTGTAAAAGTTTACTTTCGGGTCACTAGAGGTGTTAACTTTAATGAGTAGTGAGATAAATGTTGCTATAAAAACGTTAAAAAAGGGTAGAAAGCGGTGAAGAAATTAGTAGGTTACACCTAGTGCTCCGGTCCATATCCATGTTGGCTCAGATGGTTAGAGCAGCCGCCCGGATTGTGAAAGGTCGCAGGTTCGATCCCCGCCCCAGGACGTGAAAATTTTCTAGTTTAGATATTTTTCTATGTAAATATATTTTTCTCACATCTATAATAATGTTAAAATAAAATTCAGAATAAGTGTAAATTATAATATTAAACACACTTGTCAGAAATGTATACCTATAACTAACCCAAACTATACTTTCTTTGCAGCTAATTTTATTTCTAGCTTTTTGCGTCCAGTCATGTTTTCCTCTATAGCATTGTTATGAAATTAATATCTGCGTGTGCACTTAAGTATTAGACTTATTGGAATATCATAAAACTTTTACCGTTATTAGGTGTCAATTACGACAGTGATTTTCGAAGACCGATTCTCGTAACCTCTTCGGAGGTTCGGTATCCGGTTGTAATAGTAAAATTAATTTTTTAATGATTGTTGTGGTTTGGTGACGTCAGGTCATGAATTGATATGACTGTCCACGTCGCCGCGTCGGCTCAGAATGGAAATACCCGCTCTTTACATATTTTTATCTTGACTTGTGTTTCTTAAAAGGTTTTAATTAATGCTGGCGCCTTGCGTCGATATTGTATTATTATGTAAACTCAGAAATTTAAGGTTCTGATTCATTTTGCCTATTTGATGAATGCTTAGTGTATTTATCTATATATGAATAGGTATGGGTATAAGTCAATGCTGCCACAAGCTGCCAATGTCTCCAACCAGCTCCTTGAATCGGTGTTTAGTGTTTATAGGGGTTATTCAAGAAACAAGTCCATAGAGGTCTTAGACTCCTGGACTCTTTTTACTATAAGGACATCATCACCAGCCTATATACGTCCCACTGCTGGGCACTGGCCTTCAATCAATTAATCAAATACTCTTTATTGCACAACATGACACACACATATTAAACAAAAAAAACAAGAAATAAAACAATACCATTGGCGGCCTTATTGCTGAGCAGCAATCTCTTCCAGGGAACCAGAACTGACAAGAAATAATACAGAAGGAAGTAAAGAGAGGCCTTCGTACATAGGAGAAATACACGACGAGCTTGGGCCATAATACCACCACGCTGGCCCAATGCGGGTTGGTGAGTCAGAGCAGTTGCGGTAACAACTGTCACCAACAGCTTAACGTGCCCTTCTAAGCACGGAGGAGCTCGAGCTTAGAAAATTTTGATTGACCCATCCCGGGATCGACCACGGCGAAAGTTGCTTTGTTTTCGTAATCAAAACCGGAGCGCACAAACTCAATGTACTTACTCAATCGCCAATACCCAGCATACATTTTCGTGTTAATTTATTATTTATTTGTATCAAAGTAAAAGGCTTCAAAGGTTATTCGGAAGTAGGGCTGCGGTAACAATGTACAGATTACGTAACTTGACCAACTTTCAACCGCGCCGTGCGCCCGCGCAGATTAAGCTCGGTAGCGTGGACCGAACAGCCATTATAATGGATAGATAAATGTAACATATCATTAATTATTAGTGGAGTAAAGTATTATACTGGCAAACAATATATACACTAACGGTACTGGTTTAAAAATATAAAATTAAAATTTTTAAGTTACCCCCGGCCTCATTTATCGTCTATCTAACACCATCTCATTGAGACTATTCTTATGAACCCAAATACGCTGCATTTGCTGTAAGTTTCTGAAGATTAAGCATTTCGCAGATATTTTGATGGTATAGGATTAGCTCAATGTCACGGAAATGTCACCGAAGAGACAACAATAAATTTCAAATCATTCGGATATCGGATCTGTGAAAGTTAATAAAACCCATTTATCATGTAAAAAATGAGCTGATACTCATCAGAAGCCTGAAATGATCTTAAAAAATTATATCTATAAACCATCTTAATCATTTCAGCTTTCGAACAAAAAAAATAAATCAAAATCGGTCCATTCATTTAGGTGCTACGATGCCACAGACAGACACACAGACACACAGATACACAGACAGACACGTCAAACTTATAACACCCCTCTAATTGGGGGCTAAAAAATAGTACGGTGACGTCAATATCTAGAAAACCTATAAAAACACATGTTCTAGAATCGGTTGCAATCTCACAAGTTTTCAAAATTCGGATGACCGTTGGTTTTTTTTTAAATATTTGGGTGTAATATGAGTAAGTGTTAACATACGAATGTGTGTTTTTTTAACTAAGTCGAAAACTAACCTTGAGTGTTAAAGGTTATTTTTATTAACCTAGTTTTTGGCAACTAAGTTTTTTTTAATAATTGTAATTTTTTGCCTTGTGTTTGCGAACAAATATTTTTTTTATTAAAAAAAGTTTGTGAAGTATTGACTACCTAGGCCGTTATAAAATAAATTGTTTGTCATTGCTTTCATAATTTATCATCATCATCATCATCATTTCGCACAGAATACGTCCGATTCTGGACAAAGACTCCCTAAAAATTTCCACGCTTCCATCAGTTCTGCGCTGCACATTATTCGATTAAATGATTACTCTCTACATATTTAGCAATCGTCAGTTAAAGTTCTTACAGATAAGACTCTATCGAGATTTTAATGAATCGATAAGGCATATCGAGTTCTCACTTTCCTAATCTCATGAACAATGAGATAATTTAACATTAACCTTTCAATTCTATTGATAATCAATTAAAATAGAATTAAAACCGTCGTTTGTATAAGAGCTATGATTTGATTCAAACCAGTTGAGATTTAAATATTTCAAACATAAAATACATTTTAAAGTGATTGACAAATTTGACTTTGAACGGATACGTCTAACATTCGATGTTATTGTTATCTTTGATGTATAAGGACATTGTGCTATTGCATAAATTAGTATTTGACAATATTTATCTGTTTATTTTACTAAATAAAAATAGTAAGACACATTATACCTACCACTTTAATCACAGAATATATAAACATCGTGTGCTCATAAAAAAATTCATAGTTCTACAGCGGTTACTGTAGCCTATAGGGTGCTGTCTACGGGTATAGTAAACGGTAGAGTGAACTCCATTACTCTACCAGCTTCGAGTACTCTACAAGTTTTAGGTGGTACTATACTCTACCAATGCTCTCTACACAGGTATAGTTAGTGCTCTGCCGTGGTACTATGCCGATTACTCTACCCGTGGACAGGCCCATATCCCTTTTTTTTGCGGGAAATATAGCAGCAAATAGCCAGCTTGATGGTGAGCGGTTACCATGGCCTATAAGTATACTGTCCACGGGTGGAGTAAACGGTAGTAATATCGTAGAGTAAACTGGCTAATTCTATACCAGGTTCGAGTACTCAACCAGTTTTAGTTACTACTCTACTCTACCAATGCTCTCTACTGGTATAGTAAGTACTCTAACATGCTACTATGCCGATTATACTCTACCCACAGACAGCAGCCCATAGCCCTTTTTTGCGGGGAAAAAAGCCATTTATGCCTGCTCTGCACTATGGGGAGAGATAGGTGCAGGGGTATGTGAGGCTCCTTCACCAGAGATGGTTAAGGTCGAGACTATAACCACTAAACAGTTCCAACTTCTCGCATTTTCGTAATTTCGGGCAACAGTTTTCCTCCTCCCTATTTCTGTTTTGCGATTTGTACGTGTGTACTCTACTCTACAAAGATGTTAGTACTCTATGACGTCACACGGGGAACTCTTGTGACGTCAAGCACCCTATAGCCAAATCCGTAGCTTATTTGCCACAGATATATCATAACAAACAAAAGTTCAAAGAAATAAATAAATATAAAGTAAGTATATCAAACTAATAATAATTATAGCGGGCTGATAGCTGAACCTAGGTAAGACCTGTATCTCATATGCCCGAAGTATGGTAAATTCTAAGATTTACCGGTAACTCCTAGCATTTACCGGTAGGTTAGGTTAGGTTAGTGTTGTGCTTTTGCTGGTAAATCTTAAGATTTACCATACTTCGGGCTTTAGCGGTAACATATACATCAGATAGACTTAGAATAGAAATAACCTGATCCACTTTAAAGCTTATGATTTATGAAGGCGTTTTAAAATAGAGCGTTAAATAAATAACAATAACTCAACGTGCTAATTATATTAATTCAAATGAGTTCTGATAAAAACTTGTTGCATAACGTTGAATAAACACGGAACTAGTGTTGGGGAGGGCTCATTTTGACAGCGCTCGTGAGACTCCAACTATTTTTTAAAATTTGGTACACAGAACAGCTTACAGTCACTACTACATGAAAATACTAGATTACAAAGTTTTATAAACTAAACAATAAGAAAAAATATGTACACACTGCAGCACCAAGTAATATAAGTGAAGTCAGTAATAAAATGAGTCCCAAGTTCTAAGCAGTCATGAATGTCGAGCTCAAATGTTGGACGTAAGACTTGTCTCTTAAACATTTCTATTAAGTTTGAGTCTTTTTGATGACCTTAATTCATTTTATAATTTAATCAAAGCAAAAAAGTATATTTGATAAAATTTATGACTCGAGTCCCCAAAAGCGTCTAGCCGTTTTAATAGGGTCTGAGAAGACTCAAGTAATTACCAAAAATACACGAACGCAGCATCTCTAAATGATATAGTTTGCGAAGGCGGTAAAAGTAGCTCTTATGTAAACCTTAATTACTCAATAACATCATCTCTGAGGTTATATCCACTCATTTCCGTTGGTATGTCATTCTCGCGAGTGCTAGTGTACAGACGGTGAATAAAACTGTTACGTTTCTTACAAAGTAGGCCAATTTTTGTTTTTATTGTTTTTACCCGACTGCCTAACATAACTCTAATGTTGTAATAATAATAACTTTGTTTGCAATAATATGTATTTGTAGACGTAGGAGGGTTATGTTTTTTGAGTGTATGTAACATGTATCTTATTTCTTTTTTTTGTTTTCAATTATGTAGTTAACATTTCTTAAAGCGAATTTAGAACATTTGATATAAAACCACTTTATCGAATTCAACTCGCGTTTCATGTATTGTGCTGGCAAAAATGTAAGACAATAAAGTGATTTAAGATTTTTTTAACATTTTTCTCATTTGATAATTATGTCATATGCTTCATATACAGTATGAGAGCATCACATTGTCAACTGTGGGTAAAGATTCACGTATTTATTACGACGCTACATACGGCATGGAATGAGTGACATTTAAGCAGAAATTGTTATGCATTCGAAAGTAGCCTTTATATCGTTGTCATTATGAAGTTCAATAATTGTATAGTTTGTCGATGAAAAATTATTCTAGCGAAATTTTATTACTTAAAGGGGTATATCGAGTGTTTGGGGGACACTCTCGATAACGAAGGCAGAGGACAGAGCTGGTGACCTTTAACATGATATGTGGAAAAAATGAAATTGCGAAAAAAAAACAGCTTTTTAATTCTATATTTGTATGGAACAGCTGATTGCCAGCTCTACCATCTGCCTCTGTTTTCGAGAGCATCCTTCTTACATCCTATCGCTGCTGCCCATACATACAAAGTATATGGAATTCATTTCACAATAATATTCATAAAAGGTCAGGTTGGCGGCGCTATCTCCGAGTGGTATTGAGAGTCATATGGCCACAAAACAATGTTTTAAAAGCATTAGTAATCAAAACTTTTAAGGCGAAATTTCAAGATTTTTTTACAGAAGACATCCGCATAAGTGTAGCAGTATGCGAAAGCCGCCTTTATTACGGACGGAGTAAGAGCGGTCTTAAAGTCGTACTGGAATGACTCAATGTGTATAAAATTAGTATATTTTTTTAACATTATAATAAATGTTTTTTTTTTAATAAAGCACGGCGAATGACGCAAAACCACCTGATGTGAAACGACTCCGCTGTATGCGAAGACAGCTAGTGGAGATTGAACGTACTGTTCCAGCCGTCTTCACGTTGCCGGGCTTTAGAAAGAAAAAAAGAAAGAAAAAATATTTTATTTACATACGCCTCAAAGAAGTACTTTTAAATCGTCAAAAACACATTTTTATAACTATAGAAAAAATATATTAACTAACAACGTGAAATTCAGACATGACAGACAGACTGCATTTACACCAGTTCCAAAAGTTGAACTAACTAGAATTTTTTTAATCCCTCAAGTTTCGTTATCCCACCGGGGATGACATTTGAAAAATTGATTGTGTCTGGAGTCAGATGCTTGCTTCTCCTTTGCACGCCTCCTTTGAAGGAACCTATGTTATAGCAAGGAAGGAGGGACATGTGCCGGCAAAGAATTCCAAATTTTAGTAGCACAAAAAAAGCGAGTTACAAAACTTCTTTGTGCGTGATGTTGAGGTGGAGGTGGTCTTGACATACTCGTATCACAAATGTAGTTAACGAATTTATGTTTTACTGCGCAATGCATCCAAAATTATAAATGTGAAGTCCGAATTCTGCAATAAAGTAAAACTAAGTTTAGAGGAAAAAACTGTTGCTTACCGTTAACAATTATTATGATGCAACAGTACCGTCCGTCGTAGATATACACTGGTCATGATAATATTATCGATATTGCGACAGCACTATAAGAATCGATACTGTCACGTCCGAAATAGTTTACGTGATTGTTGACTTTTTCTTTGAATCGGGAAACATTTAATAATTTTTAACGCTTGAAAAATGATTGAAATGTTGTGTATTGCGCAATTCAATGCGACACTATTTTGACAATTGAATACACGCAAAAAATACAAGTGCTATTTTTTACAACAAATAATGTGGGCAAAAAGAGCGGCGTGGAGCGGAGTGGCAAACTTATCAAATTAAAACGTTAAATATTTTCTCTCATAAATAAAAATCGTTTATTTTGGACGACATTAAATCCATATTATGAGTTAGTAACTAACCATCATAAATCTGTCAACCGGCGTTATCCTTCCGGAGTGCAAAGACAATTAGAAAATCAATTGTGTCTGGAATCTGATGCTTGACGGGTTAAACCCTGGATAGTTCCTTGCCCTGTACCGACAACAACTGAGTATCTAAGTATGCTAGCTAATGCGATATCTCAACTTCAATGCATCCCGAAGTGGCGAAGTATACCTATCAGCTAGAGTCAAAGGGATGGTGTTGTGACTGTCAAACACTCTGCGCATCAGGAAAGCAGTTTTCTTTCTAATAATAACTTGAAAGTCACCAGTTTGGTACTCTGCAAACTTCCTCTATATATACTTTTTATTTTTTTATACCACTAAGGTGGCAATCAAGCATACGGCCCATCTGATGGTAAGCGGTTACCGTAGCCTATGGACGCTTGCAACACCAGGGGTATCATTTGCGCGTTGCCGACTCTGTAAAAACCTTATCACGCCTTTTTTGAAGAACCCCATGCTGTACTCCTTCGAGAGGAGCAGGGAGCTCATTCCACAACCTGAGCGTCCGTGGGAGAAAGTTTCTCTGAAACCGTATAGAACTTTGGTTACAATTTGTGAGAATGAACTCCCTGCCGGTGGCGAGCGGTGTGATGATAGAAAGAGTCCGTCGGCATCATGTCAAATATTTCCTCAGAACACACCCTGTTACACAAATGGTAGAACACACACAAGGACGTAAAATCTTTCCTTAGGCTTAAAGGTTCAATAGCGCTTGAGACCTCAGGATCGTCGACAATTCTTATAGCGCATCTTTGGAGTACGTCGAATATACTACAGAAACGAGGCATAGCCGTCATCTTCATTATATCAGTCGGGAGAAGGGCACAGCTGGGCAAAGGCCTATATAGAGTCATTATTATCCTGAACATATTATCTATACAGGGCACGCAGGATCTCGAGAGATGAGTCAATAAATCCATTTCTCAAAGAAACAAGTCTAATTTATAATTTTAGTTAGATGTCTACCTCACTTTTACGATCTAATTCAATCGTTGTCAATAATTATCTCTGTCATTGCATTTTAATCGATTACGACTTTTGTTTTTTGCTGATTGCAAAATTAATCGAACACAAATTAAGTTCACGGCCAGTTAATCGCGTTTCGTCATCAAGTTAGGTTGTTTTTGTGAAATTTTCGATTGCTCTACAAAAAATGGCAACCACTTGTGAATGGTCAGTTCTACGCGTTAGCATGAGAATTCTATAACAATATGACTGTGTTTATTGACATTTGTGTAGTTAATTGGATTTTGTTTATAAGATGTTTTTATTCTTTCCTCTCTTAAGTTATTCCCAATTTGTCGCGATTTTTGGCTTCACTTTTTAATTAAGTTAAAATACAATTGACACTATCAAATACAGAGTTTTTATTTCAAATCCGTACTAGCTTAAACGTATCTAAGTATTATAGTGACTTCTCTTGACCTATATGACATGCAAAATCTCGTCACAATTTGCTGCTAGACCACAAATGGTCACTGCACTTATGTAACAGTTTGTTATTTAAGAAGATACACACGTGAAAGGTTTGGTGTCGGCTCAATCATGATTAGTGCTTATATCATCTATTGTAATTGTGACTTTCGATTGTTATTTCAAATAGGTAGGTACTATTGTACCTATTAACAAAAATGACACCTCAATGAAGACGATGGACAGGTTGATGAATATAAAACGACCATAACACTAAACACACACCAGTCAAATTAGAATTGACTCGTGTTGCAAATGACACTATAAACTACTAGTTGTGCGCAATATAAAAGTATGAAAACTTGTCATTATGATAACAAATAAGGAAAGAAAACGATGAAAAAATATATGCTCCAGGCGGGAAACGAACCCGCGTCTCCTGGGGGATTTTTTCGTCGTTTTCTTTCTTAATTTGTAATTGTTGCAAAAAAGTATGCGATATAAACGCACAATATCAAACATTAAAAATGTAACTTGTCATAGCAATAAAAAGTCAAAATTGTAAAATGTCCAATGTGAGTTAAAACTCTTTTAATAAAACTTTGACAAAAAATAAAATAATTTTCGCGCAATACACAAAAATTTTTCTTTTTACAATCCCGGTGATACTGCAATTGAGCTACAGAGAACTTTAGAACCTTCAAAATTTTTTACAATCTTCATGTTCTTCCAAGATAAACTTAATCGAATAGTCGCCATTTGTAACTTCCCGGTTGGGTGACGTTTTGGGGTTGTCGGAGTTTGTTGAGGTCGCATTCCGCTGCAGGACATGTCTTTCTTAGTCTACCTAGATCTATATAAATAAAAATCAATGTTTGTATTTTCGCCCTTATGCGTTCCGAAATCATTGATTAGATTGTGATGAAACTTTGGTAGAATGTTCTGATTCTTGATCTGATCTGTCAAAGCATGCCGGTTCAGCTAGTATTTTGTAAATATCTTTTAAACGTTTAAAATAACAATAAAAATAAAATTATAAAAAAATATTGTTGCAAATAAATATAAAATCTTTAGGCCAAATAGTTTTTTTTTTGTATTTTTATACCCATGGCTGACGTTTTAGCGCTCTGGTTTAAATTACGAAAAACAAACAAACTTTCTTCATGGTCAATCCCGGTATAGGTCAATCAAAATTGTGATCTTGAAATTCTCTGTGCTTCGGAAAGCATGTTAAGCAGTTGGTCCCGGTTGTAAATGCAACCGCCCACTAATCCAAATTGTGCCAACATGATGGTGTATAGCTCAAACTCCTCATAATATGTTTCTTTCATGTAGAAAGGCCTGTGCCTAACAGTGGGCCGCATATTGGACTGGTGATGATGATGGATACTCCACTGCACGCCTGTATATAAATATGTCATGTTGTATAATGTAAGAAACCTTATTCACTTTACAAGAAAGGTCAGAAAGTGTTAAAGTATAAATAATGCATTTAAGTATATCGTGGAACACATTCAAAGACACCTTGACTAAGCTAAAAGAAGAAAGTGCTATATAGTATAGCGGTTGCGTGCTTCGCGTAACTTCCTTCACAAGCGTCTCTTAACCTAATCTCAGACTTAATCCCAAGCACATAAAGATTATTTTAGAATGCCAACATTATATAAATAGCCGCTGAAATAATACTGATTGTCAATTTTTTATGGTGTGTGTGTGAACTGGGTTTGGCACTATCGTGATATATTGTTACAAATACTTTAAGCGAATACATTTTTATAAGAAGACTCGATGTAGGTTATTTAGCTAATTAAGACACAGGTGCAATTATTGCAAAGAAAAAGAAATATGAAACACTCGAAAACTTTTTACTTTTAATAACAATAGTACAGTCGACAGCACATCAAGCGTAACAGTTTGTCCTTGAGACCACCCTTACTGCGTTCGTAATAGAGGCGGCTTTCGTAGTGCAACTGTGACACTTGATGTGCTGTCGTCTGTACAATTCTAATATAGACCTAAGAGAGGACATAGTTGTTATAGCTATTCTTTTCATATAAACATTGTCAGAAAATGATTTATGTAGTGTACTGAAGTTTTTTCATACGACTAATCAATTTCCCTATTGCCCCTAAATAAAGGTGAATGTATAAGTGCTTTTGCCCGTAGCTAGTAATTTAATGGTAAGCTAAATTCATTTGTAATGAATACTTTTTTATTAATTTTTGTAAGTGTTTGACGTAACTAGGAAAGTAAGAAATGATAATGACTAGTAAAATACACGTAGACTCAACCAAATTATGTATCATTAAATTTGTGGCTTTAAATTGGAATATAATATATTATTAAATTAATATGTGAAGTATCCACGTCCGCGTACTTACAGCGGGCTTTTAAGGGTTGAAACATTAAACATATTTCAAATCTTATTGAGCTTACTCCTCCAAAATTAATTTACAATTATACTAAGGTAATGATTTACGATCGATTAAAGTTAATACACTGAAATTATAGTTAATGATCAAGGCGATCTACACTCACCTGTTCGAAGCTATCAGACCGTTAAATAGACATATTTAATTTGGCAACCATTGCCCTTGCCGGGTCAGAGGCGAACCGTCGCGTATAGTTTCGTTACTGGGCCTAATTCTGGGAACACACTTTAATGCTAAATTTAAGTATATATATATATATATATATATATATATATGTATAGTAATTTAAGTAACTTACAGTATATCTCTTTCTCGCAATAAGTAATAGGAAAAAGATAGCAAGAATCTGTTTAGAGCTGTCACTTAAATTTAGATAGATTTCAAAGAAACCATTGACAATTTTAGACGGCATCTACGGAGGTGCCTCCTAAACACTGCATTTTAGCACGTTCAATAAGGTCGAAAATTGAACGCACCTTTCTAAATGTCAATTTATATGACAGCCATCCTTTTCTTTTTGATTTTGAAAGAAAGAAACAGACTAAACTTAAATTTAAACTCAGCATGTGTTCGCCAGAATTAGGGCCATTGCTAGATACTAAAAGTGTTTTGAACAGAGTTAGTAAGCAGATGTTATTTATAATATTTGATTTCATTATCATCATACCAGCCTATGATATCCATTGCTGAACAAAGGCCTCCCCCATCGATCCAAATGGAACGGTTCTCCGCAGCCTGCGTCCAACGGCTCCCCGCGACCCTGACCAGGTCGTCTGTCCATCTAGTGGGTGGCCGTCCTATTGCGCTTTCCGGTACTTGATTGCCATACTAGAACTTTAACGCTCCACGGGCCGTCTGTTCTGCGTGCTATGTGCCCTGCCCACAGCCACTTCAACGTGCTAATCCTATGATTCCGAAGTTTTCAAAGATTCCAAAGTCACTGACATAACGTCAATGACTTTGGTTCTCTCACTTTCAATATAATATATTGAAAGTAAGAGAACCAAATTCTTCAATTTGATAATTTCATGACATTTGTATGGAATAGTGCAGCCTTATTTCATACAAAAGTCATGAAATTATCAATTGAATACGAAATTTTTGAAAGTGGCAAACCATTTATATGGACTAATATAACCCTTGTTTAAATTTATTGTCGCATTGACGGCACCACTCTGTATAAATAATAATAAAAAAATCGTACTTTTGTAACCACTGTCTTTTATGATGTGTCTTATTGACACTAAAAATTAAAAACAACTTTAAATTAAGTGCAAAAAATGTTTTATAGGTTCACTCTTTTAAGTTCACATTATTGTAATACAATATAAATTTAAATCGAATAACTAATATTAATATTTCTGCACGGCTTCCGGCAGCCTTATTTCATACAAAAGTCATGAAATTATCAATTGAATACGAAATTTTTGAAAGTGGCAAACCATTTATATGGACTAATATAACCCTTGTTTAAATTTATTGTCGCATTGACGGCACCACTCTGTATAAATAATAATAAAAAAATCGTACTTTTGTAACCACTGTCTTTTATGATGTGTCTTATTGACACTAAAAATTAAAAACAACTTTAAATTAAGTGCAAAAAATGTTTTATAGGTTCACTCTTTTAAGTTCACATTATTGTAATACAATATAAATTTAAATCGAATAACTAATATTAATATTTCTGCACGGCTTCCGGCAGCAGACCTTAATAGACAGTTTTGCGATTTCCATCTCGGACGGAATCGATAATACATCATCAATTCAATCGATACGAGAGGTTTCTCTGTGGTGGCGAATTGCGTTGCGTACGCGCAGATTTATTTTTATGTAGGTAGTAGGTACTTTGTAAAATACTGTAGTGTATTAGATCTGGAAGGAACATTATGGTTAATAGAAAAAATCCATGACACGTGGGCCGGGGAGGAACCATCGACATTTTACAATCCGGGTGACTGCTCTTACCATCTGAGCTACCATAGACCCCTTGATTTCTTCTAGTCTATCTGTATAAGTGTAACGTCTTTCACATAGAAAATAACCAAAACCAGAGGGGTTTTGGTTTAGTTCACTCTTATCTAGTTGCCTTGCTTACTTTAACGATTAATTGTATTGTAAAAGTAAAATGAATAGAAACTTCTATTTATCTCCGATAATTCTCTCGACATATCCAGTCTTCCATTGTCGTAACTTCCTTGCTGCGCCGGCGCACACCACAATTGCATATGCATGTGTCCTATCCGTATACGCGTTATCTTTCTGTCTGTGTGCACGTTCACTTTCGATCATTGACTCGGTGAGGTTAATCGAGTGGGGTTTCCATGATGACGTTATTACAAAAAAAAACAGTGATGTATATTTTTAAAGTAAAGTAAATACAAACTGTGAAGTATACATATACAAATAGAGTTATTTTTCCTTTATCTGTATAAGCTTAACAATCTGCACATAAAACGCAGCATCACATTAAAATGACTCTAATTACAAAGAAATAAAGTAACCTGACTTTTCAAAGTGTTTAAGTATCTGGATCTCCTGTCATTGCTATTTAAATTTACTTGTAACTTCATGTTATAATTGCTCTATATTCCCATAAACATTCACGTTCTAGATTTATGATTCTACGAAAGTTTCGTCGCGTAGTACTATATATGCAACAATATGTTTTAAATAAATATTACCATACTAATATCCATCGTAAACAAATCTTCGAACTCATCATACAAACATCTGGGCAGATGAAGTTAATAATTTAACACTAATTTAATATTAAAGATGAATGAATGTCAAATTTTTGGAATTGCTTTTTTGTTCAATTAGAGTGAGTTTGCACTATATATTATTATATAAGTTATGTTTTAAGTCCACTATGCATGCCGTGGCAATCTATAATTAAGACAGCACTTAGCTCATGTACTCTTTAGCTTTAAACTCCATACCATGTTTTAGTGTTTGTTTTGTTGATTGTCCTAAATAAATTTTTAAAAAAATGTAGGGCTACCGGCATTCGAACCCAAGACTTCTGGTTTAGTAGGCAGGAGTGCTAACCCCTCGATCACACGGCCGTCAAACATGTGCAACGTATTAAAACAGGACTTTAGGAACGCTGTAACTCATGGTTCGGGGGAGTCATCCGGATTATGAATGATTCCAGCTAAATCTATATGCATGGTAACCCTATGAATTGTTTATTGTATTTAAACGCAGGATGGGTTGGAAAACGCAAGCGGGAAATCTTACGAATAGAGTAATTAGCGGCAATCGACCATTTTCATTCCGCAAAACTGCTAGCAGAAGATTTGCTCATTAAGGTTCTCAATGAATAGAGGGTTTTGATGAGGATCTTGCTGGCGTAGTGGTTGGAGCGCTCTGGTTTTGATCAGAAAAACAAAGCAACTTTCGCCATGGTCAGTCCCGGGATGGGTCAACCAAAATTTGTAATCTCAAGCTCCTCCGAGCTTCAAAAGGTACACGCTTCGGGACAGCGTAGTGGTGTTATGACCTGAACTCCTTGTTTCTTTCTCCCATATAGCGAGGACTGTGCCCAGCAGTGGGACGTATATAGCTTTGTAAGCAGTCATTGACGGCCTGCTGGCCGAGTGGTCTGTGCCCCTTTGGTCGGGAGTCCCGGGTTCAAATCTCGGTAGGAGCAAATGTTTGTATGATGAGTACGAGTATTTGTTCACGAGTCATGGATGTTTATAGGTTTATTTAGTATATTTCTAATATTTATATACATTTTATTATTATTATTTATCCGTTATCTAGTATCCATAACACAAGCTCTTAACGATGCTTACTTTGGGCTAGATAATAGGTGTGAGTGTATGAATATTATTATTATTTTTATTTTTATTAAACACGCGTTTGTATGTGTCTATATAACAAGTTCAAGTTTGACTTCACCTCGAATCAATCAAACATATAACGTCAGAGTGACCTGTCTCGCTTACTCATATGACTAATAGAGAGACGAGATGCACCAGAATGTCTAGTTGTTGAGCCACCGATACTTGTAAAACTGCTGCGGAAACACTTTCATGCAAGACCTTGTTTTTATTAATAGGCGGGGCTCTAACTACATAGATTTATATAAATGGAAAAAGAAAATAGAGCTCTAAAATAACCGGTTTATGGTTTAAATTACTATGTGAATTACAGTCTTCATTGATTTATATTATAAAAGGCAAAGATCTCTAACTAAATAGAATTAGTATGTATGCCTCAACAATAATTTACGTAAATATTTATCAAGGAATTATTGCCAAAAGAAAAAAACAGTACAATTTTACGCAGCTTTGAGGTGTGGTGTGGGGCTAAAGAAGTATCTATCTACATTAGATTACAATTATTTATTTAACTCAAATAATAAATTTGAAGACTTAAATTTATTCTTTAGGTGGATTGTTATTCGAGCATGTTAAAGGATATACATTACTATAACACTTTCAGAAAGGAATAACCATTACGTAATACACAATAATTGATTGTTGAAAGTTAAACTGTCCAATTACTCATTCAATGTATTTGTAATTTAATATTTAACGTAGCGAAATGCTTCATTCTTTACACTTATAATGGAACTGTCAGATTGACAAATGAGAGAAAAAATTGACAGTACGATACTGCATCTCTCCAATTAAAAGACTGTTAAAAACTGGTTCGCTAATTGAAAATAATGTCTTTAGGTCACTTTTAAACGACTATACTTAAAAGCTTTTAAAAGCCATTTAACATATTTTAAATGGTTTATGTCACCGTTGAGCTCGATTCTTGTTTCACTCAATATGATGAAATGTACAAAATTTATAAGTTTAAGTAGTAGCAGTCACCATAGAATACTATTTCCTCTTGAACTGTATAGATAGATTAGAGTGGCATAAGAGGCTAATGTTACTTATTATTTTTTCTTTCAGTCTGTCTTCAAAAATGGCGAAAACAATTGATTTTTTTACATTTGTTGAAATTTTCTAATATAATTAAAATTGATCTAATGTGTGATCTAATAGGTGGTCAGCATTATTGACTGGTGTCTGTCACTTGATGGTAGAAAATTTTGAACAAATTAAATTATTTTTTACTACCGCTTGAGTGTTGATTGTTGAGGAGATCCGTTCTTATTCTCCGAAGATACTCATCAGATCACTACTTTAGTATACCATTTAGTCTTCCCGTGACCACGAAGAGTAATCAAAACGTTAGGTGTATGATAATAATGTAACATCTAATTAAATGAGAGTTAAATCCCGAAATGACGTAGATATATCTTAACACGTACACACACATACAAACACAAAAATACTCGAATTTAGAACCTCATCCTTTAAAGTACAAATAATAGTTTCATAAATCAACAAAAGATGATCGCCTTTCTTCAAAAACTCCAATCTACTTTATAACGATACTTTGAATTTGAACATTGAAATACGGTTGCTAATAATTTGGCTATTGGCCTTCAGTCAAAAACAATTTGTTAACGGTTGAAGTATCTGCCAATCAGACACCGCATCAACATAATCGGATGCTTGCTCAAGACGTCGGAGTTTCCTTTGCACATCGCGAAAATGAAGTAACATGCTATATATCCTGTGTTTAAATAAATAACAAACACAGTAACAGTTAGCGATTGTTGCAAACCGAAAATTTTAGTAATTAATTTTTTTACTGTTTTGTAATGGTTTACATACTATTTATTAATTTCTGTTAAAAATAATAAATTAATTCAGAAATATTACTTATCAGAAAGTGTGCTATTTATTAACCGACTTCAAAAACGAGGAGGTTCTCAATTCGGCCGGTATGTTTTTTTTTTTTCTATGTATGTACACCGATTACGCCGAGATTACTGATCCGATTTACGTGATTCTTTTTTTGTTCGATGCGAAATAGCTGCCATTTGGTCCCATAAAAATTTTTTCAAAAACAGTTGGGTACTTTGGTTTTAAATTAAAAAAAACTGAAATTATGAAGTCATCTACATAAGCGAAATTGCGAATTTTTGCTTTTCCAATGACTTTTTAGTGAAACGATACGATAGAAGGAAACAACATAAGTTTACGGTCACCCATCTGGCTTCGACCGTAGAAAGTTATCACTAAAAATTGTGAAAAAAAATTTTAAACTAAAATTAAAACCGACTTCAAAAAACTGAAAAGGATGAAATAATTAAATTTAAGTAGGTATTCATCCCCTAGAAACATATTTTTGGAGTTGGTGCTAAGTGGTTTCCAAAAACAATAGAAAGTAAAGCACCGACTCCAAAAATATGTTTCTAGGGGATGAATACCTACTTAAATTTAATTATTTCATCCTTTTCAGTTTTTTGAAGTCGGTTTTAATTTTTGTTTAAAATTTTTTTTCACAATTTTTACTGTGAAATTATAACTAGCTCAGCTGTCTAATCAACCAAAAGGCCCGGGTTTGATGCTATTAGGGGCCGATGCTTGTGAAAAAACACTTCTATTCACGTGCCATAGTTATTTGCATGTTTAGTTAAGTCGGCTTAGGTATTTGTGATATTTTATTAATCAGTAATACATGGTCTAGAAGACTCTAATAGCAGGTGATAAAGTTAAAACTATAGGTAGAGAAAGGCAAGTTTCCTTGTTTATACGACAAGGTGGCAAGCGGCCCACCTGATGGTAAGCGGATGCCGTAGCCCATAGATAGCCCTTCGTAGCACCTTGAGCACTACTCACGCGTTGTTTAACCTGGAAAAATGAAGGAAATGAAGGAAAATTAAAAATAACAGCGTTGTGTCGACAGGATAGAAGACGAGCTCTCATCTTAAACTAACAGTCGCTTCATGAGCTCAAGCGAACTTACTCACTAAAGTATATAATACTCTTTATTGCACTTTAAAAATTACAAAAACATAATTCATAACGTAAGTTAGCAATGGTGGACGTATCTCTATAAGAGATATCTTCCAGCCAACCCATAAATGTGTGAGACATACTGGTGAAATGTAGGCAACACGAAGGAAATAGAGGGAACTTAAACCTCAATTGTAAACTAATTTATACATTTCATAACAACCTATTATTACAAAAAACCAATAATAATAATGTCTCTAACTTTAAAAATTTTAAACAAAAATTAAAACCGACTTCAAAAAACTGAAAAGGATAAAATAATTAAATTTAAGTAGGTATTCATCCCCTAGAACCATATTTTTGGAGTCGGTGCTTCACTTTCTATTGTTTTTGGAAACCACTTAGCACCAACTCTAAAAATATGTTTCTAGGGGATGAATACCTACTTAAATTTAATTATTTTATCCTTTTCAATTTTTTGAAGTCGGTTTTAATTTTTGTTTAAAATTTTTTTTTCACAATTTTTAGTGGTAACTTTCTACGGTCGAAGCTAGATGGGTGATCGTAAACTTATATTGTTTCCTACTATCGTATCGTTTCACTAAAAAGTCATTTGAAAAGCAAAACTTCGCAATTTCGCATATGTAGACGACTTCATAATTTCAGTTTTTTAAAATTTAAAACCAAAGTACCGAACTGTTTTTGAAAAAAATTTTATGGGACCAAATGGCAGCTATTCCGCATCGAACAAAAAAAGAATCACGTAAATCGGATCAGTAATCTCGGCGTAATCGGTGTACATACATAGAAAAAAAAAAAAAAAACATACCGGCCGAATTGAGAACCTCCTCGTTTTTGAAGTCGGTTAAAAATACTAAATATTTGAAATTTGAAGTATTGCTACGATTTAGAACCGGAACCGGTATTTTATAAGTCAATGCCTACTTATAAACTACCAGTACTGCTTTAACTGTCTATATTATTAATTAAAATATTAAACTAGACTAAGTAATTTTTCAAACATTTATAATAATGTTAATATCAAAAATTAAGAATGTCTATATTATTATTAAAATTAAGCTTTCTTCCTTCTGTAGCTGTATTAGAAAGGTAGAGACAAAACAAATGATGTTTCATTATTATTTTACATTAGATTTGAATAATTTGATAGCAATATCTATTGTTGATATTTGAATCTAATGATTAATGTGTTTGATTACCTATTTAATAGCTGATAGACTAATAAAACAATAAAATAATCATTGTAATTTGTGTCTGCAACTAAATTTCGACAATTCTCGTTTCGTAAACTTGATTGATGGTATGCACGTGCTGAGATTTTTGCTTCGGGCAATGATTATTATATTTTATGTTAAGTAATCTCTGAGAAAGGTTAAATTGTTTTAACTTCTATTTCATTACGTCCCTTACCAGCCCACGGACGATGGATCTATAGTACGCACACATCAGATGTAACAGAATATTATTTAAACTGTGATTGATTTCTTTCAGGATTAAATAGATAAATGGTTTCAAACAACAATTTTTTAAACATTTTTCTATCTTCTGATTGGTTCGGTTTGTTTGTAAATAATTTTGTTTTTTTACATAATAATTACCAACAACTATGTTGATTGAGACAGACAAGGAAAGTAAAATAGTACGATGGAACGATATGTAAGGTAATTAACAATTTTTTTATTTATTTTACATGTATATCAATATACAGTTCATATTGTATACCTGCAATCAATACTTTTCGAAGTGGCGCTACTGTAGATTTATTTTTTCATCTAATCCTAACTAATAATATAAATGCGAGAATGAGTTTGTTTCTTTGTTACCTTTTCGCGCTTAAACTGCTAAACCGATTTAGATGAAATTTGGTATGGAGATAGTTTGAGACCCTGGAAAGGACAAAGGATTCTTTTTGGAGTAATAACTGACAGCCACGCGAGCAGAGGCGCGGGCGGCCACTAGGGTATTATATTTTGTCAATATGACAATAAATTAAAACATGGGCTATATTAGTTCATAGAAATGGTTTCCTACTTTCAAAAACATCTTTTTCATTTGATAATTTCTGGACATTTTTAGGAAATAATGCAGCCAATGTTATATTATTTCATACAAATGTCATGAAACTATCAAATTAATAAGAATTTTTTGAAAGCGGCAAATCATTTCTTTGAACTAATATAGACCATGTTTTAATTTATTGTCGTATTAACGGCACCACCCTGTATACTTCAAGCGATGTGTACAGTTTTTTAATACGGTAGAAATTGATAGTTTAGGTATACTTAGTTGAGCGAGCGTCCGTGATGACATTTACTACAAATTATATAGATACCGTAGGATGTCTCGCAATGTTTCCTACAACTTAACTGTTATATTGTCGCAATGTGACATATGAACATTTAGGTTAGGGACGAGTTTAAATTAATAGTAATATCTACTATCTCAGTCATACGGTCGGTTATATCAGTAGCTGTTTAACATAATTATTATTTTTTAACAACAACCAGAATTCAGAAACGTATTAATTTCATTACAAAATTAATTAACGATTCCTATCTTGAATTACAAGAATGTTTCGTAGTCTATTGGTAGTCTCTTACGGAATACTACCTAAATTTAACTTAACTTACTGGGGCCGTGACAAAATGAATACTAGGTACGAGTTGTTATAGTTCATTGTACATAATAAAAGAGTTTCTCGAAAGCTTGTTTATTTAAATCTATAACCAAATAACAATTGTTTGGCAGACTCAGGCCATTTGTGACAAACCAATTAATTTACTTATATGAAATTTAGTAACTTCAAATAACCGGTAGTTTGTGGTATCAGTCCAGAGGTTGAAATATCGCAGAAATTATTAGATTATTTCTTATCTATCTTGGTTTGCAGTTTATGTGAGACAATTGGTGATTTTAAAATTTTAAGTTTTTGCATTGCATTATAATAATAATAATAATATTCATACACTCACGGCCTGGCCACGAACTCACCGCCCGCGCGTTTAACATTATTATAAATGTTTGAAAAATTATTTATAAAAATATCTAAACTAGAAAAATTTCACGTCCTAAGGTGAGCATCGAATTAAGAATATTTAAAAGCAATGGCCCAACTTAACCGAATCTTAGGTATTTGTAAAAATACTCAATTCGGATGTTGAAATAGAACATTTCGACATTGTATGGTAGACGTTAGCTTATAAGGCAAATACAGATCGACTAGAAGAATTTCACAGGGTTTCACCAAGTCCTGGGTAGCTCAGATGGTTAGAGCAGTCGCCCGGATTGTGAAAGGTCGCGGGTTCGATCCCCGCCTCAGGACGAGATATTTTTTTTAGTTTGGATATTTTTATAGGTTTTTAACTGTCGCGTTATAGCCCGTAAAATTTCAGTGCTAATTAAATGGTGATTTTGAAATATGAAACAAATACACGAACCTAAAAAAAATACCAGATTGTCCGCAGAAAATGGTGCCTTCGGAAAAGTATGCGCTAACGCTGACTAACCTGCATCGGGCCAGCGTGGTAGTGTTATTGCTTAAACTACTCATGTGTTTCTACAATGTACGAAGGACTGTGCCCAGCAGCGGGACGTATGGGTATAGGCTGGTGATGATGATGCGTTCACCAGGCTACTGACAGATAATAATATGCTTCGTGCACTTGCTTGGGATGGTCGTTGAGACAATGCTTGGCGACGTATACCTACTTTGCGTTGAGACGGTCCTGAAATCAGTAATGAAAATCGGCGATGAAAATCGTTCCAATTTTGGTTGTCAAATAGTACCTATAGGAATAAAAAACTTTTGGAAGTGATAGAGACCGAATTTAATGGAAAACCGTTTTTTGGCGAAAAGTTGCAGTAGGTAGGTATGTGTTTCTTCTATTGAATGAGAAAACCGAATTTATATAAAACGAGTTTACTGTTTTTATTTTATTTTAAATAAAAATCAAAAGATACAAGTATGAGTTGATTGCGTATTCATTAAACCTTTGTTCAAAATTTCATAGGAAATTAATTTTAGCAACTTCCAATTAAACGTAGGTATGTACTTAAGTGAAGTATTTTATGAAAACTGTCACGTCTGTCACAACATAACTAACTTACTCATTTACATGTAGATTGAAGTGCTGATTGCTATTGTAACTTATGTGAAATGCACTCACTTATACAGGAAAATGATATTTATATAACTACCTATATTAGTCACACCATGCTAATGAGTTTTGAGGCATGAATTGAACTTAAAATTAAACCATGCCAGATGGTTTTACAATCAGTACAAATATTTTTTTATACAAGTAGACGACAAGCACCTGGTGGTAAGTGGCTACCGTCGCATAGACACCTGTAATAACAAGGAAATAATCACTTGGTATTGCAGGTGAGTTGTCTTCCTAAGGTCTATTCCATGTCCAGTAGTGCCGTTCCCTTCAATCGGAAACACAGCAAACTGTTTCACGGCTGAAATAAGAAAGTAATTACTGTAACAAGAACGCCTACAGCTGGAAAAAAGATGCATAACAACCGCCATAATTGTGGGCTAGAATCAGAAGGTCTAGATATCAGAATCATAATAATCATACACTCACACCTATTATCTTGCCTAAAGTAAGCATCATTAAGAGCTTGTGTTTTCGATACTAGATAACGGTAAAAATAATGATAATACTAAGTATATAATACTAGAAATATACTAAATAAACATATAAACATGATTTGTAAACAAATGCTCGTACTCATCATACAAACATTTGCTCCTACCGGGATTCGAACCCGGCACCTCTTGACCGAGTAGCCTGTATAGCACCCTTGCTATACAGACTACTCGGTCCGACCGGCTGGTCGAGCGGTCTGTACCCCTGTACAGACCGCTCGACCAGCCGGTCGTCACCAATTTGGGAAAAATAATCCACGTCTCAGACAACGTCTAAGACTACGTGGATGGTGCATTTCTTCTACGTCTACCTATCAGGATAGGTAGCAAAATGACTACATTTTAAAACGACTTTCACCTACTCTATATTTCTGTACGGTCGACAGCACATCAAGCGTAACAGTTTGACTTTGACGTCGACCTTCCTGCGCTCGTAACAGAGGCGGCTTTCGTAGTGCAACTGTTACACTTGACGTGCTGTCGTGTGTACAGTGTGATAATCAAAACGACCTGCAACTGCAATATTAGCACCAGTTAAATAAAAATATTATATTATACACGCTGTAATTTATGTCAGCAAACCTTGTTAGGGTATTAAATTTAGTAATTCATCTGCGTCTATTTTTAGCACGAATATTTAATAATGCATCTCGTGAAATCGTGAAGTTTTACTTACTGCCTGTACAATGACATATAATCACGACATTCAAATTAGCACTTATCGTTTTGTGATAAAGCCTATTTTATTTTGCATGTCTTCAGTAATCAGGGACGTCTCGTTGAGTACATAGGGTAACTGACTGACTACTTGAGGTGTCAACCACAGGTTGTGACATTCAATCACAAAATGGTCAAAATATAAAATACAAAAATAAAAATTTTAAGTAACCCCCGGCTCATTAATCATCTATCTAACACCATCTCATTGAGACTATTCATAAGAGCTTTTTCTGAAGAATTAAGCATTTCGCAGACTTTTTGATGGTATAGGATCAGCTTAAGGATAGTATGTCATCGGAATGGCACCGAAGTGACAGTACACAAATTTCTAATCAATGGGATCTGTAAAAGTTAGTGAAACTCTATTACCATGTAGAAAATGAGCTGATAGTCATCAAATGCGTGAACTGATCTTCATAAATTATAGCTAAGAGTCATCGTAGTCACATCAGCTTTCAAACAAAAAACCGAATCAAAATCGGTTTTTTCGTTTAGGCGCTACGATGCCACAGACAGACACACAGATACACAGACAGACACGTCAAACTTATAACACCCCTCTTTTTTCGTCGGGGGTTAAAAATATTAAATATAATAAGTTATTGAGTTTCAAAAAACTTCATAAAAATCATTGACAGCAGACACGTCCCACAGCTTTCCTACATAGAAGAAACGCATGAGGAGTTTGGGCTCTACCACCAGGAGGTTGGTGAGCTAAAGCAGTTGCAATAACAACCGGGACCAACGTTAAGCCTTCCAAAACACGGAGGAGGTAGAGATTACAAATTGAATGACCCATCTGTAGTCAACCCTGGCGAAAGTTGTTTTGTTATCGTAATCTAACCAAAGCGCTCAAATCACTGAACCCGCGACTGCTCCTTAAAAAAAATCGTTAATCGGTAATTTCACTTTGCTTCCCCTATTCGCGTAGAGACATTTTGTCGTTTCTGTTTACAAATTGTTGATCTGTGTGAGTTCCCATTTGAGGTTCGGTGCTTAGAAATTTAAGCCTCAACTTTACTAAGCTGATCTATATGCTTTTGTCTCAACACAGTGCTGAAGATTTTAATCTTTGTCTATCTGAATAACTATTTATTTATTTCATCTTAGCATAATTCCATCCTTACAGTTAACACCAATACGATAGAAAAGCATTACATATCTACATACTTAATATTAATAACATAAAATTAACAATGTTATCGTTGTAAATTCGTTCAACGAACAGGACAAAATATCTACTCTCTCAGCTATTCGGTTGAAGGTGCGCAGCGCACGCGTCATTGGAGCGTTTTGTTGTAGTTTGGTGCGAGCGTCGGGCATGCATAGCAATGGCGGCCGTCGACGGCGCCCCACATATCCGTCAGGAGCATTTAGCCTTATCAAACTAAGTAACGCCGGGTTGTGAGCTTTTCCACGAATGAGCTTAAAAATGTATAAAAGTAGGGCTAAGTCTCTTCGCACACTCAATTGAATACTATATAACGGCCTGTCGATGTCGGCTTCGCAGCGCGTCACGACGTCGCGCAGTGGTTGCCGAGACGCTGCCGCCGCCGCCGCTGCCGCCCGTGCCTATGGCCAGGACGTAACAGATTAAATTGGCAGAAAATGAGATGCAACTTATTGATATCCGGTTTTGAAACTCTCTGAGACTAATAGTCATTGACCTGGGGACTTGTAGAGTCTTTTCGAAATTAGTCGAGTCCCGTGAACACTACCGAGGCTTTGAAATAGGACTCGAGGTCTCGGGTCCTTTACAAGTCTATAATTGAACCATCTGACATTTATAAAAGCATATGAAAGGAATATTTTAATTTTTATGGTTTCTTTTCCATACTAATATTAATCCTTCAATGCCCAGACGACAACAAGTTGTCATAACAATTAAAATTTAATTGTATCTGGTTTATCGAGCTTTGATGGGTTATGAAACAGTTTTTTTAAAACAGTTATTTACTGTAATATACCAATGAATTTCGCGGTATCGCTAAAAGATTTTGTCACAAGGAAGGCAAACAATGAAAATGCTCTGCGGCAAAATCCGATAAGCAAGGAAGAGACATTTTTGAAAATGTTTTGTGGAAGAAAACAGTAGGATACCTTCTACTACATAAACTACTTATTTCGAAGTGAAAACCCTTTAAGTAAGTTCATTTAAGGTTAAAGACCCCCTTCCTCCTTCTTTTGCGACGATTTATATCTATTTTTATTTTATACACACACACACACACACACACAAACACAAACACACGCCCCACATAAGAAATTGAAAGTACCTCAGTTTAATCATTGGAAAATTGTGTTGTGTTCTGATATTGGTATTCTTTTATGAATATGCTATGACAGCACAGTACTGCTATTCTACCAGCTGCAAGTTAGCGACAATAGACCGCTACAGACATCGTCGCTTTCTAATACACAATAGAGATGGTACCCACTTAGAAAAAATGCGACTGACGCGAGCACACATAAGTACGTTACTCAATATGCTAGTAATATTGTTACCGGCTGACAAAATGTGTAATAAATAACGTAATAAAAATAAATCAAAAGTAGTGAAGTATCAAGATAAGAGCTGCGATACCGAAATAAAACATTTGTAGTGTTGTGTAAGGTGAGTAACATCGCTATACCTTGTTGAGTGTTCTGTGTTGGACAGCCATAAGAATATCGCAATGTCATTGGAAGTGCAATACCGCGTAAGAGCAATTCGCAATACCGTGTATTTACAAAAGTCGCAAAATTGAAATATGGCGCCAGCGGATTCTTAGCGCTGATTCGCTTATACTAGATTCTCATTAAGCAACACCTAGAGAAATCCCAAACAAGCTCAGTCAAAGGAATGTGTCGAAATGTCTAATATATTATCATTTATCTTCCTTTTTTAAGATGAAGAAAAGGCTGATTCGCGGAATTTACAAACTGCTCTTGCGCGGTCTTGCACGCCCACCAACGATAAGTTTATGTTTAACATCTATATATTTATTTCTGATTTCTAACAGCTCTGGGGATCGTCGAATTATTCATATATCAAAATTCGTAAGCATTTAAGGCTCTGTCAATATTGAATTTCGTGAATACCTACAAATCCCAGCCGTCAAGGAGGTAGTAGAAAAGTCTTGCAGGGATTACAAAAAGAATCTCGAGCGACATAAAAATCAACTCGCTGCTACACTCAGGCTCTAGATGCTCTACCACTCACACGCCTGTCGCTTCCAGCGGCGAGTAGGTCCATAGTATTCCTTCCCGAAGAAAAATAGGAAGGCGTCGCGTGAGTAGCATCATTGGTTTTATCAGTGTGTGTCAGTGAATAGGGATTTCGTAGGGGAACGACCTTAAAGACAAAAGCAAACACACACGAAATGCCTAAACACATAATCATAATTACTGTCCCACAAAACCAAATGCGTTTTTTGTTCCATTAATACAATTTATAACCGAGTGAACTCTTAATAAATGATGTCAAAGTAATTACTCACGTTGATTCTTTTATTTCAAACTATGCTAAGTTAAATAACAGCGTCAAAATCTGGCAGTAGGTCGCAGCTGTGTAAACGACAATAAACATTATAATAGTAATTTCTACTGCAATTACTCAACGCACGAGTCGTGGAATTAAATACAGGGTGCTACTTTTGTAACGGTGTTATTTTTATTTCTGTTGCGTGGACCTTGCGCAAGCGCAGCTGTTTAGGTGCTTACAATGCTGGCAATTTTTTATACACCTTTATACACCACTACTCAAGCGCTGCCTACCCTGTAAAAATGAAGAGAAAGCGATATACAGGGTGGTGCCGTCAATACGACAATAAATTAAAATACGGTCTACATTAGTTCATAGAAATGGTTTGCCAATTTCAAAAACATCTTATTCTTTGATAATTTCCTGACCATTCTATGAAATAATGCAGCCAATTTTTTATTATTTCATACATATGTCATGAAATTATCAAACGAATAAGGTGTTTTTTAAAAGCGACAAACCATTTCTATAAACTAATATAGCCCATGTTTTAATTTATTGTCGTATTGACGGCATCATCCTGTATATTTACTCACTGAGTCCACTATTATTTACTTATGTTCCTGTCGCACGTCTGCTGGTAGAGTATTCATTAGAAACATAAGCAAAGCCTTTGTACTCAACTGTATTTTACGTATTCTCTTTTTAATTTTTTGTGCGTATATATATTAATACATATTTATTAATATGTAAAAATATACAACATTATAATATTTTGAAAGACGTCATTTGCGTGTTTTTCGGCTTCTTTGAGACTTTTCTTTATGGTCGTAAAGATGACAACGTGAGTATGGGAATTATGTGAGCAATATTTAGAACCTTTGTAAATGTTAATTTGGAATGATCCAAATTAACATTTACAAAGGTTCTAAATTTATTTTAACCACATGTTATTTTCTCATTTTTAGAATCCTTCAGATTCACTTGGTTTCGCAGAGTAAGGTACATCCTGATCGATTTTGTGTTTTTAGCCGTTTGCATATATCATATTGTTTAATGAGTGTCTTTTGTCCTAAGTCCGAACCACCGTATGTCCGAGTCCGAACATTCACCAACACATCATAGACAAATGATTATAGTTTTTTATAATTAATAGTCAGACCTCTCAGACAATGAACTTTAGATGGCTCAATAAAATGACAACAATATTGATGTCATTCTGTCTTTTTTGGTGTGTGTTTTATTATTTTTATTCAAAGTTCAAAGTGAATCATTTTAGAGTAATCAGCTGAAAAGATAAGTCACAGCCAATATGGGACAATGCTTTTATACCTCTACCAAGGTAAATAGTAGTCAATGTATGTTCACTGACATAATTAAATTTACATCAATTTATGGAGATAATGTTGAAGAAATAATATAAAAGATGTTAAAACATTGTGGAATCATTAGATAGGACGATTATTAGAGTGTTTTTATTAGAAATGTGTGGATAAATTAATTTATCAAGCCACATAAGGCTACCGGGAGACTTATGATCATTTAAAACCAATTTATGTCTGGGATTCGATGCTTGAATGTTTATTTCTCAGAGCGCTGTGCGGGAGCGGTGCGGGGTGGAATGATTTGGTAATGTTAGAATTCTTATGTAGGTACACCTGTTACACTAATGGCCTGGCCACAGGAACGGGCGGCGGCGACTCGGCAACCACTGCGCGGTCACGACGACGCGCTGGGAGGCCGACATCGAGACAGCGCGCAGTGGTTGCCGATTCGCGAGTCGCAGGACGCGCGTGCGGTGATTTCGTGGCCAGGCCCTAAGAACAGCCGCGATGCGTTGCGGGCTATGTAACAGGGTACATAAGAATTCTAACATTAAAAGATCATCTCACCCCGCACCGTACCCGCACCGCTCCCGCACCGCGCTCAGTGGATTATAGGAGAAGAGAAAAGGCTATATTTTTGGTTTCTTATGTCCGTTTTCACTAACCATTCCCTAGGCATAGGTGACTCCTAAGGACATCTGTCTCTTTCTATCTTCTTTAGATAGACTGAGATAAAAATCGCTAAGAGACTCTTAACGCTAAGCAAATGTTATAAACGATCATTACTCTCACACGTTCTATTATCTAGCTAAAAAAGCATCCTAAATAAGCATCGAAAGCTCACTTAAACATAGGCATAAACATAATTTATTATACAACTTTGGCACACAAAATACTATACAAATTACATACAGTGATGTATTAGTAATTTATGATTTTTTGTTACTTCCGGTTCCTCGAAAGTTTTTCTAAATTATACTATTGTTGTAAGCTTCAAGCAATTAGATTGGTTGTTATATGATTGACAACATTCGACAGCCAATTACAACTATCTATAATCTTAACAAACAAACTATTTAAACTTTTTAAATTATAGTATTCATCTGTCTGTTTAGAAATACAACAGCATCTGTGGTCTAGTGGTTGAGATCGCCTACCTCAGATCTAGAATTCCGGGGTTCAATTCCCGTGCCATATATGGGCATACCCTTTCTAATCGGATTGGTTGGTGGAAAGGCTGTTCTAAGTCCGCCTAGCTAGCTACCACCTGTTAACAACATTGTTATGTTGCGGTAGCTGGAGGTAAGATAGCCAGTTCCTCTGTGGCTGAGGAATCTGGATGTAGCTCGTCTATCTTCAGCCTTGTTACTGATGGTAGCATCAGATGAGATGAAATCCAAGGGCTGTCTCGTTGAAAATTAGGTTTATTAGCCACTCATCCGGATGAATTTTAATAAATATTG
This sequence comes from Nymphula nitidulata, assembly GCA_947347705.1. Classification (NCBI taxonomy): domain Eukaryota; kingdom Metazoa; phylum Arthropoda; class Insecta; order Lepidoptera; family Crambidae; genus Nymphula; species Nymphula nitidulata. Next base: position 9,033,679 of record OX374639.1, read on the forward strand.
AAATACTTACGACCATTTCCCTTTTCATCTGGAGATCATCAACTCATCCAAAAACGAAATTCTCGAAATTAGTCATAAATATTTAAGAAATTTACCAAATGAAGAATTTAACAAAAAACCCACGCTAGAGGAGGAAGCTTTTACGTAAAAAAATAATCAATGTAGCAAGTTCTCTAAAATGAAAATTGAAATTCAGTGCCTAACTTCCATTTGAGTAAAAGGAATAGATTTCTACAAAGTAACCTTACTTACGGTAACCAACCAATACATAGAATATCGACTTCTTTTTGGCGATAATTTCTAGATGAGCATAAAACTTTGGTCAAATGCTTTAAATTTTTTTTAGATTGCGGCGGATACGCTTGAGCAATAATTATGTAAGGAACCCAATTTGGAAATTTCCTATTCAGTGCTAATGAAGTTTTATATGCAAATGAGTGTAATTATGGAGTGAACGTAAAGTTTTAAGAGGTCTAATTAGTATTTATATAAAATTAATTTAAAGCAACAGACTTAAAATGAAATTAAATACAATTTTTACAATAAAACGTCTCACGGTTGCAACGAAGTAGATACTGCAAAGTTTTACCAGCCTCTCCTGCATTAAGATGAAAGATAGTTATAAATATGTTCGAAATTACTAGGTAGTAGACCCATATGTAGGGTCGCCTGGGTAGGTACCACCGCCTTTCTTATTTGAGCCGTGAAACAGTTCGCTGTGTTTCGGATTGAAGGAAAAGGTAGCCAGTGTAATTACTGGGCATGGACGGCATTTCATCTTAGGCCTCAGGATGACAACGCACTTGCAAGATCAAGTGCTTTTCCTTGTTATTGCAGGTGTCTATAGGCGGCGGTAACCGCTTACCACCAGGTGGGCCGTCAGCTTGTTTGTCATCTAGTTGTATAAAATATATATATATAAAAAAAACACTTTACATTATTATTATACACCCGACGTTTCGATTACTGTACAGGGATTGTGGTCACGGGAAGACTGAAGATGTCAATTGTCTTTGATAAGTTTATAAGTTAACTACCGTCACTTTGTGTTATAATTTGAGCAGTTCGATTCACGCATACGGAGCTCACGGGGTCAGTTTGAAGGAGAGTGTGAGGATAGGCTCGGCGCATTTTGTTGTGCTCGCGAAAATATAGGACAATCTATCTAAATATATATAACTCAAGGTTACTGACTGACATAGTGATCTATCAACGCACAGCCCAAACCACTGGACGGATCGGGCTGAAATTTGGCATGCAGGTAGATGTTATGACGTAGGCATCTGCTAAGAAAGGATTTTGATTAATTCTACCCCCAAGGGGATAAAATAGAGGATGAAAGTTTGTATGGAAAAGTCAATATTCCACGCGGACGAAGTCGCGGGCACAGCTAGTACTATATAAATATGTTATTTGTAAGTATGTATAGGTGGACTTTTGAATTTTACTTTCTGAATTCTCTGAAAACATGACTTTTCTCGGTGGCAATCCAGCCAGTTCAGAATTAATACACCAGACTACAGTTCTACCAGCTGATTTTACACTTACACCTATGAACCTTTACATTGGGATGCCATGCAAGCATAATAATCTGTAAAGCTTGCACACATCAGACACAATTGACTTTTTAATTGTGCGTGACCCGCCAGCGGACAAGATGATAAATAAATTCTTCTAACATGACATCTCGCGTTTGCGTGACGTTATATTTTTATCTTTGGTCATCAACCAAGTTGTTTGCCACTTTTAAGTGTTTGAAAATTTCTTAACTTAACTAAAAGGTTTGCTGCTAAATTTAGTAAGAAAAACAACATTTAGCGCAGCTCAAGATCGTGCGAACGAATGTTACAAAACAATTGTGCTGTAATTATCTCTATTGGGCAAAGTGCTGCCGTGTGCCATGCCGTGAGGAGGTTACTCAAGCCGTCGACGGCCGCGAATGATACCCCTCAAATTCAGTAGGTAAAGTCGAAACCATATTGAGTACAATTGTGAAGCATATCATCATCATCATCATCATCACCAGTCTATATACGTCCCACTGCTGGGCTCAGGCCTTCCTACATGGGAGAAACGTATGAGTGAAGCATATAGGTCATCAAAGGGCGGCCATAATAGCAGTCTTCGTAAGCAAAGTTCCAATGGTGTTCGAAAATGTTGGAATCAACAAAAACCGTCAACTTCAATATTTTGCACAGGCATTTCAAGACTAATATGCAGATTTCAAAACACATCGTACTGGTACGACCTTCCTGTAATGAGTACCTTTAGGAACCCTCGGTCTACCCATCTGTTTCCCGTTGCAGTTCATCACTTAACATCAGATATGGTTTAGGTCAGGTTACAAAAAAACTCCTTGCATTGAAGGAGTCGTCCCCTCTCCTTTTTCCGTGAAGATCAGGTCGACCTTAGTTCCCGAAATACTTTATCAAACTTCGATTCAAAGATAGATCATCACATTACGCTATAGAAGACCATATGTAATAGTAGAACATAGCTTGGAAAAGTTATCTCTGTATTATTAAAATTTCTATGCCGTAACTATCACTTAATTAAACGAAATCTTGGTAAAATAAAAGAAAAGTATCGACCCCATTGCTGTCCAATTATATAGAATCATACTCAAATTCGGAAGCAGTAATTTCGCAAACAACTAAGGCGCATCACAATTTAATTATTTACAAGCCGTGAAATGTCGTCTTTGCTGAAAATGCAAAGTCGTCTTTGCATTTTCAAATTTGCTTTTGTACTTTTAAAACCAGGTCGCCTGTTTATTGGCTGCAGTTTAGAAAGCGAACCGAACCTAATTATTCTGCAGTTTCGACTCATACTAAAGTTTGGCAAATATTTTTAAAAACATTACGTTCAATAGGTACATTTTCTTGTTTGTATTTAGCTTATGAGGAGCTTGGTGGCGTAGTGGTTTGAACGCTCTAGTTTCGATTACGAAAATAAAGCAACTTACGCCATGGTCGATCCCAGAATGGGTCAATCAAATTTTCTAATCACGAGCTCCTCCGTGCTTCGAAAGGCACGTTACTCCGTTTTAACCCACCAGCCCGCATTGAGCCAGAGTGGTGATGTTATGGCCCAAACTGCTTGTGTGTTTCTCCCATGAAAGAAGGTCTGTGCCCAGCTGTGGGACGTATATAGGCTGGTGATGATGATGATGATAATGATGAATAGCTTATTCCTTTCTAACGTGGTCAGTTTGAGCCATTTCCATTTTGTTAGACAAATGCCTACTTCGCTATCATTCCTTTCGGAGAAGAGGAGAGGAGTGTGGCAAATCCTCCAACATTGTACCCTTTTTAACGATGTTTGAGTGACATCCTTATGCGCACGCGCTGGCTCTTTCACTGGCATATCTTCTGTCGTTCTCTTATATCTTTGCGCTTACGGCCGGCAGAGAGTCATTCTACCCAATAGCATTAAGCGCTTGCTGCTTCCCTTCTGTGGCAAGGGGCTTGACATAAAATCTGTTTGACTCTACATTTTTTTTTAAATACAAATAGATGACAAACAAGCTGATGGTCCACCTGATGGTAAGTGGTTACCGCCGCCTATAGACACCTGCAATAACAAGGAAAAATCACTTGATATTGTAGGTTCGTTGTCATCCTGGGGCCTAAGATGAAATGCCGTCCATGCCCAGTAATTACACTGGCTACCTTTCCCTTCAATCCGAAACACAGCGAACTGTTTCACGGCGGAAATAAGAAAGGCGGTGGTACCTACACAGACGACCCTACATACGGGCCTACCACCTAGTAAATGACCTACATGAGTATTGTGCGTTGATCTGCAACAAAATTAGTCCAATCAGCTATACAATTGTAAACAGGAGCATTGAGTCACTCGTCATATTTCTAAGACTCCGCTGTCTGTCCGTCCGTCTGTCACCAGTCTGTATCTTAATATGAACCGTGATAGTTAGACAATTGATATTTTCACACTCAAACTACTTAAAATAAGAAAACAATATGGCTTGAATTGAAACTCATTAAATGCCCAATATTTTGATTAAAACAAACAGTAGACATAAGTTTATTAGTCTATACTTTTTTTAGCTTTATCTTTACAGTTAATATTCATCCTTACGCGATATTTAACTTTTATCGTCAAGAGTAGTATTATGATGAAAATGTACTTAAATGTCAATCGACTTCTCTGTTGCTGACCGTACAATGCATTCGTAAAAAATACTTTTTTTTCGAACACTTCTATTTCTTTCTTTCTTTTTAGCCTTTTTCAACCAATACGGTGTAGGCCTCCTTCAGCTGCCGCCACTTGTCGCGGTTTTGTGCTGTCCGCATCCAATTACCTCCTGCCACCCTCCTCACGTCATTCTTCCAGCGAATCTGTGGTTTACCCCTAGGTCGCTTCTCACCCAAGGCCGCCACTCCAGGGCCATCTTGCACCAGGAACCATGTTTCCGAGCAACATGACTTACTTAAGGCTTGCTACACGCTTAATGGCATCTGCAACACCGCTTGCCTCTCTAAGCCATGCGTTTGTTTTATGGTCCCTAAGTGTAACCCCCACCAATTTCCTTTCTAATGCCCTCTGGGCCACTTGTATTTTATTAATACATCCTCTTGTTAGCACCCAGGTTTCAGCTCCGTAAGTTAACACTGGCAGGATACACTGGTTGAATATTCTAGCCTTTTGTTCTGCTGAAATCCTCATTCTAAAAGCGAAATCCAGTCTCGAGTAAGCGGCCCACATCAATCGTATACGTCTATCGATTTGATTGAGCTCTCCTTTCCCATTCTTATTTCCTGACCCAAATAAACATACTTATCCACCCTTTCCGAACACAGTTTCTATGAAACGCGGACGTATTTCGTTGATGTCTTTCGTATGGCGGGTTGCGATAACTTTGTCATTTCATTGGAGGTAATTTAATTATCAATATATATCTATTAAAGAAATTCTTTTTTACTGCTTTAATAGTGCCTTGTATCGGATGTTTTTCTAGATTATTCATTATCACAAAACATTTCAAATACTAGTACAATTGTCGGTCTGTGAATCAATAGGGATTGTTGACAATTGTTATTCGTATGTTTGCACATTCAATGGTGTTACCTTGCGTGTGTGTTGTTGAGGTTTTTTAAGTCATTGTGGTCAAAGGCCGTGACAAATGGTTGCGAAGGCCAATAATACCTCATTTTTGATGGAAAAGTAAATGTTGAATTTCATAGTTACTTTTTAACGCAATTGATGATGTTGCATTACTTTGCATTACTCAATTTACTGAGCTTATAAAAAAAACTAGTAGAAATAACTGTTACACATAAATTACGTAGAAAACCTTAAGTACTTTTTTATACAACTAGACGACAAACAAGCTGACAGCCTACCTGGTAGTAGGCGCTTACCGCCGCCTATAGACACCTGCAATAACAAGGGAAAATCCTGAGGGTTAAGATAAAATGCCGTCCATGGACACTAATTACACTGGCTACCTCTCCCTTCAATCCAAAACAAAGCGAACTGTTTCACGGCTAAAATAAGAAAGGTTTACCGCCTCTGTGGTCTAGTAGCTGAGACTATAGACCCCGGAACTATAGATCTGAAGTAGGTACTTCAGACCTATTCGTCCGGGGTTCGATTCCCGTGGGGGCAGAGTGCAGCTAGTACTAAACAAATATGAAAACATCCATGACTCTCGAACAAATATTTGCACTCATTATACAAACATAGGCCCCGATCGAGATTTGATACCAGGAGCTATGCTTTTGTAGACTGGGACACCAACCACTTGACCGGCCGTCGAACTATTGCAAGGCTATATTAAAAAATATACCTACAACAATTTTGAGTTGAAAACAAATGTCGCAACCAACAAAGTTTGCTATTTTTGTAGTGTTTGTTATGAAAATTGACGTCATGTCATCAGAAACCGTAAGCAAAGAGAAATAAACAAAATCAAAAGTAAACAACATTTTAAGGTTGAATTCACAATTTTTTTGTGATTTTGTAGAAATAGTTTTTCTTAAGTTGTCATTGTAAAACTTTACGTGTCTCTGAGAAATGAAACGTAGGTATATGGCTGCCTACCATAGAATATCATGACGTGGAAGTAGTAAGGAATCTGTTATATGCAAATTACGTGTAACCATTAAAGATTAATATAGTGCTTGCAAATTAATTACTCTTTTCGAGTACAGCAAAGATGGTGCGTATTTATTTAAGTAATTCAAAAGCTTAATACTTTTTAAATGCGGCTACCTTTATGGCTAACAGACACCGTAGCTTTCCTTACATTATGACCGTGTATATGGACGCTTGCTGTACCACAGGCTGCGTCTACGCATCCAAAATATACATCCAAGACAACGTAGTCGATCAAATATTACTTTGTTACCGTTTTTTGTAACTCATAAAAAAACTCTCTCTCTCTCGTTTGTTAGGCGTTTCACCTTAGTCCTCAGGATGACAACGCGCCTGCAATACCAAGTGATTTTTTCCTTGTTATTGAAGGTGTTATAGGCGGCGGTTACCACCTGGTGGGCCGTCAGCTTGTTTGTCATCTTGTTGTATTCAAAAAAAACAAATGATTGTTCGCTGGTAGGGATCGCTAATAGCGATCAGACCACTTTTCTTGGCTTATCGTGTTTATTTCATCTCTGTCCTGTCCGGTAATGTGCAAAAAAAGACAATTTCTGTCTACTTAATTATCTAATTAAAAGTAAAGTGATCCTCATGCTTAGTATATTACGAGATGGTTGACTTTGATAAGTTTTTAATTTTTTTTTTCTATTATTTTAGGTAAGTTGCGCATGGCTGGTCCAATCGAGCTCGAGATAATTGTAAAATAAAATTAAGATAAGTATATATTTTTTAAATAACTGCATTATAATGTAGATCAAGAGGTCTCACGAGCATTAAAATACGGTAGGTAATGAATGACCAACGATCATTTTAAACTTGAAGGTTTAACAACCACATTTTAAATTTAAAATACTTGGTTATGAATAATAAATATTTATCGTATAGGTTGCTGTGTAACTTATAAATATGTAGAAGAAAATAATATTTTTAACCCTGATAACTATGGGTTTATTTACTACCATTTTATTTATTTGAACACGAATAATAAAACAATGGAAACATAAAGATGAAAAATTGTACAAAGGTACTGCTTATTTCTAAATGAAATCTCTTCCAGCAGTCCTAACACAGAGAAATAAGAATGGAAAGGTAGTATTGGCGTCTGCAAATTATCTGTAATTACTTTAAATAAAAATATAGTTAAATTATCAACCATCCGACCATTTTGTTAGTTGCAGCAAAATAAATATCCGTATCTATACCGAATGCACTTTTTATTATACATTAGAATAAAAACGGTAAAGTTTAACGACAGCCAGAACGTAAAACAATTCAGTTCTTAAGCGATAGATTATTTTGTTCAAAAATAGGGAAACGTTGAAAACGTTGAAAACGAAAAGGACGCAAAACACTTTCACGTATTTACGTCACTTTAACAGATAATAAGAGAGGATGAAAGCGAGTATGTTTGGGCGATCAAACTAAATTCTCTATTATGGATTCATAACACGATCAGTTTTCACAAGTTCCCGCATCGAATATAATAAATTCCGTTGCCTCGCATACACTGCGGTCAGAATCCTAAATTACGAACACTTTCTTTACTTGATCATCGAAAGTAGAGTATTTAAAACATGGTGCAACACCTAAAAATAAAACCCGCTACGGCTGTTCGACAACTTGTTTCTTTGTCGTTTAAAAAAATCAAACTTCAAATTCTGTAAAATATTATGACTTCTGCAATTCACGCCATTGAAGATAACCGTACAAAAAGGCCGTAACACGCTTAAAAATCACACGGGATTACAAGATATGTTCGGATCATAAATTGCGGCCATCATATCTCGATAAAGTATCAAATTTAAATTAAGCTGTACGGGTATGCCTTTGTAAAAGCACCGACTAAGGAGTTTTTTATTGAAAGACAGCTGTGGCTGTATGTGTTTCCTTTCGTCCATTTTTCTGAAAGAAAGTCGCGGCTATCAGGTTAATAAAAGTATAAGTGCGTTTAATGAATTTAGCATCACCATCATTATTGCATAACGGGATGGCCAACTTTGAAAAACCTCACGGGATTTTATCGGGGGTCAAAAAACGTATAATGAGTCGCTTCGTTGACCGGCGGAGGGCATAAAGTGTTGATTCGATTCGGTTTTGTGACAGTAAAAAATGCGCTCGGGGTCACGGTAGCCATTTTGCATTATTTATACGGCTTGAACACCTGGATAGGCTTCATACATTTATCATTGTTTTTTAAACTGGAAATTTAATATGAAAATATGGCGGGCGACATAGAAGTCAACTAAACGTCACTAAAGTGACATACGCGCCATGATGAATATATTTGACTGTGTTGCAATTTCTTCAATAAAAATTCTTATTATCTATCTCGGTACCACGTTACCACGTTAGATAACCACGCAACAAAGCAAATAGAATGAAAAACAACAAACACTGCTCTGCATATTTTTTGCCTATTTTTCAGTATACTGTACATAGAGACCTGCCCCCCAATTCTGCTATTTATTTTCCTAAACGGATCGGCTGCGGTTCGGTATCGTTACCAATGCGGTTGTAATACAAAAAGGTATTCCACTAACATCACTACATAGTATAAAACAAAGTCGCTATCCGCCGTCTGTCTGTCCCTATATATGCTTAGATCTTTAAAACTACGCAACGGATTTTGATGCGGTTTTTTTAATAGATAGAGTGATTCTTAAGGAAAGTTTATATGTATAATACATGCATAATATTTACATAAGCATTGCACCCGTGCAAAGCCGGGGCGGGTCGCTAGTTGTTTTATAAAGCCGGAGCGCTAACGAAACGCTCTCGGTTGGTTCAACTTCGGCTCGATAATTGTTAGCGATATTGCAAGAAACAAATATAAAGTCTAAGTCAAAACATTTATTGCAATCATGTGGTTAAAATTAGGTGTACATTTAGGTACCAGTACCATAACATGAACCCTGTTCGGACACCGCAACATGCATTACATTTAATTGGTAACAATAAAAAAATTAAATTATTATTAATATTATTTATAAAATTTTAAAAATTAAATACTGATGAAAAATAATAAAAATAATTAATAATAAAGAATAATAGAAAATAGCTTGAATAAAATTTACATTATAAATAGTCAATTATAAACACCAATTATATATATATATATATATATAATTGGTGTTAAATATAAATAATAAATATATATAAATAATAAATATATATATATATATATATATATATATATATATATATATATATATATATATATATATATATATATATATATATATATATATATATATATATTGGCTTAGTGACTAGACTGTTGCTAATTTTTCAAAGTTCGAACAAAGAACTATCGATGCGTTTCGGCTGCCACAAAAGTTAAATATTTAGCAGAATACGAAACAATGATTGAACCGAACGGTTCGCGTTACGTGTTTGTTTGTAGAATACCAAACTGATGCGTTTCGGTTACGTTTCGATTGCGTTGAGTTAGCAGAATACAAAAACGTTGTAACTTAAGCGTTTCTGATTCGTTTCAGATCTAAATACAATAGCAGAATTAGGGGGCTGGCCGGGTGCTCATACATTTTTGAAAAATCTCTTTTTATGTATGTAGATTAAATAGTTTACGATTTGTTATACGGTCAAAAACTAGCTCTAAATGGTTAGTGTAATATTTATACACACGGCGCGATGCCAGTTCTTTTTTTTTACTTGGCTGGAAGCGCTACAGCGTGTCTAGATTTTTAAAATGAATAATATTGTTAAATTTAAGGACTATAAGTTTGTAAATTTTTTAAATATTCTAAATCGATCTACTTTGACATTTATTATTCCATAAATTTTAGATTTAAATTTGCATTTTTTGGTTAATAGCTTATGCTATGTGAATTATGAATATTTTGTGAAAAAATAGCGCCATATTCGCGTAGGAACAACAAAGTACAACAAAGGTGCTTAAAACTATTTTATCTTAACACAAAAGTCGTGTAAATAAGGTAATCTTATCGAATATCTTGAACAATCAATTATATCATATTTCACGTTCATATCTTTGACATTTTATTTAAAAAAACTTGTTTACTTACAATACGTAGGTATGACTAATTTTATAGGAAGCGACCGACGGCAGCGATGGCTATTGTTAATTTTGTTTTTTAACAATTAGCGTATTTTACATATTTTTTACAATTTCCGCAATAATGAATAACTTTCTGGTAATCAATACATACCCACCAACCCGCATTGGGCCCGCGAGGTGGTGTTATGGCCCAAGCTCCTATGTGTTTCTCCCATGTAGGAAGGCCTGTGCCCAGCAGTGGGACGTATATAGGCTGGTGATGATAAATCAATACATAATATCCTAAAAAAATTAAACGCGTCAAGTATCAGATTCCAGACACAATTGATTTTTCAATAATCATAGACCTCCAGAGGGATAATGCCGCTTGACAGGATACGCACATAATGGTTTATTTATTAAATAATTCCTTGCGTATTGACGTTAACAGTCCTATAGTGGCGGTAGTCAACAAGACCAAAACTCCTTATGGGCCGGCAAGTTAGAGGCGGCTAGAGCAGTGTCTGAACTGCACTAACTGTCTTCGCATATGGACTCTTCTTACCGCTTCACATCAGGTGTTGTTGAGTCATTTGTCGTGCTTTGTATAAAAAAAAAAACGAAAATAAAACTACCTCTGTAATAGCTGTGATGACACACGGAACCGAGACGTGGCCACTTACAATGGGCCTCATAAGAAGGCTCAAAGTTGCCCAAAGAGCAATGGAGAGGGCTATGCTTGGTTTTTCTCTGCGTGATCGAATCAGAAATTATGAGATCCGCAGAAGTACTAAAGAACATAGCTCAAAGAATTGCGAGTCTCAAGTGGCAGTGGGCAGGCCACATTGCAAGGACTGACGGCCGTTGTGGCGGAAAGGTCCTCGAGTGGCGGCCGCGTACCGGGAGACGCAGCGTTGGTAGGCTCCCCACAAGGTGGACCGATGATCTGGTAAGGGTCGCGGGTAGCCGATGGATGAAGGCAGTGCAGGACAGTTTGGTTTAGAGATCCTTGGGTGAGGCCTATGCCCAGCAGTGGCCGTTTCTCGGCCGATATGATGATTCGCAATAGACGTTAATTTTGACTATCGCCATAATAAGACTGTTTAAGTTAAATCAAGTAGTAGGTAGGTATTTTTAAACACGAGATTTGATGAACTTTTGCTAGAAAAAAAATGCGATATACTCGGCGAACGAAGAGAGACTAGCTATCATTTTTGGGGATATTTTTCCGACTTGAATCCAGATTTATCCATTTGCTTCATAACATATTTTCTGATTATTTTAATACTTAACACAAAACCATTTGATTTGACTTTAAATAAATAAAAAACACTTATGAATGATTGTTTTTGTAACGCTGCGTTAGTGCGCTCCGGTGACGTAGCGGTTATCTCGTTTGACCGGACCCCAGAAGACGCGGGTTCGACTCCCGCCTGGAGCATTCAATTTTTTCATCGTTTTCATTATTTGTATTTCTTAAAATATAAATTATATAATATCGTAACACGATTCACTTGCGGGGAAAATTATCTAAGCAACTCAGCTATGCGATTCTCTAAAGTCAGCCTTAGATTCGTGGTTGTGACAACGCTATCATACATTTTGACGTTTGTTTGACAACCGTTGGCGACAGTAGCATTTCGATGACGAGTACGGCGTGGGCCGAAACTAATAAGTTGTTTATTTTTTATCTTCATGTATAAGTTAATCAAATATTCAAACAGTTCGCTGTGTTTCGGATTGAAGGGAAAGGTCGCCAGTGTAATTACTGGGCATGGACGGCATTTCATCTTAGGCCCCAGGATAACAACGCACCTGCAATATCAAGTGATTTTTCCTTGTTATTGCAGGTGTCTATAGGCGGCGGTTACCGCTTTCCATCAGGTGGGCCGTCAGCTTGTTTGTCATTCAGTTGTATAAAAAAAAAAAAAAATATTGAATGAAGTATGATACATTTTAAACACAAGAAAACCTTAATTGAAAAATATCGATTGTATTTCATGTCGTATCTCTAAAACAGTGATAAACATACACAGCCAAGAGATCGACGTAAAGCTTAGTGAATACCAACGCTGACGCGCAGCGCCGTGCTCAAACGTCAAAATGAATGGCGGCTCGTCGTCTCGTAAGTCGTCAAGCTCGATGTTGAATATTTCTGTTATTGAATAACATGCTGAGCGTATTTTTTACCCAAAGTCGTGTGATTCACCGTAGTTCAATATATCAATGCCATCTTTTATCGCTAGCTGCACCCGGCATGCTTTTGCTGTTAGGTTAGAGAAAGGCAAGGTTTCATAATAAACAAAAATTTGACACATCACTTTATTTTTCGATTAAAACGTTGTCTTGCTCGTGACAACCCTAAAAATGCGTACCTACTATTGCGTACCGTGCGACATACTATAACAAACACGCACACACACACACACACACAGAGCCCGCTCACATACTACAATTACAATATCGACCAAACCCAGTATTCCACATTTTATTTCGGAATTCTGTAACAGCCTGTATAAAGCGAAAAAAAGGTTTCTATAATCCAGGAACCTTTGCGGGCGCCCCCAGAACACCCTATCAAAGTTTTATCATAATCTGATGCATGGTTTCGGAGCGCATAGGCGACAAATATACAAACTTTTTTTAATATTTATTATAGATTATCATATAGATAATAAGCGTTGTGGAAAACTCTAAATTTGCACACATACTGAGGGGCCTTTGTAATATCCTTAAGAGGAGAGTTTTTTGGTTAATCAAATGTTAACTAGCGTGAATTTATGTATTATATAGAGGCCATTAATACTGATTACGAACGGAATCCGCCAATATAAGGAAAAAAACTAACAACGTAAATTAACTATTGCGTTTGATTGCTTTTTTATTCATAATTTAATTTATTGTACACTAATTGTATCGATTTGCAATTAATCAAGAAGTTCCACGGTAACGCACCCTTTGAGGTGGATGACGTCATTGACACCTAGTAATACGTATTCACTCAATAAATAAGACATCTACGTTTTGCGCATTTCGATTCTGAGAAGTACATCGACCTCACAACAACCGATTCTACTACGATTCAGTGAATTTTCAGAATCTTAATGCGATTGAAATATGAATTCTAGTATCTTCGACGGAGTAATAGTGTTTGGAAAATTGATGGACCATAATTCTTATTTAACTAGAGGTCTTGTCAAGGTATTTTTTATTGTCTAATGCCCGTAAACTGTCTCGATGTGCACATGCCACTGTGTGTTGATAAATTTACACACAATATTAAAGGGTTCGACGGGCAGAGTAGATCGTTCAGATTAGAGGGTAGGTAGTCTCAATTGCCATAACCTTGAACCTGCCATTTAAAAACTCTCAAGTCTTAAGTCGGGGAGTCCCTTAAAACTCCGTACTCTCCTCACAAGTACGAGGAATGCGTGAACGCAATTTTCCTTGCTACTAAATATACCTCAGCGCATCAAGTCGAAAGGTTTCGACCAGTGTACTGTGTCTGAATAGTTTCACAGTCACTCGACGAGCTATGGTGTTTTGGAAATAAGAATAATCTATAAGAGAATAAAAGCCACTGATCATAAGATTTGGATGTTAAATTGGTAGGCAGAGCACCTAACAAGCTGAACGGATGGACAATGGGCTGCTAAAGTTTAGCAGTCGCACTACGAAAGCCGCCTCTAATACGAACGCAGTAAGGGCGGTCTAAAGGTCAAACGGTTAGGCTTGATGTGCTGTCGACTGTACATCAGAAAAGCGCAAAAGTAGAGCTTCCTCCTACTAGATGGACAGACTTGCTCAGGGTTGTGGGGAGCCGGGGTGGATGCGAGCTAAGCAAAACCTTTCCGTTTGGAAATCGACAACTAATACAACTATTCGGTTAACCATCCAAATACTACCTCAGCTAAAAACGTTTGACTTTTGCTATCAAATCTTCATAAAAATAATATAATTATCTGTCTATTAATATTAGGTTGGGGAAAAAGTCTTTTCGCGTTATAGTATGTATGAACTTGTAATAAAATCTCTTTGGCTGTACCATTTGTATCTGGCTGGTTTTGGTATCATTAAAAGTTTAGATTTTAAAAAAGATAATTCCAAATTCAAATTAGGGAAATGTGTGTTTTTCATTTGTTTTTCGTACTGTCAAGATAAGTGAATCTAATGAAGAAATTCGATACATTTTAAAAATTTACTACAAAAAAGGTAAAAAGCAACGCAAGCCGCGAGAAAAATTGCGATGTTTATGGACCTAGTGCAGTGTTTGTGAGAGTAGCACAAATTTGGTTTAAGCGTTTTCAATCCGGAAATTTTGATGTCAAAGATGCACGTCGCTCTGGTCGCCCTATTACGGATAAAATTGATGCCATTTTTTAAAAACTGGAGCAAGATCGGCATATCAGTAGTTACGACGTAGCTGAAGAACTGGGAATTGACCACAAAACAGTTTTGGCGCATTTAAAAAAAAATGGGTACACAAAAAAGCTCGATATTTGGGTATCCCACGAGCTCACTGAAAGAAACCTAATGAACCGTGTACTCATTTGTGATTCTTTATTACGACGTAATGAAACCGAACCATTTTTGAAGAAGCTGATAACTGGTGATGAAAAGTGGATCACGTACGACAAGAACGTGCGAAAAAGGTCGTGGTCAAAGGCCAGTCAGGCTTCACAGACTGTGGCGAAACCCGGGTTAACTCGCAACAAGGTGATGCTGTGTGTGTGGTGGGATTGGAAGGGCATTATTCATTATGAGCTGTTACCACCAGGCAGGACCATCGATTCTGAACTCTAAGGCGAACAACTGATGAGATTAAAGCAAGAAGTTGAGAGAAAGCGGTCGGAATTAATCAACAGAAGGGGTGTGGTTTTTCATCATGATAACGCTAGACCTCACAAATCTTTAGCCACTCAGCAAAAATTAGGAGAGTTTGGCTGGGAGGTGTTAATGCATCCGCCGTATAGTCCTGACCTTGCACCTTCAGATTTCCACCTGTTTCGCTCTCTTCAGAATTCTCTAGGCAGTGTCAGGTTAACATCACGAGAGGACTGCCAAAAACACTTGTCGCGGTATTTTGAGCAGAAGCCCCAAAATTTCTATAGCAATGGTTTCATGTCCCTACCTACAAGATGGAAAAAAGTTATGGAACAAAATGGTACCTACATACTTTAGTTAAATATAAATAAACTATATTAAAAAATGTTTTGAATTTTTTAAAAAATGCGAAGAAACTTTTTCCCCAACCTATTATTTACTACTAGCTGCACCCGGCATGCTTTGCAATGCTCGTGAAGAGACAACTTTTTGTTTTTTACAATAAAATATATGAAAAAAAAAAGTTTTGTAATCCAGAAACTTTCGCGGGCGTCACCAGAGCACCCTTCCAAAGTTTCATCACAATCTGATCAATAGTTTCGGAGCGCATAGGGGACAAACATACAAAATTGATTTTATTTATACAGATATATAGTATATATTATACACTCACACCTATTATCTAGCCAAAAGTAAGCATCATTAAGAGCTTGTGTTATGGATACTAGGTAACGGAGAAATTATGATAATAATATGTATATAAACATTAGAAATATACTAAATAAACATATACACATCCATGACTCGGAAACAAATGCTCCGTACTCATCGTACATACATTTGCTCCTACCGGGATTCGAACCAGGGACCTCTTGACCAAGTAGCCTGAGGTACAAACGGTACAGACCGCTCGACCTGCCGGTTGTCGAAGCGTATTTCAGTACCTACTTACACATTTATGTAGCATACAATTATGACATAATTTATTGGCATACTCAGACTTCACCATGTTTACTGAGTAATTAGTTTAAAAAAACGTTGACTACTAATTAACTAATAGGTCAAAGATAACGAGTGAGTTATAAAGAAGAATATTCGTTTGTTATTTATATGATCTACTATAGCTTCCGCCCGCGTATTCTCCGTTATCCCATGGGAACGCAGTCCCATGAGAAAAAGTATATTCTCTGTTTTAATCCAGTTAATAATATATCTCTATGCCAAATTTCATCTAGATCTGTTCAGTCGTTCTGGCGTGATTCATCTAACCATTCTCCAAACTGTTGGATTTAAATCATCATTTTTTATTTTAACATTATTATAAATGTTTGAAAAATTACTCCTGCGCTCCTCCTTCGATTCCTGCCTCAGGACGTGAAATTTTTCTAGTTTTATTCTATTTTAATTATTAAATCATCATGTTTTGTTTTCTGCTTAAAAAATTCTTTGGATTCACAGCAAGGGAAAGAAATGGCTATGGAAGCTTGGCCATTCCCTGTAGGCCTATTAATTTAGTTCTTCGGTACAACTTAACGGATACATTTATATTTCTGGCTAATTTGCATTTAAAACCTGAAATAAAAATTATCAATTGAGTAATCTAAACTCCCTTTCCAATAAATTTCATTTGCAACAATTTATGACCTTTCAAAAACGCACCGAGGTGCATTTTTAAGTGAAAATAATTAAAAATGCTTATCGCCATCGCGAAAACCGACAAACACCGAGAGTGCGTTCGGCTTAATGCGTTTGACGCTTTGGCAACACCGCCAAAGGGTGCCAAAGGGCTTAGAGTGCCGGCCAATTAGCCGTCACTCGATCTCTACTAAAATTACAAAAAAGTTCCATTTTTTAAGTTACACGGTTTTGAATTACTACCGCCGCGGTACGAGGCTAGTGATGTGCATATGCGTTTTTATTGCAATAAGAATTTATTCCGGATTCCGCTGGTCAAATTATCGATGTTGAAATCCAAAGGGCTTAAAAATGTACATTGGGCATTTGTTTATACTTTGACTGTACAGGAAAGGTAGCTTATTTTCAACTAGTTTTTTTTCTTAATTAGGTAATAGAATAAAAACAAATTGAGCATATGGGATGATTAGTGCTCCTTTAACGTAAAGTTCCTATCATCACTTACTAGGTTGGTGGTAGGCCCGTATGTAGGGTCGTCTGGGTAGGTACCACCGCCTTTCTTATTTCAGCCGTGAAACAGTTTTCTGTGTTACGGAATGAAGGAAAAGGTAGCCAGTGTAATTACTGGGCATGGACGCCATTTTATCTTAGGCCTCACGATGACACGCACCTGCAATATCTAGTGATTTTTCCTTGTTTGCAGGTGTCTTATAGACGGCGGTAACCGCTTACCGTCAGCTTGTTTGTCATCTAGTTGTATAAAATAATCAACAGCCCCACAGTTGGGGATACGGTAAGATGTTACATTGGAGGAACTTTGAGTTTCGAAATTAAAGCCATTTTATTTTATTTTTTCAAACTGTATCATATTTTCTGTACATCGTAGGCGAAATGTCAATAGCTCCTATCTTACATTCTTTGAGAAATTTACTTTCATAAATCTATGACTTTAGGGTTGAATTCCGCTTGTTTTGAAGAATCCATATCCATATTTTTAACGACAAGTAAAAAATAAATAAATGTGCAAAAAACTACTAAATAAATCAGCGTATATGATTTATGGCAATATATGTTTTTTTTTTATTTTGTGTATTAGCAATTTGCCGTCGATCACAATAATTATACATTAGCTGCATCGATAATCCAAAATTAGCAAAATGAATATCCTTTTTTATCGATAGAGATTGTCATTATCATCAAATCACTAACAATGCCTTTTGCACACATTTGCATCGGACCAACCTCATTTGCCTAAAGATAGGTTTGCTCATGATGACAAATATTCACGCAATGAAAATTTGCATATGAATTTGTAATAAATGTGGGCAGGCTACTTTTGCTATTGCAGGATAAATAAACTTGTAAATAATAAGATATATTAAGTATACCTATTCCTATCCTACATTGAAAAACAACAACATACAGTATATTTAGCACCTTGAATGCCAAGTGATATTTTCCCTGTTATTGCAGGTGTCTATAGGCGACGGTAATCACTTACCACTAGGTGGGCCGTCAACTTGTTTTTCACCCAGTTGTATAAAAAAAATATCTGTCTTATGTTACAACTTACTTCGTCTATATGGAAAAAGTTCTGTTAAGTCAACAAAAAAAAACAGCGAAGCCAAACCACGGACTGGGTTGACATGAAGCCAAATACTTTGCCACAGCTTGCATAATTCACTTAAAACTTAAATTATATGAAATGTAACGTTTTTCCAAATTAACACAATAATATTCTCAAGTAATAGGCTCTACCTGCGTGGATGTCGGTTATCGCTCCTAAGGATAGCCTATGCCCTTTCTCAGGATAAAATCAATCTCCATGCTAAAGGGGTTGGAACATTTTGGCATACAACATTTTGGTGTTGACCGTGATTTACCGGGAATTTCCCAAAATCGCGGTACGCTTTGAAACCTATGTATATCTATAGATAGGGTTGCCAGGTGGCCAAACCTAATAGCCGGACAGACCAGGCAGTTAGGCCGGACATTTACCCAAATGTTTCTACCCAGAAAGGCCGGACACCCTACATTAGTAAAGTACAACGTACGGCACGTGCGCTATCAATCGAGGAATGAACAATACCGTCAGAGCGCAGGGGGGCGGGCGAACGGGCGGCACTTCGGCCTGCGTGAGGCCGAGCGCAGGCGACGAGTCACGAGAGTCGACTGTCGGCCTAAGAAAAGCCGGACAGGCCGGACACCGTTTATTTTGGCCGGACACGCAATCAATAGTCTACCTATGTCCGGCTATATCCGGACGCCTGGCAACGCTATCTATAGAGGATCTATAGACGAACAAAAAATATAAAGTCGTATAAAGTCCTAAGCCGCAAGGACTTCAAGATAATCAATGTTAAAGATTCTGTGTAGATAGGAGTCCTAACTTATCCTCCTCCAGTCAAATGACTATAACTCTTACTGTACTCGAAAACCTTGCGCTTTAGGACTTTATGTCATATGACATTTTTCGTTCATGTATAGATTCTCTATTGACTTACACAGGTTTCGTGCGCCGCCATTTTGTAATATTCCAGCAAGATTATGTATGGTTATCAATCAATCAATTAAATCGCTTCATTAGCTTAGGAGTGAAAACGTCACAGATAGACAGAAAGTTATTTCAGCATTTCTAATATTATATCTATTAGATACTCTGAGCCTATAGTCCTTATAAATTGTCTAAAGTGGCCATTCGCTTATTACAAACATTACGTAAAAATAAAAAAAGCAAAATAAAAATTAAATAAAATAAAGAAATAAATAATTAATAATTAATAAAATTAAAGCCACAAAAAGCACGATGTTCCTCTTCAATTAGAGCGAGCATCTGTATCGGTACAGTTCGCCTTATAAATCAGCGGGACATGAATACATGAAAAGACGGTTTGCACTGCGCCGGTAACGAATATTGTAGAGGACACGGAGATATTAGAAATCCACCTCACGGCCCTTCACGCTGATCTTTTTTTTGTAAACAAGGGTGGTAAACAAGCTTATGGCTACCAAAAAATTTTTTTTTCAATGAGCTCTTATGATCTTATTCATCGCAAGAACACAACATTCCAACGTTTTCTTATTTCTTATTTTTTTACGCTTTGTTAAATAATATCAATGATATTTTCGAAATGAAAATCGGGTAAGAAATGTCGTGGATAAACGCTTATCTTTTAAAGTTCATTGCTTTAGCAATTGCTTCAAAGCAATGCCCAACTTAACCCAATCGAAGTACTATACGGAAATACTGTGGGACTCTTCTTATAATGTTAAGTATGTACTTAATTCTTAATATGTTAGCACGCCTTCGGCCACACTCCGTGTGAAGCGTCCTTCCAATGTTCACCTGTAGACCGGTCGAACGCGGAAACGTACCTTAATAATTTCGTCCCGCTCTTCTGAGAAGAGACAATGTCCCTCTGTGCCAGTGCATCGACCCCGGCTTGTTTATGGTCAACGGAGCCTTTGTTTGTCTATGCTCCTTTTGTGTTGGCATTGTTAAGGATACAAAATTGTCGTAGTCATTCAAAAATCAATATGAATTTCCAGGCTTTAAATTTTTAGAAGAACAGCCACTGGTCGGTGCCTTTCAGTTCATATTAAACGTTTTTGACACGTAGGTTTTAAAGGTTTTAAAATCAAAAAGGAGTTGTTCTTGATCCCACTCTTGCTACGAGAGAAGTAAAGTAATTTTAGTGGCGAGTTTTAGGACACTGCCAGGAGTTCTTAATTTGACGAATGAAATAATCCGTTAAGTCTTTTTTGTTCATTAAGGGCGGCAAGCAAGAATATGGCTTGCCTGAAAGCACGCTAAAAGAGACTAAAGGGATTGTAAGTAATCCGGAAAACGGGACTCGGTAATCCAGTGGATCAAAGTTAGGTAGATTAGATACACTGACCTACATATATTTTGTCTGTTAAACTGGGAACGAAAAAGCAATGTCGTTTTGTCGGATCCAGTCGGAAAGATAGGGATCCAACCGGATCCGACCTGATTGAAATTCAGGTAGCTACCATAACCGTAAATGCGGCGTGACGCCGGTGCAGTAATACCAACGCACTAAAATTTTTTTTTGCAACAACACAAAGTATATTTTTAACCAAATTTTTGTTTGCTTCAGGTTCCAAGATGGACTCGACGCCTCTCATGTCAGCTCAATGGCTGTCCACAATAGTCTTCCTCTGCTCCTTTCTATCAGCTCACACGCTCAGTACTAAGGTAAGATAATATTATGTATACAAATCAAATGGGGATATTAGCATCTCTTGCCTCCAGTATGTCAACGCAATATAATCGGCTTGAACTGCAATGTCAAATGATTTATGCCCATTATTTTGCAGCGTGCGATATTTACCACAAAACATTATCAAAATAAACATAATACATGGTCGTCACATCACCAGCCTATAATACGTCCCACTGCTGGGCACAGGCCTTCCTACATGGGAGGACTGTTGGGCCATAACACCACCACGCTGGCCCAATGCGGGTCGGTGGGATAAAGCGTTGCTTATCAACCGGGACCCACAGCTTAACGTGCCTTCTGACGCACGGAGGAGCTCGAATTACAAATGTTGATTGACCCATCCCGGGATCGACCACGGCAAAAAGTTGCAAAAAATTTCAGAGTTACCTACATTTACTTTCGCCATAAAAAAAATCTTTAACTGATAAATAAAGTTGATATAGTTGTATTCGGCTATTACCAAAACGTACTTTTCAATTGAGTCCGAATCGATGACAGCCAGCGTAATCGCATTGCGTAATAAGAGTTTGACCCACAGAATAAAGCGGAATGTGGGTGAGTGGGTACAAATGTGTGTTACTAGTTGATTGTCAGTTGATTGAATGGTGGCTTTTTATGGTAGAATGGTTGTGTTAGATTTAATCCGATTTTTTATAGAAAACTACTGGATGTTTTTTTTTTTTTATACAACTTGATGACAAACAAGCTGACGGCCCACCTGGTGGTAAGCGGTTACCGCCGCCTATAGACACCTGCAATAACAAAGTAAAGCACTTGTTAAATTAAATCCGATTTATAAAGAAAAAAATAATAATTCCTGTTCATAATATGGTCACATTCTTGGAGGATGAAATTTGATAAATGCTGAAGCATGTTGTGATTATTTATTTTATTATCACCAGTCTATATACGTCCCACTGCAGAGCACAGGCCTTCCTACATGAGAAAAAGCCATGAGGAGTTTGGCCTATAACACCACCACGCAGACCCAATGCGGGTTGATGGGTTAAAGCGGTTGCAGTAACAACGGTCGTTAAGACAAAAATAGTCAAAGATTTTTTCTCCATATAAACTTTACCATCTTTTTTGAGCTCGAATTTTGAGATGCTGCTTCTTAGTGAATCTCTACATCACAAAATGCAACTACTGTTCCAATAACACCAGTGGTGTTAATTTATTTCAAATGTATGCGCTAAATATAAGACAAAAGGTACTATTATCTTTGGATCTCAAAGTAAATAGAAGTGTAATGACCTGCCTAAAGTAAGAAAGACATTACCAATATTATATAATAGTGTAAATAAAGGCTACAGTCCTCAAGTCACCTTGATTTTAAGATGTTGACAGCGCGCCGACATGACGGATGAGCTATTAACACCGCAGCCAAATGTCAGTGAATTTTCGTAACCTGTTGAAGACACAGACGTTGTTAGAGACATGATCACATCTTGACACGCAACTCGACTGTTTTTATTGTATAATTGGCTGGAAACCGCTTTAAAGTTAGAATGTTTGTTTATTAAAAAAGCCGTTTTCCTTTAATCATACAAGTACCTACAATCAAAGTTTACGAAATATGCTTTACCAATCGGAGAAATAGGATCGCTAATACCTAATAAGTGTAAGTAACTGATAAATATACAGTATAATAAACCCTGACTCTATTTTTGGGGTGTCATAAGTTTGACGTGTCTGTATTGTCTGTGTATCTGAGTGTCTTTTTTTAACCTTAACGGGGTAACTCCAAGAGTTACCCCATTAAGGTTAAAAACAGACACTTCATCTCACCTGATGGTAAGTGAAGATAAGGCCGACGATGGAAGCGAGTTGCACCCGGATTCCTCAACCACAGATAACGTGCTATCTTACCTCTAACTGCCGGAACACAACAATGCTGTTTAATAATTGTTATGGCGGCAGACTTAGGTAAGACGGTGGTAGATAGCCAGGCGGACTCAGAAAAGCCATACCACCAACCAAACCAAGAAGAAAAATTCTGCCCCCACGGGAATCGCACCCGGACCTCTAGATCGAAGCAGGTGGTCTCAACCACTAGACCACAGAGGCGGTTACTCGTCTGGTCGCGGCATCGTAACACCTTTTTAAGCGAATATACCGAGTTTGATTCGTTTTTTTTTGTTTGAGAGCTGACTTGATCGAGATGGTTCTTAACATTAATTTAAGAAGATCTCTTCAGGCGTTTGATTATCATCAACTTATTCCCTACGCGACATAAGGTTGTTACTAACTCTCACACATTTGATTGATTTCAAATGTTGTGCACTGTAATTACGAAGGTATTATCAAGATGCGGAGGAAGAGCTCGGTGGCGTAGTGGTTTGAGCGCTGTGGTTTCGATCACGAAAACAAAACAACTTTCGCCATGGTCGGTCCCTGGATGGGTCAATCAAATTTATAATCTTGAGCTCCTCCGTGCTTCGGAAGGCACGTTAAGCCGTTGGTCCCGGTTGTTACTGCAACCGCTTTAACCCACCAACCCGCATTGAGCCAGCGTGGTGGTATTATGGCCCAAACTCCTCATGTGTTTCTCCCATGTAGGAAGGCCTGTGCCCAGCAGTGGGACGTATATAGGCTGGTGATGTATCAAGATGCTGTAGCATCAAAGTCTGTGACATGCTTCATTCTTCAGAAACTTACAGCAGATAAGTACAGCGTGTTTGGGATTATAGTGTTAGTCTCAATGTGAAGGTGATAGATTTTTTATATTAAATTGAGGTAATATTATGTTGTTAGTTAAGAATACTAAGATTATTTTACTGTCGGTATTAATTTTAATAAGAAGCTGCAGGTTTTGTAAAAAAAAATATGATGGACACGTACTAAAATATTCTTAGTTTTCAACGACTGGTCATGAATCTTAATTTTGATTCTAATAAAAAACATTTTGTGGTTTCCTTGATTTATAAAAATTATTAGGAAGCGGCGTTCTTTCTCTGTTTATATACATTAATATATTCAAATTTAATGTAAATTATTAGTAGTCTGATGAGTCCGAAGTAGTCTCGAACCCGCAGTGTGGCTGTTTTAGTCTTAAAATCTTATTGTCCCTGTAACAAATTATTTAGATTGCTATCACGATGTGAGATCGGAAATTTCCAACCATATTTGGTAGATTTACGTGCGAACACCTGTTCTATTTATTTATAGCACGGAATTCTTACTTTTGATAGGCACGTTAATTATTGACAATTTTTTACTAAAATCACCGTGTTTAAATCCCGCGATTCTTCTTCTTCTTCTTTCATATTATGGCTTCTCGTTTTATCGAATACTGCCAATGTCAAGTCAGTCATGGGAGTGACAGCAATATTTGCTGCGGTACGGTGTAATTTTTTAGTAGACGAAGCTGTTGAAGTACCTAAATCAAAGACATAACCATCACCAAATGTTAACTGCGACATATAGTACAGACAGGTAAGTAATTCATAACTATGTAGTAACAATTAAATTTTATTAGTACATATTAAATCTAACAAAACATTTACAAAAGGAGTAAACACTACGCCCATATTCATAAACGCTCAATAAACCTATTTTAGATAAAACACTGCTACAATATGTTTTATCTTTTCTCTTTCTCATATGAGTGAGAGAAACAAAACACTTTAAAAGCCTCTAATAACTTCCCTTGTTTTTATGAATACGTGGGATAGTCAGTAGGACGGGGAATAAATGATGGTAAAATATTGTACAAAGATGATGATAATTTAGGGTAGGAAAAGAATTCGTGTTCCGGTGTTCCTTCATCACTAGCGCAATAAATGCGATTGACAGCTGTCAAACTGTACCCGCCATTTTTAAAAATAATTCACACACCGCGTTGTATTGTTTGCACGTAATAGCCAGTTTTTTTCGGAAGTAATGCCGCGTACGCGTTTATACATTATTCATGTAGTTACAGCATTACTTTCACTATAAATCTGTTTGACTGTAGCCAGTTGGGACTTGGCATGTGCTAAGGCTAAGACATTTTGCGAAAATGTATTAGGAAATCAGTGTTCACCATTTTGCGAGGAATCTGAGTAGCTATTTTTTTTAAAGATTTGTATAATACTATCAACATCTTGTCAGTATAAGTTGGAAAGATAACCATAGGTTTTTAATCTTTTATTGGAGTAAATTAACATTGTTTACAAAAATTAAGTATAGGTAATAGGTATTAGTAAACCAATAAAACCAAACACGTACAAATGCTAATTTTGCAATAGGTAGATCGTTGGTCTGGTATATCGATTTCAAGTGATTGATCTCCCTTGAACTGATACTTGATATTTTTTGATATCTTTGTCTTAAATCATTTGTGTGTAGCTATTAAAATTAACTTTGACATTAAAAAATAATAAATCATAACCTTTGATTACTATCAACTATGTAAGTATGATTTATCAATATCAAGAATCAAAATTTAGGTATCGAAGTAATCGTACACCGCGCCCGCGAACATTTCATAATAACCGGTACCGCCAACCAATGTGTCAAGCCAGTGCCCCTCGATGCTTGGGTAAATTTTACTGTTAAGGCGAATACTGATTCAAAGTCTTAATGTCTTTGTTTGCTTGGTGGTTAACCAGCGATTAACCATCTAATCGCTTGTCACTAGTACGTGCCGCCATTCCGGCTTTCCCAGCTGCCATCTTGTGGTTGAAACGCTGGACTAAAAGTTTAACATAATCTTCAAAAACACGGAAGAGTATAGGATGTTATTCGGATCTTCCGTGTTCAGCCGTGCTATTCTTTTGGTTTGAGTGTAATAATATATTATTCTAGAAAAAGTAGCTTTTTACTTCGTAAGCCGCTTCAACTGTCAAGACTACAAGAATTAAGAATACAAGAATTTTTCGTTTATGCAGCAGGGGAAGTGATTGAAAGAATATTAGTATTAAGTATTACATAATATCAGGGCTTACGAAGCTGTTGTGCTTCCCGTGTCTAATTTTATTGTACTATTTATTCCAATTATTGTAATTATTAGTATAAAGAAACATAATTGCAATTATTTGACAACAGTGGACTCTATAAGAGAACTCTTCCTGTCTCTCTCCCCAGTATTTCTATTCCACATTTCTTCTCTTTTGGTCTTTGTCATAAACATCATTAGCCACTTCTTGATCTACTGCTGATCGCAGGACTTCCTGCGTGGGAGTAACACATGAGGTTTTGAAGCTTCACCACGCTAGCCCAAAGCTGATGAAAAGGTTACAGTGACAACTGGGAGCAAAATTAACGTGTCAAAGCATGGAGCTCTCGATTACAAATGCCAATTGACCCCTTCGGTAGGTCAGAGACAGTGAGTAAGGTGGAGAGTAATCCAAGAAGCAACCTACGCCTCCAGTGACCTAGGAGGCGTAGGTAGTTCTAGGTACAAGGACGACAGAGGACGACAAGGAGTAGACACTTTTTAGTGGGTCATTTTTCAGGCATTGCACGCGGAAGAGTGTAATCGCATGTTCCGAGCGCAAATCTCGAGATTCGGCCATTGTAACTGCGAGGTTGGTATGGCGTGGGTGGTGGTGTGTTGACCCATCCAGGATCCACCATGGCGAAATTTGTTTAATGTCGTATTTCATTCGACATATCTGGAAGCTTCCGTAAATTACAAGATGGTCAATATTAAGCAGCTATCACAGAGTCTAGTGGTATTAAATGATGTTGACGATTATACGTCGTCTTACAACTCTGTATCTCCATGTGTTCTGAAAGAGTCCGTTTACAGACTTACGCACCGATGCCGCTGGCTAAGAATCGGGTGTCCGTGGGATCCCCCAACTCCTGATCATAACGGCACTGCGAATACCGACCCCCATAAACTCCCCGGTAACTCCACTGCCATTCATGGGGGCAGCCTGAGCTCTAAGTATTAATATTAGTTAATGTGTTCTCTAAGGACAATTCACTAGCTCACCTCCATGAGGGAAATAATAATTTAGGGGAACCTTTTATTTTTAAGGGGTTCCTGCGCCTTAATCGTATGTAGTGTCGTAGTAGTATCGTATATAGTGTGCTATGTAGTCTCAAGATATTGCACAAAATAGTTTCCCCAATATGATTAATATCTAACTCATTGAGTTAAGTATAGCGTGGAGTGAGTGATAGTTACTTCTCAATAAAACGATAATTCAATGGACAGCACTTGTGACATATCATAAATCTATTGTGTCGGTTAAGTGCTGCGCATATTATCATGACTTGAACTTTAATTTTGCATAACTTTCTCATTAGTGAGAAATAAAAAAAATGATTCACGGTAAAATATAATTTTCCGAAAATTTTAAGTTCCTAAACGAACTCTGGATTTTCAGATGATGTATCAATTTAGTCAGCACCTCAGCACAGAAATAAACATCTATTCTCGTTGTCCCCCTCTATTTATCCCCTACTGGAGGACATCGGGAAAAGTCGCTGTATCTGCCAGAGGGGACAACCGCTACTGAAATCCTGCCGTTAAGCTCTTTCTGGTGGACACTGGGAATAAATAAGTTGCTTTGTCCTTCAGTGGTGAAAATTGAAGGAGTAAATAAGTGTAGTTAGTATAGGCTGCTTTTATTGACATCACGTAAGAATAGTAAAATATGAGTTGCTACTAATCATATTTTCTGTATACATAAGGCAAAAACGGACACACTTTACCCCTTCTATTACTTTGACTCTTAAAAACCAATAGAATGTTATGAACAATTATTGTGCACATAAAATAAAAATAAAATAAAAATTAGGAAAATTAAAAGCAAAACTACGGTAACTAGTTTGTGCTCAAGTTCATTTAGAAAGCGATATGTTGGGGTTTGTCTCCTATTTTATTCTACAAATCACAGCAAATGACTCAACTCCACCTGATGTGAAGTGGTAAGAAGAGTCCATAAGCGAAGACAGCCAGTGCAGTTTGGAGTTTAGACACCGCTCTTGCCGCCTTCACCTTGCCGGCTTAAAAGGTGCTTTTTCACGCCTCTTTTAAAGGTAGTGTTCTAAGAAGGACGGAACACATGTGCTGGCGAAGAATTACAAGTTCTGGAAGTAAAACAAAAAAGGGACAGTGAATGATGACGCCGAAGACCGGCGTGCGTCTCTTAACTAGGAACGGGAAACATGAATTAAGATCAAAAAGCTCTTCAGAGCATTCTCCGTAATATAGCCTTGATGTTTGCAGGGAACGCGTGACTATTACCCAAGGTGATAAGTGTTACCTAACCTCCAGATGGCCCGTACCATTGTTTGTCACTATGGTTGTAAAAAAAATATGATCACGGTCACTTTTCGACCATGTGTTCGGTATTTTCAATTTGACAATTTCTTCAGCGCCAGCCGTCCCACCCACCTCCGCATTCCAAATATATAGATCACAAGTTTACACTATCCGGAACCTTATAGAGTGAGATTTACGAAACATAGTTACTCAATGCCGATAGAGATGTGGTCACGAGTATAGCGGAGCTTAAGCCATTCCAGCGTTTAATGCTACCACTGCTCAAGTAGTTGTGCAGACGTAGAAGCAGTTGGACAATAACGTCTATATAATCAAGGGAGATTTACATAGCTCTATGGAGTGAAATGAGAGGTGGTAACACTGCTGCTTACTCCTCCCTTCTACTGTGGTATTACAGTATCATGCGAGGTGTAAGGAGAACGCGCTCTAAATCGAAGGCGAAAAAAAACACGAGAAAAAATGAGCTGTTTCATATACAAATTGTAAAACCTACACAAGATGTTTGTATAGAACAGCTAATATTTTTTCGCGATTTATTTATTTTTTAACTAGTTGTGTTTATGGTGACCATCACTGCCAACTGCCTTTGATTTCGATAGCGCCCCCCCTTAGATCCTATAAAGAACGGGTTATTATTTAGTTTAAAAAAAACACTGTTTTTGGTTTCAGAAAAAAACATTTATATTTTTTTCGATTTTCATATAGGTCTCCTGGTCTCCTAATATTTTCTTATTATAGTATTATGAATATACATACTTTGTATTATTGCCTATTATTTGAGAAATGAAGTTATAGCCTTGGCCCACGTTATCACGTTCATCCATCACCTGTTTTGTCGGCCGCTGCAATAATGTACTATAATAATAGTACATCACCGCTCGTTTTATAGCCACGTCCTGAGTCCAAAAGCGAGCCTTTAAATTATAGCGTGGACAGTTGAAAGACTTCCGCTTGATAAGAGCCGGTCTAAGCCTTGCTCCGTTGCCAATATCCTGAGCGGTCGATTTCCGTGGCCTTCTCATATTTCTCAACTGTCAATGTAGCCGCAGCTTTACGTAAGCAGCTTAATTAATACTTCACTTACGTGCAGTTCATTTTTACCCTTTATGACTATACACTAATTTAATAATTTCATGTTGTGGTTACTTCCATTTTTCCTATTAATTATGAAAAACTGTACGACCGAGTAAAGCTGCGGTCAGACCCTGACCTTCTATTATCCTAGAGATCCTGCGGTGATTTCTATTTTTTTTTACGATTTATGTGAATTCTTTAAAACTAAAATTAACTTTAACGACTTTTTATTCAACTTCAATGAGAAATAGGAATCTTTTCTACCCAAAGTGGAACATACGGAAATGAGGGCTTATAGATTTTGTGTTGCTCTATCAAATAAATAATTCTAATACACTTTCAGTATATTTATGCCTCATTTATGTCGGTGTTTCGTTGAAACCTAAAGCTTTGTAGTTGCCATTATTGAAACATCAAATTATGTGATCTGCTATAGCTATCCTTTTCTTGTCAGATTGAAACGATGAAGTGACTAAATTAGATACAATCGGAGCGGAGCAGAATTAGGACATGCTTTACATAACTCTTATTTATTTCAAAAGAGGCGTGAAAAGGCACCTTTTAGCCCGGCAAAGTGGAGGCGGCTGTCCTTCAAAAGAGGCGATAAACGGCACCTTTAAGCCTGGCAAGGTGGAGGCGGCAGTACTTCAAAAGAGGCGTGAAACGGCACCTTTCAGCCCGGCAAGGCGGAGGCGGCTGTCCTTCAAAAGAGGCGTAAAATGGTACCTTTGATGCCGGCGAGGCTGCTAGGACAACATATTCAAATTGCACTAGCCGTCCTTACATATGGATTCTCTTATAGTTTGGGTGGTGTTGAATCATTTGCTTTTAATTTATTTTTAGATATGGCCAAATAGAGAAACTTTTGAGATGAAATGTTTTTTTTTTATACTACTAAATGACAATCAAGCTGACGGCCCACCTGATGGTAAGCGGTTACCGCCGCCTATAGACACCTGCAATAACAAGGAAAAATCACTTGATATTGCAGGTGCGTTGTCATCCTGGGGCCTAAGATGAAATGCCGTCCATGCCCAGTAATTACACTGGCTACCTTTCCCTTCAATCCGAAACACAGCGAACTGTTTCACGGCTGAAATAAGAAAGGCGGTGGTACCTACCCAGACGACCCTACATACGGGCCTACCACCTAGTAAATGATATGGCCAATACTATTTAGCCAATTCATGAAACGGTTGGTCAGCTGGTAGTAAAATACAGCCAGTGTATAATAGTTGGTCTTTAGTAATCGTAGAGGTCAGTCGTCGTTGCAGGTACATAAGCACCTACTTTCTGTATGGATGTGCCAAGTGTATTCATGCGAAATGTCAACAAACAACTCTTCATCACTGAAGTTGCCGATGGAGGCTTAGAGGAAAACTCGCCTAGTGCCAAACTCATCATATCAGCCCAGAGACGCCCACTGCTGGGCATAGACCAAACTAGTGTCTAACTCGCCCACTTTTTTATATTTTTCAGGGCATCATCATCACCAGTCTATATACGTCCCACTGCTGGGCACATGCTTTTCTACATGAAACCCATGGGGAGGTTAACTTGGTTAAGTTAGAACTGTCCTCAAAAATAAAAGTGGGCGAGAACTTGAAATGATGGCGTATCATGAAATGTCGGGTCACTTCACAATAACGATCAATTCTACACGACGACTTCAGCTACCAATTAGTTGGGCATTTTTTAGTCAAATGTTAACATCAAATTATATGGGTAGGTACTAGGTACAGTCATGGGGAACAACATGTACCCAATTGTCGCTGTTTAAAGGCCCTTATTCCATTTACAAGAAGAGTGATGAACAGCAAGAAGTAAGTATCTACATGTTATTGTTCGAGCCTGAACCTTTACTTTGTAAGCAAATAACAAAGTATAAGTACGCAGTTGCTTTTGAAAGGCATAAAGATCCTTTCGAATTGTGAACGGCAAGACATAACATACTTAGTGGAGTTTTTTTTATTCCTTTTTAAAAGATAACATCTATTCTACATCATTTGTAACGACTGCTTTATAATAATTTACTGAGCATTTAGGATTTTCCCAAACAAAATTGTTGAACTGGTGCAAAATAAAAAAAGGATTGTTTAATCAACTTCAAAACAATTTAGCGCGGCATTTAATAAACGCACAAAATAAATAAGTTATGTTATTTTTAGTTCTCGTTGCGTTTTTTTTTATTTAGTATGTTTGTAGTTATGTATTTTCAATAACTTTTATGGTCATCGTATCGAGTAGTTTTGTCAGCTTTTATCTTGCTTTTGTTTGAAATTTTAAACGTGCCTGAACGATACGATTACGATTTGAAATTTAAAAATGTTCGTGCTAGGGGTACAGAACATTCTAGAATTAATTTTAAACGTAAGCGTTCGAAAGTAGGCGTTATTAACGCACAAAATCAAACACAAATGTGACCAATTTTAAAATTTGCTACGAAGCAAGTTGGGTAATGAAACCCATATAAATATTCACATAATAAAAACATCTCCGAAAAGCAGGCACATAAATTACACCCCAATTACTGCCAAGCGACTCGACCTAATTGTTTGCAAGTTTTTTTGTCAGATTGCGCAGGATTCACTTATCGGTAATTACTGCAGTTAGGGCCCATACATATCAACGATCGGAAGTTTTTGGAGCTTATCGATTTTTATGTATTTTTTAATAAGCCTCGTCATCGTTAGTGTATATTTATATTTAAATTATGGGAAGCAATAATCCAAAAGCATTATTTCTTGACAATATTGCTCTTTTAAATTTAAAATGAAAAATTTGTATTATATAAGGTGGCAAATTACTTACCTACTATAAATTCGAATATTGACTATAGACTTTTTAACTTGAAAAATATCTAAATTAAAAATTTTACCTCATGAGGCGGGGAACGAACCGGCGACCTTTCACAATCCGGGTGACTGCTCTAAACATCAGAGCTATATGTATACCAAGGACTTGGAATAACCCTGTGAAATTATTATTATTATTATGATTGCATTGATTTTTTTTTATACCACTAAGGTTGCAATCAAGCATACGGCCCACCCACCTGATGGTGAGCTGTTACCATCAGGTTACCATTTTACTTTAATTTGATTTAATGTTTCACATAATAATGTAACATCTATGACAATGGTGATAATATCTGTTTCAGTAATTTGTGAATTCGACCTTTTTTAATAACATACAAACAGCAAAAAAACATCCTAGTTTCAATAGAGAAGATGGTTGGAGTGGATCTCAAACTGGTGGAGCTTGGGATCCCATCATGCGAATAATAAAGTCCCAAGCCCGTCCTCACACTGTCCGACAAACTGACACCGTGAGCTCCGTATGTGTAAATCGGACCCCTCAAAATATAACATAACGGTAGTTAACTTAAAACCTATCGAAGAAAATTGACATCTTCAGTTTTCCCGTGACCACGATCGCTGTAAAATCTAATCAAATGCGAGTTAAATCCGGTAAATTGGTTTTATTTCAAATACAAACAGACCATTTTTATGCGTATTTGAAAAGTTGTTCCTATACTAATCGCAAAGGTGAATCGTCGATATAGTTGCAAACCTGCAACCAATGCACCTACTTTCTTGAGCATGTACTAAGTGTCTTCATCCAAAATGTCAATAACCAACTTTTTAACAAAAGGTCGCAAACCACCTGGCGGCAAATAAATTGGGGGCCGGTCATGGTCGCGAAATTATATGTTTTGCAAAGTATCACGTGTTTTATATTGCGTAATGAGTAATTGGATATTTCGATAACTATCCGGTCAATTATGTAGTCGTCCGTTGAATTGAATCATTGGAAACATAATAAATTACTTGCAGATGATAGGGATCTTGCAGAATAGTAGTTAGAGAGCTTTGGTTACGTTAAAAAAAACCAGCAAAATTTGCGACGGTTGATCGCCGATGGGTTAGCTAAAGTTTATTGATACCGATTGTTACTGCAACTGCCTCCAATAATGCATAAATTGGTCCAGCGCAAAGTGGTGTTACGCAGCAACTCTTAATGTGTGTGCCCAGCACCTGATGATAAATGCACTTGGAATACCCACCAAATCTCCCCTGGTAACTCCACTGCCCTTCATAGAGGTAGCCTAGCAATTGCACCAGTCTACGGTTGGCAACCCTAAGAAAACTAACGACCACTTCACTCTGAGCCCGTTCCAAATAAACTGCAACGGCTGTAACAAATTGATTACAAAATTTTTGAGACGAAATAACCTCTTCTTACCAGTTACTCTCTGAATAATTTACTTCTTTATTTCAGATAATAACATCTTACATCTTTATTACACATTTCGTTAGTTTCAAACGATTTTAAGCTTTAAATTTCCACATGTAGGTATGGTATTAATACGCAATCGAAAGATTCATGGAACATCGTAAGATTACGATGACGGTATAATCGCAAAGGCATAAAATTAAAAGGCATTAGTTTTCTACAGCTTTGTTTATGTTTGATAATTAAAGTCTAAGTAAAGAGCTGTTGCAAACAAGAGAACATCAAATCATCAATATTCATTTAAGGACAAAACGTTTTGATTAAACGTTTTGTCTTAAATACTTACAATAACAAATATTTAACGTATTTAAATGATTGATACATTTTATTTAACAAATAAATACAGGGCCCCAAGGCTAATGAGCTAGCTAAGCAACTAAGGGCCGTATTTGAGAGCGACGACATTCGAGTTTCCAGGCCCACGAAGTGCATGGAGATCTCCATAATGGGACTGTATAACTCAATAGAAAAGGACGAGCTTGCCAATTTTCGAGAAAGGCGGCTGTGAGCCCAGCAGCATTAAAGTTGTATTTAAAAATGAATATTCACTTTGACTCGCATTTATGTTTTACATGCTGAAAATTAATCGAATTAAAAAAAAACAAAATTAATAACAGTACTTTATATGCAGAGCGAAGATTTAACGAAGGATTTTCTTCGCACAAATTTAATATTTCAATCGACGACGTATACAAACTGCTGTCTGTGGCAAACGGCTGTAATCTGACAGAGCGGTGCGTATTGAAATTGTAATAAGGAGGTTCAATACTAAATAAGAAGAGCAAAGGGAGCCGAGGTTATGTTACAAGAATAATTACATGTTAAGTTGGGAACAAGTCAGTGAACCTTGAACGTGTAGTATAATGAATATCAGGACCCCGATCGCGCTAATTTTTACCAAAGCAATACCAAAACCGTTCCGTTGAGCACATTTCTATAGCCCTTTGTGCCAGCATTTAGATTCAAAGACGTTACTATGAGAACCATTATTTATTACAAATATTTTTGACGTTTTTTTTTCCAACGTTTGTTAGTTACTAGGCACCAACTGAATCAAAAACGTTCGTACGACAGTGGTAAATACGTTTCCATAGATGGTTCCCATGGCAACGTCTTTTTAATTATAAATGCTGTCAAAACTGCTCGATATATTTATTTACATATTTTAGCAAGTTTTTATTTTATTAATTCATGTAATACAAACTAAATGAATGTGAAATAAAAATATAATCAAATATATCAACGTATGTTCCGAAAAAAAGCTGTAGAGCTAAAATTTTTAGCGCAAATCAAATTGTGCTCAACGTAGAGTTTTTGGTTTTGCTTTGGTGAATTAGTTGAAAATTAGCGCGACAGAGGCCCGAAATCGAAAATATATGGAAATGGATATCATTAGGGGAAGCCGTTGTCCAGCAGTGGACGTCTTTAATAGAAATGATGATGAGTATTGAAATAAAAAGATTGTAATAAATTAAGTTATACGTATGAAACAATTTGATATCGTAATTATTTTACTCCTGGGTCATCTTAGTTATTGTCCTGACATGTCTTTTAGTGGTCTAGTTGTATCTTTAATAATTATAAAACCCCCGGCGAAAAAAGAAGGGTGTTATAAGTTTGTCTGTTAGTCTGTCTGTGGCGTCGTAGCTCCTAAACGAATAGACTGATGTTTTTTTTGTTTCTAAGCTGACGTGATCAGAATAGTTCTTAGCTCTAATTTACGAAGACCAGGTCAGGCGTTTTATGACTATCACCTCATTTACTACTTGACAAAAGGTTTTTTTTTACTATTTTTCACAGATCCGATTGATTTGAAATTGCTGTTGGTTTGCTGTTACTTCGGTAGTGTACAATACTCAACACTAATGTTGAAATCGAATTATTCTAGACAGTTATCAAAGTTCTCGTTCTTAATATTTAAGTGCCCTTAAAATTCTTTTTAATTGCCTAGTAATAACATAGTTTGTCCTATTAGATAACATTTGCTGTCATAAAGTTGCTGTTAATAAACATGTTTCGAATTAGTTAACAGTTCGGCAAAGAAAAATTTCCACTATACCAATGGGTCTTTAACCCGCATTAAACAAATCGACTATCAAAAGATTTCTGAGAAGATATTAATTTATGGTTGCCATTACACCGTGAGACATCCAGTTCACGGTTTAAACGCGTGACAGCACTCTAAATCTTTTAATATAAATGGATGAATCAGTGCAATACATCAGGTGTTCTGGTGAATTCCAATATGTTAATTTCATACCGGGACTTTTAAATTGGTTTTCTCATTATTTCTGCTCGAGGCAGACTGTGTGGCGGTATTGGCAGCTCGATATTAAATAACATGATGATGTATTTGTACCTTGTTTAATGGCTAATTTATCGTTGTTTTCAATTTGTTAAACATATGACAGTTCTTTCCTTGACATTATGTTACAAAATAAAGAAATGTAGACAAAATTAACATAATAATATGGCTCTAAAGACACCTAAGTGTATAAATTTAATATTACACATGTATTTTATTATGTATAAAAACCGGACGAAATCTGAGAGTATAAAGATACTCAGCTTTATAATTTATTCATTTGACAAACTATTTGTTTTAAAATATTTTATTTTTGTTTTCAGGTAAGTTACGGTTTGATTGAATTGGCGAAAAGGGGTAAGTCATACTTTAAGACTGTGAGGAGATTATAGTAGAAGTAAATGTAAGAAATGAGCTTAATTTTTTAAGTAGGTGGTTATATTACAGCTAAGTTCTAAGAAATAACTGAAATATGACTAATAGTTAAGAGGAAACCGCGAGGAGATATGACAATATGACAAGCATGTGCTAAGAATAGTCATGAGTTGGTACTAATGTGAGTTGATATAAAGCGATACTGGAGTAATTTGTTTTTTTTTACCTATATTTTCTTTCTTACAATGACTTCCTTCCTTCATTATGACAGCCAGCAAGAGAGCAATTTGACACTCCACTGGTCACAATTATCTAACAAATTTGTTTTAGGAAAGACCTGACTATAAAATTAGGACTTTAACTTTTCAGGCCAAACTATTGACGATTTTTTAAAATAACTCCAACGTAAACAAGACACAAATACAGACAGACAGACACAGAGTCCATTTATGAATCCCTTGGCTTGGAAAATGGCTGAATGTAGGTAGTCATTCGTTTAGTCAATAGAGTTTTTTTTAATTCAGCTTTTGTACAACGTTGGGCGCCAAATGTGGCGTTCAGTTACAAACTCCAGTAATAAATATAATGCAATTCACAAATGACTGATGTAGTCGAGATGGCGGGATGCTATTGAAACAGGCAATAATGAAGCAGAAACTGATTAGTGTGAAATCTTAAACTGATTCATAGAATGATTGACACATTTTTTTACTACCTGTAGCGCAAACATGTGACTAGTACATAACTTAGGGTAGCACCTATCCAAAAATAAAGTTTCTTACAGATGCACCATTTTGTTAAATTAAACTGTAATCACATCTCTCTAAATTTTGGTTATTACAAATGTAACCGAAGTAATTTGGTATTTTTTTTCAGTGTAGGCATACGAAATGCGTTATACTTATGTATTTTGCCTTTTTTGTTGTTCGGTGCGTACCTCTCAATGTCTGTTACAAGTAAATGCTCAGATATTTGAAAGGTAATCATTTAAATAACGAAAGAGTCATTGTAGCGAGATGAACCGCTCCATGCAGGTATTATCATATTGCACTAGTTGCAATGTGCAAACGCTAAATTACGATAAAATGGTCAGGTCATTCGCAAGCATTAGAGAGAGAACTACATATATCTGGAGTAATCTGTTCGCCATTACAAAACATTTACCGCAAGTTCTTTCCAAATGTCGCTGTTATACTACCCGTAGGTAATAACCCTCGGTTTGACGACCTCTGACTCCGACCACCGTTAAACCATATTTAAGAAATAATCAATCAAATTGAAATATAGCTCCTAATGTTATTCAAATGCATGCATCTGGGTTGATCGTTGTGGGTTATGACATTGCTCATAATGACTCAAAGTGAACGAACTTTAGCTGGCATTGGTGATTTTGGTTGCTGTCCGTAAGCCAAAAAGCAGCATATAAAAAATAAAGTTTAGTTTAATTAAACTAATATATGTTGCATGACAGCCTATCAAATTTGGATTCAAGTGCAAAAAAGTATTAAACATCTTTTGCGTTTTTTACTTAATCCACAATTATATTTTGGAAGTTTTAGTTTGTTTTTAAACAATAGTAAGCCAAAAACTTATAGCAAAATTTCTGTCTTTTTTGAAAATATAAGAATGTAATGGAGGCATTGCTTCTTATGCCTCAGAATGACTACGCATCTACAATACCAAGTGATTTTTTCCTTGTTGTTGAAGGTCCCCATTGGCGACAATAGCCACTTACCACCAGGTGGGACGTCAGCATCCTTGTCATCTTGTTCTTTAAAAAAATGTTTTCGAAGCCGTACCAATCACAGAGATATTAATCTGTCAAGCGGCATCTCTGGAGGTCTATGACAATTGGAAAATCAATTGTGTCTGGAATCTGATGTTTGACAGGTTAAGAGAGAACTGAGATGACAAACATGTGACAGGAACTTCTTGAGTTGGTAGTAATGTGGGTTGAAAATTTATTCCACAATTATATTTTTGTATAGTAATGTAAAGTAATTTCACATAATCTAAGTAGGTAGGTATTTTTACCTATTTTTCTTCCTCTAAGTGTTCTTTGCCTTATTTTTAACTTACCCAGCCATGGAAGTGCTGGCTTCCATAGTGGGTGATAGTGTTTGACGCTGCGCTGTGCGTGACCACAATTTGTACCTATCTATAAACATATATTTCCGAAAAAATCTGCTTCTAAAATTAGGACTTTGTATTTTTAGGC
The DNA here is from genome assembly GCA_947347705.1 of Nymphula nitidulata. Classification (NCBI taxonomy): domain Eukaryota; kingdom Metazoa; phylum Arthropoda; class Insecta; order Lepidoptera; family Crambidae; genus Nymphula; species Nymphula nitidulata. The sequence goes on from OX374639.1 coordinate 9,072,013, forward strand.
CAAAATTATAATTTTTCTGAGATCGAGGTATTTTTCTTATTAATTAATTAAGCGACAAATCCTACCATGACATAATCTATGGTAAAACTACAAAAATGTTATTGGTGAACAAATCGACTAATAAAACAACATCGGGTGACGAAATGTTTCTCCGAATGACCCACCGTTTATTGCTACTATCTAAGGCATATCTCTAATTTGCGGTTTCTATCTACACTCGTACAGTAAACAGCAAGTTAAGTGTAGCATTGGAGTTGCAAAATCCGCTCTTATGGCGACTGAAAAAGGTCGCTCGTCGTCTAAAGCTATTTGTGTACCAACGCGAAGGACAAGGAAATCATTTTTGCAGAATTCTAAGTTAGATCATTCTTCTTTTTAATGATCCTTAAATTAATAACGTCACAAACATGTCATAAACATCGTAAACTTAGATTTTTCTTCATAAATTTTGTATTGATTTATAATATCTAATTCCATTTCAAAACTTCGCTGGCTTTTATATATTTGTCAGGATAGAGCAAATATTATTTTTGAGCTTTTCCTGTGTCAAAAAGTGAGGTCATTATGTTGAAATATAGTAAAGATTTTTTGTGGAAAAGTACCTGTTTGTTTTTAATTTCAGCAAATATTATTTTTGAGCTTTTCCTGTGTCAAAAAGTGAGGTCATTATGTTGAAATATAGTAATGAATTTTAGTGGAAAAGTACCTGTTTGTTTTTAATTTCTTGCCGTTTCAATGTTGCCTAATAAAACATTGAGTATTTTACAATAGAGTATTGAAAATTAACATAATCTTGATATTTAAAGAATTCTAGTTAAATTACGATAAACGCCTTCTTCTGTTTCATGTGAAACTAACAACTACGGTAGGTACATTATTTGAAATAATGAATCTACTTAAGGGCTCTTTCAAATTAGACGGTTGCAGTCGTACTGCTCGCGTGCGGCTGCATTTGCCCGTCCAGAAAGAGAAAGAAAAAAGAAAATAAAACAGAAATAATTGACATCAAACTAGACGACTGACAAGACAAGATGACGAGCCGCCATTGATTTTGAGCATAGAGCGGCGCGTTAGCGTATTCATTAATCTCTACGTCGATCTCTTAGCTGTGTATGTTTGTCGCTGTTTTGGACATACGACATGAAGTGTAATCGATATTTTTCGATATCGTTTTTTTGTGTTTAAAATGCAGCGCAATGTGACTTCATTCAATATTTGATTGACTTTTACATAAAGATATTAAAATAAACAACTTATTAGTTCCGGCTCACGCCGAGCTCGTCGTCGGAACGCTGGTGTCGCCAACGGTTGTCAAACAAACGAAAGGTATGACAGCGCTGCCGACTGCCACGAATTCAAAGCTGCAGTGTGATTCACAAACAAATATATTCGACATCGAGCTTGACGCATGACAAAGACGACGAGTTGCCATTGGTTTGGACGTTTGCGCACTGCGCTGCGCGAAAGCGTATTCACTAATCTCTACGTCGTCGGTCTCTTGGCTGTGTATGTAAGTACAATCGATATTTTTTGATTTCGTTTTTGTTGTGTATTACAATGACTTCATTCAATATTTGATTGAAATTTACATAAAGATATAAAAATCAACAACTTTTTAGTTCCGGTTCATGCCGTGCTCGTCGTCGGAACGCTAGTGTCGCCAACGGTTGTCAAACAAACGCCAAAAGGTACGACAGTGCTGCCGACAGCCATGAATTCAAAGCTGCTGACTTTAGGAAAGCGCATAGCTGCTCTCGCGCGGGCGCAGCACGACCGTTTTTTATATTTTTATATCACTAAGTTGCCAATAAAGCATACGGCCCACCTGATGGTAAGCGGTTACCGTAGCCTATGGACGCTTGCAACACCAGGGGTATCACTTGCGCGTTGCCGGCCCCCTAAAAAAACATTTTGATGCCTTTTTTGGAAAACCCCATGCTGTACTCGTTCCAGAAAAAAATAAGTCGTTGTCGTTTTCGTCTAATTTAAAAGAGCCGTGAGTGTTAGTTTCACGTCAATAATTTGTTTCACACGACTCAATTTAAACTTTAATTTCACACTTTTCAATTTTAATCTTTAAAGGTTTCCTTAATTGCGGTTGATGTACGCCATTTGTGGTTGAAGTCAGACAGTGATATCTGGAGTAAAACTGTGAGACATGCGCAGTGTGCAGTTTCTTTATCCTAATGGCAATCCAAATAGATATTATAAATACGAAAGTAGCTCGGTGGCGTAGTGGTTTGGGCGCTTTGGTTTCGATTAAGAAAACAAAGCAACTTTCGCCATGGTCGATACCGGGATGGGCCAATCTAAATTTGTATTCTCTAACTCCACCCATCTTTGTGAGGCACGTTAAGATGTTGATCCCGGTTGTTACTGCAACCGATCCAACTTACCAACCCGTATTGGGCCAGCGTGGTAGTGTTAAGGCCCAAACTCCTCACGCTTTTCTTCCATTCCGCCACTTGTAAAATAACAATTTGATCATTTGTGTCTTGGCTAAATTTGACTAGCTCGATGTGGATACCTAGTTGACATATATTCTTATGATGACAGCGGGTTTTTAAGAACTAGTAACCGCCCGCTGCTTCGTTCACGTGGATGTCAGTTATTGCAGCAAAAGGTAGCATACATCCTTTCGTAAGATGTTATGATGATTATCTCCTTGCCAAATTTCGAAACGATTTAGATCGTTTCAGCTGTTTATGAGTAAAAACGTAAGAGACAGACAGAGTTACTTTCACATTTATAATATTAGTCCTACGTATAAGGTTTCGTTTAGACTGTACATTTAATTATGATTTTATGTTAGTTATAGCAATTAGGACACTCTCCTCATGTGTTTCTCCCATGTAGGAAGGCCTGTGCCCAGCAGTGGGACGTATATAGGCTGGTGGTGATGATGACGATGATAGCAATAGGTACTGTATCAACTTCGTTCCATAAAGCCCTTTGAAAATATATTAAAAAAATACTATTTATTGATACTTATGATTTTTCCTCAAAATCTTTTTACGATATTTTGTGATGTTGTGTAAAGTCAACGTCAAAAAAAACGACTTTGAGCCCTGCGCATTATCTACAATAGATGTTAATTATATAAATTTTTTTTTACTGCATAAATACGGACTTTATCAGTGTAATTTGAATTGCAAGCAGTTGAGTAGGTATTTTTATAAATTTCGGCAAAAAACATAATAATAAACAACTCATCGTCATGTAGGTAAAAACTCACTGTTAATATTTAAATTTAAAGTCCTTTAACCCCAAGTGTGATTAATGTACAAAACAGAAAAACTTTAAACTACGCTGCAAAATAGGTAAAAACTGATCCAGGTAAGTATACATTTTTAGATAACAAGAGATTAATGACAAGGATATCATTATTTCAAAGGTTTTATTAAACGAAAAAACAACAAAACAGTCGACACGATGACGTAACTATACTAGAACTAGAATCGTGCTGGAGATGACAGCGCATACGCATGACAGAATGTTGAACATTGAAAAATGTTGGCCAAATTTGTCAATGCGAGAAATTGCTTCTCGAATGGACAAATTTGGCCAACAGTTTCCCATGCATGCACGGGCGCTTTTTTAGTAGGTAGGCTGAGCCATAAATGTCAGAGGCAAAGGAGTCTCTACTTATTCCAATATTGCCCTAAAGTGCAAGGAATGCATAAGTGTATATTTCCACCTGAAAATGTAAGATTTTTCTATGACATAGACACTAGATTAGGTACCGCAGTCTATGAAAAACATATGTAATTAGAAGCTTTGAAACAAGACACCGAAAGCTAATGGTGGAAATAATATTAGTGTTGCTATTTTCTTTAGTTACATTCTAGTTTTTATTTCCAATTGTGTTCATAGCTTCTACGCACGCGTGTCATTGCCCTAATTAAAATGTATTTATTTCAATAAATTGTTAATACTATAAAAAGTTATAAAAGGAGACTCACGTATTTTTTGACTAACGAAACGCAATTTTTACTCCACCCACGAATACCGGCCCGTGTAATAACGATACTCTAATATTATAACAGATTAGTAAAAAATGGCGGATTTCGCGCCAAAATTAGTCAATGTTTATTTAACCATTATTATCTACGAATCAACAAAAAATAAGACAACTGGTAAAATATTTATTTCAGAAAATAACAATGTTGTGACGATAAATTTAACTTTGTTTGTATGTAGGTACGTATCTACGTATCAAATATAGTTTTTTTTTAATTATCACACAAAAACAATGAACTATAAATCACAGAGTGAATCACTTGAGGCGTGAGATAATTTGTTCTGACACAAATATTTATTTAAAATAGGTATTGAATCCATAATATTTCTATCTGCCCTACGTCATATATCAGTTTGACAGTTATCTGAATTCTCCGGTGTCGATCATTTTTAACCCCCGACGAAAATAGAGGGGTGTTATAAGTTTGACTTGTCTGTCTGTGTATCTGTGTGTCTGTCTGTGGCATCGTAGCGCCTAAACGAATAGACCGATTTTGATTCGGTTTTTATTGTTTGAAAGCTGATGTGCCTACGATGGTTCTTAGCTATAATTTATGAAGATCAGTTCAGGCGTTTGATGACTATCAGCTCATTTTCTACATGATAATAGGGGCTTACTAACTTTTACACTCCCGCTTGATTTGAAATTTGGTGTACTGTCACTTCGGTGACATTCCCATGACATACTATCCTTGAGCTGATCTTATACCATCAAAAAGTCTGCGAAATGCTTAATTCTTCAGAAACTTACAGCAGATATAGCGTGTTTGGGCTCTTGTGAATAGTCTCAATGAGATGGTGTTAGATAGATGATTAATGACGCCGGGGGTTACTTAATTTTGTATTTTTTAACATGCGTAAGGATGATTTTCAATAACAGGCTATATATATAAATCCCACTACTAGTCTCTTAACACATTCACTGCCACGGACTTAGTAGAAACTGTAACTTAGTAGATCCAGACTGGTGCCACACTATTATCTTTCTCGAACGCGGCTCTCTCGCTTAGAAGTTTTAACCGGTATATCAAAACCAATGCAAGTTTTTACTAATTCAAATTCTTGCGTATGTGGACGTACGAAACGTCGCGCGTTTATCAGAGGCATCAGCAAGCAATAAGCCAAACAAAATATGGGCGACGCACACTCGGATCCGAGTGTGCGGCGCCAGTTGCAGCGCATGCCTCCACTCGGATCCGAGTGTTCGGAAGTAAATGTGTTAAAATGGCTCAATATCACCTGATAGATAAGAAGCGGTGAGAAGAGGGTCCATATGCAAAGTCGCGAAGACAGCAGTAGTTTCTTAACATGACCTTTTAGAAGTTACCCGTTCGGAGTTAAAGGAAAGATGGAACACATGTGCTGGTAAAGAACTTCAAGTTTTTAGAAGTACGACCAAGAAACCAGTAACTAATTTTTATTTGTTAATTGAAGACTTCGAATACCGGCGTGGTACCGAGTAGCAACGAGGACGGTGGAAATAAGGTCTGAACTCTGAAGCCCTTGGTCAATAGGCAAATCATTTGAAACTCAAATTTAGAAACCTAGAAACTTTTTTTTTACACAGAATCACAGAATATAATTTAAGTAAGAAACAAACAACGAGGAAACAAATGGCCGAAATACAGTACAGATAACGAGGTTTTTTTTTTTTTTTTTTAATTTTGCAATGTCTATTTGTGTTCTCTTTCCCCATAAAAGGATCAAGCCCATACAGCCATGTATGATACTTTGTTACTTTTTTATTTTGTTAGCTTTATTTTATTTAACTTAAAACAACAGTTATTTATATTTACCAAATTGTTATTTTTTTTTGTCCATTAAAACAGCGCGTCATCGCCGAGGCCCTGTCATAATATCAGCGCTTCTGCGGCATTTTGCAAATGTCGTAGAAGCATATGTGCTGAGACAAGGGCCTTTTTTCTTTGCACACATAAGTATTATTTTTAAGTAGATCTATTTGTGAGTATTATTATTATTTAGTAATTAAAATATATTATATTACCCGCGACCTTTCGCAAACCTTTCTTCCTTCCTTTTTCAAACATTTATAATAATGTTAAAATCGAAAATTAAGAATATTTGAAAGCACTGCCCCAACTTAACCGAATCGTAGGTATTTGTAAAAATACTCGTTTCGGATGTTGAAATAGAATATTTCGACATTTTAGGTTGGCTTTAGCTCATAAACGCAAATACAGAGTAACCTAGAAGAATTTCACAGGGATATCCCAAGTCCTGGGTGGCTCAGTGGTCAGAGCAGTCGCCCGTATTGTGAAATGTCGCGGGTTCGATTCCTGCCTCAGGACGTGAAATTTTTCTAGTTTTATTACATTTTAATTAATAAGTAATTTTTCAAACATTTATAATAATGTTAAAATCAAAAATTAAAAATATTATTATTATTATTTATTGTTCTAGATTAAGCGTGATGTATTGTGCAAGTCAATAAATGTTTTCTTTCTTTCTTTCTTTCCTTCTTTTACACAGTGAAGAAAGAAAACACTAATTCAATTTTCAAATACGTCAATAACGGTTCAATACCAGGTGGACAGAGTGCTGAGGCTACTTTAGTATTATAAATCAAGCAACCACCCACGTTCACAGTGATCAATGTTCATAAATCGTAAGAGCGCGGAGGCGGCGTGGTCGCCACTCAGTCTGACCTACAAGATTTTTATTGTTATGTAAAATTGCAAACTATTTTTGTTTAGTATGCAAATCTTCTTTATTTTTAAATTATGTGTGTGGTCTCACACATTGACAGTCTTTTATTAAACCGATAGAATTAGAAATGAAAAATAATGGCGAATAGCAAAATATCCGTATAGAAAGCCGTTTGTGTATTTACTTATATATTACTCTTTCGAGTATATTGTGATTAGATTGATTAATTATTATTGTTTTCAATTGCATTAGGTGCTATGTAACTGTAAAAATAATTATTTTTTAATTTAACGTTACCTTTGACCACGCACAGAATCTTTTTTTTTTTATAAAAAACACGTTAGATGAGTCAATAATACCACCTGATATAAAGCGGTAAGAAGAGTCCATATGCGAAGACAGCTAGTACGGTTTGGTTTAGTTAGATACTGCTCTAGCAGCCTTCACCTTGCCGGCCCAAAAGGTGATTTTTCACGCCTCTTTTAAAGGAACCCATGCTATGGGAAGGGGAACACAAGTGCTGGCAAAGAATTCCAAGTTCTCGAAGTACGACAAAGAAACGAGGAAAAATAACATTTATTATTGTTTTACTTTCATGGCAAACAGTTCATTTCAGTTTCAGTTTTGTTTATAGGTAATGTAGTAAATGTGTGAATAAGTTCTAGTATGGCGGGCTGGTGTTTGAAGAAAATCTTGGTTGAATCATTTTGGCTAATTTTCAAATCATTTGCATAATTATAGGACTGTGTCTAGAACATGGAACTGAATAGCTCTGCGAACATAGATCTATCAATCGACATTTGACATTTGAACTCGATATAACGGTTCCATTACACATATTTTGTAATTAAAATTCCACAAAATGGTTTTGGCGGATGAAACGTCAACTTTTTGTGATCGAGAGATCCATGCATGCACTACTACTGCTTTCCCAAAAACACGAATATAAATTCAAAACAAATAACCAATTGTTCCTGATATATTCATTGTGAAGATAGAAATATAATTTTAGAGTAAACTAGATATTTTATAAAATAAAGACTACTCCTACTACTACTACTACTACTACTACTAGACTACTCCAATTTTATTCTCACAAGTAATTTCCTAACTCAGACATTGTTCCAAATAACTTCGTCCTGTCATCTGGTCGCTTTAAAGTGATGTTGCAACATTCATAGTAAAATATCTGCGCTTGCGATTAGCGAACGGAGGTTGCTGAGCGTCCATTGTTGCCGCAGATAGCCAAATGTTTACTGAATCGCGACAAACAATGAAGAAATCGTCGTTACAATTCTTACAATGTCACATGTCAATTCAAAAAACTTCACGTCACAGATCATTTTGGCATAATTTAGACAGAAATTGCATTTTTAATGCAAGTTTGCGTTTTTTATTTTTTGTTTAGCTTTTTATTGTTAAAATGACGTCCTTGACACGTGGTGGTGACGACACTTGGTGTTTTGACCGCAAATCGTTAAAAGATGAGTTTTTATGCTCACCACAAAGTCTTTGTTCGATCGCATTAGTGCTTTATGTAAATGATCAGGAGAGAACATGACATTGTTCATTGTGCTTTAAAATTACTAGCGTATGGAAACTGGTTGTTGCCCACGAATTTGATAGCTATTGATAACTTTAGAAGCAGTCTCAATCACTTTTCCCGAATCGAAAGACTTGGCTTCAAACATTCTTCTCTATTTTAAAATTCTAGCTAACCTTTTGTCCCTTAACCTCACACAAAATGGAAAATTTACTGTTGTTGATATGTGGCTATCCTACTTTTACTATGATCCTCCTTCATCGTTTCTAAATTCCTTCACTTTATTTTTGTTAAATTCCCATTCTTATAATGTAATCTTATATATTTCTTTCGGTTCATCATATCAGCCGAGAGACGCCCGCTGCTGGGCATAGGCCTCCCCCAAGGATCTCCAAACCGATCGGTCCTGCGCTGCCCTCATCCAACGGCTTCCCGCGACCCTTACCAGATCATCGGTCCACCTTGTGCCTACCAACGCTGCGTCTCCCGGTACGCGGCCGCCATTAGAGGACCTTTCCGCCCCAACGGCTGTCAGTCCTCCTCGCAATGTGATCTGCCCACTGCCACTTGAGACTCGCAATTCTTTGGGCTATGTCAGCGACCTTAGTTTTCCTGCAGATCTCATCATTTCTGATTCGATCACGCAGAGAAACACCAAGCATAGCCCTCTTCATTGCTCTTTGGGTGACTTTGAGCCTTTGTTAAGGCCCATTGTAAGCGGCCACGTCTTGGTTCCGTATGTCATCATTGGCAACACACACGAATTAAAGACTTTCGTCTTAAGATATTGCGGTAGTTGCGCCGAGAAGAGTGCTTTCGGTTCAGTAATGTTTTATTTAACTCTACTTTTTCACACCTGTCACTTTATCCATATCAAAAAACTAGCTACCTTAAGGTTGTCTAATAATGATAGCGTTTTGTTATATTGTATTTGATTTTCTCTGTAATGTTTATTACGCAGTGCACAAAACATAAACTATTATTTCAATCATATTAAGGAGCACCAGACGATTTTAATTAATGGTTAGTTAGGTAATTCTCTTTTAACACTAAAAACTAATACTTAGATGCTACATTTTAAACGTAAGTTGAACTGCTGTTCTTCACCGCCCAGTTCTAGATGTTTCTAATTCAACTGTGTTCAGTGTAGTATTATGGTCTTCCTCTTCTATTTTCCTTTTCTATCAACTCAACATTCACTCACATTTCTCAAATATATCATCATTCGCACAGCCAATTAACCATTTCTTCGGTCTTTCTTCTACTCAAGTTAAAGGGAAGTCATCTAAGTAAACTATACAAACTTAATTAAAAATAAATTCTATTTCACTCGTAAAAGTAATTAATAATGGCCCTAATTCTGGTAAACACATGCTAAGTCTAAATTTAGGTTCAGTGCATTTCTTTCTATCAAAAGGAATACGAAAAGGATAGCTGTCATATAATTTTACATTTAGAAACGTGCGTTCAATTTTCGACCTTATTGAACGTGATAAAATGCAGTGTTTATGAGGCACCTCCGTATATGCCGTCTCAAATTGTCTATGGTTTCTTAGAAATCTGTCTAAATTTAAGTGACAGCTTGAAACAGATTCTTGCTATCTTTTTCCTATTACTTATTGCGAGAAAGAGATATACTGTACTTAAATTTAGAATTAAAGTGTGTTCAGAGAATTAGGCCCAATGTTCAATTAACTGTGAATTTTTATTCTTTGTCAAAATATCTATTAGCTAAAGAAAGAATATTGATTATATAAAAAGAAAAGATCTGACTCGCTAATACTTTAGTTATACAAGATAATGGATTTCGTCCAACCAGTTCTTAATCAATTGAACAAGTGACCTGGTTATCCGCATACCATTTTACTCACAACTCGCTTGCCTTACATAATCCAATGTTGTGCTGAATGATTTAACTATAAAAATGCGCGGGCGCACGCGCAGCTAATTAAGTTTGCGCCTAACACTTTACTAAAACCAACGAGCTATTTTAATCTCTAACGCTTAGGAAAATGAGTGATGCATTGCGAAATATGTGAGTAATTCGAATTTGTGTAGAATGACAAGTGTTTAATTTGGTCCAAGAGCGAGCGAAAAGGTTTTTGGAGTCATTAAATGGTGTTTTGCGTAATTGCTTAGTAACTATTGTAAGATGTTAATAGAGGTCTTTGTCACCCGAGGTTTTCTTGCTACAATAAGGACTTAATCAATGGAATTTTCCGATTTTTTTTGCCGGTGGACGACCGGCTGGCCGAGTGGTCTGTACCCCAGGCTACTCGGTCAAGAGGTCCCGGGTTCGAATCCCGGTAGGAACATATGTTTGTATGATGAGTACGGGCATTTGTTTACGAGTCATGGATGTTTATATGTTTATTTAGTATATTTCTAATATTTATATACATATTATTATCAGTATTTATCCGTTATCTAGTATCCATAACACAAGCTCTTAATGATGCTTACTTTGGGCTAGGTAATAAGTGTGAGTGTATAAATATTATTATTATTATTAATTTTAAGGATTCTATCCTTTTGCCCATTACCAGTTACTCCGATAAGTTTGTATCTCCTTGTTACATTAGACATATTTGCAGCATCGGCGTCGTGCTGTCTGAATCATTGGCGATGTAGAGGTCACAAACAGCCTTGAGCTTTAACAACTGCGGAGTATACTATGAAGAGTGCCCTTGCAGCAGTTCTTAGTCAGGAACAGTGTTGATCTTCAGAGTACATATACAGTTTTCTGTTTACAACTTACAGGCGGGTAGGGCAGTTTATTAATGTTTCGCTATGTCTCCCCGTATGTAATCTTCTAATCTTCAGCCCACCCCCTATGGAGATTACCGAGAATCACTTGGGTAATCCCAGACGTGGCGGCGCCGCGCCGGTGCATCACGTGGCCACCCACGCATGGGGATTCTTAATAGTTATTTACCTGTGAAAATGTTAAAAACAGGCGGACTATATTTAATATTTACTTATATGACTTATGAAGATATTTTTTCAACACCAAGCGTTTATGAAATCCTAAAGTCGCGCTCTAATTGAGCGGATCAACTATGTCTACGCAATAAGCTTGCGTCTGCGCAGGTATTATTTAACTTTGTTATTATGTTATTCGTATTTATGCTCTAATTTTAAAATCATAGGATTCATTTTGGCAGTCCGTTTTTTGTGCACTTGTAGAGCAATTTGTTGGATTTTGGCAACTCATTTTCGTCATTTGGTATTGCAAATACCCTGAAATTTTTTGATTAATACGATAAGCGAATCCTAAGCAGATTTAATCTAGACTAGATGTAATCTAAATAAGATTATTTAAATAAAAAATACCATCATAATTCAATTCAAACAGTTATTACCAAACACAATAGATTTTCTAATGTCTGTGAGTGCAGCTGTTAGGGACAAAAGATTACTCTCATTTGGTTACTAGATGGTTTGGTTTATCGATTTTCCTGGATATTTCTTTATGTATTATTTTATACAATTAGTTAACGACGCCTAAAGACACCTACAAAAACAAGGAAAAATCTCTTGGTTTTGCAGATGCTTGTCATCCTGAGGCCTAAGATGAAATACCATCCATGCCCAGTAATTACTTTATTGTAATTACATTTCATTATTAAAAAATGTTTATTTGTATGTAATATTTTAAACAGTATACGTTACATTACTTAGTCTTATACCATTTCATTATCATTTCATTTCGTTATTTTTTTTTTTCATAATTTGTAAGACTTCTCAAACTCCCTTACTCTCTGACATAGATACCATACTGGTTAACTGTCAGAAAATATCGTAATGGAATTACGCCCCGCTGGTCTGTTCTATTGTGTGCAAAAAAGATATGAAGAAGTAAACAAAAAACTTTAAATATTTTTTAAAAATTGAAGACATAAAAAAGAAAAACAAGCAAAGTTACAAAGATTTAATCTGTCAAGCGGTTTTATCCCCTGGAAGTCTATGTCGATTGAAAAATCAAATGTGTCTGGAATCTGATGTTTGATGGGTTAAATTGGTGCGAGAGTTTTAAATGTATCTTTAGCCTTTCGTCAGCTTATAACCTTTTAACCAAGATGCCCTGTGCGCCGGACGACGAGCTAACACACAATAGAAAACCTAAGTCTATTAAGCATGTAACTTTACAGACTAATTATGCAGACGTTGTGTCATTGTAGGTAATCAGAATAATCCTACAATCATTATGTTTTAGTGCATAATTTGACTATAAACACGAATAACTATCATGAATATACATAGTAATATCTTTAACCTGTGTAGCAAAAACATAAAAATCTAATTTTAATCAAGCGCGGCCCTTTCATTTTTTATGATTAAGCACTTCTCGCGCAAAACAACTTCATTATTGATTCAATACAGGCAAATAAAATATCAATTTTAGATTAAAATGTCGTATAAATATTAAACGCAATCGGTCTCGGTGATAATATCTTCGCGTCGAATACGACGGAAAAGTTTAATAAGTCGTTATTAAATCAATTGAAAAGAATCGTCTTGAGTCCTTGTTGGTATCGATTCGTATCGCAATCGGAAATCGGCTAGTGAATCGAGTTGGTCATGCTTTATGAGTGCTTCCGGAGTATCGGAGATAGGAGATAAAAAGTGGTCTTAAATTCTTTACTAAAGTATTGAGAGTCAATGACAACTTTTAAAACAAGTACTTTTTGGTTTTGGACTCTATGACTATGTTTTTGCTTTTCCCATATGATTAATCTATAAAAGTATTTAAGTAATCATTTTTTTAAAATTTATTAGTCACAATTCTATGTATGAGCGAGCATACATATTGCATAGCCGTACACGGAAACCTTTAAAGGTTTATCTGTGAGGGCGAGCTGTTCATAAGTATCAAAATTATACTTAATCTCAGATTTTGTAACAAAATATCCTTAAAAGTAGATTTTTGTACAGTCGACAGCACATCAAGCGTAACGGTATGACTTTGAGACCACCCTTAGCGCGTTCGTAATAGAGGCGGCTTTCGTAGTGTATCTAGCTCCTACCGTAACGTTCTGTTGTCTGTACATTCGTGATTCTACATATGACCTAACGTACGATTTCAGTCCAAATTCCAAAGATTACATAGATGAAAATAGAATACATCAGACATGGCCTATTTATCCTACTAAAAGAAACAAAAAAAAGTTTTTTATTCTTTTAATTCTAAGCATTAAGTCATTTTCAACGCGTTTCTACGTATCATCACGTTGCTTTACTTGTTGTTTATGGTCGATCTGGATTGATTTGAGTGATCGCAAGAATATCCATTAAGTAGTAGAACGTTGCGTCAATTCAAAGGTTAACAGGTTGGTATTAGGTTTTATTTCTATCAACCTTGGTAACAGTTAGTGATATATTTTTTTTTACAAAGCGCGGCAAATGACTCAACACCACCAGATGTGAAGCGGTAAGAAGAGTCCTTAAGCGAAGACAGCTAGTGCAGCTTGAAACACACTGTTCTAGCCGTTTCCGTCTTGCCGGCCCTTTTCTAGCCTCTTTTGAAGGAGCCTACCGGACCGGAATAATGATTATAAAATAACTAAATTACAGAAACGATACTTTAGAGCACTCTATCATCAAGAGTCATATACGTTGTCCCGAAACACACGATGGATAAAAGGAGATTAAAACACGAAAACTAAAGTACCCTTTCCTTTTTTTATATTTGGTTTTTATTCTTGTTAGCATTTTTTAGGTTATCCAAACAAGATTAAAATACGAAAATTAATATACCTCCGTAAAGGCGTTGTTTTTCACCAACACCGCAATGAGAGTATTAACATTACTAATAAATATAATGTTTCGGGTTTTGCCAGTAGTCTTATATGTGATTTTCTATTTGATCTCTTTAGGAATAATTGTAATAGTTTTTACTTAAATTACGATTGGCAGACTTCCCATACACGTTCACAGCGACCCTAGCACCGGATGAAAGCCGTCTGGGGGGTTTCACAGGATGCCTGCGATCACTACTGGTTTTAAATGAGAGAAAACACAATGTCCAATAGATGCACCAATCATGGTTTACTAATATAGCGAAAAGTAATTTGATGTAAGTTTAATAAGCTTTTAGACATATACCTTATTTTATTTGAATCTTTCGCACACAAAATATAAAGAGAGATTTTTTTAGTGATTATTCATTAAAAAAGATATACAGTCAGTAAGATATATCGCTACTATTTTGACAGCCAGTGACTCTTATTGCAAAACTAATAAGGCACACGACATGTCAAAAGTGTCCCTGTACACATTTTTGCACATGGCTGTACATTCTACAAATGTTTGGTACACGGTATATCACGTGGGCAGCCACCTGTTAACATAGACATATAAATACTATGATGTTATTAAAAATTAAAAAATTGAAAGAATATTTTTGAAAGTTCCCATGCATTTTGTTTTACTGACCAAACTATTTGTTTAAAAAAATTCAAAATTTATTTTACAAATTTGAATTTTTGATATATAGTATTTATGTGACTATGTTAACATGGTTAGGTGCTTATCAAGCTTTGTAGCAAATACCCTGTATAAACGACTATTTAAACAACTAATTGTAATACAATTTGATTATTTTATTTGATCAGTACTACTTCTACATAATTATGTAGTACTGACCAAGTAAAATAGCCCTAGAGAATATACTATAATAGCCGGCGATAGTTTGAGTTATCCAACTATTATGCTTCTTTTTTATAAATTATTGAACCATTTTACATAGATGTAAGTAAAAATATTACAATAGAACGTCGCACATTTAGGTTTGAAATTGAAGAAGAGAAAAAAATTTGGTAAGTATCCCATTTGTTTTAAATTCGTTCCAGAATTTGTAATTTTAATGCATCCATTTTAAATATTGCTTTTTATTTTCGGAACTTATCTCACATTTCAAGTAAGTGATACGTACAAACTCCTCAATGCGCGTTACATTGTATTTTACATGACCAATACAAATAAATATAAAAATCTCGAGCGGTGTTACCATCAGCCACTATACTTAGACCTGTCGTTTAGCCGAGGCGCAAATAAGATAAACCACGTCTATAAGAGCGGCTAAAAGATCATCTTTATATGGATGTTACCTTTCCAGAGCGTTGTGGAAAATACTCGGGCAAAGACCTAAGATTACTAAAGAGGTTAAACTTCACAGATCCATTGTCTTTGTTCAGAATTTTTGGCGGCAGTTTAAAGCGGCCGTCGAGGCTTTATTTACAATGATTTTAAGTAGTGTCGGAGTGGATTTTGAGTTATTTTACATATTTAGTTATTGGTGGTAGTTTTGTGTGGTCAGATCTATATGGAGAATAATCGAAATAAAGGTTTTCTTTGAATTTCGCATAATGTTTATGCACTTGCAATATTCAATTATTTCCTTGGTATTGCGTAGTGTATAGGCAATGGTGGCGAGGAGCTCGGTGACGTAGTGGTTTGAGCGCTGTGATTTCGATTAAGACAAGAAAGGAATTTCCTATGGTCGGTCCCGGGATGGGTCAATTTGTCATCTCGAGCTCCTGCGTGCTATGGAAGGCACGTGAAGCCTTTGGTCTCGGTTGTTACTGCAACCGCTTTAACCCACCAACCCGCATTGGGTCAGCGTGGTGGTGTTAGGCCCCAAACTCCTCATGTGTGTCTCCCATGTAGGAAGGCCTGTGCCCAGGAGTGGGACGAGCACCTTTATCCGATGTGTTTTAGCTACATTCAAATGTAGTTTATTTTTATGGTTAGGTCTTGGCACAGTTCTTGTTCACGCACGGGAGACTTATGAATAAAATTTTTAATGAATTGGAACGCTTAAGTATTATTACAAATTGATAGATTTGTCCCAGGTAAATGTATTTTTCAAGACATTGCAATAATGTCTTGAAAAATACATTTACCTGGGACAACTAGTCCAAATCGAATCGACGGATCCAACTCGGCTGGGTAGCGTTCGGGAAGCTACGCAGCATATTCTCGGCAGAACTACCGCAGTGTCTCAAGACGAAAGTCTTTAATTCGTGTGTGTTGCCAGTGATGACGTAGACGTGGCCGCTTACAATGGGCCTTATACAAAGGCTCAAAGTCACCCAAAGAGCAATGGAGAGGGCTATGCTTGGTGTTTCTCTGCGTGATCGAATCAGAAATGATGAGATCCGCAGGAGAACTAAGGTCGCTGGCATAGCCCAAAGAATTGCGAGTCTCAAGTGGCAGTGGGCAGGTCACCTTGCGAGGAGGACTGACGGCCGTTGGGGCAGAAAGGTCCTCGAATGGCGGCCGCGTACCGGGAGATGCAGCGTTGGTAGGCCCCCCACAAGGTGGACCGATGATCTGGTAAGGGTCGCGGGAAGCCGTTGGATGAGGGCAGCGCAGAACCGATCGGTTTGGAGATCCTTGGGGGAGGCCTATGCCCAGCAGTGGGCGTCTCTCGGCTGATATGATGATGATGAATGTCTTGAAAATCCGTTAACCATTGTTGTTGATATATTATTCCGTACTTAGCCTGAATTTTTGTAAACTTTCTCACAGCACCCATTCGGAATGATTCGGATATAATTTTCAAGATAATTAAAACGAACACTGAAATAGAGATAAAAACTCGCAAAAAGTCTTGTCTTGGTATTAAGCAATATGTAAGTATACAAGATATATGACAAAACTGTGTAAAAATATGGGCATGTTAATAATAAGTGCGCAAAGGAGTGGAGGTGGATATGAGCTCTGTGTTAATATTTGATGAACAAATAAAAAAGGGTTGCGTCTATAGAAATAAAATTTACTCTTTTCAAGTTAAAAATAAACTGTATCCAAATACATCAAACAAACTAATGTTGATCTGAACCCTATTCAATTGCTTTAAGGGTGGATTTGCCTTGCAACTTTTATATTTAATGCCTCTTGAATGTAAAAACCTAGGTATTTCATAATAAATACATTTCTTCTTGTCTCATTGTGCAAATGTTCGTCTTGAGCACTATTGTTTACAAAGGACTTGTAGGTACTTCAGGAAATTCATGCAAATGATTAAAGTTGGTTTCTTGTTAAAACATTTAGCGCAAGTTGAATTTTGAAATGTTAGGTATCAAAATGATGTCTCTATAAACACATGTCCTAGCATGGAGCACGTACCCAAGATCTTTTACAATCCAATAACTAGGGCATAGGAGAACCCTCTATGCATACAATAGTTTCTCTGCTTTACGTTAAGCTAAATGTCTAAGATGCGGCTGAAATCCGAATGGGCATTATCACCCTCCCGAAGATAAAATTGTTTTGCAGTGACCTATGGTGATGGTGAATAGAAGTGGATTGGATGACATGTCACAGGCTACAGCACCATCAAGTTTTAGTGTCTGCGGGTCCCTCACGTCTCTCTTTTCTTCCTCTAGAAGAGAGGACAGCGCGTAAGGAGTTTCTACCAGGCCCAAAAAAGGTTAAGGTAAAATTATGATGCGAAAAAACAAGCATCAAAAAGTGAGTCAAGTTTGACAGTTTGACAATGGGCGAGTAGTCTCCTAACCTTTGTAATCAATTTACGATGTGAGAACACGATTTCACATAATTGGTGCAGTTGTTAAGAAAGCCGATCGTAGCAGCTCCGCAGTTTCGATTTACAGGCAGGAAGCGAATTGTGGGTTAAACTAAACGTTGCTACTTTCATCACTTAACATTCTAAGTTTTCTTCTGTTTAAGATTTTTTAACAAGTAAATAACGTGTTCCTTCTACGTATACACGTATAAACAATCCTACCGGCCGGCGTGCTTTTGTCAAACATATTGTTTTTGAACCAGGATGGCAAATAAGCGTTCAGCCTGCCTAATGGTTAGTGGTCACCGTAGCCTACAGACGCCCGTAGCACCTATAGACATTCGTAGCACATAAAGACGCTCGTAGCACATAAAGACGCTCGTAGCACATGTAGACGCTCGTAGCACATATAGACGCTCGTAGCACATATAGACGCTCGTAGCACATATAGACGCTCGTAGCACATATAGACGCTCGTAGCACATATAGACACTCATAGTACATACAGACGCTCGTACCACCTATGGCACTACTCACGCGTTGCCTACCCTGTAAAAATCCAAAGAAAACGTTATGTTGACAGTATAGGAGACGAGTCTCCCTGCTCCCAACTTTTCTGCTTGCTCAATGAGCACTGCGGACCTTACTCACCCCAGGAACGGAATACTACAGTGTTATTTAGTTGCGATCCTCTGTAAATTGCAGGTGCTAGCCCGTGTGTATATCAGTTATCACACCCAAAAAGTGGATTGTCTTTTGTCAGGACGTAACCTACCTCCATGCCCAATTTCATATAGGGTTGGAAGTGAAGTGAAGTGAAATAGACAGAAAGACAGACAGAGTTACATTAGAATTTATTATTTAAATTAAAAATCGTTGAGGAGCTCGGTGCCGTAACAAAGCAACTTTCGCCATGGATTCCGGATGGGTTAATCAGAATTTGTAATCTCGAGCTCCTCCGTGCTTCGGAAGGTTGTTACTGCAGCCGCTTTAACTCACCAACTAGCGTTGGTGGTGCTGTTATGGCCCAAACTCTTCATGCCCCTGCGCCCAGCAGTGGGATAATTAAATATGATGATAATTAAACAAAGAGCAATATTAACACATCAGTAAAGCGACAATTACTATCATAAAAACGTTTGAATCTTATCAAATGAAAATAATTGTGTATTTTTGTTTCAGGTATAAAATCTTCATGATACTATGAGAAAAATCTACAGGACGGTATGAGAATAATTACAGTATTTATTTATTTAAACTTAGTGCCTAAGGCATTCTCTAGCAGTCAACTGGTAAAATTAAATTACGTTCTTAATTAATATCTACTCAGTTTTCTCATTAACATATAATATTAACAAATGATTGAAAGGTATTTTTTTAAACGATGATTTATGTGGCTTGATCTGTGATAAAAAAATAAAAAACATACCTATTTTAGAATAAAATATACTTATTTAACGTATTGAATAATTTTGACATTGCGAGGGAAGACCGTTGACTTTTTATTGTGACGTAAAACAGAAATCCCATTGTGCGCCTAAAGGATATAATCGTGTTGAATTTTTTTTAAATCATTTAATAAATTGTGGTTATCTGGTATCTTTCTTGTTTTTTTTAGGAATTAGTTTTATTGTATTAGTACATAATTATAATGAGCTTCACATCCTAAGACATGTAATTTTTCAAGCATCGAAAAATAGCACTAGGTATTATTTTTTATAAGTTACCATGATGGTGCCATTGCCTGTCACAATCTTACGGATCGTTGACAAACTGCGACATTGACATGTTCTGATTACCTGACCATGACCCACATACCAGTGCTATGACACCGGAACAAAAACAATAAATAATACGAACTTCCTACTTCCCCCTGTCACGAAACTATCACACCTGTCAATAGCTTTCTCTCCTATCCGTCAATAACCTTAGAAAACACGGAAGATTTAAGTTTTGACAGTTGTCCTTGCCATAGACAAATTAAATTAAAAAACAAAAGACCATACCAGACGCGACTATAATCAGTTAGTATACGTAAATTTAAATTCGATTCACGCATTGTGTAAAGATCGTGTCCGATGTCGTGTTTTTAGCCTATCTGACACAAGCTCCGTGTCTTACCAACGCAAATCGTGTTTTAGGTCGTGTTAATACTGTCTATGATCGGTTGAGAGACTGCAGGCTTATATTCAAGCAGATATTTTTTGCGAAGCATTATTTGTGTTACTGGGTAAAGGGCAGACGTGCTCTAAACGTTTCATTGCTCACTGTAAAAACACTAGTTGTACCGTTTTTCTCCGAGTTAAGTGTGCGGTCGACCATAGACAATTAAATTTTGTACTTTTAAATCATTGTAATTGCTCGCTGGACTTCTTGTAATTAGCAACATAAATGAGATTGTTGAAATTTATGTTGCCAGAAACCGATTAATAATTCGATACTCCTTGTACAACAGTTTGATTGGTATTAAGCGTCAACCTCCGTCGCAATTTCGGCTCGATTTGTAATTTATAAAAAGCGCATCTTATGTTCATAAATTAAATGAAACTTCAAGCTATCGATGTAACGTTATCCTCTGCCGAGTGAAAACAGATCCTTTAAAACGGAAAATAAAACTACATTTTTTATTGTGAATTGAATGGTACAGGAAATATATCGCCAGTAATATTACTTACACAAAGTTTTTCTTTTGTGTAATAAAGTTAAAGCCCAATGATTCCATATTCCGTGTTCTCATAAAAAATATCTAATTTTTAAAATACTGCCATTTTATATTACTTACATATTGCATATTTTACGGGTCTTACCTGTTTGCTTTTTCCCGTTCCCTCTTCGAAAGCCTTATTGATATTGAGCCTTGTTCGGCAAAACTCTGTAGTGTATTTTTGCGTTTTTCTTTTTTTAAACCGAAGTTTGAATACTTGGTTTATCAAAAGTCAAGTTACAGAATATTTGAGGTCTAAATTTGGTCCCTTTTCAAGATTTGTACAGTACATTATGTCTACTTAGGCTAGGGCTATATGTAATCAGATGGAGCGTGCGACCGATTTATGATAATGCCGTTGAAAATGTTTTATTAGATAACACGAATGAGGTACGTTTTTTTCCACTCGTGAAATTAGTAAACCTTAGGTATCTACTAAGGACCTAGAAGGAATGCTCGGTACCTATAGTTTTTTACAAAGTGGCGAACAAACGGCAAACGTACGGCCCTTAGATGCTACTCACGCGTTGTTTGTAAAAATCAAAAGTACTTAATCATTACGATGACAGTATTAGAGCAAGGCCAGCTAACCTAATGCTTTTCCAATATGAAAAGATGATATTTTACATTAACATAATATAATACTCTCTATTGCACTTTAAAATTACAAATAAAAAGTATTTAAAAAGAATAAGTTAGCTAGGGTGGATTTATCTTTATAAGAGATCTCTTCCAGCCAACACATAAATGTGTGAGACATCACTTTGCGGAAGCAGGCAGCACCGAGTGCATCAAAAATATTAATTAAACAATATAAATCCTACATATTCTTTTTTTTAGTTTTAGCCCCCGACGAAAAAAGAGGGGTGTCTATCTGTGTAAGTATTTGTGTATCGGTGTGTGTATTGTTGCCTTTTTCCTCGCTCTGCGAAGTCATATATCTGTCCCTCTCTGTCTCGGTCGAAACATTGTTCATGAGATATTACTGTAACTTTCAAGCTTCAAAGTATTAATTTTGGATAAGGTTTAAAATTAAGTGATTTAAGTTCCAGGCAGAAATCACACAACTTGATGACGCAATTGTTCCTTCTCGCTTCCGAGAGGCAGCTGTCATGAGACAACCATAAACACTACTTACGGTTATGTCATTGTGTGTTACAAGTCACAAGCTCTCAAGGTCAGAAGTCAATTCTACTAAGGCAGAGGTCCCGGGTTCAAGTCTCTGTAGGGGCACATTTTGTTTGTATTCAAACCTATCGAAACATATATTATTTCTCGACTATCTAGTATCCTTGACGAAAGCTCTTAATTAATGATTCAAGCGGATCTCGTCGTTGGCGGAGGAGGTCGTTGGCGTATTGGTTTAAGGCTTTAGTTGCTATTACGAAAACAAAGCAACTTTCGCCATGATCGAAGCCGGGATGGGTCAATCAAAATTTGTTAACTCGAGCTCTTCCGTGCTTCAGAATCCACGCTAAGCCGTTGGTCCCGGTTGTTACTGTAACCGCTACAACCTCCTCATTTGCTTCTCCCATGTAGGAAGATCTGTGCTCAGCAGTGGGATGTTAATAGGCTGGTGATGACGATGAACTATCATTTACTGTTCAAACAGACATTGCTTTTTTTGATGACAAATTGACGGCAAATTTATGGATATATCAAGGATTTTTTGTAAATAAATTATGATTATAAAGTTCTTTCAGGTGTGTAGATATGTTACATGAACTATTGGACCGCACCCCATTATTAGAAAATATTCAACTTAGGAGAATCGTAGTACTTAATTGTATATCCATAAAGTCGTAAGTCGTTTTGCAGTACATTGGTTTCATTTATGAAGATCTTTTTATGAACCCATTAGATGACCTAATGTAAAGTCTCTGCTGGTGCCTAAATTGCCTAAGCGTCATTTCACCTAATGTCGAATTTGTAATTCGAATTAATAATAGCAGATGACAGGTGGGTGATTCTCGCGCAATAGACATGGTGTCGAATCTAGCATTAGATGACATAATGTAAAGTGCTGGTCCCCAAATGTCCTAAGCATCATGCTGAAAATATAGTTTCTCAATCGCTCTAAGCTTACACCTTGTGTCGATGACTAAGTTACAATAAGTGTGCCAACAATACAAACGATTTCGCTCTTGAAACTAACAATTACTTAGTCCACTTCTTTAGATAATTTGTGTTACAAAACTGGCTGTCTAATACTTGCCTTATATGTAGTATAATAAATAATACTTTCTCTATTTTATGCAACTTAATGCATTTATAGTTGTAATAATGTCTGTTGTACGACTTGTAAGGAAGGATTAAGGTGAACCCTCGTCGAAGAACTATCGTGCATAAAGTGGGTTCGTGATATTTTAATATATTTTTTTGCAACTGTTTTGCACAATGTCTTTAAACAGGCTTGCAGTTTGGTTTCCACTGAATACTTACCATAGAAATGGCATTTTATCAAGAGTTTGTTAGCGTATTAGTTTTAATTTTATCAATAGTATTTTGATAGTTAAGCAGGCATTATTGTACACTTTAACCGCGTTTTATTTTACCTAATGTTGAATTCGTAATTAGAACTAATAATAGGAGATGACAGGAGGGTGATTCTCGCGCTATAGAGATGGTGTCGAATCTAGCACAAGATTGATAAAATGCAAATGTCATAAAGCACAATAGAGAAATGTTTTTGTGGACGCTTGATTTGCAACGAGTGAACATTACCAGTGATCATTAACAATAAGCCCGTGTTTAAATTTATTGTTGTGTCGTCGTCACCGCCCTGTATATTGACTCCTGAAAATTAAACAAACTTCCTTGACATGAATTTTTCCGTGGCCTTTTAAAGTGCTTGTTATGGTAAGCTATCTGCAAATGCAGTTGTTTTAAGCTGATGGACTGCAGACGGACGCTATAACGTTAAAACTGTATGTAGATAGCAAGCACATTATGCAGTCAATCTGTAACCCTCGTTTTAGTTAGTATAACAATCTCGTTTACGTCCAGTTGTGAAATTCAGAAGTTAAAAGTATTTTTCATTCCTCATGCTCGGAAAGTAGCGTTTTCTTGATCTGAGTATTGGGAGGAAAACGCTAGTTCCCACCACCGGGCGGGAAAAACTTATACTAATTGCTTCCTGTCTTAGAGCGGGAATAAAAAAATTTAAAATAGAACTGAATTTAGTTACGTACAATCTGTGGTACAATTAAGAAAAAAAAAGTATTCGGTTGAATGACCAGTAGGCGGTAACGCGATGTGTTCCAAATTTAAAAATACAGGTCTCAAATTGTACTAACGTTACAATTAATTTTAAATAGGTTCTACTCATGTTAGGAGTATTTTTGTTACTAAATTTCATTAGAAAAACTATTTTTTTGACGTTTTGACGTGACCATTTGACGTGCTCCAAAGATGCGCTGTGAGAATTGTCGACGATCCTGAGCTCACAAGCGGTATTGAACCCTTAAGCCTAAGGAGAGATTTTGCCTCCTTGTGTGTATTCCACCGTTTGTATAACGGGGTGTGTTCTTAAGAATTATTTAACATGATGCCCACGGCCTCTTCCTATCATCGCACCGCTCGCCACCGGTAGGGACTTCATTCTCACAAATTGGTCACGTACTGTACGGTTTCAGATAAACTTTCTGCCGCGTACGCTCAAGTTGTGGAATGAGCTTCCTGCAAAGGTTTTCTCGAATGAGTACAGCATGGGGTTCTTAAAAAAAGGCGTGAAAAGGTTTTTACAGGGTCGGCAACTCGCAGTGATAACCCTGGTGTTGCAAGCGTCCATAGGCTGCGGTAATCACTTACCATCAGGTGAACCATACGCTTGATTGCCACCTTAGTGGTAAAAAAACCAAACAGGGCGAAACGTTCTTCAAAACGAAGGCAGCAGGCAGTGCTGGTCATCCTAAACAAGATCTGTCAGAAAATGAATTTTAAATCGCGAAAAATAACAATTGTTCCATACTAACAGGTCGTGTAGGCATTACAATTTAGTGTGGACTAGCTTATTTATATCCACGATTAAAATTTTTTGAACAAGTCGTGCTTAGGGACATCGACACAGCCATCTCTCTGTCTTCGTCTTCGAGAGCGTTCACGTTACACCCGGTATTAAGTCAGTCAAGTGCACAAAAATTGTATATAGACCAGACGACGCGACGACGGCTGGCCGAGTAGTCTGTGCCCCTTTGCTATGTAGGCACTTGTTTGTATGATGAGTACGAGCATTTGTTTACGAATCATGGACGTTTATCTATTTATTTAGTACATTTCTAATATTTATAATATTATCATTATTTTCTCCGTTATCTAGTATCCATAACACAAGCTCTTAATGATGCTTAATTTGGGCTAGATAATAGGTGTGGCGGTATGAATATTATTAATTATCAATATTATTAACCTGCAATTTTTGCAGAAAATCTATTGTCCAGTGTGTGTGCAGATTAAGAGTGAATTTATCTAATGATATTGTTTGCTAAATTTTAAAAACGGTCATAAAAATTGGTAGATATGAATTATTTATAATGGTGTTGCGTGTAATACACATTATAATATATTTTTTGATATTATAATTGCGCAAGTGAGTTTGTTTGTGTGTTACGCTTTCACGCCAAAGCTACTAAACCGATATAGATAAAATTTGTAAAAAAGTATGGGGATAGTTTGAGAACCTGGGAAGAACATAGGTCTACTATTTGGAGCGATAACCGACATCCATTACAGTTGGACACAGCGAGTTGACAATAATATGTTGTTAAACCAACGTAAAATATGAGTTCAACTGCAGTATTATCAAAGTAGTGACGTTATTACCAATAATAGTAACAGGTCATCATTCACATTTAGTCTGATTTTTCCAGATTAATAATTTTGAAATAAATTAAACATTAATAAGGTAAGCTATAAACATGTTAAGCTTTAAATAAACATAAATATGTCTCGCGTATTTTATTATCATTTTGCATATTATTTTATGATGACTTGGCGACATCTAGCTATCTAGACACCATACGTAGATATTATTAATAACTTATATTAATAGAAACCTGTTTCTCTCTGTCAATTAAGTAGCATGTTCTGTATCCTGATTTCTACTAATCCTATCCATAATGTCTTAACCATAGTTGGATTAAAAAATGCCGCATTATCTTTGTCTGTCTGCTACATCCCCCAAGCGATGAACCATTTTGAGTGTATGAATTTTTGAATGCAGATATGATTACATACTAAGAAATAACTTAGGTTACTTATTGGCAGAGCCGAGGGCGGACACTTAACTAAGTATATAAATAAAAATCAATGTCTTGTTTGTCTCCTAAGTTCAAAATTCATTCATCAGATTATGATGAAACTTTGGTGCGGTGTTCTGTGGGCGCCTGCGAAAGTTCTCGGATTATAAAACATTTTTTTATTATAAAAACTAGCAGTTTTCTCTTTACGGGAATTGCAAAGCAAGCCGGGTGCAGCTGGTAATATATATATGTGAAAGTTTGGATGTACGTTTGTTATTCAATCACGCTAGATGAAATTACGCACAGATAGCTTATAGTCTGAAATAGCACATCCGCTATTTTTATCCCGGAAAAATTTACTGTTCCCGTGGGATAGAACCGACATTAAAAAGTAATTTCACTTTTTTCCACTTTGTCGTACCTATCACTATTATTAATTTAGTCAACTCTCTACAAGAACCTCTACAGACAATTGGTTTGGTAGAGATTGTCTGGTAGAGATCGCTTCTAGCGATAAGACCGCTTCTACAACTAGATGACAAACAAGCTGACGGCCCACCTGATGGTAAACGGTAACCGCCGCCTATAGATACCTGCAATAACATGGCAAAATCACTTGATATTGCAGGTGCGTTGTCATCCTGAGATGAAATGCCGTCTATGCCCGGTAATTATACTGGCTACCTTTTTCTTTAATCTGAAACACAGCGAACTGTTTCACGGCTGAAATAAGAAAGGCGGTGGTACCTACCCAGACGACCTACATACGGGCCTAACACCTAGTATATTTTTTGGTATATTGTGTTTGCTTTATCTCTGTGATGTTTATGTAAATGTGCAAAATAAAGAATTTCTGTCTATCTATCTATTCACGCGGACGAAGGCGCGGCAAGTACATAATACAGTACAAATATACTTTATTGAACACAAGAACAAAAAAATATAAAATAAATAATAGTAAACAATATTCTAGCTTTTGCCCGCGACTTCGTCCGCGTGAATGTCGGCTCTATCTCACGGAAAACGTTAATTTTTCCGAGATAATAAGAAAGCCTATGCTACTCCTAACTATAATATATCTCTTCGCCAAATTTCATCCAGATCTGTTCGGTAGTTCTAACGTGGTTGTTTACACATTCGTAACACTTTCTTTTGACTTTTTAGAGGAGTTCCCTCGGTGCTAGACATGCGTCTAGAAGTTGTGGTAGTTGCTTACCCATCAGGCGGTTCTTATGCCCTCTTACCACTCCTGATGAATAAAAAAGTAATCATGAGACTTTATTGAGCTCTGGGTTTAGCACACCTGGCCAAGTGACATTTGTGCCAGAACGGCTATTAATAATCTCGAGATTTTGATGATAAATAAACGCCATAAATAATATGTGCAAAAATTTAAATAACATAACATTTTAGCATAGTAAGGTGACTCGGTTTTATTACAGTGTTAAAACGTAGCGGGTGCTAATAAAATCGTATTTATTTGCGGAGCCGACTTCCTCAATGTCTTATTATTATTAATTATTAAAATTATACAGTGCACAGATAATAATTTGTGGTTTCTGTTACGAAAACAAATCAACTTTCGAAGCCCGATCCAGAATGGTTCATCCAGAAAGCTATACTTAAACTGTGCCTGTTGGTCATTGGTTACTGATCCAACCCTCACGTTTTGGGCGTTATGATAGCCCAAAACCCTCAAGTTTGAACCCCTTAATCAAGGAGAGATTGGACATGGTGGTATTTAGAAATTTAAACGAGACGGTAATCTTTCAGCTTTTATTTCCGAATATTATCGACAGAAATGTGATACCTCCTTACAAAGCTAATTAGATAAGCTACTCGATTTTAAGTCACTTGGATTTTTCGAGTTGCCCATTTGGCTAAAAATAAAAAAATATTCCAACAGAAACTAAACCCATATTTCCCATTCTTCCTCGTTTTTCAAGTCGTAAACCACGTCAAAAACTTAAAATTTTTAACAACAAAGTTATGATTTTTTAACTACAAATATTGTAATTTAATATTTGAAAAGAGTGACTACACGAGTTTGTTGCCGGAATCTTCTCGGTAGTTCAACTTTTGGAACCGGTGTAAATTCAGATATGACAGACAGACAGATACTATTACGTTGTTAGTTAATATATTTTTTGTTATTTGAAAGTGCTTCTTTGTGGCCTATATAAATAAAATATTTTTTCTTTCTTTCTGTCTTACTAAATATAAGCAAAACTTGTACAAACAAACCAGAAGGGTTCACGACCTCATAGATTAATTAAAATAATCAATACAATTAATAATCGATTCTCCGACTTCCTGTCGCGATTTCTTTTAACACCCGAAGGCCAATATAGCACCGCAATAATTATTACGAGCTTTTTGTTCCGTTCTGTGATTTGCTTACGGAAATAAGCGAACAATGGGCCATCTAAGATAAAACCCAATCAAAATACCAGTGGTGTTACTAAGTCATTGTTGAAATTAACAAGGTTTATATTTAAAAAGGTTTTATTGTTGTCACTTTGCGTGCTTGAAGTTGCTCAATGACTCATTGTCAGTCGAAATAAAGGAATAGGTATGGCGGCAAAAAATTCCTCGCCGGCACGATTTATTTTAAGGGTCTCTGAACTATGGACTTGGTTCTGAATTGCAAGCGACTACACTTCAGTTTCGATTACAATAACAAAGCAAATTTGACAATGGTTGAATCTGGATGAGTCTAAAAATAGACTAATAAAATAGGAGCAGCAGCGCCTAAACTATGGTCTCTATAGTTCATAAAAATGTTTTGTAATTTTAACATACATCTTTAATAATTTGCTAATTTCATGACATTTCTATGACATTATATAACATTGGCTGCATTATTTCAAATGTTAAACAACATCAAATGAATAAGATGTATCTAAAAGTTGTAAAACATTTCTATGAACTAATATAAGTAACCTATGTTTAACTTTATTGGCGTTTTGTTTTCACCATTCTGTATAGAAGACTATATTCCTATCCATACAACGTGTGAGGCGAACTCATTCACACAATAGTCAGACACGTAGTGGCGGGCTTCTTTTCCCTCATCATCACCAGCCTACATATGCCCCACTGCTGGGCACAGGCCTTCCGACATGGGAGAGTGTTGGGTCATAGCACCACCACGCTGGCCCAATGCGGGTTGGTACCTAAAGCGGTTGCAGTAAGAACCGCGACCCACGGCTTAACGTGCCTTCCAAGGCATGGAGGAGCTTGAGATCAGAAAATTTGGTTGACCCATCTCGAAATCGATAAATAGAAACATAGCGCTCAAACCAGACCCAGCTCCTCCCTTCCCCTACTTACGGCGATTTCAAATCAAGTCTGAGGAATAAACCATCTGACTTGATTTGAGATTGCTTTTATTAGGTAATTGTTTTTTTTTATATACAAAGCACGACGAATGACAAAACACCACCTGATGCAAAGCGTTAAGAAGAGTCCATATGCGAAGACAGATAGTGCAGTTTAGACACTGCTCTAGCCGCCTCCACCTTGCCGGCCCAAAAGGTGCTGTTCACGCCTCTTTTAAAGGAACCCTATTATAGGAAGGAGGGAACACATATGCTGGAAAAGAATTCCAAGTTCTGGAACTACGACAAAGAAGAGAGGTACTAATTTCTTTGTGCGTGATGTTGAGGTGGAGACAGTGAATTTGTGACACCGAACAGCGGCACGCGGGGTCGTGGTAGGAAGGCGGAAGGTGGGATAAGGTCAAAAAGCTCTTCAGAGCAATCTCCTATCCCCTCCTATCATCTCTCCTCTCTCTCAGAGAGTGTTATTTTATTATCCGTTGTATGCAGTTCTTTACGCATCTAATTTGTGGTAACAACTAACGTCTTACCTTTTGGTTCGGTGGTCCTCAATGTTTGAGTAGAAAAACCACTCCATTGATTTTCCATAATGAGACATTTACAGGTCTTGAATACAATTTTGCATTTATGCACATCCATGTATCCTGGCAGGCACAGCAAATTAGAAGCGAGGAAGCTAGTAACTCATACAATGTCTATTAAAATCTCATTTAGCATACATGATTTACTTAACACAATTTATAACATATTATCTTATTTAAAGAATAAAAATAACTAGCGAGTTCATAGTTCTTAGAAAAAGTTAAAAGTTAAGTCATTGTAATGAAGTGTAACAGTTTAAAAATTACTTTTGATTTCAATAAAACAGTTTTTGTGCAGAGTGGCTCACAAAGCTCTCCATGACCGGGTTACGCGCACCACGTAATCTGTGCTGTTGGGGTGACCAACGGTTTTTATTTTATTTGAGGATTTTTGTGTCAAAAATAGTTTTTCCGATAAGTATTCGACTTCTACTAATTCTATTTCTACTAAGTTCATAGAAATGGTTTGCTACTTACAAAAATATCTAATTCATCAGATAATTTCATAATATTTCTAATACAGCCCATGTTTCAATTTATTGTCTTATTGACGGCACCACCCTATGTAATTTGATTGATTGATGGATTTTACTTTTGTCTGTCTCAGTTAATTTAACTCGAATTTAACTTGTTTTTAATTAGGTTTAGTTTTCATATGGCATATGAAAACCATCCCTAATTGCACATTGTGTAGTGCTCATGAAAATATAAGACAGTGTTATTCAAATAATTATTTACCTAAGCAAGGTAAATCTTCTTATTATTGTATGTAAAAAAATCATATTTTATGATTTTGACCCACTTGATATATCTAGTCAATTTTATTATACTTTTTGTCCTAAGAAAACTACAAGAGCGCGCAGAAATGTGCAGCCGAGTGACGTCCGGTACACTTCCCTACCACTTTCGTTCTCTACACTACTTTCAATTTCGCTGCGCGCGCGCTGTACGTAACACTATGATGTCATCACGAGATAGTTATCAGTTTAATTGAGAGCAATACGAATAGATAACTGTATTTTATTGTGTACTACATCTATAATAAAATTAATAATGCTACTCATAGGTATACATAACTTGTTCTTTATTGTAATAAATAAATATCGTCAATTTGTAAGTTGATTTTGTTAATGTACCTATATTAAAAACAACAATCAACCATCAACAACAAATCTAATAAAAATTTAATAAAGTCGATCAGTAAAACATTGTGCTAGTCTCCACGTTCAACATCTCGCAATAATTTCATTGCGATTGAACAACAGGAAATAGGAAAAAACTCGCAATTTGGAATATGTCAACTCAACGCCCTGTCACTACTTATTCATTTCTCTATTCTTCAGGTTTACCAAAAGTATTACAAGTTGTAATTTACAACTCAAAACGTCAAGTGTCAATGACACCCTTTTATAATATGAAGCAAGAAGCATTTTATGTAGGCGAATTGCAAGAAGCTTTTCAAAATTACCCCACCAGATGATAAGCGATAACATATAACCTCCTTCTTTTTTGAAGTCGGTTAAAAAAAGAGCCCATAACTGATATGTGCAGTTCTTGCACAGTTTCAAACCTCTTTTTGGAGTAATCTACGCTGTTTACTGACAAGGCAACCCTACAGAGTTCACGACCCATAAAGGCCCGAAGATAAAATGCGATGGCCGGTATCTCTCAGAAGACGTCAGACAAACTGCATTGTTCTGCGGTCATTGTGTGGTAGAAACGAGTTTTTGCAACGGTCCGTCATTTGCATACAGCCGTTTGTGTTCCGTACCTGACAGGGTGACAAGATCCGATGAAATTTATGGGCATGAAGTATCACACAAAACCTTGAACCAAATTGTAAAAAGTTAATTATCATCACCAGCATAGTACTGATGGTTTTGGGCTATTAGACCACCAACACGCTGGCCCAATGTTGGTGAGTGAAGACAGTTGCTTTAATCACAGTGGCCTTTCTGTCGAATCACGGAAAAGATCGAGAATACAAATTTTGTGTGACAAATTTGGGATCAATCATTGTATAATATTATAATAATAATATTAATAATTATATAATAATATACCTATCATCTAGCCGCTAGCCCAAAGTAAGCATCATTAAGAGCTTGTGTTATGGATACTAGATAACGGATAAACATTGATAATATTTCAATTTCAATCTTTATTGTATTCCAAAATATGTTACATAGATGTTAAATATTTAAAATGCCAGTACAATTTCGGACCCTGTCGGGTATAACAATTTAGGAGAGAGGAAGACGTTCCACAAACATTATTTATGTACATAAGAGATCTATTACAAATTCAATAATTATTCTTAAATAAATTATTATAATAATAATGAATTAAATTACAGCATATGAACTATTACATATTTTATTACATTTAATTATTTATTAGGTAAATATATCATTTGAGTATGAATTAAAATACTTCGTCATTGTTTATTTTAAATATCGTAAGGATTTATCGTTCATATATTCATTTAAGGAATAGTAACTCTTATTTATTAATAGTTGTTTAAGACTTTTCCTAAATTTTGTTTCACTAATTTCATTTTGTATTTGTCTTGGCAAATTATTGTATATTCTAATAGACATGACGTAGGGGCCGATAATAATATGTATATAAATTAGAAATATACTAAATAAACATAAAAACATCACTGACTAGTGAACAAATTATCGTATTCATCATACAAACATTTGCCCCTACCGGGATTCAAACCCGGAACCCCTGACCAAGCAGCCCGTATAGCAAGGGGTACAGACCACTCGGCCAGCCGGTCGCCAAATTGTAAAAGTTTAGTTTTCTTAAAGCTCACACCTCTGCGTCGTTGAGTTTCGAATTTAATCCGCCAAGCATCAGATTCCAGACACAATTGATTTTTCAACTGTCATTCATAGCCCTCCGGAGGGATAACGCCGCTTGTCAGATTAAATAACATTGATACATGCTCTTTATTTCGACGTCGAATTCAAGTATAAACTTTGTCAAGGTCAGGTCTATGTCTTGTTGTTGAGTAGTGATCGTCTGGCCGAGTAGTCAGTTCCTCTAGCTTACTGAGCTGGTCTCGGGTTCGAGTCCCAGTCAGGGCGATGATTATTTGTTATCGGGTCATGGTTAATTAGATATTTATGTATGTATACTTCTAATACTCTAACATTCTTTAAAAATATAGTTTTGGCTGGGGCAATCTTCTTCAAATAGATCATAAGCATGCTTTAAATCATTAATGATCACAATGTCTTCTTGGTTTAGAAGCCACTTTGAAGTGTTATGTTACGGCCTAATACTCGAACTTCGATTGAATTTAAAAACTTCATTTAAGCCTTGCTTGCAGAGTGCCTCTTTATGTAGCGTTTTAGTGTTCGGCCATTTATTAACTGAACTGAAGCATTTTTTAGAGAATTACGGACTGGATCTAAGATTTAAAAGGCCAATTACACATCTAAGGCTCACATTGATAGGGTGCTTGCTGGAATACCAGATAGGCTTGTTAGAAAGGGTACCAATCACCCTAGTAGGAATCACGTTATTTCTTAGATAGACAGACAGACAAAAAGCCAGACAGACAGTCAGACGGACAGACAGACACTATGACGTTGTCAGAAATTTTGTTTTTGTGATAGTCATAAAAATGTGATTTTTGACGATTTGAAAGTGCTCCTTTGTGGCCTATTTGAATAAAGATTTTTTTATTTTTTCATGATTATGATTAAAAGACATTAAAAAAAATTCTTCCACTACTAAATTAGATTGTTAAAAGAAGACATAAAAGAACACCCTTATTTAATATTGCTTCCAAGAACTTATATCTGAAACGGAGATTAAAACGAGACTTTTTATCGTCGCATCGCGAACATTGCACCTTTCCACTTAATAGCCAGTCAATGGTAAACGATACGAATCGCAAATTATTTTATCCAAAATAAAGATATAAATCTGGTTGCCCCATGCCCAATACTTGTTAAATTATGTAAGCCATTAGTTGGACAGACAATGAGACAGATACCGTATCGGGTCGTGGAGTTATGCGGCGTTCACGAACGGGCTTATTCCACTTCGGTCTAAGGTTTTTGGCATATTTTTTTTTGTATTTAGAGGAAATAGGAAGAACTGCCAATTAACAAACCTATTTAGTATGTGCTAGGCCCGTGTGTA
This sequence comes from Nymphula nitidulata, assembly GCA_947347705.1. Classification (NCBI taxonomy): domain Eukaryota; kingdom Metazoa; phylum Arthropoda; class Insecta; order Lepidoptera; family Crambidae; genus Nymphula; species Nymphula nitidulata. The sequence goes on from OX374639.1 coordinate 9,105,805, forward strand.
AAGCCGTCTGGGTAGGTACCACCCCGACTTTTCTATTTCGGCTAAAACAGTTCGCTGTGCTTCGTATTGAAAGGTAGCCAGTTTAATTACTGGGCATGGAATAATTATTTGTTAGAACATTTCATTTTAGACCTTAGAATGACAAACGCACCACCAGATACTAATTATTGCAGGTGTCTTTAGGTCACGCATTACAAGGTGGGCCGTCATTATATTTATCATCTAGTTGTATTAAAAACAAAACCTTTTTGAAAGACACTTTCGGGTTCTAACCGCAATTAAATTTGGCCAATTTTGAAATAGATAACCTCTAAAAGTGTACGAACATGTGCACTTACGAGGATCACATAGGAAAGCTTATAAAAAATGACCGCCTGCGTCTCTGCCTGAGTGAATGTCGGCTAAGGCTCCAAAAAGTAGGTATCCTATGTCTATTCCAGGGTCTCAAACTATCCTCGTATCAAATTTCATCTAAATCGGTTTAGCGGTTTAAGTGTGATAAAAGACAGAGATAGTAACTTTGGCATTTATGATATAACATTTGATATTAGTAATTACTACAAGAACAGGAATATTATATTTGATTTTTGATATTTATCATAAAAAATTCCAAATAAATTTTGGTTTCAAATCAGAATTATACCGTACTCTATATTTTGGTAATACAATTTAATGGCGGGGGCCATTGACGCCTTACACAAACGTTAATAGTATATTAATTGTCTTGTGAATTATTTATGGAGCTATGGGAATTGAGGTTTTGGTATCGCAAACATAAATTTTACATGCAATATAATATTAGGACTTTAGGACGACGCCCGGCTTAAACTAAATTAACGTCACGTAAATTCCACCAAGAAGTGCATGTTGTGAATCTCTAATGATTTTAATAAAAAAATCTGATTTAGTGTCGCGACACATCTGCGGAACGTACGGCGGCGAACGTTCGGTTGAATACGCTCGCAGTGTTTTTGAAGTCCCCTATGACACATCAGCCGAAATTACGCCGCGTTCGGCGTAACGCCGAACCTTCCTTCGGGCGATTGTTTCAGTCAATACGCATTCAATGTATTTTTCACAGCAAGAATATTACGAATATTACGACTGAAACGTCAGTCGCTCAACTTTCGGCGCCGTACGTTCAGCAGATGTGTCCTTACCCTTAAGTCCAATATAATACACATTGCACTTTACTAGAGAGCTGTTTTGCTTCTTCATGCATTAAATTAGAAAATATTTACAAAAAATTTATATTCAGAAAGAAAATACAGCCAAATGCTGTGTTTTCTTTCCGTTGTTTATCAAGTTTTTTTGTGCACAGCCGTAGTGTTGTGTGTTTTTAGTTCAAATAACCTAATCAGTAGTACTTACTGAAAAAAGAACATATCTCTATCCTATTAATTAATTACACATTGATTAGGTATATGTACACACACTGGTGTACATATATCTGGCCGGATATGAAACATCTTCTTTGAAAAGTTTTTCTTGCATTAATCTCTTTTACTTAAATCATTGCTTGGTTTTCAATGGCTGTATGCCATAGACAGTTTACATAACTGAGATTAACAGATTTCCCTTCAAAACATAGTTAATCGTATATGCAAGTAAGTGATGTTATATAATAAACTAACACATAATAAGTTTACAATTAACATGTACATAAGAGATAAAAAAACGTATTCACTAACGTAAATTTTACTGAGTTAAACCGATAATTATAGTTCACAGTAAACAATAGAAAGTAGTTATGAAAGTATTACGTCTTGTTACTAATATAATATTGAAATGTGATTGAAATGGTCTTAAAATATTATCAGAACGATTTAGATTTCTATAGACAAGAAGAGAACCTAATTCGGATTTCTAGACAAGTGTTTATCATTCGACAACTATAATATTCTTAATCCGTCCGTGCGGTGACGGATTAAGAATACAATTCACCGCCCCATTTCTTCCCGTGGGTGTCGTAAGAGGCGACTAAGGGATTACCGAGCTACCAACTGCTCGACTGGTGGTAGGGTCTGAACACCCGTCTGGTTAGTGACCACCGTACGCATGGCGTAAAACCCGCCAAGTGACCACTTGTGGTCGCGTTCCGGGATCAGTCAGCGTACAACCAGAGCTTGGGGAGACGTTGCGGCGATGGATGCGGTCAGTGACGGCTTCCGTCTAACCAGAGCCAGGTAGACTGCATTGACCCGCCGACCAGGGAGACCCGAAGAAACGGCTGTTCCGCTGGCCGCCCGTGGTACAGTACAGGGGCCCAAGCGAACCTAACCAGTTCGTGAGGCTGCCCTATCATGCCACGCATAATCTTGGGGTGGTCCGTCGTGCCGGTTGGTGACCGGGTGGTGGGGTCCCGGCGGCCATTCCCGGGGGGGTTCGGGGGCCCTTCCGTTCGGCGGGTCAGCGCGTCTCTACTGTCGGCTATTACCTGGGGAAACAGGCCTCACGCTTTGACCGTATATATCGCGGCAACGTCCCCCCAATTCACGCCTCTCCTCCTTCTATCTTCAACTATGGCAGCGCTCAAAAACAGTTCCGGTCGTTCAGCGGTGCACACCCCCACCACAACCACGCTGTTTGAGGTCGGGCTCACTAACATCCGTGGGCTCCATGCTAACCTCAATGCCGTCCACCAACATCTCGAGACGGCTCGACCCGAAATGCTGTTTTTGACGGAGACGCAAATACTCCGCCCGGCAGACACTAGCTACTTGGATTACCCCGGCTACGCTCTTGAAGAGTCCTTCAAAGCGAAGGCCGGGGTATGCTTGTTTGTCCGGGCGGATGTTTGCTGTCGCCGTCTGCGCTGTTTGGAGGACCCTTCCTACTCTATTCTTGGGGTGCATGTGGACCTGGGCACACATTGCCGAATCTACGTGTGCCTCTATAGATCCCACAGCGGTGACATGGAGACAACTCGACTTTTCGAACATCTTAGTCGGGTGGCAGATGTTGCGCAGGAGCAGTTTCCAACCGCAGAATTGGTGTTTTTAGGGGACTTCAATGCTCACCACGAGTCGTGGTTAAGTTCCTCTAAAACTGACCATGCTGGTAGAACTGCCCACGCTTTCGCTCTCACGCACGACCTGACCCAACTGGTAAACCAGCCCACCAGGATTCCAGACATTGTCGGTCACGCGCCCTCATTGTTGGACCTTCTGCTGACGACTCGCCCGGATGGATATCGGCTAGAGGTTCGTGCTCCTTTAGGAACATCGGATCACTGCCTGGTATCCGCTGGGGTGCCACGGGCGTCGCCACCGGTACCTATGGTTGCCAAACGCCGCATCTGGCACTATGCGTCGGCAGATTGGGACGGTATGCGGGATTACTTCGCATCTGTCCCTTGGAGGCAGCGCTGTTTCAGTGAGCTGGACCCGAACGCTAGCGCTACTGCTGTTGCTGATGAGATCATGTTAGGGATGGAGTACTATATCCCTCACTCCGATCTCATCAGTAGGGGTAGGCGTAACCTCTGGTTCAACCGCGATTGTGCCTTAGCTGTTGAAAACAGACAGTCGGCATACCGCGCTTGGATCAGGGGCCGAGCTTGCGGGGATCCCAACATTGACTCACTGAAAGCAGCCTATAACAACGCCACCAAGTCCTGCAAAAGGGCCTTCATCAGAGCGGATGCACAGCGCGTTGCACGAGTTGGCCAAGAACTTCTTACGCATCCTACGGGAAGCCGTAGCTACTGGCGTCTGGCCAAAGCCGTGCAATCTAACTTCTGTCAACCCTCGCTGCCCCCGTTGAGATGTTCTGACGGCTCGCTAGCTCACAAGCCGCAAGAGAAAGCCGATCTCTTGGTAAAACTCTTTGCTGCTCACTCCCGAATCGATGACTGCAACTTACAGCCACCAACACTCTCCCACTGTGGCCACACAATGCCCGATATTCGTATTAGGCAATGTGATGTACGTGCGGAGCTTCAGTCAATCGACGTCCGGAAAGCTAGTGGACCTGATGGCATTCCAGCGATAGTACTGAAAAACTGCGCAGCGGAGTTGTCTCCTGTCTTAACGCGGCTATACCGTCTTTCTCTCTCTTCTGGGTGTGTGCCGGAATCTTGGAGAGAGGCCAATGTGCAACCGGTCCCCAAAAAGGGAGACCGATCAGACCCAGCTAACTACCGCCCGATAGCTGTCACCTCAGTTCTTTGCAAGGTCATGGAACGGATCTTAAACCACCAGCTGATCCGATACCTAGAAGATCACTCATTAATTAATGATCGACAGTACGGGTTTCGGCCGAACCGGTCAACGGGTGATCTTCTAGCGTACTTAATGCATGTCTGGGGTGAAGCTATTGACAAACGTGGTGAGTCACTGGCAGTTAGCCTTGACATTGCCAAAGCGTTCGATCGGGTCTGGCACAAGGCTCTTCTCTCCAAGCTCCCGGCATACGGTCTGCCCGCTCAGCTCTGTAACTGGATCGCCGGCTTCCTGCATGAGCGAAGAATCCGTGTCCTCGCAGATGGATGCGCTTCGCGGTTCATGTCAGTGAATGCTGGTGTACCGCAAGGCTCTGTTCTATCCCCCACACTCTTTCTTCTTCATATCAATGACATGATTCCGTTAGGAAACATTCATTGCTATGCAGATGACAGTACAGTTCATGGGGGATATTACGGTCGCCCAGGGGCTGGGCGCGCTGAAACCGAGAGAGAGAGAGAGAATCTTACCATTGAGCTCGACAGGGTGTTGAACCTCGTATCTGAATGGGGATCTAACAATCTTGTTGAGTTCAATGCTAAGAAAACACAGGTGTGCGCGTTTACAGCCAAAATGTCACCGTTCCTTCCCCTTCCGTCTCTTCAGGGCACGACTCTTTCGGCACAGGGCTCCCTAAACTTGCTAGGTATGGAGATATGTTGCAATCTGAATTCCAGGAACTATATCGAAACCGTGATAAAAACAGCCTCACGGAAGCTCGGTGTCCTGAACAAGGTGCGTCGATTTTTCACGCCTGACCAATTATGCCTGCTGTATAAAACTCAGGTTCGGTCTTGCGTGGAATATTGCTCGCACTTGTGGGATGGCTCCGCCAAGTACCTACTCGATGCCCTGGACAGATTGCAGCGTCGTGCTGTCCGTATCGTTGGCGATGTAGAGGTCACCAACAGCCTTGAGCCTCTGCAATTGCGTCGAGACATTGCGTCGCTTAGCGCCTTCTATCGGCTATATCACGGAGAGTGTTCTGAAGAGCTATTTGACCTTATCCCACCTTCCCCCTTCCTACTCAGGAGCACGCGTGCTGGTCTTCGGAGTCATCAATTCACTGTCTCCACCTCAACATCACGTACAAAGAAATTTAGTAGCTCTTTTCTTTGTCGAACTTCCAGAACTTGGAATTCTTTGCCAGCACATGTGTTCCCTCCTTCCTATAACATGGGGTCCTTCAAAAGAGGCGTGAAAAAGCACCTTTCGGGCCGGCAAGGTGGAGGCAGCTAGAGTAGTGTCTGAACTGCACTAGCTGTCTTCGCATATGGACTCTTCTTACCGCTTCACATCGGGTGGTGTTGAGTCATTTGTCGTGCTTTGTATAAAAAAAAAAAAAAAAAAAAAAAAAAAAAAAAATAGCTTGATATTATTACTAGTTTCTGTCCACGGCTCTACTCGCGTGGATGTCGGTTTTCGCTCCAAAAAGTATCCTATGATCTTCCCAGGTTTTCAAACTATCTCCGTACTAAATTTTATCTAAATCGGTTTAGTGGCTTAGGTGTGAAAGCGTAACAAACAAACAACTTCACATTCACGTTCATAATATTTGTAAGGATAGGGAATTACTTATCAATGCCTCTATAAGAGAATAGAAAAGTATAGAATATTTATTTATTTTCTCTCACATAATTGTTACGATTTTCAATATATGTACTGTATAATTAAAATATAATAAAACTAGAATTTTTTCTAGTTTCATTATATTTTAATTACTAAGTAATTTTTCAAACATTTATAATAATGTTAAAATCAAAAATTAAGAATATTAGAAAGCACAGCCCCAACTTAAACGAATCATAGGTATTTGTAAAAATACTCGTTTCGGATGTTGAAATAGAATATTTCGACATTGTAGGGTGGACGTTAGCTCATAAACGCAAATACAGATAGACTAGAAGAATTTCACAGGGATATCCCAAGTCCTGGGTGGTCAGAGCAGTCGCCCGGATTGCGAAAGGTCGCGGGTTCGATTCCTGCCTGAGGACGTGAAATTTTTCTAGTTTTATTATATTTTAATGACTAAGTAATTTTTCAAACATTTATAATAATGTTAAAATCAAAAATTAAGAATATGTACTGAAGCTTAATTTTAGGGTCTAAATATAGGAATATAATGGTATTTTCCACTCGAACCATATCTCCCGACTGGACGACCCTATCTCAGAAAATCTTAATTATATATTCCTGCGGTCAATAAGGTTGACAATGCTCATGAAGAAACCTTTGTTAACGGCTCGTAAAGCCGTACATCCTGGTTGTAACTGCAACCTACCTTTTTTTTTTTTTTTTTTTAACGGGGAGAAATCTGTTTACAGACCTACCCGTCGCTAGCGAGGCGACGGGCGTGTGTGGGGGTCGCCCAGCGCCAAATGACACTGGGAATACCCACTAAAACTCCCCGGTAACTCCACTGCCCTTCGCGGGGGCGGCCCAGGCTCTGCCGAAGCAATTTCACTAGTCCACCCCCAGGCAACCCGGCCTTGCGGCCAGGTTTCGCGCCGATGGAGATTACCCAGAGTCACTTGGGTAATCCCAGACGTGGCGGCCTATTCAATGCATGCGTGGGGGCCACCCACGCACGCGGCCGCGCCTAGGGCGCAGGAAGACGGGCGATCACCGCCCGTCTCCTCACGCCCACCCGCCTACGCCGGATTGGGGCAGCAAGAGGATCCCCTTCCCGCTCCCTCTCCGCTACCTCCTTCTGCGTCAGCACAGTCTCGCAGAAGGAGGCGAACGCCTCCCATACCCTCTCGCTACCAACCATGGCCCTTACCATGGTTGGCAACGAGAGTTGACCGCCACCGAGCGCTGCTCGAAGTTCTCGGCGCTCGAGTCGCCAGGCCGGGCACTCCACGAGGGTGTGCTCAGCCGTATCGTCGGGGGAGTCGCAGTGATGACACCGCGGCGTCTCCTCCCGACGGGCGATACGGTACAGGTAGTGACCGAAGCAACCATGTCCGGTCAGCACCTGTACCATTCGGTAGGTGAGGCTGCCCAGCCGGCGCCCAACCCACTCCTCCAACACCGGACGAATTGCTTCAATCGTCCAGTGGCCGGCTGTTGGAGTGACGAGTGCCTCCCCCCACTGGCGCAGAGCCTCCCTCTGCGCCAGGGTGCGGACCCGCCTCACTTCGTCGAGGACGGGACGCTCCCCCCGCTCTCTTGTCGCCACCCGGTGTTGATGCACTCTGGCCAAAACCAGGGCATCAATCTCCCACGGGAGCGTACCTGCTAAAACGCAGGCAGCCCCATGACTGACCGTGCGGTAAGCCCGCACGGCCCGGTTTGCGATGACCCTCTGTGGCTGTCGTAAGAGGGCCCGTGTACGGAGGGAGAGGCACTCTGCCCATACCGGTGCTCCATACAGTGCCATGGACTTTACCACCCCGTGGTAAAGTCTACGGCACGACGAGCTGGGCCCTCCCACATTTGGGAGGACCCGTCTAAGCGCGGCTGCGGCGGCGCACAGCCGAGGAACTGCAACCTACCTACCAACATTGGGCCAGCGTGATGGTGGTATGGCTTAATGCTTATGCCCAGCTGTGGAACGTATTTAAAGTATTTGAACGTATTTGAACTATTGATAATGATGTATCGTTCCATCACAAAAAAAAAAAAAAAAAAAAAAAAAAAAAAAAAAAAAAAAAACTATAAGTAGGATATATTATTAACATACTTTATTTTGTTATTACAACTCTAGCTTCTCTATGAGGTGACTCTGCACTTGAGTCATTTAAGTCTATGGACAGACCTCCCTGTTTCCGGTGCCTAAATGTCACTTGCCAAATTAAAATATCAATAATGGTCAATCACATTTCACGCATTGTGTTTGACCTCCATTTTAGAATAATTACGGTAATATGCCATTGAGGATTAATTTATCTTTATTATTTTATAATTTAACACGTTCGACGCCATACGGGAAATTTTTGGCTTATCGCCCACCGTAGGTTTTTTTTAAAGAACGAGAATGTCAAGCAAGCTGACGGCCCACCTGGTCTTAAACGGTTACCGCCGCCTATAGACACCTTCAATAACAAGGAAAAGCACTTGATATTGCAGATGCGTTGTCATCCTGAGGCCTTAGATGAAATGTACATCATAAAACTGTCTTTTTCCTATCGAACCATCGTGTGATGACTAGAACAAAATATGTTATCATCATATATAAGCAAACACGTCCCACTACTGAACACAGGCCTTTGAATACACTTAAAAAACACATGAGGTGTTTGGGCCATAACACCCCCACGCTAGCCCAATGCGAGTTAGTGACTTAAAGCGATTGTAGTAACGACCGAGACCAACGGATGGAGGAGCTCGAGATTAGAAATTTTAGTTGACCCATCCCAGGATTGACCATGCTAAAAGTTGCTTTGTTTTCGTAATCGAAACCAGAGCGCTCAACCCACTACGCCGGGCTCCTCATATATACAATATGAGGTATATTTCAACAAATGTACTCGTCATACAAAATAAATACCCTCACCGGTATTCCAACCCGGAACCTCTTGTTTAGTAGACAGTACAGACCACTTGACCAAGCCGACTTCAACAGACATTTTATTGGTTAGGAGCTGCCCGGGGTAATAATAAGAAATCATTTGTGCATTGACTACATCAACGAGCGAAAAATTGTCGTGACGTACCAGATTTTTCCTACCTAAACTTCAAATTGGTACTGCACAGTAGTAGCTATTTAATTTTACATAAATAAAGAAGCAAGCTAAAGACACAGCTGTTATTAAGTTACCACCGTCGCCTTTACCTGCAACAAGTAAAATTCACTGGGTATTGCAGGTGCGTGGTCAACCTGAGGCCCAAAATGAAATGGCTTCCATGCCCAGTAATATACACTGGTTATTTTCCGTTCAATCCGAAACACAGCGAAGTGTTTTACGGCCGATATAGGAAAGGCGGGTGGTGCGGTGTACCGACTCAGACGACCCCACAGATCACCACTTCGTAAAATAGCGCCGCGTTTGACGGGTTAACCTCAATAAGTTGCAGTAATTACGTGATTTTCGGTTTAACGACCATGACTTTAATCAAGAGTAATTACAAATTAGTGTTACGCATCTAAAAGATCAGAACATCAAAACTTAAGGAAATATAAGTAGTTTATGTGGTAATTAAAACATATTATTATAAAGGTCATCCGAATAATCATTGTTTATGGCTTATACAGTGTGTAACACTGTTTTGACACATTGGTTCGAATGACATTACAAATTCAAACAATTTTACTAACAAGCTCTATGTATATAGGTAGATAGTAATTTTAAGTGAGAATACTGTGAAATGTTTTTCAGGACTCTGAATTTTACAAGAAAGACGTTATAAATATTTCGTCTCTTAATATATTCCTATGGCGAAAATAATTTTTAAGCCCCGTTCTCTGTCATTTTTTTAAAATAAATAATTATCCAGTCCAATTTGAGAGCTAATGTTATGGATAAATTATACTTAAATTACTCAATAAATTATAAACGAAAACATCCCGATTTGAGGACATAACGTCATATTGGGAGTAGGGGGACTCATCTTTTAGGCTCTCAATATCTTTCTCTTGATCAGGGTTCCTCTCGACGTTTAGGGCGGTTTTAGAGAAGCGTATTTTTCTGCGCGTATACGGTCGTTTCAGCTTACGCGCTTACACGCGCGCTACATTACGCGCTTCAAAATACCGGACTCGCGTAAACGGGCATATTTCGGCGTGTTCGCTCGAACCGGTAGTGGTGTCGTGTCATTATCAATATGGATTCTGACGAAGAAACATTACTGTTTGCGTTATACGAGCTAATACGCAAAAGACATCTAACTTCTTCAAATGAAAACATTGCTTTATTCAAACCCTAAGTATACGAAGTAGATCCATCAGGCCACTCATTTTCTCTTTTTAGGACACTAGTCCACTGCTGTACCTATTAGATTATGACTCCCACTCCGAGTGAACGTTCCAATTAGTCACCAACATACTTACGCGATGCCGATAAAAGTAGTGATTATTCGTGTATGGTTTATTTTGACGTGTAAATAAGCAATTAGAAGTTACTAAACTGGCGCCCAACAGGTGCTCGAACCCACAGCCTTAAGATTAAGAGCCTCATCAAATTATGAATTTAAAGATTTCCATTCAAAGATATGAATTGGCGGTGTATTATAATTAGTGATAACGTTTTACATAATATAATACATAGCAACCGATAAAATCGTTTGTATGCAAATATAGGATACAAGAATGTGTTCTTTGCTAAAACAATGACCTGTAGAACAATGCTCAAAGTAGCAATGAAAGGAAATGATTGTATCAAGGACTATTTTCAAGCCTTCTGACATTATTGAATTATATTGAAGGATATACCTACTATAATTATGCGTTCACACAGGAGGCTGTAAAAGGGTCACGTGAAATTTTTACAAACACATTATGTGTGACGGATGTGTGATTTGTGGACCCGCGTAAAACAGTTGAGTTAAAGAATCAGATTATTTAGTAATTAAAATATATCTAATCTAGAAAAAATTCACGTCCTGAGGCGGGGATCGAACCCGCGACCTTTCGCAATCCGGGCGACTGCTCTAACCATGTGAGCTACCCAGGACTTGGCATATTCCTGTGAAATTCTTCTAATCTATCTGTATTTGCGTTATGAGCTAACGTCCACCCTACAATGTTGAAATATTCTCTTTCAACATCCGAAACGAGTATTTTTACAAATACCTTTTTTTCTGTACTATCTGACCTCTTTTTATCAAGAATCTCAATAGTTAAGTAAGAAAAAGTAATATATTACAAAATCTCATATTTATTTCAAATGAAAGTAAAACAAAATTAAATATACCGTGCATAATGGGAGTAGCGCCATTTTACAAAACTAATAAATCTATTTAATTGCCACTAACAATAAAATTTTAGAAGCTTCAAAGAAAAAAGTTTTCGTCACAATGCTAAATTCGTTAATTTTACGTGTCAAAACAGTGAATCGTAATGCAAATCGATAGAAGCACGAATTTTCCCACCGGCTCGTATTGCGAAACAAACCGGTGCGTTTCTGGAGCAAGGTCGAGCTAAGATGGCCGTCAAACAAGATGGTGGCACTAATGTCATACTTTCGCGCCAAATCTATTCTCATCGCTTTTCGTGCAGCCCGTATTTCCTTCTTATCGATCGCAATAGTTTTTATTGCTATAATAATAATCTGCATAAAATGAACTGTATTTTTTATGTGTATCTTATAGTTTTGTAAGTCCGTCAAGGCTGTACGATCGCCAACAGCCGCTCAAATTATAGTGTTCGTGTGAAAAAACTCTGAACATTAGCAACTTTACTTTAAAGGAGTGCATTAGATGTTATGAAATAAACATAGAGCTCATCCATCACTCATGCTCTGTAAAGTTCATAGTCATGTTCATATGAGAGCAATTCTTAATTAAAAGATGATATTTGGAGATAAAAAAGGTTAAGTGTATTCTAACGGCTATTTATTTAGCTTGGCATGCGAAACAACCTTGCTTTGGTCGAAATATACTATGCTATATCTCTGGAGCAATTTACTGTCTCCCTCTAGATCACGCACACATATAGCGACTCCTTTCTTGAACTTGTATCCAATATACGAAATTTATTGACACACATGTTCCATAAAGTATGAAGATGTTTGCCATGATGTTAAAAAATAACTCTAAAAGTCTAGACGGCTATGATTTTTTTCCGCAAGAAGCTCTAGTTGTTTTCGTGGGTTATATACCTATTTGGTCATTAATAGAGCATATGCCAGCTGTTTACTTATCAACTTTTGAGTTCTTGACATTAGTTCAAGAATCAGATATTTCTCTTAGTAGTCTCATTATAGATAGCTACATGAAAATTCTATATGTATTTGCTATATTGTTCGTTTGTTTGTCATCTACTTAGTTTTATATAAAAACGTTTTATATATTCTCTCTATTTAATTTAAGGATTTTGGTCTTTTAAAACATGTTAGTTCAATTGTAAACCTATACTTATTGCTACTATAATAGTTTAAAACTAATTATGAATATAATGAGGAGCTCGGTGGTGTAGTGAGGAGCTCGGTGGTGTAGTGAATTGAGCGCTCTGGTTTCGATCACGAAAACAAAGCAACTTTCGCCATGGTCGGTCCTTGGATGGGTCAATCAAATTTATAATCTTGAGCTCCTCCGTGCTTCGGAAGGCACGTTAAGCCGTTGGTCCCGGTTGTTACTGCAACCGCTTTAACCCACCAACCCGCATTGGGCCAGCGTGGTGGTGTTATGGCCCAAACTCCTCATGCGTTTCTGCCATGTAGGAAGGCCTGTGCCCAGCAGTGGGACGTATATAGGCTGGTGATGATGAATATAATAAACTAAATTTTAAAAAACATATTTACAAGAGTGTCAAGACATGGTCAGACATCGTTAGTTATCAATGTACATTGACATTGTTAGTTGTCAATGTACATTGACAACTAACGATGTCTGACCATGTCGCAATGTATGAAAAATAGTTTTTAATCACAGGTTTTGGTTTATACAAAAATGTTTGAGTTCTAAAACACTTAAGTATATTTGCACTATTTCTCTGGTCTCAACTTTATGCTTGACTGTTGTTAGAGAATGGCATTAAATCCGCTAAATTTTGCTTATCGTTATAAGCTATAAAGTTTGAGTAATTAAACAAAAAAAACACAGATCCTACAAATATAATATGACAAAAAGATACATCTGAAAGGGAATGGAGGAATTTTAATAGGAAGGAGGAGAATCAGAGTGTGACGAAATGTTCATTTACAAGACATTTTCATGAAGATAATTTTAGTTTGAGCAGGTTTAATATGAAGACGGAGACTGTTCCAAAACCTGATACAGTAAAGGAGTCTTTACTAGCCTAAAAAGAATAGGAAGGGAACACGAGGAGAAGGGGGTTTTAATGGAACGTGTATTAACTCCCCCTTATTTATCTTTACTCCCTTACTGGTCGACTGGGAGAGAATGCTGTATACCATTAATTCCGCCTTCTGTACCTTTTGTGCAATAAAAAATAAATAACTCAGTCCTAACCCAAGAAAAATATCAAACTTACAAAAAATCTTTCTAGAGTTCCTCTTGCTATGCGTGTTGATTGTGAATTTTATGTCAAACTTAACTGCGGCATAAATTAAAAAATGGGACAAGTATATGTCTACAAATACTGAAGTAGTACTGAAGTGTGGTTTATATAATGTAAGTCTATTAGGTATAAATTTACTTGTACTTCTTTCAAAGTACTAGGTGGTAGGCCCGTATGTAGGGGCGATCTGGGTAGGCACCACCGCCTTTCTTATTTCAGCCGTGAAACAGTTCGCTGTGTTTCGGATTGAAGGGAAAGGTAGCCAGTGTAATTAATGAGCATTGACAGCATTTCATCTTTGACCTCAGGATGACAACGCACCTGCAGTATCAAGTGATTTTGCCTTGTTATTGCAGGTGTCTATACGCGGCGGTTACCGCCTACCATCAGGTGGGCTGTCAGCTTTTGTCATCTAGTTGTATGAAAAAAAAAGTGCGCAGTATATTTCGGTGTGAAGAGAAGTGGAAGATATTAACATCTCTTATATCCAGAACGTTAAGTTTTTCTACTACTTATAATAACTACCATCAGCGAGACAATCTGCTTGATTCACAATCTTAGACAATTTTTGTTGCCAAATACCTATCTATAAATAAAAAAAACTTTTGTTTCAGACTATTTTCAGACTACATAACTTATCTTCATTGTTTAAAAATCTATACAATCAACTTAAATCAAAATTAAAATGAAATTAAATGTATTAAATTAAATTATACATTAAATAAAAAGGTACACATAGTAATTTGTTTAAGTAGATGCAAGTCGGTTGTTAAAGGTTACTGATGATACTTTAATATCACCGCCATATGGCAGTATATTTCAAAAGGAATGAGGCTACATGGGCGGCCGATAGGCTGTCTCCATAAGTGTAGGCTGCTTGTGTCCATGTATATTGTCTTCCTTACACCACCAGGAGGCAAAATCAATGTCTCAATTCGTTATAAATACAGCAACAATCGTGTACCACTCTACTAAGTCAATTCACTGTCTCCACCTCAACATCACGTACAAAGAAATATAGTACCTCGTTTCTTTGTCCTACTTCGAGAACTTGGAATTATTTGCCAGCGCATGTGTTTCCTCCTTCCTATAACATGGGTTCCTTCAAAAGAGGCGTGAAAAAGCACCTTTTGGGCCGGCAAGGTGGAGGCGGCTAGAGCAGTGTCTGAACTGCACTGGCGGTTTTCGCATATGGACTCTTCTTACCGCTTCACATCAGGTGGTGTTGAGTCATTTGTCGTGCTTTGTATTAAAAAAAAGTAGAATGTACTAGAGACACGTTTTACTGTGTCCGGCAGAAAAAGAAGGAAGAAAATTATGAACTGTATAAAATTATTCACTCGCTCAAGATAAGAGTTCAAGACCATTCTAACGTTGGTCACGTTTCCGCAAAAACTGGTTTTCTTTACAAAACTTCCCATTACCTTCGTTAGTGTTTGTTTAAAATAAATCTTGACAAGCACAATAATTATTGTGGTCAACTCGACCTTCCAAGTGTGATCCTTCTCGTTCTGATTCATTTGAAATCCTAACTTTAATAAAACTTTATAAAACCCGTATCTTGGTTTGCATTTAAATTCTAAAAGAATAGCAAACAGCAAACTGACAAATTACTTAATAGAGTTACTATAGCGAACTCCATATAATTTAGAACACAGCACATACAGCCCCCTATGGCTCGAGCGCCCTGGAGACTTTATGAGTTAGCGGGACACCTCCCCCGATGGTGATGCCTGGCGATTAGAAATCCTCCAGAGGCGAATTCGCCCCTCAAGGCTTGAGGACTCACTAAGGTTCTCGCCTCCTTAAAACCCTTACGCTGTAAAGGCCATCTGCGGCCAATAGCCGATTTTTTCAATCCCCTGATAAAACTACAGATAGCTACCTAAGGAATAAAGTTATTACACTGTTTATTCGTCCGCTAAGTGACTGTCAATTTTTCAATCAACATTTATCCTAAGAATAACTATCTGACCGTTTAGGTCTTCCATAATAACGCCAGCTTTAGGTAGTTGAGACAAATGTATAGAGGACACTAATGTTAGAGCGGGACAGACAATTTCTTTGTTTGCTGTTAACTTCACATCTATTGTCAAAAACAAGCAAGCATCTGGCATCTTATTTCATTCAACATTCATACATACATCAAGTTCTGTGGTATTTTATTTGAAACTTAACATGTAAGTGCAATCTATAGCTGATATCAATCAAGAAACCTTAGCTCATTTATGCTTCCTCATGGAAATGAAAAAATTGTCAAAAATCAATTTTTTCCTCAAAGATGTAATTGCAACAGTACCTATTTTTTTTTATAATACGACATGAAGTGGAATTATTAATACCGCCAAACTATATAGGAGTAGTGATATAGAAACTCATAGGGCAAAGAATCAGTGATTGGCAGCTGTAGGAGGAATGCAGTGGTTTCAGAAACAAAATTAAATATGTATTTTTTGTGATTTCATTACTTACATAATTTATCTTTTACAAAACTTTGCAAATATTGCACCGATTCTTTAGTAAGTCTGAATCTACGACGGAATTCTACTGTATACCATTTTACATGTGTTTTCTAACATGTTTTGAGAAAGCACAAGCATAATTTATCTATAGAATAAGCGGTTATCTAGCCGTCGAAGGGGCAGATAGATTTATTCTTAAGTTAAGTGAATTATTCGTCGAATAAAGTCTATCTGACGCTTGAAAAACCCAGTTTTTTGCTATCTATCGAATAAACCCTATCTGACTGTTTATCTGAGCATTGAAAAATCGGCCCTAAGACTAATTAGTTGAAAATCAAACGCACTTTTCTCATTGTCAAGTTGTTTGACAGCTGTTGTTCATATTGAGAGACATACTTAGGTGAACTTAAACCTGTTAAGCGACACCTTCCTGATACAATGAGTCCTTAATTTTCGTATGCTCCGGGGGGTCCTACGAGGAAATGTAAATATACTTATCTTCAGACTGGCTGGTCTTAATAGTCCCGAAATAATGTTCAGCAGATGATGATTATCATCACCAGCATAGGAGCAACACATGAGGAGTTTGGGCCATAGCACCAACACACTGGCACAATGCGGGCTAGTGAGGTTAAAGCGACTGCAGTACCAACCAGGACCAACGGCCTAACGTGCCTAATGAAGCACGGAGGACCTCGAGATTTGATATTTTGGATGACCCATCCCGGAATGGACAATGGCGAAAGTTTCTTTGTTTTCGTAATCGAAACAAAAGTGCCCAAACCACTACCTACGCCATCGAAATCCTCCACCATCGAGCTCCTCATGTCGAACTATGTTACAATTAATGGTGAATTTGCCTAACTCCTTTGCGAATTGTCGTAAACTTTGTAACTTAAGTTCAATCATGTGAAACTCGCTACATCACGAACAGCATGCTTATTGTTTGTGATGTTTCACAATGCATTCTACAGCTTTACATATTGTCCAAAAGAGATGTACCAAATATGTATAAAGACCCGGCCAGGTCAATGTACAGTATACTGAAAAAAAGGGAAAATATGCAGAACACTGTTTAATTTTCCGTTTTTTTTATTTGCTTTTTTTTCGTGGTACAAAACAAGATTTTTTATGAAAAAACTGCCACACAGTCAAATATTCATCATGGCGCCTATGTCACTTTGGTGACGTTTAGTTGACTTCTATGTCGCCCGCCATATTGCCATATTGAATAACGGTGAAATCGACGAAATATTTCAACTTTTGTACAAACCAACTATGCATGAAAACGAATTATTAGTATTTTTCCCGGATTAAGGAGATTTTTCTTGATTTTTGGAGATGGTGTACTTACATATACCTGGCCAGATATGAAACATCTCTTTTCTTAACATTTAAACCGTGATTGAAAATTTAAAAGTAAAAACCGCTTGCATTGTCGCTGACGTGCTGCTCGTGTCGTGCTCTACTCTGGCGTACTCTGCTAACATTTTAGTACATTTGTTCTCCAAAATCATTACCAAGGAAACTGAATCTGTGTAAAGACACCTTTATTCCTTTTGCTTTGTCTTCTTGCATTCCTTTTTAACCGACTTCAAAAACGAGGAGGTTCTTAATTAGGTTGGTATGATTTGAATTAGATTAGTCGTATGCAAACGTAATCATTTCAATAGATTACTAAACCAAGTACTCAGGTTTTTCACGGCACTGATGATTTGCAGCTAAGCAGTTCTAGATAGATACCCCCAAAAAACCTATTGTAATAGATGGACCTCACACGTTGAAACATACCCTTTCGACATACTTCTAACTGGAATTATGTTAACGCTAGCGACAGGCATAATCTCCATTATGTTATTGTGGGCAACTTCAATAGGAATTTTAGTTTTAATTTACTTAATTATTGTACTTAAATGGCAACACTAAATATATTTTATGCATCACTAATAAACGTTCTCGTTCTCTTTATACTTTTCAAAGTAATAGAAATATATAAATCTTAAGTCCAAAATTGCCACCCTTTCTATTAAACTAGCAATCAAAAGATGTGTTTTGTTTATTAATAATTGACTCAATTCCGGAATCAATTGATGTCTACAACAGTTCTAATGTTCGTGGTCTAGGGGTCTAGCACGAACATTTTTAAATTTCGAATCGTAATCGTATCGCTCACGTACGCTGAAAATTTCAAACAAAAGCCAGACAAAAGCTAACGTAACTACTCGATAGGATGGCAATTCGAAATTTAAAAGTTTTCGTGCTAGAGGCATTGGTAAAATCTTACTTTATTCTCTTTAATTTTAACATTATTATAAATGTTTAAAAAATTATTAACTAATAAAAATCTATTCTAGAAAAATGTCACGTCCTAAGGCGGGGAAATAGAACATTTCGACATTGTAGGGTGGACGTTAGCTCATAACGCAAATACAGATAGACTAGAAGAATTTCACAGGGATATCTCGAGTCCTGGGTGGCTCAGATGGGTAGAGCTGTCGCCCGGATTGCGGTACATCTTACTTTACTTTAAAATGCAAGTTATTTTACTTAAAGTAACTTTGAATAAAAGAAAGCCGTCGAGATTCCAGTTCATCGTGAGCAGGAGCTTTATCTGTTACACCATAAAGAAAAATTCACATTACATCGTCTCTACATAGTTTCAAAGGGTAATTAATTAAATTAGTTAAGAACTTTACAAAAGGTTTTCTTCGTGATCGTGTTTAAAGCAATAATTAAGTAACACAATCTCTTCAAATATGAAGCAATACATTCAGAGATTGCTCGCAAAGAAGCTAATGGATGGTTCTGAATTCAACGATTCGATATTTCGATTGGTCTGTTGCAATTTGCAATTAACTGTTCTGACTTTGTTACTACATAGAGCATCAATGAAATTGCGTAAATAGGATATCTGGGAATTTATTCCATCGCCTAAAATAGTATTATAGGAGTCCTTAGCTATCATAGTGTAATTATTCACCAAATTTAATCTGGAATATGTGATAGCTTTGATGAATACAATGTACAAAAATTACACAAATCACCGTATTTTTAACGCCATCATTATTATGGCTATTAAATATATGTTTTCATTTGCTGCGAAACACTTCTTCGAACAAAAACTAATCATCGTTACAGGCGTTATAGTAGGTATTAAATAAAAATTATCAGTTATAATATTCATAGGTACTTGTGACCTGCTACATAATAAAATTGGCTGTAACTGTATCGTCAAAACTATTCGCTAAAAAAGTATTTGTCAGAAAAAATCAGCAAAATTGGTATCTTCTTTTTAAAATATTTAGGTATTTATTTATAGTAGCTACACCGATACATGCATAAACAATAACTTAAATTACTTTAATAATTTTTTTGCATAAAACATGTCCACCAACTAGGTGTCCACTTACATAAACTTGACATTCATCATACAAAATGATACTTAACTTAAATATAAATAAAGTAACATAAATAAAGTAAGTAAAAATATTTTGATTTACTGAAAAACATCGCAAAGCCATTGTGAAGAAAACAATATGTTAATGTCAATAGTACAATTTAGTTTTTTACGACTTTACTTCGAATAGTGTCGTAATATTTCTTCATAACCATGGTCAAACAATTCCGAAAATCTACAAAAACACTCGAGCGCTGTCAGAACATTCAATAAATGACAGTTTGAATAATGCTGAATGACAAGTCTGTGCGCCGCTAGTTTTATTTTCTATTTTTTTTTTATTAAATTACAATTTTAAATTCCTAATTGTTTGTAAACTTATATTTATTTTTGATTCCACTGTTATTTTTTTTGACATGTAAAATATTGTGATGACATTGTTATTAATGTATCGTAATTAATTTATTATGTTAAATATTTGTATGCCTACAGGCGGGCCATACTTAGTCATATGGAACTTGTAAAAATTTATAGATCTATATAATTGTATCTACCTATGTGCTACAAATAAAGTTATTATGAATTATGAATAATTAATGTCACTATGTAAGGATATGAAATTCAACTTTTTAACTGTCGTTATGTCTATATCGAAAGTACTCTTTTGGGCACTATTGTGACTCCTGTGTGACCATTTTTATGCTACTTTCATTTCTTATTTTTTTGCTATGAAATAAAAGAGTTCTGTGTTTATTATATTAAACCAAGTTATTCAGTATATTTTTGTCTACAATCAGAAATGATCAGCTTATAAGCTGACCAAAAACTTTGCTATCTCCTTTAAAATATTCTACGTGAGACCATTGTTGTTAGGTAATGGTATCTAATCGGTATAAAATATAATAATAATAGTTTAGTTTATTACACTATCCGTCATTTCTAATATTGTATTTGCATGTTATATGTCAAATTTGTAATTAAAACTACTATCCCTTTTAAGCGAAAATCTAAAACTTCAGTCGTGTCGAAATTTGTATATCTATATATACTTACTAGTACAATAAGAAGTAAATGTTAAAGTGCATTCATATGTAAAATCGTCTAACTCTAAAGTACCTTCACGTTCATGCAGTGATCTTAAACGTGGAGCCGGCCTAAGTTCATATTATTTGAAACGTCACTTGTCATTCATGCAATAGTCGTTACCGTATAGTCGGGCTAAGTTCATTCTTATACATAGTTGAATGAAACATAATCGCCACAAAGAACTTTTTATGTCACAAGAAAAAAACATTTTACCCTTTCAACGATTACGTAACCTGACAAATGTCTATTAAAATCCATTATGAATTTATTTCTCTCCAAAAATAGTCTCTAAATATAACTTTATTACTTTGTCTTAAAGTTCAGTTTATACAGATTGATGGCTGAATCAGAATGGCTATCATGTAAGCCTAAGCGGCATGCTATTGTTTGGTGATGCTTTCTAATTTACTGACAGCAGTTCTATTGAAACAGTATCAGATTAATTTGTCCGGTGTTTTGAGGGCTTTTGTAATTGACTGGTTATTCTTTTAAAAGTTCATCATTGTATAATTTTGTTTGAGACTTGTCTATTAATAGTCTCGTGTGTGTGATTTCAGAGTTGATTACTTTCAATAATATCATGATATAATATGTTTGGTTAAACTAGTATCGAAAGTAGATAAAGTTCAAGTAAACTAGATAACATTTATTACATATCTTTCCAACATTATAATTTTAAAATAAAATGTAACATAACAAAATAGGTTTTTCTTATAATATAAAATTACAAGCAAAAGAAATCTCTTACACAAAACACACAAACACTCCCAAATATTTGACAAATCCCATAGATGCACATACTGTCCTTCTACTATGTAAATTGTTAACATTGGCAGCAAACAGTAACTATTCAACCTTGTAAGCTTGTACAGTATCAACGCAAATAGCTCCGCAAACAGTCTAGCTGGATGCTATTAGCTGTTATATTTAAAAATCAAACATTGTTTCATTTTGTATTGTCCAATACGTCAAATCGATGGGAACACCAAGTTGGCTGTGATGATCATACCTGTAACATTACAAAAAGGCTTTATATTATTTAAGCCTATATAGGTTTACATGATATTTAATTTGTGTATTTTTTTATTGATGAGTGTTATGTACGCCCCGTTCTGTGACATACATTATAATTGATTGTTGCTGAAACTTAAATCGTTATATATTTCAATGTATGTTATGTGGCAGTACTCGAGGATCTTTGGCGGCCGCGTATCGGGAGACGCAGCGTTGGTAGGCCTCCAAGCTGGACCGCTGAAATGCTGATGATGATGTAGCAGTACTAAATAAACAATTGATAGAAAAAGTGGCAAAACGCCTTAACCAATGTTGGATGTTTGTGTTAACAATAAAAATTTTATAACGGTCCAAATAAGCTTTTACTTCTGAATGAACTAGCATGATCTCAGGAAATTGTTTTCAATGTTACGGGATTCGTCTTGGTCGGAGCCACGAGCCACGAGCAAAAGTTCGTGACAATTTTTACTGCATAAAGCTTATTACCTTACTCGTGTGCATCTCCGGTTATTCTTAACCAAATCCGAAGTTCTATGACTAATGCAATTTTAAATCGAAATTTTTGACAACTACTGAATAGAGGATTAAATGGCATAATAAAGTCTACCAGCTTTCCAGCAATAATATTGACATTTACAATATCATTATGTTCTATTATTATTATTTCTAGTGTGTCATCTAATTGTAAAATTTCTGATCCTTTACGATTGGGAACCTAATTGTAGAAAATTGCAAGTAGATACTGAAGTGAAATAAGCCCTGACATCTCTAATAACAATTACATGTCGAACACGTAAACTGCAACATTTAGCACGTTGCTCTTCCTTCTGAGTCGAACCAGACAATAGTATTACTTAAGTTGATTACGCGGGGTGAAGTAATGTACCCTCGCCTCCTAAGGTACGAGGAAGGAGTTGCGCAACCATTGACAACTATGAGAGATGTTTGTCTGCGGCCTATGTACTTCCGACAACACAGTTTGATAATAGCAAGGATGATATAAGCTCCATAATAAAAGTAAGACGTAAATACATATTAACAATTGTCAGCACAGCTCAATGTCTTGTGGATCAAAAAAGATTCTATCGATATGATAGAAACAATAGAGAAAAAAAAAATCGACAAAAACGTTGCACAAACTTGACCACACTTCTATAATGATAAGGCTATCAAGTCCAAAATCAAGAGGTTCATATACTTTAATAAGTCTTTTAGTTTCAAGAATTCACAAAGTTTTGCACACTCTTAATAAGGATGACTTTTAAATTTAACTTCATAATATTTTCTAAAAATTGTAATTTTTCATTAGTTGTAGTATACCACCTTATTTCTGCACCAGGTTGTTTGTCACAGTATTTATTTTAAGAATTATTATTGAATGTAGCAATAATAATAACAAACGTTTCTTTTATTATAATCATTAACACTTCACCTTTGTCCATATCATAAATCATAGATAATTATAATAAGTAAGTGTTACTATCAGTCAGCTTACTCTGCTTCGGTAGATTGTTATTAAATATTTGTTTGACTTATACTGCCGATACAATAGTATAATTATAGTCAAAATATTGACAGCATAGCACGACCACTCTACATAATTGTAAGATTGGTAATATGTATTAATTTTCTGGCTACACCACAACTATTAATTTCATTGTTACAGCTCGGTCATTTAAGGTCAACAATACTACCCATATCTCTTTAACCTCTAAGTACCAAAGGAAAATATTATATACTCGTAATTTACTAGTCCTTTCTCGCAATGACTTTTATTACTTTGACGTAAGAGATATTTTTAGATCAAAACTGTTAAGCTCCATATAGCGTCAACAGTATATAGCTTTCCAACACGACCTTAGAACAGTTCCGAGTCTTATCACAGCTCGTGAGCCATTATCCTGTCTAGATCAACTGACACAGGCATTTCGTAACATGGGTATACAAAACATGAACCAAGCGATAGTGAACTTTATCATTAAAGACAGAAAGAAAATAATTCAGTTTGCTACTGAATCTGCGGTTTAGAATATAGTTATTCCAATTTGTAAAGAAACAATCGACTATTGACCTTGTGTGGAATACAAATTAAGTTCAATATCGAATCTAAATCGCGGTGATCACTATAGGAAGTGGCAAAGCGAAGTATGTTGTATTTCCTACGGCAAAAAGCTGAAATTTTACTGTGTCATGCAAGTGATAGTATTATGCATTATGTTGCATGGAAGTGAATGGTGTCAGATTTAAAGAACAATATAAGGAAATATGGTTTAAGTTTCGTAATCAACCCAAATGTAAAGATCGTAAAATGGTTTCATGATATGATAACTTTACTTCTGTTTCACAAAAAATATAGTAGATACAGTAAAACATGTTTTTTGGGCGTTTTCTTTCCGATACATATAAATTAAAGTGCAATAAAGAGTATTATTTATTAATATGTTTATGAAAGAAAATGTATTTATCATGCGTTACTGTATCCGAAGTAAACTAATATAAAGTGATTACTTGGGTATTACTTTTCTGTAGACATTTTCCGGCAGCACAACAGCCAGAGCTATTGTTTTACTGTTGACTACTTTTATGAAAAGTTTGGTCGATCAACTAAAGACTAAAATTTTGAAATCAACTAAAAACTCTTATGTTCTACTCAGATTTTATATTCTTCCGAAACATGCGTCACCTGTGTCGGGTCAAAACAGGTTAATTACTGAAATTATAATATTAAAAATGTTCGCAAACACGTCAAACTGAGTCAGTGACTTAAAAATCACTTTCGTTGACCGGCTTATGTTGTGTTGCATAACGAAGTGAGAAACTGACCCACTACGTGTGAAAGAATTCGCTTTGACCCACTGAAGCAGAACGGACGATATTAATTGTTGCGGCCACGTCAAATAAGTATCTACGGATACAATTAGAATTCCAGTAATTGCAATTAGGTATAATAACAACGGATATTCGACTCATATTGGTTGTTCTTTGTTAAAGTGAGGTTCAATCGTGAAATCCGAGCTGTTTCCGATGATTCTAAACGAATTTCTGAAATACTTTTATCTCTTTTCTGGTTTTTCTTTCTCTCTTTCTTTCTTTCTTCTTTCTTTCTTTCAATTGTACTGTTTTTGTATTTGTAGCTTTGTATTTTTATTTACTCTCTTGTGAATTAAAAGAATTAGTATTATGCCCATTTATAATTTCGGCCTAAAGCGGGCTTAATCTTCATTTACTGTATTTTATTATTATTACAGTTAGAAATGCAAGTAGTATATGCATATTTATGTTCATATTTGCACAGTCGACAGTACCTACTATCGTCGTTTTTATGTGTAGGCATATCATGTGATGTGTTTCAGCAGTGGGACGTATATATATAGGCTGGTGATGATGTGTCTATCATTGGCAAATTCTTGAGATAAAATAATGTCATCAAAATTCTTAATACAGATATAATTGCCTAATATTACCTGTATGTGTCATGTGTTGTATCTCACCGTGTGGTAATATTGCCTGCTTCCTGTTGACCTAGACAAATTTTAGAATATTAATACGTAATTGTCAATAAAACAGTTAAAAGATCATGTCGAGTTTTAAAATTGCAGTCCAAATAAATTGAGAATATCACGAATGAAGTACTGACCTGTGCCAAGGATTTCTTGTTCTTTGTGACTGTCGTGATTCACATATTGTTAAGATAAAATGTTTGACGGACCAAGACATCGAACTTCAAAGAGTATTTACTTAAGAAAGCCCTTAAAGTAAATTTTTACTGTGACCAATTCCACAAGGTTTACCGATAACAACAGTATTAATAGTGATGTGAACACATGTTCAACATTGGCTAAACAATGTGAAGTACTTTGAAGTTCTGGATTTTATGCTAATGCTATCATCATCATACCTACCGTGATTCGCGATTAGTGACTCTCTTTCAATTTACTCTACATCACCTCATTCACGCTTTTTGTACCAGTTTTATTTTATACATAGCTGCATATTGAACAAAATATGTAATGTAATGGTCTTCATAGCATGTATCTTTTTATACAGTTTAGTAATTTTATTCTGATCTATATATAGATACGCGGAAATTAAAAACTGGATCAAGTACCTAGTGGTTTTGTTGATTTTATTTCATCTTAACACGAATTACTTTATACATCTTTTCGTTTTATAACATATAGTATTAGACTTAATTTCAACTTTTTCAATCACGACAAGGTAAAAATATTTAGCTTTAATAAATTAGTGAACCTTTCACTTCTGTGCAAGAGTTCATTTAAAAAACAGCCACTCATATAAATACAATTTTATACGCAACTAACAACATTCCTCTCTCTCTTTCCAGATTCACGAGCACATGACGACAGACGAACTTCGAAACGTATTCCACGTGGAACATCACAGCCTAGTACCAAATTACCACCTGGTTAGGCTTACCCACCATCTTGCTAGGCGACACATCCCCTCCAGCCACTCATCTAACTCTCATTCCCTAAATCCAGGGAAAGTGCCCCACGAAAAAATTCAAAGTGAAACATGGAAAGAAAGGAACCCTCCATCTTTACTAAATGATGAAATGTTCGTAAAAGCTAAGGAGTATATTAAAGACGTAGACATAATTGGTGATCTTAATAATACAGTTAGTTTACAATTTGGTGTGACAAATTCTAGTGAGATCAGTGATATTGATACTAGTGATAGTGATAGGGAACACGTGGTTGAAGATCAAGAAGATGACGTGCATAGGATAGACTTGGAAGCCTTTGGGGAAAGGTTGAATTTGGTTTTAAAGAAGCAGGAGGGGTTGTTTAAGAAAGATGGTCTGAAGATGTGGAAAGCTATGACGAACGAGTCTCAACCTCATGGAGTGGACTATGAGGAGATGACTACGGTGAGTTATTAACAAATTTTGTTACTAACATTAAATATAAAAATTTCACTATGTGACTTAGAAAAAGATTAAGTGTTAAGTTTATTATTATTAATTACATAAATGAAAATATTGTTCTTATTTTATGTGTATATAGTCAACCATTATTTAGTGGTTACTTAACTCGCATCAGAACAGCCTAATTACTTCAATTATGTTAGTCTATATTATGTTTTGACCTTGACCTACTTTAATAACACAACCTCTAAAACCGCTATAAATCACTTAATCTGGTCTATTTGTATTTTAATGGAGTATTTTTTCAATATTACGATGGTTATTAACTACTGTCTACGTAATTAATCAATTAGTTTGAAAAAAAGATGTCAGTAAAATTGATTTCATCAATTATATGATGAGATACTTAAATAAATGGATTACTGGAATTATCTAACTGTACAAAGGAACCGGTTTCGTTTTCGTCGTTAGCAGATTAAGTAATCAGTGACTGTGGCTGACAAAATTGAATAATATTAGTATTAATTTATGGCATAGTGTATTTATCAGCCCCTTTATTAATCACATTATTACACTTGTCACCATTACTAGGTCGACTGAAAGACATTCCTAGGGTAATTGTTTATAATTATTGTTAGTAGGTACACTCCGATTAACTTATTTAAACGGTGTTGTACAAAAAAATTATGTTAACAAATATTATTCTTTATAGTTTTACTAGCTATTTTATTGCTTCTGAAGCGGTACGAAGTTCGGCAGTAAAAAAAACTGCAGAGGGCCACCTTTATAATCTAGGGGTATGAAAAATAGCCTACGACCTATTTTCAGACTTACCAAATTATTATATGAGTACTTACACAAAAATATCATAAATCGGTGAAGACGTTTCTAAGGAGTTCGGTAACAAACACTGTGACTCGAGATTTTTACGTATGTATGAAACTTTATTTTAGAAGTATGTGTTGTTTGTCGTTTGTTTTTTTTTTTATACAACTAGATGACAAACAAGCTGACGGCCCACCTGGTGGTAAGCGGTTACCGCCGCCTATAGACACCTGCAATAACAAGGAAAAGCACTTGATATTGCAGGTGCGTTGTCATCCTGAGGCCTAAGATGAAATGCCGTCCATGCCCAGTAATTACGCTGGCTACCTTTCTCTTCAATCCGAAACACAGCGAACTGTTTCACGGCTGAAATAAGAAAGGCGGTGGTACCTACCCAGGCGACCCTACTTATGGGTCTACCACCTAGTACTAATTTATTTCAGATACTTAGCTATTGAAATGTTATCAAAGCAAAAATTTGCCATTTCTGATGTTATTGATTAACTTGTGCGCCATATTGATGTGCCGTCGGCGTCGGTATTATGTCGAGTAATCCAAGTAGACTTAGCCCACACCGTGCACTGTGAAAATAATATAATCACCATTCAACGACCGGATGGCCGAGTGGTCTGTACCCCTTGCTATACGGGCTGCTCGGTCAGAGGTCCCGAGTTCGAATCCCGGTAGGGGCAAATGTTTGTATGATGAATACGAGCATTTGCTCACTGTAATGGAAGTTTAAATGTTTATTTAGTATATTTCTAATATTTATATACATAATTATTATAATCAATATTTAACTGTTATCAAGTATCCATAACACAAGCTAGATAATAGGTGTGAGTGTATGAATATTATTATTATTATTCAATGACATGACTACTTTCTAATTAAATTCTGAAATAGTTTTATCTTCTTTCTTGTTTTTAATTATTTTCATTAAAATATTATAATTGAGCCGATTTAAATGACCCCTATAAAATATAGATGAAAGTATAATGTCAAGATAAAAAAAGTTATATTTACAGCTGGGATATAAGTAATAGGCAGGTTAGGTGTAATTTGCTATAAAAGACACAGGTTATGCCAACTTATTACTTAACGGAGAATAAATAAAATAATAAACTACACCATTTTATAATTCTATGAACTGCTACTGCTACTACCATGATCATTACGAATGCTAAACTTCTCTTCTCTTGGATTCTTTTAACTGGACAGTAAGAAAGTGCCTATAAAGTCCAGTATACTTCCACTAACATAATGCAAGTATGGGAAATGCTTGTGTATAAAGACTGTTGTTATTGATTGCAATCAGTTTAATACCGCGCATTTCTCATTCACGAATCCCGTGCGGAATATTCATAATTTGACCTGTGGCACAATCCTAGTTCCCATCTTAGTTAGATAAGAGCGTGAGAATGCTTTCACCTGCCGTTGGTGCTCCAGTTTTTGTTTCTGATGTGAAGAACAATTGAGCATCATCAATAGGGTTGGTTGTTTGTAGCAAAAGAATTACGCGTAACTTATTGTTAGTTTTCACTTCAAATCAGAGCTGTTCTCAATTGGCGAAGCAAAAAAATAAAGCATCTTAGCCCTGTACACGTTTGTCCGACATAATCTACTACTTACTCGGTGTGTTCTTGTAGAGACCATGTTCAGCAAATCCTTATCCTAATGGTGCCTATAATTATAGACGATCGCAATGAATATTATAGCTCGGTAGTATTATGTTTTGGGAGCAGAACACACTACCTGTGAGGTCTGTCAGCAATTGCAGGTACCTAGTATGATTTCACATATAAAAAGAAGGCCCTGGTACAAATACTTCTAGTTTAACTTAGTACTTAATAGGATGTTAGGGGTGATTTAATACTAGGTCTCATATGTATCTTTTATGAAGCACTTTTACCCATAAACCATTAACTTTAAATGATCGGAGCAAGTCTAAGTTGGCACTTCTTATGTAAGTAAAAACTCCATTATCTTTTCAATCTTGTTTTAAGACGATTAGTGAATTTAACATTTATTCATCGATCGCTCTACGCTTTTGGGTCAGTAGCAATAATTTTATGAATTCATTAGATTCAACCACAAAAAGACTATATTGTATAATTTATTTACCTTATTATATTTAAACAATAAAAACAAAGAAAAGGTAATACGACAATAATATACATTTAATTTACCTTCTTCATATTTTTTTTAAGGACCTTTCAGTTTGTTTCTTTTTTCAAATACGCTTATTGGCAGTTTTTTTTAAATGTACCAATACAAATTCAAAATTTGTAAAAGCGAATATAAATGATTTAAGTCAACAGCGGGAATCGTAATAATATAAGTGGCAACACTTCTCCAAGGTGGTAACCCTCATATTGACATGAAATAATATTTGATTGTTTAGTATCGATATAATATATCAAACCAACCAACCCACATTAAGCCACGTGGTTGTGTTATGGCCCAAACTCCTCATGTGCTTCTCCCATGTAGGTCGGCCTGTGCCCAGCAGTGGGACACAGTATGTAGTGGCTGGTGGTGAATATATAAAAGTAACGGTTTATTGTGTTGAAGAGCCATAGAGTTTTGCTTTTACGTTTCTTATTTAAACGCTGTTTTGATGACAGATTTACGAAGTCTGGTATGGGAATGCAGGTCACGGGAACTTAGGATTCAATGCACCAAATAACAATGGTGCTAGAGAGGTAGATGAAATGGGCTTAAAAACTGTCAGGAAAACTTGGAGAAGACGTTCATCATCATCATCATCACCAGCCTATGTATGTCCCACTGCTGGGCACAGGCCTTCCTACATGGGAGAAACACAAGAGGAGTTTGGGCCATAACACCACCACGCTGGCCCTATGCGGGTTGGTGGGTTAAAGCGGCTGTAGTAACCAGGACCAACGGCTTAACGTGCCTTCCGAAGCACGGAGGAGCTCGAGATAACAAACTTTGATTGACCCATCCCAGGATCGACCATGGCGAAAGATGCTTTGTTTTTCGTATCGAAACCAGAGCGCTCAAACCAATACGCCAACGAGCTCCTCAGTCAGTCTCGAGAAGACGTTGACTGCGTGAAATTGGATAATACGTCTACCAGCTCATACATGTTGGTAATAATTACAACTGAAATAGCAACCAGAGGTGTCTCTCTATAACGGATTCCGAAGCTTCGGAAATTCTTTCGGCTCCTCCTTGACTTCTAAGTCAGATACCATACCACAAACAACCACACATTCTGGCTTCTGACCGTACGAAGATTATCAATGGGTCAAAATTTTGAATTTTCGGGGTAGTCCCCAGGGCTGAAGACTTGAATTGCCGTCCAGAACAACAAACGCTTAAAAATCTTTAAAAATACAATTCTTGACTTTTTATTATGTAATGAGTATAATGCCCTGTCATATTTGTTCCTATAAGATAATATCACTTCACTTGCATATTGCCGGACCGCATAAAGACTAGCAGGCGGCATTTCGCTAGTAACACAAGGTACAAAATAAGACTCACTGTTACTGAAGGACAAAAACGGACTCGATAATATCGGCTTGAGTTATTTGAGGGGTTACTGTTGATGCTCGATATTCCTATTTCGGCCATAGTTACGTACCTTCTTCTACGTGACTCTTACGTCAGACTCACTAATTTTAGACATGTTTGTCTGAAAAATGAACCTTAAAGATTCCGATAAATGGAACGTTGCAGTTGTTATTTAAACTTCAAGATTTTGGGAAGTTTTTTAAGTAGGTATATAGATATTATCACCACTGATCGAAAGCTGGTGCCGTACATTTTGCCTTACATCGCTATGTTCTACCTCTAGACGATCAATACAAAAGCGCCTAAACGTTTACGCCACAGTAGTTCGAATCTCGTAAAATCTGGTATTTAGGTAGTAATTACAGATACCCTTACGATTGGTACGCTTCACAAAAGCAGCTAAACAATCTAGGCGGCCTTGGACGAAGGTTGGTGACGCCCTGAATTCTACAGCCTGTTTACAATTAAATTCTGCTAAATATCGCTCTACTTAAGTATCGAGAAGCATTCGCAACGTTTAACTCGGACAGTGTTTCCAATCATTGAAACAAAGTTCTTTACTGACACACATTTACATATTTCAATTGTAAAGACTACATTGGGTGACAAAGAAGATGTGAGGAATATATGTAGGGAGAGGAAAGAAGGCCGATGAAGAAGAAGAGATAAACTCTCTGAATGATGATATGTTTAAGAGGAATTCGAGATAGAGGAGAATAGTAGCTGAAGATATTTTGCGCTGACCACATATAATCAGGTGGGCCAAGATGAACGATAGGGAGACAATAATAAGTATAAGCAAGACAAAAAACATTATAATCTACGTATAATTTGATAACATTTTCCATGTTGCTATAAATATTTGTTTTTCTGTACTTAAACAATTGTACAGTCATTAGCAAAAGTAAGTGACCGATTCCATAACACTAACTAAACATTATACTAAACAACTAAAAATATTAAATTTTCATCTTATAATATTTGCCAAAATTTCCAGTTTTGGCGTAATTCGGTTGAATGGTTTAGGATTATAATAATCATAACATTTATCATTTTATTTGAAATATTTTGTTATTTTTATTTTTATTGCTTGGAACCTTGGAATCTACTAACTTGTAAAGATCACATTACAATATCGTTTCTTATAAAAACTTACATATCATTGAAAATAGCTTCCACACTTTCACGAAAGTCTTCTCAGAGAAGTAGACAATACCTGTTTAATTAGCTATCGATGCAGCATCTTTCACTTTTAATTTCATTAAGAAACTTTACATGTTTTTTATGTCTACAACTAGACGTCAAGCAAGCTGGCGGTAAGTGGTTACCGTCGCATTTAATCACTTGTAATAACGAGTCAGTCCAAAAAAAAGAAGAAAAATCACTTGGTTAAGGTTCGTTGTAATCGCAAGGCCTGAGGATAATCCTTAAAACTCTCTTTTACGTTTCATTGAAAGTTAAAAACTAGATTGTGGCTAACAAACATACTTACGAATATAGGTACCAATAACAAAAATAATGTAGTGTTTTTTCTCAATGGAATACATTGGCACTTAGCATTTACCATTAGGTGTGATCTTCATCTCACCTGATGGTAAGTGCCGATAAGGTAGAAGTTGAAAATAGAAACTCGGTGGCAGTAAGTAGGGCACATAGCACGCAGACCAGACAGCCGATGGCGACCACGTACCGGAAAGCGTAAAGAAGAACGAACTCCCTCTAGATGGACAGATGACCTGGTCATCACGGGAAGCCGATGTGGATGGAAAGAAATCGATGGGGGAGGCTTTTGTTGAGCAGTGGACATCATAGGCTGGTATGTAGATGATGATAATAATGACACCCGGATTCCTCAACTACAGAGGAACTGGCTATCTTACCTCTAACTGTCGGAACACACGAACGCAGTTGACATTATTGTTATGGTGGCAGACTTAGGTAAGATAGTAATAAGTAGCCAGGCGGACTTAGGAAAAAGCCCTACGAGCAACCAAGCCCAGCAGATAACAAACACAGCAGTAGGTTGTAAAAAATATGTGACGTCACCCGGTCCATAGATTTTTTGGACGATGCGCCGCAACACATCAAACATACCTGTTGACTCACGCCATAGAGCATTCTATAAAAAAGAAATGTGATTAGACGTGTATTGTCAATGTAATCGTAGAATAAAGGAAGTCTATTTTTCCAAGTGGAATTTTCTTCTTATTTTCAATAAATTTACACCGATTTAGCAGAAACGACGACTATTTTAATATCTGGCGACCGTATAACAGTAAAATATAAGTTTTGTCTGCTATTCATTTTGTCGGTGGTGAAATTTGAATGAAATAATTTTTTCCACCAATATGACGTCGGAAGGAAAGACAATCGATGAGAAGAATTTTGTAAAGGCGAAGGCTGATCGAACAAATACCAGAAAGATTTTCACTAAAATAGTCAAAAACTTAACGGAAGCATTGCATAATGGCGAGATGAATGATGAAATATTGGTACAGTATGAAAATCTGACAACAAAAGCAAAGCATTTACAGGCACTCGATCTAACCGTGAAAGATTGGTATTTGGAACAGGATATGGATCTAGAGCTTGAATACGAAGTAGCAGATAAGTATCAAAACGAGTTTAGATTAATAACACGCAAATATGAGCGAGTCCTGAAGGAAGGGCAGTCAGAGGCGGAGATGCCTGCATCTGCAGTTCAATCAAAGCGTCAATTCAAGCTTCCACAGATAGAACTAGTGAAATTCGACGGGGAGATCAAGAATTGGATTCCGTTCTGGGCACAGTTTTCTAAAATTCATTTTGACGATTCGATTGATAACCACGACAAGTTTCAATATTTAGTTGCCGCCATCCCCAAGGGTACTACTGCTAGGGAGTTAATTAATAGTTTTCCCGCATCTAGTGAAAATTACCCAATTGCCATTGAGCACCTTAAGCAACGTTTTGGTCGCGAAGACCTTTTAGTAAATGTTTATATTCGAGAATTACTAAACCTTATTCTTTCGCAGGCCAATAATAAATACGCGTTGCCGCTCAGTTCGTTATACGACCAATTGACGACTCAGCTTCGAGCTTTAGAAACTATGGGACTAACTAGTGACAAGTTCGCATTATTGTTATTTCCCTTGGTGGAGTCAGCATTGCCGTCGGAGACACTAAAGGCTTGGGAACGTTCACAAGCAGGTATTCAGGCTAGAACAGGTAACAATCTTAATAATATTTTGACGTTTTTAAAACATGAAGTAGAGAGTAATCAACGCGTCTCTTTAGCTCATTCTACATTTGGGGTTAGAAACAATTCTCAATCAATCGAGACGCATGAGGAAGACATTACTCCTACAACATCTTGTTTCACTACGAGCGATCAAAAGGCTACGAAACACATAGAGCATTGCATTTGGTGTGACAAGGATTCACATACTAGTAGTAATTGTGTCAAAGCAGTAGGTCTAAGTCTTGATGATAGGAAAAAACACATAAAAAAGGTTAGAGGTTGTTCCAATTGCCTCAAGATAGGACATAATGCTTTCAAATGCAAAGCATTCATCAAGTGCGTAGCGTGTCACAAACGACATAATGTTTTATTTTGTCCGGAAATAAATCAGATTAATAAGAATAACAAAGTCGTGTCAAAATCAGATTCAGGGACTCATGACAGCCAGCTATCAATAAGTCATTTTAAAAACGTCACCCTTTTACAGACGTTGTTAGTAAAAATAGTTCTTAACAACAAAGAAGTGACAGTTCGTGCACTTATTGACAGCGGCGCACAGAGATCCTACATAAAGCGTAGTGTAGTGCAAGTTCTCAACTTACCAGTGATTGCAGAGGAGGAATTAGGGCATATTGTTTTTGGAGGTATTGAAACAAAGAAAGAATTGCACAGATTATATAACATTACCATTACTGATTTATGCAAATCTATTATATTTAATATGACGGTTTATGACGAAGAGCGCATATGCGGTTATCTGCCTAGAGTGCATGAACGCGAAATATTGGAACAATTGCATAGTCACAACATTCGTTTGACAGATAAAGGACAGTCTTGTTTAGATATAGGTTTACTCATAGGAGCGGATTACTGTGGGTTATTGCTAACTAATAAAGTTGTTCAGTTGAACAATAGACTAACTGCGGTAGAGACAATACTAGGTTGGACATTGCAAGGTGTGAAAAGTGTGTCAGATTCTTCTTCCGCGTTAAATAGTTTAGTAGTGAGCGATATCAATAACCTGTGGGAACTTGAACATCTAGGAATTCGCGATCCAGCTGAAACTAAGAGTAGAAAACAGATTGAAAGTGAGACATTGGTAAGGTTTGAAAAGTCGGTAACTGTAAATAGGGAAGGCAGATATGAAGTGTGTTTGCCATGGAAGGATATTGAGTTTATGGATACTTCTCTGTCTAATAATTATGACCTGGCTTACAAGCGCTTGCAGTCTAATACCAAACGTTTGCTCCGTTATGATATTTACCAGGCGTATAATGAAGTTTTTGAAGAGTGGCTTCATCTCGGCATCATCGAAGAGGTACGAGAAGATAATAGAAGCGGGCATTATCTTTGTCATCATGCGATAGTGAAGAATTCAAGTCTTACGACTAAGATTAGGCCCGTATTCGACGCGTCAGCTCGGGACAAGTCAGGAAGGTCTCTTAATAGTTGCCTTGAAAAAGGGGTAAATTTATTAGAGCTCATCCCGAAACTGCTCATTCATTTCAGACTTCGTACTGTTGGTGTCACTTCTGACATCGAGAAAGCCTTTTTACAAATCTCGATAAAAACTGACGACCGAAATTTTTTGAAATTTCTTTGGTGGAAGGATGATAGCAAAACTGAGACTAAAACTTTTAGACACTGTCGAGTAGTTTTCGGTCTGACGTGTAGTCCCTTCCTACTAGGAGCTACAATTAGATATCATCTGTGTAACCCGTCCATTGAAATGTCTACTATTGCGAAGAGGTTGTTAGGAGCATTTTACGTTGACAACTGCGTTACCAGTTTGGAACCAAGTGATGTTAATCCGTTTGTAAAGAATGCTATATCTCTCATGAAGGACGGTAAATTTAATTTAAGAGAATGGGTTATCTCACCGATGCCGGGCATGTCAGCTGGGAAACAAAAAACTGTTTCAGTTCTTGGCGTGCTATGGGATACTTTGACTGACACCATTTCATGCAATATAGATCTGCCGTCAGTAAACAAGAATAGGATCACGAAGCGAATACTGTTATCAGTTGCGCAAAGAGTGTTTGACCCCATTGGTATCACATCGCCTACGTCATTAATTCCGAAGTTGCTCCTACAAAAGGCATGTGCCTTAAAGTTGAAATGGGATGACATTTTACCTGTAGATATTTCCGGAGAGTTTGAGGAGTGGTTAAGTCACCTACATCTTTTAAAGGACTACATCATCCCTCGTAGACTTACAGCATCTCCTTTAGATCAGTGTCAAAAGAGCATTCACACGTTTTGTGATGCAAGCAAGAAATCTTTTGGTTGCTGTGTGTTCTTGAGATCTGAACAGAACGGCCATGTCGCAGTCAGACTAATGTGGGCAAAGAGTAGAGTCGCTCCTTCAAAGGAAAAAGTAACTATTCCGCGATTGGAATTAATCGGAGCGTTAGTTGCTACACGATTAGGCCAACAAGTGATTGAATCCTTAGATTTTTCTTGTCCAGTTTATTATTGGACTGATTCAATGGTAACGTTGACCTGGATTAAGAAGGACATGCCATGGGCCACTTTCGTTATGAATCGAGTTAAGGAGATCCGTGATACTACGAGCACCTCGAATTGGTTTTACGTTCCAGGGCATCTTAACCCAGCCGATTTGCCATCTCGTGGTTGTGATGCTAAAACGCTTGTATCATCTCAATGGATAGAAGGGCCAGAATGGTTAAGACAGCCTAAGGAAAAGTGGCCGAATTTTGATTTTATAGAGGATAAAGAGGCCTTAAGTGAAGTTAGGCGCTCAGCGGTATGTTTAGACGTTTCTAGTGACTCGTATAGTTTTCTTAATGATATATTATATTTCTCAAAATATTCCAAGATTATTAGAATGGTTTCATACGTTTTCAGATTAATTCGTAATAGTCGAATTCACGATAAAAACAATAGGAAGACCGGAGTAATTTCTTATGAAGAGTTTGAAGAATCCGAGAAGTTTATATTTAAAATGGTTCAACAGCAGAACTTGGAGTTAATTAAAAGCAGGAATTTAACAACTTTTGTTGATAAACAGAATATGATAAGGTTAAAGACAAAATTGCTTCTATTGGATATTCCAGAGGGTATTAAGTGGCCAATGGTGTTGCCGAGTAAAAGTACAATCGTTAGAAGATTGGTGGAAGAGCGCCACGTTGCACTACAACATGCGGGTTTTAATATTGTTTTGACGAATCTCCGCAACGATTTTTGGATTATAGGAGCACGCAAACTTATAAAGTCGGTAATATTTAGTTGCGTCATTTGCAAGCGATACAGTGGGATGAAGGCGACTGCGCCTGTCGCACCATTACAAATAGACCGCTTAGAGGCTTCCGCACCGTTCCAAATTACTGGCGTGGACTTAGCAGGTCCACTTCTGTTACGCGGGGGCTCGAAGGCCTGGGTGGTTCTTTTCACTTACGCAGTTTATAGGGCAGTACATCTTGAGCTGACGAATTCCCTGTCCACCGAAGCCTTTCTCTTGTGTTTACGTAGATTTATAGCTCGTAGAGGTCGCGTTCACACTGTGTATTCCGATCATGGGACAAATTTTGTGGGTGCTAAGAACTTGCTCGCGTCCTTAGACTGGGATAAAATTCAACAGCAGTCGTCAATTGGTCGTATTAACTGGAAATTAAACGTTCCCACTAGCCCTTGGTGGGGTGGATTTTGGGAACGCCTTATTCGTTCCGTCAAAGATATTTTACGTAGGATTTTAGGCAAGTCATGTGTAAATTATGATGAATTATTAACGATACTGTGCGATTGTGAAGCTACAATTAACGCACGTCCGTTAACGTATGTGGGAGATGATAGTGGCGAAGAGTTATCTCCGCTTACTCCAGCATGTTTTTTACATCCCTTAACTCACGCAGATGTCACAACGGATTTAGACGACATCGATAATAGAGTTCTCACTGCACGGTCACGTTATCTAAGTGAGTTAAGGTCGCATTTTCGGCACCGTTTCAAAACTGAGTACTTAACTACACTTATTCAAAGGGGCAAAGAAGTGTTAATAAAGCTTAAGGTAGGAGATGTTGTCTTGATAGAGACCCCTGAAAAGCGAGTGAAATGGCCTTTGGGTAAGATAGTTGAGATACGACAGGGTAGGGATGGTAACCCTAGAACCGCGATAGTCCAGACTGCCTCTGGAAAGAAGGCTCGTCCCTTTCAGAGGTTGTACCCCTTGGAGGTGTCGGCGAGGGATATAAGCAGTATGGAACAGTGAAGTGTTTTTATGGTTTTGTTTTATTAAGATACTTAATAATTGTTTAATGTTATTTTGTTTTCCTGTTTTGGGAGGATGTTGACTCACGCCATAGAGCATTCTATAAAAAAGAAATGTGATTAGACGTGTATTGTCAATGTAATCGTAGAATAAAGGAAGTCTATTTTTCCAAGTGGAATTTTCTTCTTATTTTCAATAAATTTACACCGATTTAGCAGAAACGACGACTATTTTAATAATACCATTATATCTGTGAAACTATTAGTTTGGGACACACTAATTTCTTTTACAATATATCTAAGAGTTATTATGTACCTACTTCTTATCTATTCAATAAAAAAAAATGTCATCTACGCCATTTTAAGGTATTTGGTAGTGATCTTCTTTTTGTCTTTAATATGATAGCCCGTGAATCTACCGCGAAGTTAATTTCAATTTGTTTGGACTACTTAATACTTATAGAATATTCGTGAGGTAGGTAATGTCAAAGAAAAAATAGGGTTTCCTCCAGCGCGGCATTAGTTGAAATGTCATATGCGTGATGTTCGCGTTTGAAAAACACATGTGTCTAGGCCGTAAGAGATTTAGCATGAGTAAATTCCATTTAGATGTACTTAGGCTTACTCAAACCAGAATGAAACACGAAAATGAAAATATCGTAGTAATTGAAGCCCATTTTAAATGTATTTATATATTAATTTAAATAGGCTGGCTTTTTTACGTTGACACGAACTTCGTAAAGTAAACTAAACTATTTACGTCGATTCCAAATCAATCCTGAGACTAAATCTTATCTAACCTCTGATGTTGGCCATGTAAATATATTCGTTCTCATTTTGGAATTCAATTGGTTATGTAATAAATAAATAATGAATTATTTACGAGTATAGCTCAATACGTACCGATTTCTAGGTCAGACTTGTGTACTGGTAATTTGTAAGTCGAGCTTGGATATTACTCCTACGAAGAAAATATCATAAAATTAAAAAAAAATACTCCTTGGATCATCCCCAGATTAGCTACTCCGTGTTTTGTCTTTTTCTTACAATTATATCAAATTTCACGTTTTCATCTCATAAAAATGTATTTTTTGGAGATAAGTACATACAGACGACAACACATCAAGCGTAACAGTTGCACTACGAAAGTCGCCTCTATTACCAACCGTATAAGGGCGTTCTCAAGGTCAAACTGTTGCGTTTGATGTGCTGTCGACTGTACCTAGGTACTTAAATTTAATTGTTTTTACTTTTTAGTATTTTTTCCTTAGCTTAATTTATGCCACAACTATCATTATATTGCAACGAAGACTATGGAAAGCTGAATATGGAATCTCCCCAAAAAATTGGAAAGCAAATACAGCACATGCTGCTTTATTTAGTATTTCTGAAGTTATTGCATTTTTTCGAGTGTAACGCATTTCAATGCATCCGAGGAAAGTTTGGCGCCAAATACCTACATGGTGACAGTCTCCATGAAGCTTCTTCGATGATCTCATCTTGAAGCTCATCGCACACGAGGTTATGATAAACGACCAACTATTCTGCTATTCCTTTATTTATTATGTCGTAAATATTGTTATAGTTATGTACATATTAATTGAGTTAAGAATTTCCGTTTACGTATGACCAATGCGCTGTCATAATTACAAAACCACAAACCATTACAGAGAAAAGACCAGTCAGTTAAAACTGCTTCCTATGAAGGATTCATTTAATCACAAACGTCAAACCACCTTACCCTTAAACGCTCATTAATCTATGAAGTACGCACATATGATTATCAGATACAATATATTTTATATTGTATGTGAGCGCCAGTGGGCTGGATAAAAAAAATATGTTGATTATTTCAACTATTCATACTTAATAACTGTGTCGGTTTTCGAACTGAAACTGTGTTCTATCTAAATGTCTATGAATAGGTGCAGGCTTCTGATTCTACAAGCATCAGTAGACGATTGCAACTATGGAGTTGAATAAATTTTAAACAAAAATCAAAACCGACTTCGAAATACTAAAAAGGATAAAATAAGTTAATTAAATTTCAGTGGGTACCTACTTATCCCCTAGAAACATATTTTTGGTGTTGGTCCAGAAACAATAGAAAGTGAAGCACTGACTCCAAAGATCCTTTAAAGTATTTTTTGTATCCTTTTTAGTATTTTGAAGTCAGTTTTGTTTAAAAAAAAATTCACAATTTTTAGTCATAAATTTCATTCTAAGGGCAAAGCTAAACGTGGGTGACCGTCAGCATAATTATATTGTTTCGTACTATCGTATTGGTTCACTAAAAAGTCACAGGAAAGCAAAAAACCGCAATTTCGCATACATTGACAACTTGTTCATTCCAGTTATTTTGATTAAAAACCCATTTGATTTTAATGGGAATTAAATTTTTATGGGATCAAATGTCAACTATTCCGCATCGGACAAAAAAGAATCACGTAAATCGGATCAGGAAATCTTGGCGTACTTAATCGGTGTATATGCCTACATACATAGGAAAAAAATATAACAACTGAATTGAGAACCTATTCGTTTTAGAAGTCGGTTAAAAATGGAGAAATAAATCCCTATTTTTATTAATAAGGGCGATTGATAAAAATTTTAGTCCGTTGATTATCCTAGGAATAAGTAGCTGTTTATTCTATGTTTTGTCATTTTTTTAAGTGATATTCGGCATGTTAAGAATAAAATAAAACACGCAATACACTGCATACGGCTGCATATTATTTATTTATTTATGGTGTATTCATATAAGTCATTGTAAAAATTGTAAGTTGTAAAAATTGTAATTGTAACTTGAAAAAATATTGCGTACCTAATTGGTCCTATTTCTTCTTGTCTGCGACCATGACGACCATTGATTATGTCAATGTCTGCGACCGCAGCTTGAAATTTGAATTCAGAATTGCAATAGAATTTGTAAAAGATAATAAAGATAATTCCACGGACTCCACACGATTGGCGCTTTACACATAAAAACTATTTGA
Organism: Nymphula nitidulata; assembly: GCA_947347705.1. Taxonomy (NCBI): domain Eukaryota; kingdom Metazoa; phylum Arthropoda; class Insecta; order Lepidoptera; family Crambidae; genus Nymphula; species Nymphula nitidulata. The sequence goes on from OX374639.1 coordinate 9,146,807, forward strand.
TAAGTATTCAAATCTCCTTATTACAATAATGCTACTATACCTACTATGATCCTGAGCATTTTTATTAGCGTTTCCGTAACGTGAGCGGTATAAGGTTCAATATTGGATGGTAATTTAAAGATTTAAAAAAAATACGTGAGCGTTTGTATATTTAATACAAAGGACTAATAACCGTTAAATTATTTAAATAGAATATTTGATTATCCTGCAAAGTGTTGCCTGTTCAAAGTACAAATTTTATGACTAATAAATACAATGTAGAAGTTGTTAATGATTACAATAATCCTCGCGTAGCATAATTTATTACCATGGTAAACAGTCCGGAAAATGGGTAATAATAACCAAGCAATATTACTTTTATATTTTCCTTTTTCTGTTGAATGTGAGGTCTTCAGAGCTCCATGAGAAAAAATGACGCTGTGAAATGCTTCGCCGACGAATTTTTCGTCGATGAATACAAAGTACATTCTACAAAGTGATCTCCTTTTAAAGAGTCGTCAACATACCCATTATTAGTGATTATTTTGGTGTTTGATTACTGTTGTAGCGTTAACATACTGTTCTGGCAGCCTCCACCTAAGCTTCAACCGTCTCTGTGACCTAAGTAGTGGTTGGTTGAGACCACCTACACCAGATCTAGTGGTAACTACTACTAACTAGCAACACATAGCTATAGATACAGTTACATAGAGATGCGCGCCGTTTTGTTCTATTAAAATAAACTGTAATTACTTACACCTAGTCAAATTTGGTAATACTAAAATAACCGAAATAGTTTAGTCAAATATTTTTACGGTGCGGCAATTGGAGGATGGCTAGTTCCTATGTGATTAAAGAATCCTCTGTATCTCGCTTTTATCTTCGACCCTAACAAAGAGGGAACACATGAGTCTGTAAATAATTCCAATGCTTGGATTTGCGACAAAGAAATAAGTTAGCCAAGTTTGTACGTGCGGTTGAGGTAGAGACAGTAAATTAATGATCAAACCACTCATCATCTGATGAAGGTTAATAGATCCAACCAGACCACTGTCTGGTTAGCTGGTGGGGTCCAGCAGTGTGATCCACAAACAAAAATATTCTACATCGAGCTTGACGCCTGAAAAGACGACGAGCTGCCATTGATTTTGACGTTTGCGCACTGCGCTGTGCGAAAGCGTACTAATCTCTACGTCGGTTTCATGACTGTGTATGATTGTGTCTGTTTTGGTTATACAAAATGAAGTACAATCGATATTTTTTGATTTCGTTTTTGTTGTGTTAAAATTGTATCGCAATGACTTCATTCAATATTTGCTTAAATTTTACATAAAGATATAAAAATCAACAACTTTGTAGTTCCGGTTCATGCCGTGCTCGACGTCGGAACGCTGGTGTCGCCAACGGTTGTCAAAAAAACGCTAAACGGTATGACAGCGCTGTCGACAGCCACGAATTCATGGCTGCTGACTTTAGAGAATCGCATAGCTGATAAGGTACCACCACAAGGCTACTACCAGTAACAGCAATGAACAAAGCGCATCTCAAAGTACTAATTATCTTTTAGTTCAACGTGCGCCCTTTGCCTTTTCGTCGCGGCACATTTAGGGTCGTGACCAGTTTAAAGAGATTATTGCGAAGTCTTTAAAGTGTCTTCAATACGTCACGGTCGTTAGATATGATTTAATAATAATTGTGAAAGAAATGACAATGAAGCCCTTCCTTTGAAGAAGTGTGGATTTGGGACCATTTTCACAAAATCCCAAACTGACACGATCTCAAGTCGACACGGTCTTACATGGACACGATGTTGAGTAAAAGAATCTCAATTTAACTCAATAAAGTTACACCTATTATAATGTAACAGTAAAAAAGCAATTTATAAGGATTGCAATGGAATTCGCTAAATTATCTCTTCTTTATAGAATTTTAGAAGAGATTTATTAATCTACAGTTCATAGGAAGAGTTTCAGAGAAAATATTTTTGTTTTTTGAGTGAATTAGATCACTTGATCAAATATTGCGTTGTAAAATAGTAATACCTCCAATAAAGTTATAACAAAGATGAAGAAGAAAAACCCGCAATTAATATAACCACCATGACACCATCTTTCTATAGTTCACATCAGATTGGTCATTAATTATTGTCAGCAATTAAATTTTAATTAGCGTCTATTTTATTTCAATCGACACACAGTTGATTACATACTTTATTGTTATTACCCGCAATACATAATATCAATACATTCACACAATAGGTCTTTCTTTATAACCAAAAAATTGATTCATTACAATTGTATGGACACTGAATGCTGGACAAATGCAAGACTCCCATCTCGCAACACAGTGATCAATCAATTTAATAAAAGAATCACCATCATCAGAGACGCCCTCTGTTGGGCATAGGCCTCCCCCAAGGATCTCCAAACTGATCGGTCCTGCGCTGCCCTCAGCCATCGGCTTCCCGCGACCCTCACCAGCTCGTCGGTCCACCTTGTGGGGGGGAGACCAATGCTGCGTCTCCCGGTATGCGGCCGCCATTCGAGGACCTTTCAACCCCAACAGCCGTCAGTCCTCCTTGCAATATGGCCTGCCCACTGCCACTTGAGGCTGGCAATTCTTTTGGCTACGTATGCGACCTTAGTTCTATTGCGGATCTCATTATTTCAGATTTTTTAATATGAATGAAGAAAATAATATTTTTAAAAAATCACACGAAAATGTTTTTAAAATCTCTTACCTACTATGCAAAGTGAGTAAGTGAGTACGACAGAAAACATTTTCAGGCAAATAAAAAGTTAAATTTGCCTCATTGTCTTCATTCGCGCGAAGCCGGGGTGGAAAACTAGTAGAAACATAAAATACATTTTAGTATAAACTTATATTGACTCATTAATAATTATTGACTTCGGTACTTCGCAGATTAATATTATATTGACGACCAGAGATGCTACTTCCTTAGTAATGCCTCAAGATGACGTCACTCACGTGTTAAACGACAGTTTAACGCATGAGTACCTAACTGATACATTTGTTTATAGTTTAATGTGTCGTCAATGTAGTTACACAGTATATATAAAGATCAGTAGGTCATGTTGAAAACATATGCATTAATACATCAACATAGGCATTAATGTTACAAAATAACGCCAAACTTATAACACAAGATCCAATGTAATAAAAATGTTGACCTCCGCCATTATCTAAACTGCATATTAGATATTAGCTTAAAATTAGTGAATTTTATCGTTCGGAGACATGTAGTTCGTTGATACGATGACTACCATCGTATCAAAGTAGCGTATTTATATTTTTCAGAGTTTTTCTCGTAAATCTGAATTTCGATGCAATAACTGTGACCAGAAAACATGCACGTCATTACATTGTTTCATTAGTTTTTTTCACATAAAAAATATTGCACCTTTCATTTTTCTGTTCATATGCTTTCAGTTCGTAAAACTTTGTGTGTGTGCATAAAACGGGAATAAAAAAATGTGCTGTACAATCAACTATTCACAGTATTCAAAATTAGTATCAAAATTATCAAGAGTGTGCCACTAAGTTATTATGAAAAGGTACGTAAATGTTAATATATTTCTGTTGCCGACTGTACTATTTATTTACTTTATCAGACATGAGTTACTGTCTGTGTACTGCGTCACAATACAGCAGCAATCGCATGTAATTATCTCGCTCCAATGGCTCACGTGATTGGCGTTTCCAGGTGGTCATTATGTTTTTATACGACGCGAAATGTAGGTGACCAGTGGCCTATGACAAGTATCAGTTGGCACAGACTTTTGACTTTGTTTGTCTAATACACGTCCCACTGCTGGGCGTAATACCTCTATGCTCGGTCAATGTTGGTGTCAACTTTATTTTTGGCGAGGTGGCACCATAAGTTATGTAATCACTTGAGCTACATGTAGTCGAAAGTTCAGTTGTATTTTTTTTCAGTGCAGTGACAGCTAAACATCAAATAATTAAAATTCAAACAATATCAAAACATGTCGGTAGCCAGGTAGCTCTTCCGTTCTCGGTCAGACACGTTATGAAGTTGACGAATTCACCCCAAACTAATCTAAGTGAGTAATTTTGAATTAGTATCAAACAAACAAGCAAATTAATTCCTATACTTAGCGTACCGTAATGAGTTTGGGATTTTGGGATGCGGAGTGGCGACGGTTTTTTGTTTATTTTTTCTTGTCACAAGTTGTTGCCAGAAATAAACAGGACAATGATTGTACTCAAATATACTTTTTGTGTACATTCTGTTCCATTAAAGTGTATATATGGTGGAAGGTCTACAGTGGTATATTTATAGGGAGCTGATGACTATTGTAATGACCACATAGGAAATCCGTATATTTATTTTATTCTTATTTCATGCTTCTAAGATTGAAGAGTCAACAGCAATAAACACCTACATTGTTGACTTTAGCAAGAGTTCACGTTAAGAGCTGGTTTTCTCGTAAAATCACTATATTTGCAAACAAATACCCTGTAGGCTTAATTAATGCTCTTGTGAATAACATTTGTAAATGGATGCGTCATGTCTACGAAGTTTTCTTTCAACTATAGAACAGCAGTGAATGATATACAATACTTGTTAATGGAGTTTGTCAGGAATGAAGCTGAGAGAAGTTGAGTTTTGTCCACTCTTAATGTGAATAGAAACAATATAGGAGTATTTCAAAGCATCTTAGCCAGTCCTTTATCAGATGAAGATGGGATGCTTTTTAATATGGTAATGTTTCCTTAGTTATTAAGTCAACTTTATTATTCCAAAATAAGTATAAGGTCACGATAGGGCTGGCATAGACGGTTAAGTTTAAAAGTCCCTTTACAATGTAAGAATAATAATAGAAAAACTATAGAACAACAGAAGTTACTAGTTTGGTTTCACTCCGCGCAGTCTCCATAAGCTTTACCTGTTTCTTTTTAGCTATCGATAAGTCACTTAAGTATTTTATATTCATCAGTTCGTGACATAAACACACCTAATTATTATGTGCCAGGAATCATTACTCTTTTATTTAAATACTACTTCATTCAGGTTGTTTGAAATATGTGTTTTTCGTCATAATTTTACGTCATTAATTAATCTCAATCGTTTCATGTCATCTTTGTTTTCATTAAACAGTCTACAATTATATATTAACTAAGGCATGGCGAATTTTCTACTAAATTTAACCAAACGACTCTGATTTAATAGACAGAGACCAATGCACTTGTGCCCTTGATACTAGAAGTAATAAAGTTCATTTTTAAAATTTAACACCTTACAATCTATAAATTCACTATTTAGGTTTTGTGTTATAAGTAACTCAGAACCTAAATTACTTTGAAAATATTATATCAGGCAAAGAAATATCAAAACTAGAAAAAAATATACCTTTTTTTAAATATAAAGCACGGCAAATGACTCAACACCATCTGATGTGAAGAGTCCATAATATGCGAAGACAGCTAGTGCAGTTTAGACACTGCTCTAGCCGCCTCCACCTTGCCGGTCTAGGAGGTCCTTTTTCACGCCTCTTTTGAAGGAACACATCTTGTAGCAAAGAACTCCATGTTCTGGAAGTACGACAAAGAAACAAGGTACTAAATTTCGTAGGTTCGATGGAGGTGGAAACAGTGAATTGATCACTCCGAAGACCGGCGCGCGGGCTCTTGAGTAGGGGTAATTTCGGACGCGGTGTAACTTCGTACAAGGCCCTTTCCATCACAATAAGCATGCTCAAGTCGTGTCAGCCACTAGGTAAGGATTCTTTGGGGTGGAACCATCTGTATATATCATGGCAGAAATAGATTATCAAGTTATTATTTATAACGATCCAAACGGCCTTGTCCTGGACGCGCGGTGCGTCCGAAATTACCCCCTAAAATTAAAAATGCAGACACAATAGCATTTCTTTTCTATACTCTATCTATGTGAACCCTAGACGAGCCTACACAGTGTGTGCCAAGTCCCAAGGTCTTAGTAACACAGTGCAGATTAATAAATAATTATTATTGGAAAACCTATAACTTGTATTTATTTATCTGTTGATATTTATTCTTAATCGTTTATTTTCTCAACTTAACACGTGTTGTTTGAATATAAACTAACTCATTGTAGCTGAGAACCCAAGACCATACTTCTGTCCGGATATGCAGAATAGTGACTTATGTGAACCTTCGGACATTATGTAGTTAGATACCATTACAGTAGTGACTACGCCATTTGCAGAAAAATAAACCCTTTGTCCTTTCTCAGAATGTAATGTAATCTACCTCCATGCTAAATTTCACCTACATATATCAGTTCTGTGGTTTTAGAGTGAAAACTTAACAGACAGATATACTTTCGCATTTATACATAGAATTCGTATGGATTCAGATTACATAGATAATCGTTACTTGTTTGGAATAAGTCACTTGCATATAGTCACTTGGTTTTTACTATTAATAGGGAAGAGTGGGGTAACTCCGGGATAGATTATTAGCTGTAATATAGTGACTTCTATGACCATTCGGAATTTATTTAGCTACTAACTGCACTCAGTATACCTACTTTTCATTGCCCGCAAGGTGAAAACTGTTTGCTTTGGTCCAAATCTATCCAATGGTTTCGGAACGCATAGAGGATAAACAAACAAACATTGAATTTTATTTATAGACAGGGTATTAGGGGCAAGCCCTCGGAAAAGAAGGCAGGTGCCAGTGCTCGTCACCTTAAATACGATTTGTTGAAAAATAAATTTGAAATCACGAAAAACTAGCTTTTCCATACAAACAGGCCTGTGAAGATATTAGAATTTGTATGAAAACAGCTGATTTTTGTTTACGCGATTTCAAATTTCTTTTTCAGCAAGACCAGCGACCAGTGACCAGCACTGTCACCTGCCTTCGTATTCGAGACCGTCCCCCTAACATCCTGTAGATTATCTATAGGGTGTTAAAAAAATTAAATTAAATTTGGCAGCGATAACCGACACCCACGCGGGCGGAGCCGCAAGCGACCGTTAGTTTTATTGTACAATGAAAGCAACATTTGCCATTTTTTCCCCCGAATGAGTTAATCAAAAGTAATTTAGTTTAGGTTAACAAATAATAGGCGTTGAATTGAAAACCCACTCCTTTGGACTCGCCTGTAAAAATGCTATAAGTACCTAATTTTTTAAAAATGCAGATCTGGTTTGCGACCTGTTCTGTGAAGATATATACTTCATTACATAATAGCCTCTATAATTACATACTGTAAGCACCCCAAGAATGCACATGACAGGTTGTCTAATACATGTTGTACAAACAAGATCACAATAACAGATACACGTGCATTGCTAATATAGCTCTTAAGTCAGCAGCACAAGATCCAATGACAATTTGTGATATTTGATATTTTTCATACTTCGTCTACCTATAGTACATAGTCCTATATACTTATATTGAGAACAAGTATACCAAGGAAGTAATTTGCATTATTATGATGTTTTTATGCGTAATTTAATAGATAATACTTTATCTGCCTTGAAAAATTATTATTTTAATAAAATTATCTGTAATAATTACTTTGCATCCAAGTGATGTTATAATTGTTTATGACTCCTTGTATGTCATCTTACTAGGTGGTAGACCCATATGTAGGGTCGCCTGGGTAGGTACCACCGCCTTTCTTATTTCAGCCGTGAAACAGTTCGCTGTGTTTCGGATTGAAGGGAAAGGTAGCCAGTGTAATTACTGGGCATGGACGGCATTTCATCTTAGGCCTCAGGATGACAACGCACCTGCAATATCAAGTGCTTTTCCTTGTAATTGCAGGTAACCGCTTACCACCAGGTGGGCCGTCAGCTTGTTTGTCATCTACTTGTATAAAAAAAAAAACTGCAAAACGTGGAAAAAAACTGTTTTAGAAGGTAATACCTAATAGACTTTTTATACAATAAAGGTGGAAAGCAGCATACAGCCCAATTGGGGTTGCGATCATCAGCCAGCCAGCAAGATCAACCAGCCTATATACGTCCCACTGCTGGGCACAGGCCTTCCTACATGGAACAAACACATGAGGAGCTTGGGCCACACCACCACGCTGGCATTGGGCTAGCGTGGTGGTGTTGTGGCTCGGCGGCGTAGTGGTTTGAACGCTCTGGTTTCGATTACGAAAACTAAGCAACTTTCGCCATGGTCGACCCCGGGATGGGTCAATCAAATTTATAGTTGAAATATTTTTATTGGAACTATAAAACAATGTTACAAAGAGTATTAGTGCGTTAACAACTGCATTAGTTTCTAGAACTGTGTTACAGCCATTAGCGCCCACCTCCAGACATGGAGAGAAACAGCGTTCCAGAAACCAAATAAACACATTAATTTGTGTGTGTGGGTGTGTGTGTGTGTGTGTGTGTGTGTGTGTGTGTGTGTGTGTGTGTGTGTGTGTGTGAACTGTTTATGTTGAGTGTGAATGTGTACGCTATGTGAGTACCGGTGTGTCTGAGCATGAGTGTGTAAATGACTAGTTATTATGGGAAGGAAGCTAACTTGTCTTATAGTCAGTCTGTAAATTTTTACATCGGGCCATGGTTAACTAAAAATAAATACTTTAATTAAAAAAAGACTTGACAGACAGATGGAGAAACAGACACTGTGACGTTGTTTGTTAAGATACTTTTTGTAATAGCCATAAAAATGTGATTTTTGACGATTTAAAAGTGCTTCTTTGTGGCCTATTTGAATTAAGATACTGCGCTTTTGATTTTTTTTTATTCTACGCGGGAATAATTTCCAGTTTACACTTTTACGTAAGTAGTTACGTCAATTTGTTTTATTTTATGAGGCATCCTTTTAAAACTATTCCAATCACCAATTAACTATCATTGAATAGGTTATTATCTTATAATTTAGCGAGATTTATCGCCTGATCGTGATGAATAATTAATTAACCAAAATAACCAGGACAGTCACGTGCCGATAGCATATTAACAGCGACATTTAATAGCTGTTTAGTTCTAATGTGCAATTATATTGGTGGTACAATCAAATCGAGTTGTGATTGAGATTGTATCAGATTTGAGACTTTTTTTTTCCTTATATATGTATAGCAATTTTTATTTATTTAGAAACAAACGGTCATATAACTTATTTAAGGCTAGTGTATAATTCATAATAGACCTATAGTTACCTTAATTTCATAATTTTTAAACGAATACACTAATTTAAAAAATTAAACTTAAAATTAACAATATCAGCATTGATGCCAGCATTTTATGACTTGTGATGTAAAAAATAAAATAATTGTGATGAGTTGGCTATCGAGCATATAAGTGCATAGTTTTCAAAATTGCTATAGCTTATGATGTCACAATTATTGTTATTTCTTACCGCCTACGAAAGCAATATTTATATATAAGCTTTCGCACGTACTTTTCCTGCGTATGAAGACAATTTTAATGGAATGAACAAAAACTTACTAATATCTTTTATCTACAACCTCGTGTATTGCCGCCGGCGCCGCCCGCTATAGTATAATAATACTCTGCAAGCCCACTGTTGCCCGGGTTAATGTTTTTTAACGAAAGTTACAAATTAAATTATTTTGCTACCATTTTAATAAGAATTGTTTTGAATAATAAATAAAATGATGTTTATTCACTTTTGTCCTAATATATTTTATTTTGGGATAAAATATTTACTAATAACTTATTTAACATTTTTAAATCCTGTTTGGAAGCAGCGGGGGGGCGCAGGATATAGTATTTCGTTGTAAGCAATAGTCTACTTATGATTTATATCTTTTCACATACAACTTCAGTTCTGTTAAAACCATACTCTCATCCTTATTGTTTTGATATTGTCAGTTTGTATATCACTACTATAAAATAAAAAAAACCCCACAAGATTGACTATAATAAAAAAAACAAGAAGCAGGACATCAGAGTATTATGTGAAATGACAGTGAAATAAAAATATTCGTTTCTGTACAGTGCTTTAAGATTTTGGATGCGTTTTTATTTTAGCAATTGTAAACCTTTTTTTTGCTGTCCTCACAGCTAAAAGCCTGTAGCTGTCTCTTTTTACCGCTTCTCAACAGTCATTTGCCGTACTTTGTACCAAAAATTTAAAACAAATGAAGTAGGAATCAGTGTTAAAAATTGCCAAAAAAGAAGGTCCGGTACTCTCACCCAAACCATAGCTCTATCTACCGCGCTTCGCTCACACCTAAGCTCGTGTTCGCGAACTAATAATGCCTGTATTTCAGTATGAATTGAGTAGTTGACACCTTTTTTTAATTTCACATAAGAAGTTTAGAACTTTTTGAATTATTTCTTTATATATTTCAAAACAAACACTATGTTTAAAATAAATAGTTTCACAGATTGATATATTGTAGCGCATTGTCTAAAAACGCTCCATATAGAACAGATGACATTACAAGTTACTCTATTACTAAAAAATGTATGGGCATATTGATAATATTTCTAATAACTATAATATATTTATGTTTTTATTCAAAGTTGTCATAATTATAGTTGTTTTAATTGATATAAGCAATCTATGTTACATAATATTTTTTGATAAAATTTGTAAAAAAAAGACCATTTTTATAAATTTTCTAAACCGTCTTAACAATATTCCATAACTTTTAAGTTTGATTTGTTTTATGAGTAACAGAATATTTTTCGAATTTGTATACTTGGCAACATCCCTATTCACGTGGCTAACATTCACATTCAAATAGCTCCTATAAATAGAAGTTATGTTCGAAAAACCAGTTTTTACTGTACTGATATAATCATGAATAGGCATACTCTTGTCATGCTGAGAGTTTCACACCAAACAGACAATTATGAATTAGAATACAAACGCTGCCAACGTAATTTGTTACGTCCTAACATAAACGAACTTACTCCGCCTTTTCACAAATTATGATTTTAAACTGACAAGCTACACATAGGTACCCAACACAATCCCCCTTATTATAAAACGCGGACTAAAGTTGTCACTTATGTTTATTTATTTAATACCACTAAGGTGGCAATCAAGCATACGGCCCACCTGATGGTAAGCGGTTACCGTAGCCTATGGACGCTTGCAACACCAGGGGTATCACTTGCGCGTTGCCGACCCTGTCTCACACCATCCGTGCGGGCAAATAGCTTATAATAGTTATTCGAATATTCCCTCTACAATAATTAGTTGCGAACAAAACCTACAATTAAGTTTATTCTGACTACGTAACCTTCGTGATAATAATTAGTTTAGTTCCTTCCGTCGATTGTGTCATTTCACGGCGTTTTTCGCACTAGTTTTTTTAACTTTTGACAAAATAAGCAATTAAATTCTGACGGTTGGCAATATTTTAAATTAGGTACATGTAATACACTTTTTCGTGACGGAATATTTTCCTCTATACGCACTTTCAATGATGTAGATAAACTAATAATTTCCGTCTCTTATATAATAAAAACTCCTTTTAACAACACCACCAAATAGAAGCGTTTTACAAGAAGTAAGTAGAAAGAAAAAGAGGCAGAACTTTCTTTTCTTTATTGTACACAAAACAACATAAAACAAAATTTACAAAATAATACATGATGTACACGGACGAGCTTAACACAAAACTGTTTCCTACCAGCAAACCTTTGAGTTCAGAGAGTGATTTACTACTTACGAACCTTATTTTAGATTTACCTAAAGAAAGACAAAAATCCACTCTAATGCATAACTTGCATAAATGCAATGCCTTATTTGTTCTGGGCTGACGATTTATATTGTTTTACAGGGAGATGACGAGGAGCTTGGAGAATTATATCAGGATGAAGCGAACAGTGCTGCGCTACTCATCAGGAGACATCCGAAGCACGGAAAACTCGTGGTGGTGAGTGATCTATCATTGTAATCCTCTATGATTGATACTGTCCTTAGTCTGTAATGTAATATTCAACTAACAACTAGCTGGCTTAATCTGTAATGTGTTTATTACTTACGGAATTCCAAATCTTCATTATAAATAAGCTTACCCATTAGAAAATCCGAACATCAAATTAAAAATTAAAAAGCTCTTGGTTTTAACAAATTCAAACTATTCGCTATGTTGCCTAGTGTTTTTGTCATGCTCAACTAACGGCGAGCTGGCGAAGTTGTAACGATGTGTTTATTAGGTACTTCCTGTATCTGCCATATCTTCTTTAAAACTAAGTTAAATCATTCCGAAATCCCAAATCATATCAAAATTAAGACGCTGTTTTTGGCAGACTTAAATTAAATTCTTTTAAATCGTCATAATTTAACCATGTTACCATCGACTACTTCAGTTGTGGAGTATTTTAGGTAGTTTTGTCTTTGAGCAAAGTTGCTTGCCTACAATAAACAAGGTTTAGTTTTGAATAGTGTCATTCTGAACCACCTTTCATTATATATTTCTTTGATGTAGCTGTAGACACACAAATTATTGTCACGCAATGATTTGTTGCTTCTTTGGGACGCACCTCACGTCTCAAAGTGACCGGCAGTTTGGGGTTCGGATAATCCAATCCAGTACCTACGTGACTTGGTGAAGTTAATCAGGTGAATTTGTTGCTATGGGTGATAATGATGACATACTTATGAGAATATTGTATGTGATATTCCACATACAATATTGTCATGTATGTCATTTTATTTTGAAAATAATAATAATGGTAAACCCTAGTTATTACTAGGGCTTACCATTATTATTATTTTCTAGGAAAAGGACACAAAATTAGAGAATATTTAGTCATTTGAGTTTTTTATTTATGTACAAAAAATATTATTTGTTCCGGTATGAAAATTGATTTAGTTTTGTGAAAAATTTGCTTGTGTTGATGAACTATATAGGTAATGTTTGATATGAACGCTTTTTGTTGTGAAAGGCGTCGAATTTTTATCATGGAACTGCCAATATGTGGTTTGGGAGCAGAAATTGTATTACATAATTGGTGTACTATTGTGAAACCAGTGTTTTAATTGGCGTACAATATGTAAAATCGATGAAATTACGTTTATTAATGATGTTGAGAATTCTATCGTGGTTAACCTTAACAGCCTCATAGTTATCATCAAAAGCTCTGCGTTGCAATGTGTTACAGTTGCATATAAATGTAATAACTGCAGAAATACGAAAATACATCAGTCATGAGTAAAATGGGCTATGACTTTTTTATACCACTAAGGTAGCAATAAAGCATACGGCCCATCTGATGGTAAGCGGTCACCGTAGCCTATGAACGCCTGCAACACCAGGGGTATCACTTGCGCGTTGCCGACCTTATTGTGTTTCCTTTTCTATGATGAATCTAACCAATAAAATAATAATAATTCTAATTATTTTGACACTGGTAGACGTTAGCTTATCACGTAAACTAAAGAACTAGAAGATTGTCGTAGATTTCACCCAAATCCTGGGTAGCGTAGTGATTATAGCAGTCACCGGGATTATGGAAGTTTGTGGGTTCACAACTCATCCGAGGATATTTTTTTTCTAGTCTAGACATTATTCTATATATCTGACAAATATTTCTGAATCACCCCTTTTGATAATTTCTCTAGTCGTAGACAGAAGACTTACAGTATACGGAAGTATACTTTTCTCTCCCTTCGCGGTCTTTTCGATTGTTACGATGAAGATTTCCTTTTTTAATTTAGACAAGGGTGGCAAACAAGCTTACGGCCCGCCTGATGCCGTAGCCTATAGACGCCCGTAGTGGCTAATGGCGATCGTAGCACATAAAGACGCTCGTAGCAGCTATAGGCGCTCGTAGCACATATAGACGCTCGTAGCACCTTGGACACTAACACAGAATAACAAAAAGTCTAACAGAAGGTTCACTCTCGAACAAAAGTCAAGTTTAATAAGATGGTTTAAAACATTAAAACAGATGCAGGCAATGTGACGTGAAAAATCGTACCGTTGAACGATGGAGTAGTTGATCCAAATTTTCGGCTAACGTTATTATCGGTATTTAAAAGCGCATAAAACGGTCGGGTATGGGAAAAATATCCGTTCAAAACCCTTTCAGTACTGTTACAGCCCCTGGTTGATAGACTGCTGTGTGATTGCAACAACTGTAGGTAATGTTGGAATAAAATTTAAGAAAAATACTGAGTGAATGAAGTGAAGCGATGGTTATTTAGGGGGATTTCTACAACGAAGAAAGTAGAATGAATGTAACGTAGTTGAATGCAGTAAATGTTGACATATCGAATGATACATGGAGAATTGACAGGGAAGACATATTGGAACAGGACAAGGAAGATGATCTCAAGTTCGAATCTCGGTAGGGCAGATATTTGTAGGACGAGTACGGATGTTTTTGCTCGCGAGTCATGGGTGTTTAAATATGTTTACTTATTATATCTCAAATATTTATACCCTTTCGACGCATAATACCAAAAACGCAAAACGCCACTTTCCTACAATCCATAACACAATTAAGCTCTTAATGATAAGTAAGAATGTTACTACAAGTTTATTATTATATAAATATTTAAAAAATAAATAACAATATCCAATTAGAAAAAAAACATGTTCTGGGCCGAGTACTGTACCCCGAGGTATCTAAATGCATTGGTATCGACTTCGTTATCGTTTATGACATCACGTTGTCATTTTAAAGGCGATATGGCATTCAACATACGTTAATAAAATCAGGGATTTGTAAAACACAAACTGTTTCCACTACAAATTATACCAATATCACTTTGATGAAGAATGGCGAATGTCGATACCAATGCATTTCACAATCTAGGTGAATATTTGCCAAGATCGAACATCCATTATATTTATAGGTATAATAATAATAATAATAATAATATATTCACACACTCAAAAATAAAATATAGCTCCTATCAAGTATCGCTTTAGGCACTCAATTAATTATGATAGAATCGCAATCAGACATTTGATCCCACCTGCCCGAATCTAAAGACATGAACTGTAATTTTTCTATCAGAAAATGTGTGCCGCGAGACAATGAATCGGCTATTGTGTAACGACCTTAGTCTACTTGGCAACTATTGTTCGCCACTCATTAGCACCGGCCCATGGTGTTTGTGCACTTAGCGCCGATAGTTTGCATATGTAATAACTACCTACCTACCAGTCGGGTCCTCGGACTTGTGAAGGTAAATGGTAATTATAAGATGAAGTTAAAAAATAACAAATAAAAGTTTAGGTGAAAAAAGGTTGGATATGAAATTGGGCTGTCATTTGTTTTTATAGAACACCCCAATTTCATAATTGGGCTGTTCTATAAACACAAATGACTCACTGTCAAAATAAGAATAGGAACGAGTCAGCGCCGCCGTCAAACGTAGGATATCCTATATCCTACGGTTGGTAGGATATCCTATATCCTACCAACCATAAAGGTAACAATACAAGGTTGTTATTTAAAGAAAAAAACTGGAAAGGATAAAATAATTAAATTTTAGCAAGTAGGCACTCATCCCCTAGGAACATATTTTTGGAGTCGGTGCTTCACTATCTATGGTTTCTGGAAACAACTTAGCACCAACTCCAAAAATATGTTCCTAGGGGATGAGTGCCTACTTAATAAAATTTAATTATTTTATCCTATTCAGTTTTTTGGATTCGGTTTTATTTTTTGTTTAAATTTTTTTTTCACAATTTTTAGTGATAACTTTTGAAGGTCATAGCTAGATGGGTGGCCGTGAGCTTATATTGTTTTCTACTATCGTATCCTTTCACTAAACATTCATAGGAAAGTTAATATCCGCAACTTCGCTTACGTAGACGACTTAATTTTTCCAGTGTTTTCGATTTAAAAACCAAACTACCCCATGGATTTTCTTTGGGAAACTATTCCGCATCGAACAAAAAAAGAATTATCAATATCGGTTCACCCAGTCAAAAGTTCTGAGGTAACAAACATAAAAAAAAACATATAGACGAATTGATAACCTCCTCCTTTTTTGAAGTCGGTTAAAAAGCAGTAAAAGTTAGAAGTATTTTGATGCATTACTTTCCTTGCGTTTTTTAACTGATCACTTTATACTTGCGAGGATATACTCCAAGCACAAGTTTTTTTTTGTTGGTAATTCAAAACTTTATCCTTTGATTAGTGTGCGCAACTATACTGTCTACTACTAAAGAATAATGGCGCCGCCAATTTATTTTGGCCTATTTTTAACTATTGGCCTAGGCATTAAATTGAATGCCCGTGGATTAAACGCCGGAATACAATTTTTATGACCATTTGTAACCAAAACGGTTATAAGTGACGGTTATAAGTGATCATAAAAAAAAACCTTTAAATCTACCAATCACTCAAACAGTCATACAAAAGCTCTTCAATTTAAAAGACCCGCCTAGGCGTCCGATTGAATGGCTAATTTAACCAGACAGCTGACATTATTTTATATCTCTAGTCTATGGCTGACATGACCTTCAGTCATCTGGTTAAACGTTGCGCTCAATGACTTGCCTAGCCGTTTCATTGGATGCCGGCGTTCAATCAACGGCCTAGCCGCCCAATACACAAGCATTGTTAAGTCCGAGATACTGTAGCTTGTCTAACACCAATTTCACGAAAAACTTTTTGAAACATAATTTAATAACGGAATCCTTATGCAATGCAACTCTAATCGAGATTATTTTTAGGTCCCCCTCATCATCTCTGAGGTTCGGAGGAAAACTTATTATAATAAATGCTTAATAATAGCATGTTTTACAACATGAAATGTTTTTATAGGGTAATAACAGCTCTTTACAGCTCCCTTTTACGAGCATACTCGTCCCTTTCTTTCAAGACGACAATGTGTTGAAATGCACAAAGCACTAAACCTAATTATTGCCGTGTTTTATACTTTCGCACTTGGATTTGTTTAAGTAAAATCGAAATATTTTACGAGTATTGGTAAATAATAGTTATTTGTTATACAAGAGTGCAAAGTTGCTTTTTAACCGCGTGCTTAATTTTGATGACCGAGCAAGCGAAGGATTCTAAAATTGAATGACGGGCGCAGCGAATGATTCAAAAATTAGAATCCTGAGCGTTAGCGTGGGAATTAAAAGAGCACGAGGTGAAAAATCTTTGCACTCGAGTGAAACAGGTAACTTTTCATCCCACCTCAACGAGGAAATGACTCAATGCAAAAAAAACATTTATTTGCGCATTATTAACAGTTTTAGTCAATTCTGTTGGCGTCAAATAAACTTTTTCGACGCTAGAATCACTCATTTTAGGTTTTTTAATTGTTTTAAGCCTATGGTTTTAAAAAATATGTCGTGAAAAGATAATGGCGCGCGCAAAGCAAATTAAACAAAAAATACACCAATAAGGAGCCGAGTCTGAGTTTTTAACAAGTTAAAAGAGGTTGTATGATAAATTCGGCACCATGGAGGTGGAAGTAAAGAGGTATAATGATGTTTTGAGTTCGCAAACTAAGTGCACACGATGTTCTAAATTCAATTTTACTTTATCCTCTAGCGGATAAAAACGGCTTTTTCACTCAGAAGATCAAAAATAGTCTTCGCTTTCTTCTCGCTATCGAAGAGCAAAAATACTCTTTCCGAGATGGGGAGATGAAAATATTATTTCTGAATAGGTAGTTTATGTATACTAACTAGAACTAGTTCGAATATGTATTCTAATTAGTTGACTAAAATAACAGTGATTATTAATTTGAAATAATTAACTAACTAGAATAACATATCATTTGCGTGTTAGGAGTATTTTGGTATTAAATAAACCATTTTCATAATATCATTAGCTGACTAGCCAACCCGCATTGGGCCAGCGTGGTGGTGTTATGGCCCAAACTCCTCATGTGTTTCTTCCATGTAGGAAGGCCTGTGCCCAGCAGTGGGACGTATATAGGCTGGTGATGATTAGCTGACTACTTATTTCAACTTCGTCGTGCCTTAGTTATTAATAGTAAATAAAAAAGAGAGCATATCATCAGTTTTTAACTTCAAAATGTAAAGTTGGGGTTTTTACAATATTGGAGCTAAAACGCCCATTTTTAACCGACTTCAAAAAGTAGTCAGTTATGGATTCGATAGGATTTTTGTTCAATTTCTCACATTTCAATGCATCTTGAGAGAGTTTCGCACTACACATATTTACAAAATTATCAATCAATCATCAATTTCATCATAACGACAGTCTCCATCATGTTACAAACGTACTTAATGATGCCAGCTTTGTACGGTACTTTGATGGTTAATATTTACTATCAAATTCTCAACGTCTTTCACATCAAAACGCTTATTTCATTAATTCTCCATATTTTCCTTCAACATAGAGTTTTTTTCATAAAAATAATTAAGTACATTATTTTTTATTAAGTTTGCTATTTATTTTCATTTTATTTTATGTATAATCATTGTAAATAAAATTAAATGCCACAAAAAATGATTAATAGAAATAAATAAGCAGGTTCATCTTTTACTTTTTGCATAATTTTTTTCATACTTGTTTTGTTTTTTGTCAAATACTTATTACTTTATTTTATGGATTAGTCAAAGAAAAACAGTAGCAAAAAAACACTAAGATTAAATCCTTTTTGGAATGCTTAAAATTCTCGAGGTGTCAACAAGTTTTCTAAAGAATACTCGTTTTACAGGAAGGCTCGATCGGTCACGAGCTCGTGATCAGGCCGATCCCAGACACGATGACTGCGGCTGCGCAAGACGACGAGATGTTCTTGGACCCCGCCAGCATGGCGGACATGGTCTCCATCGACACGGGCCGCCCCTTGAGTAAGTTTACAAAACTGTCACAATTATTGCTGAAAGACTCCGTAGACGGAGACGGAGTAACTCTTGACTTTCACTGCACCTGATGGTAGGTAATGATAAGACTGAATATGGAAGCGAGTTACACCCAGATTTCTTCACCGCAAAAGAACTGGCTATTTCACCTCCTCCAAGCCTCCAACTGCCGGAACACAACCATGCTGTTGACAATATTGTTATGGTGGCAGACTCAGGTAAGATGCTGGTAGCTAGCACAATCATCAACTATACCAAGCAGAAAATTCCCCAACGGAAATCGAACTAAGGTAGGTCCGCTAGACCACTGATGCGGTTAATTAGATATCTATGCAACCTACGGATAATAATTTATGATGCTGGAAAAGAGAACAGCTTACCAGACTCCTTCTGTCCATCTAGGAGGAATTCTACTGTATGGACGGATTCCACTTTGGACGAATTTTATTTTGGACGGGTTTTACTAATATGTCCCTCGGACTAATGATTTAACGATTTTAGCCTAAACATACTAAATTTAGCTAAAACTTACTTGAACACTAAACAATTATTTAAATGCCGAACACAAAATAACACAAACTGAACCAAAAATTTTAAAACAGCGATTTTGCGAAATTATAGGTTAAAGTATTTAATTTAAAAATATATTTTTAGTGAATAAAATTAAAAATTAAAATATCATTCTCAATTTTTAATTCTAACATTTATATAAATGTTTGTTTATATTTTAATTACCAATTAAAATAACAAATAGTGTCTTTTTACTAAGTGTAGGTATTTCGTCCTAAACTCAACCCGTCCATAGTGAAATGGATCCTAGATTGCCAGAAGGTCCAGATTCTGCCTGACGAACATTTAAAAATTTCGTTTTCTCAACGTATCGTCGCTCGAAACGATGACGATAGAGAGCAAAATGATGGTCGAATGGCTATCAAATATGTCACAAAATAATGAGAATGACGTCATATGCTACCGAGTAAAGGTCATTTTTCTCATACAAATGCTATCGTCACACTCAATGATGATACCTACCTATATTTTAAGAGGACGAGGCAAATGTTTCGAAAAATTGTTAAAAGAACCGCACGATACGACAATATAGAATGTTGATGCTAGGAGTAGGTACTAGTAACCGCTTACCAATCAGGCTGATGGCTATGCTCCAAAACCTTCAAAATCCGGTGTGAAACGCTTGGCCGACGAATTTTTCGTCGACGAACGTTTTGACGACATATTCAAAATTCATTCCACATATACTTATCACTCAACACTTGAATAATTCAATAGAAATAATGGCTTTACTAGTGGGTTTATGGCTATTTTTTTATGACCAAGCAGAGTTGAATATTTTGTCTGGTATTCGTGGAATGGATTTTGCAAATGTCGGCGAGATGTTCATCGACAAAAAAATCGTCGGCGAAGCGTTTCACACCCACATAATCTGCTTATAGAAATTTTCTGTTCACATGAAGCCTTGAACAGCTTTGTGACGTCCGAAAAATAAATTAGCAGGCAATGAGTTTCAAATAATATAAGTTTCTCTTTCTGTTTTTATTTCTCTCCTTCAGTCCTCTTCGTTTTTTGCATTTGCACATTTAATCCATTTATTCAAATAGCTATCTTAACCATTTAAGATAGCTATTTGATTGAAGACCTCATGTATTGTGTTTCAGTGAAAAGGAAAAGGGAAGAGCAGGACAAACTATTGCGAGTGTTAAACGGCGTTCAGCACGTGATCATCAAGCGGGACCCGGCTACCGGAGATCACTTAAGTGATTACGGTGAGTTGGGGTCACATCTTCTTATTACTAGATTGATAACTGTCAATAAAATTGATACAAGCAACAATGCAGCGACAAAAATTGCTCGTGTTAGCTGGGTGCGGACCGTTTTACAGACGGAACGCCGATCGGCGTGAGACGCACCTCATTTGGATATAAAGTAAACGCCGATACCGAGTAATGGATTTGTAAATTTTAATGCCCAATTCATAAGTAAACGCAATTTGCTTTGCAGTAAAGGACATTTTAGGTGAAAAAATATTATTTTAGTTAGTGTTCTGGCAGTTTGCATAAATTGTAACCTAAATTCATATTTCGATTGTATACTTATCTCTCAAAATATACGATTGCTTCGGTGGGGGATAAAGAGAATCCCCTCTCTCCCTCTCAACCTTCCAAAATTGCCAAAATCGTGGCGCTTTAATGTAAATTTTCACCAAATTCATCATATTTTCATAACTGTCATTTCCTAAAACGGCGATCACATGGCTGTTATAATGTCAAATGACATACACGTAGAAAGGATTATTTTTATGATTTTTTTTGGCAAAGTTATGAGCATATTAAATTTAACGCCGATCGGTGTTTGCCGCAGCGAATGGGTTAGAAATAGTTTATTCAGTGTCCCAAACAGAATTAATACATATTTCTGACCTCAAAATATATTAAAATTAGTAGCACTAAATAGGCGTTCACTCAGCATATTGTCAGGGCACCCGTAGGTAACATGACGATGGTCTTCCGTAAAATTACTTAATACGGTGGTTGATATGGTTAATACGGATAGCATTTATTTTAATTTTAAACCTCCAAAAGGTGAGATGAAGACTATTGGCCTTCATCTCTGGCTATCTTTACCTCCAACTGCCGGAACACAACAATGATGTAAACCTTATAGTTATGGCGGCAGACTTAAGTAAGATCATGCCGCACCAGTCTGCACTACTTAGCTGTCATCGCATATTGACCCCCTACTGCTTATCGTGAAAAGTCCATATCTCGTACATTATACATTCCATTACGTGAGTTTTACATTACCAGAAACCTTTTAGGAGGTGATGTAGAACATCATAATGACTACTTTGTATACAAGGGAGCAACATTGAAACCACGAAAAAATCTGCTGCTTCTTATGATAATATTTCGGTTGAGTAGGTAGATGTATTTTTATACAACTGGATGACAAGCAAGCTGACGGCTCAGCTCAACTTGTAGTAAGTGGCTACCGTAGACACTTGCAATAACAAAGAAAGAATCACTTGGTGTTGCAGGTGTGGTGGCAAACTGAGGGCTAAGATGAAATGCCTTCATGCTCGTTAATTACACTGGCTACCTTTCCCTTCAATTCGGAACACATGGAACTGTTTAACGGCCGAAATAGGAAAGTGCATACTAGCCATACTAGCCTACCACCTACCTTACTCTTTTCAAAACTAGTCACCATCAATATCAAAGTCATTACACGTGTCATCCATACGGTGGTTTTCACAAACAATGGCATTCTTCGTGCAATTATTTCATTAAATCAGAGATGTGTAAAGTGACAAACACGATTACAATGATTAATCGCATCAAAACATCGATACATCGACAAAAATAACAGTTAAGTAAGTGCGTTTTACACTGAACCGTAGCGCGTATGGATATAACGCTATAATTGTCAAGAATTTTCCTGCAGTTTTTCTATTACTGAAATGTGTGATATTAAACCTGAACTTCAAATTACATATAGGTATGTCTCTTCTTTAAATGCTGATCACATTTAACAGTAATTTACTTAGAAGCACTCGAGAACATTCATTCAGGAAATCAGGAACAACGAGATGGAGTCGTTCATTCTAACGCCATTTAAAGCACATATCAAGCTAAATCATGCATTTAAAAGCAATTTTCGAAATAAGATTGCTTTTAATGTATAAGATTTGTGCAGTACGAGCTTATGTGTGTCTAAAGTGATGTCACCCAGTATACGGATCCAAATAACAAACTCCTTAAATGTCAAATTGACATTCGGTGTAAGTAGGTACACCCAAACCTTGTCAATGGCTTGTATAGTAAAGCCCGTTCTCACTGTGATCTTTATTTAGTAGCAATGAATGTCAAATAAAACTGGATAGTGACCACAGACGTATGTTATTAAGAAAAAGAATAGGCCAGAGTTTGCGAGTTGCCGAACATTCGAAAAGTCTGTCTCTATTTTATGTGATAATTTTTTAAATGTCATAAATTCTCAGCGGCTTTTCTATCGTGCCAGTGTAATACGCACCAATGATAGTTCACGTGCAACTGTACACGTTGTCATTATAATAATGCCAATGGCCCACGTGCCTCAGCGAATCCGAATAACTTTATAATCGATAAAATCGATTATGCAAAACGCACCGGTTTCCGTGTGAGTACGGGTGACGATATTGTTTGCCATTTGCCGAGAGCGAGTTTCGAACGAGATCTGGCACTTGCTCGCATGTTAGTGGTTAATAGAAAAATATTTACATATTAATACCACTAATAGGTCTAATTACTTTATGGTTTTCCCCTATTTAAAAGCATTTAATTTTGCCGGTAAATAAATAGATGAATTACTTAAATTTATATCTAAACAGTGTGTAACAAAAGACCAAGAGAGTTTTAGAGGAATTACACCTTTCACACTACTTTTATTTTTCGATAAAATTAATAAAAATATTGTCACACCTGCTCGTGACAACCCTAAAAATGCGTACCTACTATCGCTTATCGTACGATACACTACAGTTATATTATAACCAGTGATCGGAATAGGCTGAGTATATTTACCTACAGTTTGTAGAACAGAGATAAAAATTGAAGACTTCCCTGCAATATTTTTTTTCCCGGTAAATTTACCGGATCTTTAATTACGTGAATTTAAACATGTTATTATTATTATTTACCGCGTAACAAACATACAAAAAAACGATCAAAAATAGTCGAATGAAAACCTTTATTTTTTGAAGTTATTAAAAAGGAAGAGCCATGTGAAAAATTTTAAAAGGAAGAATATTTACGCAGGAGAACTTTCTATTTAATTAATTTGATGTTTGAATTTACTTAGTTCAAATTCCGCTAAATTGTCGGTAAGGTAAAAAATTTATTTTAACGAAGTCTCCGATTTTTATCTCTGTTCTACAAACTGTAGGTAAATATACTCACCCAATTCCGATCACTGATTATAACATAGGTACACACACACACCTCGTGCTCACACAATACTACGATGTCGATCCAACGCAACCCCAGAATTCCAAGTTTTATTCGGACTTCTGTGACCCCCGGTAGATCTGCTCATTAAATGAAAATGAAAATATCTTTATTCAATTAGGCCCCCCAAGAAGCACATTCGAATCGTCAACAAAAAAACCCTTATGTAGATGTCACATAAAAATAATATTAACTAACTAACAATTTCATAATGTTTGTCTCTCTGTCTTATCTGGATCTACGTAAGTCAGTCTGTCTGTCTGTCAGTCTGTCAGTCTGTCTGTCTGTCTGTCAGTCAGTCAGTCTGTCTGTCTGTCTATCTGTCAGTCTGTCTGAATTTACACCGGTTCCAAAAGTTGAACTACCGAGAAGATTCCGGCAACAAACTCGTGTAGTCACTCTTTTCAATTATTAAGTTTCAATGTTTAATTACACAGTAATAGTATTGTACCAATAAGTACCTAATGACAAGAATATTTACTGTATTTAAAGGCTGTCCGACAATGCACCATCACAATATAGGTATTGGTAATATATTTTATTAGTAGCTGTTTTCTAGACATCTGGCCGCTAGTGTTGCCAGAGCAAAAAAGATTAGATTGTATATAAAATTACTGATATGAATAGGTAGTTAAAATCAAAATCATAAATATCTTTATTCAAGTAGGCTCTTAAGAGGCACTTTCGGATCGTCAAAAATCACAAATTATGTATATAATTTTAAGAAATGGTCTCACAATGTCATATTGTCTATCTGTCTGTCATATCTGTCTTACTGGCCCAAAAAAGACATTAAGTTCAAAAAAAGTATTTAAAAATAATTCGAAGGCAATTCTAATAATGTGGTAATATTACGGTTATTTTTTGAGTACCTACTACCTACTCTAAAAGCACTTAAAGCAATAGCATGCTTTACATAATACCTAATTACGTTTTGATATAATTTAATTATACATACCTATATTCATTTTTTCGTACATATATTCATAAACAGCAAATATGATTTACATAATCTCCTAGAACACAAAGATACTCTAATTTAAGTAGCTTACCACCAGGTTAGTTTTGTAAAAAAATATTATGTATTAATTTATTAATATGATGAATTCTAGCAGTCTGAAGATAGTATTTGTACTATCTTCAGACTGCTAGAATTCATCATAAAACAGAATAAGTAGGTAGGTACATAGTAACGTTAATTTGATGCATAAGTCAATAAGCTTAAATTTTTACTTTAAAACGTGCCATTTATCGTAATTCAATTTATTTTCCATTATTGTATTGCAATAAATATAAAAATACACTATTAAATTAGTACTTATGCTGAACATTATGAGCAGCTCCGAGCTTATTTATGTAGATCGTACATTATATATAAATAAATTATCTATTGAAAAAAAAATCTTCTTTCTGGTCGGAGAGCATAAAATTATTCATAATACTGTAAACTTTATTGCGGTTCGATGGAGAGGTCGAAAGGTTGTTCTTCTCTTACGTCACCCACCATTTTGTAGGATATAATTAAATTCGTAATAAATATGGCCAACAATTGGCTTATGTCGCCTATATCTATGTACCTATCTTATCTTACTGTGGGGCCATGGGCCATCACCAAGTCACAGTGCACTTCGACCCATTGGGATCTTTTGTGCCTCCCCTGCGTTTACTCTTACTGTGTCCAGAATATAGATGCCATTAGCCTTACTATATCTTTAGGCAGAAAGAGCCTGTAGTCTTCTGGCTTTGGATATGCCACTTCCAGAAGGCTCATTCTGGTTGTAGCCAGGGCATCACAATGACACAAAAGATGCATTATTGATTCCTGGCGGTGAATGCCATGCTCGACAAAGTTGTGTTGGGGAGAGTTGCATTTGGTTACATGTGGTTAGTAGCAAAATGCCCTGTGAGCGCCCCAATCAAGAAGCGAGCTTTTGTTCTACCGTTTGCATAGATGTATTTACTCCATCCTCCTACCTCCTCCCCTGGGAAGGATTTTGGAGTGTTTTAATCCCGGTATTTTATTCCACTCAGATTTATGTATATACCTATACCCACTTATCTACCAAACAATACAGGTTTATAAATACTTATATTCGTATGAGTAAACTTTCCCGATTTTATGTGTAATATTATGCTTCATATCAATTGATTCTTTAAAATATGTACCTAATTCGATGTCTAAGTAAATAAAAATGACCCTTTATGGCCGACACGATACCGGCAGGATAGATTTAATTGGTTGAAATATAACAGCGGCTTACTATTTTCTATTTTCGCTTGTACCACGATATCTGGGTAGTCTAGGTACAGTCGAAGACATAAGTTGATTAACAGATCCAAATTTTCAAAACACCTGCACAATGTATAGTTTCAAATGTCGCTAAACAAATTGTTAATCAAATCTCTGTGTACATTGAAGAATGTCAAAAGTTAGTAAACAATATTTTATCAAAAGTTGCTGGACTTACCAAATTTTCAAAACACCTGCATAATATAAAGTTCCATGTGTCGCTGAACAAATTGTTGATCCAATCTATTGTACAGTCGACAGCACATCAAGCGTAACAGTTTGACCTTGAGACCGCCCTTACTGCGTTCGTAATATAGGCGGCTTTCGTAGTGCAACTGTTACACTTGATGTGCTGTCGACTGTACAGTCGACAGAACATCAAGCGTAACAGTTTGACCTTAAGCCCGCCCTTACTGCGTTCGTAATAGAGGCGGGCGGCTTTCGTAGTGCAACTGTAACACTTGATGTGCTGTCGTGTGTACATTGTAGAATATCAAAAGTTAGTGAACAATATTTTATCAAAAGTTGCTGGATTTCATAAATCTATATAATTTATTATTGATGGCAACGAAAGTCCATAAACACATACTTACAAAACACCTGCACACTATAAAGTTCCGATTGTTGCTGAACAGACAGTGCCGAGTTGAGTCATTTTGAACAAAGACAATCAATCGTTTCGCTCTTTTGTTTTGGGAATGAAATCATTGTAGTGCCATTTTTTTTTTATCTTATTCGCATAAGATTGACAAAAAAAATTAAATAGACTTTTAATTTAATTAGGTCGGAATAGCTATGTTAAATATACAATGACCGGTAGGCTGACACCGACTCTTTTTCAACTTGGCTGATGCTCTCCCGTCTGTTTTGATATCATTGTTATCGTTATCACATTACTTGATATATAATTTTTTTTAAAAATTAAACTCTAGTTAGTAGGAATAGTACTTGACTAAAGCGTTGATTCTCTACTTGTATATAATTATATATATTATAATTATATTTTATAATATAATATATTATACTATAATAATTATCATAATATATTATATAAATTATAATTATATATGCGGAGTTTATTCTATGTCTGATGCAGGCGTAGTCTATACTCCTTGCCTCTTTTTCTCTGCGATAAACGGCCTTTATTTTCTTAAATAATTGATTCTTAATTTAAATTTTACATGTCATAAAATTTGTCAGCAGGCTTTATGAAAGATAAAGTCATTGTGGTATGAACAAAACGTAACTTATATTAGAGACAGACATTCATAACACATATTTATGATAAATACAGCCTTGCCCAAAAGTATTAAGCACCCCACTTTTTCCTTTCTAACTTCAAAATAAAGTATCATTTTTCAATTTAAAAAATAATCAAAGACGTAAAATATTTAGTGTTCGAACATGTGTAAATCATTTAGTAGATAGGTATGTATCATTGCGACGTAGCTACTTTTTTTTTCGAGTGTGTATGACCCATATAGGTATAAATAAAATGTGCTTATTAGTCAATTGATTTAATGCAATGCATTTGTAAATAAAATAGAAAACATAATATTAATTATCAAAGTGTCGAAATAGTGTCCAGCTAATTTTGGACTTCTTCGTGGAATTTGAGCATACAGTGACTTTTGGTTTATTTCATCTAGTTTATGTGTCCAGCTACTTTTGCACTTCTTTGTGGAATTTTAGCGTACGGTGACTTTTGGATTATTTCATCGAGTTTTAGTGTCCAGCGACTTTTGATGTTAATAACTGATGGTTGTGTTTAGTGACTTTTGAAATTTTATGACGAACAAGGAGTTTTGAACATACCTTTGTATATTAACATAGGGAAAGTTCTTGTGTACAGTTAATTTTGTAGCTTTATTTTGTTTTGCGACTTATGTCTTTGACTGTACGTATCTAGGTAATTTAATAAAGAAATATTATTAATTTTTGCTATTTACCTAATTATTTTCATTGAAATTCGACGGTGACGTGCTAATATCTACTACTTATGTTACTTTTTTGCAGTGCACGATTGCACTATAATATGATTTATTGTAATAAAAAAAATCACTGTGTAAAGTGTTGTCTATGTTAGTTGGAAGGTATTAGCTCTAGGTCATCCATAACATGCTCCCATAAAATCTTCAAGGAAATATTTATTTACTTTTTTTAAATGCAAGGCACGACAAATCACTCAACTCTACATGACAAAATATAAATGTAGAGACAGCTAGTGCAGTAAGACGACCGCCCCTCTATCTATTAGTTCAATAAAATATTTAATTATTAATTTTATTTTTTTATTTCCACAGCATTCATGGAGCCAGACCACCTCGGCAAACGGTTCAGACGGAAACGTTCCACAGAACCCCACTCGAGAACGAAGAGAGACGCGCCTTACGTGATATACCCTGAAATATTAGTTATCGTCGATTACGATGGGTATAGGTAAGTCACGAAATTAAATAATATAATCTACATATAGGTGCTATATCATCATTATTAACATCAGCCTATATCCCTACGTACCATTGCTGGGTACAGGCCTACCTACATGGGAGAAACATGAGGAGTTTGGTTCGATGCGGGTTGGTGGGTTAAACCGTTTGCACTAACAACCAGGACCAACGGCTTCACATGCCTTTCGAAGCACGGAGGAGCTCGAGATTAGAATTTTTATAGACCCATCCCGGGATCGACCGTGGCGAAAGTTGCTTCATTTCCGTAATCGAAACCAGAGTGCTCAACCCACTACGCCACCGCCTTTCTACTTACCTGTGAGGAAAATAATTGATGACTTTGGAGCATGATATCATCCCGCTGTCTTAATACGGTTTCCAGTCACATTCGGGACCAGACACAAGAGATTATTTCTATTGTTGGTTAGATACAGGACGAGTTGTTAAGAAAAGTTAATATGAAAAGTAAAGTTACAGAAAAATCCTTATCTATAAACGCCATCAGACCCGTTAACGGCAAGTCGGATAGACGTTTATCAAGAAGTTCTAACAAAGTTTAAGATTCGACTATTCTAATTCTCGTTTTCACTAACGATTTCTCGTCTTTATAGATAGACAGAGCTGAAAATCGCTAAGAGACTCCCCCTTAGCGATTTTTAGCTCAGCTATTTAAAGGAAAAACAAAGAGACAATTGTCTAAAAGAGTCACCTTAGCCTAGGGAACGGTTAGTAAAAACGGACATACTTAAGTCTTTTGGCTAGAGGTATTTTGGAGAGAAAGCTTCTCACCCCGTCTCGCTTTAACGCATATCGATAAAAAGTAACAGTTCAGTTGGGAATATGCGCAATTTTTACAAGTAGTTAGGTATATGAAATTTCAAGTTATCTGATTGGCTGCTTAAATTTACTAAATTTCACCCCGTATGTTAGAAATTCCAAATACAAAGCACGAGTCTCTTTTATTTCTAAACGGTTAGGAAGAATCGGGCTTAATAAATATTTAACATTCAAACTAACAATACATTTTAATTTTACGATTTCGCCCCATCCGAATAGCATACAAAAAGATAGAGTATATTATACCATTAAATTTTTTAAATTAATTTAATTTAAAATTTTGATCTAATATCTAAACGATAGTATAATTACATAAACGTTAGTATAATCGTCTCGAATGTTTGTTGTGTCAGACGACAGTAAAATTATATTACTTACATTATAAGAACTTTTATTAACCAGTCTGACTGGCCATGCTAATTTTGGAACAGAATGTAAACCGTGAAGTAAGGCTAAAGTTGAAGAGGTATACAGTTCGATGTCCTACCGTGTCATAAGCAGTGGGCGTAGGTATTGAAACATAATATTTGTGGGTAATACCCACAAATATTATTGTTTTTGTTTCACTGTTTTCGAAATGATTTTGATGCCTTTTGATTGGCTAAAGAAAGTTGTCAGTTATCGAAAGACCGATGAGAAGACTTCAAATTTTATTAAAAATAAATTTGTTAAAAATTATATCAAATTTTTTATTGTTATTTTTTTCTGACCATCCACCTGTGACCCTAGTGTAAGTCCTGATTTGGTTGATGCATAAATGGTATATTATTCTTAGCTGCCATGATGGAAAGGCAATGTTTCCGGGCCCAAAATCTGATTAAATAAATTCAGTATATACTTACTACTTCTTATGTAATAAATATTTTACTTGGATGTTTCTGTAACCTCGTTCTTATGCTTATTCATTTTCACCGCAGATTGCACGGTGGCGACAACGTACAGATCAAGAGGTACTTTGTATCTTTCTGGAACGGTGTGGACTTGAGGTATAAGCTGCTCAAGGGACCCAGGATAAGGATTTCTATTGCCGGCATCATTATATCCAGGGTAAGAATATATTTTAATTTATTTATTTATCGGATCACCAACACAAGAAACAGCTTTAAACAAATGTACTTAGACTAAACAATATTATCATAAACTAACTGCTCTTACAATAATAGGTAACCACATCATCTGTTGATAGATTATAGTTATAGAAATATAATTACCCTGCGAATTTGAAGACGAATTGTATATTAGTATATTATTCCTATTTTTTTATATAAATAAATACTTAGATACCTATGCGTTTGTATATAGAAGTAACATTTTCGGCCCATAAATGATTTTCTAAAAATTTTGGTACATATGTTTAGTTCTGGCCCTTAATGGCGGGTTTGTGATGAAATTACTAGTAAATACTAACCAAGCCAGCGGCGGATATCATCAGCCTATACACGTCCCACAGATGAGCACAGGCCTTCCTACATGGGAGAAACACATGAGGAGTTTGGGCCATAACACCACCGCGCTGTCCCAATGCGGGTTGGTGGGCTAAAGCGGTTGCAGTAACAAACGGGACCAACGGCTTGACGTGCCTTCCGAAGCACGGAGGAGCTCGAGATCACAAATTTTGATTGACCCATCCTAGGATCGACCTTGGCGAATACGGTAATAGAAACCGGAGCGCTCAAACCACAGGGCCACCGATCTCCTCCAAGGGATATAGGTTTTTAGTGAAAAGCGTTTAAAGAAATCTTGTAATTTGAAAAAAGGTTTTAGAAAGCTGCTAAAAAGTTTTTACCATGGCTCCCATAATTATGACGAGTTTTAGCAGAGTTATTGTACCTACCTCAATTTTTAGAGGTACATTGAGGTATTCTAATTTTACTATTTGTTCCAAATAGAGATCAAGGGCAAACGCACCGGCAAATAAGATGGCAATTTAGGGGTAGGCTATCGAACTCTTTGCGTAAATTATATATACAGGTTAGTGCCGTCAATACGACAATAAATTAAAACACAAGCTATATTACTTCACAGAAATAGTTTGCCAAGTTCAAGCATATCGTATTTTTTGTATGAAAAAATATAATATTGGCTGCATGATTTCATAGAAATGTAATAAAATTATCAAATAAATATAAGATGTTTTTGAAAGTGGCAAACAATTTCTATGAACTAATACAGCCTATGTTTTAATTTATTGTCGTATTGACGGCACCACCCTGTATATTTTTGGCAAGCTTTGAATTCATGCGAAGTAAAAGAGTAAAATCACGAGCGGTATATTTCTATGGCTATTAAAAACACTTCAAAGTCATCTCGAAATTCTTTAAAACGCTACAGGAAATGACGATTATAAGTGCAATGAATTGTATCGTAGTCGACTATGCAACGGAAGTAACAAGGAAATTTGCCGCACGCTAAAGGTAACTGTCCAACATTATGTATGTAGATTTTGAAATATACAGTTTTGTCGTTACCAAATAAGCAAATGATTTATGATAAATATGACCTATATTAAGGTATAAGTGCGTGACCAATTATAAATGTAGTACTTAGGATTGCATTCATAAAATATATAATTATGAGGTTATTGCGGGGTTATTACGAGCTCTATTAATATATTAAAAAACAAAAAAAATAAAAAAAGTGACCTATGTAGTTAGTTAGCTATCCGGTTGTATCTCTTTCTAACCCATGCTTCTATTATATTTCTTAGTCTGTCTGTAATACGGAAACGAACTATGAAGTTTTCATTGAGAAGTATTTAAAAATGAATATGTATCAGACCTTTACATTTGCACGATAGTTTTATGAAAGATAACGTCACTTTCTTACTTGTGACTTGCAAGAAAGGGGTCGGAAATGTAATGTGTTTCGATTTATTAATATGTTGACATTACAACATAAAGCTACGGTTTTAGTCGATTTATGGTGTCAAACTTTGTTTATCGAGAGACTCATACATGCCTTATTCAGTTTTGGGTTACCGAGTGACTTCTCGCCGTCTCGTAGTCTCATATTACTAAATATTTTACTCCTTGGATTATCTATTCTTCAAATGACACATTTTTTTTTATACAACTAGATGACAAACAAGCTGACGGTCCACCTGATTGTAAGTGGTTACTGCCGCCTAAAGACACCTGCAATAACAATGAAAAATCACTTGATATTGCGAGTTATTCCGGTCCGATCCCCGAGAACCGATACCTTGGTGGATCAGTTGCAGGTGCGTTGTCATCCTGAGGAAATGCCGTCCATGCCCAGTAATTACACTGGGTTTTGGCACCTTCCCCTGCAATCTGAATCTCAGCGAACAGTTTCACGGCTGAAATAAGAAAGGCGGTGGTACGGTCGATCACAGAAGTAGCTGAACACTTTAGCACCATGTCACAACGACTCTAGCGTCCATATAGTACGGTAGCAACTATAAAGTACGTGCACAAGATCAGTGTGACATGGTACTAAAGTGTTCAGCTACTTCTGTGGTCGACTGTACCTACCCAGACGACCGACACCTACTCTCGGGACTACCACTTAGTCACATGTAAATATATGACAAAACATAGATTAGTTGTTCCGAGGGTTATCCAAGAAGTTATTTTTTATTAATGCGGCTGATTAGGTTTACATATGACCGAAGAAATCGGCCGCAACCGATGTACACGCAAACAGTGTGTTCTGGTAACTTCGTAATGCAAAACCACATGCGCATCAATCGCAAAGAAATCAGTTGCTTCTATTTATTTTCGAGCACTCTGATAGCTCAAATAATTCTGCTGCTGACTGTACCTAAGTGTACCTTTATCCCAATTTAACAAATTAGTTTTCTAAAACAATAATCGCTTGTATAAAACGGAACAACCTGCTTTTTGCTCAGCCAAATGCGCTGCAAATGAAAAAAAATAAAAAAGGAGCGTTTTTGAAATGCGCGAATTTTAAACTGCGTGAATACGCAATATGCATAGACCTTCGTTTTGTCAATTTGCATACGGTAAATATTTAAGCTAGAAAAATGTCCTGGGACGGGGATCGAACACGTGATCTTTCACAATCCGGGTGTCGCCTAACCACCTGAGCTACTGGGATAACCCTATGAAATTTTTCTAGTCTATCTGTATTTGCGTTAAATGCTAACGTATACCCTACAATGTCGAAATATTTCATTAGTATTTTAACTCGAGCTCCTCCGTGCTTCGGAAGGCACGTTAAGCCGTTGGTCCTGGTTGTTACTTCAACCGCTTTAACCCACCAACCCGCATTGGGCCAGCGTGGTGGTGTTATGGCCCAATCTCCTCATTTGTTTCTCCCATGCAGGAAGGCCTGTGCCCAGCAGTGGGACGTATATAGGCTGATGATGATGATGATGATGATTAAAAATTACGAAAGGAAAAGACCACTGAAATCGTTCCTTAGCTATTTAATAAAATAAAATCAATTCATGTACTTGACATAAGTTTAAATCCTGTAATCTCATCAGTTTCTATACAAAGCTCTTCTAGTAAATTTTTCTTTGACTTGGGATATCCGTCCAATACAGCTTCTAACATGTCACCAGATATCCTTTTACGCTTCCTTAAAATAAATACGGTCAATGATCAAATAGTTTTTAGAAATCTCATTTCCAACTCTTATATCGTAGCAAAATAACACTAAGTAGCTGTACTCTATAATGTTTGTGATCCAGCGGTAAGGTTAGCAAAGCTCATTTAGGAAGCGGTAGCCTTTAAGCAGGAATGTGTACCTACAATAGTATGGTGTTTGGTGTTAGATATGTACTATTAGCTACGGTAACCACTTAGGTACTATCGGTCAGTATAAAATATTAAAAATTTATAATTATTTATAATTATTATTACGTGTGATAATGATTAATCATTACGAACCTGTATTCTTTTAATAGCTTCTCATGGTCATTTAGTATACATTTCTTCTCCTCGGCGCTTAGAACTTCCGTAGAATTTCTCAATAAATTTAGCTTTGCCTCAAAACCGACCATCCTTTTGGATGTTTCGTCTATTTGAGCCTTCGCAGCAGATGTTGTAGGAGCGGTTAAAAGACTTTTGAGATTGGCTTCGGCAGTTCTTAACGTAACATTGTTGTCTTCCAATGTTTGTTTTAGAGTTTTGAATTGCGTGTCATAATCTGAGGAACAAAGACTGAGATAATAAGCAATATACTTCGGAATTAATGCTTGAAAAAATAACAATTAACGATTTTATAAGAGATTTAATCTTAAAACTTTTTTACGATTAAATCGTTTTGTATTCTTTACACTAAAGTACAAATCAAATCTGACCTTCAACATCGCTATCGCCTTCCTGATTATCTGGTTGTATAGCCGCATATACTTTTTGTTTGCCATACAATTTACATCTGATTTTGCCACTTTCGGCCAAAGCGTCGAGAGTTTTTTGAACAACAGTCTTTGTGTACGCTCCACGCAAATTTACCGTCACGTCAGCACACGAATACGGCCGATTTGTGTCTAGCAAATATTTTAAAATAGCTTCACTCGCCATTATTATTAAAACTAAGCTTGCACAAAACAAAATAATACTTATCACAAATTTCAATTTGCTTGCCGCCATTAATTATGCGAGCCCGCCTTTGAAACCATAGAATTGTTATTTTTTTATCTGACAAAGGTACACCCTCATACAGCCTTTGGCGGATTAAAAACAAATTTTTGGTTTTCGTATTACACATTTTGCTGTATCATAAAATTATTAAGATATGGTCGTTGGCAACGTAATTAAGGCATAAAAGGCACATTTTGAATAATTTTGCACAATATGTTTGCCGATAAGTCGAACATGGTAAAGCCAATTTAAAAAATCGTTTGTTTTCCAACACGACATTTTAATTTCAACAATATGCAAATCTTTATTTTAAGTTTTTTTTACGTTTCGTAATGTAATCTTTCCATTTAACTGCAAAGACCTCGCAAATAAGGATAGGTAAATAAAATAAACCGTGGTAAAGTATTTTCATGGAATATGTTTTTTTGTAATTAACTGTAGTTTTGTTTTGTTTACTTTTTGATTTTGAATATGAAATAAATAATTGTGTTTGCATTTATATTAAATAATTAGGTATACCTACTGCTCATTAGGTCATTAACATAAATCTTACTTCACATTTACAATAAAATCGAGCAGGCTCGCCGAGTAGGTAAACCACGTTTATGAATATTCATATTACCCCTATATCAATAATCTGTGTATTACCTATTATACCTAAATAGTTTTGTATAAAATTGACACACCGATCGTAGATATACATATATCATTAATCTGTGGACACACCTGTCGGCTAATAAAGAAACGTCAGAATTTTATTTCTCTGAAGATGAAATCTAAGTAGGTATGATTGGAATTATATTAACTATAAAATATGTTTCATTTACAACTAACAAAAATTTTTGATAATTACAATCGACTTTTAAGCTTCCAAGGTTAGGAAAGTTACCCATTTCTGAATCATAAATAAAACTCGTTTTAATCACACGTGTGCGTGTGGCTCACGTGAGTTAAGAAGTGCCATAGAGTCAATGTTTTACTGTTTATAGTTCCTTCATTCATCCGCATCTTAGATTAATTCATTATTATCTAGTTACCTTAATTTATGTATCTACTTAAACGTTATACAAACGTTAATGGGCTTGCGTAAATATTCATTTGTGGTCATTAAGCATCACTCATTTAATATTAAGACAAAGAACTTTACTTCTTCTTCTTCTTCAATAGTATCTACCTATGGCTTCTCGTTTTGCCGATTTCTGTCAATGTAGCCAGTCTTCTTCTTCTTCTTTTGATTTAATGTCAAGTTAGTCATGGCCGTGACCCTAAGTAGGTAGGTACCTAATTGTTGCTGAGGTGTCTAAACTTCAGTTATTCTTGCTCAGTATGGTTTTTCAGCAAAATAGTGGGTAATACTTAATTTAGTTTTATTATGCACGCAAAGGATTGTCGTGAAAATGTGTCCATGCTATAATGTGTCAGAAATTATTGAACCTTATAAGACTCCTACTAGCAATCCTTCCAGTGATGTAGATTTTTATATTTGGATACGTATGTAGGTAGACCCCTGACGTTGTTAATTTTAACATTAATAATCATTAATCCTTCTTCAGGGCCGTGATGCAACGCCATACCTGGAGAGGAACCGTGTCGGTCGCGACGCTATTGACTCGGCTGCTGCTCTGACCGACATGGGCAAGTATCTGTTCAGGGAGCGACGTCTGCCTGTCTACGACATAGCAGTAGCTATCACGAAGTAAGTCTATTATGTATTAACACTTAGCCACAAATAATTTCAATCATTTCTCATAGCAAAAATATTTTGAATAATTAATCACAAAAATAGGTAAACTGTAAATTTTTAAATACCCACGTAATTAAATACAGGGAATCCTTTGTTTTGTGAAAGTACTTTTAGATATCGCTTTATTCAATAATGTGATAAATGAACTTGGGGTAAATTTAATTAATACTTAATTAATTTTATTGAAAAAATAGTTTGTTTCAATCAGTTTTTATCATGAAAATAGTCCCTAACTAAGTACTAAGAAGTTCAGGTTTTATGTAAACTTACAGCTGATTTTAAATATGATTTTAAATAGTTATTTATGAAATTTTGTCCAGTTCTTTGAAAATTTTATGTCAGCTCTACATTTTTATTAATTGATTTCAATCGAAGAATAATGAACTACAGCGCTCATTTATTTTCAACATCTGCATTGGAATAGTCAGGTAAGTTGGTAAGTATTTACTGTTTTTTTTTTCAGGTTAATACATAATTTTATAAATTTTATTTGGCGCCATTAAAATAAGAAGCTTTAATCAATTTGCTGGCTATAAATATTAGGCAGTTATAAAATAAAAATTGTGTTAAAATTTCCATTAAGTCGCAGTTACTAAGCTGAATGAAGTGAAATTGATTTCACCAACAGGTATGACATGTGCCGTCGTCGCAAGGGTGGTCGCTGTACCAAAGGCACCGCTGGTAAATTAATTTTAAGCCAAAAGCATTTTCTAGGATGTATTGCGAGTGGTACGACAGCTCCGCATTAACCGAAGCTTACCAGTGATATTAATTTGGCTTCATAATTTTTATATATGAGGTAAAGGATTTTGGTAATGGCGCTGAATATTTTATAATGCAAAAAATCAGGTCGAAGCTCTCGTTTATTTCATTTCTGTAAATGTTATAAACGTTTGCACGTCAGTGTAGGCTCGGAGTGACCTAACAGACATTTTTGACAATTTGCTAAGATTATTTATTTCCGTAATCTTTCAGACTAGACATGTGCAGAAGACAATACGCGAACGATGCTTGCAATAGAGGGACAGCAGGTAGGCGTGTTTCAGAAATTAAATTTAATCCAAAAGCACGCCAGACTCTCATCAAGTCCCACTTTCCTTTGTACGCATCTTCCAGATTGGAATCATTGTCCGTGTACCTTTGTCCAATCCATGGTACCATATTCGCACCTTGTGAATAATATTATCTATCTTTTCCGCAGTTTGACTCTTCTACTACCTACACTGTACATTTCTGTCAGCATCTTTCATGTAGATATGTACCTAAATGTATAAAATATATGTAGTTTAGACATTTATCATTTCAGATATTACCTACCTACTTTTAATTACAATATTGCAGAATCATCAGAATCATTTGAATGTTTTCATAACATTAGTTAAGTTTTTAAACCGTAAAGTTGCCAATATTTTTTTATTTAAAAGCATGTTGACTTTTATATTGAATAACATTTTAGCCTCACAAATAAATACCGTCAAAATTAATTAGTTATTTTCAAATCCAAAAGTAGATACCTTAAATATCATTAGAAGGTGCATCTTCAGGGCTTGTACTTAGTGCCTAACAAGAAAGTTGCGTAATGAAATGACTGATATACCATAGGCATAGCCCTACCTTTCTATGACACAGGTATGTTTAGGTCGTTATTTTCAAGCCATTATGCTGCGAATAAATTAGTAACTCCGCTTAGAACCGAACCTATAAAATAAAAATATGCGACATTGCGTGGCGTTATTGGCGGGAATTTCTTCATGGCATGTAGTGCTAGTGACCACGATTTTAATACTGATGATACTGTTGATTTTTTAAGCTAGAAAGCACTAGAATGGATCATGAATCTAGGTTGTTGACACTTGCCTTTCCTGCGGGAAATTTTAAGAAATAAACACAAAACAATAAAGGAGTTTTTTGATGGTGTCAGAGAAGATTTTTATTACAATAATTACAACATTGGGTCATAACGACTACTTTGTGTAATTTTATGAACCAATTACTTGTGTTGACGTACAACTAAAAGATTATTAGAGTAAAAGTGATTATGGTTTTCGTGGCTATCCACCTCATCAAATAGCATCATATAGAGACTGGCATCATTTATTTCGTGTCAAATTCTCCCAAGATGAATTGAGATGTGTGACACCAGCATTTCAATGGAATAAATGAATAAATAAAGAAATACTTAAGACCTGGCTGTATAGGCATTAGTTTTCTTTGCCTGCCACCATTTAATGGCGACAGTCTAACATTTTTATTACAATCCTTGTTAAATTGAGTCGAAGTGAAAATTGTGATGCGAAATTGGTACAGTTTTGTGAAAACGTGTAGCTGCATCAACGTTGATCTTAATAAACTTGGTGTGAAAACGATGAGGTTTTTTGTGGTAATCTATCTCATCGCATTAGCATCATAGAGACTGTCTTCATATATTTAACGCCAAACTCTCTCAAGATATTTGAAATGTCGATGGTATAATCATTTCTACGATAAATATTTTTAAAAAAAGGAAAATCCATCAGACCTGGCTGTATGTACTTGTTCCTTTACCTTTAGAGAAGAATTCTGACTAGCTTGAAAAGTCGTAAAAACAGAGCCGTAAATCAAAATATTAATTTCCATAGACAAACTTTAAATGTCAAACACAGCGCGGGAGATTCGGGAAAACTTAACTTAATTTTCTTTCAGCTTTCACAGCTTTGGTTTTTGGTGGCGGAGTGGCGGGCGCATGTCTTTGTGCTTTTGTTTTTCGAAGTATTCACTTTGTTTTTCTATTAATTACCTACCTAGTGTCTGTAGGCGATATTTCAATAAAATCGCGGAATTTACTACCTACATTAAACCTATTTTAATTTAAAGTCTGTTGAACTATGTTTATTTCCTCTCACTCATTTTAAGTATACTTATTGCTATAAGTCAAATAAAACAGGCCAAACAATGGTTAATATTTTTAATAATTAATTGAAATAGGTTTAATGGGCGTTTAGGTCACTAACATTGTTTGTTTTTATATGGATTCGATGCACGTTTTTTGAATTGTTTTACTTATCATAAGGTATGGTATTTACCACAGAACTTAAAGGAGGTATTTACTATTATTATTTAGTTATGTAGATAGTGCACCTTTATTCAATATATTTAAAAAAAATGCACTTTGGCCGTGTCATAATGCTTATGCACAATTAATTTTGAAATCATAATAAAATTCGAAATATAAATTCGCAAGAAAGCTTATTAGGTTAATTTTGAAGTTTTGCTTTACAAAATAATTAAGTATAAGTATTCATAAGTAAGTAAATACAATAGAGAATAAGAGAGTAAATACATAGGTTTGTACTTTTGCCTAGGCACCTACCGATATGATTATCAAAATTCAGATTACTAATAAATTATTGCTTGCCAATTTATAATATTTATACTAATTTACATAGCTAGTTATATTAATTACCTATAAGTATTAATATAATATAACCTAGTTAATATTTTCTATATTTATCTTCACCATACCCACTTACTGTAAGTATACAACTATTTACCTACTTTTGTCCAACAAATCTTCAACTTGACATCCTCCTCATTAAAACATGTGAGTAATCATGTCATGATACATTGATATACCATTTCCTTTACCCTCAAAATATCCATGAAAAACCTTTGTAAATACCTATTTGGTTTGATTTAAATACTTTTTGGTGCTGTTATTTTTTCTTTTGTCATAATAAAACTATGTAATACAGGGTTTGCCTATGTTGGTGGTGCCTGCGTCGTGAACAAGAGATTAGAAAAAGTTAACTCGGTAGCCATCATTGAAGATACCGGAGGCTTCTCTGGAATCATTGTAGCAGCTCATGAAGTTGGCCATTTGTAAGTATTTTCTTTCTTTTTTACAATATACTTGGTAAACAAATTAATAAAAAATGTATGACGTTATTAATAGGAACCTACTTCTTTGTAGCTTACATACTTGCTCAATTATTATTTTTCTTTTTGTTTGATTGAAAAACATTTGTTGTTGAGATAGGTATAAGAAAGTTTAATGTAAAAAATATAGACTTTGTAAATTTAATACACTTCCCTTTTTTATATTTCTGTATCTAGAATTACCTACCTACTTACGTATAGGTACATATAAAATCATTTATATTTGTATTCGTTACATTACTTACTCTCACAAGTATCAGTTATAAGTATTTTATAAAATACTACCTATATAGTTAGATACACTACAAAGGCTAGTGTAGGTATTTAAGTATAGTTTTTATAAAAATTAATTATGTTTCATCACCTGTGGAGATATCTTGATTTGATTTTTTTTTAATTATTTTATTATATTGACTTCAGAGATACGTACCTAGAGTAGATTTTTTTTTTGTGTTGTTTTTCTTTTATATTCATAGAAAAAAACACAATATTTCAGGCTAGGCGCAGTGCACGACGGTAGTCCACCTCCATCATATCTAGGCGGTCCGGGAGCAGAGAAGTGCCGATGGGAAGATGGATTCATCATGTCAGATTTGAGACACACGGAGAAGGGATTCAGGTGGTCCCCATGCTCCGTACAGAGCTTCCATCATTTCTTGAAGTAAGTATATTAATTCTATCCTGAAAATGCATTGTTTTCTTGTATTGTTGCCCGCATCTGCATCTGCGCTGCCCGCATCCATCGGCACCCTCAATCGAATTAATTCCAACTATTTTTTAGTTTTTTTACGGTACTATTTTTCGAACCCTAGAATTAAAAATATTTTTTTATAATTTGTACGGAAAGTGGCGACACCTATAAGTTTAATATTTAGTTTCTCTCGTCGCTAGATGGCGCTGAATTATGCTTTGCGAGGCTTGTACCAATAATAGTTATTCTGTGGCACAATAATTTCTCCAGCAAAACGGTAATTTTAAAATTAAAAGTAATGAAAAGGGTGTTTGTTTATTTTTATTAAAGAGTGCTGATTTATTTACTATTTTAAAGACAAAAGATAATAAAAAGTTGACCCCATACACATTTTGCCACCTCTTTTCACCCGGTGAGGGGTTGAATTTCGGAAACCCCTTCTTAGTAAGCCATCACAAAGGTGACTACTGCCCAAATCTCATGTTTCTAGCTTCAGTAGTTTAAATTGTTCCCGCCACGTCGAAGTCCCTCTAAGTCGAGTCTTGCTACGTTGACTCTCGCTACGTCGCTTCGTAATAAAATTTGGACGCTGATGAGCCAGTCTACCTGCTTGTATAAATAGGTAATGTAGATACATTTGTGTCTTGTTTCAGTGGCGACACAGCAACATGCCTATACAACTCGCCACACGAAGACGAGTCATTACCGCGGGTGTTGCCAGGCCGTCTACTCACACTCGACGCGCAATGTCGCAAGGACCGCGGCACTAGGTAAAAATATGTCACATTCAACAGATACAGCTTTTGAGATTAGATCAATCATACTAAGGAATTTATTTAGATACAATATCTTGTATCTAAATAAATTCCTTATTTAGATACAAGATACCTTATTCCTTTACTGCACTAGGATGATAAAACTGTAAATATTATAATCATGTTTTAAATACAGAGCAAGAACTTCGCACATTAGTCAAATCCGGCTCGAAGGACCGATAAAAATATTGTTGTTGATAATGTTTCGATGTTTAGGGAATCCAACGAAAATATTAAGAAAGCAGCTTAAAAACGTTAATTGTCTTTAATTTCAGTGCATGTTTCAAAGATGAGCGAGTTTGCGCTCAATTATTTTGCTTCGACTCAACGAGTGGGTACTGTGTCGCCTACAGGCCAGCTGCCGAAGGCTCACCCTGTGGAGATGGACAGGTAAAACATAATTTCTAATACATAGAAATATTCTAAGGCAATTTTAGAATAAGTAAAAAATAAAGCATCGTGTAAAATAAAGAAAATGAAGCAAAAACCCGAAATTTGTAAAGAATTTTTGCAGTTTACAATCCAAATTTCTTTTCAAGTTATATAACAGATCCTTAAAATTTCTCAAATAGTTAAGTACTTACTTATTATTATAGTATGGGGTTATTCCCATACTTACCTAAACCTAAACTAAAGTGTTTTGAAGTACTTAGTTTTAGGTAAGGAGGTTCAGCTTAATTTTTTTAAGACCACTTAAAATTATTGAAGCCTTGTCGAGGTTTCGACATTTCCCGGGATGTCACGAAATCCCTGGGGTCTTCGTTTCCTTTCGATATACTTATTATGTGATTTCATAGGATGACGATATAAGCGGTAAGATAAACCTGAGTCTGCATTTAACTCAACTTTGACCTAAGTATTAATAGGTCAGTGTTCTATTAAGCGTGCAATTTTCGTAAAATAATTTTGACCAATAAACCCCAATTTCAGTACTGCATAAACGGACGGTGTATAACTGAACACGAGAACATAATCCCAGACTACTCCCAACACACGCCCAGCTATGTCCGGCCGGATTCCAGCCCGTTCTTCGAGAACATTACTAGGTGAGAATTACAATTGTAATCTATTACAATTCCTCCGTAAAAATGTTAACACAACACTTTTTTTAAAAAAATTGTAGATTTCAATATAAGTATGATTATAATAGCAGGTAATTAATTAGAGTGAAAAATTGTTGTTGTTATTATTGCAGTAAAAATATTACAATTGTTATAAACATATAGGTACTTACTAATATTATCATACGTAAAAGTATAAAATGATTTTACTTGGTATTATTATCTTTTAATAAACAATAGTATTTGTGAATGTAGGTTTAAAAAGACACTGCACCACCAAATAATAAAAGTAAAGCAACCGATTTGAGTTACACAAATTAATTAGTAGTTACTTTAGTTAATATAAATGTATTCCGTTATATCCCGCACATAATCAGTTAAAATAAACTTATTGAGATAATCTAAATAGACGTAGAAAGAGACGGGAAAGAGACTTACTGTAGTCAATTATAAGTAACAGTAGGTAATCTAGAAATGAGCCCCGTGTTTCACTTATTTTATTTTTATTTAGGAAGCTGACAGCATTATTAACAGAAACACAAATGAATATTTGTCCAAAAGCTAATTACAAGCTTCCACTATAGTTGTAATAAAGTACATAGGTATATCTTTTTTTTTTTTAATAATATTTATACACTCACACCTATTATCTAGCCCAAAGTAAGCATCATTAAGAGCTTGTGTTATGGATACTAGATAACGGAGAAATAATGATAATAATATGTATATAAATATTAGAAATATACTAAATAAACATATAAACATCCATGACTCGTAAACAAATGTTCGTACTCATCATACAAACATTTGTTCCTACCGGGATTCGAACCCGGGACCCTTTGACCGAGTAGCCTGGGGTACAGACCACTCGGCCAAGCGGTCGTCTTTCTTTCAATTATTGACAACGCGCTCAATAACTCATAGCGAGAAAGCTCTTAGATTAACGTGTACTACAGTGAAACAGATCAAGGCGGCTATCTTCATTAACCTTACGATTAAAGTAATTATCTGATATAAGCAAAAAAACTATTACTCCTATAATTGGTGCGAGCGAAGGGAGTGCGAATTAACATATATCTTTGACGCAAGTTTTTGCTAGCTGGAACTATTATTTTAATTTTATTATTTAATCTTATTCACTAATTAGTGCGGTATCTTTTTAGGCTAGTTTCGTATCTACCTACTATTTACAAAATAAATATGTTATATTTTGTAATGTAATCTTAAGCAAATTTGACATTGTTGTAACATTTTTTGTAATAAAGTATATGAATAAAGTCTCATAGCACTGACACTTCAATGAGAATACCTACATACTCTCATTGACGTCGGTATACGAGTACAAAGTAGTGTATTTCAACACAACGAACTAATGAAACATATTTTTGACGAACACAGTTACGAAGAAACTACACAGCCTTATGTAAGACCCACA
This sequence comes from Nymphula nitidulata, assembly GCA_947347705.1. Classification (NCBI taxonomy): domain Eukaryota; kingdom Metazoa; phylum Arthropoda; class Insecta; order Lepidoptera; family Crambidae; genus Nymphula; species Nymphula nitidulata. The sequence goes on from OX374639.1 coordinate 9,191,333, forward strand.
AGTCCGCCAACTACAACTACAACTACAACAACTATAAAACCAACAACAACTACCCAATCAACTACAACTACTAAACCAACTACAACCACCAAAACTACACGATACTATAAAAACTACTTTAACTACCAAAAAACAACAACTACCGAGAGCAACAAATACATCACAAGAAAACCTTTTGTTTTCACTACAAGGCCGCCAACTACACCTAAAACTACAACGACTACAACTACAAAAACAACGACGACCACAACTCCATCAACGTTCCCACCGTCTATTAACAAATATTCAATATCAACGACGAAAAGTCCGTACGATTTCAATGATTTTTTCACGAGGACTACAAAAAGTACAACGACAGTTGAACCAAAGAGAGGATTTTACAGTAAGGGAGAGTTCGAAAACTACTTTAAGTCGACTTCAAAAACACCATTGCCTGACAAAAGCGTCAAATCGGTGTTTAAATTTGGGACTTTTTATTCACAAAAGAATGATAACTCAATAAGGCCCGACGCAAACTCTCAACAAGTACAAATAGAACCAGCGAGATTGGTGTACTCATATAGGAGGAATTTGACGACGGGCGAACTAATACAGAAATAGAAGCGATTTAGTTCTTATTGGTAAGGAAACAGGGTTGGGAACGCATTGGAGTCATCTCTTGATATTTATGCATCGACATTCATTCATCACGTTATTCAGAAGTTTGAAAAGTGCCTTTATACCAAAAGATCAGAAAAGTAACACAATAAGTTAATGATAAATTGGTTTAAATGCACCTTGAATATGATGCTTCTAAACTGACATATCTTCTGAATGACACTTTATATTTCAGGGTTTTCGTAATGGTGTAAATAATTTCTAACGCCATACAACCATGTTCATACAGTATTAGAAAGCCTAGCTATACCTTGGCCCATATCCACACATTGTACATAAAAACTCAACTATTACTATATCAAATACTTTTAATATCGCGTCAAACTTAATGACCGCCTTGACAGCACATTCACGAACATTCCACAGTCATGATATAGTCTATGTTTATGAAAAGGCCATTGAATTTGGCGCGAGCTACATGTAGATACTTTGTACAGTTCTGTCTACTGCTACGCTAGACTGCAATGTGCATGCATTCTGCATTTCCCATGAAGATTTCAAGTACCAAGAAACATAGGCGTGCTATTTCTCCTTTACATTTTAAAAAGATAAACCATGATCATAGACATACTTCACTCTATTACGTTCCTATATATTCTTAGCATGTTATTAGCATGAACAAAAATTTACATACATTTTACATTTATGCGGCCAATCGTGTAATCAGTCAGATTAAGAATTGATGGCATTTTTATATGCTTGAAAAATTAAAGGCAAAAATTCTGAAAGAGCGATCTGACTCATCTAAATGTTTTATGTAACAAAGACTATCATTAGTACTTAATCTGTGTGATTATTTGATTAGCCGCCAACATACTCGTATTTACATGTGTACATTATTATTACCTAAGTGTCTATCCATTTTTTTTGTTTATAGCTACAAGTTACTAGTTCTAGTCTTTTTGAAACAACTGCTTTCATTAGTTTTATTGTATAACTCTGAGTATACTAGACATAATTATTTTTTAATTGTCTATGGCATTACTATAATGCCATCTCGTTATAGCGTTTAAAATGTTCTACATTGAATTCCTTTTTCTAACTCTTTACTCTAATTTTAATGAAAATTTAAATTAAAGTGATCATTTTATTAGTTTTTTTTTGGATAGACACATAACAACAAATTCAAACAAAATAATAACGTATTTTTCTATTTACAGTAGCCGCCATTAAATGCAAGGAGCGGCATAGCACAGAAAGACTGCAGCCGGCACCACGAGTTGTCCCAGCCAAGCCTGAAAGGCAATGCTGGCACCTCGCCGGCAATACATTACAGAATGTGAACGCACATCCCGGATAATGTAGAAATATATAGAAATAAATAAGTAAAACAGTTGCGTTATAAATCATTGTATACACCGTGAATTTTCAACCATCAAAGTGAACTACTTTCTCTAAAGGAGCAACCCTGAATCGAAAAAAATTGCTGTTTCAGACTAATCTGCAATATTTGACCGAAAATGTATGAAACGGCAGTTTTTTTTCCTTCTTCAATTTTCAATGTTGCCCCCTTACATAAAATTGATCATTTTGATAGTCTAAATTACACCTAAAAGGTTTCTGGTTTATGTAAAATTCACGGTGCATGAATTCTATTGAATAAGGCTACCATTAAAAATACTCGAAACGATGCGATTTTAAACTTACAAAAACGTTCAATTTTATTTACTATAGCGATTTTTTTACAAGTCTTTAAAACGCAAAAACATATTGATGGTATTAAATGTTTGTTAATATCAAAAGTATCAAGTACACTAGGTCCTTATACAAACTAGTTGATATCAACTATTATATCAACACAGTGTCAATTAAATGTTATTCACTATACTATTTGTTGTGTTGTTAATATTGAGAATATTTGGTAGTCTTTATTTCGTATGTTAGATAAAACTAATTTTGTAATATCTATAAATACCTACATCACAATCAATAATAAAAAATATTGTTTTAACACTGACATATTCTTATTTATATAAATGTAAGCATATGGTAACTATTTATCTTGGTTTTTGTTCATAGATATAAAATTTAGTTTAAACAATCATCACAAATGTTACTACACTAACAACGAATGTTAATATTACATACTATTTGTAATTATGTTGACTGTATTTAAATTAAATATAGCAATAACAAAACAGCTATTACCATTATATTGTAATAAAATATATTTACAGATAAACGCAACTGTAATTTTAATATCTGTAATCACAACGAATTTTTATTTTATGTACAATTGTGATATCTAGAACAATTACGTCTATAAAATAAGATCAAGCAGACGGTTTTTTTTTGCTTGTTCTTATTTCATTAATATTACAAATAATTTGTAACAATAATGGGGATGTGCGAATATGTGAGTGCGTATGTGTCTGAAGACGTACTACGATGTCTGACACGACTCTGTGAGTGATATAATGTGATTGTGTAACTATTATGAACTCTAAGTATATATAGGATTAGATATAACCTGACAATTTTATGTGAGTGATCCGATTCTCTGGTTTTGGAACTAGAATACTCTTAGCCGTACCGTACGTCTTAAAATGGTTGTATAATAGCGTTCGCTATAAAAGAAACTGCCACAAAGTGCCTTTTATACAGTAATTAAGTGTAAAATTAAGTTTTTTTTTGTTTTTAAATCGACTAGGGCGACTGGTTCGCGTCTTTGAAGACAACATTAGTGGTATTATAATTTTTATTTTTATTTTTTATTAAGTAATTTTACACTGTTTTTGTGAAATTTTCGGATGTATTTTATTATGAAATTTGATAGCCTTGTTGTAATCTAAGCTGTTTTAAAAATCTATTTATGTGACATAGTTCTATAATTTTAAAGTTACCAATAGATTAAAAATACTAAAAAGACATTCATTTTTGGTGTAATATTTTCTCGTTTCCGAGATGACAGTGATTTGTTTAACTACTGATGTATCACTTGCCGTTAACTATTTATTGTTCAAACTATTTATGTATTAAAATCACACATCATCACGAATCGTCTAAATTTTAAGTGAAAAATATAAAATAACAAACATGATACTTTGGTTTCTTTGACCCCCTAACTTGAAATAATTATTTTAAAATATCCAATAACATTTTTTTTTCAGCCCGCTGATGGACTATAATCCCTGGGTCTCGAAATCTTGTTACTTAGAATTGTGTTTAATCGGAAAACAGTCTTTTTGGGTACAAAATAAGGTTCATTTTTTAATGGCACGCATTTATAGCGGTCCTCGTTGGCAATATCTTTCTGAGACACATAGTAATTTTTGATCAGACGGTTCTAACTATTTAGCTAAGTACCAAAAGCTACTGGCTTATTCGCTAACTCACGTTGACAGATAAATTGAAAAACATCGATTCATTTGCAGATCTACTAACACTGTGATGTGATAGACATTGGCCCTAATTCTGGAGAACACATGCTAAGTTTAAATTTAAGTTCAGTGCATCTCTTGTCAATATGAATACTAAAAGGATGGCTGTATTTTGACATTTAGAAACGTGCGTTCAATTTTCGACCTTATTGAACGTGATAAAATGCAGTGTTTAGGAGGCACCTCCGTATATGCCGTCTAAAATTGACTACGGTTTCTTTGAAATCTGTCAAATTTAGTTGACAGCTCTAAACGTATTTGCTGTCTTTTCCAATTACATACTGCGAGAAAGAGATATACTGTACTTCAATTCTCTGTACGAGTCTGAAGATGACAGAATAAAACGAGTCAGTTTGCCCAACACCAATTTTATTATTTAACCATATAAAAATGTCATATCTCTTGATTTTTCCCTAAAAACAAACATATAAATTACTAAAAATATATTACTGTATTTCAGTGACGCATGATAATAGTAACAATAAAATCGGTGACCTTAAAATGCAAGGTGTACACAAAAAAGTGTATTAATACACATTAAAATAACTACAGTCATATTTATATCTACAAAATATACAAATTAAGTAAATTCAAAAAGAAATACACCTACTCCTGTATGTGATGGAAATATCCAAATCTAAAAATAAGTTATTTTAGCGAATTCTCTTGAAATATATTTTTATAAGTACATTGTCATGGGATATTTATACTACATAATAATCTTAACTAAGAATTATTAAGTCACATTGGACGAAATCGAGCTACTAAGCATGATTTTAAGTAAACAAGGCGAATCACCTATTGCATATCTCTCATATAATATTGTGCTCAAGCGAGATGGAGAGTTGAATCTACTCTATTATGATTCAAAACTTTTTAGTACTAATTACGATATTTTTATAATCCATAATAGTAATTACTTTAGCAGCACAACGAAGTTATTAAGACAATACTTTGTGATATAGACATTTTCACAATCCCACTATTCAATTATTCAAATAAGTACCTAATTCATAAAACACACACAGGTATAATATTCCTCTGGCATAGGTTTTTTTCAAATATTATGAGTCCAGTGAAACTTCAAAAAAGAATTGTTAAAATAACAGCCTCGAGCTATTAATACAGTTGTATAAAAAACCATAGACGAAAAAAGTGTTTTAATACGCAATGTGTGTAACGATAGAAAAACATGAAGGCATCGAAAATAATTTTTAAATGCAGCCATCTTGTTTTAAAAAATAAAATTAAACATCGACTCCATTCCCTTGGAAAATGTTATTGAGTCGATTGGGTTTTATTGTGTGGTACCACAATGATCAAACTTGAACTGTCACCGGACTCATTAAATATGACAAAGAAAAAATAATAATATAAAATTGTAATATTTAACCAGTTTTGACGGGCACTGGGCTGGAGCCGACGTTTTTGAGGACGATTTTAGCCAGCATCCCGACGGAGAGGCAGAATACGAGGCCAGCGGGCATGAACTTCCTGCTATTGTAGAATCTGGCAACAACGAGGAAATCATAAGTTTACTATAAATAAAAGGTAAAAAAGAGATGTTCCAAAAATGTATGGAGACCCGGCCAGGTCTATATACAGTATACTGAAAAATAGACAAAAATATGCAGAGCAGTGTTCAAAATTGTCCATTTTCTTTTTATTTGCTTTTTTGCGTGGTACAAAACATTATTGTCAAGGAATATCTAAATTAGTGATGATTATAGAAAATTATTATTATTGAACTTTAGATTTTGGATTTGATATTTATATAATTATGTTGACTATTTAATAAATTAGCAAATTAATAAATATTTAATAGAAAAAACTACAACACAGTCAAATATTCATCATGGCGGCTATGTCACTTTGGTGATGTTTAGTTCACTTCCTATGTCGCCGGCCATATTGCCATACTAAATAACTGTGAAATCGACGAAAATTTTCATCTTTTGTACAAACAATCTATGCATGAAAACGAATTATTAGTATTTTTCCCGGATTCAGGAGATTTTTCGTGATTTTTTGAGATAGTGTACATATACCTGGCCGGATATGAAAGATCTCTTTTAAAGGGTCTACAAAAAAATATCAGCGTGGTCATCAAAAATAATAATTGGTCTACTAATTGTTAATTTGTCAGAATTTTGACCAATTATAATTTTTGATTATCAATTATATTTTTAAGGTTGGTTTTAAATACAAGTCTAAATAATATCCTAATAAAAATGATTATACCGTTCCGCGTCAGTAAGTCCTATTTGTTTTACCGACATTTAAAGCAGTGAAAAGGCAAAACATGTTTTACAAGGTACTACTAGGATTTACTAGGTGGTAGACCCATATGTAGGGTCGCCTGGGTAGGTACCACCGACTTTCTTATTTCAGCCGTGAAGCAGTTCGCTGTGTTTCGGATTGAAGGGAAAGGTAGCCAGTGTAATTACTGGGCATGGACGGCATTTCATCTTAGGGCTCAGGATGACAACGCACCTGCAATATCAAGTGCTTTTCCTTGTTATTGCAGGTGTCTATAGGCGGCGGTAACCGCTTACCACCAGGTATGCCGTCAGCTTGTTTGTCATCTAGTTGTATAAAAAAAAAAACAATGCATATGTACGATCGACAGCATATCAAGCAGTTTCACTTGAGATAGACCTTACACCGTTCGTAATAGAGGCGGCTTTTGTAGTGCTACTGTTATACTGGATGTGCTGTCATCTGTACATGTATAGGCACTGAAGAAATATTTCATATTTGTTCAATGATTTAACTAAGACATGTTTTTGGAGTAAATAGCATAGTAGCACGGGTACTAACTGTAACTATTAAGTATGTAAGTATACCCATGTAGACAGCATTTGTAGAGTACTTACTAACTAAATCTGGTAGAGTACTCGAAACTGGTAGAGTAGTACCCAGTTCACTCTACCCGTGGACAGCAGCCTTAAAGGTCAATGTCTTGTGGTAGAGTAAATGGCATGGTAGTACGGTAGAGCAACATACTGCTGACTTTACCAATGTAGACAAAATTGGTAGAGTTGAGTACTAACTAAAACTAGTAGAGTACTTGAAACTGGTAGAGTAATAGCCCATGAAGCACATGACGAGTTTGGAGCATGATATCCCAAGACGGGTTGATGGGTTGAATCGGTTGCAGTAACAACCGGGATCAACGTCTTGACGTGCCTTCCGAAGCACGGAGGAGATCGAGACTACTAATTTTGATTGACCTATCCCGGGATCGACCATGGCGAAAGTTGATTTGTTTTCGTAATCGAAAGCAGTGCAGGCCACTACGCCACCGGGCTCCTCCGATATATTTTAAAACTAAATAAAACATTCTAAAGCATCAGTTCAGCCCAGCAGTGGGCGTCTCTCGACCGAAATGATGATGATGATGAAAGATTTGTTGATTTTTTACTAACCTGTATCCCATAAGACCTCCGAGAGTGGTCGTGGTGCCCAGCATTAGACCGTAGTTTGAAGGATCCTGGGACAGTTGGTATGCTCCCACTCCTGAAAACATTCAATTAACTTTAATAATTTTGCAACCTAGGAAAAAGATGGAGCAGTTAGGTTAGACGCTATACATTTTTTATTTAAAGAACTAGATGACAAGTAGCCCACCTGGTGGTAAATGGCTACCGTCGCCTACAGCTACCGTCACCTACAGCTACCGTCGCCTACAGCTACCGTCGCCTACAAACACCTTCAATAACAAGAAGTCACAATGCCGAGGAGAAAATCATTCAAACTAAACCTTACTTTAAAGGAAATACGGTTTACCTTTAAAATGGCACTCGCTCTACGGCTTTCATGACAGTTTGAGAGCGCGCTGCGCCACAGATTAAATATAATAGCCATTACAGCCGCGCGCTTCTACTTTTGGTTCAGACAATACATACAGTTGCACTACGAAAGCCGCATCTATTAGCAAAGGTGTAAGGGCTGTCTCAAGATCGAACTTTTACGCTTGATGTGATGTTGACTGTAACTATGCCTTTTTAAACCCTTTATCATATAAAATAAGGTTTAGTTTGACGTATTATTTTCAGTCCTTTTTTTGTATGTATTCTCGCGGTGTAGGGGGCGGCAAAGGGATCCAGCACACACAACCTGTCTCGAATATTTTTTTAAATTCTGCAAATATTCATCCTCATCATATATTTTTCACGCCAAACTCGCCGAAGATTTATTGAAATGTATTACACCAGAATTTCAATGCATGCAGAGTTTGGCGCGAAATATATGATGAGTCTTCATGATGCTACTTTGATTAAGGTGGATAACCGCGATCAAATTCTTTCACATCAAATTCATTTTTATTAGAATGATCTTCCACTTGCACACAAGCACTTGCTTCACAAAAATACAGCAATTTTATAAAACAACGTTCGCTCAGACAAAATTTTATAAAAATTTAAACGAAAAATCTTGACAAATCAAAGAAAAAATTCGTCTATATATCTCTTCGTCGCACCTTAACAGGTTTTCGCTAGGATAGGAGCACTGATCGTATGTAGGTACCAGGCGCAAGACCGCCGGGAGTGGAAGAAGAGGGAATAGTGAATAGACCTACACCCAGGATAATAATCCCATGAATATTAGGTTCAATTTATAATGCTTTAAATAAAAAATATGTGGGATTAATGATGGGTACAATATATTTTAATTCTTACATTTTCATATTCAGGCACGTGAATTTAAGCTGAACTATTTTAATGTAAAGTTCATTGCTCTAATTTGTTGACCATACTTATACGATATTTCTGTTTATTTTCTTTCTAGAATTATTGACATGTTCCAATTTGTTCGAATATCATGTATTGACATTATTTTATAAGGTAGTACTTACTATTAAGTAGGCATTACAACAAAATACAAAAATTTCATCTGTCAAGCGGCATTATCCCTCCGGACGGCTATGACAATTGAAAAATCGTGAAAGTTTGTAGAGGGGGTTCAGAGTTTATAATTTGCATAATGGGATCCCAAGCTGTTGATTCTCTTTGGCTTTCGAGTATTTTTAACTATCAATTGTGATTAGACACGCTTGCTTGCAACTTGTGAGTTAGAAAACAAAACTTGGAGCAGTGGTTGCATGATCACTTGCTAGTTTATACACGAATGCACTTTTTTGCATGTTAACATAATTATGTTTACTGTTGAGGCTACATTCAACATAAGCACGGGAGGAGACGAGCGGGCGATGGGGGCTTGTGACGTCGCCGCTACGAGTGGGAGCTGGGCCCAGGCAGCGGTATAAAAACTGCGGCCGGCCGCGAGCTCGTTCTGGACTTGACACCACCGGCATTGTGTATTATTAGTTTTTTTTATGTACCACGTATCTGTTAATTCTAGACGGAAAGTAAATTATTACCAGCAGAAATACAGTCCATTATTTATATGTCCCAGTAGAACCTTAACAACATAATTATGTTTAAGAAAACCCCATGTTATTTTACAAAGTAAACTTACCTAGTATTGAGCCAAAGATTATTCCAGCACCCAATGATGGTATAGAGCCTGAAATTTAAAAGGTACAAGTTTTACTACATGCAGAAAGTGTCATTACCTATTTAAATCTAGTAAGATTGATTTTTTTATATTTTCTAATTGTCACGGGCTAAAAAAGTTTTTATTTTTCTGATAAATAAACATTCAATTTTAACTTGTTCCGAGCGAAAATTGTATAGTACTAATATATTACTTATGTATAACACTTCTTATAGTATCATATGTTTCTCCTGTGTACTAAGCCCTGTGTCCAGCAGTGGGATGTATATAGGCTGGTGATGATGCCTACACAAATTTAAAAAATCAGTAGCTGTTGGCATATTTTTTTAACGAACATTTAGATTTGGTGACCTATTAAGTAAAAATTTCACAGGAGTCAAAGTTACATCTGTGTAGACATAATTGAATAACATTGTGGCATAAAGACCTGGCCGGGTCTCTTTTAGGGTTGAGCTACATCTGGTAGGACCGCATCACACTTTCCTATGCTTCTATTGCCACAGGCAGCCGCATTCAGTTCTCTTTCTCGCTCTAGTAAATTACAGTTCTGAGTGATAGAAAGTGATAGAATCATAGGAAAGTATGATGCGGTGCTGCCAGATGTAGCTCAACCCTTAATCTATTCTTATTATTGGAAAGAAAATTGAAGAAACAATAAATAAATACAAATTTATTGATTAAATAAAAAATTCAATCTGTTTATTTCACATAAAGTACACATACAGAACAATATTACCTGAGATATAAAAAAAATCTTAAAATTAAAGATTATAGCTATCCCTGAGGAGTTACTCATGGTTAATCTTATTTATTTATTTTATGTATTATATTATATAGTTCATGTTTTATTCTATAATTAAGTTAGGTAGGCAGCAATCATTCTAGCTTTATTTTATTTTACATCCTTGTCTATACACTTTCCAGATATGTAATAGCATTTTAAAATTCGCTTCACTTGATTGATATTTTTATTACTTAATTTATTTATTATTTCTTTGGGATATTTATTAAGTATATAGGGAAGGATGTACAACCACACTCTTTTCATATAATAATTGTTAAATTTATATTAACTCAAATGTATTAATATTTTGTAATTTATGCATGTTACTCAACCTTTTTCTTTTTTTTAATTGACTTATTTTTTCAGTTTTCAGATATTAAAGCCATTTCAATTTTCTCATAAACATTCATGACCTTACAATGTTGGAACAATTTTTCATAATTATCTCTAAACTTGTATTTAATTTTTTAATGGTACTATGGCTTTTAACAATCTTATTTATAAGTTGTAAATATCTTTTAAATATGTTTTGAATGTTCTTCCGTAGCTAGAAACACCATATCCTATTATAGAATCTGCCATAGACAAATTAAACAATCTTAGTGTATTGTAGGGCATCTTATGTTTAAGTATACAAAGTTTAGCCAATATAGCTCTCAGTCTATTACAAACATGATGAATATGTGGGCCCCAGTTGAAGTTTGAATCAATTTTTAAGCCCAGATATGTATGTTGTTTTACAATTTCTAGTGGTTTACTGCTACTTTCAGTAGCAAGGGATCTGTCTAGAGTGCATACATTTATGTTCATGTGCCACTATCTGTGGAGTCGAGCTAGCCTTTATATATGGAGATTGTATATGCATTAGCTTAGTTTTTTGATAATTTATTGTTATTCCAACATCATGGGCCCACTTGCATAACAAATCAAATTCTACCTGCATCATATTTTGAGCCACTTAAACGTCACTATGCGCTGTTAATTGGCAGGTGTCAGCAGCTTTAAAGGTGGGTCTACTGAATTACAATTATTTTATATGTGTGTGAGTATCTAATTGCCGTCCTATGTAGATATACTCAAAATTACATGTTTAAATGGGCGCGCCTACGCAGTTAAATTGTTTTCTATATAACAACGCCATCAGTTGGTGACTTTTGTCAACCGTACTGCGGCTGATGTAACGCGTGCTTGTAGTAACGAGATGGCGCTAGTATCACATAAATTATTAGTTAAAATTATAAGTGATTATTTGATTATATTAATATTTATACACACACAAAAATGATTAAATAATTATGTGATGAATTTCGAAGTTATATTTGTAATTATATTAGTTTATTTTCAATATTTGTATAAGCAATGTTTTGGTTACTGTGAAAAAGTAATAGTTGATAAATCAGTATTACTAAGCAATTAAATGTGTTTTAAAAATAATAATAATTAATTTTCATGATTTTAAAAGTATTGCAGACCTTTTAAAGCATTTTTAACAAGTTTCATGTTCTTGGCGCGTATTTTATCTTCCGCTGTAATTTGTATTTCGAATTATATGTAATAACAATTTATTAGACAATATTTACATTTCGAATGGTGTTTAATTTGCATTTAACATTTATAACATAATTTGTATCAATTTATTATGTGTTATTTTGTGATTGTTACTTAAACTAAACTTGTTACTGATTTTTTTACTATAAATATGGTTCCCGCTGTTTTATTTTATCATTGCTGTTTAAATTTTCACCACGAAATATTGTGTTGTGAAACTTGTGAATAGTTAAGTCGGGAATAAATAGTGTGAAAACGTTTAGGAGTCTTATTTACGATGGATATGGAGGAGACCCTTGGCCATGCGCCGACATATACTTAGTATGGCAGTAGTTGTACTCATTATAATTTGTTTAGTTAATTACATGTCTGAATCTGTTATAAGTATCTACCTATCTGTTTATATCAGCTGTAATTTAACAAATAAAAAATTGAAACATAATAATCAATGATGATTATCGCATGCAGATGTTTGTGGCTTCACAAATCAAATTATCAGGAATTTAAATAAATTATAACGTATCAAAAAAGCTTTTCAAGTTATTTTTTTATGAAATGACCCTGAAACCAATTTGAACATATCTGTGAACCTCTGCAAGAGAAACCAAAGCAAACAAAACACAAATCTTGCAAGCTATATCCATAATCTGTCAAGCGACATTATCCCTCCGGAGGGGTATGACAATTGAAAAATTAATTGTCTGAAAAAATTTTTCAACAAATAAGTCAAATAACCATTTAAACTTTTAACTATCAATTTATGCTGAACTCCTAGTTTTGGAAATATCAGATTAACAATTAACTTAGAACTTATATTCCTAATCGAGAAATTTGACACAAAGATAACGATAATAGTGATAACTAAGATAATAATATGCGATTTACAGGCGGAATAAATTCTTCATAGATCAATAAACCTTATGTTGAATTACAACAAAATAATATAGCGTTTCATAAAATTACAATTGTGCCACACAGAAAATTATGAATAATATAGAAATATGAATACATGTCTTTTATTTTAACATTTACTGAAAATAAAATAAAAAGTGTTGTGTACTGACCCGCTTTTGCATAACCCATTATACCACCGGCAGCAACAGTTGCGGCGTACGCAAAACCTAAAAAGTCTACACCCATATTTTGTGGATAAAAATTTATGTGTGAATATATTTAATATTAATGAAGAACACTTTTAGTACACCTTTAGTGCTTTCAGTCTATCGCACGTAAGGTTACGGTACGAAAACATACACAAAAAAAGGATATTATGATTGTAGCACTGAAAACAGACAAACGTCATTTTTCATTTTTTTTTGTTTATTCTCCTTATAAAGTGAAGGCAAAGGGAACTAATGCCCATACAGCCATGTCTTCAGTATATCCTTATTTCTGCTTATATTGCATTAAAATGCTGGCGTAACACATTTCAATGCTTCTTGGGAGTGTTTGACACGAAATATATGATGACAGTCACTTTATGTGCTACTTGATGAGGTGGATAACCACAAAAAAGTTCTCATCGTATTTCACACCATAATCACTTTTATTCTAATAACCTTTTAGTTGCACGTCAACACAAACATTTGTATTTAAAACAACACCACTTTTATAACACAAAGTTCGCTCCGACACAATTTTTAGGTATTAAAATGAAATTCTTGACCGACGCCACTAAAACCCGCCAAACACTCCCATTTTCCATATTATTTGACATTGACAAGTCTCCTCACATGTAAATGATACATGTATTTACCTAAAACCCTAATTATTTGTATGCATTCAATGTTTTATTTTCCGTTGTTGTTTATAACACCTATCTTTATTGTTCCCCAGGTCACTGTTATTCCCACTACTAACACAAGTTGTCACATCGGTTCTACAAACTAACTACATCTGTACCTACTACTTACACATAGTCACATGCTCGGTCATAGCGCTGTGCTGGCAGAATTATTATCATTTTGCAAGATAACACATTGCCACATAGAAAAGAAGAAGGTACGGTCAAGATTTTTATTACAATAATTAAAATTATGTCGAAGCGAACTTTATGATACAAAAGTGGCGTTGTTTTATAAAATAAGTGTTTGTGTTGACGTGCAACTAAAAGATTATTATAATAAAAGTGTTTATGGTGAGATTTTTTTGTGGTTATCCACCTCATCAAGTAGCATCTTAAGGAGACCGTCGTCATATATTTCGTGTCAAATACTCCCAAGATGCATTAAAATGTGTTACGCCAGCATTTTAATGCAATAAATAAAGAAATAACAAATACTGAAGACATGGCTGTATGGGCATTAGTACCCTTTGCCTTCCATTACAGGTAGAACGAATGAAAAGAAACATATTATTGTATTTACGGGACAGCAAAGGGATCAAGCCGGTATAGACATGGCATATGTTTTTCTTTAATTCTGCAATTATTGCATTGAAATGCTGGTGTTACACATTTCGATGTAATATTACTAGAGATGTTCAATATAAAACGGTATGCAGCCCAAAAATTAAAAGCTGTCAGGAAATGTGTGTCAGTCAAGATTTTGATTACAATTATTAAAAATTATGTCCCAGCGAACGTTGTGTTATTATAAAATAAATTGGTGTAGTCTTATGAAGCAAGTGTTTGTGTTGACATGCAAACTCATTGGAAGATAATAAGAATAAAAGTGATTATGGTGTGAAAGACGATGAGATTTTTGAATAAACAGAACTAGGGATGGCCGTATGCAAAATTACTATCGATATAATATCGTATCCATATTTTACATAAGTGTCCACAACGAAACTGTTCACAACCGCGTTGGAGGAGGTGTGTAAGCTTTTAGACTGGAGAGGACTTTGCATCAACATTAACGGCGGTCAAGTCAGACAGCATTATAACACGACACGTCATTCGAATATAAATCCGGCTTAAGTCTTTATTTATAAAGACCACACAGTGGTTAAAGACTAGTAAATCTCTTTGTGTCCGAGGCGAAGGGAACTTAGCCCCACATAGGTTATTTTGTTGTTTCTTATCTTAGAGATTAGATTGGTCAGAGTAGTAGAAGACATGATGTGACATCGACGACCTATGAACAGAGCTCTTAAATATCTAATTTGATATCTTGAAAAATATATCGAAAATTGATATACCGAAATTAAAAATATCAGCGATGTTCATCGATTATTTTCTGAAAAAGTATCGATACTTTTATATATAGATATTTTACCTAAGTCTATAGAACTACCTACTAGTCTTTATAATCTGTGAGGCAAGCTGAGATTACTCCTGTCAGAAGTGTTTGGCGGGTTTTAATGGCGTCGGTCAAGATTTTTATTTTAATAATTAAAAATTGTGTCGGAGCGAGCTTTGTGTTATAAAAGTGGTGTTATTTTATATAAAAAGTGTTTGTGTTGAGTTGACGTACAACTAAAAGGTTATTAGAATAAAAGTGATTATGGTGTGAAATACGATGAGAACTTTTTTGTGGTTATCCACCTCATCAAGTAGCAAAGTGAATGTCATCATTTATTTCGTGTCAAATACTCCCAAGAAGCATTGAAATGTGTGACACCAGCATTTCAATGTAATATATGAATAAATAAGAAATACTGAAGACATGGCTGTATGGACTTCACCTTCCTTTGCCGTCCCTTTAAAGTGAGAATTAACAAAAAAAAATAACTCCTGTCAAAATGACAGATAAATAAACTTTAACTCCACTCCAAATTTTTTTTAAATTCATTGTTTTTTAAATAAAATTCGTCGTTGTTTTTCATAAAAATAAAATCACACCTAACCCTACTATGAAGATAAGGACAAAGCAGTCTTAGGTATTTGCAGTATGTCGTCATAATTTCCTAAAAATACGTCATATCTGATCTGTATCAAGGACTTGCCTATAGTGCTTGCTTGCCTGATGAAGTTTTGTATACTTAGTTAGTATCACAGAGTACTTTGTGTTAGTATTTAATCGGCGCCGGTGCTAGTAGTCAAGTCATACTGTCAGTTTACTTAAAATTAAGCTTGTGACTGCCTGCTAACCTTGCGGCGTTGTGGGTGAAGGCTACGAAATTATAACGAAAAAGACATATAACTATTTGAACGCGATGTTGAAAAGTGCTTCTAAAGTGACAATAAATACTGGTAATGTGTTGAATTTGATCGACATAAAAAAAAAGGCTGGACAGAATGTTACAGAAGAGGTTAGTACACATTGCTTCTACAGTTTCGTGGAATTATTATTGTGCCAAGTTGAAAGATATGAGAAGGATTTTGTCCTAATAACCTTGTGTATAAATATGAAATACCGAATTCTAGACGGTAGGTATTTAATTGTCTAAGCTCCTGTCTTAACTGTGTTAGCAAATTAAAATGTAGGTACCTACTTCATTATTTTATGATTTTTCTAGTTGTATTATTTAATATTCCTGAAGGCACTTATTTACTGATCGATTATATCAATGAGAACATAATGATTTTCTCATTGATATAATTATAGCAATTAAGCAAAAAAGTAGGTACACAGACATTGATCACACATTTTATATAATTTAAAATGATAGAAATTGTATTTTTTTTAGTAATTAACTATTTGACCCTTAACAGCTCACCGGCACTCCTACCTAAAATAAAATATAATACCTGAATATGTATTGTCTGAAATTTTGGTACCTGCATCAAAGAATATGTAATAACCAAACAAAACTCATGTTTGTTAATAAAATACATTACTAATCAATAGATGAAATTTCTAAATAGCCTCTACAATACTCAACAAATTAAACTGATATTAAAAGATGAAATATTAATGTTAAAATATCTAAAAATTTTACTTACACATTAATATTTTGTTCATAACTAGCCCTAACAATACTAAACTCTAAATTCAAAAAAAACAGGAGAAAGATGTGGACTTGGGTTTCGCCTGATGGACAATCAAAAAATGAAATAGACTTTATAATGACTAACAGGTCTTATTATTTTACAAACATGAGTGTCATCAACTAACTCAACTTTAACACCAACCATCGTATGATCAGAGCTGAACTCAAAATAAAACAACCTAGGAAAGTAAGACCAAGAAGAAAATTAGTCGGTAATAAACCTAATAAGCATCAATTTGATCAAATAGCCAACATATTATCAAACAAATCAGGAGACTTCACGAATATGACAGTAAATATGGAGTTGCAAGATAAATACGAATGGCTAGAGAAAACAATAAAATCTACCATCAAGCAATGCACCCATACTACAAATAACAGAGAAGAATATAAAACGTGGATGACTAGCAAAACCTTTGAATTACTGGCGCAAAGAAAGACACTATTAAAAGAAAAAAATATTAAAGATAGAAGAAAACAGATTACGAAAATCAGCAAAGAAATAAAAGAAAGCATAAGAAAAGACAGGAAACAGAGAAGAATGGAAACAATAGAAAACCTTATCAGACAGACGGGCGGTGTTAAGAAAGCATACAAAGAGTTAACCAGGACCAAGGATTGGATAGTAAAAATGAACAATAACCGAGGAATGGCGAAAAGTAAAAGAAAAGATATATTAGAGATTGCCACATCGTACTACAAGGAACTTTACGACAGCGGCTTAGATGTAAGAGAAATAGAACTGCCTGAAATATCTGACATCCCATACATATTACACGAGGAAGTGGAAAAAGCAATCCAAACTCAAAGCAAAGACAAAGCTTCAGGGCCTGATGGCATAAGTAATGAAATCCTGAAAACTGCAAAGGCATTCATAGTACCTATACTCACAGAAATTTTTAACGAAATTATCTACACGGAGATCATCCCACGTCAATGGACACAATCCAACATAGTTCTGATACACAAAAAAGGTGATCAATATAATGTTGGAAACTATAGGCCAATCAGCTTGATGTCTAACATTTACAAAGTATTTGCAAAAATCATACTTAAACGGATAGAAGGCAAATTAGATCAGCAACAACCAGAAGAACAGGCAGGTTTTCGCAAAGATAACTCAGTGCTAGACCATATCCACGTTGTGAGACAAGTCATTGCAAAATACACAGAGTATCACCTTACCTACTATGTAGCATTTATTGACTACGCTAAAGCTTTCGATTCTTTAATTCATGAGAAAATTTGGGAAGCACTTAGAGACCAGGGTATCGAACATAAGTATATAAGACTCATTAAAAACGTCTATAAAAATAGTAACGCGTGTATTCAGTTAGAAAAGAAAGGGGAATTATTCAGCATTAAAAAGGGCGTAAGACAGGGAGACCCCCTATCACTAAAATTGTTCACAGCCGTACTAGAAATGATTTTAAGACATCTTGAATGGGATAACCTAGGTATCAATGTGGATGGTTGCTCACTGACACATTTAAGATTCGCCGACGACATAGTCCTTTTTGCCAGAACACCTAATGAACTAAGTCTTATGATAAACGACATATCTTTAGAAAGCCAAAGAGTGGGACTAAAACTGAACCCTGATAAAACAAAGGTGATGACAAATGGCGAAAAACTCCCTATAAAAATAGGACAAATACAGATAGAATATGTAGATGAATATATATATATATATCTAGGACAAATAATATCTCCTAAAGACACTATAAATAAAGAACTTGAAAGAAGAATAGCAAACGGTTGGAAGAGATACTAGGGCTTGAAAGAAATAATGAAAGATAAGGATCTAGATATTTCTACAAAGAGCAAGCTGTTTAATACCTGTGTGTTACCTGTATTAATGTATGGCAGTCAAACATGGGCCCTAACAGAAAAGGTAACAAATAAACTCGCATCATCCCAACGTGCGATGGAAAGAAGCATGTTAGGCCTTAGGAAAACAGATAGAATAAAAAGCAACAATATTAGAGGAAAGACCAAAGTTCAAGACATCACACTAAAAATAAGAAGACTCAAATGGAAGTGGTCAGGACACATCATTAGAGGCAAAGATAAATGGAGTAAAAGAATAACTCAGTGGTACCCAAGAGACGGAAAAAGAAAGAGAGGCAGGCCCCAAAAAAGATGGGATGATGACATAAGACAGGTAGCTGGAATAACATGGAATAGGGTAGCACAGGAAAGACTCGAATGGAAGAGATTAAAGGAGGCCTATGCCGACTGGCAAACAGACATACAAAAGAGCAGTAAGCAACATATAATAGATTACTAAAACAATAACAAGCAATTTAAATACTACTGCTATTATGAATTAAATTTTTCGAAGAAATTAATAATGTTTGAAATGTGAAGATTATAATTAATAATGTAATTTCTATTTGTGCAATAGTCTGAATAAATGGCTTATTATTATTATTATTATTATTATTATTATCATAACTAGCCCACTTGCACATTCTCCTAATTAATAGATCATTTTTTGTTTGGTTTATGGGTACTTTGGGTCCTACTAACTACCTCCTTTACAGATTAGTAGTTGGAAAAGTCGTTTTTCCTAGAAATGGTTTGTCCTCTATCCATTTATTTTATATCTTTAGTCTGTGGTTTATGCAGAAAAAGTATGATTACTACACTGGAGTCACATCAGCAAAAAACTACACTTACCGCCTACCTCTTCTTCTGATGCATACAATTGTATTTCATTCATTTGCAATAAAATATTATAATCATTTTAAAATAACAATTTATATTATTGTAATGACGTAGTGCCCTAACAGGGTTCATGATGATGCTATGTTAGATTTAACATCATGTAGGTACTTAAACTCATGACACAATAAAGATATCTTTATACACACATTTGTAAAAGGAAATAGCTATATTCATAGTTATTTAAGAAAGATTTCATTTAGAAATGAGCAATATCTTTTAACAATTTTCCTTTAAATTTTCTTTTCCATTAATTATTTTCTTTTAATTATTAAATAAATAATTAAGAATAATTAAAAACTTTGTTTGACCCAAATAATATATAAATTTATTTTATTATTATTTTAGATAATTTGTGAAGAACCCACAAACCAATAAAGGCAAGGGACAAATTGTTAATGTTTATTTTTAAAGACATTAATATTTATATCACGATTTGGAGATGTGTTATGGATATAGATATTTAATTTATATTACCTTTAATGGACATGAATAGATAAAAGTGAATACAGTTGGAAAAAATCATAACCAGTCAACCAGAGAGTTGAGTTTGGATTGTTATCCAACAATTAATGTATAACAATTTAAATGTACCATGCTGCATAAGATCTCCAGAGGCCTTATGACAATTAAAAACCAATTGTGTCTGGAATCTATGGCTGGACATTTTAAACAGCCAACATTTTGCTGTATTGGCCACAACATACAACACCTCATATGAAAAAATGGTAAAATTTATGATATATTTTCAAACGCTTTTCTTCCTAAAATTAAAAATTTAAGTAACCTTGGCCTTGATCATCATCTATCACCCAATTTTAATGAGGTGTAGGTAGGTAGGTTTAGGTAGGTATGTGTAGGTAGGGTATAACACATACCTACCTAAACCTACCTACCTACACCTCATTAACACTAGTGTTATAATCCCAAACACACTACCTATATCTGCTGTAAGTTAATAATATAGCATCCCACATACTATTTGATACTACAGCGTCAGCTAAAAGTTATCATGTTTTGGGAATACCACCAAAGTAACAGGAGCTTCGATGCCACAGACAGACAGAGATACACCAACACACACGTCATACTTATAACACCCCTCTTTTAGCGTCTGGGGCTAAAGAAATAAAATGTCGAAAAGATAAACGTACTCGTTAAAACACGTCCAACTACGCACGCACGTGCGTGGTAAAAAGCTGACTCGGGGTGGCTCGTGCTCGTGATGTCGATCGCTATGCGTGGGCCACATACGGTCGACCACAGAAGTAGCTGAACTATCGCATTAACCAGCCGTTAACCAGACGTGGTCTGCTAAAGCAACTGCTAGCTTTGCGCGTAGCCAAAGCCTGGAATAAGCAGTAGGAAGATTCTGTTATGCCTTCATACAAGCATTACTCAGCTGGGCTGCTTAGCGTACTATATTTCCCCTTATACAACCTTGATACTCGTATTCATCCCTATTACATCGGGGTTACAGGTTTAAGATTTATTATAGCTTTATTTTGGACAAAATGTACGCTAAAATGTTGCTTGGGATGTGACAACGACTCTAGCGTCAATATAGTACGGTAGCAACTAAAGTATGTGCACAAGATCGGTGTGACATGGTACTAAAGTGTTAAACACCACACTACAAGCTACTTCTATGGTCGACTGTACGAATTTCTGCGAATGGGACACAGTTCTCCTTTTGCTTCGCTTTACTTGAACTGAGCTTGCCTCTAATTTGTACGCAGTTAAAAAATTGGTAAGAAAAAAAGCTGTTTGGAACCTGTAAAGCCACACAATCCAGTTATAGGTGATACATTAAAAATTCATGAATCACGTCATGACATGTGCACATTATTTCCGTTACCTACGTCAACGTTCAAAATAGAATTCAATAAAGTGCTTGTCATTCATTCATTACTAATATTAAGTGACGAAATTTTGCAGATAAGATCAGTCCTTTTCATAATATTTTTTTTTTCGAGGTCATTGGCAAAAAACTGTTTAGTTTAAAGATTAGTCCCCTTACCATATAATCTAATGGAATTTTAGGGGGTAATTTAGAGTTTTGTTAGAGGTTTATTACCGTTTATTAGGGAAGACCTGGTAAACGTTAGTGTGTCGACTTGGAAGTCTATCAACATGATTAGTGGCATTTTTGCACTGAAAATATTGGAGCCGTAAAGCGAAGAGCCTTTGCTGGCTGATATGAGAGGCTGATATGATGACTATCCTACTACTGACTGCAGACAGTAGGTCAGTCTCTCATGTGCACTGCTAAACAAAGTCCTTCCCCATCGATTTTCAAACGGAACGGCTTATGCGCAGTCTACATTCAACGGTTGCACACGACCCTAACCAGTTCGGACACAAGACATTCATTGTTAAAACGTCAATTTCTTTTTTAAAGACCTATTAATATAGGGATAGGAAATTAACACAGCGAATAAGCCAGCTGTTGTATATGTAGTGACTAAATGACCGTGCCAATTGAACTTGCTAACTCGATGTTTAGATGTTTAGGCTGCGTTAAGTCGACATTTATCCTCGTTTAGGGATCTTCTCATTTTTTTTTGGATTCTTAATAAAATGATGTATGAAAGAGACTCCTTTCAAATTTTCTTTGGACTCAACGGACTTCAACAAATACGAAGAAATTCTAATTTCTCGTTTTTTAAAGCCAATAGGTAACTCGCGAATATTCAGTATTTTTTTATTAAGGATTTAATTATATGAATGATGAAGAAAGATGTAGTCGAAAGTCTTCGACCAGTGTGTGTTGCTAGTGATGACATAGGGCTGTTATACGTGGTTGCTTACTAAGAGCCTTCTGTGCAAGTTCGTAGTCGCACAACGAGCTATGGAACGAGCTATGTTAGGTACTTCTCTGCGAGATAGAATCAGAAATGAGGACATCCTCCGTAAGAGAAGCAAAGTCACTGACATAGCTCATAGGATTAGCAAATAGAAGAGGCAGTGGACAGGGCACGTAGCAAGCAGAACGAACGGCCGGTGGGGCGTTAAAGTTCTAGAATGGCGACCACGTACCGGAAAGCGCAAAGTAGGACGGGCTCCCACTAGATAGACAGACGACCTGGTCAGGTTCGCCGGGAGCAGTTGGATACAGGCTGCGCAGAACCGTTCCATTTGGAAATCCATGGGGGAGACCTTTGTCCAGCAGTGGACATCATAGGCTGGTATTACGATGATGATGATGATGATTTAATCATATATTATTATTTCCTACTAGTTACTAATGTAATTGTTTTCAAATATGTTGGAGAGATATCAACAAAGTATTTTTAAAAAGTCCAAACATGATTGCAAACAATTTTCTCAATCCATGCTACATTATAAGTGCGAAAGTTTTTATTTGTTACGATTTCGCTCCTGGACCACTGAACTGATAGATACCCTGGGAAGGACATAGCATACTTTTTAGAGCGAAAACCGACATCCACGCTGGCAGAGCCGGTAGTAGAAAAAGAATCCGAAGGTATCCGTTTCATTTACCTTTTTCCGTTTTATAAGCAAACAGACAAATATTTTAAAGCCCTGACTAGGTTTAGTAGAAGGGAAATAAACTATTGAAAATGAAAATGAAAATATCTTTATTCAATTAGGCCCCCAAGAAGCACTTTTGAATCGTCAACAAAAAAACCCTTATGTCTATCACATAAAAATAATATTAACTAACTAACAATTTCATAATGTTTGTCTCTCTGTCTTATCTGCATCTACGTAAGCTAAGAATGTTATGTCAGTCTGTCTATCGGTCTGTCTGTCGGTCCGTCTGTCCGTCAGTCAGTCTGTCTGTCTGTCCGTCAGTCAGTCTGTCTGTCAGTCAGTCTGTCTGTCAGTCTGTCTGAATTTACACCGGTTCCAAAAGTTGAACTACCGAGAAGATTCCGGCAACAAACTCGTGTAGTCACTCTTTTCAATCATTAAGTTACAATGTTTAATTACACAGTAATAGTATTTAGCAGCGCAGTGTCGCACAGAGTATAAAAAAGGTATATTAAAGTACCAATAAGTACCTAATGATAAGAATATTTACTGTATTTAAAGGCTGTCCGACAATGCACCATCACAATATAGGTATTACAATACACAAAGGTCAACAATTAATATACAAAAACCTAATAAAGCTAAACATCTTTCATTAATTTTAAACACTTGTCTGAGCACGTCATTACAATAATAATTGTATTGTTTTATATATAATATCCTATAATGCCATATACCTCAAAAATCCCTCAAAAATTATACTATTGATGAATATGTAGGTAAATTATTACAAAATCAAGGAAGCTTAGAGATGACCATTTCCACTAGTGGCACCTGTTCACAAGTATGACGCATGTGCCAGCCATCGCTCCGCTCAACCATATCATAGGGAACGGAGCGACCCGGCACACGACGCCACCACCGCAGAAACTTATAGAGAGCATGACATCTTCCAGCAACCACAAAATCAATGAAATGCTATTGGTGGAAATAACTATATGACATTATAAGTTACAACCAAGCATTTTTGTCATTTATATAATCGTTAATAGTATAGTAACCTTTGGACATTAGAATTTTCTTAATGTGAATTTTAAATTTGTCAAATGGCAAGTCTAGTACGTTATTAGGAATCTTGTTATAGTAAAGTATGCTTTGACCCATAAAAGTATTAAAAACTTTATGCAGTCTTAGAGACGGTAAGATCAACTTATTTTTATTTCTTGTATTTAATGCATGTACATCGCTGTGTCTTAAGTAGGAATTTAAATTTTGACGTACAAAAATTATGCAAGCATAAATATATTGAGAAGCCACTGTTAGTATATCTATTTCTTTAAATAAGTCTCTAAGAGATGTTCGAGCAGCAAGGCAGTAGATTGCTCTAATTGCACGTTTTTGCAAGATAAATACTGTTTCAATGTCTGCTGCTTTACCCCACAGAAGAATACCATACGACATAATACTATGGAAGTAACTAAAGTAAACCAAGCGCGCCGTGGCAATATCAGTATATTGCCTTATTTTTCTAATAGCATAAGCCGCGGAGCTAAGTCTACTACAAAGTGTTGTGATGTGAGGGTTCCACTGGAGTTTCGCATCGATTGTAATGCCTAAAAACGTGGTGGATTGAATTAAATTTAGCGACTGATTATTTAATTTAATGTTTGTATCCACTTCCCTAACATTAGGTAAAATAAATTTAATACATTTAGTTTTCTTTGCATTCAGTTGTAAATTGTTCACAGTAAACCAATTCATTACTTGAGATAGCGCATTGTTTACGTCGTCAAAGTTAACTTTATTTCTATCACATTTAAAAATTAAAGAAGTATCATCTGCAAACAACACAATCTCACAAAATTCCTTAGCAAAGAAAGGCAAGTCGTTTACGTATATTAAAAATAAAAAAGGCCCTAGAATTGAACCCTGTGGAACTCCCATTTTGACATAAGACCCTGAAGATTTTGTTCCATTTCAATTAATCTCAAAAGAATTTTGTTTCAAAATAGTTTAGTTTTTTTCATAACTAAATTATTTCCACTCTATCCCATACGTTACACGCACACTAAAATAGTTTAGTTTTTTTCAAAACTAAATTATTTCCACTCTTTCCCATACGTTACACGCACACTAAGTATTGTTGTCTTTGTTCCTCGTGCTAAGATATCATGATTAGATTATCTCAATCCCTCTCTTTCTCGGCCGACACCATACATCATCTACTGATATGCAGCGGTACTATTCCTTCCTCTAGTCCCTAGTATTTCTTTAATGGGGGACGACTACACGCCCATATTTTATTGGAGAAATAAAATATCTTAACATCAAAAGCTACCCAGTCAATCTGCTAAATAAACTTATTAAAATAATTATTATTGCACAGAGATTTCATTACGACTGTTGACAAACAGTTCTTGTCTTTCCGCTGATTTATCGTCGAGTGCTGGTAATTGAAAACGGAGATATGAATACAATAGATTTCCTTGTTAGATTTCGCTTGAAGCACGTTATTTTGTGATGAGTTTCTAAACAACAATATTGAGAACTGTATCCATCTACCGTTCAACATCAACTCTACAAGAGAAGTTGATGCTCGAAATACGAATCTGAAGCTAAAAGTAAGGCGATTTTTTTTTTGAATCAATTTCAAGTATCGAATTCAATATTTGGAATGGAGATAGAAAAAAGAAAAAGAAAAAGGTCCAGTGGCTACGTTTTGGCGCGATAACCTACATCTATGCGGGCGGACAACTTTTTTTATTTCATAAATAAGAAGTATATAACTCATAAAGAAACAATGCAAAAGAAATAGTATGTTTATCTGGTCAAGCATCACGTTCCAAACTTAATTGATTTTTCAAATGTCATAGACCTCCAGACGTATAACGCCGCTTGACAGATTAAAATAAATAGTTTCACAGACACTTACAGTGGGGCGTTAAAGTTCTAGAATGGCGACCACGTTCTGGAAAGCGCTAAGAAGGACGGCCTCCCACTAGATGGACAGAGACGACCTGGTCAGGGTCGCGGGGAGCCGTTGTATGTTTTATTTGGAAATCGATGGGGGAGGCCTTTGTTCATGATGATGATGAAGCAATCTAATATCATTATAATTTTTGATAAATTTTGGGACAAATTACTATTTTTGTAAATTTTCTAAACCGTTCATTTTCAAAATTATTCCATAACTTTTTTTTAAGTTTGAATTTTTTGATCAATACCGAATCATTTCAGATTCATTTCATCATTTCAGTATCAGTAGCGAATATTTTCCAAATTTTTGAGAAATAGCAACATATTCAAACGTAGGCAACATCTCTATTGAAAGCAAACTTGCGAAGTAGTGTCTTAGCAATGGATTGTTGTTTCGTGCATCCTAATTTATTCCGTTTTCCTTTTCCAGCTCTCCGAAAGCATCAAGCTAACACTAACAGAATGGGGTTCACAAAATGGTCTCCCTGTACAAAATGGCGTCACGTCACCAGAAGAACATCCGAAGACATCGCAACAACATTCAGACTACATGGTTGTGTCGACGTCCCGCGCACCACGGGAAGCTGTCGTCAACATAACTCGACCACATGACGACGTTCAAAACAAAATGGCGGAAGAAGAACGGAAGAATTTGAAGATTGGTGTCAAGATTTTTATCAATGAAGACAACATTGATTCTCTGACCGAATGCATGGAAAATGGTAAGTTAATAACTGGTGTTTTTTTCTTGTGGATTGAAAGTCAATCAATCCTCAAAACTTCTCATGCTATTACCACTAATAGCGGCACAATCTATTAGTATCGCAGATTTTTAGTAATTTCAGTGTTATTTTGCACAAAAACCTTTTCAAATTTCGGACGACAACATGAAAAGCACGCAGTATATTTTTTTATTAAGGAATAACTTTTCTCGGCAGTATCTATTTGTTTAGAATAAGTGGAGGAAGAACCTACATATTGGGGAAAAGCTTCAAACATGCGTTGCTAAACATAATATACTGCTTACATTTTGCTTAGTCGGAAAATTTGGCGAACACCGTATTCGTAATTGCTCTCTCGCCTACTACTATGAAAAAGTCCACCCAAAACATCGGGAGACAAACTAAGCAATACACGTAACACAAAACGAACATGATCCTTTTTTGGATTCAGAATTTCGATTTTTACTATAGTAAAGTACATTGTGAGTTGTGATACCAAGGAAAGATGATCATAACAAGTGTATATCAAGGCCAGAAACATACTTTATTTTGGTCCAATACTTCTACAAACTTCTTCGTGATCGAATCAGAAATAATGAGATACACAGGAGGGCTAAGGTCACCGATATAGTCCAAAGAATTGCGAGCCTCAAGTGGCAGTGGGCAGGCCACATTGCAAGGAGGACTGACGGCCGTTGGGGCGGAAAGGTTCTAGAGTGGCGGCCGCGTACCAGGAGACGCAGCGTTAGTAGGCCTCCCACAAGGTGGACCGACGATCTGGGTGAAGGTCGCGGGTAGCCGATGAATGCGGACAGCGCAGAACCGATCGGTTTGGAGATCTTTGGGCAAAGCCTATGCCCGGCAGTGGGCGTCACTCGGCTGAAATGATCTCAATAAAAGTAAATGTATATTTACAAAAGTGTGGTGCATTGTGGGCAATAAGTCCATACTTTAACGGTTTGAGTATAATACATACATCTTTTCACACGTGACCATAGTCACGATGATATAGAGTATGAGTACGAGTCATAGATGTATGTATTATACTCTAGATATCATAATATCTACTGATTTGTTGTGGTTTACTTTTTATGTAACAACTTATTAGTGTTCATCTGTCCGAGTTTGGTTTTTATTTTAATTCATAAATCACACACGTTAGTTTGCTTGATGGCAAGCGATTGTCGTGCTTGTGAATAGATTATGATATCGCACGGTATCGACTCTATTTTAAATAGAAGTAACTGCGATGCCGACTGTAATGGGACTTAAGTTGTAAAAAAGTGAGATAACAAAAGCCAGTCTTGTGGTCTCCCTTACCCCAGTTACAGAAAATTTTAAAAAATATGTTATTTATATCCATTGCTCTAAATTATGCTTTATCTCACATAAGCAGTAAGCTTAATCTCGACTGTACTGTATTCGAATATCACGAAGGTCACATCTATTAAGTAATTGCCAACTCATGTTATTATAAATTCCTCTTAATTACCGATGCGAAACATGAGCCAATTCGTAATGTTGAGTCAATTTAAATTTAAAAATCTTGATCGACTTTATCGCATAAGTAAGTGATATTAATGTTTAAACACCTGACTCTCAGCCAATAATATTATTGTTACGTTAATTGAAAACAGGAATAAACGAAACGTATGAGATATCATTATTCCAATAATATAGACTATTTTTTGTATAAGTAGAGACATTGTAATTCTGTCTAATTTTGCTTTAAAATTTGTTTGGTTATTTTGACTCACTTCGGTGTATTTCGGGCAAAATTGCAAATTTTTTAAAGCCATAAGTATATTACGTGTTGAGTCAATCCAGTTGCTTAAGTATGCAGTGTAGTTAAATGTCGTATACAGGGGTAAGTAGACCCAGATCCTTGCCATATTTTTTATTACTTTATTTTAATCTACATATCGTTCAACTGGTTCATTATCATCGTTGGGCAGCACTATTCCCTATTGGGTGTTCTTGAGTTCGGCTTACTGTATTCCTCTTCAGTTTTCCTTTATCGTTCGGCATCTCGTAATTCAAGCCTATCATGCAAGTAAAATTTAATTAATGCAACGACTATTTTGCATACTAAAACTTACGTGGAAATAAAATCACGGGAAACAAAATACCAATCAAACACTAGGTAATTCGATGAAACCCGATGAGAGGAGTTTGTTGATAAAAAGATTCAATATTGTATAAAAAGATCTACGAATTGCGATTAAGTAACAGGTTCCCTAGTCCCCAGCTATATTAACGTTAACATTTTGTTTGTCGCTCTTTTCTTCGGTCTTCCTTTCCCTACTCTGCCATTTAAATTCATAATATCATAAACCTACCACTATACTTGTCACTCCTCATTTTTCAATTATTGATGGTATTGTCTCTGGTGCCACTTTCGGGATTCCCAAAATGTACTTAGTATTCTTTACTATATCGTTTATCCAATCTTGTCATGTCACAAATCATTCATCGTTGATTTGAACTCTTTCCCTATATTGAAAAAGATATGTGTAATCGAAATGGGTATTCTCAGATCTCATATGTACACGTGAAATAAAATTTTTATTACGTATAATCGTAAAATCTGTACATCTGTAATGATGAAGTCGAGGAACTTGTCACGCCTTTTTGTTGATTACCTACACTATTATCGAGATATTGCTTTTCGTTATCTCCTCAATCACTTTACATTTTCAATTGGTTTTATCTTTCGATTGTTTCTTCAGTTGCAGACTTACTCCAATTTAAGGGTTCTTTATCTCAAAAGGAAAAGTCAAGCCAAGACCCTTTTTTTAAGCATGCGTCAAAGTTACGTTTCTACGTCACCCGCATGGCACGAGTCTCACCTATCCGATTCCGTTAATATATTATGTACCTTTAAGTTAATTACTAGGTACAAAGTATATGATGAAGAATGTATCCTTTAAACTGTACTCATTTAAAATTGTAATTACCGTTACATAAATTAGTTACTTACATGTAGACTTAAATGTATGCTACGTTACTCAAGTCTATAGTATCGACTTATTGATTACTAAAACAGACGTTTATAAATAGGTCTACACTATTATATTTTTAAGGGTTTGTTGGAACATATAGTAAGTATATGTAGAAATGCATTACATTTAATACGACTTGCGCTGTTTTACAGTGGGTATGTTTGTCACACAATTCATCTGTTGATAAAATATTATGATAACAAACCGTTCAGGAAAACAGCTATTTACAATTAGATACGTAAAACCTCGTTTAACAGTGATGTCATTGTTTCAATCACAAGGCTCATTCGTCACAAGATTATGGTCTCTCTAATTTTAGGTATTGTTATAAAGGTGTGTAAAGAATTGTATACTTAAGTTCTTGAGCTGTGTATTATTTGTAAAATTCTGTTTTCAGATTTATATTACAAAATATATAATGCTCAACCTCATGTAAGCATTTCTGAACCTTCTAATTAAGATTCATGTAGTCATGTATCTTTCAACCAATCAATTGTAACAGAAATTAGAGTAAAACAAGTAAAATTAATACAATCAATCGCTAAGCAGTAATATCTTTCAAGCAACATGTAGGAAAAGGAAATGCAGGAGAACTATACCGTGAAAGGGATAATTTGAAATAATAATAATAATATCCTATACATCTAATATTAAAAGTTTTAAAATACAGCTACTTTATTTAGCGGATTAAACATGTGCTTAATTAAATGTTACATTTTGAAGGTAGATTATATACCTATTTTGAATGTAGTCCTTACCTACTACATTCAAAGTATTTCAACCTTCAGAGCAAATGCGAGTGATTGACAGTCACAGTACTCGGCGGACATTTTGTCCGTCACAAAAACACCTGCTGGAATGGAACTAAAGCCCCTCGTCCGCGCTAGCCTTCAACTGCTAAGGCTGCGGCTAAGACTTATAACGTAAAAACAGAAAGAGACAATAAGAAATTCGTCAGATTTGCCTAAGTCCTTGGTAGCTCAGTGGTTATTAAAAACAGGAATAAACGAAACGTTTATGGTACTTGTATCTACCTATGAGATATCATTATTCCAATAATATAGACTATTTTTTGTATAAGTAGATAGACATTGTAATTCTGTCTAATTTTGCTTTAAAATTTGTTTGGTTATTTTGTGTCACTCAGTGTATTTTGAGACAAATTGGCATTTTTTTTCATGAGTCAATCCAACAGTTGCCCGGGTCGTAATAGGTCGCGGGTTCTTGGAGTGTTTCTAAATATGAAGGTAATTTTTGTTGCAGTATTTACAGCGCTGCACACGGACTACATAGACAACGTTATACTGTCCTATAACCCTGACATACTTCACAAAGAGGAGGCGGCAGACGACAGCAACCTCAGGAACAGTTATGCCACTAAAGCGTCGCCGATATCTCTAGGAAGTAATATTGGTAAGTTTATTGGGGCGTATCTTTATCACGATAAAGTCTTATCTGAATACCACGCCGCTCAAAGTTTGTTTTGATTCGGAAGGATAAAGTAGGTATGCCCATAAAATTGTGAGTAGGCGTGGTGTTTGTCTAATTTGTGGGGTAACCACAAACCAAACAATAGGTATTTTATTGTTGAGAAACCGCCAACTGGTGAGCTGGTAAGGGGCAAGATAGTGGGAAACAACTCACCCTTAAATGCATGGTTTTTAAATCATTTCTTATTCAAATGTTTTTTGATAAAATTTTTCGGCGATTTTTATAACAGTTTTTTTCCGAACATTCAAATTGAATTGTCGATTGTCTTAAGGGCTACGAACAGCCATAGGCTACACCAAGACTCAGCCGAGAACTCGATCTCGGTTCTCCGCTAACAATGGCCGAAATTCTCGGCCCTAACCGAGACATTTGTACGGTATGGGCTTCAAGTTCGTCGCTGGGTGTCAGTGCGAGAGTTAGGCTACAGTAACTGCTTACTGTACGCTTGTTTGCCTACTTTGTCGTGTAAAGAAACAGTACAATATCCTTGGTATTGACTTTTTTTTTAAAGTACGCCGAGCGCACAGCCTTTCTTATTCTTAGCTTGTTTTATTTATTCTGTGCTCTTAGTCTGTTAACTAGCGATCGTCCGTTGTTTTTAATCCTTGAGATTATTTTTTCCAGGTCGCATGTCGAGCACAGAAATCGAAGCAGACAGCGAAGCAGATGCCAGGAAGTGTGAGGCGATACTGCCGGGCATAAAGGTGCTGTGGGAGGTCCTTGAGGACTACGTCAAAGAAGGTAAGAGTTAATGCAGTCTGTCCTCTAAGTTTGAGAATTTTCAATCTTAATTTCGTAAATGTACAAGTGAGATCACACCAAGTTTATCAGTTGCATTACTAAAGCCGCCTCTATTACTAACAGAATTAGGACCACCATAATGACAATGATCACCATAATACGGATGATTGTAGCTCGACATCAAAGCCGAACTTGGTTTAGATCGTTTATAAGTAACCAAGTATTACTACCGCTAAATATTTTTGCAATTTATTACAATAAAAATGGAATATGAAAACATTATATAAAAAAATTAGCCCGTATGTATAGTCTCATTTAAGTATAATAATAAATAAGCGACATGTTTAGAAAATAGAATTAAATGAAAAAGTTGGAACGATTATGTGGGCGTGACAGCCGTAGCTCCAGTATGTTTGAATAATCATACTTTAACGGATTTCTTCAGTCCTGCACCCGTACCAGCATCTTTTATCGCGATCCATTTTAGGACCTAAACTGAGTAGAATCGTTAATTCGTACTACGACGCTATCTACGACTATGACAGCGATGCAGTTAAGGAACCAATACTGAACCAAGCCGAATATGAATCGCTTTTATAAAGATGGTGGTAAGGCCCCTGCACATAGTATTTCGAATAAAATGGAGAACGGAGTTCTGCGAATAACGCCGTCTTGTGCCACCATTACGTGCAGAACAAAAAATCAGACCAAATACTAATCAAGGAGGTATATATCATGACATTAGTACGTAAAGGAAATGTGCGTTTAGTTTTTGCTGAAACTACTTTCGCGTTACTTAAAAAACTGTGCGCTTTAAAAATCTGATTGACTTAAAAATGGCATATTTAGCTAGGTTTGTAAAGAGTTATAATAACGCATTGCTATTAAATTTTAATCAGAATAAAAGCCCAAAAAATAAATTCTGCTTTCCAAATTGACTGTCGCAGAAGTGTCACCTGCTGTAGCGTGGCAAACTCCTTGGGGAGAGGACAAACGTTAATCTCTCTCTTTGTCAGAAAGAATGAAAGAGATACATATTTTGCCACCCAAAAAAGCACATAGTGTTGCAGTTAAATTTTACCCACGGCCCGTGGTATTTATCAATTTAAAGTCAAATACAGTCCAACAGTTCGGTTTACAGTCAACAGCAAATGATGTATACATTCTGTCTCCTATTGACGACCGGCTGGCCGAGTGGTATGCTATACAGGCTACTCGGTCAAGAGGTCCCGGGTTCGAATCCCGGTAGGAGCAAATGTTTGTATGATGAGTACGAGCATTTGTTTACGAGTCATAGATGTTTATATGTTTATTTATTATATTTTCTAATTTGTATACATATTATTATCATTATTTCTCCGTTATCTAGTATCTATAACACAAGCTCTTAATGATGCTTACTTTGGGCTAGATAATAGGTGTGAGTGTATGAATATTATTATTATTATGATGTCCAGGCGATAAAGATCAAAATCGTTTGTCTTTTTGAAGCTGACCCACAATTAATCAACTACATCTACAAGATGAAATTTCGTCAGCAGTCAGAGGGGTCTTTTTCTTTTCTTTTTTTTTACTTTTACACCTTTTAGTTTATTTTTTTACTTTGTTTTTCTAGTACTGTATTATCACGTGTCCATTCTACCACAGGAAGAGTCCATCAACTGGGAGTGGCAGATGTGGGTGGTGGTTGCCTCCGCCGGTTGCACGCTTGGGCAAGAGTCAGGCCAGCCATCGCCCAGATCAACTTGGCTTCCTGCTGCGTGGTGCCGCCCGCCCTTCACGCGTTTTGCCGAGCGAATGACGTACAGTTGCTGACGCATGCTGATCCACCAGGTATCTTTTTTTTATACAACTAGATGACAAACAAGCTGACGGCCCACCTGATGGTAAGCGGTTACCGCCGCCTATGTACACCTGCAATAACAAGGGAAAATCACCTGATATTGCAGGTGCGTTGTCATCCTGGGGCCTAAGATGAAATGCCGTCCATGCCCAGTAATTACACTGGCTACCTTTCCCTTCAATCCGAAACACAGCGAACTGTTTCACGGCTGAAATAAGAAAGGCGGTGGTACCTACCCAGACGGCCCTACATACGGGCCTACCACCTAGTACTAACCTCTTTTCCATTGATTTTGTATAGATTCATGAACATCACCATTGTATATACGTCTCACTGCTGGGCACTGATCTTCCAATAGGAGAAACAGATGAGGAGTTTTGGGCCATGATATGATAACGCTGACTGTATAAGTAAACCATTATGTTCTGTGGCTCCCTGTCATTCTAAAGATTGCTTTGAATGAGACGTCAATTAAGATCATCCGATAGAATTTTTGACTAATTTAGGCTTATCTTAGAAACGTCAAACGACTCGCCTGTCTCGCTTTGCATTAGATTGTTCTATATAAATGTCATCATTACATGAAAGAAAAATATGAGGAGATTTGGGCAGTAACACCACGCTGGCTCAATGCGGGTTGGTGGTTTAAAGCGGCTGTAGTAACCAGGGCCAACGGTTTAACGTGCCTTCGGAGGTCGAAGGTATAGGAGGTCGGGATAACAAATTTTGCTTGAGCCACCTGGGATCGACCATGGCGAAAGTTTCTTTGTTTCCGAAATCGAAACCAGTGCTCAAAACACTACGCTACCAATCTCCTTATTATGATTACGAAGCAACAATTTACGAAAGGAGAAGTTCGATATTTGGTACTCCCCCACGATAAATTATATATTATACGAAAGGCTATGCTCAGAGAATCTTGAAAAACGCTTTTTATGTTTATACCCCGGCTTTTTTTGAGAAATTTTGAAAAGTGTATGCATGAAACCTAACCTTTGTATCCAAGTTTCTCTGTTGATATATAGTAAAAAAATAAAATAAAATTTTATTATGAGTCTAAACAATACCAGAAACCAACTTGCCGTGTTGTTTTAGCATTATCATAGAAAAAAAAAACAATTGCGAATAGTCATAGGCTGAACCAAATGGAACCCATGCCTACTTAGATAAAAATATTTTACAAGACAATGCACGATATTGACGTTTTGTCCTTTGTCTAACATGT
Organism: Nymphula nitidulata; assembly: GCA_947347705.1. Lineage (NCBI taxonomy): Eukaryota > Metazoa > Arthropoda > Insecta > Lepidoptera > Crambidae > Nymphula > Nymphula nitidulata. The sequence goes on from OX374639.1 coordinate 9,226,322, forward strand.
GTCACTGTTTTTAAAAGCGAATTTTATATCTCTGGGTATCGGTTTTTTAGCCTGAATTAGATGCATTTTTTGGTGTTTTTATGCAGGGATTTTAAATTATAGTTTTTGTTGCATAATATTCCTAAAAATAAACTCTTTTTCCCATATAACTTTTGTCTTGGGGGGTCAGTACCAGCCTCCATAGAAAGTCAGAAAATCTCCATTATCTGCATTAATTAGATTGGTGCCGATTCTGCAAAAGAAATTAAGCCGCGTAAGACTTCTAAAAACTAATGAAATTGTAACTCTTTCTTACAGATTTACTGTCAATAGCTGCAGTGAAGACGCTTTCGGATGCTGGAGTAGGCTGCAACAATCTGGAGTGGTGTGCCCGATACCAAGTCCATATCAAATGTCGAGGAGTGTTGGCTTTAAAAGGATATGTGTGCAAAGGCACGCTCGGTGAGAAGAAAGACAAAGATATACAATAGTTGAGAATGTGTTATACATGATTGTTTGTGATCGAGAGTTGGTTTTGCGAGCGATCTAAGTATTTATTAAAAAAAACAAAAAGCTACAATTCGTAATTTGAATAATACTCTAGAAAGTATTGGCTGTTTTGGGAATAGAGGGATGGAAAGTGCAAAGAGTATTAATTTACCTTTTAAAGCTATTTAACGCAAAGAGTTCTAAATCAACGATAAATACTTATTGGAGTATTATATAAGTTACAAAATTGTGCTCTTCGTTATATTTGTAAAGAGCTTTGCACTGTGTGACGTTGCAACTGTAGCATAATGTTTTTTCTGGCTCTTAATTGAAAACGTGAGTGGATGAAGGTGATATGTCGCATTTTCGAGTTTTGGTGATTTTTTGACTATTTTTTTTGCGTTTGATATTGATATGTCGATACAAATTAACTATGGACTTTAAAACCATTAATTTAAGGCCTTAAATTAAGTGTGGACTTTAAAACCGTTAATTAAGGGCTTAAATTAATGGTTTTAAAGTCCACAGTTAATTTGTATCGACATATCAACATCATCTACGCAAAAAATCACCAAAACTCGAAAATGCGACATATCACCTTCATCCACTCACGCCTTTAATTTATTTATATAGAAATTATAAGCTGTGGTAGCCCTGCAGAGGACTGAGATATACCTACTATCATAGCCCCCATAAAAAATATATTTGAAGCTACAGTTATTTAATCACACATTGACCCTAATTCCGTAGAACACACACTAAATCTAAATTTAATTTTAGTGCATCTCTTTCTCTCAATATGAATACAAAAAAGATGGCTGTCACATAATTTAACATTTAAAAACGTGTGTTTAATTTTTTACCTTAAATGAACGTGATGAAATGCAGTGTTTAGGAAGCACCTCCGTACATGCCGTCTAAAATTGTCTATGGTTTTTTGAAGATCTGTCTAAATTTAGCTAACAGCTCTAATTAGTCTTGCTATCTTTTTCTCATACATATTGCGAGAAAGAGATATACTGTACCTAAATTTACTTCAGAATTAGGGACATTTTTATTTGACCAACCCATAATTTTTACCGTATAAACTTATTCGCTTGCATTTAAAACTGAATTAAAATAATGTGATAAAACTTTAATTTTGAACTTTATGTATAAGAACGTAAAATGTTATAGTAAATAAAAACAGCAATATTGTTATTTAATTCTTATCGTCTTAGACATAAAGTCCAAATTTATTAAAATACCAAAATGGTTTATTTAGGTTCGTTACTTAATAAGTATTGTAGTGCACAAGTGTAGTGTGATATTCACAAAGAGTTAACATACTTTGATTGACAAAACATTATATCCTTTTGGTATTGAGCTAAAATGAGAGAGAGGCATATACATAAAATCACCGGTATGGTGGAATATCAACAGAATGTAACCAGTATCATAATACATAATAAGCACGTCTAAAGCTAATTTATGTTCAGTTTCTCTCTTTCACTCTAATGCAATGCGAAAAGGATAGTAGGTGACGTCATTTGACTTTCCTAAATTTGAAATTTATAAAACCATGGCTCCTAAACTGTATGAACATTTTACAGATCAGGTTATATCTTTGCGTTTACGAAAATCTTTGATATTGCATTGGAGTGAATTAATTTTCGTATCAATTCAGATAGCTCTGAACTGTGTGCTGTGTGCTGTCTATTTCTTTTTCCGATAATGCAAAAAATATGGTATAAATTAAAACCATCATACGTCACGGTAAGGCCAATCTTGCCGATTATTTTATAAGAATAGAAATTGACAATGGTATTTTACTTAATGATCCACTAATTTTGTTATTACAAGATTACTACTTAATTTTTTTATGATTGACAGTCAAAGTAGTTCATGAATAGCTTAGATTTGTGGTCTAATAGCATATTTAAGCATGCTACGGTTAATATTACTTAATCGGCTGAAGTCGTAGGAAAAATTTACTTTTAATAAATTTCAAGACTTTATCTTAGGTAAAATTTACTTTGAATAAATTTTGAAATAAGAATTGTAATATTGATTACTATAATTATTATATTGATTTTCATAATTACAATAGTATAATGATAATAAATGTCAGCAAAAAACAGGTGAGGGTATAACAGTTAATTCTTGAGATAAATATATTACAATTAAAATGATAAAAAGAGTTTCTGACAATTATTGAGTGAATTGTGTTAACTAACTGCGTGTTTATATACATATTTTTTAATATTAATCTGTAGAAATTACTTTAAATTGAAATCTCAAAGCAATCAGTAGAAAGAGTACCATATTTTGTATGTGTACGGAGTGGTTTTATAAGAAAAATATTTTATTATTTAAATTACGTTACATACATAATGTCTATGATATTTAAACGTGCCTCTTTTTGTTATTAAAAATTAGGAAAAAATTTTGATAAGTTTATGGTTAGAGAAGATAGGACCATGTTTTGCTTCAAACTTTCAATTGGAAGAAATGATAACTAGTAAAACGTTTTTAGAGATATTATATTCTGTCTTGCTCTCCCAATAATATCGTTGCAAAAGTAGAAGTAGGACAGATATATTTTATGGAGCTCTTGTAATAATAACGAATGTATTGCTTGGTCATTTCAAAAATCGCGTTTTATTAAGATCAACAGTATTTTACCTTTAACATTCCTATTAAAATAGCTGGACAAAGCATTTAGTGTGTAGAAACATAATTTAATACCTTACTTTAAAGTATTTTGTGCGCGTTACGTTAATATGAATTGAAACAATCGTGAAAATAGCGCAAAATTCACAGTCATCAACAAAAGTAATTATTTTGATAAAAATATAACTTATCTTCTAGCTGCGGATCCGCCCGCCCAGTTGTCGGTTATCGCACCAAAAATCATTCTGTGGGAACCCTGACGCCCTGGGGACCCTAAGGGAAGGATCCCAGTGCCCTAAAATATCTCTCTACCAAATTTCATGTAAATCAGTACAATAGTTCCAGAGTTTACTTCCTGCAAACAAATTTACAAACTTTACTGAGCCATGAATTTTAAAAATATATATATTTTTGCAGATGTGATATTACATCGATTACCATGCAAAATTGATATACAGGGTGGTGCCGTCAATGCGACAATAAATTTAAACATGGGCTATATTAGTCCATAGAAATGGTTTAAATTGTTGTGTGTTTGTATAAAAGAAGTTTTAAATATAATAAACCATACAATATAAATTAGGGGCTTAAAATAAGTGATTGTCAATGAAAAATTACGCTAATTTCAACTTTATTCTTTTAACATAAGCGCTGGTGATGCTTCTATTTAAAAAGTCGTATATTTACGTAACGCGTATAATATGTATATAAATATTTATTAACTTTGAATAAAGGTTAAAGTGTTTTATACTCTATGATATTATAATATTACAGTTACTGGAGTGGTTAAGTACGTACGACTCATGAAAACCTTGGCCATGTTTTAATCTTCACGTATTGAGATACTTTTATATGTTAAAATATTATATAAATGACAGTTTGTGTTAATGTGACAAGGGTCCAAAATGATGAATTTGATGAACGTTCTCCTAAGTCGAATTTGCCTTCAAAAACTACTACAATCGTTCATAGGTATATACTGAAATGTTCGACTATATTTTGTCAAATATTCTAGTAGATTCGATCGACAGGACGGAAATATTATGTTCACTGTTTACTATAATCAATTTCGTTAAAAATCGATTTAATTCTCATTAACTTAAGGGCGGTTTTAATTAACCGAATTCAGTGTAATGAATTTAGAATGTTATAATTATGATGCCATGGTAAGGGGGCTGAGCTCATCTTTACATTCAGCCTCATTTTCAGTTTGCCTGTTCAGCATGAATCCTATGACTCTACGAATAAAGTTCATTTAGTAAAACTAGACTAGAAGCTTACCAACAATTTATTGAAAATAAGGAATATAGCCATGATTAAAAGGCTCTTATTTGCGTATACTAACTTTGTAATGGAATTTATAAGGTTGTGAATCGTGTACGTCAAGGCCAAAATTCTTAACTTAGCAATTATAATACCTACATAGAAGAAAACCTCCATGATAACTTTTATTCACTTGAAGTAAAAAATTTTGAAATTAATATTGGCAGTAATCTTGGTATTCGTAATTCGATCGTACTTATGTGAGATTTGTTTAAATTTATGGAAAAATGTGGCTTATTTATACTGTAAGTTAAAACTGAATTGTGTTGAAATTAAAGTATTTACTGTACATATATACCATGGTTTTATTTTTAATTAGCGACAAACCGTCAACAAAATGTTAATTGATCAGTCGATCATGAAAAACGAGGTAGGTACTCTGAAAAATTAAACAAGCAAACCATAGACTAACGCAGAAATGAAGCAACCTAGCCCCTTAATCCGCAGTAAGACTTCTGGAACTCTATGACAAATAAAACCAAATTGTAGAATCTGTGGCCGTCAAAAGTCTATATCCGTTCTTTCTTCTTCCAATATGAGCTCAAGTTTTTTGCCCTACCTATACATAGCTGCGTCACAAGCAAGGTAAGTAATTACAGTGGTGTTCTAGTGAAGCAGCAGTAGTTTTGTAGTTTGTCAACTTCAGATGATGCCCATTGCTATTTAACTTTAGGAGCTACGATGTTACTCAAGGGGCGACACCGCGGGATTAGTAGACAGGATCTTTGAAATCTTCATTTACCTAAGCAATATCTTAATGTAGTGAATTTGCCTACAACAGTACCAAAGGCGCAAAACTAGTTTTCACGGGAGTGAGGTTCTAATCTGTTTTTTTTTATGCAACTAGATGATAAACAAGCTGACGGCCCACCTGGTGGTAAGCAGTTACCACCGCCTATAGACACTTGCAATAACAAGGAAAAAATACTTGATATTGCAGGTTCGTTGTCATCCTGAGGACCAAGATGAGGACCAAAATGCCTTCCATGCCCGGTAATTAGGTACGGCCGCCGCCTTTCTTATTTCACGGGTGAAATAAGAAAGGCGGCGGTACCTACCCAGGCGACCCTACATACGCTAATTAGTACCTATGTGTTTTAGTGTTAGTTATGTGTTATTTACCTAAGGTAATATCTAATTGTAATATAAATTATACAGTTTTTAAAATACATAAAGGTGTATATGGTAATATTTTAAGATATTACTTCACCTTTTTGATTAAGTGTTCGAGATAACCCACCCATGAAATAATTACAAAATATCAGCTGTTTGATTCATTCTAAACTGTAATTAGGTAATGGGTACCTCTAGATAATATCTATTTGTATGAAACAGCTTTTTATTTTTTTGCTATTTCTGATATTTGCCCTTCATAAAATAATTTTATTGTCTGTTACATTACAATGTTCAAAAAATCTAAAGTAGAGGTTAGCTTTTAACGTAAAAACTTATAACATCTCTTTTTGTGTCGGCATTTAAACCCTGGACATGTCCTATGTCTTGTGCAGGTGTTTTAGACTTTTTAGTGAAACGATACGATACTAGGAAACAATGTAAGCTGACGGTCACCCATCTAGTTTTGACTTTATAAAGTTATCACTAAAATTGTGAAAAAAACAATTTAAACAAAAATTAAAACCGACTTCAAAAACTGAAAAGGATAGGTAAAGTAATTAAATTTAAGTAGGTAGGTACTCATCACCTAGAAACATATTTGTTTTTTTATTTTAAAGTAACATCTTGTTATCTTGTCATCTTGTGTAATTATTGGGCATGGACGGCATTTCATCTTAGGCCCCAGGATGACAACGCACCTGCAATATCAAGTGATTTTTCCTTGTTATTGCAGGTGTCTATAGGCGTCGGTAACCACTTACCATCAGGTGGGCCGTCAGCTTGTTTGTCATCTAGTTGTATATAAAAAAAAACTATTGTGCATTTTATTCAAATACGTACCGAGACGATCCATTTTTTTTTTTTTTTTTTTTTATACAAAGCACGACAAATGACTCAACACCACCTGATGTGAAGCGGTAAGAAGAGTCCATATGCGAAGACAGCTAGTGCAGTTCAGACACTGCTCTAGCCGCCTCCACCTTGCCGGCCCGAAAGGTGCTTTTTCACGCCTCTTTTGAAGGAACCCATGTTATACGAAGGAGGGAACACATGTGCTGGCAAAGAATTCCAAGTTCTGGAAGTTCGACAAAGAAAAGAGCTACTAAATTTCTTTGTACGTGATGTTGAGGTGGAGACAGTGAATTGATGACTCCGAAGACCGGCTCGCGTGCTCCTGAGTAGGAAGGGGGAAGGTGGGATAAGGTCAAATAACTCCTCAGAACACTCTCCGTGATATAGCCGATAGAAGGCGCTAAGCGACGCAATGTCTCGACGCAATTGCAGAGGCTCAAGGTTGTTGGTGACCTCTACATCGCCAACGATACGGACAGCACGACGCTGCAATCTGTCCAGGGCATCGAGAAGGTACTTGGCGGAGCCATCCCACAAGTGCGAGCAATATTCCACGCAAGACCGGACCTGAGTTTTATAGAGCAGGCATAATTGGTCAGGCGTGAAAAATCGACGCACCTTGTTCAGGACACCGAGCTTCCGTGAGGCTGTTTTGATCACGGTTTCGATGTAGTTCCTGGAATTCAGATCGCAACATATCTCCATGCCTAGCAAATTTAGAGAGCCCTGTGGCGAAAGAGTCATGCCCTGAAGAGACGGAAGGGGAAGGAACGGCGACATTTTAGCTGTAAACGCGCACACCTGTGTTTTCTTAGCATTGAACTCAACAAGATTGTTAGATCCCCATTCAGATACGAGGTTCAACACCCTGTCGAGCTCAATGGCAAGATTCTCTCTCTCCCTCTCGGTTTCAGCGCGCCCAGCCCCTGGGCGACCGTAATATCCCCCATGCACTGTACTGTCATCTGCATAGCAATGAATGTTTCCTAACGGAATCATGTCATTGATATGAAGAAGAAAGAGTGTGGGGGATAGAACAGAGCCTTGTGGTACACCAGCATTCACTGACATGAACCGCGAAGCGCATCCATCTGCGAGGACACGGATTCTTCGCTCATGCAGGAAGCCGGCGATCCAGTTACAGAGCTGAGCGGGCAGACCGTATGCCGGGAGCTTGGAGAGAAGAGCCTTGTGCCAGACCCGATCGAACGCTTTGGCAATGTCAAGGCTAACTGCCAGTGACTCACCACGTTTGTCAATAGCTTCACCCCAGACATGCATTAAGTACGCTAGAAGATCACCCGTTGACCGGTTCGGCCGAAACCCGTACTGTCGATCATTAATTAATGAGTGATCTTCTAGGTATCGGATCAGCTGGTGGTTTAAGATCCGTTCCATGACCTTGCAAAGAACTGAGGTGACAGCTATCGGGCGGTAGTTAGCTGGGTCTGATCGGTCTCCCTTTTTGGGGACCGGTTGCACATTGGCCTCTCTCCAAGATTCCGGCACACACCCAGAAGAGAGAGAAAGACGGTATAGCCGCGTTAAGACAGGAGACAACTCCGCTGCGCAGTTTTTCAGTACTATCGCTGGAATGCCATCAGGTCCACTAGCTTTCCGGACGTCGATTGACTGAAGCTCCGCACGTACATCACATTGCCTAATACGAATATCGGGCATTGTGTGGCCACAGTGGGAGAGTGTTGGTGGCTGTAAGTTGCAGTCATCGATTCGGGAGTGAGCAGCAAAGAGTTTTACCAAGAGATCGGCTTTCTCTTGCGGCTTGTGAGCTAGCGAGCCGTCAGAACATCTCAACGGGGGCAGCGAGGGTTGACAGAAGTTGGATTGCACGGCTTTGGCCAGACGCCAGTAGCTACGGCTTCCCGTAGGATGCGTAAGAAGTTCTTGGCCAACTCGTGCAACGCGCTGGGCATCCGCTCTGATGAAGGCCCTTTTGCAGGACTTGGTGGCGTTGTTATAGGCTGCTTTCAGTGAGTCAATGTTGGGATCCCCGCAAGCTCGGCCCCTGATCCAAGCGCGGTATGCCGACTGTCTGTTTTCAACAGCTAAGGCACAATCGCGGTTGAACCAGAGGTTACGCCTACCCCTACTGATGAGATCGGAGTGAGGGATATAGTACTCCATCCCTAACATGATCTCATCAGCAACAGCAGTAGCGTTAGCGTTCGGGTCCAGCTCACTGAAACAGCGCTGCCTCCAAGGGACAGATGCAAAGTAATCCCGCATACCGTCCCAATCTGCCGACGCATAGTGCCAGATGCGGCGTTTGGCAACCATAGGTACCGGTGGCGACGCCCGTGGCACCCCAGCGGATACCAGGCAGTGATCCGATGTTCCCAAAGGAGCACGAACCTCTAGCCGATATCCATCCGGGCGAGTCGTCAGCAGAAGGTCCAACAATGAGGGCGCGTGACCGACAATGTCTGGAATCCTGGTGGGCTGGTTTACCAGTTGGGTCAGGTCATGCGTGAGAGCGAAAGCGTGGGCAGTTCTACCAGCATGGTCAGTTTTAGAGGAACTTAACCACGACTCGTGGTGAGCATTGAAGTCCCCTAAAAACACCAATTCCGCGGTTGGAAACTGCTCCTGCGCAACATCTGCGACCCGACTAAGATGTTCGAAAAGTCGAGTTGTCTCCATGTCACCGCTGTGGGATCTATACAGGCACACGTAGATACGGCAATGTGTGCCCAGGTCCACATGCACCCCAAGAATAGAGTAGGAAGGGTCCTCCAAACAGCGCAGACGGCGACAGCAAACATCCGCCCGGACAAACAAGCATACCCCGGCCTTCGCTTTGAAGGACTCTTCAAGAACGTAGCCGGGGTAATCCAAGTAGCTAGTGTCTGCCGGGCGGAGTATTTGCGTCTCCGTCAAAAACAGCATTTCGGGTCGAGCCGTCTCGAGATGTTGGTGGACGGCATTGAGGTTAGCATGGAGCCCACGGATGTTAGTGAGCCCGACCTCAAACAGCGTGGTTGTGGTGGGGGTGTGCACCGCTGAACGACCGGAAATGTTTCTTAGCGCTGCCATAGTAAATGATGAAGGAGGAGAGGCGTGAATTGGGGGAACGTCGTCGCGATATATACGGTCAAAGCGTGAGGCCTGTTTCCCCAGGTAATAGCCGACAGCAGAGAAGCGAGAATTTTTTTGAGTCAGTGCACTTGCAGCATAAGTAGATATACAGGGTGGAAAAAAACTATTGACCCTCATTTTACTGAAAGGAAACATTTCTTTATTTTTGAAAAGAAACAAAACTGCATTCAAATATCTTCTAAAATTCGCTTGTCTCACCCGGGAACCGAACCAACAAAAAATTAACGCTCGCTATTTTATTAAACGAATCGGTAGAATTATTGTGCAGGATGAAATTTGTCTAAGAAACATTTGCTCTTACACTAATCTGTTGTACCTACCTACGATCTCGTACTATTGACTACTACTACTAAAAAACTTGTAATAAATTGAATATTTATTACAAGTATTGTAATATTCATTTGTAAATCATACGTTAATTTTCTTAGATCTCTAACATCCAAGTATTCGTTCGTAACTAATACTTATTAGTTTTCATTTTTTTTTTATTTTAAATACCGAATGTTTATTAAACAAATTTTATCCTAAACAATAATCCTACCGATTCGTATAAAAAAATAGCGAGCTTTTACTTTTTTAATTTTTAGTTGGTTCGATTCCCGGGTGAGACAAGAGTTTTTTATTTATTTATTTATTTAGGACAATCAACAAAACAAACACTAAAACATGGTATGGAGTTTAAAGCTAAAGAGTACATGAGCTAAGTGCTGTCTTAATTATATATTGCCACGGCATGCACTCATAAGCGCATGCGCTCATAAGAATTTTAGAAGATCTTTGAATGCAGTTTTGTTTCTTTTCAAAAATAAAGGAATGTTTCCTTTTCGTAAAAAGAGCTAAGTAACTAAAGGATTAAAAGTAGTTCCCCTTCAGGGCCCATAGATTTTTTCCACGCTGTATGTCTATAAACACTAAAGCTTGCAGCAACAAAAAATAAAAATAAAAATTAATACCGACTTCAATTCTCTTCTCCAATTTTCAACGATACGATAGTTTATCGTATCGTTTCACTAAAAAGTCATAGGAAAGCTAAAATCCGATTTCAGTTTTTTTTATTTAAAAACCAAACTACCCAACTGATTTTGAAAAAAAATTTATGGGACCAAATGGCAACTATTTGACGACCGCCTGGCCAAGTGGTCTGTACCCCAGGCTACTCGGTCAAGAGGTCCCGGGTTCAAATCCCGGTAGGAACAAATGTTTGTATGATGAGTACGAACATTTGTTTACGAGTCATGGATGTTTATATGTTTATTTAGTATATTTCTAATATTTATATACATATTATTATCATTATTCTTCCGTTATCTAGTATCCATAACACAAGCTCTTAATGATGCTTACTTTGGGCTAGATAATAGGTGTGAGTGTATAAATATTATTATTATTATTTTATTATTATTATTCTGCATCTAACAAAAAAATAATCACGTAAATCGGATCAGTAGATAATCTCGGCGTGATCGGTGTACATACAAAGAAAAAATATATGTAGATGACTTACTAATTTCAATTTTTTTTACCTATAAAAACCAAACTATCGAACTGATTTTGAAAAAAAATTTATGGGACCAAATGGCAGTTATTCCGCATCGAAAAAAAAGGAATCACGTAAATCGGATCAGTCATCTCGGCGTAATCGGTGTACATACAAATAAAAAAAACATACCGGCCGAATTGAGAACCTCCTCGTTTTAGAAGTCGGTTAAAAATGAATGAGGTACTGACTTCATAAATACTTACTAGAAAAGAGGTTGGTATTGAAAAAACGAAGAAGTATACATATTTGTCATAGCTTGAAGATTCATCTTGCATTTTTGAATATTTCCTTCAAAGCAATAACTTATTTAAATACTATCCGACCACCCTCGCTCGATTCGATTATCAGTCAATTTATATTCTTACCGTGACCGTAGGGAGCTGACGAAATCAAGCGAAAATAACTTTATAATTGTGAATTAAAATAAAAAGGGGTTAACAGGAAACAGGATATTGCCTTCCGCGCGACCCTGCGCGGCCGGCGGTTTTTGTTGGCGATCGTCGGTCGAGACGATGTCACAAGTATTATAAGTTACGTATTTATTTACGTAACAATTACGCACTTCTGCAGGCCAAGCTACACACAGACTTTTTTGGCTATAGGTACCTTTAATGGTACATTTAATCAATACACACTTTGGCAGGTCAAACTAAACAGAGACATTTTTGGTTAGATGTACCTTTAATGGTACAGTTTTCGAGTTGTCGACACATCAATCGTAACAGTTTGACCTTAAGACCGCCCTTACTGCGTTCGTAATAGAGGCGGCTTTCGTAGTGCAACTGTTACACCTGATGAGCTGTCGTGTGTACATGCAACCAAGAAGTTATCTTCAACTACGCGTGATCGTCTATCTATAGGTAGTTAGGTACTATCGTCGAATAGGATTTATAAAAATTTGAAGTCAAATCACAGGCTACTTTATTTAAACAATGATTCCGTATTACACATTTATATTTTAAGACAAACAAGTTTGACTGCTGTTTTTTCGAAATAAAAGTCTTTAAAAAAATTACACTCTACTAAGGTATTGATTTTATTTATACAAATCACGGCAATTGACCCAACACCACCTGATGTGAAGCGGTAAGGAGAGTCCATATGCGAAGACAGCTAGAGCAGAATAGACATTGCACTAGCCGCCTCCACCTTGCCGGACCAAAAGGTGCTTTTTCACGCCTCTCTTGAAGAACCTCATGTCATAGGAAGGAGGGAACCTCAGGAACCTTTCCCCATGATGGTGGGTAACCAAGCGATAAGAGCACTAAGTAAGTACATATAAGTTTATAGATTCTTATAGGACCCCACGTTAAAGGACGTGGGAAACAAAATGTGCTGGTAAGAAGTTTTGGATGTCCGACAAAAAAACTAGTTTAATTAATTTTACTTTCTGAAAGTAGCTGTAAGTGAGATATAAACAAATCGTAACGTAACTATATAAATAAGTAAAATACCATAGACGTAATCTAATTACTTCATTGCGTTCGTCTATGGTCTCCTTGGGTAATCGAATTACCAAACATCGTGGTTACACAACCAGAGACAATATGGAAAGTGGCGGGAAATTGTGCGAGGACAATTTTGGCGAGATCTGAGCATGGTTCACCTAACAAGGAGGGACCGACTGCAAGTGAAACGGTTTAGATTATTTTACTATTCACATTTTACTATTTTTGTATAGTTTTGTTAAAGGAATGTGTAACTATTTATTTATAATATTGCGTTTTTTTATTGATGGTAGTTTTAGTAGGCCTTGCAGGAGCTTAAGGTGTCGATTTAATAAAAAAATTTTAATTTTTACCTTTAATAAAATTAAAATTTTACCATAGATAGTAATCTATACCGATGAGGATTAACATTTTGACTATTTATGCAAAAAAACATATCGCTGTTAATATAAAACATGAGAGCCACTTTCAATTGCTTGATAAAGTCAATCTTCTAAATATATATAACTCAAAGGTGACTGACTGACTGACTTAGTGATCTATCAACGCACAGCCCAAACCACTGAATGGATCGGGCTGAAATTTGGCATGCAAGTAGATGTTATGAAGTAGGCATCCGCTAAGAAAGGATTTTGATTAAATCTACCCCCAAGGGGACAAAATAGGGGATGAAAGTTTGTATGGAAAAAGTCAATATTCCACGCGGACGAAGTCGCGGGCACAGCTAGTTAGTTGATAAAAGTGGCAAACGGGCATACGGTTCTACGTAGTCTTTAAGCTCGTATCACTGTAATATTGAAGATATGACGCGAGGGGAGATCTAGAGCAAACATTCCGTTGGCAGAAAAAAAAGGAAAAGTCTTTCTACTTCTAACGTAACATTTCCTTAGCGCTGTGGCGACCTTACTCGTCGCTGGATTTAACACTACAATGCAGTTGTGATTACGCTTATGATCCTCTGTAGAGTGAGATCAATACTCAATCAGGAGACTTTTAGTGAACTCTTTAACCAAGATCAATAGTAAGGTCTATCTACAGCTGGAGTATATTATAATGTATCAGCATTTCATTCCCTTCATAACTTGGGCACTCACATGTCATTTTGTCAATACTCAACATGACATTTCCACATGCTTGTAGTTGTTTCTCCCCAAAACAATCCCGAGCATGTGGTGGCCAGGAATCATAGTAAGATCTTGTTTCAAGGGAATGGTATCTGTCTGCCTGGTATGGTATGTAAGTCTGTGGTATCCTGCCTGTAAACAATGTAGGTACAGGATTATCAAAAGGTGGGGAGGGGCTAATATAGGTTACTAAGATTTACAAAATCTGACGTTCATTTATAAAAAAAAATTATCATCAGCCTATATACGTCCTACTGCTGGCCACAGGCCTTCCTACATGGGAGAAACACATGAGGAGCTTGGAAAACCACCACGCTGGCCCGATGTGTTTGCAGTAACAACCGGGACCAACGGCTTAACGTGCCTTCCGAAGCACCGATGAGCTCGAGATTATAATTCTGTTTGATCCACCCCGGGTTCGATCATGGCGAAAGTTGCTTTGTTTTCGTGATCGAAACCAGAGCGAACAAACTACTACCACAGATTAATAACACACTACGCCACCGAGCTCCTCTATGGGCATACTTAATACAAATGATGAAACCATATCTTTATAATATTTTACATCCAGATCTAGCTATTGACACAAAAGTGTGAGATTTTCTTCTGCAACGGCAACTAATTTTCATCAATTTTGAAACTCCCGTGGTCGAGACCTGGTAGAGGCAGTTGTTTCGGTGATAAATACAAAGCTCGAGGTAAAGACATAGAAGGATAGAGAGGAAGGGTAAGATTGAGTGGAGAATTTAGAGTCCTGTCGAATTTGGAGCTAAAAATATTCGCTACGAGTCGAGACCACTGGATAATTCACCGAGAATGGCCTACTCCGAAAAACAACACACGCAACGCAAATGAAGCAGTGGATTTGTACATCGGATTAGTTCTACCGTTGTCGTGTTTCGTTTTTCGGGACAGCCCGAAATAATGTTTCTAAGGGGTAAAAAGGACGAATAACAATGGTGAGAGATTATAAACCTTAACCTTGTCCCTTACAAAGTTACAACCCGCCAGCATAACGTCCGATGCCACGAGATGAGGTAGTTTCAGAGGAACTCATCGTTTCAAATGAGTTGAATAAACCCTTCTATTACATTACAAGTGACATTGTCTCCTGAAACACGTGAGCTGCTATCTGTACATCGGGCAAGTTCATAAGCGCGCACAGCGAGCGTGTAATCACTCTTACTTTCCCGATGTTTGCGATACAGGCCGTCCTTTCGCTTTAATTGCGACAAATCATTATTGTCAACGCGGTTGATAACCTTACAGTTATGATATGTTTATTATATTAGATATCTTGATAAGCAGATTCTATGAGAACGGTTTTTTATGTCGATTATATAAATAGTGCTTCAATGAGTTTCACTTACCAAGTCGCATTGGGCCAGCGTGGTATTGTTATGGCTCAACATCCTTTTGTATTTTTGCCACGCAGGACGACAGCTGTCCAGCTTTACCAGCATTGGGACGTACCCACCTATCTGTATAAATATGACTTTCTTGCGGCATTAGCCTGAATAGGAGACACTCAGCCATGCTTGGAAAGGACAATGATGTAGAATGAGTCTTTTTTATACAAAGTCCTTAAGAATATACTTTACTACTTGTTCTGAAGCAGTAAAAGCTGTCCATGATAATATAGGAAGACAGCGTGCAGTGTAGAACATACCTACTGCCAAGGTGAGACAAGGGCAAAAAGTTCTGAAGAGCACTCCCTATATTTTGGTTTGGTTTGTCTGAAGTGTGAGGTTTAGGTCAAACGCAACCTTTTTTTCGCTGACGGGAAGCTCTACCAGCCTATCCGCCTACTCCCTGGATGCACCACCTTTCTTGGTATCTGCCGGCCATGCGGGCAAGCCTGTTGACATTGCAACCACTTGTCGGCAGTGCAGTGTGACCCGCGAAATGTCCCGTCCTGTGTGTAAGGGAGGACTGCAAAGAGGCTGTAACTTTCATCGTTGTGTTCATATCTCAAATCCGTACCTACTTATCTTCTTCTAAATAAAAATAATAATGATTTAATAATTTTCTCATAAGGTTTCCAATAATGCACAACGATGCGCTGCTATCGTTTTTATACGATTTTCCATCTAGTCACGACGACTATCGCAAGTCTTGATACGATTGAAATTTTAGGGGTAGGTAATGAACGCAACCGTGATAGTAGCGTTTCGTAAACGTCAAAGATACATTAGTGTCCTTGGCCTACCCAGGAGTTACGGCTATGATGGATGAGAGGATAGGATGATGATGGTTAGTAATAATGAAAAAGTATACTCATTAGATGAAATTCGGAATTCACATAGTAAACGCAATTGTAACACTTACAAATAAAGAAAGAAAACAATGAAAAAATATATGCTCCGGGCGGGACTCGAACCCGCGTCTCCTGATTTACGGCCAGACGCGATTACCACTACGCCACCGGAGCACTAGGTATAACCTACTAATTTCTTAACCGCTTTTTTTCCTTTTCCAACGTTTTTATAGCAACGTTTTACAAAAAATAATAAAAAGTAGTAGGGTTATACAAAATCCTGGTTAGCTCAGATGGTTAGAGCCGTCGCCCGTGAAAGGTCGCGGGTTCGATCCCCGCCTCAGGATGTGAAATTTTTCTAGTTTAGATATTTTTATAAATAACTAGTAGTAGTCGTTTAAACGCAGAAAAACATTAAAATGTGATTAAATAATCGCTGTTTGTGTTTTACATCTAGGTAGAGTCATCAATACTGGGGTTGAGCTGGTGCAGAGCCCATGCAGGCTACCCCCGTGAAGGGCACCGAGGGTAGCCTGAAAGTTACCGGGGAGTTTTATTGATTATTACCTATTTCCAGTGCCATTAGCGCTGGGCTACCCCCACGTACTCCTACAGCCTAGTCAGGTCGTACGCTTGTTTTACTCCTTAGTAGTATATAAAATGGGTAATGTGAAATCAGGTAATTTCAAAAGCAAGTAGATGTCAAATACGTTAAAGTATTGCTGAAATTGTATTAAACCTTCGTTCTGTGGGAGTTGGATTCGGGAAAGTCGGGACTAGAAGCACTCAATCCCCAATTTTTATAGCTTAATATAGGCTTTTTTATTTATAGCTGGAGTTTCAGCAAATTATGAATTTGAACTAGATTTATTTACGGGATATTTACCATGTAATTTTATAGTTTGGAGTTCCCGATATTTCGGCTCAGTTTATTTTGTGGCATGCGCCATGAAAATTATGAATTTGATTTAAAAAAAATATATTGCACTTCCTACAATAAGACAATTAGGGTTGTTAATAAGAATTTTAAGAATTGGATTATTTGATTTAGCATTATTTCATTTATTAAAGCTTTGTTATTTATATGTGCAGGAGTGAGGGGTTATTATTCATATAATAAATGATACTCAAGATATTCCAATAATAGGGTGGATTAGTTGTTATTTATTTATGTTTTTAGGATAGCTTACAGCGTTATCATCATAACACACAAACAAAATAGCAACAATAAGCTATTAACTAGCTACCACATTTATATAGCCAGTTAACTTTCATGGAAACTTATACTAATGTAACTTAATTCATAAACAGGTAAAACGAAAAACTACTGGTGCTCAAGTAATGCTCTCTTTATGCTATACAGACTATCTCGAAATATATCGATATCATTATTATTGATTTTGTCAGCCGCAACGCTGGCCCTGATGAGAAAACTGTTTTGTCTGTAGTTAGTGTGAGCAAAGGGGACATTAAAAAGCTTAAAATTACTACTGCGAGGTATGCGTGATGGTACTCTAAAATGATTTTCTTCAGCAGGTCAGGACAATCAACCATTCCTTTAATAATTTTTACTAAAAATAATATATCTGAAATATTACGCCTAACAAAAAGCGGCAATATATGAAACCGAGAACAGCGTTCCTGATATGTAAGTTTAGGAATCTTGAATTTATAATTAGAAAGCGTGAAAATCTTTTCTGAATTTGTTCAATTCTAGCTACGTACAACTCATAGCACGGGTTCCAAATTGAACTAGCGTACTCAAGATGGCTGCGGACATAGGCACAGTAAAGAATGTTATTAGTTTTCATATGTTTGAAGGACCAAATTCAATTAAATTCCTTTAACTTCTTTATGTATAATATAAATATTTCTAATATAGCATTATGTGGAATTCCCTTTTTAGCAGGTTCCATCCATTCTGGGTTGGTGGTGAGTGGTTGCGAGTGTGAAACCTGCTTGGAGGTGCACGCCCCAGATAACATCTTGATTGTGTCGTCGACGTCTCGCGGGGTACACCTGCATGATATTTTAGTCTCGCTGTGTTTTTTTTTGAAAAAAATAATTTTAAATGATACATTTTTTTAGTGTTACTGTTTTTATGACTGTTCATCCCAAACTACGCGATTCTTGAAACTGAAAAAAATTACCATCTTCTCACAATCTCTGACACCAAGTTATAAAAATTAAGTTCTCATTTTAAGGCTTAGGGTATTGATAAACGGTACCTAAATCTTGATTTTTCATGATACAGAGTTTAGCATGCACCTAAGGAGTTTATGCTTTATTGGTGGATGAAAGCTATTGTAGTTACCGCTATGCCAAAGAGTAAAAGTACCCTAGGATCTGAAGCATGTAGGAGCTAGAGACAACAAAAAATTCAGGGATCCGAGATTTAACTTAGCAGAAGATGCGTTGTTTTGATAATCGAAGTTGTATCGTAACAACTTCGATTATCAAAACTCGGTAGTTCAACTTTTGGAACCGGTGTAAATTCAGACAGACAGACAGACAGACAGACAAACTGACAGACAGACAGACAGAGTGACTGACGGACAGACGGACCGACAGACAGACTGATATTATAACATTGTTAGCTTACGTAGATCCAGATAAGACAGAGAGACAAACATTATGAAATTGTTAGTTAGTTAATATTATTTTATGTGATAGACATAAGGGTTTTTTTTTGTCGATTCGAAGGCCTAATTGAATAAAGATATTTTCATTTTCATTCTCCAGTATGTCGTTCAAGTGTACCCAGGTTCGGACGCATGTTTCGGCGGTCGTGAAAGTGGAAAATCACCAGTAATCGGCGTGTCTCGGTGAACGTCGCTGCGCATGTTTACATGTCGCACGCCACATGCGACTCTCCCTGGCGACAAATTGCTCTATCGCCGGAGACAAGAATTTGTACTTACACATTATTTTTTTGTAAAAGCTAAGCTTTTGATAAATCACAAAAAAATAATCACATAATGATTAGGTATAAAGAATAAAGTGCTTGACGCTTTTTTAATTTTCCCTATGATAGGGAAGGCAAAAGGATCGACCAAATCAAAAATTTAGGTACTGGGCCTAATTCTGGGAACACACTTTAATTCTAAATTTAAGTACAGTATATCTCTTTCTCGCAATAAGTCATAGGAAAAAGATAGCAAGAATCTGTTTAGAGCTGTCACTTAAATTTAGATAGATTTCATAGAAACCATAGACAATTTTAGACGGCATGTACGGAGGTGCCTCCTAAACACTGCATTTTAGCACGTTCAATAAGGTCGAAAATTGAACGCACCTTCCTTAATGTCAATTTATATGACAGCCATCCTTTTCGTATTCGTTTTGAAAGAAAGAAATAGACTGAACTTAAATTTAAACTTAGCATGTGTTCTCCAGAATCAGGGCCACTATTAAGAGTTTTTCTGACCAATTGTTATTAGACTAGGAACTACCTAGTAGGTAAATGTATGGCAAGAAGGCCAGGGCGTCGCAAAATTATGGCAACTTCCCAAGGGCGTCACAGTTGAAATAAGTTTGGGAAGCCCTGCCATAGCCATTGCGATTGCGTTTCCCATACACTTTGTTTACTGACCGAACTATTTGTGACAAAAGTTTTGAATTTTTTGTTACCATTTAGATTTTTTGATAACACTTTAGTATTTATATGACTATGTTAACATGGGCAGGTGCCCGCTTCTTATGCTTTGTACCAAACACCCTGTTTTATTTATTACACACATAATGTATATTGAATAAAGATATTTTGATTTGATTTGATTTGAAAATAAGGGGCGAAATAATATTTTTAGGCAATGGGGCGAAAGTTGCGGGGCGAACGGGTCCGAGACTAATTTTGTGGGGAAACTCTGTAGAGGTGAATACAGTTTTCAAACTCCAAAAAAGTGCATACAAGCTTTGTGCAATGCGTGGTACTTGGATAGCTGTAAACCACTATTTATCAAATTAAAAATTCTTCTATTACCATGTATGTACTCATCCGGGATGTATGCTGTTTTGTAAAGCGTATGTGATGGGGATCACTTCAAACTGTTGTTTAAGTCCTTACTTAGACAACGAAGATCTAATTATGCTTATATTTTATACCAGCCAACTAATCGTAAGTACAATATACAAAAAGAATGCGTATATTTCAAAATAAATTACTAAGCTACGAGTATTCAAAACTTTTAGACAATAATCAATTTAAAATCGAATTGTCAAAATAAACCTTCTATTTTATTCTATATTTTTTTATGTGTACAGCAAGGTATAAACAGCATTAGGCCACCTGATGGTAAGCAGTTACTGTAGTGTAGCCTATAGCGGTTTTAAGTACCCTGTAAAAACCAAGAGGAAGAATTATGGTAACAGCTTATGACACAGAAAATTTAGCTATTAACTGTATTAACTTGCTTCTTACTTCCTATGAGTGTTGGTTTATCTAATTTACTGCAGTTAATAAGTTTAGTTTTATGCGTTATAGACTTTTTGTATAAGTAGTATTGTTTGTATTTTCACCTAGAAATATAAATTCTTTTTTAAATATACTAAGGGATTGTTTTAAACTTTAATAAGCACATCTAGCTTGAAACACATAATTACCTAGATCAGGCACGTTGTTGTATACATATGTATAGGTACTTACTACATACGTATTTAAATCTCAGTAATTTTTTACCAATTTGAGTTTATTTTTAATTTTCTGATTACATATATTATTATTTGTTCATTTATTTATTGCTGGTGGCTGTAACATATCTTCTAATTTTTAATCTGTCAAGCGACGTTTTGCCTCTGGAGATCTATGACAATTGAAAAATAATTTTTTTTTAATCTGATGCTCAACGGGTTAAATTGAATACTAACTCATACATAACAATGTGTTTCATCTAACAATGTTATTTTAAATAGAAAAATGGCATTAAGTATGTAGCTATAAGTACCTACCTACCTATATAATAACAAGGCTGGATATGTAGAGCCGCTAACACTAATATCTATAATTACCTTGTCTTCTCATGTTTCCAGCTGAAACAACAATACTGTGTTGTAATTTCCCAGCAGAAATAGATGAGGAGGGCGGTGCGCCTCGGAGAGGCCTTCAGGCGAGTAAAAGGCTACATAAATCACAGGTGTCTCGCCATAGAAATACAAGTTTAAATTATTACATGACATTTTTTATTAATATACATAAACAGGAAGACGGTAATTAAATGATAATTGGGATTAGTTAGAATATGGCGCTATTTTTCCCAAAGCAACATATAGGTACGATACTGTTAAACACAAAAACACTTCATACTTAAAATATATGGAATACTGTAAGAAGGTACTACTGTTTAGAAAGTGATTAAAAATTGTATTTTTTTCCAAAATTTATCATAAATGTAAATGATATTAGATTGCTGACATCTATTAAAACAATTATTATTACGATAACTACGAAGACAAACATACATATTACATAGTTACTGTTATTTTGTCAGTATGCCCATAAATTTCTTAGTAATATAGGAACATGTGAAGTCACCTGTTCCGTAAATTTTCTATAGAGCGTTTTTGGACTCTGCGCCGCAACACATCAAACATACAACTCTACCTGTGAAACTATTTATCTTAAACATACTATTTACTTTGCAATATTTCTTAACAAGTTAGTATACTTTTTATTTATGTAATGAAAAATAAAGTTGTCAACAATCCTATTCCTATGTCCCGGTGTCGTATTTTTAGATATAAAATAAAGGTAAGTTTAATTGAAATTTAGTGTCTAGCTTGACTTCATTTCCTAATATGTTCGCTTTGTATATGCTTTGTTTATTTATTATTAGCTTTCATTACGTGTTTTCTTTTACATTTTATTGCCACCACGCATGAGTAGGTATGGTAAGTACCATTGACGAACTGTCAATGGTAGTACATAACATACATATACTGCTGATAGTTATTATGTACATACATAGATATACCCATGACTAGAGAGGCTGGTAGAGATCTAGGTGGTCTCGCGAGGTGGACGGTGGGAATTTAAGGAAGGGAGAAATAAGCTGCGTCTTTGTACTCAACTCTTTCGTGTATTATCTTTGAAACCCTTTGTGTGTACGTAAATAAATAATTTAGTAAGCTTGGTGGCGTATTGGTTTGAGTGCTCTGGTTTCGATACGAAAAACAAAGCAACTTTCACCATGGTCGATCCTGGGATGGGTTAATCAAAGTTGGTTATCTCGAGCTCCTCCGTGCTTCAGAAGGCACTTGAAGCTGTTGGTCCCGTTTGTTGCTGCAACCGCCTTAACCCACCAACCCGCATTGGGCCAGCGTAGTGGTGTTATGGCCTAAACTCCTCATGTGTTTCTCCCATGTAAGAAGGCTTGTGCCTTCAATTCTTTTGCTAAAAATTCAATTGTGTCTGGTTTATCGGGCTTTGATAGTCAACTCAGCTTAGACAAAAGTTTCATTTTTTTACTTCTCGTTGTTTTGTTTGTATAAAAGAACTGTTTTATTACTAAAAGATTTTTGTTTGATATTAGAAAAGAAGACTGGTTGTTTCTTTCATTTGTTATTTGATAGATACCTACGTCAAAGTTTACTATTTAGAAGTTTATTAAAAATTATAGACAAATACGTCAAATAATGTTTAATGCATAAAAGTCTATTGAAAAATTCCTGAAAATAAATGTTTATCATATAATACTTATAACTTTTTATTTCTAATTTATTCAAATATTGTGATTATTTGCCAAAAAACACACAAAACTGCCAATCTCGCGAGATCTCGAAATTGGCGAGATCTTGCAGTATTGTTATCCATAAACTCGCGGGATCTCGATTGAGCCCCAATCTCGCGAGATTTGCATTCCCTAGTACTGTCGTCTGTACGTACCTACATACATACATGTGGATATTGTGGATACCCAACTAACATTTTGGTTATAAGAATAAGTGCTACATGAGCTGCTTAAGAGAATTTTAAGAACCAAAGGTTCTGTAAAGGCCCTAAAATATGGGTGATAAAGCGTTCTGTATCTCTCTTATAACCCTGATTTGGGTCTGTTGATTTTAGAGCTTGAAGTGACTTAATTGTTATAGAGTAGTGATAAATGAGTGATTAGAAAGAGTTACAACAGTGCTATTGCATCAGTAATTACCACTTCGAGTGTTTTATAAGCTATACACAGGTTATAACTGCAAGTTAAAGTAGTAAACAAGTGACGGAAACCACTTTAATGACTTTTTTGGTTACACATGGTTACGTCTTGTAACCAATATATAACTTAAGGATATATCAGACTTATTTAGATGCAATAAATATCACTGAAAGCGCTAAATATTTAAACTGTTTTCATACATTTTTACGTTCTTGTTAAAGTCAATAGTGATAATATTTTTCAGTACGCAATTCATTTCATGGTAGTGACGCGCGTGTTATATCTTAATAAAATAATCAAGGTAAGTCAAGTGTTTAAGATTACTGGGTGTTATAGGTATTCAATCTCATGCGGCGGTAACTTTACTGTAACATTATATACTAGTTTTCAACTCATTTTTGAAACGCCTTAAAAATAAACTACTTTTGATGATTAAATGATGTATAAAATACGGGCCGATATTTTTTTTTCTTCATTTATCGTATTTATCAATTCCTGGTACTACCTTATGACATTTTAATTGAAAATTATGAACAATGTAAGTAAATAAGTAGACAAGTAACATTTAAATAAGTTTTTTCTTTCACAAATTTTTATAGCTTATCTTTATCAAATGGTGTCTTAGTTCTAATTACTTAAGGATCCTGATAACTCTGTTATTCCTCCCGTAGTGATTAAATACTGAAAGTAAGCCCTTACATTGCACTAGAAGTTCTAAAACATGTTAATAAAAGAGAAAAAAACAAAGAGTTTATAGGATTAACTTCTTTAATAGTTCTATACGTGGAACTGTAAGCTGATAATTTTTAGGGTTCTGTTATCGTTTTAAGAAAACCCTTCATATATCACACGTCTGACTGCATGACAAAAAATCCAAGAATTATGTATAATTTTGTAATAATAATTATTAGCTGTCAACATATTTTCTAAATACAAAAAAGTTGAAAAACAATTGCATACAAAAAATGACTTGAGAAGTAGTTTCTTTGTAATGTTGAAATAAAACGTATTGTTACCTATATATGAGAAAAGTTCTTATACTTTGCACTAATACCTACCTGTTTACCTTTTATTTAATAAATTAATTAATTTTACGAACATTGTGTAAGTATTTTTTTGTTATTTACATAACTTCTCCTGTTATTTCAGTAAATAAGTCGCATAATAAAAGGCAATATTGTAAGTAGGTGGTACCTACTTGATACCACGTTTGCGCTCTACGGCCCGCCTGGGTACCTATGTAGGCTGCGAGGCGCTCGGCGCTCGCGTCACTCAGGCGTAGGCGCTCGGTCAGTCAGCAGCATAGATTAGAGATCAATCTGCTAAGATCAATCGCGCGCGGCATACAGACAGACAGAGAGAAGCTTCGATAACGGCGCGCCGCATCGGATTACAAGTAAGGACCATTTAAAGTATTATAGTATTTATTTATGCAACTGTTGTATATTAAAGGGTATTAAAACACGAATGTGGGTTTATTACACGAGGCGAAGCCGAGTGTGAAAATATTATCATAGTCATGAGTGTTTTAA
The DNA here is from genome assembly GCA_947347705.1 of Nymphula nitidulata. Lineage (NCBI taxonomy): Eukaryota > Metazoa > Arthropoda > Insecta > Lepidoptera > Crambidae > Nymphula > Nymphula nitidulata. Next base: position 9,250,896 of record OX374639.1, read on the forward strand.
TACCTAATCATCAACAGTTGCATACAAGACTTTATCTACACCCATAATATGAATCCTCTAGAAAAGATTCTGAAACAGTTAGCTTACTAGTAACCTAATATCATCCATTACTGAGTACCTATTTAAAAATAAACTAAGTGCATTTAATGTAAGAATTATTCATTGTAGTAGTAATTTACATTTTGTAAAAACCAATTACAGAAAACATTCCTGAAGAAAAAGATCAAGAAGCGGAGAAAGAAAGAGACATTGACAAAGAGAATAAAGTACAGTCAACAGCACATCAAGCGTAACAGTTTGACCTTGAGACCTACCTTACTACGTTCGTAATAGAGGCGTCTTTCGTAGTGCAACTGTTACACTTGACGTGCTGTCGTGTGTACACTTCAACAATTCTTCCAGTGATGAAGAAAGGGTCATGAATGAAAAAAATGTTATAGCAGATAAAAACATCGAATACGAACATAAAGGCAATGAAAATAGTGTCATAGAATCAAACAATTCTTTTGAGACTAATGAAACCAACAATGAAGTAGACAATATTGAGAAAATTACAATACATTCAAAAGAAAATGAAGAAGACGATGCGGCAATCAAAGGAATAGAAAGAGAAAAAATGATGATAAGAAAATGAGAATAGATACAATGAAAGTGACTAACTCTGAAAAAAATAAAGAAAATATATTAAAAGAACCAAAAAACAAGGATAAAAGTAATGAGCCCCGGCTTATTCATATAAATGAATAAGCCGGGGCTCATTACTTTTATTAACTATGACAACTATTCATGTAAACGCACAAATTACAAAGATATCATTAAATCTGTCCATGCGCCCACACAATTTTGTAGCCAATTTGTAGTTTGTGACGTCACTTTTTACTATAGTTGTCTATAGAGCATTTTTCGGCAGCTTGTAACATTACCTCAAACATATCGCTATATCTTAGAAACTATTGATTGCAGACATACTAATGCTTCTGCAATATTTCTTTACTATTGACATATTATTTATTTACCAAAGTTTTGTTCGACCAAATTTCGAGCAGTGATTGATTGAAAACATTTTGCTTATGTATGGTTACTTTTATTATAGTTCCTTTATTTATAGCTATACCAATAAAAAGATTTAATTCAAGTAAGAATCAAATGACTAAAGAAAGATATCTTAAATAAAACACAATTTCTTAACATAACAATCTTTTATTTTCAAACTGTGTGTAAAAGAGGTAAGAAGTACAGAAAACCACTTTTTTTAATACAAACTAATTTACCGACCTTTGCACTTTATCGACTACGTGTAACAAATTGTGGACATTACTAGTGATATAATCTGCGCCATAAAATTGTTTATAATTGTCAACAAAATAATCAAACATTTCCCTCGCAAGTCGCAGTAATTGATTGTAATTTTGAGGAGAGCATATTGTAACACCGCAAAATAGAGTCACAAAATGACTATAAGCTTCCGGCTCAAAGACATCTGGCAATATAATTATGCTGAAGTATTGGAACAAACTTCCAAATTCACTTGCTTTCCAGTGAGCAAGACAATCTAGACCTCTTACTGATCTATGAATTTCAGATGGAAGTTTGGGGAACCCATCACTTTATCGCAATTAAGTTCATCGATTTTCATTCCCCATAAAACTATTCGAAGTTTTTTTTATACAATATTCAACAACTGCTCGAATCAGTTTACATCGCAATTTCATTTCTTCGAATAGTTATTATCTGCAAACTCAGTCCATCGTTATTTATTTTCATATTTTTATGTATTTTATCGAAATAATGTTACATCGTTGTGTTGTGTAACATAATTATGGGTAAAAACCCATAATTATGTTACCATTAAAGTTTCATTTAGCAAAATAGTTAAAACATCAATTTTTACTTCACTAAAGTCAGTGTTCATCGAAAACACTATTTTCATGTAATTAATCATTTTTGTTACCCTGTTAAGAAGACCTGGGTTGGGTTAGGTGAGATTTTTAGTCTTATGAACCTAAACAACCGTTGCGTTATAAAATTCAGTGACAGAAATGTATCGCTGTAAAACCGACACCACGTAGCCTTGTCTGCCCTACCCCTAGAGTGTAATTGAAGCCCGCGAAGGCGCGGAGCCGAAGCTGCGGCTGTGGGCGAAAACCATCTGCGACGATAAGGTCGCGTGGGACCGCCGGAGCCCCGCAGCGCCGGAGCCGTGACAGAAGCCATGCATGCTGCATGCTTGCACACTGCTTGCTTGCATGCTTTAGGCTTGCTTGCATGCTGCATGCTTGCTTGCATACTGCATTTTTGCTAGCATACTTCGTGCTTGCTTGCATGTTGCATGCTTGCTTGCATGCTGTGCATGCTTGCTTGCATGCTGCATGCTTGCTTGCATGCTGCATGCTTGCTTGGATGCATGTTTATCTGGTATCAATTACACAAGTTCTTATGATACTTACTTGGGCTAGATAATTGGTGTGCTTGTGTAAAAAATATTTATATTTTGATTGTGTCCACAAAACATTATTATGACACGTTAGATTATGGATAAAAAAATTTTGAGACAAAATAGGGAACCAAGTAAATCATGTAAGTTGGAATGCATCGTTCGATGAAACGTTGCTGCGATTGAAAGTAATAATAATGTGTACGGTAAAACATTGAAACATGTTTTTATAAATAGTTTTATCGATAACTTAATAGTTGAGATGAAATGTTACTTCGATAGATCGTTATTCGAGTAACCAAAACAACTTTGAAACATATTTTTTATGAAAGTTTATTCGATATTATGAAACAGCGATGATTAGTTATTCGATTAATCAAGAAAAATAGATATTATAAATCGTGGAATAGTTTTCTGTGAAGTGAAATTCGATGTCAAAGAAATCTGTATTTTGATAGGTACCCGATTAGAGGATATTCAACATCAGAGATAATTTGTTGTTATACGGAACCCTGTTGTATTTCAGTTTCTTGCTCTTGATATGAATCGTTATCGAGTTCACTGGATTTGTATTTTGTACTTCTATTGATATCAGAACTGTTGCCTAGGATAAAATCAAAGTCAAAGTCTTTTTCTGAATTTTGATTTAGGAAACACTGTTTCTCCACTATATGCAATGCTTCTTTAGTCACTTGTCATAATTTTTTTCCTTAACTGATGTAGGCTCGTCGCATTGGATTTGCGATAATCTAATGATATTTTTATATTCTCTCAAAGCCTTTCTTTTGACTCCACGCATTTGTTTTCCAACTATCCATGGTTTAATTTTAAACAATTAAATATTTCCTAATAAACGTCGCGTTGCAAACTATAGTATTTTTTAGGTAAGGTTAAGTCACTTAAAAAAAAAAGGTTAAGTCACTTAAATCCTATTACTCAACTTATAGTGATAATGAAGAGTTATTAAATTTGCATAATGTTTCTTGCTATATAATTTTGTTTTATAAATACCACAATATTACTACCAATAAACTCCATTATGTAGCCTGCAATGATTTAAAGGTGCATTCTAACTCTTGCAGAATCTAGCTCTATAGGACTTATAATCAACACTTCTTAGATGCTTATAGCTTTCTTCCTAACGCTTAAGGTTCGACAAAACTTGTTAGGTGGTACAAAGTATTTATCTAACTCTTTTTAAGATTACCAGTCGATAGTAAGTGTTTGTACACACCTGAAAATCACTCATAGCGTTTAATACTTCTTGAAGCTGTTAGGGTAAGACTCAAGGTGTTACAAGATATTTTACTACCTCAGTAGTAGAATATCAGCCGTTAGTAAGTGTTAGTAAACACCTTACAATTGCTTTTATTGGTTTGTGCCTCTTAAAGCTATAAGAATAAGTTATACATTGGTTTCGATAAACTCCATGCTACCTTCCTAAGTTTTATTTTTTTTCTTTATTACTGTTATTCCTCTGGAAGGTTTAATTATTTATAACTAACCCCACTGTAGAGTCGAATGTTGCTATCAGAGTTCTTATATACCATATATAATACTAAGACCTCTAAAAAAAGGCTGCCGTAAGCACTAAAATGTTTGTTGGGTACCTAATATATTTTATATTTTGCTTTAAATTTTTGCACTCTAGTGTTACCTTAAGTTAGGTAGGTACCTACCTGGAACAAATTGCTTTTTAGTAATAATGTCACCTGATTGTAAGGTAGGTACTGACTTTGTTTGTGTTTGTAGCTCTGTATTGTAGGTATCTACTTACCTATATTTTTGTCTCCTGTGCGCAGAAAAGAATTATTGGTCTTTATTCAAAAATGTATTTTTGAATAAAGAACAATAATTCTTTTCTTTCTTTCTTACCATCAGTTGGACTGTAGACCGTAAAAAAGGTCTTGTTTGTCCTCGTCCTTTAAAAAACCTGATGCCTGTTTAGTTCTTCCTCCAGCCCTTCCACAATATAGTAATCTCTTTTGTACCTGGTACCTATGTGCTTTCAGAATTAAAATAAAATTATTACTTGGTAAGTATATTAAAAAAATACAAACAAAACTTGTATTTCTGGTGAGTCCGTAAAGCTTTTACTAAAAAGTCATGTCACGTGGGTGACTTACGTAGGTACCCTATGTATCATACTTGAGTCTAGAGTTAAAAAAATATTAAAGGCTAAAAGTTTCAAAAGTTAGGTAGAATGAATAAATATTTTAATCTAATTATTTTAATAGTTATCACTATTGAAAAAGTGAATTGCGGGTGACACTTTTTATGTGTAACGATGTCGCATAATATATATTTTTCCCTATTATTATCTTTCTTAAGATTGGTTTTGTTTCACATAATATGGGTGAAAATCAGCCCTAGATGCTTACTGATTATTTTCTTATTTTTGACCTTAGAGTTGTTCATCACACTGTAAATTACCTACATCTTAATAACTCTAAATGTGGATACTATCTAAGACAAGGTGCCCCAATTTAATAATATTTTTTATATACAAATTGTTGAATTAATCATAAGTTTGGTTCCCAAAAAATAAATATCTACTTTAATAGACTTAGATGGATATGATATGTATTATCTATTGTTTATCTTTATATTAAATGCCTATCTAATATAAATAAGTAAGGTGGAACTCTTAATTAATTTATCGTAAATTATACCTACACAATAATATTTTGTTACAGAAAACTGAGAAGAGATCTATATACAGGTAATGCAATAAAAAATATGTCAGTAAAAAAGCGCTTCTAAGTATATAACGTAAAAAACGAGTGGCTATGTACCTACAAGCACAGAATAAATAATGTAAATCTTGACAATTTCCTGCCTACATAACGAAATTAACCGATCTCCGCGCATCTGGGAAGATCCTACTAAAGCCCCGTCTCTAAGAATCAGACGCAGATGTAAACATCGTGTTGTCCCGTTTCCCCGCTTGATAGAGCTTTACAAGTGAATGAGACGAAGTGAAAAGATGCAGTCTCGCAGCTAATGAAACGTGTCCACTGTCCGGCTGCGCCTACGCATCCCGCGCCGAAATTATTATAGCACAAAATCTAATTTTGATTTTCTCTTTATGAGTAACGAGAAGTTCGTGTCCCTAATAACTTTAGTAACAACCATAGTTGAATTAAAGAATGATGACGTAAATTAACATATTATTCGGTTATCTCTCGACACTGTAAAAGTGGAGATAAAAACATTGAAAAATGTACCCTGCACTGTGAACTTAAAGTTCAAAGTTAACTTGTATTGAGTGTGTGTTTATACTACTTTTGTTTATTGTGTTAAGTTGCCAAGGTCCATGTTAAATCACCTGTAACGTTGTTACTGCTCTACTCTAGCTGTCTTACTTACCTTCAGGAGTAAAAGAGACGGGTATATTTCGGTCGAGACCCTCGGATGCGATTGGTGCGTACATTGGCAAACTTAACAGGTTTTTTCAGAGGTTCCAAACACTTTATTATTGTGTATACTATTTTATGATGTGCATACATCCAACAAAGATATCTTTAAAAAGTATTGAATAAAACTTAATAAAAATAACAACACACTTATTTAGTGTAAATTGTTAATTAATAAAAAATAAATTACAACGCTCAAGAAAGCTTAGTAAGAGAGTTTTTATTTAAAAGTTTGTTTTGAAGTATATCAAAATACTGATTATCCTTTTTTGTTTATTTACTTACTATATTCATCATCATCTCCATCACTAGCCTATATACGCCCCACTGCTGAGCACAGACCTTCCTACATGGGAGAAACACATGAGGAGTTTGGGCCATAACACCACCACGCTGCTGGCCCAATGCGGGTTAGTGGGTTAAAGCGGTTGCAGTAACAACCGGGACCAACGTCTTAACGTGCATTCCTAAGCACGGAGGAGCTCGAGATAACAAACTTTGATTGACCCATCCCAGGATTGACCAAGGCGAAAGTTGCTTTGTTTTTCGTATCGAAACTAGTGCACAAAAACAAATACGCCACCGAGCTCCTCGTTATATTATATTTGCTTAATTGTTTATTATTTCAAAACTGCAACAACTTTTGTAACAAAACCAAGTGAATAATAGCTTACTATTGCTATCAAAAGGTTGACGTTCCCTGCATTCAGCTCGGACCCGTGTATCGCTGCGCACGCGTCGCCAGTCGATCGTGTTCCGTTGTCGGTGCGCAGCCTTCGCGCCAAACTAATTAGAATTCTGAACTTTCAGCGAGCGCAGCGTAACCTGTGACTTTTTGCTTTTCTTCGGAAACTTTTTAAACTCTAGTGCTGTGTAGTGGATTCAAACCTCCGTTCGTGGTTTCTTTTTCATTTTATGTTAATGTGTGCAGATGTGACAAGTTGCGGTTAAAGTTCATGCGTACCTTTGTGGATATACTGAATTTTAGTAAAGTTTTGTGCTATCCATTTTGAGTGCATGTGGCTTGATATCTAAACCCTTGAACAATCGGTTATAATAACAAGGTGCGTATTTACTATCGATGTTAAATGATAAAGGAGTACCTAGAAGATAATACTAAGAATACCTTTATTGTATTTACTCATCTGATGTGTGTTTCTCTATGAATATTTGTTTATTGTTGTTTTATCATTGAATTTTGCTTACAGTGAGTTGTAATAGATGATATAACCTACTTCTATTTAAGTTATGTACCAATTATTACTACAATATCTGCCAATATCAATAATTCCAAGTTTACCAAAGAATAACCAACTTTTAGAATCAATACCAATAAATTGATATGTATTTTTTTTATAAATATCAAGTAATAAACGTTATTTCTTACAAAAAACTCCAAGTTTTCACTAAATAAAATAGAAACCTAATGAATATTCACAAAGTCGCGTGTAATTTAAACATGAAAAAACACGAATTTACTAAAAGGACTGCTTAAAATGATTTTGATGGATTCTGAACTTTCACCTCTATTTGAATACGGCAGTTGATGTGCCAGGTTGAATAAACTTGACAATTTTAAATTGAGCGTATAGGTATCTACCTTAAAACTCTTGCCGAATGTTGCCGATGTATGAAAAAAACAGTAATAATAGACTTTTTAACTTTTTTAAAACCAAGCTCGTAATCAAACTCAGCCACCTATTACAAATTATTTATACAAATATTATGCTCTTTACATTTGGTGCGAGATCGTTCTAACGTTACATTGAATTACCATTATTGAAAGCTCAATGTGTTTCTAATTAATATAAGTTAATATAAGCTCATGTCTGGGTTATTATGAATATATTACTGTCCCTATGACTCAAGAATGCAGTGGAAACATTAACAAATAAATTAAAAACTTCAGAAACGGCCGTCACCATGCGTTGTTCACGTGATAGAATTGAATTTTGAATATTGATTAAACCTACAAAAAATACTTAAAATTAATTTATATAGTTTGGCGTTGGTAATGCGTCATCTAACTTGCATAAATGTACCTAATTATAATAAAATTATGAGAATATATTATAATTATCTTAGCCCTCAGGATGACAACAACGCACCTGCAATACCAAGTGATTTTTACCTTTTTATTGCAGGTATCTTAAGGCGACGGTAACCACTTACCCCCAGGTGGGCCGTCAGCATGTTTGTCATCTAGTTTTATAACAAAAAACCAAATAAGTAGGTACAACTTTGAAGAGCGAGATTATTATTAATCTCCTTAATCAACAGATTTTAATTAACTTAATAATTTTGACATACTTAGTATTCTAAAGAAAAACAGAAAACTAGAAGCAAGTCATAGTTTTCTAGCTTTATTCCTTAGTACTCTCAAGGGTAAAGGCACCGGGACATATCTACCCTTTTTCTAGTCTATAGAATAGATTTCTAAAACTTTAATGGCAAAAAGGTAGGTAGGTACTTATATCTCAACAAAAGAGTATGTCGAACACACAATAAAGATTACATTGTGTCATACATTAATAATTTTGTGTAGTCATAAAAATCCACATTGAATAACTTCTCGGCCCGTTTTCTTAAAAAATAATAATATTTCTATGCACACTCGTACCAACTAAATAAGCATTAAACTACAAAAAAGCAAAAAGTAAACAAAACGCAAAATTGCTGCAAATTAAGCGTTATTGTGTTATTAATACTATGCTAACGTATATACCTTTATATTCGTTATTCATGTGCCCCTACCGGTATTCGAATTCGGGACCTTTAGTTTTAAATGTCAGAAAAATTTCAGCTCCTCAGTTGCAAATAATCATCATAGGACAGATGGACGGACTCGTTGCTATTTTTTTTATTCAAAACAGCTGAATTCCACTTTTCTTAAATCTGTAGAACACACGTTATAACTAAAAATATAAGTTCAGTGCATCTCGTTCTCTCAATATGAATACAAAAAAGATGGTTGTCATATACCTAACTTGGAATTTTGAAGCGTGTGTTCAATTTTCGACCTAATGAACGTGATGAAATGCAGTGTTTAGAAAGCACCTCCTTACATGCCGTCTAAAATTGTCTATGGTTTCTTTAAATCTTTCTAAAAGAGATGTTTCATATCCGGCCAAGTTATGTACAGTGTCTCAAGAAATCAGGAAAAATCTCCTAAATCCACGAAAAATACTAATAATTCGTTTTCATGCATAGATTGTTGTACTAAAGTTGAAATTTTTCGTTACACCGTTATTCACTATTGCAAAATGGCGGGCGACATAGAAATCAATTAAACGTCACCAAAGTGACATACACGCTATGATGAATGTGTGTCGCAGTTTTTTCTATTTTTTTTTTTGTAACACGCAACAAAGCTAATAAAAGTAAAATGGGCAATTGATTACTGTTCTGTATATTTTGACCTATTTTTCAGTATACTGTAATAGACCTGGCCGGGTCTACGTACATTTTTGAAACATCTCCTTAAGTACAGCTCTAAGCAAATTCTTGCTATCAAGTACATATTGCAAGAAATAGACTGTACTTTCTGCAGAATCAGGCTCACTGACTTACAGCCTATTGTATTTGTATGTTATGTTAAATCTTTTATTTATCATAGTCAAGTTTATTTGCATACCTTAATCATTTTAAATGGTGCGCATTAACCGCCCTGCAAAAACCTAGAGAAAGCGCTATTTTTAATTTTTCTTTATTTGGGAACTAACAATACCCAAAGAAAATCTTATAAAACTAGCTCCAGCACATAGATCAGTAAAGTTTCCACATATAACTGAGATCAATTTTACATAAACAACTAGCTGACCGTTTTTGCCATAAAAAAAATGACAAAAATAAATTGATAGTAGCCGATTCTCAGACCTACTGAATATACATATAAAATTCCTGGACGGCAAACGTTGTTTTGCCATAATAGAAAAAAATGACCAAAAAAAAAATAATAGATAGTAGCCGATTCTCAGACCTACTGAATATATATTACATATAAAATTTCATGAAAATCGGTTAAGCCGTTTCGGAGGAGTATGGTAACTAAATTTGTGACACGAGAATTTTTATATATTAGATATTATTGTATGAAACTTACAATCTACGGATGAGAATCTACAGTAGGTGCTACAATATTTTTTATTGCTTTTCTAAACGAATTCTTGAATGCATAAATATATCAATTTGTGTAAATTTCTCATTGTAAGTAAAGCAAGGACGATATATAAAAGAGTTATTGGCATAATTTCTACTTGTAAAAGACACATCGAATAAAATAAGCTATTACTACATAAACCAATCCGAGGACACCTAAATAGCATAAAACTTAAAAAATAAGGCGAGTCCAACTGATCATATATTATGTAATTCAAATAGATATGTCATATCACTTTCCATTCTGCGATCCTCCAACAGTATCTATTCTATGTTGATAGCTTAAAGTGGCTTAGACTATATAGTCTCCGCTCCTGACACAAATATTAGGTTCTCCATGAGCCACCGTATTTAAACACAGTAACACGACATTACAAAATGGTCGCATTAGGCTCTATTTTTTATAAGCTGGCATTTTTTCCAGTAAGGCGCATTAATTCTGCATTCTTTTTCATCCTCAGCCCTATGATGATATGCCTTACACGCCCAGTAATTACACTGGCACGAATTAAGATATTACTTTGCTCTACATCGGTTAAAAAGACCAGCTTATAAATAAAAAAAACTTTATCGAAAACTCAAAATGAAAATGTCACTACTCTAGTAATCGGCTGTGAATGTCATTCAACCTAAAATTACTAGAGTACAACCTAACCTAGTACTAGGTTAGGTTGTACTCTAGTAATTTTAGGTATTCTAGTAAGGTTTCTAGTTAGGTTTAACTCTAGTACAACGTACTCGTAATACTACGTTGTACTCAAGTAATTTTAGGTTGAATGACATTCACAGCCTATTACTAGAGTAGTGACATTTTCATTTTGAGTTTTCGATAAAGAAATTCTTTTTTTTTAGGTAATTCTGATATATTTTGTAAATGAGATTCAGTTATTTATCATATTAGGATAGATTAGAGCATTCTATTCCAAACACAGAAGCGAAGTAACAACAATTATGTCCGTTTTCGCTAACCATTTGTCTCTTTCTATTTTCTTTAGATAGACTGAGATAAAAATCGCTAGAAGACTTTTATCGCTAAGCAAATTTTAGTGATTTTCCCGTCGTCCATCATAAAGTCCATATGTTTAAATCGTAGTATTACAAAAGAAAATAAATGATATTCAATTGTAAAGCCAGTTTAGGAATGTTGACATATATTCATTAGTACCTCATTATATGTTTCCACCCTAAAGAACCCATTCCTAGTGCCAGGTATGAGCATGCTTATCATGATAGAAACGGCCTTGTACGGACCTCGATGTGGCTCTTAGCCTTCATCTCACTCATGGTAAGTGAAGATAAGGCCAAAGATGGAAGCGAGATACACCCAGATTTCTCAACCGCAGGAACTGTCTATCGTAACCCCAACTGCCACAACACAAAATGCTGTTAACATTATTATTATAACGGCAGACTTGGGTAAGATGGTGGGAGCTAGCCAGGTGGACTTATAAAAGCCCTACCACCCACCAAAACTAAGATGGTCTAGCTAGCCAGGTGGACTAATAAAAGCCCCACCACCCACCAAACACCAAGCTGAAAATATCTGCCCCACGGGAAATTGAAACCCGTACCTTAGATGTGAAGTAGATTCATAATTCATGAAAGAAATAATGAATCACATTTACTTGTTTGATTTTGTGCGTTTAAAACGCCTTGACGAATTTATTTGTATTTCTTACAAAAAATAATTAACTTCAACACTGCTAAGCTGTATCTAAAACTAACCTAGAGGCTATTAACAGGTTGTCTTACCAATTCCTCATTTGTCATCAGTACCTTCACCCATGTATGTATATTTGAGTGTAGAACTAAAACATTACAATGTTTTGATTAAGTACAGTCCGAATAAAAAACTTCCTGTCCGTGGGATACATTGAATAAAAACTGTTATGAATTATGATATACTTCTTTCATAATTTTATAATTCATTCATGTGCTCTGTGGCTCTTACGGTCAAACACTCAAACATTAATGCTACGAGTTTCGTGATGGGATAAAATCCGGAAGACCAAAGTGGTTGACAGCATCCAGTAGTGTAGTAAGCTGAAGTGGCAGTCACATCGGTTACAAAACAGATCAGCGGTGGAATAAAAAGGTTTTCGAATGGAGAACACCTCTCGGCGAACGTAGTGTGGGGCATCCCTCTGCTAGGTAGACCGAGAAAGAAGATGCTAGGCAGACCGAGAAAGAAGATGAAAGAAGATGTCTTACACCATCTGGGGTTAGGATAGGGTATATTGTGGCCGCCCTAGCCCGCATTACATCACCTCGCAGTAGAGGGTGGCCGAGCACTCGCGGTCAACCTTTGCCAAAAATGTCCAGAATATAGCTGCCGTAAGCCTAACTATACCTCTGGGCAAAAACTGCAAACTCAGTCCTCTGGCTTTGGATATGGCACTTCCATGATTAATTTTGGTTCTAGCCAGCCAGGGCTACACCAACACGAAAGGCTTTCCATAGATTCCTGGCTCTCACTAAACTCTAATCTATATTTCCTTCATAATGGAGGAGTTAATATTTCATATCGTTTAAATAATTCTACTTAGTACCTACTACTGATGTAGTAACTATTTATCCATTCATGCAATCTTAAAATATACTTAGGACAATGTTAATACCTAAAGTTGTGTCTAGGATCATTCAACAAAAAACTATTAACAGCAATATTTTGACTTTAATTGAAACACGAAACTTTTCAAAATTTTCCCAATTAAACCGACAAATAAAAGATTGATAGCCAAACGGAGATTAAATATTTTATTTTAAATTCTTTTAACAGTGTATCTACAAGTATTATTATAATAAGATGTCAACAACGCCCATGATATATTACGAGTTATCGGCCATGAAAAAATTCAAAAATAAGCTTAATTGGAATTCTGCTACGCAGTGTTGCCCGTCGAGATTTTATCGAGCGGCTAGTGCTGTCGACCGCAATTGTCGATAACTGCCGATCTTATCGACAGCACGGCGACGAAATGCGAAAGTTGTCGAGCGTCAAATAGTGTCATAACCGCAAGTTAACAGACAACACTAGCGGTGTTCTAGAGACAACCATAGACATTTCTCTTTCAATAGATAAAGGACGATTGCGTCACATTGTTCTCTCCTATTTTAAAGGATTATGTCTATTTTAACAAGATGAAGCACATAGCAAGAAGCTGCGAAGGCTTGTAACGTTAGGTGAGCATAACGTTAGCATAATTTTTTCAAACATTTATAATATTGTTAAATAAAAATTAAGAATATAACGTTAGCTGTTTGCTAAAGTTTTTCGTTTTATTTTTATTGCTCAAAGCTGTATTCAAAATCAGAGATCTCCTTGGTTGGCCTCAGCTCGTTTTCTAAAAGGCCTTTGTGTACTTTTCGTCAAATAAAATCAATTACAATGCAAATACAAAATAAATATTTACTTATTTATTATTATACAAAGCTTTTACAGCGTTAATATTTATATAACATACCTAATTATCATTAAACAGTACCTACATAAACGAATTACAGAAACAGGTACTTGACAACCCTACATCGGATCTGAGGTCCGGGTTTTAATTTCCGTGAGTGCGGAAATTTTCTGCTTGGTTTTGATCATCTTAGGGGTTTGCTGAATCCACCTGGCTAGCCACCACCATCTTATCTAATCTTCCACATTGTTGTGTACCAGCAGTTGAGGTACGTTAACCAGTTCCGCTGTGGTTGAGGAATCCTGGTATAACTCGCTTTCATCTTCAGCCATAACATCACTTCCCATCACTTGAGATGTAGGAGAAGAACTACCCCGTTAGTAATTTATTTAATATTTTTTTGTACACATAAAAACCGAATTCCACCCGAACATAAGCAAGTTGAATAAAAGCTTTTAAAAAATGTACAAAAGGTGTGGTAATTTAAAAAAATCTTGTAAGCTTTGTTTGTTTATCAATCGGACCAATTGCTTGTTTGACTTTATTAATAAAATAATCGCATACGCATCTAAAATATCAAATAATAATAGAGTTCTTCAGAAAAGTATGCATAGCAACAAAATAAATATAATAATATTAAACCTATCTGAGGCTGTCGCAAAGTATCTTACTACATGCGGGCATAACCACGAACTGAGACATATTTGAACGTACTTAAAGGGGTTTGGTTAAATTTATATTTATGGACGGGAAGAAAATGGGTATGATTGTGAAGACACACTAAGCCTTCATTTAAATATAATTTCCTGTGTGTGAAGTGTATATTTTCTCTTAATATTGTTTTTTTTTCAAAAAAGAATTAAATAGATATAAAACTTCATACTTACATTCATTCTTCATTATTTTTAACATTTGAATTAGAATTATATTCGGGATAATTTCCCACGTAATTTATTCAATTTTTAAGTTCTTACCTAGGTATATGTGTGCTTAAGTATTTTTATAAACCGACTCATGTTTTACTTAGTAATTTTATTATATGTACGTTTTTAAAGTTATCGTTCCTAATTAACAGTACCTGCCCGCGACATATATCTCCCTCAGCACTTCTTTTGTCGCAGGTTGGTTGGATTAAATTCGTTCAGAAGAGAGACCTACCTTTTTTTAATGGTTTTTTTGTTTAGCTACTTCTTCAATGTAGGTATATACATGTACGTGTATACAATAAATTGTTATTTGTTGTCTTTCGTGATTTTCTAGGAAAAATATTACTTCGTATAAGGCTTACTATCGACCGGCTATATCAAGGAGGATGTTCAGAAGAGTTTTTAGATCTTAACCACGTTTCTTCCTTCGCAGTCATCAAATTATTGTATCTACCTCAAAACACGCACAAATAAATTAAGTAACTCGATTTTACGTCAAGCCGGTGAACTGACTTAGATAAAGCTCGGCATCGGTAAATTAAATCCTGTGAAAGAAACTTTGCGCGATAGCCGACATCCACAGACGCATCCGCGGGCTCCACATAAATAAACTGTTGGTAAGGTACTATTCTGTTGAATATAAAATCTCAGCAACTGATGTAGATTTGATAATAAAACAAGATTTACAACATACTACGTCTTAATGAATAACCAGGCGGTTTTCCTTAAGTCAGGCTGAAACTACATAAAACTTGAGATTAATTTGCGGCTACAGATGTGCAATAAAAGTTATCCAGTCACTAAATTATATGTAATGAAAAATTGAGCACTTGCAACAATAGATAAAAACAAGCATTATATCGTCAGTGGGCGTGCAAGATCGCGTAAGAGCAGTTATTCACGTATTTATACAAAAGTCGCTAAATCGAAATATCGCGCCAGCGGGTTCTTAGTGCTGAGTCGCTTAAACTAGATTCTCAATAGACAACACCAAGAGAAATCCCAAACAAGTTCAGTCAAAGAAATGTAATTTTCATTTTAACATTATTATAAATGTTTGGAAAATTATTTATCTACTTATAAAAATATCCAAACTAGAAAAAAATCACGTCCTGAGGCAGGGATCGAACCCGCGACCTTTCACAATCCGGGTGACTGCTTTAACCATCTGAGCTACCCAGGACTTGGGATAACCCTGTGAAATTCTTCTAGTCTATCTGTATTTGCATTATAAGCTAACGTCTATTACAATGTCGAAATGTTCTATTTCAACATCCGAAACGAGTATTTTTACAAATACCTAAGATGAAGATTCGGTTAGGTTAAGAATATTTGAAATGTTTGAAAAATTATTTACTATAGAAAAATTTCACGTCCTGAAACGGGGATCGAACCCGCGACCTTTCACAATCCGGGCGACTGCTCTTTTTCTTCCTCCTGAAAAGGATTAAAGACTAATAGGCGATATCTACAAACTGCTCTTGCGCGGTCTTGCATGCCCACAGACGATATATTATTGGACTTACATAATATAATAATAATAATATTAATACGTGTATAAATATTAGAAATATTCTAAATAAACATATAAACATCCATGACTCGTAAACACATGCTCGTACTCATCATACAAACATTTGAAAAAAAAGTACAACATTGGTTGCATTATTTCATAGAAATGTCATGAAATTATCAAGTTTTAGTTTGTATGAACTTCGGAGGAAAAATGCCGCTTCACAAATTACCAGCCTCTGGACTGTAATCCAAAAAGGTTTTTAGTACTATTTTTTTTTCCGTTCAGATAGAGCATAACTACTTACATGCAAAACATGATACCTGAATATTTAACATGGTTTTAGAACGTTAAGCCAACGACACGTTTTCTTAGTGACTGGTACACACTTAACTCTATAATCTAAAACTACTCAGCCGATTTTGATGAAACTTGCACAGTTTCCAAAGTTGGAATTTATCTAGTCAAATTAATGAGAAATTTTGCAATACGACTTGTAGTTTTTGATTAATGCGGGGACAAACATACAAATATTCAAGCATACAAACATACACTTATAAAATATAGCACCCATGCTTAGAAGCTGGTATAGACTAACATTATATCTTTTGAAACCGGTCTAAAAAGACATTTTTTTAGGGCGGGTGAACCTACGAGCTTTCACAAACCAGCTGAATGCTCTACCTACTAACCTACCGAGTACTTAGGAGTTAAGTACTTATATTACAAGCAAATTTCTACCTTGACGATGTCGAAATCATTACAATGTAACTCACTAAGGATTATCCTAAGTCCACAGTAGCTCCTGGTTAGAAAAAACAGAAAAAAGTAATAAAAAGAAAAGACATCTGGATTGTGAATAAGGGAACATATACATATGTCATCCTACTTATGAAAAATAGGGTAGGGTCGTATGAGTAGGTAAGTACCACCGCCATTCTTATTTCAGCCGTGAAGCAGTTCGCTGTGTTTCGGATTGAAGGAAAAGGTAGCCAGTGTAATTCCTGCGCATGAAAGGCATTTGATCTTAAGCCTCAGGATGACAACCCACCTGCAATATCAAGTGATTTTTCCTTGTCATTGCAGGTGTGTATAGCCGGCGGTAACCGCTTACCACCAGGTGGGCCGTTAACTTGTTTTATTTGTTATCTAGTTACGTACAAAAAAAGTCTTTTTAAATTTAAAATCTTTTTCAAATAGCAAATATCGAATATTGAAGTCAATAGCGTCTGGTCTGGGACTCAGTTCTAATATTTAAAGTCTGGGAGGTAGGTACTGTTAGCAATTGTTGTAAGATAGCCAGTTCCTCTGCGCCAGTGAAGGCATCCGATTGTAGCTCGATTCCATCTTCGGCCTTCTCATCACCAAGTGAGATAAAATCTAATAGAGCTATCTCGTTCTGAAATAAAAATCTCAAGTGATTTTTTTTCTATATAAGTTGAGTCAAAAGTAGAGATGTATATATAATAGAGCCTTCTTTTATGTCAAATTTTAAAAACTGTAAAAGTAAACTTTTTTGGCAAGCGTCCTATCGATATTTAATTTTAACGCAGTTATTTACTAACAAATTTAAAACAACATTAGAATCTCTACATACGTCGCTAAAATACCTTTCTTGTGAACTCTGTGGCAAAGAGGAGACAGCTAAACTATTCGTTTAAGTGATGGTAAAGTCAAAACATTATGACGATTTTAAAGACTTTAATATAAAAAGCTGCTTTATATGAAAAGCTTATTGGTTTGATTCGGAAATAGTTTCCTACATAGTTTATGTTTTGTAACAAATAATCCAGTTATATATTTAGCTACTTATATGATTATTTGCTGAAATTTATAACTAGGTATTTTTTAAACATTTAATGGTGAAATTACATGAGTAGTATAAAACTACTTATACGAGGAATTTAGACAGATAGATAGAAATTCTGTACTTTCCAATTTTACGTTAAGAACACAGAGATTAAGTGAACACAATATGCCAAAAAGGCGGTCTTATCTCTAAAAGCCATCACAACAAAAAGCACTAAGTTGCGGTTGATGTTATTTTTTTAAGAATTTTAATTACCATAGGGGACATTAATAATATTAATAATGCATCGTCTACGTCTCAAAGGATCTTTTTGTCACCAACTGATGATAACAGAAACAAAATCCCACAAAAAACTGTTTTCCAAAACCACTTTAGAAGGGCATTTTTAAAAATGGAATTAGTGAGCCTCGTAGCGCAGCTCGCAGGCGCGGCACCGCGTCGCAGTGCCGCCGACATTGACAGCTGTCAATCAGATCCAGTATGGCGGCCCAGCCGGTCCGGTTCGAACAAACATGCCACGCTATCTCGTCAAATCTGACGAGTTCAGTACCCATGTTAGATGATTGCCGAGATATTTTCCGCGTCGAATGAAGTGTATAAAGCTTGGATCGATTAAGCTCAAAATAAGATTACACTACTCCGGTTGAAGATTTTGTTTGTGTAACAAATGTAAACTAATTGGATCATTTTTAAATACACAACAAAAAATCTTACGGGATTTAATCTCTCCCGCTCTACATCTGAATTACTTCCAATTGAGCTCATTCACACTTCCAATTGTAATTAAATTTTAAAGAAAACAACAAAATGTTGATGCCCGACATCCCCCTGGTACCTACCAAGTACCAATCAACCAAGAATTTAAAGTTCTAACATGGGCGTACCCAGCATTTACTTAAGGGTGTGGCAAAAGTAAGGAATCTCAAAATGATAGGAATTTAAAGTGAATTTCTATTGCCAGGGTATTTACTAGGGTTTTGGCAAAATCTGGTTAAAATTGCGTTTTTAAATTTATTTCGTGCTTCTGGAGCCGACAAGCCGGTTGTCTATTCCATTGTTGACCGTAATCAAGATTTTACTCGGCTCTAAGGCACGTCATGTCCTTTCCAGTCCAAAAAACAGTTTCGGCAAAATAACGTCGCCTTGTCTCACACCTCGCTGAAGTTGTATTGGTTTCGAGTTTGGGTCCTGGAGACGAACTGACATAGTGGCGTTTCGTACAGTGGCTGCAGCTCTTGGATGTACCGATAGTCTATCATCAAATCTCAATGTGGGAGCAACATTTCACGCAAAACCAATTTTCTCAAGACAAGCATTGTATCAGTATTAAACTCAGCTAGATTAGTCAGAAATTGTAAGGTTCAACACCCTGTTCAGCTCAGTTGTAATATTCTTTCTCTTCCTCTCGGTTTCAACTCGCCCACAAGTAACCACGATAATACGGTGCATAGTTGATATTATGGTCACCCGACCGTAATATCCCCCCATGCACTGTATTGTCATCCGAATTGCAATGAATGTTTCCTAATAAGCATGTCATTGATATGAAGAAGAAAAAGTGTGGGGGATAGAAGAGAGCCTTCTGGTTTGTAGTACATCAGCGAAGTACATCTCCGCGATTAGATCGTGTACCAGGAGCTAGGAGAGAAGAGTCAAAAATGGTGCCAATGTCAAGACTAACAGTCATTGACTAACCACGCTTGTCAATAGTTACAGACCAGATATGATGTGTTTAACATTAAGAGGGGAGACAATTTCGCCGCGCTTAATTTTGTAAATATAAGTTAGCACCACCAAGTGGGCTGTCAGCTTATTTATCATCTAGTTGCATGAAAAAAAATTGGATTCAAGTCAGGTTGGATGGTGGGGCAGACGCCCTGCCTTGCCCCCCCGTTAAATACGCCTATGCTTAGTAGAATCAAACTTAATCAAACGTTATCAAATAACGGACTTTTTTATCTATAAAATTGCCTCTAAAGGGAAAAAACATTTTCTTAGGCTCCCTTAAGGATCTAGTAATTGGATCTTCTGCAGAGAATGTCACATAAAATCTTTTAAAAATCTAAACTACGTCGAAAATTTTTTATTTTATAGATTACGTACTTCGCTACGGTTGTAATAAAGACTCAAACTTTCAGGCACAAATAATTATTATTACCAGCGAAGTTATCTCGAAGCTGTTTTGACAGTCGTTAACAACGACATGCCGTTTGCCTCGTCTCCGCTCTGCTGGCTGCACGGATTAAACGCCTTTGCCTTTGTCGCAGTGAAAGTCGCAGATTTTACAATAACTTTTATTTTCGACCATGGTATGATAAACTTACGAGATGTATAAATACGTCTCTTTTATATTTTCTTCTTGTAGAAACTCGCATCTGTCTGCTGTGTAGAAGCTATTTGGTTGTAGAATGGGTCCAAGGCGTCTGGTTGGGTAAAAATAATGATTTTAGTTATATACTGTGAGTAATATTAGAAAGAAATATATAGACTTATGATCTTTCGAAGCGCCAGGGTTACTCAAATTGATTATGTAACTAGCATCAAAAGCTAGATATATATATATGTTGGTTATAAAGACGCCTTAACATTCTGAAGACGTGAGATGTAAATGTATCCCATCTATATTTAGTATTAGAAATGATAAAGTTACTCTCTCTGTCCGTCTTTTTGTGTGTTACGTTTTACCCCTAAGCTGCATAGCCGGTTTCGTTGATATTTATCATGGAGCTAGATCACAAATTATAAATTATAATCTTCAAACGCAAATAACCAAAAACTACGGTTGCTAGTACTCTTTATTACAGTCGCTTAAATACCTTTCTCTGGTCTACGCCAAGAAAGGACAATTGATAGCTAAGTTTTTGTTTTATTTTATTTTGTCAGCTTGTTTGTCATCTAGTTGTATAAAAAAAAAAAAAAAAAAAAACTGATATTTTCGAATAATCTAAAATGTTTGGTAGGTACAAAAAAGACGTAACTATCCTAAACCCTGTGGTGTAAGGTGAACCCACGAATCCCCGCGACCGTTTAGAATCCGAGTGATTTAAAAACACTACAGTCGGTTTTTAGGCTTAATTTTTTTTCTATAGTAAATCTATAAAGAGTCAAACGTGAAATTCTTTGACTACAAATACAGTGCAATATGTATAGTACATATTGAATTTAAAACTCTAACGAAAGCTTAATTATCCCCAATTTTTATACATTTTTCTTAAATCGAACTTTAAGCTGACTTGATTTTTTTAATACTAAAAAGGCATAAATATTAAAATTTCAGTAATGAGTAATTGCAGTAACACAAAAATGTTATGAATTTTCTCGACAGAAAAAAAACCAAATTATTCTAGTCATTCTCTGTTTTCCGTTTTGTAAACAAATTAACAAATAAGTATTTGAAACCCAACCTAAGTTTATTATAAATTATTGAAATTATCTCAAGAGAATTTTTGTGACAAAACAATTATTTATTTTAAAAAATGAATCGCGTAGTCAACTTTAAAATATGGATAGAGCACAAGAAGGTTTTATTGTTTAAAATGTTTTTATTATATGTATTAAGTTCACAATCACAATTGTTTTCACATTTATTTCAACAAGTACTTATACTTTTAGAGGGAAAAACAATAATTCAAATTTGACTTTTATTAAAAATTGGCAACTGATTACAACAAAGTGCTTGTGCGCTATTGTTGTCTTTTTCCTCGTGCTGTATCCCTCTCTGTCTCGGCTGAAACAAATTTCACGAGTGATCGCTTTGATAATCAAACTATAATTTTTAACTCATATTATTTTTTTCCATCTTTTCCAGTGACAATAATGATGCTGGGACAGCGATAGTGAAGTGACGTGCATAATGCGGTGCCAGCGACCCTCTTCGGATCCGCAGCTAGTGACGTGCTTGTGACGATTCATTAAAAAGCAAATCGACCGATTGTGTTACTTGTAAGAACATTCCCGAATGAACACACTAATGCTGACGACTAACGGAGCCGTGGATGACCCAACTTGTGTCGATAGCAACATGTCTTTCTCATCATATAAGTGAGTTTTGATAGATTTGATTTTAGTTTATAAAGGGCTTGACATCTCTTTAAGTAAGAGACACACTGCAAAAGCCATTCATATTACCACTGAGTTTAGTCGATCATAGTAGCAAAGGTCAAAATTAAAAAGCTGTAGAACACATACATAATTGTTTCATAATAATCGTTTTATTGATAGTTGATTGGTATTAAGTACTCTAACTAAAAATATCTTAAACTGTTCTTTTTAACGAGATAATATAGGGTAGATACATATTTGTTTTTTTTTAGTTTACTTGTATTGTTTTGTTTTTTACCTGGAGGTAAACGGTTATCACCGCCTATAGGTATACACCTGCAATAATAAGGAAAAATCCTGAGGTCTAAAACGAAATGCCTTCCATGGCCAGTAATTGGCTACATTTCCCTTCAATCCGAAACACAGCGAACTGTTTCACGGCTGAAATAAGAAAGGTGGTGGTACCTACCCAGACGACCCTACATACGGGCCTACCACCTGGTAAACGTGATCCTTCCCTTTCTATGTACGGTCAGTAAAATCGGCAAAGTTCACAAGAAAAGTCTATGATAGTGCTCGAGTTGTCCAGAGTCCTTAATAATTTATAGAATCGTGTAGTAGAACTTTACTCTTTCTCGCTTCGATGTATTGCAACAAAAAGAGACAAGTGTGAAGATTCAGTACTGGCTGACTTCACAGGAAATCTGTATTTATCTCTATGAAAATTGGATAATAGTTAATTTTTTAACTAATTTGAATCACATATTATTATGGTATTATTATGGTTTTGTGTGAATATTTTAAGAGAAAACGTCACTTATTTCCAGTAATTAACCTATTTACAGTGCAAACTCTTTTCATTTAAAAAAAAAAACAATTAAATTGTTAAATCAAAATTAATTCAATAATCAAAAAGTCAATAAACAAAACTGTAATTGTCAGTTTGCATTAAAAATAAATCGCAGAACTCAATAAATAAGCACCACATCATTAACAGACATACAATACTTTAATTGAGTAATTAATATTTTCATTAACAGCAATACGTTGAGTCGGAAGTTGGATGTCTTGACAGTTGTTAAAAGTATCTCAGTCGACTAACAAGCTTTCAGATTTCTGTGTAACGAATCAAAAAGCTTAAATTACTCTATAATATGCGCATGAACGTACTAAGCATGTTGAAATTAAATTAAATTATCTTCCTCTGTCAATGTACTAAGTAAAAAGCGGTCATAACCATAACTTAGTGGTGCCGATGCCGAGATGAAGCCATTTATCCAAAACTGCACACGACGTCCTGCGAACATTGCATACAAATTCTGACTTACTACTTGGAAATCCTGTTACTCTGGTACATCATTAACAGCATTACAAGAATTAATTACCAACAGATTTTTTTCTGCCACATGCCTTTATTTTCTAGACGTAAACGGGAGAGTCGATTTTAATCGATTGTGTCATCGGCATAATCGATCGATCAATGTTCGAATACGCTTTTTGGGAAGAATATTTTCTCGACAACATACGCGATTTAATTTCTTTAAGTTTGTGCTTTTGTCTCATCATGATTGTTTTCGACTCTATTAGCATAGATATTAACAGGAGAGAGAGAGAGATTTAATCCGCAACGAAGTCGTGTTCAGTCAACTACAACATGATGATAATGTAGGTAATTTCTGTCTCGTATGTCAATGAGATAGGGGTCAAAATCATTTGTATCGTTTGGTTCTGTACACCATAATAGAAAGGGATCGCTGATAATTTCTCTCATGGCTCGAGCAGCCTGGAGACTCTTAAGCGTCAGGCGAATTTGCCCCTCATAGATTAATGACTCGCCAAGGTTCTCGCTTCCTTAAAACTCCGGTTACGCTGTAAAGGCCATCTGAGGTCAAAGCAATAGTTAGTCCATAAAAAAATCGTAATATTTGAAAAAAATCGTAATTGACATCAAAATCCAGGTGTTTATCGATTTCTTCACTTCTGTTTCGAAACAAAAAATGGATTCTAGGTCTGTGATTCGATATTAAATACACAAAGCTAAGCAAATGCTAAGGCTAGTGTAGTTTACCTTGTAAAAAAAAGATTGCTTCCAATTGAATCTCTTGAGGAACTCTAGAAAGGTGGAGTCTTCAACTGTTATACCTCGAGCTTAATAAAATTTAATTAGAGACAAAGTCTTCTCCAATTAATATCCGTGATATTTCAAAGCATTTATGTTAAGCTCAATTAAACCTATCAACATTTAATCTAAAGGTATTTGTCTAGGATTAATAATTCGTACAAGATTGGTATTGGCAGAGTTGAAGTAATAATTATAATTAAAAGCACTCGGCTGGAATTCAGTAAGTTTACTGCAACTACTATACTCGTAAGTATGAATAAGTGTAAGATTTTTTTTAAATCTTTAATTACTCTAATTAAAGATTTAAAAAAAATCTTACACTTACTCTTCTCACTATTTGCTAAATTGAAACATATGAGGAGCTTATGCTAAAATTAATAGAATTACAAAAAATACGTATTGAAAATAGGTAATAATAATAATATCGTTAGGGGTTGGTCTTTGTACAGTTTATTATCAGAAATAATTAAGTTAATAATCAGTTAAATAATCATTTAACATCCATGATCTATGACTCGTTAACAAAAGTTCATAATCATCATACAAGCGTCAGTCTCATCCAGAATTCAGACCCGGAACCTCTGGTTTAGAAGACAAGTGTACTAACTGACAACTCGATCAACAGCGGGGCGACCTATTTTTATTGGTATGAACATAAGTATTGTTTATGACGTCACATTGTCATATTAAAAGCAATATGGCATTCACACGTCATATTTTGCGTCGTTATGTTGATGTAACTGTGTTTTCCTATGAAATCGAATGCAACTTACATTACGTGGCGCAAAAAACGCAATATACAACTCACGACATTGCTCTCGTTTGGCCTTAGCCTGATTCTCAAATTGCTAGCCAGGTAAAAGTCACAGACTGATTTTGAATTTTTTTCATAACCTATAAACTAAATACAGCAATTACGGAAAGCAAAAAGCCGTCGGCCAATGAATTCGTCAGGCGGTTACAGCCCTCAATCGGGCACCTTTCATTTAAAAAAAGAACCATACGCCATTTCATGTCAATTTTTGAATTATTCATCGTACGAATGCGCGACCGCATCGATTGATGCAAACAAAAAGCGCGCGCTCGCTAATCTTCGCCCTCCGTCGACTCGTTTCGGTCTCCCTCGGCTCCCAGTGTTGCCAACCAACGCATTTATTATTCAACTAGTTTTTGCTGTCACGCTGCGCAAAGACATAACAAGAATGCATTTATTTGATAAACGATTTTTTTTCAGCTTTACTTTTAGAGTTTTCGGTGTCAGCATCGAAATACCTTTTTCGTTAATGACCTTTTTCTGTTGAGTTAAATGTTTTATTGGATACTCTTTGCATAAGAAATCAATATTTTCTCCTTTTTTATCGGGTAACTAATAAGAAAATATGTTTACTTATTAAAATATTAAAATGAAATTAAAGAATAAGAAAATATAAAATAAACCGTCTGTACGGACTTTGATCAAAATAATTCGTTATTAGTGCTTAGGATCGCCGTAGTTATAATTAATTTAATACTTTATTTTATTCGTTGTCATTGCCGTCAAGCCAATTACATGAAGCATTGCGATGGTTCTGGTGCATAAAAAATATAGTATTCGAATATCGGAGCGTGCATCCCCCGCGCCCGCACGTCCGTCGCGCCTCGACGCCGCGTCTCGACTGTACGTGATTGGTTTATTAATTAGGCGAATCATCGGCAGGTTTCATTTTTAAAAATAGGCGGGATTCTTGCTGTGCGAGTTTTCTTTTTAATTTCGGCCGGCGTTGAATGCAATTAGACTCTGAATATGAAGTTTTTGTCATAATCGAGCCGCGGCGATAAAAGCTCGTTTGAAGATAATTAATAAAATGATCTTTTAAACTTCTCAATTGTTTTGATTAATTAAAATACAACTATGATACTTATGTATATTTATCAACATGTTTTTCAATTATAGTTGTAAAAAATACAAAAGTGTATCAATAAAATCACTTTTTATAAATAAAAATGTTGACGACTTTACGTAAAAATGAAAAGAAATCACAAAATGTGTGGTGATATAGAAAAAAAAGACATTAAAATTAGAACTAGTAATTAGTGCTTAAATATCACTAATATTCTAAAACCATTAGGTAAATACTCGCTAGAGGAAAACTTATTTTCATTACACTAACTAATTTCTTGATATATTCATAGGTACCTGAAATTAGTATTCTATCACCTTTATAAAAATCATGAAGTTTTTTTCAATACAGTGTGCACTTTAAAATAATTGCACTTAACAAGTTCTAGTAAATAGTGACGGTCAAAAATATTCAGAATCAATCGATTAAAAGTTTCGATTTGTGATTCGATACGTCTGCTAGAGGTCAACGGGAAAAATAGTGTAAAAAAGTATAACGTTCGCGGTCCTGAGTTATGTCCCCGCCGAATACCGTTAGGATGCCTTCGAAACTCAAAACGAGATGAAAAAAAAACGAGAAACTATTCCAATTGCCAGCATTCGGAATCCGTTTTGTCCGCCGTAACATTTCGGAGCGTTATTTTTGTGTACAAACGATTACAGATATCGATATGCGATAAATGGTGGCAAAATGATGAAAAACTAAAGAAAGGAAACTTTACATTTATGGGTGAACCAAACACAGACACTCGTAAATGAATATGAACCCTATTTTATTAAAATACATGTTTTGTTTTTCTCAGTCATATGCAAAATGAAGAAGATAAACCACTTTCGCTGGGCACCCAGATCAGTCTCACCCTATTATGTCTACCAAGCCTGTTCAGGACCAGATCTTATTTGATGCGCGGTGAGCCAAGTGCCTTGAGAGCTGCTTGGTTGTTGTTTTATTCTCAGTCCGTTTGTCCTATAATTTTCATTACCCAAAGGATAATTGCATACGGCCTGGAATGCAGTTGCAAAGCCCATGCTGTGATATAGTTGTATTTATTTTTTTATAGACTTCTTACTTTTTTTTATATACAAAGCACGGCAACTGACCCAACACCACCTGATGTGAAGCGGTCAGGAGAGTCAATACGCGAAGACAGCGAGTGCAGAATAGACATTCCATTAACCGTCTCCACCTTGCCGGCCCAAAAGGTGCTTTCTCTTGAAGGACCCCATGTTATAAGAAGGAGGGAACACATGTGCTGGCAAAGAATTCCAAGTTCTGGAAGTACGACAAATAAACGAGGGACTAAATTTCTGTGTGCGTGATGTTGAGGTAGAGACAGTGAATGGATGACTCCGAAGACCGGCACGCGTGCTCCTGAGCAGGAAGTGGGAAGGTGGGACAAGGTCGAAAAGTTTGGTTTTATCATTTATCTTATTATAGACTCCAGCACCTGTACCTAAGTCCATCTTGGATCCGTGCATAAACCAGATCAGACTATTATTTTCAGGGGATGCTGGTCTGCATTTCTATTTATATCTATTTCTCTGGTGGGAATGGTAATTCTGAATTTTTTGTCGATATGAATTTGGGACTGATTAGGGACAGATGCCTCTGCCCATTTTGTATGTTTTAACAGAGGTTAAGTGTTGTCCCATAGACCTGCTATCATAAGCCTATGCAACGTCTTCCTTGCCTCTGTTTCAATAACTATGTACAGCAGGGGAAGGTCTAGGAGTACCTCCATCGCTGTATGGGATGGACTTAAGCGCTCCGGTGATTGCTAGACATGCTGTTCTATGCAACTTGCCGAGTACAGTTTTGGAAGTTGTCAGGCTTGTTTTAAGCCACCAGACGATGCTGCCATAAGTATGTAAAGAGAGGCGGTACCATGGTTGCCTATATCCACTTTATTATCTTTGATTTCAAACCCCATGTTATACCATAAGTGGAGCGACACATCCCAAAGAATCTTTGAGCTTTCGTCATAGTTCTCCCACATGGCGTTTCCAGGTCAGCCCTTTATCTAGCGCGACGCCACAATATTTCACTTCACTGGACCATAATAGTTCCGTTTTGTATAGTTTTGAGCCGCAGTAAGTTCTTCTACCTTGTAAAGGGGATCATAATTACTTGAGGCGTACGTATAGTCAATCGATGAACATTGACGACCGCTTGGCCGAGTGGTCTGTACCCCAGGCTACTCGGTCAAAAGGTCCCGGGTTCGAATCCCGGTAGGAACAAGTGTTTGTATGATGAGTACGAACATTTGTTTACGAGTCATGGATGTTTATATATTTATTTAGTATATTTCTAATATTTATATACATATTATTATCATTATTTCTCCGTTATCTAGTATCCATAACACAAGCTCTTAATGATGCTTACTTTGGGCTAGATAATAGGTGTGAGTGTATAAATATTATTTTATTATTGCAAAAAAAAAATACATCAAATTTGAACGTGTATCAAATTATCACAACTTTAATGTATTGTTCAGTTTCTGCGTTAATTGATAAACTCTTTAGTACCTTATTAGTGTTTATGTTTCATTCTCAAATACCTACTTTTGACTACTGGTAGCTCAAAAAAGTGACTGCTTAACTCAGGGTAACACCTAGCCACAAATAAAGTTGCATACAGATGCACTGTTTTGTTAAATCACTTAGACTGTAATTACACTTCGCTAAATTTTGGTTTAAACTAAAAAAAAATTCAGTCTAGGTATATGTGTTGGCTGCAAAAGTTTTGTCTATTTGCTGACTTACAACGGATTTCATGTCGAGAACAATTAATAACGCGATTTTTTTTAAAATTTGGTGTCTTATATTGCGTCCGATTGATATTTTGTTTAAAAATTGGTGTAATTATATTAAACATCTGAAGTGTTGAAGAATCATCGAATGAAACGTTTGCTGCGAAAGTCTTTGAGCTATTGCTGTAGTATTTTCTTGATTTTATGTTTAAAATTTAATAAATGTTTGGATAATATTTCGAAAAATATCTAAACTTTAAAAAATTATGTGCTTAAAGCGGGAACCTGTGACCTTCTACAATCTGTGTGATGGTTCCCACTACTGAGCTACCGATGCCTTGGGACAACTGTATGAACTTCTTCTAGTCTATCATCTGTTTTTTGCGTTTCAAGCTAACGTCCACTGAGGAGGCCTTGATTCTGATTGAATGTAGCATTGCTGGAATTATAATACTGTTAAACACTTGCTTAAAGATTTCACACTACTTTAACCATATAAAAGTGTTAAAGGCTCTTGGAAATGTAAGACTTATACTGAATAAGTACTTTTAGGCCCAATGGGTCGAAGTCCACAGTGACTTAGTCATGGCCCCATAGTAAGATAAGAATAAGTACTTTTTAAATGATCTTGAAACCAAATATTACTGTTTAATTCCAAACTTATTATTATAAAATATGCAGTATGTTACAATAATCCATAAATAAATTTAAAGGGGGTGGTTGTGTTCCTTACACCTCTGAATGTTTGATATACCTTTCAGACCACTTTTATTTTGAGATTAAATTGATAAAAACATCGTCACGAGCAAGTGCTCGTGAAATCCCTAAAAAATGCGTACCTACTATCCCATATCGTAGACACTGGCCCTAATTCTGCAGAACACATGCTAAGTCTAAATTTAAGTTCACTGCATCTCCTTCTCTCAAAATGAATACGAAAGGATGGCTGTCACATAATTTGACATTTAGAAACGTACGTTCAATTTTCGACTTTATTGAACATGATGAAATGTAGTGTTTAGGAGGCACCTCCGTAAGTACCTACGTGCCGTCTAAAATTGTCTATGGTTTCTTTGAAATCTATCTAAATTTAAATGAGAGCTCTAAACAAATTCTTGCTATCTTTTTCCTATGACATATTGCGAGAAAGAGATATGCTGTACTTAAATTTAGAATTAAAGTGTGTCTTCACAATTAGGCCCACTGTAAGTAAAAGTTACTGTAAGTTAAAGTCGTCTTCGCATGAAATTCAAGACTGTACTACATTTAATATGCAATAAAAACCAATTCAAAAGAGGTTTGCATATACATATTTAAATGCATGTAAACAATTTTAGACATCAGTTCACCGCGCAAAAATGCACTGAAACCACGGTATAATACGAGGCCGCATATCTGCGCACAGAAAACATATCCGAGCGCAGACAGGCTGACCGCCGCTACTAAGTAAGACGGGGACATAAATTCTTCAATGGGCTAAACAAAAATAAAAAATCTCAAAAACCCTTTAAGAGAGCTACCGAACTATAATTTATGGGAGCCGGCTCCCCCGACGGCCATCGCTCGAAATAAAATTAAAAAACAAAAAAAGAAATTTCAAAAAAGAACGTTTTCGAACGGAGGACGCAAAACGGTGAAATTGGAAATAATTTCGCGATAGTATCTCGCTGGCCGGTACCTTTCAATTTCTTTATACGTTTGCAAATTTGTTTTTTGTTTTGTCGCAAAATCGAGTCGCCAGGCGCATGGTCGACGCAATCCGGCATTAAACTAAATTATATTAGTGTTTCTTTGTGTCCTTTAATTTTTTAATACGATGAAAGAAAAGCACAAATATTAAAAAACACTGGGATTTCTTATGTATGATTATGTATTACCACGTAGTTGTTTAATCTCACTAGGAATTTGAGTGATGTTAAAGATAAAAAATAGTTTTGGAATAATAATTAAAATTCTTGTTATTTCGAGTTTGAGATAATTAGAAAATAATTCAAAATAATTACATGAAAAATCTAAACTTTAAAGATTGACTTAAAAAAACAAAAAAGAGTTTTTGAATATTTTTAGGCAGGTAATTTATTGTCAGAATATGACTTTATTTAGATTAACCAGATAACAACGCTGTTATTGCTAATTTTTGTTGAGAACAACATTGCCATGGTATAAATATTTTCCTCTATGAACATTCGTCTTAGCAAGGATGTAGTTATGAGAAGTATTGGTACCGGCTGTTCTTTATTTAAAATACTTAAACTCTTTCATCTTGTCTATGAATAAGCAAAGAGGTGCTATTTATAAACGCTGTCAGCATCAAATCACGATGAACTGTCACTGCGCCTGTAATTACGAGTAGCAACAAATTAGAAAGTTTGGCAACTGCGTTGGATGGTAACTAGTTAAGATACACGGTTGTATATCATTAGCTGGATATGACTATGCCTTTCATAATAATATCAAGTAGCAATAATAATTGAGTTCATGACGGGAAGTAAAATATTGACATAGTTTAGAGTGAACTCGACTAGTGTCAATCTCGGCCAGTGTCAAACTCGCCCACTTAATTTAAATTTTATTTTTCTGGAACCATTCTGAAAGCTCACCTTTTTTCAATAGTTTTCATTTAAGCCTTTCTTTATAAACAAGCCAGCATGTTTTACAAACTAGTTGAAATATCTTTGAGAAAATCTTGTGAATTTGTTGTACTAGTGGGAGTGACATTATCACTGTGATACATCTCTATTTGATAAATAGAAACAAAAATTCACTTAACCAATGAAATTTACTTAGTAATTAAAATAAAATAAAACTAGAAAAATTTCACGTCCTGAGGCAGGAATCGAACCCGCGACCTTTCGCAATCCGGTCGTATTTTAATTACTAAGTAATTTTTCAAACATTTATAATAATGTTAAAATCAAAAATTAAGAACAATGAAAATTAGTTTAGAATTTTATAAATATTATAGTTATAATATTCTTAAAGTCTTATTCTTAAAGAAAATTAATAAGGCTAGAACTGTGTCATGAAAAATATGTAAAAAAGTGGCCCAGTTTGACACTAGGTGAGTTTTTCCTTATTTCTTGTTCTCGGTATCAGGTATTTAAATCCTTGTCTCGTTATGTAGTTCTCCGAAGAAATTTGTATTTTTGTTAATTACGCCTTAGATAACAAAATATGCTTGAAATAATGTTAGTTTTTAGTAATGGATCAAGAATTCATGGTCTTCATAGACAAATTATTGCTGGTAAGTCGTCCTTTTTCTACAAAAATATAGGTATGTCTACACATAGGTAAGTATAGATAGTTTCTTCCTTGTGGGACTTCGTTTTTAAAATTTATTACTTCCGAAGATTTTAAACATATCCAGGAGACGTACGTAACATAATCGTTGTAAGTCATCCAACGATAGCTCACGACATATCAATAATGATTTGTCACAATGCTCGGCGCGCGACTGGTTCAAAACAGCATGCCATTTCTGTTATTGCTAAAACATTTATTACCATTAATCTAATAGGTAGCTAGTGTATGAAAGCGTCTGTGACCTAATTTGATATAGTATGTATATTCATCAATTTATCTCATTGCAGTATTTTTTGTGCAACTTTGTAAAATAATTTTGTGCACATTGTGTTGCATTTTTGTCTCTTTAATTATATTACTCATTGATGAAAGAGATCTCTTCTCTACAAGTTTCACACAGATCTTGCATTTCTACCTACCATATCTAGAAATTTTAGTGCTTTACAAATGCTTGAAGCTTAAACTTATCTATGTAATTTAGGTGAGTCACTGATGAGTCACTCAGTGCCGTGGTTTTCTGCGTTAACTAATATCGCAAAATTAAAAAGATCAACATCTAAATAGGTGATTTAATAATTGTCCTGGATACTGTGGCAGGATCATTATCGCTGTTTGAATGAAGCTTTTAGCTGATATGCTTAACAAACCTTTGTACATGCGACACACATGTAGGGTATTTCTTCATCACATCACCAGCCTATATACGTCCCACTGAGGGGCACAGGCCGTTCAACACAAGAGAAATATATGAGGAGTTACGGTTAAGTGGCTGAACGCGCCTCCCGAAGCACGGAGGAGCTCGAGATTACAAATTTAGATTGACCCATCCGGGATTGCTAATAGCTAAAGTTGCTTTGTTTCCGTATTCGAGACAACAGCACTCAAACCACTACGTCACCGTGCTGCTCAGTTATCTATCAGTATTGGAAGTTAAAAACAGGAACCAACCATCCGGAACCAACGAAACTGAAGCATTTAAGCCTTTATGCCGGCGAAAAGCAAAATGAAATCCGTTAAAATAAACCGTGTCAGTGTCCTGAAGGAAACATTGACACCAGCAGAGTTTGGTGGTTAACCACACGGCAATAACGGACTTATTTCTTTCGATCGAAAGTAAATTTTACCATCTCACT
Organism: Nymphula nitidulata; assembly: GCA_947347705.1. Taxonomy (NCBI): domain Eukaryota; kingdom Metazoa; phylum Arthropoda; class Insecta; order Lepidoptera; family Crambidae; genus Nymphula; species Nymphula nitidulata. The sequence continues at coordinate 9,283,788 of OX374639.1, forward strand.
ATTTTTAACATATCATGACTGTTACAATTTTAAAGGTCGAATTTGAAATCTAATAATGATCATTGCATTTGTAAATTGAATTTTTTAAACAAGTTTAATAAATTGAGTGTGATTTCTCTTTGCTCTCTCTAACAACAAGCATCGTGTCATCACTGATTTACAAAGTTATTTTCCAACATTTTGGTATACAACTTTTTGCGAAAGTATTTACTATCTAACTGTTTTTTCGAAGGCAATTTTTCCGGAAATCAAAGTTCGTTTTATTCGACATGAAAAGTAAAGTCACGGGCTCACCAAAACTTTTATCCAAGAAATATAAGTCATTACTGAAAGTAAAGAATATGTTGATGAGTTTTAGTATTTTGTGTAGAGTTTCCAACTTTCCCAAACAAATTCAACCTCTCAGTCACTTGCAACATTATGCCCTGATTTAATGTGCATTCAATGTACTTCTTGCTATTTTATATCACAACAAACGTTTACTGCAAGGAATTCATCTTTCTAAACGTAGGAAGGCCGGCGCATTCACTGATAAGTGATAGCAATGTGATTGATAAGAAAGTGCACCAGACAGCGCAAACAATACAGAAAACGTGTTTATAGGATAATCTGTATAATTTTGCTGTTTTAAAATAAGAATGAGGTCAACTTTGGCAATCAATTTAAAGAGAAATTTAGAGTGTTACCCGTAATGGGCAACTTGATGTGCTGTCGTCTGTAAACACCCAAGTGTTTACAGACGACAGCACATCAAGTTGCACTACGAAAGCCGCCTCTATCACGAACGAAGTAAGGGCGTTCTCTAGGTCATACTGTTACGCTTGATGTGTTGTCGACTGTACTAAATTAAACAACATATTTTTTTCTTTGAAAAGCTTTAAGCGACATACTTAACTAAACTTCAAAAAATAGAAAAACTATCCTTCGAACAAGTCAACAAATCATTCGCAAATGAAATTATAGACACCCATTTTCGATTTTTATGTTACTCAATTAATTAATGATTGGATAATCATTAATTCCTACTAAGAATCAGCCTAAAACTTTATATAGATAGCAGCACAAATGAAAAATTATTCGACAGCTCTCGTTTACTAATTTTGCATTAGGCGCTGATTACTGAAGCAATAAATATTACCGAAAAGGGACTGTGTCCTCTTGTAATATAAGCATAATTAGTTATTCAAATTCAAAAATCTTTATTTGCCATAATACAGGTGTATTTAAAGTGATTACGTTACAATAATATGTGCCAGCGTATTCTACCAATTTATTGTTGCAAATTTTTAGTCATACGTAAAGCAAAGATTACCTAACATATAATACACAGTTAATTATTATATTATATTATATGTCGTATTTGTTGGTTTTCTAACTAAATGCGTAAAAATGCAAAATCAAACAAATAGTACAAATATCATTTGGCAACAGTAATTACAATTTACTTTCTGCTATTCCTTATTTAGGAAATATGTAAGTTAATTGAATTTGACCCGGGGTTTGCGATTGAAAACGCAACCTTAACTCGATTTTGTACATTTCATTTTATTTTTTATGTATTTAAGTTTAAGGAGAATAAAGATATTGTCCAATAATTTACCGTTTGACACGCACAATTGTAATGTGCAAAGAAAAATATCTTGCCAGTTTACAATCAGACAAGCTGTAGAAGCAACAAGCATTGTGATGGACGTCGACGAGACAACAAAACACTTAGCTACTGGGAGGCGACTCAACAACAAACAAAGATTCGTAGAATATGCGGTGGAATCTACGGCTAGTGTGAATAGCTTATAACACGAGTTAAGCTTCGAGAACGGGATATAGATAATAGTTATTACTTTAAAATAAATGAGGTAGTGTAGTAGTTTCGATTACTGAAACTAAGCAACTGCCAGAAAACGATCTTGTTCATAAATACCGATATCTGACCGCTGCGCTCTGGCACAAGATTTTAGTAGTTTTTGTACGTGTGTCTGAAATTCTGAATGACATTTTAAATTCTAATAACATCGATAAAAGACTCTGTACTTAACTATACTTAGGGCTCATCAGTGGTTATCGTTAGGTCCAAAACGAATAAGCAGTAAAGCACAAATGTATAAAATTCGCAGTTTTTTCACTTTCATCACAAAAGCTGCGTTTTGCATGTAACTGCTTTTTTAATATCAGTCTGCACACAAAATATACTTACTTTTAGTTAAAAATGCATTACTAACACAAAAACTATTAGTTTGTGCGTAGAGGCAGAATCTAAAATACTCTCAAACAATTCAATTTCTTTATCTTTATCAATATCGAAATATTGTTGATATACTCACTTAATAGTTAGTGTATTTAGTTAAAGATTGTGTAGACCAATTTTCTGATATTGCTTATATGTTCGTTTTCCCCGTATCTCTGTCTATTTAAAGGAGTTAGGAAGAGACGGATATCGACAACTGTCGATTGGTGAAAACAGGCATAAATCTTTTTCTTTTTCTTATCTTGATTCGGAAAGATTTTTACTAGAATTATGATTATATTAATGTTTCAGTAAGCGACACTAGACCAGACAAAAACTGACATTCCGTTCCCAGCGAACAACAGAATATCTATAAAAATGCGCATTTATAATTCAGAGACAGATACAATGCTGTTTTCTCGCTTTTTCTTACATCAGCCTTGTACCTTTGTGATGCATTTGATTACAGACGTTATCTTGTACAGATGACAGCACATTAAGTCTAATAGCTGCGCTACGAACTCAGCCTCTATTACGTACGGAGTAAGTACGAACTCAAGGACGAACTGCTACGCTTAGTGTGCTGCGGTCTGTACTTGCGAGTATTAATATAAGTATATGTTACAGTCAGAACCCTTAATCGGTCATTACTATTTCTGTTCAGTGACCCGTGGACGAGCTATGATTTATCTGAAACATTACTAATTAATTGGTATGATAACTTGACTGTGTCTTTTTTCATTATGAAGTATCATTATCACCATTCTATATACTCCCCACTGCTGGACATAGGCCTTCCTTTAAGGGAGAAACACACGTTAAAACCATTTTTTATATTCACCCCAACTCTTTTTAGAGTATGAAATGCACTGTTGACGAGCGGTTTTTTTTACATAGCTACGGCTCATAATAGAAAATACATCAATAATGTATTTTAAACGTTAAAGATAAAACGCGAAACGAGATAAAATATTTTGGACAAAAAAAAATGTGCTTACTCGCAATCAAATTTAGAGACAAATATCTCTGTAAAAGAGCATTTGTCCATAAATTGTCATCTTTATCTAATATATGGATAAGAGGCAAGACGGATAGTTTTTTTTACGACGAGGGTGACAAGCAAGGCTACAGCCCGGCTAAAGGTAAACGTAGCACCTATAGACGCTCGTAGCAATAAAGACGCTCGTAGCACATAAAGACGCTCGTAGCACATATAGACGCTCGTAGCACTTTGGACATTACTCACGCGTCGCCTACCCTGTAAAAGAGACTGCTTGAAAGGAGAGTCCCTCTGGTCCTAAATACTCCTAACCTAAATACGATAAAACGCTTTCTCAATGAGCTCTGTGGACCCATGCTAAGTACCTAGTAGTTATTTAGCTGCGATCTGTAAGCGTACCGGAAAGCGCAAAGTCGGACGGCCTCCCACTAGATGGACAGACGACCTGGTCAGAGTCGCGGGGAGCCGTTGGATGCAGGCTGCGCAGAAGAGGGAGAGGATGGGAGAGGCCGTTGTTCAGTAGTGGACATCATAGGCTGGTATGATGATGATGATAATCTGTAAGCTATAGGTGCAATGAGTACTTCTGCTACTCGAGCGTAAAAATTCAAGTAGTTAATATCTACCTTTTTAGAGATTTATACTTGGTCGTACTTCTCAAACTTGGAATTCTTTTTCGGCATACGTATTCTCTCCTTTTTATATCATGGGTTCCTTGAAAAGAGGCGTAAAAAGGCACCTTAAGGAAGCTGCCCACGGGTGGAGTTAACGGCATAGTAGCTCAGTATACCAATGTAGACAGTATTGGTAGAGTAGAGTACTAACTAAAACTGGGAGAGTGCTCGAAACTGGTGGAGTAGGAGGCAGTTCACTCCACCGTTTACTCTACCCGTGGGCAGCACCCTTAGGCTAGGCGGAAACGACTAGAACAGTGTGTTTATGCTGTCTGTCTTCGCATATGGATTCTAGTTATCGCTTAACATCAGTCCTCATAGTTTGGAAAACTCCCCAGGGAGTGGAGAAAAGTCGGAGTAGTGGAGATAGATTTTGTTCACGGCCCATGCTACGGGTGCAGGTGGTGTTGAGTCATTTGCCGCGCTTTCCATAAAAAAAGCTATGTTAAAGTACATTTTTTCGTAAATTGTAACCTTTATCTAAAATTTGGATAAATGGCAAGACGAACACTTAATTCTTTGTTTAACTGCATCTTGTTGCTACTTGTGTAAGTTATAGTGCAACGTGCAGCGATAAGTTATCTTTAGATAAGCGATCTTTGCACTATCGCCGATGCGGCGGACCGAGACGCCGTAATCAAATAGTTTTACAAATCATGTTTTATTGTTTGGATAGGCGTCTTAATTAACCATAAGCCGGGTAATATAACTAACCTCTTAAGTCTCGATATGTTCTATGTTATTAACTGAATAGATAATAGACATAGTGGTACCTTTCACTCTTTGGAGTGCTTGACTAAGGTAGCACTTCCAACTAACAAGACTACTGCCAAGATAAAGAAAGTAAGATCTTCATTTGTCACTCATCAGCATCAAAAATATAATTATTTATTTTTGATTTAGATATTTAAATATAATGGATTTGAAGAGAGGCATGGCATAGTGGTATATAAGAGAAAGGTTTATATTGACAGCATATGAGACAAGTCCCCCTAATACCAATATAGCTTTCTTAATAACCTCTGGAGGACTTACTTAGCTCAGGCACTTATCACAATTTATTAATTTGGCAAAAAAATTGTGCTAGGACAATTCGACTAGGTGGTAGGCCTATATATAGGGTCGCCTCGGTAGGTACCACCGCCTTTCCTATTTCAGCCGTGAAACAGTTTGCTATGATTCGGATCGAAGGGAAAGGTTGCCAGTGTAATTACAGGGAGTATATGGCATTTTATCTTTGGCCTCAGGATGGCAACGCACCTGCAATATCAAGTGATTTTTCCTTGTTATTTATTGCACGTGTCTATAGGTCTCGGTAACTGCTTAACAGGGCCGTCAGCTTGTTTGTCATTTATTTGTAAAAAAACAATTTCATTCAAAATTATGCAACGGCAAAATTAGTATTTCTCGCGATCTGTCGCCCTGACGCGATCTAAGGAAGGGTGCCGTGTTTTCAAACAAACGAAAACAATAGCTATTGTTGACAAAATGTCCATCAGCACGTTATCTGCAAGAACGGAGCTCGATTCTTCTCGGTTCAATCGATTCAGCATCGGGACTCGGGTTTGCGGAAATCGATTCAGGTTATTATCGATATGAGTCATCGCGCAATTATTGCTTTTGAAATAAGATGTTCAGGCCTTGTCAAGTAAGCGATTTGGGCAAGCTCATTCATGAGTACGAGAGTTACGTAATGAGCAGGGATCTGAATAGGTACTGTTGACAGCACATCAAGTGTAACAGTTGCCATACGAAAGCCGCCTCTGTTACGAACAGAGTAAGGGCGGTCTCAATATCCAACTGTCACGCTTTATGTGCTGTCGACGGTACAGTGGTTAATAGGGTAGCTGACAACTAATTTTTTCATAAATAAGGAGTTTAGAACTCTTAATGAAATATTGCAAACGAAGTAGTATGTTTAAAATCAATAGTTTTACAGATACTTACAGTGATATGTATGATATGTATACGCTCAATATAAAATCTCTTTAAAAATAAAATGTCACAAGTTGCTATACATAATTATTAAAAAATGTGTGGGCATATTGACAAAATTTATAATAACTTAGTATGTAATGGTGTGTTTTTATTCAAAGTGGGTGTAATAATAGTTGTTTTAATTGATGCAAGCAATGTAATATCATTATTATATTAAATAAACTTAAAAAAAAGATTATATAATTTTTACAACGCAGAAACCATTTCAATAATATTCCAATACTTTTAAGTTCGAATTGGTAACAGTACCGTATATTTTCCAAATTTGTGAGAAATAGCGCCACATTCAAACTTATTATCGCTTAATGACGTCATATTCACTATAAAATCTTAATGTGGATATGCCTTAAGCGTGGTTTAGACTAGCAAGTTTTTGGTGCAAGTTTTGAGACAGAGCTATGCGTAAGAGGGAGAGGTAATTATTTTTCACTCGCTCGTGCATATAGCGCCGTCTCAAAACTTGCAGCAAGAGCTTGCTACTCTAAACCTCGCTTTATGCTCTTTGAAATTGCAGAATCATTTCAAATAATGTTTTAGTTTTTTCTTACCCTGTTAAATTAGTTTAGGTTAGGTCGGGAAACTCCCGACTATTTTCCCTAGAGTAACTACACGAGATTGTTGCAGGAATCTTCTCTATGTTAATTCAGACAGACAGGACAGAGACACAAATATTTTAATACTATTATTTAATAGGTAGATAATATTTTTAGTAATATTTTCATGTCATTTACTTTCCCCAAACGAAATGAAATTTATTAGAATTATATTCGGGATATTTACCATGTAACTTATGTATCTGTATGTTGTTTGTATGTATGTTTGTATGAAACTGCGTCAAAATATCGAGAGCTCGCTACAAACAATTCCAAAACATCCCAAATATAATTCAAATTCTAATCATCATCATACCAGCCTATGATATCCACTGCTGAACAATGGCCTCCCCCATCGATCCAAATGGAACGGTTCTCCGCAGCCTGCGTCCAGCGGCTCCCCGCGACCCTGACCAGGTCGTCTGTCCATCTAGTGGGAGTCCTACTTTGCGCTTTTCGGTACGTGGACGCCATTCTAGAACTTTAACGCCCCACCGGTCGTCTGTTATGCGTGCTATATGCCCTGCCCACTGCCACTTCAACTTGCTAATCATATGACCTTTGTCAGTGACTTTGGTTATCTTACGGATGTCCTCCTTTCTGATTCTATCTCGCAGAGAAACAACACATAACATAGTTCGTTCCATAGCTCGTTGGAGACAAAAGTGACTAAACTGGTATAGAAGGCTTTTTGTAAGCGACCACGTTTCACAGCCGTAAAATTCTAATATGAATAGCAAAATGATATAATTATGATATAACAATATCATACATATATTTCACTCTAGCGTTGTCCACCATTTCAGAGTCGAAACTATTCATTACTAATACAACGCTTTCTTGATAGGCTTGCTATAATTGGTCAATAACACAACAAAATACTTTAAAAGTATTTCCACTTTTCGTCCCGGATCAGTAGAAATGCGATGTGTTAATATCTCATTAATCTTAATTATATAAAAAATATAAAAAAAGTTCTATATAAAAAGTCCGTAGCTTATTCATGACAAATTATAACGTTATCCGCAACAACAGTGCGCATGCGCATGCACATGAATTGTGAAAACATTAAATATTTTCTCTCATTCTTCGTGATTTGTTTAGATGTGATGGAATGTTATATTTCTAATAACTAGAGACGATTGTGGCGATGACTTGTTTTATTTATATTTACATGATAACGGAAAAAACAATGGAAATGGTTGCATATTTATTGAGCAGCGAGACGAGAAAATAATACATCATCAATGAAATTATTGAGTTGATTACCTACTTCGGAAAAATATCTAGACTAAGAAAGAGACAAAAACAAAAATACTAGTATGTTTAGGTCATCGGACCCCTTATTCACTAACTAATATGACAAGAATGAAATATTCGGTGTTTTTATCTACATTGATGTTTCACACAAAGCAATGTATATAAAGGTATATAAAAAATTATAGGCACCGGCACTTGTCAGTTTTAGCGAATAAGGGGCTGAGCTCTCAGAGTGATCAAACATATCCACACTGTTCTGGAAAAGGAAATCTAACAGACATAATCGTATGTAATAGAGATGTCGAGTATGGCGTTAATTTTCACAAATTTAAAAAATATAGGTACGCAGTTTTTACTTACAAAAACCCACTTAAACTTAAAAGTTTCGACATATTGTTGAAGTTGTACGGTTTAGAAAATTTATTTTTCCAAAGTTTATCAGAAATGTTAATGATATTTGCTGACATTAATTAAAATAGCTTTTTATACAAAAAGATACATATTACATAGTTATTATTAATATTGTCATTATGGCCATACAGTTTTGAGTAATCTAAGAAGATGTGACGTGACCTGTTTCGTAGATTTTCTATGGAGCGTTTTAGGACGATGCGCCGCTACTCATCAAACAACACTGTATCTGTGAAACTATTGATCATAAACATGAGTTTTAAACTTTTGATTTATTTTAATTTTAAAAAAGTTGAAACTACCCAATTGGCTTGTAGCATCATTTTAGTTATATCTTTTACAAGCAACGGGAAACTAATGGCAGATTCACACATGAAGTTAACTGAACAAATGTAGGTACAGTGAGGCATACAAAATAAATAAACAGCATAGTGTTATTACACAAACTGGACACAAAATATTGAACCATCTATGCAAAATCCTCATACATACAGTTTAAATACAACAAAATAATAATATATTATCTACATAGCTATGAATAGAAGCCTGCTAACTGATAACCAGCCAATTGGATATTTTTATTAAATAATTAAGAAAATCTTGAATGTGTGATTGCTTACTACGTATAACTACATCTACGGAACGCTAAAAATCATAGGCAGGTATGATAAAACCTAAATTATTTGTGTGTTAAACTAAAAATAGTACTCATATCTAAAAGTGTGGGTGTATTTTCTCACGGCGATTTGTACATTATACTATCACAATTCATTGCAAAATGAACCTTATTACATGAACACGATGGTAGAATTAGACAATTTTACAACACGCGTAGGTAGCTTCTATTTTGCGTACCAATATCCTTATCAATGTTGCCAATTAAATAAAATTAATGATTTTATAAGAATACAGTAATGTGATCGGTGGATAGGTTGGCACATAGTTTTTTATCACGAAGTTGAAATCGTTGTAATGTGTGCACTTGCGTTCTTCTATAGACACATCAAGAGCCCGCGCACACACAGACTAAAGTGTCAGTCGATTGTTTAGCATGTAGTGTGTGCGGGCTCTATAATAATATTCAATACTTGTAATATTATGCTAATGAATAATTATGTTTCCCTACGAAGTAAACTCACGAGCAAAAGCAGTAAATTTTATAGTAGACACCATTAATGTAGAGTCGCTTCAACATTCGAATATTAAGAGTTGGCTTGCATAAGAGTGAGATAAATAACATATTTAATTATCTCATCGTTTCTTTACGTGGGTACTGTAAATCAAATAGGTTATGTGATGGGATAATCGGCAAAGATGGTGTATTTTAATTTCAAACTTCACATATATGCAGAACAACAGCATCAAGTACCTAAGAAGACAATTTGCTAAAAGGTTTTTTTATACAATTAGATGAAAAAAAAGCCGACGGCCCACCTGGTGGTAAGTGGTTGCCGCCGCCTAAGAAACTCCTTCTGCAGGATGAAAGAGAGAACAATTTATATGCTATGCACTTAGCATTGGCTCTATCCTTTCGTATTATAATCAGGTTGAGGATAAGTTTTAAAGTACCAAATGACCTCAAATTGACCAAGCAATTGCATTAGGAATCGTAGAATTGTAACTATAAGATGTGGCTTTATTTTTGTAACTGTCAAACTGAAAAGTACGCCTGTAACCCTCCTTTAAGGGGATACCTCGTGCACACTAGCGACACTAATTGATTGTTACTAATTATGGTGAATTTAGAACATAATAAACAAAACCGCTTTAGAGAATTGCTAAAGAACGGTATTTGTAATTTTTAAAGATGTGTCTGGTATAAATTGTCTACGTATAAGTGACCAAATTTTTTATTATTGTTAAAAGTGGCCACTTTAGGCAATAATGAAAAAATAGGTTACATGTAGAGGATCACTTATACAGAGCACATCTCAGAAAAATTACAAATACCATTTTTTAGTCTTTCACTAAAGCATTTTTGTTTATTATGTTCTATATTCACCACAATTAATATAAATCAAGTGGTGTCGCTAGTGTCGTCGAGGTATCGCCTTAAGTTTCAATCGAATTAAAACGAAAAAGATCATCATCATGTTCACCTATCAGATCTTAGTAAAAAGTGGTTTCCAATAATTCACAACAGGCACTGCTGCCGTTTCCATACGATTCGGAAGTTGTCACCACGACGAACGTTTTCATTTCAATTCGATTGAAACTTACACTAGGGGCACTGGTGATAATGCTTTACTTTTTCATAAAAGTTTAGTTTTAAAAATGCTAAAGAGAGAAGGATAGAGTACATGATTTTATAGTATTTTAATGAAATTTGCGTATTTAAATACACACACTAAAAACTAAATATACACTTTGTGTTTTATATCTCGCGATCCTAGAATTTCGTTAGGCTTATCCATGCTATGATCTACTTGTCTACTTAAAACTACCTATTTTGACCCCTAATCATGTTATAAACGATCTCGTTGTATAATTTCACATTACACCCTCTCTACCCTACTATAGTTTATGACTGCATCATTGTTCGTGATTGGCAGTGTTGAGATATTTTTGTTTGACTTTCTTCATGTTGGGTACATTACAACTCTTTAATGGCGCTAAATCGGAATGAATAAACTTAGTCCTCAAAGTCAGTAAGTAGCATATTACAATTTAAAAGTTGCATTGCAAAATTCACTCCTAATGCCACGTATTAGAGTTGGTCATAAATACAAAGTGTTATACTCGATATGCCGTCGAGAATACTGTAGCCTATATCACCAATAGCGATGACAAATGAACACAGCAATCACACATTTACATCTAGCATCGCGCAAAAACTGTGACCCGGTGGAGCACTGCAGTCATGAACTACTTGGCCACAGTGAACGATTCGTATCAGTAGGTATACATTATTTCATCGGCGGTATACTGCCTGATAAAATAAGGTTGTTAAGTGGTGCAACACTGAAAAAATAAATAACTCAACTACTTCGGTTACATTAATTTTATGCAAAATTAGGCGAAGTGTAACAAATAAATGTTAAATTGCTTAGAAACTGGTGAATGTATGGGCATGTTATTAACCTCTTTATGCCAGAATACTAGTTATGTAGTTACTTTTTCAATTAACAGGTAATCGAAAGTTCTGTTACATATAAGTAACTTTTTTAGTGTAGCAACATTTGGTTAAATTTTTCTCAGAAACTATAACAAACATAGAAATCTCCAATCTTTAAGAATTTAGCAGACGATGCCCTCGTTTGCAAAATAGTATATTTATTTAAACATAGGTATATCATACAAGGAAACCACTATGACCAATAGTTATAGTAAAGGTATAAATAATATTGTATGACCGTCTGTTTCTAAACTAATAAATTTAAGTTAGGTAAGTACTTACTTACCTAATCATCTTTATACGGCTATGATCTTCAGTTTACAAGTTAGAACCGCAGACAGACAGAAACAAATTTTGTCTTCAATGTATTTTGTACTACCAAATTAATTCGGTTCAGCGGCTTAAGAGTGAGAACCTCCCAGATAGATAGACCGAACTCGATTTTTAGCATTAGTCTAGATATTAGTTTAGATATGAGAGTTTTTCAATTGTAGCGCTACAAAAAGTTTATGTCTTATTAATATCTGCAGAAATGCAGCCATTGTCATACTGTACATAATTTTATACTGTGTATCAATATAGTAGACGTATCGGGTGAAATCACGGCAACAATGCGTTCTCACACGGTGGCGCTTTACTTGAACTTTCGTGGAACCGTACTCGGGTTGCGCACTTTCCATTAATTTCGGTATTACTCATGTACTGGATATGTAGTTACAAGCTTATCGATTCGTTTGAAATCGATTAAATGTGAAACTTTAAGCGATACATTATGTATATCACTTGTCACATAATTTTATTTATTTAGTAATTTATATTATCTAGGTATATTATACTTATTTACATACAAAAAATAAACGTCATTATTTTATAAAAGTATTGAAATTTATTCGGAAGCCTCTTTCATTGACATCAAATAAAGTTTTTATTAGATCAATGGCTAGTTAAAATCAACAATGAGGAGCTCAGTGGCGAAGGAGCTTGGTGGCGTAGTGGTTTGAGCGTTCTGGTTTCGATCACGAAAACCAAGCAACTTTCGTCATGGTCAACCCCGGGATGGGTCAACCAGAATTTCTAATTTGATAAGGGAAGAAAGGTTATAACACTGAAAACTGACGGTTCTCAATTTTACTCTCTAGGTAGCTGTAATAATTAACATCTTTCTGAAATTAATAATCCATCTAATCCTATACTACTAATATCATAAATGCTGAAGTTTGTATGGATGTTTGTTACTGAATCATGCCAAAACGGCTGATCGAATCTGGATAAAATTTGGCACAGAGTTAGATTATGGTCTAGAATAGCACATAGGTTACTTTATAACACGGAAAATGTGCGGTTCTCGTTGGATACAACCGACTTTACGCGGACGTAGTCGCGGTCAAATTTAAAAACTAGTCCTTATTATCCCTAACCTATTATTGCGGCAGTACTCACTCTGTTTAGAGTAAAGTCAACTAAATTTGGTTAGTTCAATTAATAAGTACATAATAAATTATCTTGCAGAAGGCATGCGTCAGTCTATCAAAGGCCCGACTGCTGGATAGATGAGTCCTTTTTTGTATTTACAAATTCACAACTTGATATTTCTGTTGATTGTCAGGGCAGGTGCACAGAAGATCATTCAAACAGCAAAAGCACGTTTTTATTAGTGAACTAACAAGGTAATTTAATGAATGCATTTGAGAATATCACGAAATATAATGAGGTAACTTGTGAAAAAGAAAAGTGTTAACTGCCACAAAAATTAGCAGGATGAAGAATCTATAGTTACAAATGCTTTAGTAAAACTTTTGTGCATGAAATCTGCGACTTTAAAATTGGTATTTATTTAGTAATTAAAATAGAATAAAACTAGAAAAATTTCACGTCCTGAGGCAGGAATCGAACCCGCGACCTTTCGCAATCCGGGCGACTGCTCTGACCACTGAGCCACCCAGGACTTGGGATATCCCTGTGAAATTCTTCTAGTCTATCTGTATTTGCGTTTATGAGCTAACGTCCACCCTACAATGTCGAAATATTCTATTTCAACATCCGAAACGAGTATTTTTACAAATACCGACGATTCGGTTAAGTTCGGTTCGGTTAAATCAAAAATTAAGAATATTTGAAAGCACTGCCCCAACTTAACCGAATCGTCGGTATTTGTAAAAATACTCGTTTCGGATGTTGAAATAGAATATTTCGACATTGTAGGGTGGACGTCAGCTCATAAACGCAAATACAGATAGACTAGAAGAATTTCACAGGGATATCCCAAGTCCTGGGTGGCTCAGTGGTCAGAGCAGTCGCCCGGATTGCGAAAGGTCGCGGGTTCGATTCCTGCCTCAGGACGTGAAATTCTTCTAGTTTTATTCTATTTTAATTACTAAGTAATTTTTCAAACATTTATAATAATGTTAAAATCAAAAATTAAGAATATTTGAAAGCACTGCCCCAACTTAACCGAATCGTCGGTATTTGTAAAAATACTCGTTTCGGATGTTGAAATAGAATATTTCGACATTGTAGGGTGGACGTTAGCTCATAAACGCAAATACAGATAGACTAGAAGAATTTCACAGGGATATCCCAAGTCCTGGGTGGGTCAGTGGTCAGAGCAGTCGCCCGGATTGCGAAAGGTCGCGGGTTCGATTCTGCCTCAGGACGTGAAATTTTTCTAGTTTTATTCTATTTTAATTACTAAGTAATTTTTCAAACATTTATAATAATGTTAAAATCAAAAATTAAGAATATTGGTATTTATTTTTATAATTATAGCCTTTGTCTTTTCTCAGGCTACCTCCAAGCCATATTTCATTTTAATCGATACAACAGCCGAATGGAAGCTCGTTGTCCTGAACAAGGTGCGACGATTGTTCACGCCTGACCAAATATGTCTGGTTCACAAAAATCAGGTCCGGTCTTGCGTGGAATATTGCTTGCAGGGTCGTTCTGTCCGTATTATTGACGATGTAGAGGCCATGAACAACCTTGAGCCTCTGCAATTGCGTCGAGACATTGCGTGCTTAGCGCCTTCTATCGGCTATATCACGGAGAGTGCTCTGAAAAGCTTTTTGAGCTTATCCCACCTTCCCCCTTGCTACTCAGGAGCACACGTCCAGTCTTCGGAGTCATCGATTCCTTGTCTCCACCTCAACATCTCGCACAAAGAAGTTTAGTAACTCGTATCTTTGTCGTACTTCCAAAACTTGGTATTCTTTGCCTGATCCCACTTCTTCCTATAAGATGAGTTCCTTAAAAAGAGGCGTGAAAAGGCACGTTATAGGCCGGCAAGGTGGAGGCGGCTAGAGCAGTGTTTTCAAGATGCACTAGACTCTTCTTACCGCCTTTTATTCGGTGGTGTTGAGTCATTTGTCGTGCTTTGTTAAAAAAAAACACCGGCTTATGAGAAAAACGTAGCAGACAGATAGAGTTACATTCGCTCTTAAATTTCATTTTAACATTATTATGAATGTTTAAAAATTATTTACTTATAAAAATATCTAAACTTATCTTACGGAGTTAGATTCGTATTTTTTTTCTTTTATTCACAAAAATCCACAGCACTTGCATTTTTAAAAAATAAACAGCTAGTTTGAATCATAGTGCTTGCAACGAATTTCTATTATTTAAAATATTATTTAGATACATCTTGAAAAACAAAAAAAGACTTAAACATAAAAAATACAAATTGTTACAGTTATCCATGTACTTATGTGCCGGTGTGTGTGTGGTGTTTGTCTGTGTGTGTTTGGGTGTGTGTTTACAGGGACAGAGTCCTTCAGGACTAGTCCAATTATTAAAGTTTTAACTTTAAAAAATATTAGTATTTATTTTAAATATAATTAATTACAACAATTTCTTAGAATTGGTGTTATCACGTACGTATGAATGGAGCCATTTTCCTTAATTAATTGACTATATTTAACGTTTTGTTATTGTTACAAAATACATATATTAATATGTGAAGTACTTACATAAGGACTGAAGATTCGCAATTACGTATGCGCCGGCGCCGATAGGCTCGTAAGTGACGAACGTGACGATCATTATGGTAAAAAAAACCATCCCCTGCCCCTGTCTCATGCATCACATGATTATGATACACTAGCTTTTACCCGCGACTTCATCCGCGTGAATCTCGGTTCTATCCCTCGGGATTCGATAATTTTTCCGGGATAAAAGTATCCAATATGCTATTCTAGACCATAATCTATGTCAGTGCCATATTTTATTCAAGTCCGTTCAGCCGTTCTGGCGTGTTCGAGTAACAAACATCCGTCCAATCTCATGCATTTATAATGTTACTAGCTTTTGCTCGCGGATCCACTCGCGTGGGTGTCGGTTATTGGGTATCGTAAAACGTATTCCCAGGGTCTTAAACTATCTCCATACCAAATTTCATCTAAGTCGGTCTAGTGGTTTTAAGCGTGAAAGCATAACAAACAATCTCACTTTCGCATTTATAATATTAGTTAGGCTTAGGATTAAGATAATAATTTATTTTCTATTTTGGCTATTACGTGGACAGGTGACTTGTTAAGTAACGTAAATCAATACCTATGTATAAATCAAATTAAATATAGAATTATTATTAGCATTTTTTCCTTGAGCAAATTTTAAAAAAATCAGTCTTATAATTTAATAAACTTATTTATTTATTATTTATGAGTCAAGTAATGTAGGAATAGCACAAGTTTTGTTCAAAAAATTACCTATGCCTACATACTACTAACGCTTTCAAATGTCATTGACCTTTGCTACCAACACATGCGTAGGTACATTAACAGACTTTACGACTGACTTATTATTAATTATATAATATTATTACATAATATTATTGTTATATTCGGTACCATATATTTCGAAGGTAAATTCCCACCAGACATTATACATATTTAGGTTCACTACAAAAACAGTAACTGTCATTAGGGTGGGATAACATTTTTATATTGAATTGATATAAGAGTCATCAGCTTGAGTAAGTCATCACCTTTGACAGCTTTTAACCCTTATTGCCTACGCAATACGAGTAATTATTATTGTAAAGTTAAAATTGATCGCTTCCTTTTCTAATTCCGTTACCGATATCGACTTGTGTCTCATAAATCGCTGACATGGGTCAGGCTTCGATTGTCAAGTGTATTATTATAGTTATTAGAATAAAATCGCGTAAGTATTTACGTGGAATGGTATCATTTAATTAACTTCCAAATAAATGTATTTCTAGACTTCAAGTGAAATAATATTATAATGCTCCTGTTAAATTTCATTATGATTCTGAATAAAAACTTCTCTAATACGAGTAAACACAATTAGGTACATTCCCCTTATTATTCTATGCTTAAGTTCCTTCCTACTGGTCGTTTAGATATTTTTTCTGGATCCCACATACTTTGTTTTAGGTAATCAAAACTTTTAAATAGTTTATCGTATCTTTCCAAGTCATAAATTTGTCACTTGCAAGATACAGAGCTTGTAAAAAAAGACTAAAACACAGTAGACTTTCTAATTCAATCTTGCTACAACCATTAGACATCACAGCTCTGGAGCAGGCTTTGACTATTTCGAAATCATACTATCGCATTTGCGTTCAGCTGCCAAATATATTTCCTGACAGTTCACCTTTACCTACTTGGTTTAAATACCAAATATCCATACTAACGCGCATTATAACATGCGAAGATAACTTGAAAATTTAATAATGCGTACGGGCAGAGATTGGAATTCACTCTCGGATTCGGTGTTCCCTGCTGCATTTACCTGACTTCTTCAGCCCCCTTATTCAGAAACTGTCGGATCACGGATTCGATTCGAAAAGTCACATGGCGTCTCGCTTTGACGCACCGTGATAAAAAGTGACAGGTATAGAGTTTCCGAAATTCGAATCTGTTCCGACAGTTGTGAATAAGGGGGACAGAAGCAGGATAAAATTGTCACTTTCTTAAACTCTCTTCGAGAAAAAGGGTAAAATGGAAACTCATTTTAATGTAAATAAAAGAAAAGATAAAAACGACAGCAACGCTTCTAATATTAAAAAAAATTGAGCTTTGACGTAAAACTCACACACGAGGCACAGTGATAAAAGTGGAGTCAAAACACGGGCGAGCTAACAACGAAATCCTAGAAGTATCAGACTTAGTCTATTAACTAGAGGAACTCGACAACATCCAATCACCACCCGAGCTGCTAACCGATCGGTTAGATACCGCCATACCGCTTTAATGATACGTCAGATACAGGTACTCGTAATCATTACAAGTATCGTTAAAGCGCTGCCAGTTTCGCCTTACGATGTTTCCTGAGACGCGAGCATTCGCGCTAAATGGATATTCAGTAAAGTGACACTGGGTTCTCTGATTTTTTAAATTCCTTAGCTGCTAATGCGAAATGGATAGGTGAGGTGATAAAGAACACGTGGTCGTTTCTGCGGAAAATCAAGAATGCTTGGATACTTACGACGGTTAAGGCATTTTAGTAAATCATAAACTACAGATCGCGATTTTTTAGTTGACTATTGATCAGTCAACGAGTCTTAATCATTTGTATTAAGAGACTTGAGTTAACATGGTGTTGACAATTCAATGAAATATGAGAGCTTTCAAATTAAGCGAGACACAATTATCGAGAAATAGAGTTATCTCTGTTACTTAAACCGCGAGAAGTTTCTACCTTTGTGATTGTTTGTTGCGTTAGATTCACCGGATACTTAGTTTGAAAATCTCAATGATTGCTCTCGCCTGATTGACTAGATCTCTGTTATATTAAGTTGTTGCCTCCTCTATAGCATTGGAAACAGGTTCTTTAATGCTTTATCATTGAGTTAAAAGTTAAAGTATATTCAATATCTAGTCCTACAATTGGACTAGCCTATTAAGTGTTCAACATAAAAATCAACTCTTATGCAAAGTTTAGCCAGTTCATCGCTTAACACCAGGTAGTAATAGTAATTTGACCAAAAAATTGGCTTTGAAAAATATTCATCATAGTTTGTGACTTTCCAACGAATGCAGCGTTAAATTCGTAAAATTTCATTTACGAAGGCAAAACAATCGCCAATATTGGTTTATAAAAATACGGCCAACTCCAGGGCCCTCTTCCTTGATTAGGCAATAACACTACCACGTTGGCCCAACTTTATGTGGGTTGGAGGGTGAACGTGGTTTTAGAAAATAGGAGCAATAGCTTACCGTGCATGACGAAGCGAAGAGAAACTGGTAATAACAAATTTCAACTGATTCATCCAGAATTAACCAAGGCGAAACTTGCTTTGTTTTTGTCATTAGAACCAAAGGGATCAACGTGTTTTCCCTTAACCACTAAGAAAGATTTGTATATATTTATTCAGTTTTAACCTATTTCTGTCTTTTTACAGCATGATGGACTCTGGAGGGGCAGGAATAGCAGAATCACCTCCCACATACCACCGGAGCTACGAGCAATACGTCCAAGGTGGCGTGGAGAACAGCACCGACTCAGGCCAGGACCAAACCAGCCCAGACCTTGTGGTCTGGTCGGCATTACCTTACGGCCTTGATTATAGAGCTCAATATGACTACAGAAGTCCTTACGACACCTCCAGAGATTACTCGACGCAGCAGTACGCGAGAGCTCCTTTCACGACGAAAATGGGGCAAGCTAAGGCTTTGAAGGAAGCCAGGATAAGGAGACCTATGAACGCTTTCATGGTGTGGGCGAAAGTGGAGCGGAAGAAGCTGGCTGATGAGAACCCTGATCTACATAATGCTGATCTGAGTAAAATGCTAGGTAAGTGTTTTTCATTTTATTTATTTGACAATTTCAAATCAGAAAACAACAAAACAATGGAAAAGACATTTGAGCTTCAAAACTCAAGTTTTGAAAACAGCGATAAAGTTTTGCAATCACAGATAGTAGGTAACAAAGATTTCCGCAGTCTTACCACATGCAAAGGAATAAAGGAAGTCTGGAAAGGGAAATCAAGAATTGTACTGAGATAGGAAGGAAGGGCTAGAAAAACGTTCGTTTAGTGATGCTCTGATGTGTTATTATTTTAGAAGGAACATTCTATTCTTTTTTTGTTAAATGTGGAGTGTTCATGAAATTGCTTTATCTGCTCCAAGGGTATTATACATATAAAAAATAATATATGAATAGAAATAAACAGACTTTAAACCCTTCAAGTCGTAGAACAAAAAGTATCACATATTAATGCCGAGTGACTCAGCACCGGAGGGAATTTGAATTTCTAATATCCAAACCAACGTTTCCGAATGTATTTATGTGCATATGACACACACATAATAAATATTACATATGAATTTTCAACGTTACATTTTTATTAGAGTTGGAATATGTTTATACTTACGTTTTATCTGGTTAGATATTTTAATTGATCCATTCAAACACACTATGTAGCAAATACTTAATGTATTTTGGTTTGCTAATTCAGTGAATCTGTCGAATGAAAAATCTATTGTGTCTGGAATTTGATGCTTGACGGGTTTGACATAAAGAGACTCAATATACCGATTTCCTGGATGTAAAGAATTCTTCAAAATCCCGTAGAACTCTCAGTAAGTGTCAATCCTATTAATATTATAAATATGAATATCCAATCACACTAGGACGGCTGAACTAACCTAAATAAAATTTGGCACAGAGATAAATTTCAGTCTGAATCAAAACATAGAGTTTTTTTTTCTCACGGGAATACGTTCCTATGGCATAATGCAGACGAAGTCACGGGCAGATACAAACACAAAATAGGTAGATCTACTTCTACATTAATAATAAATATTAATTTTACATTAAAAATAGATTTACTTATGTTAAAAACCTATTTCCATCGCATATTAAATAATTACAGAATATAAATAGAAAGTATGATTTAACCCCTTTTGTCAACCTATGACTTTTACTTATCGTATCCTACGAAACCGTCACATGAGATTCCATAAATTTTCATGTGAAGTTCAATAGTGGATCGCAGGTTCGATTACCGCCATAGAACATAAAATTTTCTTTTCTAGATATTTCTCGAAAAGTTTTCATTTATTACAAAGCATGTGCCGTAGTCCTACTGGTAATTACCACTGCTTACGATTAGCATATCAATTGTCTTTTTTATAATTAATTTTTTAATACATAGATTGTAAAAAATAGCGGTTGTGCGAAACGTCGAACCACCCTTCAGTTTTATTAATTGTTTTATGTAGGTTTATAACACACATGATTTTCTAGATATTTTTTGGATTAATTATGTTCGAAGTTAGCGAAATTTACCTAAAAATATATTTCCACTCGCATTAAATAATTAAAAATCATTCAGTGTACGTTCTCCATATATCGATACCAGTAAAAAATCGAAAACTTTTATGACAAACTGCCGTTAAAAACACGGAGAGCTAATATTAATTCCATATTAGCAACGAGTGTTCCAGAATCGCATTCTTTAGCGTAAAAGGTATCTGATATATGCTTGAGACTGCTAACAACTCAATTAAATATATCTGTAGCGTCAACAGTAATGGATGCTGATATTCCAGGAATCATGTAATATTTTTATCGTTGCGAATACGCAACTTTTTATAGGTTACAGGACTTCTGAGTCTTTGTTAGTAGAAGATTTAAAAAATCAAATAATGAAATAACATTAATTAGCACTGAATTTAACAGGTTTTAACGCGACAGTTAAATAATCACCTTTCCAACCGACTCCAAAAAAGAGGGAGGTTATCAATTTGGCTGCATGTTTTTTTTTTGCACGTCATTTCGGCCAGGTTGCACGGTGGTCAAAAATGTTATTTAATTGTCATGTTGAAACTCGATCACGGAGAACCCGTTAAGTTCAGTGCTAAATCCTTTATAAGGCAACGCGAAAACTTAAAACCTTATAATAAAATAGCATTGCCATGGAATTAATCATTTCAAAGATAAAACATTTTCTTCTGGTCTACCCAATGTAGCAGTTGACAGCTTTTTTTTATTTCACAAATAAGAAGTTTACGCATGAAGAAATATTGCAGAAGAAATTGTATGTTTAACGTTAATATGTCAAGCGGCGTTATCTCACCGGAGGGCTATGACAGTTGAAAAATCAATTGTGTCCGGAATCTGATACTAGACGGGTAATAGTTTCACAGATACTGTGGTTTCGTCAAAAACAGGTGACGTCGCATGTTCCTATATTTTTATTTTATTTTATTTTTATTTTATTTATTTTATTTATACTACTACTACATATTACTGCGAAATGTATGGGCATATTGACAAAATCAACAATAACTATGTAATATGTATGTTTTTAATCAAAGTGGCCATAAAAATAGCGATTCCCATTAACATATCCGAAAAATTTTAGAAAAAAAAAGTTTTTTTTTCATTGTTTTATAAACCGTATAACTTCAAAAATATACAATAACTTTTCAGTTTAAATTGTTTTTATCGCAAAAACTGCGTATATTTTTAGAATTTGAGAAAAATAGCGCCATATTCAAACTTAGGCAACATCCCGATTCTAGTATTCACACGCTACTTACTTAGCTCGAATTTATTATTATTTTTACGCTACTTAACTTTGTTGCCTGTCTGTACTCTATTCAAAATATTGCTTTTTTGAAAATAGTTTGGAAAATTACTGAACAATCTATTTATTTCTAAATGTTTTAAAGCACGTATTTTATAGTGAACCATTTTATTAGATTTTTTTCTTACCAACTGTAAATTTTATTTAAGTGATATTGTGTAAATTTTATTTATGTTTTTGTGAACGCTACAGTAGCAACCGGTCTTAGAAAAGAGGTCTGTCGTTTAAGAAAAGTAGAAAATTTAAACTTAACATGTCTCATGTAATTAGGTATTTTTCTCTGCTCCGCGATATTCCCTTTAAACCAGTCAAGCCTTAAATGAATGCAAATATATTAGAAATCGGCGGGAAGCTGTGAAAAGGTACGGCTGATTTAGGTAGAGATTTCTAGACTTTACTTAAGGGTATTAAGCGTAAAAAAAGTTCTTAGTATTTTTAAATTTATCATATAAGAATACATGGCGGCATTCGAAAGACGCGTGATATGTCATGTTAGAGGCTAAGTAAGAACAGGGGCGGCTAACAGCCGAATACAGATTTAAATTTCGAATCCCGCTTTAAAATTTTAAGTTTTATTGTGGTTGCTG
This sequence comes from Nymphula nitidulata, assembly GCA_947347705.1. Classification (NCBI taxonomy): domain Eukaryota; kingdom Metazoa; phylum Arthropoda; class Insecta; order Lepidoptera; family Crambidae; genus Nymphula; species Nymphula nitidulata. The sequence continues at coordinate 9,306,205 of OX374639.1, forward strand.
TACTGGCCTGGCTGCAAGTCATTTAGGCCTTTCTTTTATGTTTATTATTTTAAATTCAACATTTTATATTGGCTAACTTTAATTAAAGCTCCATTATTTGGATGTAAAGCAGATGTGCGCGGCACTCTTTGCAAATGAACTCATTTGACGTGATATGTACAGAAAATAGATAGGTATTGTATTGACAACTAATTTTCCATAACAGCATCATGTAAATAGAATTAAACAAACAGTAGGTTTGTAATGATGTCACTAATGAGCAGTTAAAATGAATCTAATGATGTCACTGTATTTTTTACGTCGCAATATGATTTATTTATTTATATTTTTAAAATTATGCATCGTTAGAGCAACAGAAAATGGTATTAATTAAAGTAATCTTTGAAGGCCCAATTGTTTTTATATTGTAGCGAACGCCTGTGCGCTGGTAATGTCGAAGATTAAAATGGTTAAATATTTGTCCTACCATAGCTTTTTAGCAGTGGAAAAGAGGCGACTAAATTTCCCTTAGCCTTTTAAATTTAGATATATGCCATACATTTTTTTCCTCTTATGCCAGTATTGTGATGTAGGTATCGTCTTTAAGCCACCCACTAACATTATCATTCATTTATCTAAGTAACTATCATTCGGGTAATCAACTCGATATAAGAGCGTGTACTGGATTTCTAAATGCATGAATGCCACTTTTTATAGATACTGAAACGTAAGCTTCAGCGTCAATTATACCATTATTTTGAATAGCAAGTACTTATACCTAACTAGGATTTATAATTCGTGCAATAATAAAATTATACTGATGACTCTTAAAAAAACTTTCACAAGGGGTTTCGAGACGGGGATCTCAAGTTTAGTAGACAGCGGTACTTTAACAGTGATGAAGTCATGTACACAAAACCTTTAGAAAGTTCTAGAATCCTAATTTCCTGCTTATTTAAGGCCTCTTTTGTCTTTACTGTCATATCGTCGCTCAGTTGCCTAAAATACGCTTTAATTGTTACAAATAGGTCATTGTAACTGTACGTATGCCTTTACCGTGGCACAGAGGTAAGATTATGGCAAGTCATTATAACTCCGCGTGGGTGGCTCGATGCTATCGCGTCTAATGAAATAAAACCCATATAAAAAATAGAGACAAGCATGTAGCCCGTAAATAGTAAGCATAGATTACAAACTTACTACCATGGTGTAATAACTCCTTACAAAACTTGGAGGCAATGGTAAAAGTATTGTTAGGCGCCAGTGAAATGGAGTAGAAACTATTTTTATGTACCCAATGTGCGTGTTTAATAAAACCTCTTTGGTATTTTATTTTTATTTTGACGCGAGTTGGTGAGTTTTTGGCGCGTAATTACAACGGTTTCAATTATTTTTGTTTCTAATAACTGTATCGATTCACATCGACACTGGCAAATAGTTACTCTATTGCCAAAGGGGGAAAAAAAACTGTATCGATGGCGGCATTGTCAATGCACAAATGTAGCGTTATGTCCGTTCTCCTCCTAGGTTGGGTATATCAAATAGCTTAGTGAGCTTTTATCAATTTGTTCCTTTTATATCATTACAGAAATAAACGCTTAATTTGACGCTAAATCTACAACTTACTAAAATATGTGTCACATAGAAACTAAAATGAAGATGTAACTTGTGGTTTGCGGTCATTAATCCAGGCATCCAAACGAACGAAGAATTAAAGAAGACCTCTGACGTTTTACTTTTTAAATATTTTACGGCAACGGCACACAGGTTATTATTAATTGAGAATTACTTTTCAAAACAGCAGCCATGTTTGTTTAAAGCAAGCGTTTATTATTCATGCGTGGATATGACTAAGAGTCTATAGTTTTATCGGTCAAACGTGGGATTACCAGACTATGACAGGGTTAACCGAGTAGGTATGCAATAAACTATGTACCTAAGTATGATACTAATATTAGATTTTTTTTGTTTATTCATTGTCTTCCTGATTTCTGCGCCCTGCATAAGGAGTTTGTAAAAGGATATGTAACATAGATCCATCCAATCCCTTCAAAAAAAAATTAGAAGAACTTTATCCTTGAGGTCGGTCACATTAATATTGGGACGTAACCGCGATATGTGTATCTGTGAGCGTGTTTACATTCCTCTAAAAAATGGCAGAATAAATTGTAATCACGAGGAACTTGTTATTTTAATATGTCAGCGGTTTCATCACGAACGTCAAAATAAAATGTAGCTAAACGGTCCTGGAACGTTTGTTTAGTCTCTATACCTTTGACATCTTTTCATGACGTAACATAAAAAATATTAACCCATAATATATATTAGATAAATAACACAGAAACTCAGGTCCGGTATTGCGTGGAAAATTGTTTGCATTTGTGGGATGGTTCCGCTAAGTACCTTCTCGATGCATCGGACAGATTGCAGCTGTTAGTATTATTGACGGTGTAGAGGTTGCGAACAACCTTGAGACTCTCCAATTGCGTCGAGATATTGCGTCACTTAGCGCTTTCTATCAGCTATATCTCTTATCCCACCTTCCGCCTTCCTACTCAGGAGCACGCGGTGTCGTCCTTCGTAGTCATCAATTCACTGTCTCCACCTCAACATATCACACTACTTCCAAAACGTGGTATTCTTTGCTAGCACATGTGTTCCCCTCTTTCATAACACGGCCTTCAAAAGTGGCGTAAAAAGCATCTTATTGGCCGGCAAGGTGGAGGCGGCTGGAACAGTGTGTTTCAAGCTGCACTAACTGTCTTCGCATATTATTATGGACTCTTCTTACTGCTTCACATCAGGTGGTGTTGAGTCATTTGCCGTGCTTAGTATAAATTAAAAGAACACGAATAAATAAATATAAATATCGTGTCTACACGCATTTAAAAACTATAAAACATAATTAAGAAAATGAAAAAATAAGAACGTTATTCATATTATAAAAGATTACCAAATGCACATGTCTATTCATTAATCCAAGGGCCGCTGTGTTAGGTATATTGTAAACTAAATCATTTATTACTATTAATAAAATACTTGATTGAGTCAGACTAAGTGTTGGTTGTGCGTATTCCGTGGGATTTTCCCCACCAATATCAATAATGTCAGTAAAATATCACATTGTTAATATACCTAGACCTAATCATTAAGTTATAAATGAACATCGTACAAGAGCAGCCGTCTCAAGTTGAGTTTGTGAGTGTCAATATGCAATAGCAATTTTAAAACAAGTGAAACATGAACATAATGTTCATTATTATAATCAAACACCAGACAGCTTAAAGGGAGTTCCCCTAATGTTTTTCCAATAAGAGTCTTTCAATTACTTATTAAGTTATCACTAAATGTTACTATATCATCAAGGAATTTTTAAAGGACGAAATATGATTCTTAAACGTTATAAATGTCATAATGGAATGCTCTGTAACTTAATTTTACTTTTTTTACCTTGTTTATTTATTTTTGAATGCAATTTATACTGATAACGTTGTTAATTTATGTGTATAGGTAGGTAATATTGTTGAAATGATGGTGAAAAATTTACACTTTTATGTCGAGAATTTGTCATTTTATACTTGTCTATTTTTTATATAATTCAATAGTAAATAATGACTTCGCTAATTATAATACACGTATGTTTAAATTTTCAATAATAAATACAGGCAATTTTGATATATTTGCACACTGGAAATAGTTGAATATTTATTAGGTACCTATTATTTATGTTTGTACTTATACATACAATGTCCTAATAAATAAAGCTATTCTTTACTATTATATTCTATGCTAAGATTAGTTGCCACACTGCACCCCATATTAATTCATGAATCAATTAAAGATCTAAGTGTGCGTATTCATTGATCAATATTTTTTGTTTTATTTTCCTACGCCCAAAGGCCTATTTCGTATCATTTTTATTTTATTATTAAGCTAACAAATATTTTCATTTTAGAGGATAGCGGGAGCAAATACAATAATTCTACTTAAGTGTAGCTATTCAATACTAAATCTATACCACGTAATTTACTTTTTTATTATCTTAGATACATTAAGCGATTGCTTTTAAAAATTCGGTCCAATAAGTTATAATTTGGTTCAAACAACATTAGTTTTATCAAACAAATTTCGCGTACGAAGGGTTTTGTACCATTATCTAGAAACAGGCGTCTACCTGTTGCCGTTATCAATATCGAGCTGTTTATTAGTATTTGTTGTTATAGCGGCAACAGAAAAACATCATCTGTGAAAATTTCAACTGTCTTACTATAACGATTCATGAGATACAGCCTGAGGGCCTAGACAAGATACCATTAGACAATCGCTATCGCTATCGCTAAATGAAAAATGTATGGGATTTGACATTAACATCGAAAATCGTTCGATGTATAAGTCAAATCCCATATATTTTCCGCTAAGCGATAGCGATTATCGAATGGCATCTTGTCTAGGCCCTCTGGTGTCAAACGGACGGACGGGCGGACAGCGGAGTCTTAGTAATAGGGTCCCGCTTTACCCTTTGGGTACCGAACCCTAAAAACAAACGAACATCTTACCTAAATAATATTGGTGGCCATGTTTGCGTACATATCTATTTTATGTACAAATCATTGTATTTTGGTATCATCTAAATATATCATTTAATGGGTTATATTGATGAAAAGTTACAAATTGGAGAGCAAAACCTGAACTCAGACGAAGGATTTTTTTTAATGTACAGAGTATTAAAGTGTCAATTAGCACTGCGTCAAATTAAATTGCAGCCTTCATTTGCGAACATCTGACCACGTCCCTTCAATAACAAGTGACCTTGAGCCATCCTTCCTCTATTAATTGTTAAATTGCCCGCCATTTAAGGTGCGTAATGTCATCCTTGTAACTTGGTATCGCGGCACACATACTTAGTGGCGCTAATTATACAGTGCCGTAATGAGGCGGGGAAGAGCTCTTATTAAAACTTTACTTCGCGAAAATTCAGAATTTGTAATGAGGAGGTAATTCTATTTTTTTTATTTCAGTGCTTCTTTTTTGAAATATGTTTAAGTTAATTACTCAGTTAAATATTTTACAAAGGACATGAATGGAACCAATTTTCTCTATAGAAAAAAAAGTCCAATCATGACCCATCTCAATCAACTTTTTTCCGCTTTACTTATAAGCAAACGGATGAATATTTATAGCCCTAATTAAGTTTATTATAAAGCCAATAATTTATTAGAGTTATTCCCAAAATTATTTTTTTCAGAAAACAGTTATTTTTTAATTTTATTTTTATACAACTAGATGACAAACAAGCTGACGGCCCACCTGATGGTAACTGGTTACCGCCGCCTATAGACACCTGTAATAACAAGGAAAAATCACTTGTTTTTGCAGGTGCGTTGTCATCCTGGGGCCTTAGATAAAATGCCGTCCATGCCCAGAAATTACACTGGCTTCCCTTCAATCCGAAACACAGCGAATTGTTTCACGACGGAAATAAGAAATAAATAACTTATTAATAAATAAATAACTTAAAATGTAACTTACGTTACGCGCGCGAGCACCACTGTTGTCTTCTTCCTCACGCTCAGAAGTTATACCTCTTTGTCTCCGCTGAACAACGTTGTGTTTTTTTTAATAACTGTTTGATAAAAAACAAACATCTAGACTAGAAGAAAACAAGTCCTGGGGTGGGAATAGAATCCGCAACATTTCACGATCGGGGTGTCTGCTTTGACCACTGCGATTCTAAGGAATTAGGATAACCACATAATAAATAAAATAGTGAAATCGGTTGACCTAAAAACATTTAAATTATATTTTTATTATCAAAGTATATGTCAAAGACATAATAAAACATTATTGACTGTGAAATGTTTTTCATTTTTTTACCAACAGTTCCCTTAGTCCCACGCTGGACACAGTAGTGAGTAAGTTATCGGGAATAAATATGAAACCACGACAGGGATGAGTAACATGTGATATTATAATTGTTGGTTCGCAATTTAAATTATTTATTATCGTCAACCATCTTTGTTTTATAATTGTCACAGTATAAGTCATAACCTTTTTACATATTCTGTAATTGGTAAAAGGAATATTAAAGTAATGACGTCATATCCGTAAAGATTAATTTATTGGAAGTAGTAATAGGACTGATGGGAAAAAAATCGTATAATATTAGTTAGAAAAAATTGATAGGTTATGTTGGAACAGTGATGTGAAAATAATACGTAGGGCTTTTGTTTGACTGAAGGACGCGAGTTGAGCAGAGTTTTTTTTTTTTTTTAAATTTGTGATTGTTGGAATCCAAATTAGACTTTGGCCTGTAATTGAACCTAAAAAATGTTGCAAGTAATTATTTTCTTAGTAATGTACAGTCAGAAACACAATGACAAGAACACTATATAAACCGATTATAAAACTGTTTTCAATAAGAAATACATTATGTTATCATAAGTAAACTACCTCTCAAAAGTGTTAATTAAAGGTGTCTGTATCAGCTGCTATTCCTCGCTAACTGTACACCATATTATTTGCTGCAAAATCGCCATTTTCAAGCTCTATCTCTTAATGATCCTTTTCCATTTTAAAATAACTTCAGTGCTAATCTCTGCTTCGTTTCAATAGGCGTTTGAAAAATTCTAGATTGAAAAAACATGTCTCTGCCCTTAAATAGGCAATACCTATTTGTAAATTAACTCTTTATAAAGACGTAATTTAATCATACGAATCCATATTAAGTTAATTGCTTGTTTTATGAACTGTCAGGCGTTCGCTTCTGACAACATTCCTGCTGGTAATTGTAAAGAAGAGTGTTCTGTTGATGCGCGCGCGTCGAGTTGATGTGATGTTATGTCGTATTGAGAGATCTTTGAGCTTGCCCTTTTGTAGACTATGTCTATATCTGCCCCTTATTCAGAAACTGACGCATCACAGATTCGATTCGAAAAGACACATGCCGTCTTGCTTTGATCCACCGTGATGAAAAGTGATGGGTATAGAGTTTCCGAAATTTGAATCTTTTCCGACAGTTTATAAGGGGGCTACGCTTGCTAAGGCAATATAATAATATCGAAACATTGTTTCCGCTGAGACAGACAGGGATAGAGATATGACTGACTCAGCGGGAGGAAAAAGACAAAACAGCGATTGCGCGGATAAAGTAAGCGAAAATACACAAATTATTTTATTACAGAATAACTATAAGGATTACAAAAACGCTTATCTACACTATTCTGAATATACACAGATACCAATATATTATTAATATCTGCTATTTTAAAATAATTTCCCATTGAACAGAAATCAACAACAGCTGCCATTTTCGCCTTATTATTAGGTGAGATAAAAGCCAAGAGGTTCCTCGTTGAGAATTTTAATAAAGGTCTAAAATAACAACCTGGCATTGAAAGCAAACGAGCAGTTAAGGTCTCACCTACTTTAAAGTGATACCTAGGCTATATCACTCTCTAAAAAAACTGCGTGGTAAAATTAAAAAAGCCACACCTTCTTTCGTTTCTAACTAACTGCCGATTAAAAACATACATGTAATTAAAGATTACCAGCAGGCCTAAACAGTTCCCACCACACCCGTGTTTTTGGCTTTATACCCGACCTTTTAAGGGAGCAAACTACTTTTTACTGTGACCCAAACATGGCGGAATGACTAATATTTATCTTGATGTCGCTGAATGTCGTATAATTTTTCGTGATTTAACTTAAAATCTGTGATTCTAACAGGCCTCTTATGAATTTATGATTGACAGTTACATGTGGTCAGATGTCAGTTAAAAGTTCCACTTATATGACATTGCAAAACGTCTGATGTAGGAGATTTTTAAAATATTTTGGCTTTAAACATCTAAAGTAACTATCAATTAAAACCAAGAGCCTCTAGAATTCCGTCGTGACATTGCATCGCTTAGCACCTTGTATCGGCTTTCAATTCAATTTAAAGTAATTTAATCAACATAGACTTATTTATGCACTTTTTGACGTCAAATTTGAATACATATAACTATAGTAACTTAATATAAGTGCCGCTACCACTGGTTCGGAAATTTGGGAGAGCCTTTATCACGGAGAGTGTTCTGAGAAGCTTTTTGACCTTATCCCACCTTCCCCCTTCCTCATCAATTTACTGCCACATTACGGGTTATTCATCATCTCGCCCGAAAATAACTCACCCGATCGGGCGACTTGGCACCATTCGAATTTACCTAATATTCCTGTCGTCAACTCGCACGCTCATTACAAAGTACAGCCAGGTAAAAAAATTTGAAACTAAATTTTAGAAACGACTTTGAATAAAACGACATTATATTAATCTTAAAATAAAGTTACTGAGTAGTTGACTGTACATTTTCAAGATCGTTACTTCACATTTTTATGGTCGGGCGAGTTGACGACAGAAATATTAGATAAATTCGAAAGGTGCCAAGTCGCCCTATCGGGCAAGTTTTTGTCGGGCGAGATGGCGAATAACCCCACATTACGGACAAAGAAGTTTAGTAACACGTTTCTTTGTCCGACTTCCAAAACTTTGAATTCTTTGCCAGGACATGTTTTCCCTCCTTCCTATGACATGGGTTCCTTCAAAAGAGGCGTGAAAGGGTGCCTACCCTATGGGCCGGCAAGGGGAGGTGTGTTGCCGGCAAAATGGTAGAGTAATAGCCAGTTCACTCTACCGTTAGCTCTACCCCTAGACAGCACCCTAGAGATTTATTTAAGATTTTATTCAGACGTAAGCCGAATAGTAATGTTACTCAATAGAAGAATATCAATAGATATCAGTAGTCTGTCTGTAGCTCCAAGGCGAGGCTATAGTTCGGTTGTGCCTAGCTATAAATTGCCCAAGTAAGGTATACAGGAATAAATCTAGAATTCAGGCTAGACATACAGATTCTACGAAGCCCATCACACATAGAATACACGAAAAACGTTCTTGGAATCAGAACAAAAAAACCGACAAACATACCGATTCTTATTCATTACACGTCCACTATAATAATATAATTAATTCAGTTTGTTAGATCTGATAAATGGTGCCAAGTTGTACATGCGGTGTTGTAGATTCTAAGCATAAGAGAATAGAGTTGAAAATAGTGTTAATTACAAGTTAGTGTATAAAGATTGACTTAAAAGGTTAGTTTCGATCGTCCTGGGAGGTGGTCCTTAAGGAATAACGATTTGCGCAGAATTATCGCTACGAAAAAATAAAAATGCAAGCAATCATCGTAATATCACCAATAATTTCATTTTATATATAAAATCGACAGCATTATTCGGGCTCAAAATTGCTAACTTTCATTTTTCATTCGACATAACTTATATTTGATTTCAATCTGTATTTTTTTATATACTAATAGATGATAAACAAGCTGACGGCCCACCTGATGGAAAGCGGTGACCGCCGCCTATAGACATGCCCGTCCATGCCCAGTAATGACACTGGCTTACCTTACCCTTCAATCCTAAACACAGCGAACTGTTTCATGGCTAAAATATGAAAGGCGGCGAATGTATGTCGAATCCTCGAGAATCGAATAAGAATTCCGAGTGAAAAAATTTTTTCGATATGATATTCAAACGGTAAGGAAGTCGGTGGAGTAGTGGCTTAAGCGCTCTGGTTTCGATTACGAAAATAAAGCAACTTTCGCAATGGTCGACTACGGATGCGTCACGCCACTGGGCGTTGTGATGCCATTAAACACAAGAGCATAATACATATACAGCATAAAAATATCATTCGTCAAATGTTTACAAAATAATGTCAAGTGCAACAATGTTGTCATAGTGTCACTACCGATATTATTTTACTCCCTTAAATAGTACATTACTTTGCTGGTGTGATACCAATCTATGTCCTGCTAAGGAACGAATGACATTGTCAGCTCAGCGTGACGCCGGTACTGCTCTTTGTGCTCCTGACAAATGCTGTTCATACAAAGTGAATCCAATGACCTTCGCATGAAATGCATCAGATTTGATGTTGACACTTCGACTGTTTAAGAAATAATTATACATTTTGTTCCACTTTTAGGAGCTGCGTTGCGTGATGAAATTATCACTCAAGTTTTGATTTCAAACAAAGCGGCTGCCATAACAGTTGTGCTATTATTAGTATCAATACAGTTCAAAACTATTGGATCGAATCTGCTTGATTATATATATACGTAATCACTAAAAGGTTCTAAATCAGCCTCGTGGTGGTGTTATGATGATCAGTACTCCGAATACGTCAGAAAAAACCGATTAAGTAGTCGATCGTTGTTGAATAATGATCAAAACTCGAAAAGTAATGCTTCATACTCGCATCTCGAAAGTCTGTCAACATTAGCATTAACGATTTAACGGAATCCTCGAAACGGGAGAAAATAGAAGTGATAGTAGTAATAGAAAGGGACTTAATTAAATTTAGATAAAGGAAACGTAATTCAAAATTAGACAGTAGATTCTACTCGGAAATATCCACACGGATTCGAACGAACCATTTGATCCTTTAATTTTGCGTGATGTCAAAGTGTTAACATATAAAACCGGTTTCGCAGGTCCTCAATTAAACCCATGTAATTGCCTAATAACTGGGTACTTCAGTTATACACTTAGTGCGCCTACGCAGTGATATAATAGACTTGTTAATTACGCAGGTGCCTATTATTGAAAATTGAAATGTCTGGTGGAAACTGTTATGAGATATGACTTACAAATTACTTGCGAATTGAGGCTTTGTTGCTAAGGTCAATACTACATCATTGAAATATTAACTCAAATGAACAGTAAATAAAATATTTAAAAAATTTAGTAAAATGGTTGAACTCACAGAGTATTTGATAGAAGCAACAGGATCCATCCAGCATGTAATATACTTCTTTATCAGGTAAATAGCCACCATCTCTTTCACACATTTATTTATAGCAAACAATACTAAACAAGCTGATGATGCATCTGATAGCAAGTTATATCTTGTTGACATCTGCAGCATGGATATCGCTTTCAGATTAAGGTGCTTTGACCTTCTGGAGATAATTATTTCAATGCGCCCTCTAATAGAACTGGCTATCTTACTGACGATGACGACCGGCTGGCCAAGTGGTCTGTACCCCAGGCTACTCGGTCAAGAGGTCCCGGGTTCGAATCCCGGTAGGAACAAATGTTTGTATGATGAGTACGAGCATTTGTTTACGAGTCATGGATGTTTATTTGATTATTTAGTATATTTCTAATATTTATATACATATTATTATCATTATTTCTCCGTTATCTAGTATCCATAACACAAGCTCCTTATGATGCTTACTTTGGGCTAGATAATAGGTGTGAGTGTATAAATATTATTATTATTATTATAAGGGTATTTTGAATTCTCAGCTGTAAGCTGGTTTTATTATTATTATTATTATCTTACTCTTCACAACGGAGCGCAGCAGTTGCACAGCTGAAATTAACAGGCGGTGGTATCCTACCTAATAATCAATTGGAAGTAAATTTATAAATTATTTTCGTTTTATGAATTGTCATTCCGCCGTCACTGACAATACCGGCGGACGTCGCCGGCGATTTTTTGTAGCCCTAGACTGGCGGTTACTAACTTATTCTGTGACGCGAATGCGACTTAAGTAATTTACCGGCAATCGCAATGATCATTATGCAGCGTCTGTATGAAGGTAGCTTTAACTATTCTTATATGAGTAGGTATTATTTCAGTGCTATATTGAAATCATAAAAATCATTGCGTTGAAGTAACCGCTTCAATTCTCAAACCACAATATTTCTTTGCGGCTAGGTATGGCATAAAACTGTGTCATGTCTATAAATGTGTTTACTTTAATAAAACAAATCTGTTTTTTACAACCCAATAATTAATATGCTCCGTCCTATATTAATTTTTGTCACAGTGTTGACATAGAGTCATCGCCATACCTCGACAAATTGAATTGAAGCTTTCTTTAGCGCGACTTGCTTTACTATTTAATTATGATTATATGAATCATAATTAAATAGTAAAGCAAGTCGCGCTAAAGAAAGCTTCAATTTCGGAAGTTTGAAGGAAGGTTAGCAGTTTTAATATAAGTTTAATAGTACATACAATTTGAATAATACTGTCGTCTATGATGTTTATTTTAAAGATTTAACTTTAAATCACCGACATTTTACCGGCATTCGAATCCAGGACTCCTGACCTAGTAGCCTAGCCTATATAGCAAGGGGTACAGACCACACGGCCAGCCGGTAGTCTTTTATATTTTGACCTGAAAAGTATGTTTTACGAAGCTTATTTTGACACATCGCGAAACACAATAACTATGGAATCAATAGTAAAAAGCTCCGGCATTTCCTGTCAATTTCGGCTAACTGAACAATCTAACAATCATTGCATGCCTTATCGTTCAAATGCAAATTCGTATAACATCGAAATTTTAAACCTCAAAGTATTGCGCACGCGCCGCCAACATGACTCACAAACAACAGGGTCACGACACTGCTACTCCGCCATACGTGTGTACCTATAGTATTTATATGAAACTATAATATACAAACGCCGCTTACCAAGTTTTGATTGCGTTTCGTTCACCGATGTAGTTGGAGCAAGTTTCTTGGTCACATTATTCTTATTACTCAAAAATAAGAAAAAGTTATTTAGCCACATCAATTAAGTACGATAAACTTGTACAGAAAACAGTAAAAATAAGTGATTACTTTGACAGCACCGGAGATCCCCCCCTCTCCCCCCCTCCCTTACCTGATGATAAGCAAAAAGCATAAATCATATTCAAACTCCTTTTGATCACACAAATATTACAAATACAGTATTCGAACTCGGGACTATCTGAATTTTACAAGGAAGTACATTTTTAGAAACATAAACTGTAAATAATAGATATTCAATTAGTTGTGATTCGGATTGAAGAGAAAGCTAGCCAGTATATTTGGGCATGGGCGGCATTTCATCTTACGCCTCATGATGACAACCCACTTGCAATATCAAGCGATTTTTTCCTTGTTATTGCAGCTGTCTCTATTGGTGGAGGTAGCCACTTCTACCCTTGTCGGGCCTTAACCCGAGAAAAAAGACATTACAGTGTAGACAAAACCGTTTCTCGAGCTTCTCTTGTTCCTTGTGCTACGCGTGCAGATGGGCCGTCAGCATGGTTGAATTTAAAAAGGACGATATAGCAAGTACAAACAATATATTCAATGTTACTAAAGGATTTAAAAAACCGGCTCTGATATGACTTGTTGAATATCATTTTATTTTTAATCAAGGCTTACCAACTAAACATAAAGGTAAGTTACATTGCAACATTAGTTTTTTAAAAAAAAGTATCATAAATGCATTTAAATTATAGGTATGCACAACATTATTAAATAAAATATGAAAGTTATTGTTTTACACAGACTACTTGATAAAAAAATTGGTTGTGGGCTGTTTATACGGAAAAAATAATAACTGAATAACTAATAGTGTTCCATACAACATTCTAAAATTGACTTTTTAAAATTAGGTAATTTGTCACACAAGAAATTGTAACTTTTTATTTTAAAACTATTTTGAAATAAAAAGTTAAAATTTTTCAGCATTGTACAAAGAGGAGAAAAACTACCATAATTGTTTCAATTTGAAATTATGTTCAATTAATCATATTGAAATTATGTTCGAAAAATTTCGTTGCACATAGTTATTACGGTCATTAATTTTAATTTTTGTTTTTTTTTGCATCGAATAACGAAAACAGTAAAGATTACCTTAAAAAATCAGCAAATTTATCAAGTATCAAAGCGTTTAGTTCCATACAAGCACCTACGCGCCACGTAGCCGTAGGTTCAACCGACGAATACATTATTTTGTTCTAAGTAGGCGACTTGGTTGGTGACGACAAATTATTATTGCAGATTAATCGATTCCCCTACAGTTTGTTATGATAATAGCTGTAGTTAGCTATTGTTACGATTTTAATGAAAATAATGATTTATGAGAACATTTTAACTGCTAATTTCATCGTTTATATCTCACGGGAATTTCATTCATGCAGTTGTTGAAATATTCTGGTTGCCATTAAGATCTTGTTTGAAGATTAGTCCAGACTTGGTTATTAGTTCATTAAATAATTCACGGATCATTTGAAAGTGGTGGCACAAAGAGTACAGTGAAGTAGCTACAATGTAGTTATACAGGGTTACCTCGGAGACAGCGCGCTTTTTTACTCCCCATAATTAGTATCGTTAATAGAATATATTTTAAGAACAAAATAACGTGTATTTTTTTTTTGATATTTTTTCATTTTATCCACTACAAAATTCAAGTAACGTCGTCATTCTACGTTTGGTAGTGAAAGGGGTAGGTTAGAAGAAGCGCGGGGGTGACAAGTGCGGCGCGGCGCGGGCTTCGCGCAACCATAGAGTAGATTGATTATGCTGAGATAGAGTTATCAGTCAACAGTTTGTGAATGAAGCAGCATCTGTTACCGTGTTTGCAAACTATTTCTTTGTTAACATAATTTTTCATAGGAGATTTTCAATTTTATTGCTAATTTGTTTCGACCAACTATTTTTTAGGAAAATCATGTTATGTTAGACTAAATCTAACATAACATAATTAAACAAAAAAATACGTCTCTTTTTATTTTTCAAGATCTTCATACTCTTAAAATTTGTGTACTAACCCGAAAGTAACCCTGTATACTAAGACGAATTTTGGAATTCTTTTTTAAAAGTTTTACGAGTAAAGTTTTCAACAAAAACAAATGCACATGAAATTTAAAACTAGCTCAATCATAAATTGATTTTACAATTTCTGTGTTCATTTCGAAGTGAATTCTTAAAAAAAATTATTTAACTCGAAATTGTCAAGTAAGTACAAGATTATTGTCCGCAAACTTTGCAAGTTTACGTCCTCGATATGCCACAAAGGATGTAGCTACCACGTGACATGATTGCCCAAAGAATATTTCCTTAAAAATATATAACTACATATAATCAGTTGCTTTGCACACTCTATGCCTACTGCAGTTTTCATTAATATAATGCTATCATAAATTGATATGACTTTGAATGCTATTTTTACGTGTATATCAAACTTTACTTACTGTATACCTACTGAGAATTTATTATCATGGTGCGGGGGAATTTTAAGGAGCCTATTTTTCTACGTATTATATAATTTTTATCATGGCATCACTTAAAATTGATGATGTCAAACATTATGAAACTTTTTAAAACTGAGATTCTGATTTAAAGATCATACAATCAAAAAAACAATAACAATGTTTCTATCGCATGTGCGGTTCCGTGGGTGGTGACTAATGGTGGAGTTTGCTTATATCGTATAACGACATGACAAATAAACACGGGCTGATATATCTTAATGGTTTTGACCTAAAATCAATCCTAGTAAATACTTAGTAAGCCTATGAGTTAGAATTTACATAGTTGACCATCATTTTTTTTTGTTATACGTGCACAAGCGACGGACGATCCGTAATTGTGGGGGGACAGAATTTTCATGACATCTGTCATTGTAAATAGCATTTTTTTGTTGTTTTATAGAGTATAGTCAATATCAAAAAAAAATTTCACCTCTCCAGCACGAAAAGAGTTCTTTTTCTCCTTACAAAACTTGCAGCTTAGTTGCATATATATGCATGCTCTTAAGTGAGCAAAATGATTTAAAATTTCGAACACGGGATTTTAAACCTACAAAATTTAACGCGCCACAGTTTTTTCTTTTTTGGTATTTTACTGGCCCGGATGCATGTAGGTACTTTAGGCCAGCGCAGCTCAGAAAAATCTTAACTATATGCAAAAACTCTTAATAATCCGCCTGGTTTTAATTTATAGAAAAAAAAACAATAATTTATTGAACAGATACAACAATATGCAATTTTGAGACTTGAGTAGGTAATTATATAAAAATTGCAAAATTGCAACTTCACTTTTGACTTTTATTGATATTTAATTTATATGAAGTATAAGTTTATCTAAGTTTTATTTTCTACTGAAGCAATGTATTACGTGAACTGATTTTACTTATTGCAACCTAATATTTTTTTGCTTGAAAATTGACAAGCGTCAATATATTTTTAACTAGATAACAATTCAAATGTTTCTGTTTTTTTGAATTAGCAATCTAACTAGCACCGCTATCTACCACACCTTGAAAATCCCTAAATACCTGTTGTTCTTACACAAAAATCTATGAGAATTCTGTTTTCCCTAAATTTTTAAAGGTTTTTACTTTCAGTTTACTTTCACTCATCGTAATGTAAAAGTTAAAAATTTACGAAACTTACTAATAAGTACCTAATCTCCAAAACCCTATAAAAATTACATTTGTTATATCGTTATCAGAAAGAAAACAGAAGGAAAGAGAATTTATTAAGACCAATAAAAAATATAAAAAAAAATCTAATAAATGCCGAAACGGACTAAAACTCCGCTTATTTCGATTTACATAAGTTATTCATCACTATTGATAGATAACTCTTAACACGACTGATAACTTACTTTTGATTATCACTGCATGTACTGTGCAGGTCAAAAGCGTCAATGCAATATGTTACCCTTATGTATGTTTCAATGAAATTGAAACTACTTATCCTATACAATTACGTGGGTAAATATGTTTTACAGGTACCAAGAAAGCGATTGTCGACTGTTTTCTCACACCACAAAAGAGATCAATGATATTGTACCTATTTGTTTGCTAATAGCTAGATAGCATTATGGTACGAATAAAATTGGTCAAAGATTTTTAACCAGAGATAATGATGGACTTTGCCGGTGTACAAGGAATGGCTATAGGAGTGGTAGATTGGAGGCCATTATAGTTATCTTGAGGACCTGTGGTAATTATCTTCGCATCATCACCCTTTCAGCATTTCGACATTATTTCAGCCCACTGACGTCCACTTATAGATTAAGGCCTCTCCCGAAGATTTCCTCGGCGATCGTTTATGCTGCACGCATCCAGCGGCTTCCTGCGACTTTCACAATAGAGATATAGTAATTTGAAATGAACGGAAGAATAAAATCTATTGTAAATTAAGTTATACGAAAGTAACTTGTCGTAACTACTGAGATTCAATATCACGATTTCTTTCACTTACCGAAAGTACCCAGCACTTCTTAATTCGAAAACTCAATTTACACCCTTTGCGACACTGTCGTAAGATTTGCGTCAATAGGTTTTAGAGTCTCGCCCAACTATTTAGCTATTGATAAAAATTGAAACTGTAAAATTAATGATAACCCATCACTATTGCGTGTATATAAAGCTTTACAGGCTTGTTAGGATGATACCATTACCAATGTAAGGTGGATGGAAGCATGGAAAAAACCAGTGATAGGATTCAATGTCATGGTTCCACAGACTTTTTAAAGCCCATTATTTCATAGTGTAGAGCAAAAATATTAGAGAATGCTTCCGTAGACTAGACTGTGAAATAAAAAATTCATGTCAAAGTTTTATCGAAGAGGAAACCAACGCCAGACTGTGTGTGTTCATGGGACATTTCAATTAAAATCTTCCCAGAAATCTATGACAAAGTCATTACATACGTCACCCGCGAAAACGGCGTCGACTGAGGCCGACGCTGACCGAATAAGGCCGAACAAAATCCAATATGGCCGCACGCATTCCGATTGCATCTAATAACCTCAAAATCGAATGCAAAATGGCGTATTGAATAAATGACGCCGCTTCGTTTAGCATTCCGACATGCCATAAGCGAGTACGCATTTTCATTTGGGGCCATTGTCTTGCCAGATATTAGTATTGATTTCAATAAATAAATTAATCGTATGCCCCCACGAATAGAGTCTGTTTGGCACGCGTCGCAGGACAATCGATGAATCGATAAGTTCTCGATTGTGTTCGTATGGTAAGTCGAGTTATTAGTGATTTTATATCGATTGACTCATGTCGCGTACGTGACACAGTGCATTAACTTGTAGGTAATTTTTATTGCAGACCACAAGCATAGATGCCCTGACTATGAGCCTATAATCTATAATTGTAATCTTATATCTATCTAATTCAATTTATCAATAAATTACTCTCACAATCAACTGTGCTAGCTATAACTCAAATTAAGCATCATGAAGGGCCATGAATAAGGGAGAAAATACTTTTTTAACACAACTATATTCAAATTAAAGGTGACAGCTCACCTGGTGGTAAGTGGCTACCGTCGCCTATAGACACCTGCAATAACAAGGAAAACATCACTTGGTATTGCAGCTGTATTGCACCTGTAATTACTTGGCTACCTTTCCGAAATACAACGAACTGCTTTACGCCTGAAATAAGAAAGGCGGACGCTTAAACTGATTCTGTGAATACTTAAATAAATATAAGAAATATACATAGATAGACATCCAATCTATGGCTCGTGTATAAGTGTCTGTCCTTACAAGTATCTGCCACAACCAGGCCTCTGTTTTAATAGCAATAGACAAAGACAGCACTGATCACTCCATCAGCCGGTCGTCAGTATAATTATTTTGTTACTTACTAGCGACCCGCCCCGGCTTTGCACGGGTATTATACATATACATGTATTATACATATAAATCTTCCTTAATAATCACTCTATCTATTTAAAAAACCGCATCAAAATCCGTTGCGTAGTTTTAAAGATCTAAGCATACATAGGGACAGATAGACGGCGAATAGCGACTTTGTTTTATACTATGTAGTGGTAGTGATACTATTAATGTACCCGTAGCGTATGAACTTAGAATTGTTACTAACGTTAAACAATGTATTAATACAGTTAATACAGAAATAATTATGTAATTTATTGGAAATAAACAATTCAAAGAATATATTATTGTATAAAGCATCGATACCGTTTCCCTCCTCTAATCTTACTCGGCTGCAGTCGAAATCGACACCTATTGATTGATACTTCTTAGTATCAATCAATAGTCGGTGTTGCCAGAATTCTTTTAAGAAAAACATTTTAATGAGAGTCTGATAGTTCTTCATACTTCTGCAAGTAATTGCATATTGAGATATCTGAGTAGCTTCCATATCTACATTTTTACTTACCCAGTTTTTAATATAAGTGATTTTTATGTTAATGAAACAATAAAAGTATCTCGCCCCAATAACGGATTGTCTCTATCATAATGCTAAGGATTCTAATAACATTTCTTGTACCTTTTAAATGAGAAATTAAAAAACAAGGAGATTGCTTTTTTATCAACAAGATGAAACATATTATAAAGCAATAAAGTTCCAAAGCAAAATGAACTCCAATCAATCCACAAATGATTCCTTCGGTGTACACTTATTTTTTTCTCTTCCTCAATTCGTCCTCGCAGCTGGCTCAATTAAATATTAATAGACATTGATGTACTTGCATTCGCACGTATAAAACAATATGTCCCTACCTACAGCGTCGTCGACGTCTTCCAGTGAGTCACGTTCTGTAACACATATTATGGTGAGGATATCTACGAAATAGTCTCGCGCCAAAAGATGTAAGTATACACTGTGACATCTCGTGTGCCTTAACCTCTTAGCAATAGGAGCCACTGGCTTTCAAAACTGCATCATAGTGCTCGACTGGGCGAGGTTTAATTAGAATACCGACTTTTATTTCGGCTTATTAAACTTGATTACCTAAATTATGAACATATTAAACAAAAATTATGAAATTTAACTATGTAATGCCATAATCCCCCTCATAACAATAAGGATAGTGGAAGTAACATGATTTTAATCTAAGTACCAACCTGTGCCTTAGGTTTCTAAACAACCAATATTTGTATTACTTACTTAGTAGCGCGCTTAAATTAGACGCAATGAAGTCGTAATTGGACTTAAATATAATAGACATAAAGTTCAAAATTTTATTGGCCATTTAGGTTTATCTTCTTTATTCAATTCACTATTAGAAAATAAATAATTGAATTCTAACGTGTTAGTAATTAAAATAATATAAAACTAGAAACATTTCACGTCCTGAGGCGGGTAAAACGTGAAATTTTTCTAGTTTTATATTATTTTAATTACTAAGTAATTTTTCAAACATTTATAATAATGTTAAAATCAAAAATTAAGAATATTCTAACGTGTTTTTCACAGAGCTGAAAACTTATAAGGAAATATTAACTTATAAGTAGCTATCGAATGTAATAAAGGTTTATGAAAAGAATCTTTCTCAGGAAAAAAAATGGTTCTACTTCATAGAAAGTAACTTTACAAGGAATGTGTCTCGAAGCCATTCAGACGCATATCAAGAGGGTAAGAATTTAAAGCAAAATTATAATAAAAATACAGACTAAGTTAAATAAGGATGGTTTGTCACATGTGTGATGTGCGTATGCGCACGATCGAGACCGTTTGACGAGCATTCGTAGATGTGTTACCAACATACGTATTATAAGTTAGTGGTTGGCTACGTACGCGACGTTCCAGTTTTTCCTTTTACTTTTTATAATTTCCTGGTATCATCAGTTCACGTCAAAGTAGTCATGACTGTCACCAAATTCGGATTTTCCTTTAAGATAGTTGTGATTCATTTTTCCTTACTGAGAAATTGCATAAAATTAGATTGCTTCTTCTAAAATGTTTTCGGTTTGAAACAATAGTTTTGAAGAAATTAGTCCTCATTAAAGTATTATTGCAACGGTCTAAAAAACGGAAGAAATGTTTCAGAATGTCGCAAAATAGCTACCTAATAATTTAAGGAGCTTAGTAATAATTTGTGGCAAATGGAATAAATATTCATAGTATAATAAAGTCTTAATAACTGTGACAGCTCTTCAGAAATAATTTAAAAATTCATGGCATCAAAAACCTACGACCGAATATTGAAACGTCACAATTTTAAATGCTGTCTATAATTTTGCCTATAAAAATGTTTGACTTTGACACTAAACTCATAATAATATGAGATCCTCACAGGAAATAGTAAAGTTTAGGGCCAGCTCTAAGGTCCACTTCATATTGAATCTTTAGCTTGAATTACATGCCGAGTGAAAACTTGGCACCCATAAAGATCTCGATACTTTTGTCGGTGAAGTCAAGAACGACGCATTTACTAATATTGAACTTGGCTCTTATTTCATCTTTATGTTTTAGATGGCATTTACATATAGCAAAAAGTTTACTTTAAATTGACAAAAATGTACTATTGTTTCTTTGCACATCAAACATTATTTTTAGCGGAGACTCCGTTTATTTACGATCAGACACATTCGGCCCATGAATTTCCCTCCACCTGTTTACAAATCTCTGTCGGCTTTTCGTTATCTGTGGTCGCAACATCAAAATTTCCTTTGCCGGACTTTGCCGACGCCAATATTTTTGCTGCACCGATTTCCATATAAGCGGCTACGTCCATATTCATAGTGGACACTTGACAGCGTCTGCACCGGTCCGCCTCTCGCTGCTTTGAGATCGGCGACCCCTCCCGCGGCCAATCGCCGCCGCACGCCTCGACCAATGGCTGACCGGCGTACGCGCACGAATTAAACCATTTAACAGATGATAGGGTTGCTCACTGAAATATCTCTGGTATTAACCCAACGTCGTTTGTTGCTATGAAATGGAACTCGCTGTTTTAGTTCTTGATCAATTTGAAGGTAATTTATTACAAGAGCCAAGTTAATAAAGTATAAAGGTAATTGTAATACATTTCTTAAATTGTCTCTTATAAAGAATACTTCGGAAGTAAAAATAAGGTTTGGTTCATAGCAAAAACCTTTGTTATTTCATAGTCAGAAAAAATGTTTCCTTGAGTAAAACACTGATTGGCCTGTTTAAAAGCCTGCAGTGGTACCGTGTTGGTGAGATATCAACTGCCGAACAAAAGCCACCCTATCATTTTTTAAACGAAATGTCTTTTGATTTAGACTTAACCCAGACATAGGATCCTTTTTGGAGACATCTTCGCGAGCGGTGCAATGGGCAGCCAATAGTAAGTGAATATACACTATTGACTCTACTTTGAACGTTAGCTCTACATTTCATGCTCCGATATCTTCAGAGACAAGTCACATACAGAGCGGGTTTAGCCGCAAAGTGGTTAGCTGTGTTCAAAATCAGCAAACGTACTCCATATCTGGGCGCATACTAGCGATAGCATCGCGTTTTGTCTCGATGTCGACGTTATTTTATCGATATCTGCTTAAGCTCGACACTAATTGTGCTTGTTATCGACTGCGATGAAAATGTATCGATTTTAAATCCAATAAATATGTATTTAAATATTCCTACATAATAAAAAAATTATGGCTACTTCTAGAGCTTGGTTATGTAATTGGAAAATAGGAATTAATTGGAAGCCTTTTTACAAATTGGATCTAATAATACTAACTTATTAACTTTAATCCAATGTTAAGTAAATGTAGAGATACCTTACCTACTTATAATTTATTTCTATATACAATTGACTTCCTTCTTATAATTGGATTGAAAGTAAGAGGTCTTAATTCAGCAGTTTTTTTGTAAGTAGATATACTAGGTCTAAAATGTTATCTAAACCAATTTCGATATTTCTTTTTTAATTTGAAAGGCTTCCTACCAAATTAATCCTATTAAAATTTTATCTATTAAAGATCTTCGTAGATAGAGAACGGAAGTCTTCAACAAACAATAGGCAAGCGGTAAGTAGTAAAACACAAAATGTATTTCAACCAGTGACTGACAGACAGACAAGACGATCATGCTAATGGTGATCAATCTGGCTGTGACTTAGATTATTCATCGCTGAAATTTCAACCAAAAAAATAATTTTAAAAAATGGTAAAATTTATGGTATGATTTAATGCTTTGCTTAATGTCACAGGTCGGTGAAAGATCTTACGGATCTGAAAATCAATTATACGTTACTTAATATCTCTATCTAGACACGAGTAGATCAAAACACCACTAAAGGATTTTCAATCGACACATATTTCCGAAAACATCTATTAAAAATAAGAAAACTTAAGATTATTGGCAAACGATGATTTGAAAAACATCCCAATCTATCCCATGATAAGATCGATGTATTATTCGCTACATAACAAAGTTTATAGGTATAAATTAGATAAGTACCTACTTAAATTAAGCTATTTTTAAGTGTTTTCAAGATGGTTTTCAATTAAGCTTAAAGTTGTAATGCAATACTATTTTAATGAAGTAGAAAAAATTCCCTTTTTAGCAAGAATCCAACTTTCTCACAAATCCAACTTTTTTTAGATAACTTTCTTATAAAAAATAATGACACCAACAAGATGTCTCTAAAAATCTATCAATGGATGGTAGCGAATAAGACATTATGGATATCATGTGATTTTTGTCTGAAAACTTTTACATGAAGTTAAGTTTTTTTTCTACGAGTGAAAACGATTCCTTGGCTTTCATATCAGTATTTTACAGTTGTTTTATTGTAGATTCCTAACTTACCCATGAATCACTCATCATCCTTTCAGCTCGTAATTTAATAATATCATAATTATGCTTGTTTCTAAGACAATTATGTAAGAATAAAATCGCTGTTAAGTTATCAAAAACCTTGACATAAACAAAAAAGGAAATCGTTTTATATATTTTTTTCTCCTTCCATAATTATTTTAGTCGCGTGCATAAAATCACTTAAGGAAAACTGAATCAATTTTCTACAAGTTTTGTAACTATGCAAATTGTTTTTAATTACTTGGTAGATACTAAACAGTTTGCAATAAATTAAAAATAATCATTTAAATTACAAACTTCTTAGTTTCCAGAAAAAATATTTCGAGTAAAGTTGAGACTTTCTAAGGACTAAGCATTATTTTCTCTTCATGTATATAACTATTAATGTATATGAATTAAACTAACGGGAAAACACGTAAAATAGCCTATATGAGTATATAACTGACGCCCGATGATGTCACGATAGATATATTTACAAAAATGACAACGCATTACTTTTTATTGTAGCAAGTACTCAATTTTAATGATTCAGTTTTATCGAGACAAATTAAAATATTTTTTTGGACCATGCTCAATTAATTTGGCCAGCAATAATATTTCTTCTACGGCGTTATGAATAGTCATGGTATAATAAAACAGATTATATTAGGCATAGAGGCACCGTCTTCGTTTTTTAAAGCGGCCATTTTGGGCGAAGACAAGCTTTCGTAATGCCAATGACACGAAGTTAACTCGCCCATTCGCGTGCATACATTACTGAACGATCTCACATACGAAAAATATATCTTTTAGCATATAGGTGGTTGAATATGCAAACGACTTTAATGTGCCTGCCCAATGTGTTGGTGTTTCCTTGTCAACATTATGTGTTTAAATTAATCTCTTGTGTTCCGTATAATATGTTATTCCAAAATTATCTAAATATTAAAATCTCCAGCAGACTGCCATAGAGCGTTAAAACCTTTACCATCGCAAACAAGAAGTTTCTAATTTGTAGCTGTAAATCTGCTAAAAAACGAAGTATCAGACTGATTAACCTATCTTTATCGCCCTTTGACCGTGTGGCCAGGACCCCGGGCTTGGAACCCTGTAGAAAAAGACATATGTTTTTATGATGAATACGTTAATGGGTTCAGGATTCACAAATGTTTCTATGTTTCATCACTATCATTATTTCAGCCGAAAGACGCCCACTGCTGGACAAAGGCCTCCCCCGCTGGAGGGACAGATGCCTTCCCTAATGATTTCCACAGCGATCGGTGCTGCGCTGCCACCATCCAACAGTTACCTGCGACCTTCATCGTTTTTTCCTATGTTTTGTACTTAATTTGATCTAGATAAAATGGGCATGAGTATCATATTACTATGGGATTATTATCTTTGACTAGTCGTGAATACTATACTTTTATTTCGGAAATTCACTAACGAAATATTTTTTACGACAAAAAAATATAAAATTGAAGATTTTAAGTAAATACCGGCCTTATTAATCCAACACGTTGCTGTAAGTTTCTGAAGAATTAGGCAACCCGCAAACTTTTTGGTGGTATAGGATCAGCTCAGGGTTAGTTTGTCATGGAAATGTGACCGAAGTGAAAGTAAACTAAGCTTTCAAATAAATAAAAAAAAACAAAATCTGTCTATTCGCTTAGGAGCTACGATGTCACAGACAGACATGTCAACCTTATAACACCTCTTTTTTTCATCGGGGGGTTAAAATTAATGTTTATCAATTGCGTACTAAAGTAAATAAACAAAAAAACTGTTGAACTTAAATTCCAATAAACTCTTGTGCATCTCTTTCTTTGATATGGACCAAAAAAGATAGCAATTTGATTATGCTTCAATTTTTCTGGTTTTCTTAATTTTATTTTAACATTATTATAAATGTGTGAAAAATATACTTACATAGATCTTTTCCTAGTTTACATAGGACGGTGCATGATATTGTACTCTTTATTTCACTTTAAAATATACAAAAAAAAAATCACAACATAAGTTAGCAAAGGTAGACTTATCTCTATAAGAGATCTCTTACAGCCAACCCATAAATGTGTGAGACATACTGGTGAAATGTAAGCAACACGAAGTGCATTTAAGACATCAATAGGGGGAATTTAAATCTCAATTGTAAATTAATTTATAAATGTTACTAGAACTACGCAAAAGTTTAAATATAAAAAATGAACTTTCTCGATATAACTTTACCAACTACAAGCCGACTCTGCCTTTGTAGTGTAGTCAGTCGAAATGACAGCCGACCCCTAAAAGAGAGTACCGTTAGCATTCGCGAGTGGGTGGCGTCCGTGAACTGACGTTTAATAAAACTCGTAGTACTTCTCCGAACTTGTTTCATTATGTTCATTCAACGCATATCATTAAACACTTATTATTACATTTTAATTCTATAGTAACAAGGTCCATTTTAGTCTGGTAAGCGAAAGGTGTGAAAATTTTGGGTGTGTTTGATGAAGACAAGTCATCTCTTAAAAGGTCTTCTGACAGCTGTCAATGGTTGAATAGCTGTCCCATGTTTGATATGTCTTGCATCACAAACTGACTAATTACTGAATCATTTAAGGCGTAACAGAAAGGCTTTAATTCACTAAAATTGCCAGCTCGGTGGCGTAGTGGTTTGAACGCTCTGGTTTCGATTACTGAAACAAAGCAACTTTCGCTATGGTGGATCCCGGGATGGGTCAACCAAAATTTATAATCTTGAGCTCCTTCGTGCTTCGGAAGGCACGTTAAGCCGTTGGTCCCGGTTGTTACTGCAACCGCTTTAGCCCACCAACCCGCATTGGGTTATCGAGGTGGTTTCATGGCCCAAGCTCCTCATGTGTTTCTCCCATGTAGGAAGGCCTGTGCCCAGCAGTGGGACATAAATAGGCTGGTGATGGTGATGATGAAAATATCTACCCGTTATATCTGTTCGTCTTACCACGAATTTAATAATGAAAGGTATGACTACATGATTTGGTGGCTGGAGTGTTCTCGGTAGTACGACTTTTGCAGGGTAGGTATTCTATAGGTATTTGTTTTCTAGTCAAATTCTTATTCTTTATTGTCAAATTATGGGTACAATTACAGCTTTTATGGTTAATAAAGTGCCTACAACTTAGTAGGTACTGTTTTGAGCACATCAAATGTCAGAGGGCTATAATTATAATTTGAATAATTAGTCTACACAATTTACCTAGTTAGTATTTTTCAATTTGTGAATGGTTTATAAATTATTCAGTAGGTCCTCATCATTAATGTTTTTATTTCTTTTCAGGTAAGTTTCCTTTGAAATTACTGCTCTCGGAAAATTTGGTGAGTGAACCGCGGAGTGATTTATTTCAATGCTACCAATAAACAGTCGCAGCAGAAAAATATAATAATATGTACCTTCTTTCAATCTGCATTAAGGTTAGGTTGTAAGGCTTTTAATCGTTTTCCTTATTTGAATAACAATTATCCATTAAAATGAATGTTTTAATTCAGTTTGCGTGCGAGGATCGATAGGTTGGTAAAGGAAGAAGTTATCAATGCCAGAATAACAAGGCTTATTTTTTATGACAAATATCAATTATGTTCTGCATTAAAAATGACTAAACAGAATGCAAACAAGCAATTGGGGTTGACTCTACTACTTACATATCCCGCGTATCTGACAAATGTAGTCCATTTAAGTTATCGCGGGCAATTCACGCAAAATCTTGATTGGCTGCTACTTTAAGGGATTTATATTTTCCTAACAAGAGATAGAACACATCAATAATTACTCTCTGTGTAAAAATGAGCTTATTCTTTCAAGCGGCAATCTGTATACCACCGGGGGGGCGATGACAATGGAAGAATCAATTGTGTCTGGAATGTCATGCTTGACGGGTTAAAATTCGTTGAAATTTTTTTTTTTTAAAAAAACCTTCCAAGTTTTACAAACTGGATCTATTGCAGATACGCGGCCTTAAAGTATGGTAGATTCGCGGATTCGCACTATACCCGACTATATCAGACTCATCTCATCGCAGACGGTCGGTGGGTTCTAGAATGGTGACCATGTACCGGAACCATTTTTCAGCAGTGGACATATCGTAGTGGATGACAATGATAGTAATGTAATAAAACGTCATTTTTTTTTTTAATATTATTTTGTGTTACGGGTCTGGTTTCAAGGCCTTTTAAGCCACTCATAAATGTATTTTCTTTATTGTTACACATTACAATGCATCTTGGGACAGTTTGACGCGAAATATATGATGAAAGCCTCCATGATGCTACTTTGATTGAATTATCCATCTCATAATTACGATAAAATTCTCAACGTCTTTCACACCATAATCACTTTTATTCTAATGATCTTCCAATCGCACGACAACACAAACACTTGTTTTGTAAAACTACACCAATTTTATAACACAAAGTTCGCTCAGACAGTTTTTAATTATTGTAATAAAAATCTTGACAGACACCACCAACCGCGAAATACTCCCGTAAAAAATGTTTGCATGGTTTATCTTTGCACCCACAATGTATTTGTAAAAAGAACTAAGTTGTAATTGGCGATCGAATTAAGTGTATTCTTAATTTTTGATTTTAACATTATTATAAATGTTTGATTGTTCTATTTTAATTACTAAGTGTATTCTGATTATTTTACTTACCTACTCTATTTACAGGAACAGTTTAATTGTACCGTGCACTCTTTGTTTTAGTTTAAAGTCTATTTTGTATGTCTCTTGCAAGTGACTTCAATTCTTTTGTAGAAATAATAGTGTCTCCAAACCTCCTCTCCAATCATAATAAAGTTGAGAAATTACTTTGTAAGGTAATTAAAATCCACCGTCCTTACAAGTATCAAACAAGTTTTAAAGATAAATTAAGTCGTACTGAACAAAATTTGTCGGCAAACATTTAACAATATTCCACAATTACTTCATAGAGGCAATATCGTTGTCTCTTGATATCCATACAAAGGGCCGGCGTGCACTAGACGCGCGACGGCGACACGCGTCACACGTCAAGCTGTCGCGCGTGAATAGGAAGCCTTATGGCGCCATGAATGTGGATGAGGAGGCCTTAAGCTTTGAATGATTTATTTTAAAATTATTGGCGCGTTGTTCTACCACTAGTTTTTTTTTTTTATTTATTTATTCAAAAGATACAAAGTTTTGCGTA
The DNA here is from genome assembly GCA_947347705.1 of Nymphula nitidulata. Taxonomy (NCBI): domain Eukaryota; kingdom Metazoa; phylum Arthropoda; class Insecta; order Lepidoptera; family Crambidae; genus Nymphula; species Nymphula nitidulata. Next base: position 9,334,742 of record OX374639.1, read on the forward strand.
TAAGTATCTCTGCCAAACTGCAATACAGTTTGTCGGCAGTAGTTCTCGCTATATTACTAGTGATTTTTTTACTATACCTAACTTATATCTATAATTACAATAATAATAACTTTCTCCCACGAACACTCAGGTTGTGGTATGAGCTCCCTGTAGAGGTTTTCTCAAATGAGTACAGCATGGGGTTCTTCAAAAAAGGCGTGAAAAATCACATTGGCGTTGCAAGCGTCCATTGGCTACGGCAACCGCTAGATGGTAAGCGGTAGGCCGTATGCTTGGTTGCCACCTTAATTAATTAAAAATTACAATAATATTTAATTAATGTCGGAGGGTATGCTTAAGATTACTGTGAGTGATTTCTTTTTAAAAACACTATAAAATCTAAAAAAAAGGGTCGACTGGTAGGATAAATAAGGTCGCTAGAGCTCATCACATAGCTTTTTGTTGGGCTCGTGAGTAGTGCCCGATGCGCGTATAGGCTAGGATAACCGTCTACCACCAGGCGGGCCGTACCTACACTTATTTGCTACCCTTGCCGTTTTAAAAGAATATTTTCCCTTTTTTTTGTATTAATATATCATGTGAAGAATCTTACTTAGACATTACCTCTTCAAATAGTTTAAAAGAGTTCGGGAAACATATCGACGATGACGGAGAGAGTTCCATACGTTAGTTTGTATTTTTCATATGAATGTAAAGCAACCACAATCCAAGCACTGCTGGTGGGCTGTTAAGGGTTTATTGTAGTTTTCCTGTACAAGATGTATTATAAATCAGATCTATCTGAAATAAATTTTAAAATGTCGTAAAGTAAGAAGAAACAGGTTTTTTTTTATCTATTTACGAATACGAACACCTAGGTAAGACAAAAATACTCGTATAACGAAAATTTTTGTCTGAAAACTTTAATTCATTAATGACGTCACTAAATGATGATGAAGGCAGAAACACTGACGTAATATAGTGACTAATTTTAAAAAGAACAAAGTACTAGATTTTTTTATATACCACTAAAGTGGCAATCGAGCATACGGCCCACCTGATGGTAAGCGGTTAGATATACTAACAGAAGCTCTATTAGTCTATTATTTGTCACTTACCGCCTCCTGTGCGCGTGCGCCGATGCGATGGGACAGTGCGCGTTGCATACAAATGCATATCACACCGCCGACCGTTTGAAGTTCACTCGTTTGATATATTATTAGGACAGTATTAGAAATTAATGAAGAATATTCCCGTAATGTTGCGCGGTGTATGCGTGGATTGGATGCCGACAAGAAGAACGGTATACCATCGTATTCAAGGAAAAAAGCCTCCAGTGCTGTGTATTATAATTATAATTTTAGAAGCATCTAAATAATTTGTAATATTTCTAATATTATTCAGAGTGTAATAGAAACTCTGCAGCAAACGAAGACTGTGCTGGTCATCTGAAACACAAATTACGAAAAAACACAAATCGGTTTTGATATTATTTAGCAAGTAGCGTTTAGAATAACTATAACACCATTGGCCTTCGTCTACGAGACCCGGTCTCCTTTATATAATCCGTGCCCTTACAGCCTGTATATGTCCCTATGTATTTATTAAAAAACATCTATGTCTTCTAGTATCCATACCACAAGCTCGTAGTAATGCCTCATTAGGGCTACATAATTTTTGTGTGAGAATATTATTTTTACTATCTGTAGTTATAGCATACTTTTTTGAATGACCACTTGACTTTATATGAATGCCAAGTGGTCATTCAAAAAAATTGCTTAAAGAAATTAATGCTTCCGATAATTCGGATTACGTTCCGATTTGATTAGTGCATGACCTAAATATGGCTTATAATTTTAAAACTAAAATGAATGTTTCTAACCCAAATGGGAAGCCAATCCTCATTATAACCGTACGCCCGATTAGTGGACCTTGTGACGACGCAAATCGCATTAAAATCGATTAATCGCTTTGACGAGTTTATCGAGATCTGCTGTTAAATTACAGCAATAACTTAACACGTAGTTAATGGTGATATGAATTTTTATGACCGCTGTGACACAAATATTTTGTGTTTTAATATTTTTTTAAGTGTTACTTACTTTTATTTTTTATGTAATATTTTTGCTAACCATACGTAATTGTGTAAAGTGACACAAACTGATGGGCGAGATTTTAAAGAAAGGGACTGAACATAAATTTATTAATAGGGTGAAAGCCAGATATACTCCGGTTTTGAATAAGCTATGTTGGTGTTGTTCCTGGCATTAATACTAACTCTTTTATGATTGGGAAGCCCTCTTTCTAGGTCTCAGGGCTACGCCAGTGACGCAAGTTGTAGGATTCAATGGTGAACACAGAGACTAATCCGAAAAATGGGAGCATACTCTATCAATATATATTAAAGTATAGGAGCCGCAATCTAGCGCAACAATTGCTTTTTCCTTTGCCGTCAATTTTAAAGACAATAAAAACTGTTTCACATTTTAATACGACAAAGAATAATAATCGGAGCGTCCACGCATACCACATGCGCGTAGACACCGCAAAACACACTCGAACACGACTTTTGGATGTCTTAGATACCCATAAGGTAGACTCCGACGCGTTTTTGCTGGACCACCGCGAAAGCTACGTGGTTTTCGTTTCATCCTACTTTTTGTTATAGACTAATACGAGTGGAGAAAAGTTTTGAGAATTTTCTTAAGCCTCTAACACTTCTATGGTATTTTCTCTAAAGTTAACAAACAAAAAAATTTTAAACAAAAATTAAAACCGACTTCAAAAAACGGAAAAGGATAAAATAATTAAATTTAAGTAGGTATTCATCCCCTAGAAACATATTTTTGGAGTCGGTGTCGGTGCTTTAATTTCTATTGTTTTTGGAAACCACTTAGCACCTTACTTACTACTTAAAATTAATTACTAAAATTCTTAAAATTCGCAATTTCGCATATGTAGACGACTTAATAATTTCAGTTTTTTTTTATTTAAAACCAATATGGGACCAAATAGCAGCTATCCCGCATAGAACAAAAAAAAATCACGTAAATCGGATCAGTAATAAAATCGGTGTACATACATAGAAAAAAAAAACATACCGGCCGAATTGAGAACCTCCTCGTTTTTGAAGTCGGTTAAAAACCATTCACTCTCTACAGCTATTTATCTAATACGTTAGAAACAGGTCATATACGCAGAACATGTTTTTTTCTAATTTAGATAGGTAAGTAAGTACCTACCTATTATTTTTCAAACATTACTACATTCAGATGTTGAATTAAATATCACGAGAGATGTGGCAGTGTAAGCTAAACCCGTTTATTTTATGCAAAAATTGATTTGGCACAATTTAAAGAATTTTTGAAATGATGTGCCACAAACTATTTTAGGCTTAAAATCATGCCTACCTCTTATGTCATCACCTATTTTAATAAACAAAAAATAAAACCGGCTTCAAAACTAAAAAAAAATAAAAAATAAAAATTTCATAAAAAGTTATTTCTTGTAGTTAGTGCTACACTTTCTATTGTTTCTGGAAACAGCTTAGCACCAGCTTCAAGCAATTTTTTTTTTAATTTTTAGTAATAAATTTTGAAGTTTGATATTCCAACGCAACATTGAAGACTTAATTATTCCAGTTATATTGATTTTAAAACCGATTATGAAAAAACCGACTTCAAAAAACTGAAAAGGATGAAATAATTAAATTTAAGTATATATTCATCCCCCAGAAACATATTTTTGGGGTTGGTGCTTTACTTTCTATTGATTTTGGAAACCACTTAGCACCAACTCCAAAAATATGTTTCTGGGGGATTAATATATACTTAAATTTAATTATTTCATCCTTTTCAGTTTTTTGAAGTCGGTTTTAATTTTTGATTAAAATTTTTTTTTCACAATTTTTAGTGATAACTTTCTAGATGGGTGACCGTTAACTTATATTGTTTCCTACTATCGTATCGTTTCACTAAAAAGTCATTGGAAAAGCAAAAATTCGCAATTTCGCTTATGTAGACGATTTCATAATTTCAGTTTTTTTTAATTTAAAACCAAAGTACCCAACTGTTTTTGAAAAAAATTTTATGGGACCAAATGGCAGCTATTCCGCATCGAACAAAAAAAGAATCACGTAAATCGGATTAGTAATCTCGGCGTAATCGGTGTACATACATAGAAAAAAAAAAAAAAAAAAAAACATACCGGCCGAATTGAGAACCTCCTCGTTTTTGAAGTCGGTTAAAAATCTATCGGACTAAACTAAATAAAAAGCAATTTTCCAAATCGGTTTATAAATTTCGGAGCTCTGAGGTAACAAACATACAGGCGACTTGATATTTTTTTTATACAACCTGATAACAAACAAGCTAACGTCCCACCTGGTGGTAAGTGGTTACCGTCGCCTATAAACACCTGCAATAACAAGGAAAAGATCACTTGGTATTGCAGGTGCGTTGTCATCTTGAAGACTAAGGTAAAATGCCTTTCATGCCCAGTAATTACGTACGGTGGCTCCTTTTTTGAAGGTGGTTAAAAATAGGTAGGCTTAGGAATTTATTTATTTATTTGACAATATATCGCGCTTATTCAATCGCGAACAGGTATTAATTTTCTCTGCGTTTATTAAGTCATCGTTGTCGAATTGGACCTTGTTATAAAAATTGACAGTTTAACCAGTCAAGCATCAGATGAGAGACACAATTGATGTTTCATTGTCATAGACCTCCAGAGGTATAACGCCGCTTGACCGATTAAGGATATAAATCTCGAAGCTTATATTATTATATTCCAATATCAACAGTCGGCAACTCTCACGGCAGTGTTTTAAATATCGCACATTATGTTTATAAATGTTAAGTTAAACACGAACAGAGGCAACCGGAGCCGTGTTTAGACTGATCTCGGCTGAATGAGCGTAACCCGAGCCGATTATTATGGCATATCGATTTATGAAAATGAATGAATCGATTACGGTCACGATTACGGTTGGCAAGTGTGACTCGTTAGTTGGAATTTAGAGGTCAACGATATTTTATGTTTTTTTTTAAGTTGAACACACACTAATAGAAATGTTGTTCGTCTCCAACATAGGCTAACCTACCTACTTAGCGGATATTCTTTTAATAAATGATTTATTTCGACCATTTTAGACCAATACAAATAAGCAGAGGTCGGAATTAGGTGGAGCTATTTAAGTACTTACACTGATTTCATACAGCGAAATATAAAAGTGGTATGCCTCAAATCTCGAGATTAATTTTAAAGAGCGGAAAAATACTGTGATTTATTAAATTAAAAATATTATTTACTTTTACACAATTTGAACCACTACACACCAAAATTACCAAATTTACATTAACAGCATCGGATGTCCGAAGTTGCAAAATTTGGTGGGTGGTAGGCCCGTATGTAGGGTCGTCTGGGTAGGTACCACCGCCTTTCTTATTTACGCCGTGAAACAGTTCGCTGTGTTTAGGATTGATGGGAAAGGTAGCCAGTGTAATTACTGGGCATGGACGGCATTTCATCTTAGGCCCCAGGATCACAACGCACCTGCAATATCAAGTAATTTTTCCTTGTTATTGCAGGTGTCTATAGGCGGCGGTTACCGCTTTCCATCAAGTGGGCCGTCAGCTTGTTCGTCATCCAGTTGTATAAAAAAAAATTGTAATCTCGGGTAGAGCCATATCAATATCAACATTTCGATGCAAGTACATTAATAACTTTACCTAATTCCGACCTCTGCAAATAAGTTACACATAATAAGATGAAATACACCCGAGTTAATAAAACGACAATCTATGAAATGATTACCATCTATCAGCCTTATACGCCACCTATAGTTTCAGAGATTACAGACTTTAGTTTAGATGTAAATGTACAGACGACATTGCATCAACTATAACAGCTGCACTACGAAAGCCGCCTCTATATCGAACGGAATAAGGGCGGTGTCAAGGTACTGTTACGCTTTATGTGCAGTCGACTGTAAGCAAACAATGAAAAGATTTTCCTGTTAAAAGTTTCCTGTTTCACGTGGTTTCCACGGCCTCTTTCTTCCATTTCATACCGCCTACCACCACCAGGGACTTTATCCTTACATTTTAAAACCAAAATGGTCTGGTCCTGTGCGGTTTCAGAGAAACTTTCTCTGTACCTAGGAGAAAGACTCGGGCCTTTGTTCTCAAAATATTACAGTAGCAAAATATTATATGTTCTCAATATACTATATTCTCAAAATTCTGGACAGCTAAAATAAAACCACGACTCTCTACTTACTCCATTTGTTTGAAATAGTCCGTTTTGCTCATTTTACGTAAGCATATAAACTGGAATATATTTAAAGCTGCAATATTATTCATTGATATTGAATATCTGATAGGTCAGGTAACCAAAGCGCTATTAATTTTTTTTAATGACTTGAGTTTTTAGATGAATACCGCATGAAGTTACTGGGTAGTCAATGTTCGTGTGACACCCTAGTGTTGCAAGCTTACAAGCATCCATAGGTTACGATCACCGCTTATCATTTGGATCGTATGCTTAACTAACTTCTTGGTGGTATAAAAAAATATTACGGAAAGTTATACAAACCAAACCTAGAACAAGACGTGCTGCATCTATATTTTTCGATTTAGGTAATGACGTAAGGTAAAACTCATAATAATAAAGTTACTAAAGTTGTATCAAGAGGTCCTAAAGTGATTTTGACATTCAAACGTTGCCGTCGTGTCTACGTTCAGTTGTCAAATTGTAACTACAAAATGTTTTATTTAACTTTGGTTCATATTTGTACGAATATTGAAAGTCAATTCTATTCTATTCTTCTGAAAGTCTACTGTGGTCTTGTTCTGAGAAAAACGAAAAAAAAACTCAGCAAGGTTTGTCCTTTCCTTTACTTCGTCTTCTTCATTCGTTCATGAAAACGGCATTTAAGTAACTCACTGAATGACGTTTATACCACTATAATAATAGACCTAACTCTATTACCTTTGAAGTTGAAATACATTGAAACCCATTTCAATTTTCAATATAACAGCAATCTGCTACTGTTTAAGTTGTGATTCAGAACAACGACTCTCCATCAATCACGTTTTTAATCTCAGGACTTAGCGTGTTAATTGTAAGTCCTTACTTACTCCAAAAAGTTTTTAAACCAATTCGAATCGAGTCGCGAGAAATGCCTGCCATTCAGAAAAAGGGAAAAGACCCGAGCAAGCCGCGCCGCAAATGACCGACCTGTGCTAAATTAACGTGCAATATTTTGCTCAAAATCGGCGGCAGGCGTCAGGTTTCTCAATGTTTATTGCTGTGATACACAGGAGTGTATTGCGTCGCGCTTGCTCGAGAGCAAGTTACCAGCTTCCTTCTTTGAGTGGTTAGATTTTTCATAGTATTTAATCAAATTCATTTAATGTCTTAAATTTTTTAAAAAATGACGACATAAGAAAAAAAAACTTCGGAATATTCTTTGAAACTATTAAAGCGGTCTTTATAGTTTAAGGCATACCAGAAACAAATTACTCAATAGAAAGTTACAAACACAAAAAGTACAATTGGGCAGTAGGTAATTTGTGTAACGCTTTAATAATACTTTTAAATTAGGTATTTGATAAGATGCTACTCTATACAAAAATCTTTTACATTCTGCGTCATAAAAAAAATATCCTGAAATGCACCGTGACGTTTGTCATGGCTCACTAAAAGAATCACTGAAGACACACAACATTAAAGAAAGTAGTAAAAGTACTGCTAATAAAAAAAATATAAAAACCCTTATTTCTCTCTCATAATAGCTAGATCCATTCTTAGTAGGACCTTTTTGTTAAACCTACATTTACAATGGATGCAGTGAACGTAAAAAAGTTCCTATAATAAATAAGAAAAATTAGTTTAATTTTTTCTACATCAAGCCAAGTAAAGTGGTAAATTAAGAAATATATCACTTTACTTGGCTTGATATGTTAAAGTATAATAAGCAATAAACAAGACCAAGTATTCGATGTATCGATGTATAGGTTCGAAAGAAAGAAAGAAAGAAAGAAAGAAAAAATATTTTATTTAAATAGGCCACAAAGAAGCACTTTTAAATCGTCAAAAAAACACATTTTTACAACTATCACAAAAAAATTATTAACTAACAACGTCATAGTCTCAGTCTGTCTGTCATGTCTGAATTTACACCGGTTCCAAAAGTTGAACTACCGAGAAGATTCCGGCAACAAACTCGTGTAGTCACTCTTTTCAAAATAAATATTCAAATACAATGTTTGTAGTTAAAAAAAATATAACTTTTAGCAGTGCAGTGCCGCCCAGCGATAAAAATAATTAAAATTAGAAGAGAATCTATATCATCGTACCGACAAAGAAGGTACCCAATGTCAAAAGTAATAAATGTATTATTGATGCTACAATCTCATGAAACACATTACATGTTGAAGTGTTTTCATAACATTCATTGTTCTAGGCGGAAACCATGAATCTATGTGACTAAGAAAGTCTAATAAGAAAAAAGTAATTTGTATATGATTGTTATTTAAAAAATGTGCACTCTATGTAGTCCTTTTGCATTGTTCGATTACATATTCATTGAATATCCACGTAAAATTAAGTAGTTTTATTACGGAGCAGGATCATACTTTTAATATATGCATTAAGATCGCCAAGAATCATCGAGGAAGAGATATTTTGACACAGAGGGGACTGCCTTCAATTGGCTAAGCTTCTATTGACTATAGCTACTGCCTTGCTACTAAGTTAGCTCCTTAGGGGAGTTAAAATGGAGGAAGCTCTAAATTCAGCTGTGTTTTTAGGTATAGTTATCTGCGTAAAATCTAAACTAAGCCGATTTCTACAGTTCTTTTTTATTAATAGGAATAGAAATATACAATAGGATTGATCGAATAAAAATCTTAGGAAATAGAGAACAAAACTCCTCAACGAACAACAGTCAAGCCATAGTAAAAAACAATATGTGTATTTAAATTACTTTTGAAACCGGCTTTTTTTAAAATTTTCTTACGAGTCTTGGTGGATGGGTAGTATTGCGTACAATACCACGTATGGACATCAACGTTTGTTCTAGTCTAGAACAAAACGTATAACTATGTATTCTAAAACATCTAGAATACATGGTTATACAATTATTAAAATGTTCGCGGACAGTAAACCGCTATATCTGTCATAACAATAAGACTTATGATTCACCATCATCATCACCATTACCAGCCCACTGCTGGGCACAGGCCATCCTACATTGGAGAAATACTGAGGAGTTTGGGCCATAGCACCACCACTCTGGCCCAATGCGGGTTTGTGGGTTAAAGCGGTTGCAAGAACAACAGGGACCACCGGCTTAACGTGCCTTCCGAAGTGCGGAGGAGCTCGAGATAACGAACTTTGATTGGCCCATCCCAGGATCGACCATGGCGAAAGTTCCTTTGTTTTTCGTATCGAAACCAGAGCGCTCAAACCAATACGCCACCGAGCTCCTCAGTCTTATGATGATTGTGTCGAAATTGTGTTTAGCTCGCGAATGTGCTAAATAATTACAATGCTTAAGCATTTTCTTTTTTATCTCTCATAGGCTCTCAATTGATAATATCCAATGTTATTGTATATTTCCAAAATACAGTCACATGTTCGAAGAAATCCCGTTCTGTATGTACCCAGCCATAAGCTCAGCAATACGGTGAACGCTCACCTTTCGCCCGCTCACGATTAGGTACGCTGCGAGTCCAAGTGCGAGCCTTTCCGAAGAAATTATTTAGCCTCCACCCGTTCCGTTTCACGGCCGCTTTCATAAACTTGAGAATGTGATACCCTTCAATGCGCCCCTCACGCGTTTCCGTGTTTTTAAAAGCACTTTAGCATTTTAATGTTTGGTCGCAATTGGAGTTCGCTGTTAAGTTGGTCGTCTTCGATTACTAGGAGAGGCAGAAAACTTAATTACGGTTCTGTGTGCTGTGACTTCATAATAAAGTTATAAAACACGATGCTCACTACCCTTGTCAGATATTTAAAATATTTAAAAAATTAGAAAAAATTTTTGCTTTTTTCTTAGGTAGGTAGATACACTAAAATATCTTACGAAAAATAATAATATTAATAATAAGAGCCCTTAACTTGAATAAAGCTTTTGTGCAGGCGTATATTTTAATAATAACTTAATTACTGATAATATAGGACTAGGTAATAAATGAATTTGTGCATTACCAAAAGTTATTAAAATAGACTTCATCATCATATCAGCTTCTGATGTCCACTGATTAACAAAGGCCTCCCCCATTGATTTCCAAATGGCCTGCCTCCATCCAAATCCCCGCGACCCTGGCCAGGTCGTTCCCACTTTTCGCTTTCCGGTACGTTTACTACGTAATAGACTTGCTAATAGAATATTTTCATTAAAAGTGAAAATAAAATAAAAATTGAATATCACGCAGTTATAATAATGTTGAATTCATCAGCAGATTTTTTCTGATATCTTTTCCAACAAGCGACCATGGTGCTAGCACAAATTATACGATACTATATCGGGTGTTACAGAATTCCGAAATAAAATATGTGTGTGTGTGTGTGTGTGTAGTATAATTGTAGTGTGTCGTACGATACGCAAAAGTACGCACTCTTAGGGTTGTGAACTTCTGACGAGCAGGTCAACGTTTTTATTAATTAAGGGCTGATTTTTAATCCCCAGTTATGATTTATCCCCAGAATAAATTTGACAAGTTGACAGTTAATCTATAGAAAATATGTCAAAATTATTCCCTAGATAAAAATTATCTGAGAATTGTAAAATCGGCCCTTAATCGGATAATAAAAGTGGTCTGAAAGGTGTTAAATTTTCAGAGGTAACTCTTCTCTTGACAAGGAAGACATTTTAATTCGGTCTTTCGGAACGGACTGTATACTTACTTACTTACTTATCTAATGTTGACTGTATATCAATGTAAGCTAAGCCTTTAGTATTACAGAGAATATAATTTACACCAAGTTATCATCGTAAAACGCAATTTTCCGTAAAACTCATACAAATGTCAATGCACGTATTATTAACATGAGCATATCCGTTCCAAGTCATAAACTGAAATATTCATCACACGCCATGACATATGGGACTTTTTTACGTTCGAAAATCTGTGCGCTAATCCCAACTCACCCCAAAAACATTTCGCAGAACAGATCGAATTATCTTCTGAATAATTTTATGTGGTAACTGTGGGTTTACGAGCGCTACACTGTTGCGGATGTCTGCGTGATTTACGCAGTGCTTCGCGAGTGTTAACTCCGCCATTTTAGTTCATTTCTGTTACATTGTTGTGTGAGTGACATCGGGCTTGTAGGTCGATTACTCGGTGATATTGACAGCCCTAAATTTTTTTTTTATAGATAATAAAAGGGTTATCTTTGCAAATATCCATTTGTCAGAAAAATATCGAGGGTAAAGAAATTTTGTCAAGGGATGAACTCGCGATCTTTCACACTCCAGGTGACTGCTATGACAATCTCGACATTATGAAGGCATAAAGTAAATTAAATATTAGATTTAAGAAGGTGGATTTTGGCATATAACGCTCAAACAAAGGGACCTGAAGAACTTCAAAGGGATGTTCTTGTAGCTCAGTCAGAGCAGCCACCCGGTCTGTGAACGGTTCGGCTACCGCCCCAAGGCATGACTTTTTCGAGTCCAGATATTTTCTAAAATTAAATATCCATTTATAAATTGATATTTTAAACGGCTTGTATGAAATATTATACATGTTTTTTTTTGTAATTCCATGCGATTAAGAGCTCCTAGCGCATATTGATATTATTCACAATAAAGTTTCCCTGATTTTGTAAAAATGTTAATAATAATATTGTAAACTTTCTCGTTGCATTAAAATGAATTAAATGATATATCTATGAATATGGATTACTTTAAAATAATAATAGTAATCAATAAAATTCAATGTTTGTATGTTTTTCCCTTAAGTGCTATGTCCGCGAAGACTCCAGGATATTTTTTATATTTTTTTTTACAAAACCTAACAGTTTTCTCTTACGGGCTTTGCACATCAAGCCGGATGCAGCTAGTAAATAATTTTTTTTTTAAATAAATGTATGATGAATCACACTTGTCATTTGTCCGTGTGTTTTATACTCAGGAAATCTCCTGAGATTTAAAATATAAAAACATAGTAATATTCTTACACTTACACCTATTCACTGGCCTAAATGAAGCATAAATAGCTGTGTTATGGATGCTAGATAACAGAGAAATAAATCCATGCTATTTTTTATACAGAATGGTGCTGTCAATACGACAATAAATTAAAACATTTTATTAGAAATGGTTTTCCACTTTCTAAAACATATTATTCATTTGATAATTTCATGACATTTGTATAAAATAGTATAGCATTTGCTGAAATTATCAAATGAATAAGATGTTTTTGTAATTGGGAATACATTCCTATGAACTAATATAGCCCATGTTTTAATTTATTATCGTATTGAAGGCACTTAAAATAAAATCCGTCGTAGTCAAAGTAAATCCGAAGATTTATATTGAAACGTGTCAATATTTTCAAGTGGTAACATAATATTATGGGCAGGTGTCTTGAAATAGCTCATCGCGATTAGGTACTTTGTGTACCGTCTACAGCACATCAAGCGTAACAGTTTGACTTGACCATAAGACAAGACAAGACCTTTATTCCCTTTATAATAGAGGCGGCTTTCGTAGTGCACCTGATAAACTTCATGTGCTGTCGTCTCTGCATTAGTGATCGCAAGAATCAATAAAAGGTATTAACTTTATTAAACTGTATTAAGTTTGAATGCTTAATTTAATATTTCGTTATAAAGATTAAAATTTTATAAGATTATAATAGGTTTTACTAGGTGGTAGGCCCGTGTGTGGTTGGCTTCCGATTATTGCCGTAAAACAGTTCGCTGTGTTTCGGATTGAATGGAAAGGTGACCAGTGTAACTACTGGGCATGGAAGGCATTTCATCTTATGTCTCAGGATGACAACGCAAATGATTGTTTCCTTGTTATTGCAGGCGTCTGCGAGTAGCAATTCACTTGGTAGACCATCAGCTTGCTAATTGCATAAAAAGTTTTTTTTTATTGAGTTTGCCGGGTTGCCGGGCTGTTAATTAAAAAAGAAGAGAGAGGTATTCTACTCGAATTATAAAAAATAGCAGCCGATTTTCTGTACCATTTTTTTTTGGTATATTATTTTCTCCGATGTTGAAAACATCAGAGAAAATCATCAAGTCATCAACTGTGAACACATTTTTAAACAATCTTTTTTTATAGTGTACCTACCTTTAGTTTCGTACCCTACATACCTGTTGGGTACGAACCTAAAGGTAGGTGAGGTATTTTAAGTTGGTATAGTGATCTGATGAAGATCTTCAGAGATAGACAACAGAACTCCTCAATAAACAACAGTCAAGTTATAAAAAGTAACGTGCATAACTATTTATTTAAATCAGTGACTGACTGACAAATCTAAAAGTCTATCTCGTTGCAAACGAAGCTAGATTGATATCTAGCTTGAAAATTTATCATAATAATTGTGTAATTTTTTTTAAACAAAACTAAAAATCGAATTCAAGATACTATGCAACAAAACACTAAAATGCCGTCAGACGGACCGTACGCTTGTTCTTGTTTGCCACATTTGGAAGAACCATAGACATACTATCTCTGGTTGTAGGACACTTTTTGAAAATTCTGTTTTAAAGGAAAAATACCAACCTGACACCAACCTTTTTTGTTCGATTCATATTAGAGCCTTGGCTTTGAACCTAATTACTAATTAAAATATATCTAATATCTAAACTAGAAAAGTTTTAAAAAAATTGAACCTAATTGTCGTTTTTGGGCCTAATACAGAATTAGCACGTTTCAGTTTGTCAAGTCACACATTCCAGACTCACACATCACATTTCAGGCTTTTTAATTATTATTATTTTATACTACTACAAGCTGACGGCCCACCTGATGGTAAGCGGTTACCGCCGCCTATAGACACCTGCAATACAAAGGAAAAATCACTTGATATTGCAGGTGCTTTGTCATCCTGAGGCCTAAGATGAAATGCCGTCCATGTCCAGTAATTACACTGGCTACCTTTCCCTTCAAACCGAAACACAGCGAACTGTTTCACGTCTGAAATAAGAAAGGCGGTGGTACCTACCCAGACGACCCTACATACGGGCCTACCACCTAGTTAATTACTAACATTGGCGCTTAAAATATGTAAATATATTGTACCAAAAACTAATCACTATTAAACCTAAGCATTTCACATTTCCCAAGCTAACAGCATCCCAATGTCACTGATGTTTAAGAAATACTAAAAATCATAAAATTCAGTCAGTAATATGACGGTTGAGGACTCACGTTGGGTAATGAACTGCCAAAGAATATATAAAATATAGTAAAACATGGACTGTTCAGTCCCGTAACCAACACGTGTATGTAGGTAATAATGTGATGGATTACGAGTTAGAAGCGCTTGGCGATTCGTTAACCATGCGTCAAAATCTATATAACAAACCTGACTTCCAAGATTTAGAAATTCAGGTTAGGAATATCACAACTATATGCTACAAATTAAAATAGAATTTTTTAGTGCCAAAAAACAAATAATAAATAAAAGAGGGCTGAGTAATTTCGTTCAGAGCTCATTGATCGTAATCATAAATCTTAATTGTGGAATTGTGGTTTTCATGTGATAGCACAAATGTAGGTGTAATAGAAAATTTTACTAAACATGATTCACATAACTATGTCATTAGGCATCATCATCATCATCACCAGCCTATATATATCCCACTGCTGGGCACGGGCCTTCCTACACGGGAAAAACACATTAGGCATACAATAAAAAAATTAATGATTGAAAAGTAAAAGTTCAATTCAATGACAAAATACAAATGTAAATTTACAATTTCGCAAATTAAATTTTAAATTAGGTACACAGAAAACCAATTTCGGTCAAACCATTAATCATGTCAACAAATATTAGTATTAGTTACAATTTTGTATCAAAATATTATATACATTTTTATTTGTGAAAATTCATATTCTTGTCATTAATTTGGTTTGTTTGGTTTTAATAAACCTCCTTTTTTGCACATCGTTGAGTACAATCAAGTATTTTTGTGAAACATTTGACCTAGCTCGCTCCCGGTCTGTTACTTAAGACACAACCCACGCCTGCTTTGTTTACCCCTGGTAATCATTCAAGCTGTTCATTACCCATCAATCCTCGCGTCAGCGCAGAGCCTTAACTCAACCTTTTCATGATGCGTAACGGTGTTCTACAGCTTCCTTGACCTTTGAAATGGAGACTCTGTCAACATTGAACGTTATTATTTTTATTGTAAATATCAGATTTATAATTTTTAACGTCGAAACAGACTGCACGCCAAGCGTAGTACAATGGGAAAGTGACTTGGTGCCGCGGTATAGGTATGACAATGCAACAGACACACAGACACAGTTGATTTCGTATTTGAAATATTAAATCTATTCTGCCCATTCATATATTGCGGCAAACCAAATCAGTGGACGCGACGTGTGGCGAGTCGTCTTTCAGTGAAGTCACAGGCTAACCGCTCAGTGAATCACGTGAGTGTCACTCAACTGTCGATTTTAATTGTTTCACACAATTATGATCCAATGTATCAGACGCGAGCAATAATAATTACGCATTCGACTTCGACACCGTTACTTGCGGTTTAATTTATCATATTACGGTAGCGTTCAAATCAGTTACTACTTTAGTTAAAATGGACTTGCAGTTTGAAAAGCTTCGCTTTTGTCGTCGCTTATGAATTTTGGTTCTAAGTCATTCAGTAACCATTTAGCTTGCTTATCATCTAGTTGATTATAATAAAAAAAGTCTGTTTTTTATGTGAAGGGAAAGGTGACAGATGCACAGACTGACAGAAAGGGACATTAGGATCTCTTGTCTCCAATATATAAATCTATTTTCATTTATTGATGCATAGACAGATAAAACAATTTAATTTGCTTTAACCAACAAATCCCTACAGATACAAAAATTAAACTTAAAAGAGAAAATAAATCGCATGTGTGCTACAGCAAGTAAAGGTCTAGGCTCAGTGTAATGCTTACCACAAGGCAAAATACTGATTTTCAGTCATTTACCCGTAAGAGTAGCAAAGTAAACAGTAGCAGCATCAACGGGGAAAACTCTTCAGGGATATCCAACCATTGAATATCTAGTAAATCTTATAAACTTTTTTAAAGGTATGCTTAAAAAATAGGCCTTAGCAGGTGGCGGAAAGCTATTTCAGTATTTTATAACCTGAAAGCGGTAGCTGCCCCTAAACACCTTACAGTTTAAATAAATATTGCCAGTAAGTGAAATTCGTGTACTTCATGTGGCATGCCTATCGTGAAATGTTGGAGAATCAACTTTATGAAATAGGTAGACCAGTTGCACGTATTTCAGGAGTTCATATGCTCTCCTCATCAAGAAGATCATCTGCTTTTGACATCAAAAATAAAAGAAATAGCTGAAATGCTGTCGAATCGGTAACATAATCAAGTTACGAAATTAATGATCCATAATCCATATGGATCTAATTGCACTGAAATGCAGTTGACGAGCTAGCGAAAGCGTCTGCCGCCACACAATTGAAACATCCAAGGACACCGATGGAGATAAGAACAATTGGTAAACAGAGACCACGTGGATGTAATTGCGGGCGAAAACAAACAATGCCATTGTCTTCAACCGGCCCGTAGAATAGATGAGACCGTGTTACCAACTGGTTATGCTGATTTTCGCCTTTTCCGCAACTGTAAATCTGCTGTGTTCTGTGGTTTGAGCATTTATGGTTGAGATTTGGCGAAAGCCGTTTGTAGAATTAGCAGTAAGTTCCAAGTCCATATTGCACAATCTGAAACATTTATATGGGCAACAGTCCGACCAATTTCTAGGTGATATTAATGCAGAACTGCTACGAAAATGAATGTCATTTTGAACGCAAAAGTAAACTATATCAATTAATATACTGTAAATCTAATTATAGCTATGGTATAAAAGAGATGGTATGATATTTGGAATTGTTAAAAAGATAAAAACATAGAAAGTAGCACACATGTTGTATCCAATAATATAAAAAACTAACACCTATAAATTATCATATTATCTACCGAATTTGAGGTCCAATAGCCCCACAAACAGGTCTCAAAGTCTCACACCTATTAAATGTTGGATCATAACAATGGTGTCGAAAAAAGGCGATATACCAGGACCATTTGAGGTCGATCCCACGAACAGCTGAGATTCGGGCCTCCGCTGACCCATATTCTGGCCTATGACGTAGCCGACAACAATAGGGCATTGTATTTGCGAGAAGTTCCTCAAGGCGAAGAGTTCATTCACATCTAGCTTTCATTTAAATAGCTCCATTTGTTTTTCGTCATTGTTAGGATCAGCTGTTCCTACCGATTGCTATCTATCAATGATCGGTGAAAGAACGCCACAATGACCTTAGGCATTGTCTTCTTTTTGACGTGGTGAGTGACGAATTGTGACGTCACGTCTTTTGAATTGTTCCATAGCGGGTGTTTCATTATATTACATTGGCTTGCGTACGCAATTAATTATGAAATTTATTTATTTATTTGTTATCAGAGTACAATAGCCTATACGTCGTTAATATTATTGTTTTGAATCTGGAATACTTGAATTAAATAATAATAATATTGAAAGAAATTACTAATAATTCCGTGTTTACGCAATCTTCGATTATCTGTACGTATTCTTTCTAGCAGCTGTATCTTTTTGCATCATGATATTTCCCTCCGGCTAATGGCCTCTTTCGGAGTTTCCCCGCGTTATTAATTAGTTCACCTTCTCGTACGAATTCTCTTTCACGCATTGCACACCTTCTAAAAGTCAATAGGAGACAATATCCCCTGTCCCAAAATAACGCATTCTAAAACTCTCGTGAACTACTAGGAACTACCAGGAACAAAAGAAGTTTTTTCTCTAAATTTATCTGGAAAATAATATTGTTCCCTAGCTAATTTATTTAAAAAAAATATGTCTTAAGCGAGAAATTGATGAAAGCTCTTTAAAAAAAACAAAATATCTTCATTCGTGTAGCTCTTTCTGTATGTATATCAAAAAAAATGTTACCTTACACTGTCATAATGTCTGTTGCACTGGATCCAAAATTTGAACTCCCGATATAACTCTGGCAACAAACTCGTGTGTTAAGTAACTCTTTTCAAATATTAAGTTGCGACCTCTGGATATGTGGATAAAATTTTGCAGTGCAGTACCAAATAGATTTTAAAAAATTTAAATTGATATAGATATTCTACTTAACCTGAGCTTTTTAGATTTTCTCACGCCTGAACATGAAGTAATTAGTGTATTGCAATTAGCAAATTGACATTGCCTGTTTTAACGACAGCCATTATATGATAGAATCGGGGAACGAGTTAGCATGCTTTTCGAAGCATGGAAGCGCATGAGCTCAACATAATCCTACTTCACCAAATTAAAATTATTTTGAAAACAATTAAACTATATTTTTGTTTGTAACTAGTCTACCTATTAGAGTATACTAGAAAAAAATCTCATAAATACTTTAAAACGGAATATAAGTATCACCTAACATATTTGACGACCGGCTGGTCGAGCGGTCTGTACCCCTTGCTATACAGGTTAGTCGGTCAAGAGGTCGTGTGGTTGAATCCCGGTAGGAGCAAAAGTTTGTATGATGCGTACGAGCACTTGTTTACTAGTCATGAATGTTTATATGTTGATTTAGTATATTTCTAATATTTATATACATATTATTATCATAATTTCTCCGTTATCTAGTATCCATAACACAAACTCTTAATGATGCTTACTTTGGGCTAGATAATAGGTGTGAGTGTATGATTATTATTAATTTATTTTATTTATACTTAGTATGTGATAGTTATATTTCTTTTTAACTTCCTTTTTCCCTTTGGTATTTATTCCTATTCCACAGTGACATGACTCACGTGCACTAATATGTAGATATACACTTTTGATACCTATATCGTGTGTCTTATCCTATTTGCAATAAGAGCCATTGACTGTCAAAAGTGAATACATCTTTAGTGCACGCGACTGTACTTATTGGTACTAGCGGCCGCCTGGTCGAGTGTCAGTACCCCTTACATCTAGAGGTACCGGGTTCAAAGCCCAGTTGGTCCGATTTTCGTAAAATAAGAACGAAATTTTTTACACGTGTCATAGATATTCATTCGTTATCTAGAAGGTATCCATAGTACAAGTCTTAATGGTGTACAATTTGGGATAGGTAGCTTTCTTAATCAACTCTGATGATTTTACTACATACACCAATGTAAACTGTTGTATTCCTGTAAACATTCGGATAATAACACTAAGCCCGCTTGTGCTCTTAAAAATTGTGGCAAGTAATAGCTAAGTGCAGGCGGCTGTTTTATTAACCGACTTCAAACAAGAAGGAGGTTATTATAATAACATCATCAACGACACCCGTGATTCTAGAGCTAGAATCCCAGATATTGGACGGCTATGTTTTTTTTCAATCCGTAAACAAAACAAGGCAAAGTCGATCAACCTACTCGCGGTACAAGGAGGTCATGGCTCGTCCGAGCAAACGGTAGTAAAAAAAGAATATATGATAAATAGTCATAGTTAATCCAGTCTTATCGGCTCGCGCCGCGACCGGTGGGGTCCGAAAATGAAAGATGGACTAGCCACTGAGATAACACTTTCTTAGTAATGGAACTTAGTGGAGTAGTTAGGTTGCCAGCTAGAACTTAATTTTATTAAATACTGACGCAATGTCAGCGAAAGTCATTTTCGGATTGTAGATTTTTCATTGAAAAAATAATATACCGCAATATTTTTATGAACATTTTGTTTTTATAATTTTATTTGTTTATTTAAGTAGGTAACGATTGATGTATATAAAATAACAATTATAATATTTATACACTCACACCTATTATCTAGCCCAAAGTAAGCATCATTAATAGCTTGTGTTATGGATATTAGATAATGGAGCAATAATGATAATAATATGTATATAAATGACACGTAAACAAATGCTCGTACTCATCATACAAACATTCGCTTCTACCGGGATTCGAATACGGAACCTCTTAACCGAGTAGCCTGTATAGCAAGAGGTACAGACCACTCGGCCAGCCGGTCGTCAAATAATAAAGCAATAGAAAAAGATATTAGAGGAAAAATTCTACAAAGTTGTTATAACAATGACGTCGATGAAGTGTAGTTAGTTTGACGTCTAAAAAGACGCGAAACTAACTTCACCTTAGTGACTTATATGGGTTAAAAAAACAATGAAGTATTTCTTTAAAACAAACCAAACAAACTTAGCAAAATATAGAACAATAATAATTTATTATTTCATAAATAAATGCAGATTTTCACGCAAGTAACTAAATTAAGCAAAAAATAAAACATCAACGTCGTTCATAATACAAAAACGGTTATTTAAATAATAACTTACAATAACATAAATGTATGTCACATTCATAATGACTGAATAAGTGTATTTTCGGTACTGATGTATTTACCTTAAAATGATATTGTTTTATGTTGTGTACATAGTTTACATAAAAATAATGAAAATTTTTATTGATCTTTCTTTGCAGAGTGAATTTAGTCAATGGATCGTCCCGTTCTTTCTTATATTTATTTATAGGTACTGTTTCGTGTTGTGTGTATTCTTTTAGGAGTATTATGAAAACCGTTCTAAATAAGTTTTTTAAGTAATTCGTGCATTAGCACAAACCAATTTTTAATCGCAATAATGTTACCAGTATTTTAACCGGTTTCTAATTTCAGAATTTCAAACGAACCACTTCACAATCCAACTTAATACAACACAAATTAATGACATTTTAGATAGAAAAAAAAGTCTTACTCTTAACACCCTCCGCTTAGAACACTCTTATAATAAGCTAGCAGTTTGTGTGTTTATGTATCAATTATATCCTGCAGCAACAATCTTAATATAATAACACTGTAAATAGCTTACCTTTTTTTTCATTTTTTTTTAATGTCCTCAAAATGACATAGTGACTTAGTACAAAACAAACTTAAAATTTTATTTTCCTACGCATACGTAATAGCTGTGTGATTGACATGACACAGACATGGCAGGTTTGTCTCGTGTTTTTATACAGTTTTTAATATTAAAACAGGTGCCATAATATGAAGTGAACTAAATAATTCACCGCTTAAAAGGGTATTACTATATTTGGCGTTTGAAGTTCTTAATGCCCTTTTTCGCGCTTGAGTCTTGTTAAAATATGATAAGATCGTTGGTAATATATAATTTTTGAGGTAGGTAGGTATAGGTAAATTCTGGTTCAAACTTATTATTTCCCGTGGTCGAACCAAAAGTATTTTAGTCGCTTTAGTGGCGTTGTGACTGCCAGTCTGGCTATCAGAAAAGTGTCCCTCTACGTTACCAGCTCACAATGTAAAGTAAACAAAACAAGAATTTTTTTTATTATAAAAAAAACCAATCGTTTACCTTCTTATTAATGAACCCTAGATCTCATTGGAGACAGCCAGGGCGGTACATTTGGACGGGTCTCCTCAACAATAGAAAGCCTAGTAAAGTACTCCTTCAAAAATTATTATTAGCGTATAAGTTGTACAAGCTCTCAAGTCAAAGGTATTGGAAACAAACAAACCGATTCTAGCAAAAGTTGTCATGCGTCAAGCGGCGTTATACCACCAGAGGGCTGACAATTGAAAAATCAATTGTGTCTGGAATCTCATGCTTGACGGGTAGCAATTTAGGCTAGTCTAAAAAGATAACAGAGGATTTTTCGAATAATATTATGAAAAAGAAATTATTAGAGATTTTTGGTTTATATGAAAACTAAAAAATTGCTCTTATTTACTCAACATTAAGACTGTTTTTCGAAAAATCTCCTGATAACTTTTGGACTAGCCTGACTTGCTTATATATGTAAAATCTTATTAGAATCGGTTTCTTTGTTTCCATTATACAGTTTGTATGAAAACCCGTGCGGCGTAAAAGTTCATGCCTAACTAACTTTCTTCAAAGCGTAAATTAATATTTCAAAAAATTTACTGTCAAATGACTCCATTCCCTTATGTTCTGGCGTTGGTTTGACAAATGCTGTAAGCGTACAGTTAGCGCGGTTGCAGCCGATGAGCGATACTTGGTAATTATTCCGGAATGTATAGTGACGTGATCGAATATCGATAATATGTGAAATATTACCGCGAGTTTTGTAAATTGCTTTGATATTTTAATGATGATTTTGTATGTTTATAAAAACAGACTGTTTTTAACCGACTTCAAAAACGAGGAGGTTCTCAATTCGGCCGGTATGTTTTTTTTTTTTTTTTTTTTTTTTTTTCTATGTATGTACACCGATTACGCCGAGATTACTGATCCAATTTACGTGATTCTTTTTTTGTTCGATGCGGAATAGCTGCCATTTGGTCCCATAAAAATTTTTTCAAAAACAGTTGGGTACTTTGGTTTTAAATTTAAAAAAACTTAAATTATGAAGTCGTCTACATATGCGAAATTGCGAAGTTTTGCTTTTCAAATGACTTTTTAGTGAAACGATACGATAGTAGGAAACAATATAAGTTTACGATCACCCATCTAGCTTCGACCGTAGAAAGTTACCACTAAAAATTGTGAAAAAAAAATTTTAAACAAAAATTAAAACCGACTTCAAAAAACTGAAAAGGATAAAATAATTAAATTTAAGTAGGTATTCATCCCATAGAAACATATTTTTGGAGTTGGTGCTAAGTGGTTTCCAAAAACAATAGAAAGTGAAGCACCGACTCCAAAAATATGTTTCTATGGGATGAATACCTACTTAAATTTAATTATTTTATCCTTTTCAGTTTTTTGAAGTCGGTTTTAATTTTTGTTTAAAATTTTTTGGCTTAATAATTCTAAAGCAGCACCTTTAGATAACCTTTTTTTTCACTGAAGGAAGCTCTACCAGCCTATCCACCTACTCTCTAGGAGGTTTTCACCCACTAAGCCCCTCAGCGATGCATCACCTTTCTGCTTGCTGCCAACCATGCGGGCTAGCTTGGTTGACATTGCAACTGCTTGTCGGCGGGGCAGTGTGACCCTTATAGGGTCCCGTCATATGTGGGGAGGAGGGCTGTAAGAATCCCCCACCTCTAGATATACCTATACCTACTAATACTACTAATTTTACTACTAATTTATCTCAGATACAATGGTTCTTTTTTTCATTATTATTTTGTATCAAACCAGGCTCTATGCTGACTTTGCATAACACAGGTTTTAAGACGCTTGTCATCAAGTGACGTGAAGTCATATAATTTATCAAATCTAATCATCTAATCTACATTTACCTAATATTTGTCATGAAAAAACAAATTGATTCAATTCTTCGGACAAACTGTGCAGCATTTTAGTATATTATTTGGTATGAATTAATAATAATAGTAATATTCATACACTCACACCTATTATCTAGCACAAAGTAAGCATCATTAAGAGCTTGTGTCATGGATTCTAGATAACGGAGAAATAATGATAATAATATCTATATAAATGTTAGAAATATACTTAATAAACATATAAACATCCATGAGTCGTGAAAAAATGCTCGTACTTATCATACAAACATTTTGCTCCCACCGGTATTCGAACCCAGGACCCCTGACCGAGTAGCCTGTATAGCAAGGGGCATAGACCACTCGGTCGGCAATTATGCAAAGACAAACTAGTCTAACTAATAGACACTCAAACTATTACTTCCTGGTAACTTTCAATGATTAATTACAAATTGCAGTTAAATTGAACCTATTACAACAAAAAAAAAATTGGCACACAATAAGTCTTTCCCATCCCTATATTGATTATTTGTCGACAGCCACCCGGCCTCCCGCACGAATCCATCAGGCTCGCCGTGAGACGTTTAATATGATAAACTCGCTACCTTGTTAAACATTTCGTTCTATCATTTGTAATGGTCACTAAACCCAACGGCCGTTATTAAAGAATAAGACTAACTGTATACTATACTTAACCAAAAATACTAAATGAACAGCGAAAACATATGATGTGGTTAACAATTCTCATTACTTTAGTACTGTTATGACATGAGCTTCCACTACAATCAGACACAGGTTTATTCGTAATCGTGTTTCATTCTTGGAAAGAGGATACATACTGCTGGTTTTAACAAAGTATTTATTTATTTATAAATTAATGTACATAACAATAAAATAATGGAAAATATAATAATATAATAACCAAATCGATTAATAAGTATGAATCGGTATCATTTTCAAAGGAAACGGAACGGATAATTTACATTTTTATATGAGAAGTTGGCGGCATCGATACATCGTCGATTATGTTGTGTTTAACCTAGACTTTAACCGTTCACGCAGCGCACGCAACGAAAGCTCTGAAAAGAAATATATTTTTCCCGATTTTACTACATATTTCATTGATGCTCAGATTATTTGTAGCGTGATGTTATGTATTATTATTAGCCTATTTGCTTCCTCGATAAATGGACTTTCTAACACAATTTTTTTTTTTTATCTGAATCAGTAGTTCCTGAGATTAGCGCTTTTAACTAAACAAACAGACAAACAAACTCTTCAACTTAATAGATTTACGTGTTTCAAATTTGGAACATTTTCTTTTTTTTAACCTAATCGTTAAATGTGTAAGTTTTGATTCGTCTAACTTTTTTATTAGATACTTAAAGTAAGAAGGTTGAAAAACGAAACAAACCTTTTGAACGCTTCAAACCCGCTTGGGAATGACTCGCGAGTTCTGTCGACCCCCTAGACGCTTATTATAAAGTATATTAATATCTTTTGTGAAGATGACGTATCGATTTTATGAATTAAACTTTTTGTGACGCTTCTTTAATTGGTTAAAATGTTAATGACAGATTAAAGAAAAAAATCTGATAAGCCGTTACGTGAAGTTCTTTTGGAGGTAGATGTTAACGTATAAACGTAAATATTCTAGTAGTAAACTTAATTGAATATAAATTCAATAAATATACAATAATATTAATATTGTACATATTTATACGTAGTTGACATATAATCAGAAATAAGGACATCCGTAAGAGAACCAAAGTCAGTGACATGGCTCATAGGATTAGCAAGCTGAAGTGGTAGTGGGCAGAGCACATAGCACCCATAACGGAGAGGACCACATTTGGAAATCGATGGGGGAGTAGTTTATTGAGATCAATAATGAATTTATTGAGATCAGTTCGGTTGGTATACTTGTAAAACTTTTTAAAATTTCAAGTAAGGTTGTTTTTGTTGAAAAGCTTGTCTGGAATAAGTTACACTTGGATATACCAACCAACTAAAATATCATACCATCTCAAATAATAAAATTCGGTAACCATTTTTCGTTTAAAATTTTGATCGCAACGTTAATTGCAATGTCATTGCTAGTTTACTCATCATTGTGATCAGTTGCAATGCAGCAATAGATAGGCAAACAACTCGACAATCATCACTATAGTATAGACACAAAATAAGCAAGCGGATAAACCCACAGTGGGGTTTCATGCTTGAAGCTCACATGGATAAATGTTTGATAGGCTCGTAGACAATAAAGGATTTAGTTTATTTATAACTGCACCCTAATCCAGATTATACTTATGTAGGCCGCAAGAACAAAATATTTCTACAGTTGCGTATGAACTTATCTCGCGAACTGTAACTATTTTACGGACACCTTGGCCTTGTTGATAATGTCTCCCTCAAGCGGCGTTATCCCACCAAAAATCAAATGTGTCTGGAATCTGAAAAATCCTCCCTGTAGAGGTTTTCTGAATGAGTACAGAATGGGGTTCTTCAAAAAGGGCTTGAAAAGGTTTTTACAGGGTCGGCATTAGTGGTATAAAAAAAATATGACACAAATTAAGTATATTAGTTATTTCAAGGATCATCTGACGAGTACAATTTTTATTAACAAGGCCGACAGAGTAGGCCCCGGGATCAGGTAAAAAATAATACAGGCCATAATAATAACATTATTTATCGCTACAAAAACCCTAGTTACGTTTCTTCTTTCTCTATTTAATTTAAACACTTTTTAATTTTGGTGTGTTTGTTGTTACATATTTAGATAGTAATTTAGTATAATTGTATGGATATGTAATTAAATATTTAGTATGGGCCTAATTCTGGAGGCACACTCTAAGTTTAAATTTAAGTACAGTACATCTCTTTCTCGCAATATGTAATAAGAATGAGATAGCAAGAATTTGTTTACAGCTGTCATCTAAATTTAGACGGATTTCATACGAACCATAGACAATTTTAGACGGCATGTACGGAGGTGCCACCTAAACACCGCATTTTATCACGTTCAATAAGGTCGAAAATTGAATGCATGTTTCTAAATGTCAAATTTTATGGCAGCTATCCTTTTCGTATTCATATTAAGAGAAAGAGGTAGACTGAACTTAAATTTAATCTTAGCATGTGTTCTCCAGAATTAGGGCCTTATGTTATTGTTATTATCATTTTCTACTAATAGGTTGTTTATAATGTATTTGATAAATGAATTGATGTCTTAAATGCACTTCGTGTTGCCTGCATTTCACCAGGGTGAATCACACACTTAAGGATTGACTGAAAGAGATTTCTTATAGTGCAATAAAGGGAGTAGGTATGTTGGACGTAAACTTCAAAACTACTTCTAAACCTTATTTGCCCCGTGATTACTTAGGTAATAATGTTAATGCATTGGTAATTTTAAAATATTAATGCATTGTTTTAAAAATTGAAAGTTAACTGTTTAGGCAGAGCAGTTATTACCAAGGCTAATGAAAGCAAGCACACACAGCTGCGGATAATATTGACTTGTATAACATAATGTATAACAAAAAAAACTTTGCTTGCATTTTGCATTTAAAACTTACTGTTGTTATATTCGAATCTCGGCTAACTAACTTCGCAGCGACGAGCGTCGGCTTTTGTCGTCGTGGCACTCGTGGCAGACCGCAATGCGTGAACGCATGTAGCGATAGAAGAAATATACTGTAAATATAATAATCTCGGCGTAATCGGTGGACATACATAGAAAAAAAAAAACATACCGGCCGAATTGAGAACCTCCTCGTTTTTGAAGTCGGTTAAAAAATGGTGTCGTCCCGTTATTTTTTTTGAAAATAAACCAAGGAGTTTACTAGCGAGCATCTAAAATACATTTTTTTATACAACTAGATGACAAACAAGCTGACGGCTCACCTGGTGGTAAGTGGTTACCGCCGCCTATAGACACCTGCAATAACAAGGGGAAATCACTTTATAAAATTGACATTGATTTATGACATAGTAGGATGGCAATCCTTGGAAATGTGTTGGAAATCCATTTCTGTTAACTTGCACGCGTATTTATTTAAATAAATTAGATAGCAACATTGGGTTTTATGCCTTCTTTATATGTGGATATAAAAGAGGCACAAAACCCAATACCACTAGAGTCTACATCGGTAAGAAAGGTCGCAATAGTTGATAGAGGAATCATTGTGTTGACAGTAGCGAGACTTGTCTCCCATGTTGTCAAAATATGCCTACTCTTGATTTTTATAGGGCTTACCTTGGTTTTGCAAGCGTCTATTGGCTACATTAACCAGTAACCACCGTAGAACCAGTATAAAAAACGTTATTCAGTTCTAGATGACGGACCTAATTCTTCGATAGGCCTTTGAAGCTTCGTCATAATATTAAATAAGTTGCTCTGCTGACGCTACAAAAAGTTTGCAGCAATAACCTGAAGTTGGGTCACACAAAAGCTTTATATGATTTACTATGTATTTGATATAGCTGAGTAGCCGTGGCAATCTGGAGCTGCGCAATAACAGGAGACGATGTAAAATGCAATTCTTATTCATGGTAAGGGATCCGCCATCATCTTGATGAACTTGGAAAAAATACTTTAAGCACTTAAAAAAAAAACGTCAATTTGTAAATATTATCCACTTGCCTTATTATAATAATTATATCATAAAATATTTTAACATTTTTCCTGCAAAAAATCCAACCCAATTTTCAACAAAATTTTCCCTTCTACGAATACTTTGAAATATTAAAATTCATGTAGATTACTATCAAAGACGTATAGCCCTATATGTCTTAGTTAGGCCTTTCCAAACAATCTCCAAAGCAATTGAAAAAAATACTAAGCTAAATAAGCTTTCTTCGTTATCTTAGTACAGAATTGGATTGTTAGATATTGAAACTTTATACAGCTAAGTGCCTGTGCGAGGAGACTCTGCTCTTCGATACCAAAAATTGAGTTACATTTCAAAATACGAAACTTTAGTCTAAATATATAAAATCAATTCAGCTTTCTATATCAATTTTATTTTTCCTTCATAAAAAATGGCTTATATAATTATTAAAGTCGTATAATAATATAAAACTTTAATTCGCTAATTAGTCTGTGGCGTAAAACAATTTAATTTTCAATCGGCTTAAGGAAAAAAGTATAATCACCAATAAAAGATTTAAACAGAAATCGACACAGTCACCGTTATCGGCAGATGAAGGATTGTCGATTGCTTTTGTGTATTTGTCGCAGCAAAACGAATTCCGTACCGCGACGGACGGACGGGGCGGACAGCTCTCGTGTCGATAAATTGAATATGTTAAACTATTTTTTGTTTATGACAGTGTACTGGCGAGAGGAAAAGTTTTCTAATGAAAGTCATCGATGCTAAAATAGACATACTGTATAATTTTTGTAGTTATCTTAAATTTATTGTCGTATTACAATGATTTAAATGTAAGTTTATAGGTATATAATTTAAAATGACTCTGTTTCTATGAAAATCTAAGTTCTTAAACTATGTAATTTAACAGAGAATGAACGTTTGATGTTCTTTCTTTATGAAGTAATTATTAATTAAATTTTCGTGAGTAATTTTAAGCATTTATCTACAGTCGTATTGCTAATACAATTGCTTATTTGGCAAATAAATCTATAGGCCAAAAATTTACAGCAACATTTTTTATTTAAATAAACCGTGAAATCTTGTTATTGCAGGTGTCTATAGGCGGCGGTAACCGCTTACCACCAGGTGGTGGGCCGTCAGCTTGTTTGTCATCTAGTTTTATATATATATAAAAAAAAACTTTCTTTAGAAACTCTTTCCGCGGGATGTAAAGATTTCGTTAAAAATCAGTGGTTTCCTTGTACGTTCTCTCCATTTACTGTATATAATTTAATCCGTGTGTGTGTTCATAATTTGTAAAATAACTAAACTGAGCAAATTCCACAGTTTTAGTAATCAAGAAATATAATATCAAATCGATTTTCTCATCGACTGTATTGCAAGCTTACTGGTTAGGTATTCTTTAACACTATAAGACACGGTGTATTCGACGCCCACAGAGGATGATTCGTAATTTCTCGAACAGTATAATCACTACGGAAATTGGTACACGAGTCAAATTATTTTTGGACTCGAAAAAATAGCTGACAATTATTGAGTATTGAGGTTTGTTCTGAGATCCGTATTTTGTTTATTTTAATTTTGAATTAATAATGATCGGATATTTTTGTTAGTGCAGCCGCAGGACTAGACCAGACTAAGTAAATTATGTCAGTTCTTCAGTTACCTACAATATTTGGTCAACTATAATTATGTCATTACACTTTCAATTAATTTTTACTGTGGTGTGTATGTGCGTTCTTTAAATATAATTTTATCAAAAATAGTGTCATAAACTTTGAACTAATGAATTAATGTTTGAACAGTGTTGTATTCGATATTGTAACATTTTTTACTTGACAAGACCAATGGCTCCGTCATCTAATGGTGAATGAACTTACGTTTGACTTTTACAAACAAGTTTTTATTATTACCGTAATGCAATCCGTTCTGTTTTGACACGACTCCATTTATCATATTATCGATACGTGATCAACTGATATAGCACATCACTAGACTTCGAAATCTTTATCGTAACGTAATAAGAGTTATAACTGCTTGGTATCCAATGTATATTGTACTTAGACAATTTATTTTTGTACAATTTAGTTTTCACACTTACAGAGTAAGCTTTAGGCTTTATTCCTACTGCATAGAGTTCTATATCGAACTGCAAAGTGTTTTAGTTCGGTTTGCACGGTGTACCGGTTCATTTCATTCATCGGATTTGTGACGTACCGTATGGCATGCATCATAAGGATGACCTTTATGAGCCAGTATTAAGGAGCACATTTGTTTAATTTGCACCCAAATTGTGAATTTTGATTTTAGATGAATGACTTCCTTCGTAGACTTCTTTTATCAGGTCATTAGATAAAGAGTTCTTAATCGATTACAAAATATTATTGTGGTGTATAAAAAAACTGTTTGTATCAGTATGAAATGTTTTGTTCAATCTCAAATATCTACTTATATCTACCTATTTTTTGTTTGGTTTAATTAAATGCAGTAAAAAATAATACATTTAAATTTAAATAGACGCTAAAATATCAAATAAAGAAATAGATAGTTAGTTTCCAATTACCAATAGTAAGTTTTACGACGCAGATGTGACGCAGCCTTATTAGACGCACCCTAAACTATATGCGTATGCGCAATTACATAGTTGAGAATTATGCGTACAATATTCAATGCTGTTATTTAATTGGAGCAGAAATAATAAATTGCATTAATTAATCAACTTAATAACTGATAATTTGTTTATGTTTCACTTTTAATTACTCACTTGTCCATTCCTATTTCTTATGTACGTATACCTGTTTTTGTAAGAATGTTTGATTCTGATCAATTATTGTTTTTATGTCAGCTACTCATTACAATGATATTTGTAATTAATATCACCATCTAAAGCATATACAAATATACAAATATTTTTTTTAATATACAAATATTTTATTGAACCAAAATTTTTTTTTTATACAATTTGTTGGGGAAATCCTCTCTTTAAGTTTAAAAACCTGTATTGAGAAGATTTCGCTCCTCTGTAGTTACATACATTATCGTTTTTCTATACCTTAGTGAGTGACCTACTTTTGAAAAGGTATATAAATTCTGTTACACATTCTATAGTACAATAATATATCCATGAATATAAAACCAACCCATACACCCATACTAACTAATAGCTTATCAACCACTGGGCATTACCCAGTGTTCAGATTTTACAAGTATAATACATACCCACTTCAAATAAACATAAGAACCAAGTAACACTGAAGCTCAAACACTTTGACACTTGTTCAAACACACAATATGCAAGTATTATCAAACCAAACATCAAAAATCACAGAAAAATATTACTATAACAAAGCAACCAAAGCATGAATACAAAAACTCGAGACAATTATAAGACTACCTTCACAGTGGCCGATATTTATTATAAGCAAAGCAAAAGAAAGAAAACAATTCGGTTAGACCACTGACAGTGAGAAGCTAAACAGTAACAGTGATAACCAATTAACACATATCAATGAATCCACAAATAAACACATAAACTATATAATTATTGGTACATAATTTCCTATGAATTACAAAATGTTAAAAACAAAAAATAAAAATAAAGATAAAAATGAATTTTTCTTTTTTGTTTTTAATATACGTTCAACTGCTGGGTAGATACCTTCCTGCATGATAGAAACATTATCATCACCAACCTATATACTTCCCATAACTAGACTCAGGCCTTCCTACAAGGGCGAGACAAGAAGTTTGGGCCATAACACCAATACGCTGGCCAAATGCGGGTTGGTGGGTTAAATCGATTACAGCAGCAACCGGAACAACACCTTAACGTGCCTTCCAAAGCACGGAGGAGCTCGAGATGATTAAATTTCGATTGATCCATCCCGGGATCGGCCATGGAGGAAGTTGCTTTGTTTTCGTAATCGAAACCAGAGCGCTTATACCACTTCGCCACCGAGCTCCTCTCCTGATACTATAATAGGAGGATTAACCGTTCACCGTCTACAGACGCTCGTAGCAACTTGGGCACAATTCACTCGCTGCTTATGTACCTACCCTAAATTCAAGAGAAAGACAGGGAAGACTAGTCTAGTCTGTCTGCTTCACACGTTTTCTCAAAGTGCTCTGGCGACCTAACTCACCGCAGACACACTAGAAAGCAGTGTAATTAGTTGCGACTCGGAGAGTAGCAAAAAGAAGATCGCTTGAAGCTGTGGGGACCCTGTCCACACATATATTTCACCGCATTTCATTTTTCCATTCTCATTAAATCTTTATGTAAATATATTTTCTAATTACTTTGCAATCCCGCCTTCATAGTGTAGGCCTCTATGGCACTATGGAGTCAGCGAGCAGAGCCGACGACAGACTTCTTGTCTTCCCTGTCTGGTTGCCATGGTTTACGGATTGGCTGTTATAATTTGATAGAATAATTTTACTGTTTTTCATTGCGTGTTACTTAATATATTATTAGTATTTAGTTATCTTTTGTCTTTCCATGTATTTTTTTTTAATTTTTTTTTATACACAACTAGATGACAAACAAGCTGACGGCCCACCTGATGGTAAGCGATTACCGCCGCCTATAGACACCTGTAATAACAAGGAAAAACACTTGATATTGCAGGTGCGTTGTCACCCTGGGGCCTAAGATGAAATGCCGTCCATGCCCAGAAATTATGTATTGTAAATATTACCTATATCTTCTGTTTATCCTGATTTATGTAGTGAGGTGATCTGTTGTAAATATTTTCAATAAACCTTTTACATTCATTTGCATAATAATTTACATGCATCTTCGCCCCCCCCCCCCCCCCTACAACGCTTTACAGAATAAGGGAAACTGTTGCCTAATACCTATCCATGCGCAGGGGAAGGGAAAAAGCATTTTACCCCTAGGGAAAAAGGTAGGAAAGCTATCCCAATCGGGTCTACATTCTAGTGTTCTAAAAAGATGTTAGAAAATCATATATCACAAAATCCCGAATGCTTTTTAATTGAATTTGACAATTAAAGCTGTATTTTTACCATCCATGTTGAAGGAAAGGAACGTACAGTAACTATATTACATCTTAAGGAAGAACACAAGCACCTCACGCTCTTTGACCCATCATAACTAAAAAAATCATGAGCTGTTAGTTTGGGGGCGAAGCGATCGTATTTTAGTATATTCCCCAGTGTCGCGGTTGATATCACACGTCGATGTCATAGATGCACATACAGTATGATGTTTAAAATACTTTTATAATTGCTTTCATTCAAAAGCAATATTTATTTTCAAGTAGCAACGCAAAATGCTTTACTTTTATTGGTTGTTTCGGACGCCATTGTCTGTATAACGAAAAGGTTTTATATTACTTTTTTACATGTTCTTAATTTTATTTTTAACATTATAAACTAAGTTCTTACATTACTTGCTTACTTTACATTACATTTTTTCTTCTTACTTACTTTTTCACTTAATTTTTGATATTTATTACTGAGAGATAAGGAGATAATATTAAAAACAATCTTATACAAGTTAACATGGCGAGATAAATTCACGCAAAGAAATTTACTGCTTTTCTTCTTATAGAATTATATTCCTTATAATATCGTCTTTTCAATACCAATTCTATTTCCCGATAATAATATACTTCACACTTCCCGTAAACTTATGATTTAATTAGTTAATTTACTTGTGATAAAACCATGTAACATAATTAGGTATGTTTCTATTTAGAAACTAGATAAAAATTGTAACTTATATGCTTTTTAATTTTGTAACCACTAAATTGTAAACTAAATTACTTCAAATGTGATTCAACAGAATATAAACATTTATACTTACTTCACGTCTTTTCCGTTTTACATAAAATAGAGCAGAATAAATAATTTAATCCTTGAATTATGAACAAAGTCTTCCACTATTTCCTGTGTCTCTGATTGTTCTGCGTTTTCATTGACACATAAATATTCTAGCGGTTCGTAACATGCTGTATAAGCCCATGATTATATGGGAGTGGCTGTAGTCGCGCGCGACGGACGTGACCTTACGGAGCCATTGAAGTTCAATGAAGCTAGCTCTTCGATTCATGAATCTGGTCCTGTTGGAAAAAATGAGATTATTTTGTGAATAAACTGTGATGTCACTACCAGTAACTAACTAACAACGGAGTGAAACGCGTTGCTGACGAATTTTTTGTTTATTCTTATACAAACCACTTGAAATAATTAAATGGAAATAATGGCATTGTTACTGGGCTTGGCCTGAAATAAATGATTAATAATAATAATAAATTACAAGGAGGTTCATGGTTACTTTTTATGTCTGCCAAGCGAAGCCTCATAGGTTTCGCCCATTTAGGAAAGGCCTGTGCCCAGCAGTGGGACGTATATAGACTGGAGATGAAGATGGTGGTTAAGCAGAGTCAGATATTTTATATGTTATTTGTAGAATCGACAGAGAAGCGTTTCACAACCCCTATAGCGATAATCGTAACGGCATTTCATTGGTAAGAGAATACCATTTCCCTAACTTTCAATTGTTTTTGTGAGATTATACAAAAATAGTAAGTAGTTATTTCATATATAATTGCAACGCAGTACTGTTGAAGTTAGGTGCTCAATTAGAGGGATGTTCGAAATCGAGCGCTCAGAATTAGGATTTAATTATATTAAACCATTATCAAACTATATAACTTTACTAAATTAGACATAAAGGCAAACACTGTAAAAATCGTATGATGTTTCACACGCTTTACACTATTTGAAATAAATTTGTTAACCAAGTATGTGACATTAAATAATATTAAACTGTCGTTTAATATTGTTTGTTGAGACATACTTGGTTATCAAATTATTGGTACATACTGCCAGATAGAATCACCTTAGAATTTAAATAAAATTATAACTAACCAGCTTCTCAAAATTAATCAGTTTAAATTTTTATTGATAAGTATAATTTTCAATGTTACCCAAATGACCCAAAACGAATTTTTTACTTAAATGATAGTTTTTTTTGTAAAATCTTAAGTATCTAATCAAAAGAGGCTTTTTCATGTAGGTTGTCTGTCAGAGGAACACTCATTTCTCTTCCTTATTTTAGATAAGTATGTATGCTTCTGTACGTGTGTGTGTTTGTGATTGCTATCTCAAGATAAGTTTTAATCTTATTTAACTTAAACATGAATCATTGTCATTGAGAAAATAAACACAAAAGTTAGTTTTGTATCCACAAAATTTTTATCAACACAATGTGATTGGTTAACATTCCCCATTCATCGTTCAGGAGTGGTGTTTCATGACCTTCCAATGTCAACTGTTGTGCTACTCACATCAATGGAGCGACCATTTTACATTGAAGTTATTTTTGATTCAAATTATATTCGAGTAAAGTTAGTTCTCAATTACAAATATATTTCAAAGCGTGCAAAGTATACGTCTACTCGGAAAAGTTATTAGTTGCCAAAAAGTAATATCTAAATTTAATTTAATCAATGTCGCTCAAATCTAATACTTTCCGGCTTGCACTGTCTGGGTATTTGGCCATTTTTGACTTACGCCATGGTCGACTCTGGGATCAATCAAAGTTTGTTATCTCTAGCTCCTCCATGCTTCGGAAGACGTTGGTCCCGGTTGTTTCTGCAACCGCTTTAACCCACCATTGCTTTAGCATTGGGCCAGCGTGGTGGTGTTATGGGTTCTCCCATGTAGTAGAATACTCTTCGTATATAGGCTGATGATGATGATGATCGCGATGAGCCTTTATGACGCGTATCTATATAGTCTGAATAATTTGCGTACAATAAATGAGATCACGGTACGGATTTGGAGGCACGGTACGATCAGGCGTTCGAGGCAAGAAATCTCAGCGGCTACGGCGTCACGGGTGGCCGGCCCGGCTAATTGCCGCAGCCGCGACCCGTGACGACAGTTAGCCGCGCCCGCGACCGAACCGTGTGTGGACTCAGAAAAGTCCAGCCTGGAGATTTGTAAAAGCTATAAACTAAAATCATTATAGGTAAATCTAGTTCTACCCCATAGATTTTTAGTGACGGACAGCGTTTTTTGATATCCTGTTAACAAGTATCGAAATAAACTTAAATCCTTTTAAGGTTATAGGAGGTATCTTCAATGGGACGATTTTGCGATAAAACTGTAATGTATCTGCTTTATTACAGCAAAGTTATCTTTGTCTGCCTAATGCCATCTCTATCTGTCCTTATTAAGAAAAAAGAGTCAGCATTGGTTTTCAACTAGAACTAACTCTATTGTAATGAAGTCAATCGCAACGACGGATCGCTTCGATTTAACCACAGGCGTGCCATCGCGGACAGAGAACCAATTAATTCAATATTCTATTGTGAATATGAAAAACGAACTTCTTTTCAGTACATATGTGGCGTTAAATTATTAATTACAAAGAGCATCGATACGGGTTCGAAACATGGCGTGAAAAAATTTCATTTGAAAATGAAAATAAATATCTAAACTTTTATTCCACCTTTAATTATCTGTAGTTTCCCAGTTAAGACCACCAATTATTCGAGTAATGTCTCTGTACGAACTCTATGCATAGAGTGAGAGAAAAATTGAATCGTTGATCGCAAAGAGCCATACACTGTCGATTTGTAGTTACAAAAACCCATGCAATCATGCATTGCATGGGTTTTTGTTGCGATCTCCGATATCATCTTCGATCAAGTAAATGGAAACGGTCGATTCGTCGCTTCGATCAGTCTGTTACGACAAATTGCACCCTTATGTCAAATTATCTAATATCAAAACATGAAATTATGTGTTATTATTAAGTCAACGGCAATCTAATTGTTAGACAATTCACTTCAAAATAACAGCACATCAAGTAGCGTAGTCTCTTAAGCGATTTTTCATAACCTCACGAGAAAGTCGGCTCTTCGAGATTCATATTAAGTATGGACTTAATTGCGCAAGCGCAGCGACCCGTGACGACAGGCAGTGTTCGGCAATTTGTTCCATGTCAGCTGCTAGACGTTGCTACACGCTGCTAATGGAAGCTGATTGAATCAGAGAAGTGAAGTTGGGGTGATTCAGATGCACGGTGTATCAATATTCATACTAATGCTGTTTTTTTTTTTTTAATCATACACTCACACCTATTATCTAGCCCAAAGTAAGCATCATTAAGAGCTTGTGTTATGGATACTAGATAACGGAGAAATAATGATAATAATATGTATATAAATATTAGAAATATACTAAATAAACATATAAACATCCATGACTCGTAAACAAATGCTCGTACTCATCATACAAATATTTGTTCCTACCGGGATTCGAACCCGGGACCTCTTGACCGAGTAGCCTGGGGTACATACCACTCGGCCAGCCGGTCGTCTGTTTATCTGTCTGTTACGTTTTCGCGTATACATAATCCGCCGAATTGATTGAAGTAAAATTTGGCTTTGAAAGTGGAGCTAGCGAAGCCTAGGGTTGTCAATAGTGGGGTAGAGTAGGGTAATTTCGGGCGCGGGGTAACTCCAGACAAGGACGTTTCCATCATGATAAACATACTAGTGCCTGACATTAGGTATGGGTTCTTTGAGGTGAACCCAACTTTAAATATCAAGACAGAAATAGATTATTAAAAGTCATCATGTAAACGGCCTTATCCGGATCTACACCTACTAGATCATCATCATCATCAC
The DNA here is from genome assembly GCA_947347705.1 of Nymphula nitidulata. NCBI lineage: Eukaryota > Metazoa > Arthropoda > Insecta > Lepidoptera > Crambidae > Nymphula > Nymphula nitidulata. The sequence goes on from OX374639.1 coordinate 9,372,425, forward strand.
CAGCCTATATACGTCCCACTGCTGGGCACAGGGCTTCCTACAAGGGAGGACACATGAGGAGCTTGAGCCATAACACCACCACGGTGGGTGCGGTTGCAATAACAACCGGGACCAGCGGCTTAAAGTGTCTTCCATAGAATAGAGGAACTTGAGATAACACATTCTGATTGATGCTTATTTTTATATTAGATATTTTAATTTTTTAATGTATATAACGATTTCGCAATCGCACACAATGCTTCACTCGCACTCGTATTGCTCACACTTCATGCGATGAGGGTTACCACTAAGTTTAATTAGGATTATTTTAAATAGTCGACGATTAAATAGGCCGAGGTCGTGCGATAGCTAAGCCTTTCTATATATTTAAAAGTAAGAAAATCTAATATTGATACAGTCAGTTTTGAAATAGACAGCTCAGTGGAAATCGAGTTCTATGGACATCCCCCCGGTACTAACTAAAATAACCGACTTGGTTTAACAATACATCTTCAAACTTTTTTGTAGTAAAAGAACTACGTTGCGAGACTTGCAACTTGTTAAGTGTAATGGTTTTGATGGTAATTTTATTTTTAAAGCGCCATTGATTTTATCTTGGTGACTTAATAATCTGACAATTAATTTTGACCCATACATTTTGTTATACCTTTTCCCCTCAAATGTTTTTTTTATACAACTAGATGACAAACAAGCTGACGGCCCACCTAACGGTTAGGGTTAGCTAGCGGTTATATAACATCAATTCAGAATTAACCATCCCAAGAGCCCAGAAAACTTTTCATGGTAAGGGCCAAGCAATCACACGATAAACGCCTTGATACAAAACGCTTGTGTTGCCCCCTTCCTATAACATGGGATCCTTCAAAAGAAGCGTGAAGCACATTTTGGGCCGACAAGGTGTAGGCGCCTACAGCAGTATCTGAACTGCACTAGCTGTTTTCGCATATGGACTCTTCTTACCGCTACACATCAGGTGGTTTTGAGTCGTTTGTCGTGCTTTCAAATAAATACTTTTTAAATCGTTGTGGTCATATGGACTACTAATAGCTGTCGATTTATTAAGTTTGCATGCAATAATGGCAACTTTATACCTAAACTTTTCTCTAAGATAAATGTTTAACGACAGAATTCTTCTATAAATGACATTCCTAGTTTCTATCCCGCAAACAAACCATAAGTTAGTGTTTATTAAAAGCGCATCAAGCGTTCTCCGAACCGTGACGCGTGCGCATCTTAAACTGCAAGACATGTGGGGTGACTCCTGACCCTGCACGCTACAATAACTTTGTCGTCGCTGTTGTTTATCTGGTAGATTTAATGGGAATTTATTATTATGAAGACTGGGGCCTTAATAAAGAACGGGGGCATGAATATACTCTATCGATAACGGCAGTATTCCAGTACCCCTAGTGTTAGTTTTAATCGAATCGATCTCAATGCGCTTAGTAGTCAAATCTATGAATATATGTATTATGAACACTGTTAAAAAATGTAACTGAACTTAGATAAATAATAAATAAGAAAGTATCTAGCCAAACATTTAAATATTTTGCATTTATATAATTAATAATGGATTAAAATAAATTTTAGAATCACTAATCAAGTAATGATTTGTGTTGATTGAAATATTTAATATGAACTAATCTCTTGGTCAGAATTATAAGAATTTTCGAAGAGAGAAATCTCACTAACTTACATAAATACCTATTTAAAATTTAGTAAGGTTAGTATGTCAAAAGAAAATGTTATACTTCAACGATTTTTATCACATACTTAGCAATAGGTATAAGTTACTGGCAACACCATTGTTAACGGTTTAACACCTGCGGCTCCGTTCGGAAACTTGCCCAACAGAACAAAGCGCTGCCGGATGGGCCCAGTTAACCGGCAAAATTCAAATTTCGATCAGAATGGCCGCGGAGAGGAACAAGCAATATCCGTTCCATTTTCGCAACGTAGTCCGAATTCGAGCGCGGTGGTGCGTTTCAGAACGCTTCGAATTTCAAATTTGAAACGGGCTGTCCGAAAGCTTTGACAGCTGATGGTTTATTTTTTGACACAGTTTGTAATAAAGTCCTGTCTATTCGTTACGTATTGAATTCTCACTCAGAGTAAGTATTCACTAATCAGTATAATGAAAATTATATTGAATGAAAACAGTGTGTAGAAAAGTTTATTTTCTCGACTTTTGGATAATAAATGCGATTGGAGTCACATTTTTGAGGAACAGATCCTGTATACGACATGTCTAACATTTGTGACAGATACACAGGCAGACACGTTATACATAAAATACCGCTTTTTTCGCGTCGATTGTTAAAAATAGCAAACGTTATCAACGTTTAGAATTCCGAAAACTCTAAAAATAATTTATTAAAGAGTTGTAAATGTGTTTATATAATATTTATGTTCAGTTAATTCTTAATATTATGTTAGTAATCTATATTCACGCTTTTCAAAATACAAAAACTGATTGAGTATGCTGATAAACGAATATTACTTTATTTTACGATTTATAATTAATTGCTTTTAATTTGTTACAGGTATGTACATTTGAGTCTCTATGCAAATAGTGATGGATGTTTAGTAGGTAAGTTTATCATAAAATTATAAGTACTAATTTTTAGCCTAAAAACAAATCTAAACAAATAAACTGCACTTTTTGGATTTCGATCACATTATATTTAAGTAAGTAATTACATAGGTACTAACCAAATTCAATTGGCTACTTGATTGAAATAGCTTTAATTCAATCAAATAACGTATTCATCTTGTTACCGGTCTCATACATATTTGTAAATTGAATTAATAAATTGTCAACTCTGTTTTCAAAAATAAACACCTAAATATATTTGCTTCAATTTATTCATCAGAAACTAACAGCTATTTACACTGAAAAGGTATTTCATATTACAATTATTAAGAACGGACTATGTATATGTGTGTGTGTGTGTGTGTTTGGTATGCATGTGATTTAAATATTTCTCAAGTTTGATCACATATAATAAGTGTTTACTTCAGTATTACCATGAATTTTCACAACACAATAAGTGACTCTATACTGACAAAATGAGTGAATTTACTTCAAAATTTAGTATAAAATCTGTTCCTACTATTTTATTATTGTTGTTGTCAGTCGGCTATTAACAGAAACAAATAAGGCGTCGATGATTATGTAAAATGCGTCTAGCTCCAACATCCACAGAATTGCAAGCAACAATAATGCGCGGGCGCAATGTCAGTAGACCAGTAGACATTATTACTTCTTAGATTCATTAAACGGTAATTCTATGATTAAACAATTTTCAAAGAATCTTAACGAGGTGAATTTTACTTGGCTATTAGTCAACTTCGATTATAAATAAATCGTTTATGTTGTCTCTTTTAATCTTTTTAATTAAAAACAAAGAATTAGCTACTTTTATATTTACATAAAATTATAGGCAGATTATATTATTTATTTCGAATTAAATTAACTTTGACAAAACCGATTAAATCCTAATGAATCGAAAGATTATTTTACAATTAGTATTTTAATGTTAATATTTTTGACAGCTTCATCTTATTGTTACTCATGAAAAGATTATTTATAATAATATAATTCAATAAATTGTAGTATAAATATTTTATTTTAACCACAAAACAACAATTTATTCTACTACTGGAATAAAATTCTCGACCTATCTCATAAAATAGACGCAGTAAAATATTTACAAAAGTTACATTTATAATACGTCCCTAAAAATAAAAATCACCTTATTCCACCCTCTCACTTCTTATTCAAGAGCACGCGTGTCGGACTTTGAAATTATCAATTTACAGTCTTTACTTCACAAAAATAAGTTTTCGTTTCATTGTCGTACATCCTTCTTCTACTAGCACATACGTTCCCTCCTTTCTTTAACTTAAGGCAGTATTTCTATGACCAGAAGGTAGTATGTTCATACTGCATTCGAGGTCTTCGCGTATATAGGCTCCTTTTGCCACTATCATCCGGGAGTCTGAAGTCATTTGCCATGTTTTATATATTTAAAAAGTAATATATACTTTTTAAATATATAAAGCCGTCCTTGTATCTTCTCGAAAAAACATAATCCAAAGAAATACAAAACCATAAAACGGAGATGAAAAACTCGAGCGTCAGATGCTGCGATATAACCAAATAGCATACAATTAATACAGCACTTATCTCAGCTAATTAACTATTGCAACGACCTAGAATCTTTAATGAGGCTGTGGCAAGATCCGGCCTCTAACACCTCTTTATGCATCGATAGTGGCATCTGAGCCGAGTCCGAATCGATGCGTCGGATCCTCGATTACGACACCGGCTTTCAAGCTGCGAATGAAAATTTTCAGGCGGCAACACAACGCAGAATGACGCAGGTTCAATCATAATAACCCTGAACAGATCTAATAAAAAATTGCAATTATATGAAAGGATACATTTTTTCCTTATAAGTAGTCAGTGATGCATAAGATAAGTACATTACAGATCGGTAAGAAGCTACGTACCTACCGGCCGCGTTGTAATTATTTTCAAATGATTGAATGATTGTATTACAGCGCCATCTCTTGATTTATCTCGAAATTACGTTTGCGTCTTCTCATCTTCTCCTTTTGATATTTAAAAATTCTTTGAGATTTTGATCCTTTTTAATTTGTGGAAGCGGGTAAGTCTCCCGGGAGTCTATGGCAATCAAATATGCCTGCCTATAATGTGCAGTTTGACAGGTTAATGAGCTCTGGCGACCTTATGCATCGCTAGAAAATGACACAACAAAATGTTGAAATATCATACAAATATGTCTAATGAACATAACTGATTTATATGAGTAAATTGCTATCAAATAGAAACATTAAAATTTGATGTTTCTATTTACTTTTTATTTTATTAACCTCAGACGCAAAAAGAGGGGTGTTATAAGTTTCACGTGTCTGTCCGTGTGTCTGTGTATTTGGTGTCTGTCTGTGGCATCGTAGCTCCTAAAGGAATGGACCGATTTTGATTGGGCTTTCTTGTTTGAAAGCTGATGTAATCAAGATAGTTTCTAGCAATAATTAAGATCTATTCAGACATTTGACTACTATCAGCTCATTTTTTACTTGACAAGAGGGTTTTACTAACCTTCACAGATCCAATTGATTTGAAATTTGGTTTACTTAACTTCGCTGGTATTTCCCAAGATAAGCTAACCTTGAGCTGATCCAAATAGTCTGCGGGATATGTTTGGGTTCATAAAAATAGTCCCAGTGAGAGGGTATTCGATAGATATATCAATAGGTAAGGCTTAAAAAAAAACAGTTTTATACAATCAACTACCACAGAATTAGCAAAAGTATCGAATTAATGCTTAATGGAAGGTGTCTTGTCTTAAGCTTTTATTAATTAAAAAATATCAAAGCACGCTCCTCAGACAATTAAACATTTGAATGCCTTGAGAAGCAGCGTGAAGATTTTATCTCACAAACAAATTGGGATTAATTCTTGTTTGGTTAAGAAACTGCTATTTGTCTTGTGGCGAAATACTGGCAAATCATTTCGAGTGGGCGTTACATTTAATACGTATATGTCAGTATGTCTATTAATCATAGCTACCGGATCCGCTGAGGCGGGCTAGACGCGGTGATAATCGTGGTGTATATCGCTTTCATGTTTATTTAATGTACGACTATTAGTAATAGAGCAAGATTTACCATTAGTAATCTGTCTTATTAATTTAGCGACGAAAACGAGTCTCGAGCTTTAGGTGAAACTTTTTAAATTCTTAACGGGATGGAAAGTGGCCTTCATCTCACTTGATGGTAAAATGGAAGCTAGCTACACCCGGATTCCTCAACTAAGGATTGCCATGTCAGCAGACTTAGGTAACATGGTGCTAGCTGTCCAAACAGTTAGAGGAAAGAGGGTACACAATGGTGCTGGCGAAGAATTCCAAGTTATGGAAGTACTACTCAGTAATGAGTTGCCTACTAATAGTTATCAAAATGGATCTACATTGTTTTATACCACTAAGGTGGCAATCAAGCATATTGCCCACCTGATGGTAAGCGGTTACCGTAACCTATGGACGCTTTCAACACCAGGGGTATCACTTGCGCGTTGCTGACCCTGTAAAAACTTTTTCAAGCCCTTTTTGAAGAACCCCATGCTGTACTCGTTCGAGAAAACCTCATTTCTCCTCCTTTCATTTGATGAAAAATCTCCTTGAGTTGAGATATTCCTCCTTATTTAAGTCGGCTAACATATCGACAACAAGGCAATGTCAAGCCACCTGATGGATATCAGATAATTAACACAAACGTAAGCCAATCACAATTAAGGATAAGTGATTTGACAATTTCAATAGCATCGGGTGTAAGATGTAATCTACTTTATACCTCTTTTATCTCCTTCAACAACAGGTCAACGTCCAAATATCCTTGCGTGGATTCCATTCACCATACAACACAAGATATAATACGGCATGTTGCAACACGTTTCAACACAGTGTACCGTAAGTTTTCCTTTTTTCGTGGGAAAATAGTAACGTTTTCACCGCAACACAATGAGCTTGGGAGGTTAGAAACTAAGATATAACTACACAATCGTATTAAACCCTAAGTTCTTGTGTTAGAGGTCACTTCTGTTTGTTTTAATCTGTAAGACAGTCGTGTTAATATAACGGCTTGCAATTATGTGGTCAGGTATTCAGGCAATTCATAATTTTGCCGATTAATTACGGCTTTTAAATGATTTCTTAAAATATGGTATCTGTATTGACTTCATCTTGTAATTCGACAAATTTAGAATAGGTTACTTACTTCGCCAAGGTTCTTATTTGTTGCCAAAATGTAACCTTTGTAACATTTTTGTTACATTTGTTACATTTTATGTTACCTTAATGTTTCACGGCTAAAAATGTTACTTTAACGTAACTTTTAGGATTTACTTAAAAATTGGCCAAAAATTCACAACGAGAGGCAATAAAACTAGTCTCTGGAGTAGCCTTAAGTAACCAATTTTTTTGTTGCAAAGCAAAAATAAAATAAAAGTAGAATTACTTTACAATTTTTATTTTAAATTACTTTAAACTCATTCTCTTTAAATTTGAAGAAGTATTGTCTGTTTATTGAATTAAATTAAATTTATAAAAATAAATCTCTGTCGTTTTATTTATTTATTTATTTAATTACAACAGTGGACTTACAGCACTAAACCAAAACGTACACTGGTTAAAATAACAAATAATTGTAATACATTCAATATTTTCCATTAAGGTAAGATGATACATACTGACTGAAAGTACACATTTGTTGGGATAATATGTCGGCCTCGGGGAACTGATTATGTATTGCATGAAGTAAAGCGATTACTCTTGCAGTTGGCGCGTTTTGAGTTGCTCGCAGTTTGATCATTTAAAGTTTCTTTACAAATCTAATATCGACGATTGTTCAGTCTCCTTGCTGCAAAGAAAATTGTCATTGCTCACGAACCCTTCGGTGATAAATCCCAAGCTGTTAATGATATTGATATTTTTTGTGTAATTAAACACAATTACGTGTCTTTCAAGAGCAAATATTTATCTACTGTTGCTAATAAACGGTTTTAGCAGTATCAGTAGGTAACTTGAGAGTGATATTTTACCTAATCAGTACTGTTTAAGTTTGCAATTGATTTATTCGATTATAGTACATTACTAAACTATAATATTATGTTGATAATAATCAGTAGTACATCCATTACAATCATAAAATTGTTACATTTACAGCTATAGTTGTGAATGTATAATTATGTTATTATTATTATTACTATGTTAAAAGTGCAGTTTTCCATTTTTTAAAGTCCTCATAAATATCGACCGGCTGGCCGAGTGGTCTGTGCCCCTTGCTGTACAGACTCCCAGGTCCCGGGTTCAAATCCCGTTGGGAGCAAATGTTTGTATGATGAGAACGAGCATTTGTTTACGAGTCATGGATGTTTATGTGTTTTTCTAGTCTATATCTAATATTTATGTACATATTATTATCATAATTTCTCCGTTATCTAGTGTCCATAACACAAGCTCCTAATGATGAAAACTTTGGGCTAGATAATAGGTGTGAGTGTATGATTATTATTATTTATTGTTTAGGTTACCGCTAAAGCCCGAAATATGGTAAATCTTAACATTTACCAGCAAAATCACAACACTAACCTAACCTAACCTACCGGTAAATGCTAGGAGTTACCGGTAAATCTTAAAATTTACCATACTTCGGGCTTTAGCGGTAACATATACAGTCGTTTATAAAGTTAGTAATAATATAAAATAGAATGAATGGGAAAAGAATATCGCGCGCAATCACGTATCACAGTTTTGGCGTCGGCGTCGCGTCTTTTCGCCGCCTTCACACCCCGCTGCATTTTGTCTTATAACCGGCATTGACCGCCGGCGGCTGCGCCCGCGTGGTAATTGGGTATAGAGCCAAAGGATAGTGTATGTCCTTTAAAAAATTCCATCCCCTATTTTACACCTTCAGATGTATTTATTTCTTTTTATTGAAGAGTATTTATGATCACTTTGAAAAAAGATGAATATTTCATTTGTCCACCATACAAAATTTTATCTCGCTTTACCCCATTAGGGATTGAATTTCAAAAAATCCCTACTAGTGTGTCTCTACGTCATCGTCAAAAAATTAAACTTTTTTTATACAACTGCAATAACAAGGAAAATCACTTGACATTGCAGATACGTTGTCATCCTGAGGCCTTCCATGCCCAGTAATTACACTGGCTACCTTTCCCTTCAATCCGAAACACAGCGAACTGATTTACGGCTGAAATAAGAAAACTGCTGTCCAAATATCATTTTTTTAGTTTCAGTAATTTCGGCTGAACTTCAATTCTGGCGGGCGTTTAACTGACGATGAAGTTTTTATAATACTTTTTTAATTAATAACCTTAATACAAGTCCTTTACTCGAAGCAAGAATTTAAGATATATAAAATAAAAATAAAGAAATTATAAATTGAATATAGAAAACATTGAACTATGTATTTAGACCGTAATACATACATATAAACTTAAATAGAGGAACAAAGAGATTAGAGTTTTATTAGGACGTCCTGAACGCGGCGGGGAAGACTTTGAGATGGATTGTCACAGACACTGAGTGACATTTGAGCTATTATCTAATCTGTGGTTTGAGTATTCGACCGTGATACCAGTAAACTCCTAGCTGCACCAATGACCAAAATAGTGCCCATTTTAAGGTATTGATGATGTCTACTTTAAAAATGAATCTGACTTAAAGAACACGAGCTATCAGCTGATGCACGTCCTCCGAGCGGGTAGGACGGAAGTTGCGTCAGGTGTACGCTGCGCCTTATTTTGTATTCATGTCGGGAGCGGCTTCACCTTCGCCTGCGGGAACCGACTGTATTTGAAGCGGGTTTTAGTAGCAGCAAATGTTTCAAGATATTTTTTGCTGACCATGTTGTTTAAAAACTTTGCAAATATCTTTCCTTAAAAATATATTCTTTATATAAAGTGGTTTAAATTGCTGACGAGAGCGACCTCTACGGTTTAGAAAGGTGTATTACAGAAGCAATTAAAAAAACGACCGGTCCATATGGGTACATTGCCGGCATGGGCCATTGTCTAAGAAAAAATATACTTAATACATACATAAAACAAGTTATCAGATTTTCGCACGGTACAACACTAACTGTTCTTTATACAGGCTGTTAAATTTTATAGCGGCAAATTAGATAACTCAAGTAGCTACATTCGCGGTATTTTTTTAGTAGGTGAAACCAGCAGAGGTCTGCATTTTTGTCTTCGTTTAGGAAAATTTACGAGTATGTTTGACCAAATCCTCGAAAGCTTCTTAAGTTTGGGCCCCTTAAATATTAAAAGTTTTGTCAAACTTAAAATTAAAGGAGTAGTGGATTGTCCAATATCTCGGTGGTCAACAATTTAGCTATCAAAATAAATTAGTAAATCAGCCCGCAAGATTCTAAGCGGTTGTTTGTATTTCGTCCAAAAATGATAGAAAAATATTTTTTTATAATATGTAATTGTATGAGATTTAACTACTCTACCGGATTTAACCCGTATTTAGTTACATGCTACATTATCAATCAAAATATAGCACACAGTGACTGTAGCCAACTTATAAACTCAACAAAGGCAACTAACATCTTCAGACCACGATCGTTGTAGGTAGGGTAATCAAAACGTAGAAAAAAATATAATCTAGCGAGTGAAATAAAATAAGGTAAAATGGTTTTATTTCAAAAGTGTAGTGCTCACGAAAATATAAGACAATACTTATAGGAAATTCCTAATTTAAATAGTAGCAAGAGTTTTTAAAGTTTATAACTTCAAAAATTCATTTATAATCGTTTTGCGTGAAAATATTAAACATAATAATTTTAAAATCTTTTCCAATGACATATGAGAAATTAAATATTATTACATAAATATATCCTTTTAATAGAACCCGTGAAAAAAATTAAACATTGTAAAATCTAATTAAAGGTAAGTACATAATTAACTACCTATTCATTGTTGATTTCATATAATGAACTGTAAGAATTCTAAAATATCATAGATCGTATTAATAAAAAAATAGAAACTAATAAACTACCACCTGTAGCTAAACTATGTACAATTAAACAGTTTGCAACACACTCCCGCGCAGTTGCGTCAGTCCTCTGGCTCCCCGAAAACTATGCTGAAACGGCAACCTTGTAATACTTCCATGCTCTATTTATCAAATTCTCAAATGACCAGAGATTAATTAATTGGATTTAAATTAGACCTCACTCACTTTTACATCTTGATGCCAAATATACCTGTGCCTAATCTATGGTTTATTATAAAAGACATGACGTTATAGAATTGGGAAATTTTAAGCCGTTTGACGATTCGGGAACAGGACTATTTCAGTCATAATTAAATCATCAAAAGTTTAATAGTATTTTCAAAAGCACCAGTTTGATTTAATAACATTATCTATGACCAATAACATTATCTCTACTTTTCCTTCGTTGCTTGCTTGTAAAATGATAAAAAGAATTCACTGACAATCGTCATCACAATGACGTTGTATAGTTGATATTTTTATATAAAAAAAAACAAATTATTTCGAACTTTTCCATTCATATGAATTAAAAGAAACTTTATGTACTTAAATGTAATTTTAGTGAATACCAAAATTATACCCACTACCGGTGATAGTAAAACCACTTTAAATTACTTACGTACTTACTAAAAATAACTGAATATATCAAATAAACTCAAATGGAAAATCACTTTACCGACGTGGTACTTTTTACAAGTTTTGCGTTCCGAAATGAATTTCATTTTACCGTTGGTTCGAAAATTTGGAGCTTTAACGAAAAAAAACGGTTATTGCAACTTTTAGGTAATTCTACAATATTATTGTTGTTTTGACAGTATCATATTATTTCCATGTTTCTACTTACGTAAAATCAATTTAATACCAATTGATTATTTATTTGTCCTAGCTGACAATAAAGCACGTGCTATACTTATGGTAAGCAAAAAACATCGCCAGTAATTCCGCCGTTTAATTAGTGCCCGCAAAAACCTAACACCAAAGGTTTCCTTAGAATTATATGTTTCGAAACAAACTCCAATCTCCGAGCACATTTGAATGGACGCAGTGTGACAATGAAACTGTATTAAAGACAAGAAAATGTTTTCACACGAACATTGCACATGCATTCGCTTGCGCAAAAAACTCCGTTGCACCACGAAGGGCGGCCGAATGATTGTTTGTGGGTACCATACGTTCCTACACATTATATGTCATGTAAATCATGCTAAGTACTTGGCTTTTATTGCAAATTTTACTCAATTTTATAAAGCTGCACTGCATGCTTTGCAATGCCCGCAAAGAAAATTATTAGGTTATATAATAAAAATCATAGTGGATCTAAGATCTAGAAACCTTCGAGGGTGTCTCCGAAATACTCTACTAAACTTTCATCACGATCTGATCAATGATTTTGAAACGCATAGGGGACAAACATACCAACATTGATTTTTATTTAAGTATATAGACTAAATCACCCGCATGGATGTCCGTTGTCATTCCAAAAGATAGCTTGGGTCCTTTCTAAGGATATAATGTAGAAGTAAAAAAGTACCAGACAAACAGATTGAGCTTTCGGATTTATTGACTGGAAAAACATTTAACCTAAAAACTCGCTAACAATCACAGGAGTTTTTTGGAGAGCAAAGCATTTACAAGGTACTTTCTTTTGTAAAACATCGAAACTAAACTATGTCCATTTTGAAACTTAAGGTAGGTACCTTAAGTTTCTTAATGGACATAGTTTAGATTCGATGTTAATCAAACTCAATAATTAAATGAATCATCACCTCAATTAAATGGTTCCAAGGTCGATAAAGTCCACAATCAGGTCATCTACGGCTACGGCTCCTCAGTTAGGCAACTCGTTAGCATAGATCACGACCCGGCCCTGTTTACCTCGCTTTACATTGAATTTCAGACTGAAACATGCTTAAATCGTGCGTATAAGATTCGGTCTTCGGGCATTTTACATTGCCTTTCATTTTTCGGGTGAAAATTGAAATCATTCGTTTACTTAAACCCTCTATTCTACGGATGACCACAGCCATCCAATAACATGAAATTATAAAATTCCGTAAAAGGCTTTCGATTTTCCAAAATACTCAGAATATACTTTTTTATGCAGACTTTCAAGATCATGACCTCCTGTGGGCTTATTCGCTGATTTATTTCGATACTTAACGTTAAGGCAAAATATTACAATGACGGTAGTGGTTCTGAAAATAGCTTATGAATTTAATTAATTCTCCCTTTTCATAAAAAGTTTTTTTTTCAAGTTTATCTTTATGTAATTTCCAAATCGTCGTCGTTCTTCAAAACATCGTCATACGTTTTCGTGCGCTAACGTACGCCAAGACTGGGCAAGACATTTCAAGCTACTTTGCTTCTGTGGCTATATTTTGAGTTCCAGTTACTTTCTTAAAAATTGACAGGATGTTAATTTGAATTTCCATCATAGACTCACCATAAAGTCTCAACATAACCATATATTATGCTCCAGATACGCTCATAGCCTCACGCAGTTTCCCCGACTTTTCGAATGTGCTCCATGTTCTTTCACCTTTGCTCTACTTGCGTGTTCAACCACCCATGACAATACGCGCCATTGCTCGTTACCAGGCCATCTTTATTCATAAACAGCTAAGGTTCACTTTCAAACGGCATTTCTTAAGATGGGGTGGCACTAAATTGCTGAGATGTACGTAGTGAATTAACGTTTCCGCCCGACTTTTATGCCCGAGTACGTATTAACGGGTTTGAGAATTATTTCTGACTTTAATGCCGTATTTACACTTTGATTTTGACTTATGAAATCATAATAAACTAATTAAATTACATTTTGATCTTACTTCTAATCTGATATATCAAGTATATGACTGCATTTATCAATTACAAGAAATAGAGGACGTCTTAAAGTTGCCAATTTTATTTTTCTGATTCTTCATTTAGATGTTAAATATTTTCATGGATAATTAATGTGAGCAAAAAAAGAAAAGTAAAAAAGTTAAATAGATCAAGATTGACAACGTTTTTTAAGAGAGGTCGATGAGTCGGCTTATAAGTTACACTTAGTTTCGATTCAGATAATCCCTGGCTTTTTTCGATTCCTGCAGAAACTTAAACGGTGTAGCTTAGCCATAACGCAAGAGTCACAAACTCCTGAAATTAAAATTGGGAGTGAAAACCTCCTTACTAACTAACAAACATTTTACAGGAATTAATTGAAACGAGCTCAGCGTACGCAATTTTTCTATGCGCTCGCGCATAAAACCGACGAACGACTTGCGGTTGCTTCCGAGACCAGTTATTGTTTTTCTAAGCTTCACAAACTATACCACCGTAGCTTATGTTTAAAGATCTTTATTGATTTCTCAAAAGATTTACAAAATCACTTACTTGAGAAACATACCTATTATTATATGCAAATACATTTGTTGGACTAAAACACAGATTGTTAACACTTTCACTATACGAACTTAGGTAATTTTGCCATATTACAGAACACAAACACAACACAATATTTTAAAAAGTAAAATAAATTAACATTTTACGAAAGGGTAGAACTAAATATCTTCCGTTCGTTTACTGTGCGTCCACTTAGTACACATAATATAGTATACATAATATAGTACACATAATATAGTACACATAATATAGTACACATAAAACACCAATGGTACTTAGATTTTTCTCGCCTTTTAAAAATTCCAAAGGAAATGTTAGGTTAACAGCAAAGGAGACAAGTTCGCCCTGCTACTAGCAAAAAGCTTTGGCTATGAGCTCTGATGACGTCAGTGATCCTTCTCAACAACTGCTGCCAATTAACACCACTTTGTTAATTGGTTGCGATCTTCTGCACGATGGAGTAACTTCACCAGTCGAGCCTCTCTTAAAATTAGCCTTACTGTCCGAACTATCTTGTACAAAATCCCAGAGCTACTATGTGTATGATTTTTGCCTCCATATTATCGGGGTCTGTTAAAAAAAATCGAACCTGTGTACTTATACAATACGGGTGACTGTATCTGACCCAGTACTCAGTAGCCATTAGGCATAGGCCGCAGACAACCCTATGAATTTCGTCTGTATCTGTTTTTGCAATAAAACTTAAGGTCCACCATCACAATGCCTTTATTGTCTCTTTTTTTAATTTAAGGACTTTGGACATAAAGAAACATGTCAGTCTTGTCGTAAAGTTACACATATTATTACTTGCTACTGTAATAGTTATAGTCAAATCATCAATTTAAATTGACAAAACAAAATCATGTCATAACCATGTATCATGCATGTATTATATTTAGAAAAAAAATAATAAGATTACCGTGACAACTACCGATGTCTCACCATGTCGCAAAGTAATTTTGCGAAACCAGACAGAGGTTCAGCTTATATGCCTAAGGAAGTATCGACACCCAAACATTCCATTTTAAGGCGATCATCGCTTGCTGTCGCTGGTTTTTAACCGACTTCAAAAACGAGGAGGTACTCAATTTGGCCGGTATGTTATTTTTTTTCTATGTATGTATGTACACCGATTTCACCGAGACTACTGATACGATTTGAGTGATTCTTTTTTGTTTGATGCGGTATAGTGGCCATTTGGCCCCATAATTTTTTTTTCAAAATCAGTTGGGTAGTTTGCTTTTTTATAAAAAAAAACTGAAATCATATTAAGTCGTCTACGTATGCGAAATTGGCGGATTTTTACGTTCCTATCACTTTTTAGTGAAACGATACGATAGTAGGAAACAATATAAGTTGACGGTCACCCAGCTTTGACCTTAGAAAGTTATCACTAAAAATTGTGAAAAAAAAAATAACAAAAATTAAAACCGACTTCAAAACACTGAAAAGGTTAAAATAATTAAATTTAAGTAGGTACTCATCCGTTAGAAACATATTTTTTTGGAGTAGATGCTAAGTTGTTTCCAAAAACAATAGAAAGTGAAGCACCGACTCCAAAAGATGTTTCTAGGGGATGAGTACCTATTTAAATTTAATTATTTTCACCTTTTCAGTTTTTTGAAGTCGGTTTTAATTATTGTTTAAATTTTTTCATTTATCACACTCTGTCAAAAGTGAATGTTGAAACTACTCTATTTCAACACCCGAACGAGTAGAGATCCTCTAAAATATATATTTCAAACAATTGTTATAATGTTAAAAAAAATAAGGGTACTGTTACTCATCATGCAAGGTTTGTCAAAACTGAATAAAAAATACAATTCTTACTCTTTTTTAATTCGTCATACCGCTTAGATCCCCGGGAGCCTAATGGCAATTTAAAAACCAATTGTGTCTAGAATCTGTCGCTTGATAGGCTTAAAATGTTTCTTTTTCGTTTGTTTTTTAAAGATTATTTAACAGAGACCGTGATCCAGATATCAATGTTGCCAGTTGTATGTAGGTGACATAGAGATGAGCTTCACTCGTGGGAGGTTCGCACAATTGTTTCAGAGACTTTCACGAATATTTTAATTATGTGTGTCGCCAATTTAATTTTGATTAATTAGTAGTTTATTCAGATGCGTATCATGCGCATTGCGAGTTAGAAACTGTTTTTGGACATGAGTCGGGTTAATTATGCCCGGAAATGAAACGCAGACAAATATTTATGTCTTTTTCTTTGATATAACAATGTTGATGTTTCTTTAAATAGCTTTTATTACACACTTTATTGCATATTTAGTCGCTATGCTTGGACTACTTTACTATTTTTCCGACATTTTAAGTCATGAAATCTTTTTCTAGTAGATTAAATCTGTACTAAGCAACTGGTATGCGAATATCTTAAAATAAAAGGTGGGCAAAGCATTATTTTTTAAAAATTAAACAAGTAAAAATTATCCGTCAAAGTTAGTTTTTTTTACACAAGTGTATGACAAACAAGCTGACGGCCCACCTGGCGGTAAGTGGTATCCGCCGCCTATAGACACCTCCAATAACAAGGAAAAAATTACTTGGTATTACAGGTGCGTTAAGATGAAATGCCTTCCATGCCCAGTAATTTCACTGGCTACCTTTCCCTTCAATCCGAAACACAGCGAACTGTTTCACGGCTAAAGTAAGAAAGGCGGTGGTAGCTACCCAGACGACCCTGCATACCTGCCATCTAGTAAATACCCGTAGTACTACCACATAGTAACTCGAAATTCAACTGATTTTTAACCGACTTCAAAAACGAGGAGGTTCTCAATTCGGCCGGTATGTTTTTTTATTTTTTATCTATGTATGTACACCGATTACGCCGAGATTACTGATCCGATTTACGTGATTCTTTTTTTGTTCGATGCGGAATAGCTGCCATTTGGTCCCATATTTTTTTTTTTGAAAACAGTTGGGTACTTTGGTTTTAAATTTAAAAAAAACTGAAATTATGAAATCGTCTACATAAGCGAAATTGCGAATTTTTGCTTTTCCAATGACTTTTTAGTGAAACGATACGATAGTAGGAAACAATATAAGTTGACGGTCAATATAAGTTGATCTAGCTTCGACCGTAGAAAGTAATCACTAAAAATTGTGAAAAAAATATTTTAAACAAAAATTAAAATCGACTTCAAAAAACTGAAAAGGATGAAATAATCAAATTTAAGTAGGTATTCATCCCCTAGAAACATATTTTTGGAGTTGGTGCTAAGTGGTTTCCAAAAACAATAGAACGTAAAGCACCGGCTCCAAAAATATGTTTCTAGGGGATGAATACTTATTAAATTTGATTATTTCATCCTTTTCAGTTTTTTGAAGTCGGTTTTAATTTTTGTTTAAAATTTTTTAAGTATTTTATTTTACAGATAAAATAGAACAAGCATTAGCTTTATATTAAAATTGTCAGCATCTATAAATTTGTCATCCGAGAATGATGATTGTTGAGACCTATTTTCCTGTAGAAAACTAGACGGATTTATAAATAGATTTACCACAACTAATTAAGACAATGTTAAAATTATAATTTTTTGATTCCCTTTCTCTATTCAAAGCGTTATAAATATTTTGTTTCCATTAGGTTCTTGACGTTTGCAAACTTCTTGCCATCATATGTTTGCAGCCTCAGCAGTCTAAAAAAGCATAGTACAATCTTAATATTAAGTATACCACCTATTTCACTCATTGAAAGAACTGAACAGTATGAAGGGTATGTAATACAGGTAATTAGAAAATTCATTTAATTTGGAAGTCTGTCTGAAAAAGAAAAAACTTGTTCTAAATTTAAAGTTTATCGATAAACAATTTCAATAATAAAATTATGAACCAGCCAATTTTCTAACGAACTCAACTTTTTTTTATACAACTAGATGACAAACAAGCTAACGGCCCACCTGCTGGTAAGTGGTTACCGCCGCCTATAGACACCTGCAATAACAAGGGAAAATCACTTGATATTGCAGGTGCGTTGTCATCCTGGTGCCTAAGATGAAATGCCGTCCTTGCCCAGTAATTACACTGGCTACCTTTCCCTTCAATCCGAAACACAGCGAACTGTTTCACGGCTGAAATAAAAAAGGCGGTGGTACCTACCCAGACGACCCTACATACGGGCCTACCACCTAGTAAACCTCAACCTCGTTATTTTAAAATACCTTCTACCTATATTTGGCTTTGGCTTATAAACTTCATGAAATTGCATTTTTAAATGGTCAATATGGCATATGTTGCATACCTATTGTAATTCTAATAAAACAACTAAATATTTTAATATTAAAAGGAACGGAGGTAACGATGCGTGCGCTTTTAAAATAACAGTTAAAAAACAAAACAAAAAGTATGTTTTCCCATGTCAGATTGCATGTTTGACTACTCATCTCACTTAAGTACCTACATTTTTATGAACAATATGATTACTGGCTATTTTACACTAACTCGAGCACGTAATTTAATTTACCAGCTATCTTTCATAAAAAAACTTCTATAATTAAAACAATGTTAGCACACACAAATCTATTTTCAATGGCATTGTAATAGCGTTGAAAATTCCATGCAAGCGTCCGAGCAATATGGATCGCTAGGAGTGGTCACTTCATTAGCATGCGTTTAACGGACTTCAATCTTATTCTCTCGGTCATTAAGTTCGTTTTTCGATTGGTTTCACTAATGGGTGGATATGGTTTGTAAATTAATAGGAGTAATTAAAAAACTTGTAGGCACTTGATCGTATCATAGCGCACCTATTACAAGCGGTTTGTTTGTAAATATGTTTGTTTAACGTTGAAGATTAATAATCATGTTTAATTATTGCTATGTAAACATTCGTTGTAGCTAATAGGACCAAATAATGTAGTGTTTTCTACTCATATTTTATGAAAAAAAAGCGTTCTTCAGTACCAAAACAAGCGTACTAATCACTTCAAAATTAACTCAGTAGCAGGACTTAGGTACAGCTAGCAACGGAAGTTTGTAAAATTGAGTACCTACCTACGTGCCTAACAGTAGAAATGAATAGAAACTTGATGCCGGGTAATTATTTTCAAAAAAAAACGTGTAGGTATTGTTTTTTGCTGACCGTATCTACGAATATCGAAAACCCTCGCTTGAACTGCTGCTTTATTTCATTTGAATAGAGAAAGTGTAGATGGCAGGTGACGTCACTAATGCAGCACTTCTGACAGAAGGCATCGAAAACTTTTCCTGTACTTTTACCCGAATGTTCTTTTCATATTTTGTGTCAATATCACATCAAGCGTGTCAATATCACATCATCA
Organism: Nymphula nitidulata; assembly: GCA_947347705.1. NCBI lineage: Eukaryota > Metazoa > Arthropoda > Insecta > Lepidoptera > Crambidae > Nymphula > Nymphula nitidulata. Next base: position 9,391,719 of record OX374639.1, read on the forward strand.
ATAGTTTGTAGTTTACCTAGAGACCGCCATTACTGCGTTCGTAATAGAGACTGTTTTCGTAATGCAACTGTTACAGTTGACGTGCCGTCGTTCGTACATTTTTCGAAAAATAAATAAAACTTCACACGCCATTGAAATACCTTGACTCGTCGGCGATAGCTAAAGATGTTTGAGCTACCAAATAAGAACGCAAGATAAGAAGTTGCGTCACGCTTCGTCAGGCTTTTAGTTGGCTGGCGTTATAATTATTGCAATAAGGCAACATTTTTATAGCTAACTAGTGCAATATGCATGAAGGCTCCGTTCCCATGACGAGCCATAACTGTATGCCGTGATTGAGTTTCTTTTTTTGCGCTTTAATTGCCTTGGGTCACTGCTCTTTGGCCCGGCAAGAAAAAAAATTCCATAAATTTTAGCCCGAGTAGGAAATAGTCTGTGATTGCTAATTGTTTTAAATTCAGATTTTTCCCGGATTTTTTCTCAAATAATAAATTTCTTCAAATGGTCAAAGTCAATTATTGAGAAATGTAATTTTATTTACAGTTCCTTCTTTTTTAAGCGGAAAGATAGTTCAAATAGATAATTCTAATTTTTATAGAGAAGTCTGCCTTAAACAAAAACTTGGTTATTATTATTATGCTATGTTTCTAATGCATGATTATTTTCTTCATAAAATTATATTCATAATTTCGTGCATTTAATTACACGTCTGAAAATAAAATGTCTTATTAGTATGCATAACATATTAATTATTATTACCTCGCTACAGAAAAAAATATTAATAAAAACAAAAATTAATTTACAAATTACCACTAACTTATGATAGTTACCGGTTCGGTTCCTTGGGAATTACGAATAAAAAGCACTTTATCTCCCTTCTACAATAAGCTAAACCACAGGCAATAAAATAAACAAAAAGAAAAAATACTACAAATCTTCAACAAAGGAGTTCTTAATACCAGTTCTAACCGCCTCATTACTTGTCTATGGTCACCAAGAGTAAATAGTCTTTAATTAGAGTAGACGAAGAAAAAGGTCGCCTTCCAGCGATGGTTCTGGTGCGTGAAGTTCCGTGTATCCCAAGTAGCGACCCTAGAGTTCACACGCAGGCCGCCTGTGTATAGAAATTATACGTGTTGACATAGTGATTTAGAGAAAGTGCAGCTGTAATCATTAATTATAGGTTACCTAAGGTAAGGTCATTATTCAATATATATTTTTATTGATTTAAACTTTATTGCACAATAAAAAAAATGTACAAATGGCGGACTTAACGCCTAATGGCATTTTCTACCAGACAATCAGGGGCTAAGCAGAAAACTCAAAAAGCGGTGCACAGCAATAAAAAAGAGAAAAATTTTGAACAAACTACATAGATTAAACAAAGTTAAAATAGCTATACAATACATATCAAATAAACTAAATAAGTATACATATAAGTATAATATATACTACATAAATTTTTACACATAAGTAACATAACTACATACAAATGAAAAATAATCAAAATTAATCAAGAAAAAGAAGATGAAATAACATACTGGTAACTACTCACGTGATTTTAAGAAGTAATGACTTCAGTAAGGACTAATTTTACCACAAGACTCAAAACTCGAAGATTAAATCTGTCACCCGGATTTATGAGGTCATAGGTATTTGCCCCACTCTGTTTTAGGACACCTTGTTTTTTAAAGTAAAACTTTTTCTAAATATACACCAAAGCGGGTCATAATCTTATTTGCCAGCAGTGATGTATAAATTTTAAAGAAATATGCTAGGAAAAGTCAAATCCATAACGCTTTCTATTTATTTACAGGGTAAGGTTACGCCTGAGTAGTTTCCAAGATTCTACGAACACATTTTTAAACGAACACTTTTAAATTTCGAATTGCCATTGCCAAACTTTAGCTTTTGTCTGGCTTTTGTTTCACATTTTCAGCGTACGCGAACGATACCAATACGATTCGAAATTTTTAAAAATGTTCGTGCTAGGGGTACCTACTGTTTACCAATAGGTGGATCGTACGCTTGTTTGTTACACATGTCGTATAAAAGAAATACTTCGCCTTCCTATTGCTCATCCGTATTTAAGTGGAATGTTTTATTTGCTTAAGTCTGACCAAGAAGGCGTTTAGTTTCATAGCTAATTAACAATGATTATTACAGAAAAAATACATATACAATCACGCAGCAATTTTCGCATTCCAGCAGTTCACTTAGCGGTAGTTTTTGTTTCTCTCATGTCTCCCTGTGCGTAGAGCCTTGTTACTGCGCTTAAGCGTTCACACGCTCATGATTACTGAGCATGTGTCACATTTACATTTGTTTACACTTATATTTCCTAAGTGTCTAACACGTAGTTATGTCAAATCCGGCTCGAAGGACCATAAGAGATAAATAATAAAATATGATATTCGGATTATGATATTGATACGGCGGAGGGCTTTGATGATACAACTGATTCAAATGCTGATCAAATAGTGTTTTTTTATCGATATACAACTATGACATGTAAAAATCAAATGAAACTCGCCGAAAATGTTGTAACGTCTTAAATTGCTGCTTATGTCTGGTATGCCGTACAGTTTCTGTTAATGACTGAGATACAATCATAAGCTCGGACGATATGAAAATACCTGGCGACTTATTCTGTGGGTACTGCCTTCTAAAAAACTATTAATTCTGAAAACTATTAATTAACTAATAATTACAAATGCAGTTTAAAGTGGGAGCAGCGGCCCACCAGCCTTAATGCATTTTTTTCAAAGTTACTATGGATTATGACGTCATATTGTCACATCGTTCTGCCTACGAGACCAATATTGATTAGAGCTTTATCTTACGAATATATAAGTATGGATTTAATTCCATTTTCCCCACTTCTAGTGTTCTTGTTTTCAAATATGTTTGAGTTAGCTAGTCAATGAAGTATTTTACAAAAGCCAAAATGATTAAAAACTATTTTCTCGATGCAAATTAATTCCAAACAGCATTCTTTTCAAATCTTTTTTCCGTTTTCCAAAGGCTATTAATTATTGGAATTAGGATTCTCAAAAGAGTTTTTTCAAAAGTTAGCTTTTTAATTCGTAAATTATTTCCAATTTCTCGCTTTTTCTCTTGCACTCTGGCGTGTCTCTGACGAAACGGCACGTTCAGAGTTTATTGCCTTAACTAATTACTCCTCAACCCACCGGAGGGCTATGACAATTGAAAATCAATTGTGTGACGTCCTCAGGCTCGGTGGAGTGACGATCCTCGCAAATTGTATGGAAGTCACTGGATGTGGCTAAGAATCGAGCTAAATGGCGTTCATGTGGAGAGGCCTATATCCAGCAGTGGCTGTCGTGGACTGATGGTGGATGATGATGAGTTTTCTCCAGACAATATGGCACATTCTTACAATAAGACTAAGTTGAATATGTCTGTTTAGAATCACGTGATTTCATTCTTCCATATTTAAAGTACCTTATTCTCAAAACCCAAACAACAGCACCAAAGAAGTCCATTGACAATTTTTCGCCACGATTACGTATTGACCGCACTCGATCTGTAAGCGTTTTAACCGTACACTTACACGAGTCACTGCTTATGTGTTATAGGTACCTAGGAAAGTATTATTTTTCGTAGGAGCGAGCGGCGCGCGCGGCGACCCGTGACGTCGCTTCCTGTTGGGTGCTATGACCCCGAAGAAATGCTCTATGCCCGGCGAACTCTGCTTTTTAACTTTTTTTTTCTTGACTTTTTAATTGTAGTGGACACAGGAAATTGGGATTTTCGACAATCAGTCATTTTACGGTCTGGCGGGTTCTATTTTCGAGCACAAGTTGGACTTGTGCCACTTTTTGCATGTTAAAGACACTTACAACGCGGTCAATTTAAAGAGAAATCATCGTACTTAGGCCTATGGGCAGAGTTCATTGAGAAAGCGCTTTTGGGACTTCTCTTCTATGCTTTCAACATAACCCCTCCTCTTGGTTTTTAGGTCACAAATAAGCAAGTATATCATAAGTATTACAAGCTCAGGCGAGCTGCACCTACCCTTGTTTAACATACTCGTTGTATAAATATAAAATAATGGCACTAAAAGAGATCTTTCAAAAATGTATGGAGACCCGGCCAGGTCTATGTACACTATACTAAAAAATAGATAAAAATATGCAGGACAGTGTTCAATTGTCCGTTTTCTTTATATTTGCTTGCTTGCGTGGACAAGAAACAAGAAGTTTTATAGAAAAAACTGCAACACACCCAAATATTCATCTTCATTATGGCACGTATGTCACTTTGGTGACGTTTAGTTGACTTCTATGTTGCCCGCCACATTGCCATAGTGAATAACGGTGAAATCTCAGAAAAAAATCAACTTATGTACAAACAAATTATGCATGAAAACGAACTATTAGTATTTTTCACGGAATCAGAAGATTTTTCCTAATTTTTTGAGATACATATACCTGGCCGGATATGAAACATCTCCTTTAATATAATCAAAGGAAACGGAATATGCGCTTACACTAATGTAATAATCTATCAAGTAAAATATTCTTCACATCTCGTATAAAATTTTAATTATTAGAAAAACCATAAATCTAGAACATTCCTTGCAAGAAAATAATATTTGCTCATCACGAAAGAAAGTTGACCTGACGGATTTTCCCATAGTCTTTAAACCTCATATATATTACGATGCACATTTATCCGACGTATAATCGAGTCCAATCGATTTTTTCACCCGATAATTAGTTGGCAGCTTCCGTGTGTGGTTTTTATCGATAAAATAATCGTAACTAATTACGATGCTTCTATGAATCAATTAACTCCGAGCCTCTTTTATGTTGACGTGCAAATGTAAATAGGTTTTCGATATTTACAACTGTGTAATAAAGTAACAACTCCTTCGGGTACTTGGTTTTTCTCTTATGTTTGTTAAGCATGATCCATAAATAATTGAATGAGCAAAAGGCGATTTTCTTCCCGTTATGCATTTTATCCCGTGGGAACTAGAAACGAGTTTGAAATGAAATAGTTTTCTTGCTTTACAATCAAACAGTATTCCACGTGTAGCTAATTAATAGCGTTCATTTAACATATTTTTCCAATAAAACATGCGTTTTTCCACTACGCCAATATTATTCTACAGGACTTTCTACGATTCAACTTTTTTTTTAAATTCAAAACTCAAGTTGGTAAAAATAGAAATGAGACATTCGAAGGGATATTGCCGTATTTCTTATTCGATTCGTTTTACTCGCCTTCTTAAATCAGTGTTGATGTTACGAAAAATATATTTGTACCTTTGAAAGCCAGTGTAAACAGGCTCATTATAAAGCGATAAATAAAATTATCTCCCTTTCATGACACGGTATGAATGTGTGACATCTGCTTAGCGTTCCACTTATTTTAACGCCATAAATATCAGGCAGTTATCGTTATTTACTCCTCTTGATTTATTTTAAAAAGTTACCTTAGTCATAGACAATTTTAAAAAAGCACTGTCAGCTGTCATTGGCCTTGATCATACGTTATTTAAAAGAGTGTCGCTTGTTCGCGCCTTCTCGTAATTTCATGTTTTGAACACCCACATCGCTCCGAAAGTCCCTGCCCTCGTACTCATACGTATAATTAGGAGAAATGATCACGGATTTTATGCGCGACAGGCGTCGAAAGGGCAGAGCCCGGGCCGCAAATATATGACCGATTTTTTCTTATACCGCCCTAATAAATGTGCTCATAAAATTCCGGACCGTATACATAATAGAATGGTCCTTATTACGAATTATTGGCTCGCGTATTTTCGCGTCTTCAATATGAATGACTCAAGTTCATTCAGACATTCACAGACACAATCACGCTAATAGCATAGAATCATAACTTAATATTGATATTCAATTATTCTTAGAAATTCGACCACACGCAATCGATCGACCGCAAGATCGATCGATTTATCGATTTAAAATACAAACGGTTCCAAATTTGAAACCGGCGCGCTCTCCTCTCTAATTCCGTTTCCCCGCCTATAATTGACGCCGACGCGTTATTTTGTGTCTCCCCTTGACTTGGTGTTTTGGTGTGTATCTGTCTCACTCAGGTATGGTTGTCACGTGCGAGTGTCGTAGCGACTATTTTGACAATTATGTCATTTGGTTGTGACGGGCGTGTCATTTGAGCGACGAGCGATTGTGGCCCTGTAATTTTGTGTGGAATTGTGGAATTCACGGGTCGTTGACATTTGTTTTTTTGATGTATGGGAACATCTGGGTCCGAGGCGGCCGCTAACTCGTGATTAACTGTCGCGATCCCATAATTTTCGCTATTCAATTGCTTAATTTAAGGTGCTGTCATCGAAAACAAATTTCTTGCCATCGCGATAAAATCAGCTGACTTCAGTGTTCTGGCAACAGCATCCTTGTACTTGTTATCATACCAAGTAAAGATGAATTTTAATTAATTGTAATCTGACGAAGAACTTCCGAGATAAAGAACGAAAGTCCTCTTAATACAACAATGAAGAGATAGTAAAAAACAATACTTATATTTCAACAAGTTTGTAGCTATTCTGCCTTAATCTGTAAACTTTATTATTGAAATTGAAAAAAATAAACTAAAGTAGACAAGTAGCTCAATAATTAATTAAAATAGAATAAAACTAGAAAAATTTTTAGTAATTTTAAAACTTAGTAATTTTTAAACATTTATAATAATGTTAAAATCAAAAATTAAGAATAGCTCAATAATAATAGATATTTTTGCTATTTTAGTGTTTTAAAGTCGGTTTTAAGTTTTTTTATTAATATTAAGTGCTGATCTGTATCTAATTTAAGTTTTTATCGTGTTCAAGATGCAGCGTAGGTATTAACTAATCTAGCATTTACATTATATTTCTATTTTGCAAATTCTATATTGTAACCGTAAAATTGCCGATAAATTCTAATGCCGCTTAGGATGTCGTGGCACCTATTAAATAATAACGAAACAACCTGCATTTTGACACAATAAACGGATAGTGGGGTATTGAGGGTCGAAGTTCAACTTCATATTTAATTCATGACCTGCTACGTCTCAATGGCGACAGATGAGACCATTCGTGAAATTCCCAGTCACGACTAGTGTATGCATAAATCGATTGGGAATAGGTACACTGTTATTTGTTATATTCTTGTTTTGTAAACTAATATTACCTGCACTAAAAATTCCTGCTTATTAAATAGTGTGTACGCTCTAGAGGCAAGCTTTGCATTGTTTATACTTGCAAAAGAACTTTAAAAACTAGTGTGTCAACTTAAGTACATAACATTTTTATTATACAACTAGATGACAAAAATGCTGACGGCCTACCTGATGGTAAGCCGCCGCCTATAGACACCTGCAATAACAAGGAAAAGTCACTTGATATTGCGTTATTATTATTCATAATACTGTAGTTTTTAACATTTTTAATGCAAAAACAAATAATATATGTACAATATTGTGCATACGCAATATTCGCACACTTTGTCAAGTTGTCAAGAAATTGCTAAATATGTGTTTTCTATATATCCGCACGCATTCTAATAATCTAAATAGATCATAGTGTGATCAATCAATGAAATACACATTATTGCTCAAAGACACAAAGTAGCAGATAACATAAGAAAATCAAATAGAATACCTACAATATGATGCCAGAATTAAGAAAAAATAATGATAATATCTATATTCTGTAAATATATATACACCAGAGTGTTATGCAATCACTTAAATACTAATTCTTTTTAGAAACTGAGTTTTTTTATTAATCACCAAATCAATTTGAAAAAATCATCATTTTAATGTAACACTAGAACATTTCCTGTATAGAAACCTTGCCTCCATGCGAATTAAATTAAACATTATGTCACATCTACAAATTCCACAGCTCAGAAAGCTATCTATCTTACAGAAAAAAAACATCCAATATAACTTAGACCTTCGGTGTTTCAAGGAAACCACATCAGAAGTGAAGCCGCCAAGACATTAATTAGTATTCAAAACGCGATCGCAGTACTAACGGTAGCTGGTAACTATGAAATACTTGTTGCACGATTATATTGGTTTTTAATCTGCTCTTCTAGATCCGAAATGGACTTTTAATCTTTGCACACGTTTGAAGCAAAAAGGATGCATTCTTTTGAAAGGAGGTTAGATGCGCAACTCAAGTTTATTTTTTAATATTGACGAGAACTACTTCTGTGCGGGAGTATTAACAGCAGGCGTGGCTTAATGGGTTTTAGAATCCTTCGCCTCTTCCCAACTCTAGGGAGCATTGTTGTCAGGCTTTTCTTTAATTATTTTAAATAATTAGTGCCATTTTGTGACAGTGCTCTCTATATAACGAACAATTTAAGAAGTTATTTTTAGTTATTGTTAGACCAAAAAACAGAAAGCTTACTAAAGATTAAGAGATAGTGCTGTTAATATTAATTCGCAATGCTATTATGTTGTTTACACACACACACACACACACACACACACACACACACAATTATTCATACTGCGCGCGCGTACTAGCTACTATTGCACTAGGTAGTACCTATTTGTTTATTTTGTTTGTCTTTTTATATAATGATAAAACTTTAAAAAATCATTAGTCCGTCTTAAATATTATACACATTTGTATTTCACGGAATGATACAAAATCATTTATTGGTCATTTTAATATCAAAGTTTTAAATCTCTTTACATTTTTATTCAGTTTGTTGTTTTACTGTTTGTTAATTAGCTACTAATATAAACACAATGTGAAAATCGTGTGCTTCCCTCATAGGACAGGCTATGCCTAGTGTGGGAGCTAGATTAAGTTCAATCTGTATTTACACATTTTGGTAATAAACAATTATTATTTTTTTAACTTCGAGAATTTTAGCGTAGGTTGGCGGCTCATTGGATCCTCATCATGAAGTCTTTCATCGTATATTTCTCGCCAAACTCCCCCATGACGCTTATTAATATTACCACATTTCAGAATATACACGGAAATAAAAACGACGTCAGACGTGCGGTTTTGATCCCTCTGCTTTCTTTTTTAAAGGGACAATTTAATAAAAAAATTGTTTACCTAATCTACTGTCCAAGCAATATTTATGCGGTCACTTTTAAGTTATAAATTCCCTAATATAAAGTGTTACTTCAATTCTAAGTCAACTGTTAGATAATCAATAAACTTGTGACGTAATATAATGAAAACATTGTCAAGGAGACATCCCTAAAATCATTACCGGAACAAATATTACTAAGCTGACGAACTGCTTTGTAAAAGACATCAACGCGCTCTCTTTTATGAAAATAATTTTTCCTAGGGGCCGTCCGCGGCTTCGCTCGCGTGGATTTTAGTTATCGCACCAAAAGGTTACCTTTGTAACCTCAGGGTGGGATCTATCTCTATGCCAAATTTCATCTCAATCGGTTTAACGGCTTACCGTTGAACCGGATTGAGATGAAATTTGGCATAGCCTTGGCCTTGTCGTTTGTTACGTTTTCACTTCCTTAGAAGTGAACAAGTGAGTTCCTTACAAGGAATACAAACATGCGTAAGTGGTTATCGTAGCCCTAAGACGCTCTTAGGCAAATAGAAAAGACGTTTTCTATTTAAAGTTGAGTAGTATGGGGTTCTAGAAAGGGATCACACCAGGGAATCAGGGAGCACCTGGGATCTATATTAGAAAGTCATTGTTACAATCTCACATGTGGATGTGGGTTTTATCTTCATCCATCGTTCAGCAGTTTAGGGGTAAAGATGTTTCATATCCGGCAAAAAAACAGGAAAAATCTCCTAAACCTGTAAAAAATTCGAATAATTCGTTTTCATGCATAGTTTGTTTGTAAAAGTTGAATTTTTTCGTCGATTTCACCGTTATTGACTGTGGCAATATGGCGGGAAACATAGAAGTAAACTAAACGTCACCAAAGTGAGATACGCGCCATGGTGAATATTTGGCCGTGTTGCAGTTTTTTCTATAAAAATTCTTTTTATGTACCACGCCATAAAGCATTTAAAAAGAAAATGGTTAATTGAACGCTGTTCTGCATATTTTTACCTATTTTTCAGTATAGTGTACATAGACCTGGCTGGGTCTCCATACATTTTTAAACATCTCTTTTGTAACGGACAGATAAAGTTACTTTCGCGTTTCCATCATCAGTATGGATACATTGAGTTACATTATAGGCAAGTTAGAATGAACGCCGCCTACGCTATACTATTTACACTGTCAGTTTTCTTGACAGGGTATGGTTGTGAAGGGCGAGTAAGGGCGTGTGTACATCGCACGCGCTCATTACGCGCGCGTTTATTCGCGCCGCGTGACTCGAGCGGTCACGTCTCTAGCACGCGCCGCTTCGTCCTATCTCCATTGAGACACGAATGTTGTGGACTAACTCAACTATTGGCGAACCGATCATAATGATAACAGACTTTGTAGATAGTCGATGAGTTTTCCAATACTGCGTTTGGTTCGGATAATGCAATAAAAAAAAAATTGGTGCTCATGTCCACACTTTTCCTCAGAATGTAATATAGCTACATGCCAAATTTTATCTAAATAGCGTCAACGGTTTGGGAGTAAATACTGACGTATTACAGACAGACAAACAGATAGACTAAGTTTCCTTTGCGTTAAGTAAGGATTATTTTATTCGCGAATGGTGTTAAAGCTTTACTTTTCCATAATTCAACTAAAAAAAAAAAATACACACACTTATTAGTATTACACTTCTTTTTACGGATCAATCAAAATTAATGAATAACAATTAACGTCAAAAAATTAATGACCAAATCAACTTTAAGAAACTTTAGATATAAGTGCATTAATCTAACAGTTTTCGGTGACCATAATATTAGGTCAGACTAAACCACAACCTCACGTAATATAAAAGCTATTGCGTCAGATATTTCTGTACTTTACAATTAAATTTTAAAAAATACAAGGAGATAAGCCCGTAGAGTCGTCTGGGCAGGTACCACCGCCTTTCCTATTGCGGCAGTAAAACAGTTCGCTGTGATTGTAGGGAAAGGTAGCCAGTAATTACTGGGCAAACAAGGCATCTCATCTTAGGCTTCGGGATGTCTGCCTGGTGATGGGTTGGTAAAATTGCCTAGGCAGAGCCCAGGCTACCCCCGCAAAGGGCAGTGGAGTTAGCGGGGAATTTTAGTGAGTATTCCCAGTACCCGGAAATCGCACACACCCATTGCTTAGCCAGTGGAGGGTAGGTCTGTAGACGGATTTCTTCCCGGAAAAAACGGCCTCAGGATGACAACGCATCTGCAATACCAATATTTTTATCTTGTTAATGTGTTTAAAGGCGACGATAGCGATTTACCACCAGGTTAGACCAACAGCTTGCTTGTCATCTAGTTGTATTTAAAAAAACTCCATTTTCTATGTTAACAAAAGACACGACAATTTCTCCCAGTGATCGTTCGACAATGGAACAACGCGAATAGTTCGCGATACGTTAAGATATTAGTTATTACTACGACGCTTGCGCCGTTTCACTGAAACAGCCGAGCAGGATGTGTCACACGCCCGCGGGTTATTAAAAAGGATTTTGCGGGTTCTTGACCTTTTTTTACGATTTCCACTGAAAAATTGTAACACGAACTGGAGTCAAAGCTGGAGCTTGCGTAAACGGTTTTTTGATTACATTATAAAAACAGAATTTCAATTTTTTAATTAGATTTGCTGGGCTGCCTGGAATAAATCCCAAAGGCTTTTACTACTTTTTGTAGAAAAAAATGATATATAAATGGATATCTACTTATTTAACAATTAATGCATGTACACAACAATGCAACAATGGAAAAGAAAATTTAAGAAAAAATGTACGAGTATGTGTATATTTCGACGTTAAACGTTTATTTATATTCATGTCCATCAATATTTTTCTATTGGAACAAGTTTAAGATGGGGAAATTAAAGCAGTTTAAATGTAATTTGCTCATAAGCATAACTATATATGTATTATATTGTGACTTCGGAGACTTCGCAGATTGATATTTACCACGCGAATCTGAGCGCCCGACTGATGGACCTTCAACACTAGCCCATATACGTACCACCGCTGGACACAAGCCTTCCTGCACGGGAGAAATACATGAGGAGTTTGGGTCTTAACACCACCACGCTGACCCAACGGTTAGTAGGTTGAAGCAGTGGCAGTAACAACCGGGTCCAACGGCTTTACGTGCCTTCCGAAGCACGGAGAAGTTTGAGATCAGAAATTTTGATTAACGCATCCCGGGATCGACCATGGCGAAAGTTGCTTGGTTTTCGTTATCGAAACCAGAGCGCCCAAATTCCTGGCATGTGTTCGAGGGGGAAGGTGGACACGACGTTGTCCTTCTGAGCACTTCTGAGTACTCTCCAGGCTAAAATGGAAAGAAGGCTCTAAGTGACTCAATGTCTCGACCATGTGAACACCCGGTCTGACTGCCTAGTCCGATCGATTGTCCGACGTGAATTTTTTACTTTTAAAGTTTATGTTATAGAAATATACAAGTTGGCGTTTAAACGCACCAAAAACATTAAAATGTGATTATAGAAATATTGTTTATTATACTCCCTATATAAATTTTCGCCTAACTGCTCTAACCGCTGAACTACTGAAGACTTGAGAGAGGACAGGATGTTTCTTAATATTTTTCAAACACTTAATACATAGGTTTAATGTAGATAACAGAATTAAAATTGTATTGTTATTATTTCAGACTTGAAATTCTCCGTCATTGAATAACCTTACATTTGAAAGGCTCCGTTCCACCATTTATCAACGGAAACTAATGCTGAGTAACGTCAAACAATCTCTTTATTTTATAGTTTTTCTTGTAATCGAAAAAAACGAACGTCTTGGCACGCGCGGGCTCGCCGCATGCGTACGCGCGGAGCATTTTAACCCGAACAGAGAGAGACAACTGTATTCAATTTTAGTACGGGTAAAAGAGATAGCTATATGATTAATGGACTTTACTCGCACCTAAGAAATGCAGTCAAATTAGGAGAAATAAATATCGCTTGACATACGCAACGGTATAAATTATTTTGAAGCGCAAAATTAAGTAATACTTACGTACGTTTTTTTCTTAAGGAATTACTCAGTTCAAAAAGTTTTAGTTATCTGTGAAGTACTCGCATATCAAACACAATAGATTTTGTATTACGTGTTGTGGTTATGGAAAGGTTGACTAAATATGGCTTTAATTACTATAGTGAAAAAATAGTTGAAAATAAATGGTCTCAGCAATATTAGATCGTTGATTGCGTAGAATTAATTATTTTTTTTACTTGTCAAGCATCGAGTTCCAGACACAATTACCCGATATAACAAGGGCCTGTCTACCTATATCTATAAGTATAAGTAATAGCTACTGTATTACATCAGGCGACGATTTATTTGCTATACTTATTCAATATATTAATATATACAAAGCAACAGCTTTCTATGAAGATGCGTAGTGTGTACTTTAGTGTACTATTACCAGGTTTATTCGCAACGGCCAATTTTTTCTATCCGCCGCCAGTAAATATTGAAGGATAATTCTACACGTTTACCGAACATAAAATAGATTATAAACTCGACGGTACAGCCTAGGGGGCGTTACCGATAGTAACGTTTGGGCACTGGCTAGGCACAATACGCACAATGCGATGCCTGTGGCACTAACTTAAGTGCGCGCTAAAAGTTTATTGCGGGCTAGCAACATCGGGCATTGGGGCTTGGTACAAGTTAGACGAGTGAGGTTTGACTCAGAATCGGGCTATTGGATAAAGAAAATTTACCAAAATATTCGATGAGCCGCTATAACATTGCAATGAGACTTACTAACCCGTCAAGCAGCAGATTCCAGACACAATTGATTTTTCAATTATCATAGACAGATTAAATAATCTACGACTTATCGTTGTCGTAATTTTTAAGAGACCTTTGTTTAAATTCAACGTTCTGAAATGACGATGATGGTAGTTACTAAGAATAATAAACAACAATCGCTTTTTGTCTTCTACACAAAGTCTTATGCGTAATAGTAATGAAATATTAGCTTTATTTTATTAAAATTATTCCCTGACACTTACAAAGTGTACACAATAGATATGACATTGTTGATGAGACGACTGGTTACACGATTTAAGTTAGGTTCCAGATCTTCGCCATTTGACTCGCAGCACTCTGCTCGCAGCTCTAAAGCACGCAACCCATTTACACTATCAACATATATATAAACCTAAGTTTATGGTTTTATGAAGACTCAAAACCTTTTTACTAAATATCCGTCTTTGAAAAATCTAACAAATTCAAGACTTGTTTTGACTCCAAAAGGACTCTTCTAGCCTGAAGAGAACATATTTTGTATACTTCATAATCTATCGCAATCAGTGTACTTATTGGAAATAAATATGACTGCAGCTAATTTATTATATTTACAAAATCGCTGTTCGCTTGTGGCCTGCACGCCGCAAGTATAAAATTTTCGTTTCCGCCAATATTGAAGTCCAAACCGAATAAGCCTGCTTTATGCATTTCGGCAGCGTTGCTGTTTTATTTCGTTTCTCGGAACTGACTGGAAAAAAGGTAGAAAACTGGCAACACTGGAATATTTTGTAGCCACCATTCGATGGCAAAGGTTGCCGACGACTGGATTTAACATGAAAATTTGTTTTTGCTGCCTTTTAAGCTTTATTTATTGACTAAACACTGCTGAAGCTGACGGCGTATGAGTGTGAACAATGTTGGGTTATTTGAAGGTGTGTAATTCAATTACATGTTGAATATTCTTTGTTTTGCAAGAAAAAGAAACTAGAAAGAATTACAGGAATATACCTAGTAAGTAGTATATAACTACCGATTACTCTACGAACCGTCAAATTGTTTGTGGTCGTTTAAAGTAAATCTTCGCTTGTACATATATAAATAGATTTTTATACGTATATTATATAGAGCCCACCCTCTTGCATGGTTGAGTTTTGCAAATGGATGTCGAACTTTGGTTTATTCAAATATAAGAAAAAATCCCAATTAACCTTTCATCGCGTACACACAACCTGCATTTCTTGCATTTCTATTTCTCTTTTTGCTGTTGGAAGAAATTTCGCTACGAAATAAGCAGATCCTAATCTGTTTACAATAATAAATCAAAATAAAATAAATAAATAACCACAGCAAATAACACTAGGCATGGCAAATCACTCAACCCCACATGACTCACTTACCGCTTAATATCATTTGGGGTGCCAAGACATCTAGTGCAGCAAAAATCTTATAGTGCTGTCTTCGCTCTGCTAGGCCTTATGGTCTTTCAAGTGTCGTTTAAAGGACCCCATATTAAAGGAGGCAGGAATACCTCGTGCTAATAGGAAACTCCTTGTCTTACTTATGTAAAGCACGACAAGGAGGGAACACAAATGTGCTGGTAATGAATTCCAAGTTTTTCAACGACGACGAAACGATTAACTAGTAAAATATATGATAAGGGACTCACAATTTAATTAGGTACCTAACTAGTCCAAACTAAGCATCTTAAATAAGAGATTTTGTTATTATACATAATATATTACGGGTGTTACAGACTTCTGGAATACAATTTAAAGTTGTTGCGGGGCTCGATATCATTTATGTGCGCGGGTTGTGTTTATGTATGTGTGTGTGTGTTATAACTGTAGTGTGACGTTCGATATGCAATAGTAAGAATTTTTTAGGGTTGTCACGAGCGGGACAATGTCAATTAATTTAATCGACAAGAAAGACAACCACCCCTAAAATTTTATTTCGGACTTTTGGAATTTGTATAAGACTAGATAACGAAGAAATAAAGTAATATATAATAAAAATAGGAATATACTAAAGTAACACACAGACATCCATGACTTGTGAACAAATATTCGTACAGTCGACAGCACATCAAGCATAACAGTTTGACCTTGAGACCGCCCTTACTACGTTCGTAATAGAGGCGGCTTTTGTAGTGCCTACTGGGATTCGAACTTACCTCTCGACCAAATGGCCGTATAGTTTTTTATTGTAATTCATACCTCTTTCGCTTCCTAAAATATTACCTACTTACTTTTCGTATCTACAATAATAAACAGTAATTATTCATATGTACAATTATTCATACTGGTTGTTTGGTACTCAGTACTCACCATAACAAGCGGGCAAATACCCTTGTTAACATAGCCATATAAATACTTGTGTTAAAATAAATTTCAAATATCTTAATACAAACAGTTCAGTCAGTAAAACAGAATTTATGGGAAATTTCAAAATTCATTTTAGAATAACTATGAGTAAGTATTACTCCCTTAGAGCCATATTGATATTTTAATTGCAAAGTTCAATAGTAATAAATTCACTAATAATATATATCACTCAAAGGTCTTGAAATT
Organism: Nymphula nitidulata; assembly: GCA_947347705.1. Lineage (NCBI taxonomy): Eukaryota > Metazoa > Arthropoda > Insecta > Lepidoptera > Crambidae > Nymphula > Nymphula nitidulata. The sequence continues at coordinate 9,408,110 of OX374639.1, forward strand.
TAATTGCTTTCCATCTTGCAGGAATTCCTACACAAAGCGAAATATAAGCAGTAAAAAGGTTGTGACCATGACGAATAGGTCACGTTTATTCAGAAGCAAATAACACACCATAAATAAATAGAACGCTGGAACATTACCAGCCGTCCTCCGTCCACGATACAGCTATGTGACGCTTGCCGAACGCATAAAAAACGACAAAAATAACCACGCAGTCGGAATTGAAATGCAAAAAAAAAATATTTTGTCGAAACGAGACAGAGCATGCACAGTGTTCCAGATAGAGAGGAATGGCAGAAATTTCGATTTTAGAATGCGACGCGTGCGCCTCGACATCCGTCGCCGCAAAAAATCGAGCCTTCTATCTTCAGGCTGTTGGTGTCACAACATTTGCCATAGAAGTCAATTTTGCGTTAAAAGTTTATTCTTTAAACTAGTTCCGTGCTAGGACCTAATTATCCCATTTAATTACTCTCGAAAATTTACACTCCTACGAATACATCAAAATTCCGCACATAAATTATTACTTCAGAACTTTATGGATTTTTAAATATTGATTATTTTTTCACACAAATGTATTTCCTAAAAGAATCGTATTGTGGATATCTATATGCAAAAAAAGACTGTAGACACATAACCATATTAATAAAATCATCATCTCCAGCCTATATACGTCCCACTGCTGGGCACAGGCCTTCCTACATGGGAGAAACACATAAGAAGTTTGGACCATAACACCACCACGCTGGCTAAGTGCGAAAAAAAATATAACAAATGTAAATAATAGATAACTTAATAACTTAATTTAATTTAATTTCTTATTATGAAATTTCTATTAATCAAATATTTATACAAAATTAAAAATATCAATTTAAATTACAATATTATTGCCCATGTGCAAATAAATGTTTTGTCGAAAATAAAACTATCGTGAAGTTTATCTCTTGTTTTATTTTCTTACTTTCTATTTATTTTAGTGATCTATTTACGACGATAGTATAGATGTAACAAATTAAAACAAGTACAATTTCAAACCCTTGTTTAGCTAAGACAAAAGGAAAGCTATGTCCTTTCTCAGAATGTAATCTATCTCCATGCCAATTTTTAAGAAAACCAGCGGTTTTAGATTAAAAACGATACAGACAAAGAGAGTTCACATTTATAATATTAGTTTGGATTTAGAAAGAATAATGAAGTATTACAAACAATTTATCTAACAAACCACATAAGTATTGCCCTCCAATTTTATAAGCCCAATCCGATCAAACGAAATCATTAATCGTCACGCATCATTAGTATCATTAATGATCATGATCCAATTATGGGCCTGGACCACCGGTGTCATAACAAGAATGATAGATTGACTCATTATGTTGTTATCGGTGTAGCATTTTTGGACTTTTTATCGTTTGGCTTCTGGTTACGATAAAAAAAGAGTTTAAGAAATACCGTAACATAACTACTTAGGGTCGAGATTTTTTGGTGAAGGTCTTATACCGTACAGTTTTTGTGTACAATGATTGTACACAAGAAACTTCACATACAATCCTGATAAATCCAAAGTAGTTAATTATGAAGACATTAGACTCTATATTTCAGATTACCTAACTACTAATTAGACAAAACTAATTGAAACCCTCATGAGACAATTAAAGGTTGTTTTATGTACTTAAAGATGCAAGTTTCGATTAAAGAGGAACTTGTCAAGATTCTAATGCGAAACAAACGCCAAAGGGCCGATAAGGGACAAAAAGTTAATGCGGTAAGAATTTGAAAGGAGGTAAAAGACCAAAGAAGCGCTAGCTAGACGAAATATTAAGAAAAGAAGAGGCCATAAAGAAATAAGTGCTGACAAAAAAGTAACTCAATTAAACTAAGCTTTCGACTACCTGTAATATGAAAAAAGGTGCATAGAAATACCCCAGTTTTATCAAATGTAATAAATTGTAATGACATCTCACCAAATTACGGTTGTAACTAACGAACTTACTGAAGTAAGTTTTGTTTTTTATATATAACTAGATGACAAACAAGCTGATACACCACCTGGTGGTAAGTGTTCGCCATCGCCTATTGAAAACTGCTTTATCAAGTGAAAAATCACTTGGTATTGCAGGTGCGTTGTCATCCTGAAGCCAAAGATGAAATGCGTTTCGTGCCCAGTAATTGCACTGGCTACCTTTCCCTTCAATCCAAAACACAGCGAAAAAAGATTTTAAATATTTTTTTCAGTATGGAAGATGAGAATTTCACATTTGTTATCTTAAGAAAACCGTCAAATTTCTAGTAAAACCTATGTCTTTAGTCAGAATTACCAGTTCTCAAAGTAATCACACTTTTATACGTAGCAACATTTCACTGTCAAGATTATGATCGTCCTTAGAACTTCGTATCTGCAAAATCTGTAATAAAAACTCAGGCACCCAAGTAAACCACACCCTTGATTGATGTCTGTCATTCCGAAATCCGTTCACTTTCGAACCTCTCCATCCCCTAGCGTAATGACTGGCCATTTGTTATTTGTGAATATTTCTATGCTGTTTGGGTGGTTTTCTATAAATAATAACAAAAAGCGTACGTTCGCTTTACGAAATGCGATAAATCTCAATCAGATTGGACTGATGATAAAATTTTACTGATGTGCATCAATAAAATATTGTTTGAAGAAGACAAACCAATTCTAAAAGTTTTATAGGAACACAAAGTGACTTAAGCAAAAATTACTTGTTCGGTTTTTGAAATCGAATATTACTACCTACTTCATATGGATACACTTTCGACTATAACGGAAATATACATAGACTATAAGAATTTTATAGGGTTCTCCCAAGTCCGTGGCAGCTGAGATGGTAAGAGCTGTCACCCGGATCGGTTACCGCCCAAGGTACATGATTTGTTCTGGTTTTGATAATTTTCTAAGTATCTTTCAAACATCTATTATGTATAATGTTAAAATAAAAATTAAGAATAATGTAATAAAAGAAGAAAAATTCTTTTAAACAATATTTTCTTTTTTAAATAAATCTTTTATATAAAATAACGAATTCGATCCCCCGCCATTCCAAAACGGTACTTAAAAGATGTAACACTATGATTCTCTCATAACCAGTTTTGATATAATAAAAAATATGGAACGTAACTGAATCCGGTAGTCGCCCAGACACTATCATCAATCTAATAAGTTGACAAATTAAATCGAAACTTGAAAATATGATTTAATGTAGGTTTACTTAATTTGTTGTGCCGTTGTGCCCGACAGCGACCATGATATACCTACTACATAAAATGGAAATATTTTAAGACGTTGATATTTTGATGTATAAATGAATTGATTTGAACTGAAAATTCTGTTCTAATAGCATTTCTTATTATAACTTATATCTGTATAAAGCCTTGAAACTATGTATTCATCTTGTAAAAAAATTAAAAACCAGTCAAAATTAGACCCAAATTTACAAGCTCAATATATCCCGCTGCCATCACTAATCTCAACCCGTAATAAATCATTAATTATTCCATCAATATCAATAATGAAAAACATTGATAATGCAGCACTAATGGACAACGACTGCACTCTACAGGAAGCCTCTTCCCGCCATTTGTTTGGTTGACATTTGACATCAGTCAAGACAGTTCCATTTAATACCTACCCGACTTTTTGTACGAAGCACGTCTCACAAGCGGTTGTAAATATTTTTTTTGTTTATGTTTATGCCACTTCTTAACTTCTACAAATATTTCATTATTTTAACGAAAAATAAACAAGTTTTTGTCTATCTATAGTTTATACTATGTATAGACGACCGTATTAAGGGTAGCACCTCAGTTGAAAAATAGCTCATAATTCAACTACTTATGGTACCAATTTCAAAATGCTTAACTTAATCTGCGGGCTTTTGTATGTTTCAGTTGTTTGTTTTTCTGAATTCAAGCGAGTATTTCTATTTTATAAAATGTATTCATACTTAGGAGCTCATAGGAAAGCCTAGCACAATCCATTATTTTTTATTCGTTTGATTTGATCAAACGGTAAAACTAATATAATTGCGCCTACTTATATCTAGTGTACAGCATTTAATAAAGACAACACAATATTTCATAAAAGCTCTGTTATAATACACTTCATTCTTATCGACAGTGAATTTATCGACACAGCCCTTCACTAAAGTGAAGTTGTTTGTTTGCCAGTAGCAAGTAGTGTCGCCTTGATAAATATCCTTAAAGATTGTGCGCTCTTCTCGATAATTTCTGTTTGAACCTCACACCATCAACTACAAAGTAATTTAGACTTTAAACCGAATGAAAAATGGCCACTTTTTGAACGCAAGCTGGTAATACTTGCTCAAACTTGGTATGAAGATTTATGGGCCTCCCGTACTACGTGCTTTATAGTTATTTGATAAAACACTATCGTGATTATTTAGCTTGACTTTCTGACAGACGGCCGGCGTCTGTTTTATTTCTTTAGTATTAAACTTGAAAGTTATCAAGATATTACTAGGAAAGCGTTACCAAGCAGTGTTATATTACTCTTTTTAGCTCCAACGGGCTTCTTGAAAAATGGTCTGTCAGTTCTATAAAAAACATAATGTATGAGACCGCGAACACGACGCATAGTTTCTCTATACCGGCAACAAAAACGTGTAAAAACGCAATCAATTATCATAACAATTGGCTCATTTTCTTTTTTCCACTTTCCAGGTAAAAAATGGCGTTCGCTGACACCGCAAGACAGGCGGCCTTTCGTTGAGGAAGCGGAGAGGCTGCGCGTGATCCACATGACCGAGCACCCGAACTATAAGTATCGGCCACGGCGACGGAAACAGAACAAGGCGCGGCCCAACCAGCCCGCGACGCCATCGAGCGCTCCGCCGGCCGCCTCTGCTGCACTAGGCTCTCCATACGCCACTGCCACCGACTCTCCAGACACTCGGTTCTCTCATAACCCTGGTGCTGGTTTCTCCCCATATCGCACCTCTCCATTAGCCCCCGATTCCTTCCAATCGCAGCAGTTTAATGGCCACGTCCAAACCCCTGAATCGTCTCCTGCCAGATCCCCCGAGCCCCAAGGCCGGAGGAGCGCCCCCGCCGAAGCCCCATTGCCCACCCCCGATGCATCACCTGTTGAGAACGAGAAAGAAAACTTCCAGTATGAAGAGAGGCGAAGAGCGATTAATGCGTCATCTCTATCGGACTCATACTCTCCCTATAAAACTTACCGGACGCCGGGCTCTTTCTCGCCAGCACCCGTCGCAGCCATGGGAATGGCTAATGGAATGTATGTGATGTGCACGCAGCGAACTCTCGCCGAACAACCACCGCTAGTAACTGGGACGTTCTTCCCTCCTGTAGCTACATCACAAGATCAGCAAGCTCTAGGCACGTCTACTCCTAGAGTCTCTTCCGCTCCGAGCGGTTCTATACCTTCTGATTACAGCATCCAATACCACCCCTACGAGCAATACGAACAAATGTATAAAACTGAGGATTCCTACGTATCCCATTACCCGGATCAGCCAAAAACTGAATATGATACTGGAGGCACGTACTTCTCTGAGGAGCCGCCGTCGAACGCTCCTCAAGAAAATGAGCAGGGTTTTATGAACAATCGCCCGGAGATAAGGACCGGATCACCTGAATCAGATGTCGACGCGCGGGAGTTCGACAAGTATTTAGATTATGGCGCGGAAGGAACTTTAGAACAGCATCACCAGTACAGATATGAGCAACAGCAGCAGCAGAGCTACAGGCCCCCTTACTGCCCGGAGCAAGGACCCGGTCCGGAGTACTGCTCTGAGAGGATGTATCCTTCTCCTTACGCTTCTGTGATCTCTGGGGCCCCAGCAGGAGGGCCGTACCCTCCTGCCCCTCCAGGAGCCGACGTGCGACCGGAGGACGAGTTTAGTGTGATTTTAGCTGGAGTCAGACAAACCTGCTACAGCAACTGACTGTACTCGACTGATGTGGGATAGAAACAATAGGACACTTCCTAAATGTAGCCCAAAGAATATGACAAGATTTATCGCGAATGTATTTAAATGTAGTTTTAATATTGTTGCTTGAGTCTTGTCTACTCAATTACATCAAGTTGCCTTGAAACTTTTAAAGTTATTTTAGATGTTTATTCAAATTGAAATTAAGTTTATACGTCATTAAAATGCGAAACTCATTGTGAACAATGTTATTGTGTTCCGAAATAAAAAAAATGTATATTTATACTACTCAACTTGTAAATAGAAATAAATGTTAATATTATTGTCAATCTTAAGAATTGATTCAATCTTATTTTTATGAATGAAGGCTGTTTACAGATGTGTTGTCTAAAACTGAATGTGGTGCTATATGGAGGTCCAATTATGGAATTATTTTTTTTATGTTTGCGTCCAAAACGGTATACCATAGAGGTAGCAAATTAGCGATTCCTATTAAAAGCATTATTTATTTGTAACTATTTTTGTATATTTTAGGAAAAATTAACAAAAAAATTAAAATTTAATGAATATTAGTTCTTCCATTAAGTCTGTAGATATAGATAATAAGATTTATTTTTTAATATTTTTAGAATATAACTTTATAGAAATTTATCTGTATAAATTGTAAGATCGTTAAATAAAATATCTCATAGTAGTTATTGTACTAAATTTTTGATGAAAGATGAAAGTGTTTTAGTTAATGTTGCAATTATGTAGTATTTAGTATAAATAAAACCACTCGCACTGCGACACTAAGATAATTTGTAAGAAAATTTATATGAAGCAATAAAATTTATATTCAGAAATTGTGTCCTGTTATTACTTTATGGTCCTTATGATATTTAGAAGGCATTAGTAACGAATCTGATAAGCCAGCAATAATAAACTTTTTAAATATAGTAGAATCGGCGACAGAATTAAGAGGACTAATTATGTTGCATTTGGTATCAAATAATCTACAAGTTCTCCTAAGATGCTTTTAAATACTACACCAGCATTACAAAGGCGTGGCTGTATAAGCTGGACCCTTTGCCTTCACCTTACAAGAAGAATACAACTAAACAAACTGCCATACGGTCCAATATCTAAAGCTGTCCGTAAAATGTGCATTTTTACTAACCTTTGCTTAGCGTTAAGAGTCTCATAGCGATTTTTATCTCAGTCTATCAAAAGGAGATAAGAAGAGACAAATGTCGTTAAGAATCACCTAAGCTTAGGGAATGGTTAGTGAAAACGTGCTTACGTCGTTTTTAAATTATTGACTTTGACTATACTTAAAAGTATTGAGCAATCGGCCGTTAGTGAACACTGTGATATGATGGTACATACAACAACACATCGTGTTTAACAGTTGCACTACGAAAGCAGCCTCTATTACGAAAGATGTAAGGGCGGTCTCAAAACCGGAATGGGTCATCAAAGATTTGTAATCTCAAGCCTTTCCGTGCTTCGCAAGGCACGTTAAGCCATTGGTCCTGGGTGCTACTGCAACCGCTTTAACCCACCAACCCGCATTGGCTCAGCGTGGTGGTGTTAAGGCGCAAATTCCTCATGTGCTTCTCCTATGTAGGAAGACCTGTGTCCAGCAATGGGGCGTATTATAGGTTTGTAATGATAATGACAAACAGATGTCAAATTCGACCGATGGTTAGTGCTCGCTTAGTGAAAACGAACATTTGCTTAGCGAAAAGACTTAGCGATTTTTATCTCGGTCTAACGAAAGGAGATAGAAAGAGACAAATGGCGTTAAGAGTCACCTAAGCTTAGGGAATGGTTCGTGAAAATGGACATTAGTGTTTAAGTTCGAAGTTTTATGTTGTACAGTCGACAGCAAATCAAGCGTAACAGTTTAAGGCGATAAATTGAAAAAAATCGCTATGTTATGTCAAAGGTTGCTGAAAGATCTAACGGATCTGAATATCAGATAAACGTTGCTTTATATCTTTATCTAAACGTGTAGAACGAAAATGCGATTTTGCATCGAAACATTTTATTTCTGAAAAGACCTGTTAAAAATAAGAAAACATAAATACTTAGTGGATATCATTCATATTCGGAATCGTGTGCGTGTTTTTGTAATCCTGAAAGTTATTTTTTAATAAAATAATTTGTCTATTTTCGCTTACTTTACACGCGCGATCGATATTTCGTCTCTTCCCGTTTTTTTTCCCGCTAAGTCAGTCATATCATATCTCTATCATCTTGACCGAACCAATGGCCCTAATTCTGGAGAACACATGCTAAGTCTAAATTTAAGTTCAGGGCATTTCTTTCTCTCGAAATTGTATAAAGAAAATACAGTATCCGTTTACTTAACCAGAAGTCCCGGGTTCAAATCCGAGTCGGAGAAGTTGTATAAAGAGTACCCACTAACATTTTTTCACGAGTCATTGATGTTTGTATGTTTATTTAGTATAATTCTATTATTTATAACCATGCCTTTGTTTCTTCGTTATGTAGTACTTATCGATAACCCAAGCTTTTAAATAGATGAATAAACTAAGAATATTATATTTTATAACCATATAAGACACCAGTAACGACATAAAGCACCCATAAGAATGAAGTAGTGAGTAGTATCATATTTTTATAAATTCATTTTTCTTTACATTTAGCTACTGTTTTTGGAAATAAAATATGTCAAATTATGTAGAAAATGAATTTGTCATGTGTGGCTTTTAATTCCACTTTACAGCTTCTTTTTGCTATAGTTTGGATCCATGTTTTAGACAAAGACAAACGTATACGTATGAAGACCCCCTAGTTCAATCTGGAGTTGGAACTTCTTAGTGGCTAAGGCCTGCACAATATGTCCAACTCCAGAATGATATAGATTACCTAAATTATTTCGGTTTAACGAATAGCGGAGTGAAGAACGATAATCTTTCGAAACAGAGCCCGCACTTAAGTTCCCTTAGGAATGGAAAAGAAATGACGAAGGTCACAGAGTAAAGCTTTCGGCCCAGTCACAGCTAGGTCGGTAACGGCGACAATTCTAGCACCTAAGCGTTGTAAGATATCAATTCATATAAATCATATTTATATGAGTGGGCTATGCTCGGCGTTGCTCTGCGTGATGGAATTAAAAATGATAAAATACACAGGAGAACTAAGGTCAGTAAGAATTGCGAGCCTCAAGTGGCAGTGGGCAGGCCACATTGCAAGGAGGACTGACGGTCTTTAGAACCTTTTTGGTTCTCGCGTGGCGGCCGCGTACCGGGAGGCGCAGCGTTGGTAGACCTCCCACAAGGTGGACCGACGATCTGGTGAGGGTCGCGGGAAGCCGATGAATGCGGGCACCGCAGGGGAGATCCTTGGGCAGGGGCATCTCTCGGCTGAAATCGTGATGATAATGATTTGTATAAGACAGTGTAACTAAGCAATCTATCAAATTTTCGATCTATGCCGTTTGTAAAATCAGAACTTAAATTCAAAATGAACATGGTTTCAAGCTCAGAACATATGAACAAGTTGCTTCTATGATCTAAGGTCTCAAGTCAAGTTTGGCCCACTAAGTACGCACCTGACCATTCAATTTTATGATCAGTATGTAAATAATATTGTCGTCATAAATAGATACGTTTGACAATATAATTGAGCTTCTTTGGGGGCCTATTTGAATAAATATATTTTTGATTTTGATTTTTAATTAATATCCTACTACTGCGTACTGAATGAACTTTGATTTGATTTGTCCTAAAACACTTTCCTTCTGATAATAGTTTCCTTTGCCTTAATAAATTTTAGAAAGAACTCGACATCATAAATTAACAAAAGAACACATTTTAATGTTTTTGACGCGTTTAAACGCCGACTTTATTGTAACAATTACAATAAAGCCCGCCCGCCTGAAGCATATATTTATTCTTCGCTTTCTTTCTTTATGTGTAATTGTTAACAAAAGAATTTAGGCACAACTTAACAAATTGTCAACACGCTCATTTTATACAGGTGCTCTAGAAACAATTCCAGAAACTTAATCATAATGGGGTAATGTGTAAAATAATGCGTTTTTCTCTTGCTTACCCTTAACATGTTAAATCAATTATAAGGAACGCAGTAAGAAATAGCATTTTAATTAATTTCGTCACGTGAACTCTTCACCCCGGCGTTCTATCATTAACTCCCATTAATAAAATACCAAACGGATAATTATTTACATTGTTTTATTACAACATACCTCACACGCACTTGCCCAAACAGTCTAAACTGGTCGCAAAAAGAGAACTCAATGAGAACGCCCACAGCAAAAGCGTATAAGTCCAAATAAAATGAAAATTACTAAATAATCCGCGAGGCAGGGGCGCATATAGCGGCCCGCGGGCTCGCGCGCCTGTAATTACGATGCGGCCCGCCTTTGCCCGCCCCTGCCGCGCTCGCCGCCGATATTGATGTATTGACGGTTTTCAACCAAAAACACGTATGTACGAGAAATGGTATTTCGAGAAATCATTGTTAGTTTATTGATAATGCTTAAAAAATTTTTGAGTTTGCGTGAAATGATTTATGTAAAGTATCCTCAGGTCTTGAAATAAGATTTCATAAATGCACATAATATTATTTAAAATTATTTAATTTATAACTTGTAATACTGGCTTCAACCCGGAATGCACATAACAATAAATTATAACTTTAAAATACGTATTCAGACCAAAAATTTGTTTTATTATAAACTTAGTTCTTAATACTATTTTGTTATGTGCTTCCTAGTTTAGCTTAATACTGGTATCTCCTATAGCATTTATCTGCCCCACTCACTGTCTGTTATTTTCTTACATACAGTTCTCGTGCAGACAAATTAGAACTCTATACATTCTAGACGTTTATAGTATCCAAATTCACATAAATACGTAAACGGTCCTATCACGGCGGTAGTCAAACCCAATGCCTATTGCGGAGGTGTTTTTTTTTTGTTTATTTATCCAAACAAGAACAAAACATGTAAATAAAAATAGGTAGGATAAGGTCTAAGGTATATTAATTTTCGTGTTTATTGTTGGTTATCTAAACAGGAGCGAAAACTTAAATACATCTATAATAGGCCCTAATAGAACTGTTTACGTTATACACTCGCGCACCAAAATATTTTTTTTGTCAACTTGATACTGGATAACTCCTCAGTATTATACGTGTCAGTGCGCATTTTCTTTATTTATCCGTCCGATTGTGTGTATCGTTCCTAGGATTTGTGTATTATTTCTTGGAACAGAAAAATAATATTTATTTTATTTTAAATATTGCATTAATTAAACTATACATATGTGGATAACGTGTAAAATTGTACATCTACAATCATGAAAAGACATGTATCAATTAGTATATTTATTGTACAGTTGTTTTATCTCTTAAATAAATAGCTAAACGCAGTATGTAATGTAATGTTTTTATGATTTACCTCTTCGGGATATCTTTACATGATCATATTCAATTGGTAGCCATTTTATTAACGTCTTTTGTCCACAAAATTCTTGTAATAATTTGTAAATACTGTTACGTATTATACATACCTAGTATAGCTATTCACAATGATACTAAAAAGCAATTCGTATAATGTCAAATAGTTTTTGAATATTGAATAAATGTATATTATTAAGAATCGTTGCATCAAAAATATTATTTTCTTACTTAGCCTGTTCTTTCACTTCGCAGCCAGTCGGCGCGAGGCTGTTATAATACGTGATAATTAACTTTTTGTTCCTCTTTTATGTTTTAATCCTCGGAGACATCTTAGGGAATTTGCAAGTCCTCGTGTGATTTATTGATTTAAGCATTTTAATGCAACATTTATTCAAGAGTTGAATTTGTGTAATATGAGGGACTCATAATATCTTTAGCAAAAATTGATAACGCTGGGTATTCTGCCAAACTAAAAATTACTATCTTAGGTCAGGTTGGAAGGTGGGCCTGGATGTCTGGGTGGGTACCGACGTTTTTCTTGGCCAGCAAGCAGCTCTTTGGCTTGTGGTACTGGGATTGTAGGGTGAGCCATCACTTCCATCAATTTTTTTCTAAACACCCTAGAATCTAAATTGTTAAAGCTGATTTCCAAAATCCAGATTGGAGCACTTTCTTCCTCTGATTGATTTGTGCTGCTTTTGATTCCGTGAATTGACACCGGACCAACTACGAGCTGCACCAGACCGGCTTACTGGACAGCATACAGGAAAGTACTTTTTTACTGAGTCTGATAGGACCTTGTCGAACCAATTTTCCTCAACCCCTTTGAGAAGGTATATATTTGATTACAAGACGCAACCAGAGACACTAGCCAGTGTCACGGGTGTTGCGCTCCCATTTTGATTTTTTGACCTTTGTGTATTGTAATACCTATATTGTGATGGTGCATTGTCGGACAGCCTTTAAATACAGTAAATATTCTTGTCATTAGGTACTTATTGGTACGTTAATATACCTTTTTTTATACTCTGTGCGACAATGCACTGCTAAATACTATTACTGTGTAATTAAACACTATAACTTAATAATTGAAAAGAGTAACTACACGAGTTTGTTGCCGGAATCTTCTCGGTAGTTCAACTTTTGGAACCGGTGTAAATTCAGACAGACAGACAGACTGACTGACGGACAGACGGACCGACAGACAGACCGATAGACAGACATTATAACATTCTTAGCTTACGTAGATACAGATAAGACAGAGAGACAAACATAATGAAATTGTTAGTTAGTTAATATTATTTTTATGTGATAGACATAAGGGTTTTTTTGTTGACGATTCGAAAGTGCTTCTTGGGGGGCCTAATTGAATAAAGATATTTTCATTTTTCATTTTCATAAATCCCTACCTAAGGTAATATGAGAGGCCAGAACCGTGCAGTCAATTATTATAGTTAAATTAGCCAAGTAACCTCTCTGTAGGAGAACCAGAGGTAAAGTGGTAGTACGCCGTCCATGTAAGTCGATCTGCAGCAGCATCATCTGACCTTAGAAGAGGTACGAAATGTAAGCGTTATTAAATGATCCTTGATTAAACCTTCACAGTAGGTAAATAGTGCTGCACGCCATACATAAGAAATTTAAGGCAGACACCACCAAGCTGCCCCAATGTGGATAAATGAGTGAAAACGGTTGCAGTGACAAACAACAACTTAATACAGAGGATCTCGTCATTAAAACTCTGCGTATCCCATTCAGAATCAGCCATAATAAATGTTTTTTTATTGACAATGGTGACAAGCAAACATGCCATCTGCGTGATGATAAGCCTGTAGACGCTCGTAGCACTATGTAGAAAGAAAACGTTCTTTTCTTCCCCACATTAAGCTTTCTCAGTTTACTGTGGTGGCCTTATTCAACGCGGAATACAATACTCTAAATCAGCGTAGTTTTTTGTGAAGTGGAGATGTTACTCCAACCGGCCGCTCAAAGTTTGAATTGTAAATACCTAGCACTATATTATACCTCTCTTAAGGGTTGCGTAATAGAAGCTAGAGTGATCACTACACTAACAGGGTCCTCACCTCACCTCAGCACACTTCCACTTATAACAATTATCTTTTCATAATAGAATCCAAAGTGATCACTACACTAGCGAGCTCCTCACTACACTTAATTCCACTTATAAGAATTATCTTTTCATAATAGAACCACTACTCTAGCGGACTCCGCACCACACTTTCACTTATAAGAATTATCCTTTCAGAATTGAAGCCAGAGTGAACACTAGCGGTCTCCTCACCGCACTTTCACTTACAAGAATTATCTTTTCATAATAGAAACCAGAGTGATCACTACACTAGCGGTCTCCTCGCCACACTTCCACTAATAAGAATTATCGTTTCATAATAGAAGCCACAGTGATCACTACACTAGCGGGCTTCTCACTACACTTCCACATATAAGAATTATCTTTTCATAATAAAAGCCACAGTGATCACTACACTAGCGGGCTTCACTTACACTTCCACTAATAAGAATACTGTTTATAACTACTTAATTATTAAAGTCTCTCTAACCAAAGATTCCGCGTACGACGAACTATCGATAAAAACTCCTGAAACGGGGAATGAGATAAACTGATCCCGATCACTTGCCACAATTAAATAAAGCTTTAGCAAAAATGAATGAACACAAAAACGAAGCCTCGTAATGGATACTTACCAGAGAAGCAATAAATATACATAGTGGCCAGCTAAAGTCAGTATTCCTCTTACAGCTATGATACTAAAAGATATATCAATAGTTAATGTACCTACTACAGAATTAAAACTATATCCCACTGCTGGACACAAGCCTTCCAACATGGGAGAAATACATGAGGAGTTTGGGCAATAACACCACCACGCTGGCCCATTGCGGGTTAGTGGATAAAAGCGGTTGCAGTAACAGCCTGGACCAACGGCTTAACGTGCCTTCCAAAGCATGGGGGAGCTCGAGATCACAAATTTTAATGTCATTACTTGACAATACTAGATAACGGCGAAATATAGAAAATAATATCTATAGGTAACATAAAACTATGGTATATTGGTTGCACATATCATACATAATATCTGCTCCAAACAGGATCCAAACACAAGACTTTTATGTCCGTTTTCACTAACCATTCCCTAGGCTTAGGTACTCTTAACGACATTTGTCTCTTTCTATCTTCTTTATAGAGACCGAGATAAAAATCGCTAAGAGACTCCTAACGCTAAGCAAATGATAGTGAAAATGAGCATTAGTTTACTAAGCGGGAGCCCTGACTACACGACCAGACTGCCGATTCAACATCTCTACTATCAAAACTAGAACCTAGCTTATTATATCATAACATCTTTCAGTGTACACCAGCCCTTAATGTATGTGCACACGACGGCAGCGGCGGTGCTCCAAAGAGAGATGTGCCTTTGAAGATAGCGGCGATACATTTATTACGGCGCGTTTGCATACCGGCCGGACTATCGCCCAATTGAACCGAGCAATTCAACTCGCAATTGGATTGGATTGATCCTCTTTTCTTGGTTTATGTAAAAACGAAGGCCGTATATCGTCTTTTGAGAGTTTACGATACGTGTGCTATATTTATGAGACAGGATGCTACTATATATTTGGTTAAAAGTGTAAAAGTGTTCTTCAATGTCGAATTCTATACAGAGTTTTGAGAGATATTAAAAGGAAAATAGATTTCTTTTTATTTATTTATTTATTTGGCATATAGTATAGTTGACCATCAAATGTTGACTTATAAACAGAGTTTTATATTGAAAGGGAAAATTGATTTTATTTTATTTATTTATTTGGTATATACTATAGTTGACCATCAAAGGTTAGTAGATACATATGGCATATTTAGTAAGTCAATGCTTGATTGACAACCACATGAATACAGGATTTGTTCCAATAAGGTACCACAACGTCAATTTTAGAGTTTGAATCAAACGGCATTCAAACGTTTCCTGAAACACTCAGCAAACTGTTATGATAACAAAACTTCCGGTGATGTAAAAAAAATAAGTAGGCTCATTTTCTTTTGTTTGTAAGCACGAGTTACAGTAGCAAGACTTATTGACTTACAACCTACAATTCTTTAGATTTATAGAGACCAATTACAAAGATTACTGCTTGCCGCGACGACGGAGTAAAAGAGACCGAAGTGTAAATTTGTCTCCCTTTATGCCATCTTTTTAGTAAGAATCGATAAAACGGTCATCCAACATTAAGTATACTATGGATTAGGCGTTAAGTCCGCCATTTGCAATTTTTTTTATTGTGTAATAAAGATTTATAGATAAATAATGCTACGACTCTAACTGAAATAAAATTTTGAAATAGGTCTTTATAATTCTAAAGATAAGTACGTATATTTCTATCATGTAATGATGGCGTTTTGGAGAATATTTTAAGACTAAAAGTTTTGTTTACAAGTGTTAATAATTATAATTAAAATTAAAATTATTACTTTTCCCCAAAAAACAACACGCGCCGTATCCTATCCCCGATGTTTAGAAGAAATTTATTTTGTAATAAACACAGCTTATGTGATCTTTTTCTAGCTTTTCGCTTGTAAAGAAGTTGCCAGAGATTAGAAATGTAAAACATAATATTCTTAGTGTTACCAAACTTTAGGGTCTCTAACTCTATAGGTACTTTACATTAGATACTAACCGTTCTTCTCAATGTAATTGTTATTCTAAGGAAAATTTTATTTAAAATAAAACTAAATGTATACAGATTTTATATTGTCTATCTAAAATTATAATGTATGATTGTATTAGGGAAGAATGTGGCCGTGGTTTTGAATTCCTACTAGGTTGGTTTCATAATAAATGTTTAAAGTTATATCACTGATAGACCGAAACTAAATAATATTTAAATTATTTAAAATCTTATTCAGTGTAAAATTATAGTCTAAACTAAAATACCTACAAAAGCAACTCCTAGGCCACGTGTGCTAATCTCTGGGCGTCCTTTTTACCTAGTTTCGATTGTAACCAAAACATTCCACTTAATGGGCCATTGTTAAGCGTAATCCGCACTGTTTTTCAAACATCTAATAAAAAAGATACGCGCTTGATTACAGATAAGGAAGTTTTCACTTTTGATCCTGTGTTACGAGCTATTGGCTGGGTACTGAACTCTTAAATAAAGAATACAACTTGGGGAGAAAGGGGTGATTCCGAACACGGGATAATTTTAGTGTTCCACAAGATTCAATATTGGGCCCGATCCTTTATAAATTGCCTATCTTAATACTCTTTATCCTCTTCTATATTGATTTATTTATACGGTCTCGATCGGAGTTACACCGGAGTTTTTAAATACCTTTCGAAAATATGAGTTATGAAGTATAACTAAAAAATGCTTTGCAAAATATATTTTATGCATGATATCAAACCTAACTGGCTTGGAATTTTTTAAAAAATGACGATTATTTATATCGTCATTTTTTAAAAAATAAAAAAAAACATTATATAAAATTCATCAAAAAATTATCCACACATTTTTATATAGCAAATATGCGTGTAAACGCAGAAATTACAAAGATTTTATTAATTTTGTCTATGCACCCCCATACATATTCGGGGCCACTACTAAGGTGTAGCGTCACTTTTCCGCATCATTTTCTATACAGCGTTTTTAACAACTTGTTACCGCATCTAAGAAACTATTGATTGCAGATTTACTATTGCTTCCGCAATTTCTATCATATTTTTTTACACACCTATTATCAAGCCCAAAGTAAGCATCAGTTTGTGTTATTGATACTAGACAACGGAGAAATAATGATAATAATATGTATATAAATACTGGAAATATAAGAAATAAACATATAAACATCCATGACTCGTAAACAAATGCTCGTACTCATCATACAAACATTTGCTCTTACCGGGATTCGAACCCGGGACCTCTTGACCGAGCAGCCTGTATAGCAAGGGGTACAGACCGCTCGACCAGTCGGTCGTCTATTTATATAAGAAATTGTCAAACAACGAAAAAGTTGTCAACTACCCTATTAATTAACTCTACAGTACTCATTATTTACAAATCTGAGTGATATTTCGACAAAAGACAACCATAACGATTTGACGTAAACTTATTTATTTATTACTAGTGCATGATGGCACACACTCGTACACTCTGAGATGCATTTAGCGACTTATCAAATAAAGTTTAAACATAAGGAAGGACTTCAGTTTTACTACATAATACTGTGATATTGTTATTAACAATATTTAAGACATTCCTATAGTGAAGTACTAAAATGTAAAATAAAAGATTTTCTACTGTGTTTTGTAAAGTGCTTTAAAAAGTGTCGAAATCCGATGCTTTGTTTGTTCTGGACAAAACAACGATCATCTTTGCAACTTTTTCTTTCAAATTAGTCGGAAAAATAATTAGAAATCATTGAAAGGTGTAGTTAGGTAGTAACACTACTCTTACACCGTGGGTTCCTATTAAAAAAATCTTTAAAACTTTTGTAACAATTACAAATAAAGAAAAGAAAGGTAATCGCGTCTGGCCGGACATCAGGAGACGCGGGTTTGATTCCCGCCTGGAGTATTTTTTCATCGTTTTCTTTCTGTATTAGTAATTTAATCTGTTATTTTTTTTTCTACGACAAAAATCGCAAACAAACGTACCTTTTCAATAAAATACTCGTTCGAGTGTTGAAATAAAATATTTTGACATTCTGATTGTAGGGTATACGTTAGCTTTTAACGCAATACAGATAGACTAGAGGAAATTCGCAGGGTCAATTCAGAAATATTTCGCTATGAATTTGGTGTAGGTACTACGCTAACGTAACCTATAGCGACGTAAAGTATGCTTGTTCGACACCCTTGTATAAAATTTTAAAAAGATACGTACGCAGTATAAAAAACCTACGCGACTTCCATTTGGAGGGATTCCCTGTAAAACCACCATACACCATTTAACTAGCTACTTAAAAGCTTGTTGAGCGGTAACTAACTGACTTTTTATGAGGACTTTCAATGTCGCCGTTATATGTAACGATGCTATGCCACTTTACTTGGGTAAAATAGACACGCATATAATACAACAAAAAGAGAAGGTACAGCATTCATAACTCAGATTTAGTAGATCGGCTCATTGAAAACTTCGACAATGTTAAGAAAAGAGTTCGTCGGATCACAAACTTATGTTTTTATATATTAATTATGTCATTAATAGCAAGACTATAATCTGGTGGCGTCACTACGCAAGTCACATGGTCAGAATTGAAAGAGTACAAAAAAGATATTATGGCATCTAACTTTTGCACAAGGCGAGGGAAAAAAGCTTAAGTCGTATGAAGACAGACTAAAGCGTTTTAAAATGACTGCCTTGATAAACGGCGAGATTTACTCGATGTAACATTTTTCTATAATCTACTTCAGAATAAAATAGACTGTCCTCAATTACTTAGTAACATCAATATTAAAATTCCCTTTCGCTATCCTCGAAATAAAATTAGTACACTATTTAATCCGCCTCAGCGCAAAACTAAATTCGGAAGACACTCACCAATTCCACGTCTTTGTGACCTATACAATAAATACTGCACGGATATAGACACATGTGACTCTGTTGCAAAGGTGCGCAAATTATTTTTAAAATAATTACTTTTATTATTATCAATTATTATTTATCTATAAATTACTGAAGCCAAATCTTATTTAAATAGAGTTTTTACTGTGTAACTATTTAGCTGGACAAATCATTTGCATGCTGTGTTTGACTGTAATTGGTTTTGCAATTAGTATTAGCCCTAGTCACTAAGTTTTAGCGTGGTTTGTTGTAACAACTGTTGACGAACCAAAATATAGGAAAAAATATTTTTTTTTAATCTGTTATTTTTTATACGACCAAAGGGTACAAATCTATAAGAAAAAATACTTGTTCGGGTGTTGAAATAGAAAATTTCGACAGTTTAGTTTAGTTTAGGTATACTATAGCTTTTAACGCAATGTATTTGCGTTAAAAGCTAACGTATACCCTGGATGGACTAGAGGAAATTCACAGGGTCATCCCAAGTCCTCGTTAGCTCAGATGGTTGGAGCAGTCACCCGGATTCTGAATGGTAGCGGATTCAGTCCCCGCCCGAGGATATGATTTTTTTCTGCTTTAAGTACTTTTTCCACTTTTGTAGGGTAAAATAACAAACAATTATATACTATAGTTTTATACATGTCTTCTAATTTTTTATTTCCTTTATCTTTATTACATTTATTATTATTACTAGTATTGTTTTAAAAGTTATGCATATCCAGCACATACCCACATATCCAGATGCGGGAAGAGCCGCAGCCTTTCAATGTTAAAACGTAGTTTTAATTAAATACGAATCCCTAATTAAATATTTTTTTTCAAACCGGCTATTTTTTTCCAATCAATTTTATTATTATTACAATGGGTTTGCTCTTGCCCACTCTTGCTCCGAGAGAAGTTAAGAGGGTTCGAAGATATAACGAGCTTACCCAGAAGGTGCCTTTTTAATCCAGCTTTGAAGGAACTCAGGTTATAAGCAGTAGGCAACACGGAGGCCTGCAGTGCATTCCACTCTCTGGCCGTGCGCATTACAAAAGATGACGAAAAGATATTGGTGCGGATATTTGGTATATGTATTAACCAGGTGGTAGCCCGCTGGACGTTTGGTAGTCCTCAGGTAAAATGAGGTAGGCGGGATAAGCTCAATGTTATAACCGGTAGAAAAACCATCTGTAAAGTTCGCTTGTACACATAACTAGGTGGTAGGCCCGTATGTAGAGTCGTCTGGGTAGGTACCACCGCCTTTCTTGTTTTAGCCGTGAAACAGTTCGCTGTGTTACGGATTGAAGGAAAAGGTAGCCAGTGTAATTACTGGGCATTGACGCCGTTTCATCTTAGGCCTCAGGATGACAACGCACCTGCAATTTTTCCTTGTTATTGCAGGTGTCTATAGGCGGCGGTAATCAATAACCATCAGGTAGACCGTACGCTTGTTTGTCATCTAGTTGTTTAAAAAAATAACTTCTTTGTAAAACCATTCAATATTATATGTTATGTATAAATAACAAAGTTTTATTTGAATTTTTCAGATAATTACGTTTAAAACTTACTCAAAATACAGCCAGTAAATGGTACAGACAAAATATTCGCCCCGTCATCACGACATCCTGTCCCACCTCATATCACTTAAACTTATACCGTCCGTCGTTCTGTCACGGCGACATGGCCATGTCGTCTCATTTACATACAGAAAACCCGACAAAACATTTCTCCTTAATAAAGTGCTGTAAATATTCAAAGCATTTGTCTCTGGTGAACGGTGACGTCATCTTACTACTGTTACTGCAGAATACACAAAGTCTTCTTGTAAAAAAAATTGTAAATATTTGTTAAAGTATAAAAAAATGTATTGGAAGAAGTCAAATTCAAGTCAAGGGCAATGGAGAGGGCTATGCTCGGAGTTTGTCTACGTGATCGAATCAGAAATGTGATCCGCAGGAGAACTAAGGTCACCGACATAGCCCAAAGAATTGCGATCCTCAAGTGGTAATGGGCAGGTCACATTGCAAGGAGGACTGACTACTGTTGAGGCGGAAAGGTCCTCGAGCGGCCACATACTGGGTGACGCAGCGTTGGTAGACCTCCCACAAGGCGGACCAAGGTTCTACTATATTACTCTACCAACCATTTTTATTTCAGCCGGGCCTATCTTCTTTCAGCCGTGAAATAGTTCGCTGTGTTTCGGATTGAAGGGAAAGGTAGCCAGTGTTATTACTGGGCATGGACGGCATTTCATCTTAAGCCTCAGGATGACAACGCACCTGCAATATAAAGTGATTTTTCATTGTTATTGCAGGTGTCTATAGGCGACGGTAACCGCTTACCATCAGGTGGGCCGTCAGATTTGACATCTAGTTGTATAAAAAACTTGACATAACTCTTTTCATCATACAAACTTAGAAATAGAAATTCGAGAAAACGTTTTTTGTCGAGATGAAACGTCAAATTTTGTCTATCGAGAGATCGCAGGAGCTCTACCAGTTTTTGTTGTACGCTACTGTACAAATGCTATCTACAATGGAAGAGTTAAAGTACTCTACCGTGCTTCCACACGGACCTTTAAGGCTGTCCACGGGTAGAGTAAAAGGATAAAGATAAAAGATAAAGATAATTTATTTGTGTAACATGTGTAACAAAGATCTTGAAATTTTATAAATAGACACAACATATTGCGCCAACTCGTTTATCGGCATACAAATATTTCTTATTAAATTATTAATTCAAAACTTCACAACGATAAAAATAAAATTTTAAAAAAACTTAATACAATTAATAATTTCATTCAATATTTATTTAGGAAATGCTATGTCAATATTGTCCATCATATGTCAATGCAAGAAAAAAAAAGAATGTATTCATAACGGGTACTTTAATCTTGCTATTATAATAAATGCAAAAGTTCTAATGGTTGGAAGTTTGGTACTCAATCACGCCAGAATGTCTGAACGGATCTAGATAAAATTTGGCAAAGAAATAGATTAAAGTCTGGAACAGCACACAGGCTACTTTTGATACTAAGAATATGTTTCTATATGATAACACAGTACATGTCGCCGGCGGAAACTAGTAGATATTATATTTAGATGCAAGAATAAATGAAAAAAGTGTTTGTTACATACAGACTACATTGTTATTCTGTAACGTACACGTTGATATCACGAAAGTTTTGTGGGAATAGAACCCGCGACCTCGCAGTCTCACCCAGCCTGACTGCTCATTTTACCGTTTGTTATTTAAGGTTAATCCTGAATACCATATTACATTATTTATGAAAATTATAGCTAATTAATCTGTCAAGCGGCGTTCTACCTCTGGAGGTCTATGACAATTAAAAGATTAAGTTAATTTAAAATGATAATACTTTCTTCTTTTCTAGTAGAGTCTAAGCTCTATAACATCTTTATACTATTAAGGATCTGTTAAAAAATATATCTCATGGACCCCTAAAAATACTACGAAAATACCGTCCGCCACTCGTACCATGGTTAATATTCATAAATCGACATGTCTCGTCATACCTCATAAATAAATTAGAAATTCATTCGTAAAAGTTGTAAGACCACCCCTAGATACGACTTACCTTTACTAATACTTATCACGCATTAAAATTTACATTTAAAAACTCCTTGGCATTGAATGAAAAATGAAGTCGAATCTATTGAATCTGTGCACAAGGTTCGTTTAACAAAAGAGTTCCAAATCTAAAAAATATACTCAAATAATATTTTTTTGAACATTTCGAACAATACTGGCACGTGCCCGAGGTATTGACCTAGAGATGTGACGATTTACATTCCGAAGTCAGTGGCAATATTTTGTGAAATTGAATTGATATTAAATAAGCTCGTAAGTAATAATTTTTTATTAGCCATTGACATTTTAGCCCTCCATAATATTTTATTCTTTTGAACGCCCAGATTTTAAATTACTTTATTAAAAATAGTGAAAAGGATTTTCTTACGTTCAAAAAAATAAGGTCAGCCTCTATATTTCATCAAATCCAAATCAATTTGTAGCTTATAACACAAAACCGTTATTGTAAAACCATATTCTCCATATATTTTTCCTGTTCTGGCTAGCTGTAGAGGCACTCTGCGTCTCATAGCAAACACCTTTACATTACTTTATCTATTACAAACACGACCCTAATGCATTACTTTATGTATTAATGCAAAATTTCCGCTACATTTTTAAAGCATACCATTCCAATTATGGTTAGATCAATAGCACCCTAATTGCCTCCGAAGCTTTTAGTTAAAAATGCTTGGACTCTGGCCTTGCGCGATTTTAACTATGGCGGCGGCGTTGCTAGAGTTTTAACGCAGAAAATCCACTAACTAAGAAATATTTCGCCGTGGATTTGATGTATACTTAAAAGAATGTTGAGCGGAAGCTTACTGACTTCCAATGTCGTAGATTTATGCCCCTTTACTTGAGTAAAGATAGAGAGTTTCGCATTTAATTAATTACAATCATTATTATTGTAAATTTTGACAATGTTAATTTTTTTATATTCTCTGTATGCCTAAAAGGAAATTGGTCTATATAACAAAGCCTACTATCATAACGCCTAAATACGCCAAGTGTTTAAATATTATGCCTACATCACTATCGGACTACAGCGCATCAGGACTAAAAACTATTAAGGACTAAAAGCGTTACGCCTAATATACCTAAGTATATTTAGACTGAATTAAATATCGTCGCAAACAACACCATTCAAGTTTAGTCTATGACTTGCTTACAGAAAGACAAAAAACTAATTTTACATGTTTTAATACTAACAACTCTATTTTGTACTTGAATTACCTCAGTTTTTTGCTTGTATCAATGGACTGAAATGCTAATTTATTAGCAACTAAAATCTATAGAACTACTTAATACTGATTTTGAATTGAGAACATCAAATACTTTGTCGATATCCGCCAAATTTTGTTTTATTATTTTGAAAATTGAATTACCAAATAATAGAAGAGTAAAGGTTTAATATGTAGTTACCAGTTTTCTTCAGAAACTCAAATTACCATAATGACAAATAAAACATTATTCATTCATAGATAAGACCTGACCTATCCTATGATTTTCAGAACAAAATCGCCTAAAAATATTCTCACTAACGTACGAGGAATTCCACTGCGTACACTAAAGGCTAATTTAAATTGGATATTTTACGAGTACAGACGCAGGACATTCTAGAACATCGTAACATATATTTCTTAAAATAAACACCTTGCCGTACGGAATAAATGCGAAAATTCGCTGTCAAATAGTTAATTGAATATTGTTTCATTTTTAATCAACTTCAAAAAGAAGGATTATCAACAAATCAAATTTTTTGCAGACTCAAGGCCGCTTTGGTCGAGTTACCAGCCCTCCGTCGTCTCCTCAACAATTGGAGAACTACTCTGTCTGGTTTGTAGATTATTCACAAAATGTTACTAAGCTGTAAAAATACGTAAAAGTTTTTGCTTTCCAATACTTGTTAAATCCAAAATTACGTTTAGAATGGAATATTTTGACATTACGAGGGTAGACGTAATGTCTTATTACGCTAATACAGAGATAGACTAGGATAAATTAGTAGACTTATCCCAAGTCCTTGCTAGCTCAATGGTTAGAAAACACACCTGGATTGTGGCCATCGATTTCCGCCCCAGGACTTGAGTTTTTCTAGTACAGATATTTTGTTAAAATATTTAAGAGTTTTGTATCAAATTTTTATCTTTGAGCTAACTTGTGAAATACTTACAAACACAAAAATATGTTTTCTAATGGTTGAGAAGTCACCTTTCTATAACGAAAATGAAGCAACTTTCGATGTGGTCGATGAAGAGTTGGGTCAATCAAAAATTCGTATTCTCGAGCTCCTCCGTGCTTTGAAAGTACATTTTTACTGCAACCGGCGTTTTAACCGACCAACCCGCATTAGGCCAGTGATGTCATGTCCCAAACTCCTCATATATTTCTCTCATGTAGGGATGCCCAGCAGCGGGACATATATAGGATGGAGATGATGATGATGATAAAATATGAAGCGCTTGATCTCTCACCATAATGTCATCCACGTGTACCCGTCAATATTTTATTTATCAGGGCGCGGTATCTCGATATCGACGGCGATAGCGAGCGATGCCTGGTAAATGAGCCCTGGGGACAGTACTCCTACCGCCCTCCGCCAAGATTTATTCACTGCTTTAGCGTAATTAACAGCTTTCGTATTAGTCTTTTTATTTGAGTAATAGACAGCTATTACTGAAATAAAAAGACAAATACGAAAGCATGCAAAATCGCGGTCACAGGACCGCGATTTTGCATGCGTGGAATTGAACGAACGAAGTGAATACCGTTATTCAGAAGACGTTCTAAATTGTCAAGGAGTTCTTTTCGAATCTCAAAACAAAAACAACACATCAGCGTGTTGAGGAGTGGGGGAGTCTGAAGGATTTAGTGGGAATAGAAAGTAGCTTTGTAAGGCGTTAAAGGCAATTTAAGGGTGGTTAAAGGAAGTTTCTCACGCTAGGTTTTTTGCAGGAGTTCGGTGGCGTAGTGGTTTGAGCGCTCTGGTTTCGATTGCGAAGACAAAGCAACTTTCGCCATGGTCGATCCCGCAATGGGTCAACAAAATTTCTAATGTTCGAGCTCCTCCGTGCTTCAGAAGCATGTTAAGCCGTTGGTCTCGGTTGTAACTGTAACCGCTTTAATCAACCAAACTCCTCATATGTTTCTTCCATGTAGGAAGGCCTGAGCCCAGCAGCGGGACGTATATAGGCTGGTGATGTGAAAGGTAGTTTTTTAGGCGGCAAGGCTATTTAAGGACAGGTCGCAATAGCAAACTTGTAACCTTTCAAGCGAGTTTCAAGTGGTAACGGGCAGACCACGTTGCGAGGACTGACGGCCGTTGGAGCGGAGAGGTCCACAAGTGGTGGCCACGTACCAAGAGACGCAGCGATGGTAGGCCTCCCACAATGTGGACCGACTATCTAGAGAGGGTCGCGATACGCCGATGGATGCGGGCAGTGCAGGCCCGATTGACTAGGAGATAGTTGGGGGAGGCCTATGCCTAGCAGAGGGCGTCTCTCGGATGATGATTGAGGAAGTCATTTCGTTATACTTAGCATCCAAAACATGGAGCCCACTATCAACACACCTGTTCCCCTCCTCATGGCATAGATTATTTCCGTATGCTTGCAACCCTAGTTGTATAATCAATGGCCCAAATGATATATTAGTTTCATCTCCTTTCTAAAACCCTAATTCTTGGGATAGTAACAGCTATACACCACAGCACAAGAGAAGTAACTGCGTGAGAAGAAAAGATTAGATGAGATGAGACGAAAGCAAGGCATTAATATCTCTGTTAGTTGCTTAACTTTATTTTCTTCAAAAGTAAAGCTTATTATTTGTGACCAACACTGAACCTTTGAAACGGCATTATCACAAAACACTATCAGCAATAAAGTCGTAAATTGAGGGCGAGAGTTTCGCCGGAAGTCAATTATGCAGTAAATCGGCGCCTTCCACTCCGGCGCATAGATCTATCTGCATTTGCATATGCTCGCACGATGATGTAAGGAGAAGTATAGTTAACACTTAATTTTATTGCAGTTGCACTAGGATAACATAATAGAACATTAGCAAGTACGGTACATCCTCTTGCTGTGTTGCATAATTGGCATGCAATTTTTATTTGTTCATATTTCTCAATATAAGACAAATAATATTGTTAAAAATTACCACGGCTTTATTTCAATAAAATTGATTGTTTAAACTTTAATTTTTAACTTCATAGTTGTGCGTAATTTCTACCTGAACTTAAAGCCTATTAGCGAACCTCCACCTGACAGAAAATAATAATCAAATAACTTCTATAGTATATTGTTGGTTTCTGCGGTAAGTAATCACCAGAGCTCAATATCGTCCTTTTCCCAATAAGCAAAAACCTACAAAGAAGTCGAAAAAACTACAGGTAAGCTGCAAAGTAAAAAATAAATTAGAACCTTAAATAAATTATGGAGCAGCTTGGGGTCAAACCCACCTCAGAACCGAATCCTTACTATTTTCTAATTTGCTACTCCTCTTCAATAAAGACCACACTAACAATATACCTTATTTATACCCATTATAATTGTGTACACTACTCATCGGGTGTCGCCGCACAAAGAGCTGTCGTAGCCGACGACAGGCTATGCGCGCGCAGCTTTAAACTATACACTGCATACACTGGAAGATCTAGAGATATGGCGCGCTTTACTTAACAGAGGCTTTTAGTTTAGATAGGCTTATAACATAGTTGTATGTAAAACTAGAATATTTATTAGTGTCGTAGTTAGATTTTAAATAAATAATGATTTTCCTATAATCAAAAGTCAAAGGGGATAAGCATTGTTGGATATTAAACGTGAATCTATAGTGACAGAAATTATCAACTTGGATTGGTTGGTGGTAAGGATTTTCTTAGTCCGACTGGCTAACTACCACCTTCTTACCGAAGTTTGCAGTTATAACAATTTGTTGTGCACCGGCATTCGGAGGTGGGATAACCAGTTGCTCTGTAGTTGTGGAATCCGGGTGTAGCTCGCTTCTATCTTTAACCTTATCATCACTTAACTTCAGGTGAGATAAAAACCAATGAGCTAAAAATAAAAAACTAGTACGGAAATAGACATCACGGTTTTTAGAATAATAAATGAGTGGACACCATGCACAAAAAAAAATATAACTTGTTTATTTCAATTTCAAAACTGAAGAATCCATTACCAGCACTTGCCTCCTTTTAAGAAACCCATCTTACAGTAAGGAGGCTGTAAGATGGGTTTCTTAGGCGTAAAAAGGCCTCTTATAGATCGGCAAGGTAGAGGCGGCTAGAACAGGGGGTTCATGTTGCACTAGCTGACTCTGCATACACTCCTGACCTGTCCTGTCTTCTAACCGCTTTTCATCAGATTGTGTTGAGTCATTTACCCTGCTCTGTACAAAAAATCTCTTGACTCATCATCATTCCCCACGTTGGCCGACTGGAGTGGTCAGTATCTCTCTGTACTAGACCAGAAATCATAGGCTGGATCAATGTTCTTTGTAGTTTTTTGTGCAGCAATATATCTGGAGTCAATTTTCAATTAAAAACCAATAAACCAACCTGTTATATGCAAGTGCTTCACAAATTAAAACCACGATTCACCACACCTTTATTCAAAATAATCTAACTAAAATACCAGACGAACAAAACAGCAAGGGCAACCATTATAACATTTAACAAACAAATCAAGATACGCAGCCAAGCGCCCTTAATGTTTTTGATATCAGCGCCATCTACCGTCTACAGCTTGATACCTCCTCGATCCCGATCGATCGCCGATCAATCCGCCAACGACAATCAGAGACAATTAATTAGGCCGCACACAATGGATCTATGGATCTGATCCGACATAGATAACGTGTTAGACATGTTTTTAATAATTATGTAAAGTACTAACAAGTGTGCCGACTTTGTTCGCACAGATTTTTTATGGTTGTATTTTGGGAATGGCAAGAGTGGGTAAAGGTAAGAATTTGAAAAATTCTTGCGTTATCAAACTTTGGAACAGTGAAGCTGTTCATATCTAATGTACTCAAACTATATTATATTTTGAACATTTGCAACATTAATTGATTTCCTTGATATTGCAGTTGTCTGTAAGCAATGTTTAGTATTTACCACCAAGTAGATAATCTGCTTATTTAACATTCTTTGTTCAATACAATGTGATACTTTAAGAGGCAGAGGTCGCCTACCAACCGTCTATATGAGAACCATCCCCAACCTAAGTACGCATCTTAACAGGTTTCGTCATAACGAGCATCTTTAACCTATTCATTTATTCTTGACGACCGGCTGGCGAGTGGTCTGTACCCCAGGCTACTCGGTCAAGAGGTCCCGGGTTCGAATCCCGGTAGGAACAAATGTTTGTACGAACAAATGTTTGTATGATGAGTACGAACATTTGTTTACGAGTATTATGTTTATATGTTTATTTACTATATTTTTAATATTTTTATACATATTAGATATTATCATTATTTCTCCGTTATCTAGTATCCATAACACAAGCTCTTAATGATGCTTACTTTGGGCTAGATAATAGGTGTGAGTGTATGAATATTACTATTATTTTATTATTATTATTCATTCATTTTACATCAGTTTGGAATTATGAACGTTGGTCTTATGAACTATTGATTTAATAAGCTGTTGAAATTCTAAAGTGCTGGGATTTTGAACAGTTAAATTTTAATTTTGAATTGTTGGTCTCAAAGTACCAAACCCATCTCCAACGATATATAAGAAGATGACAGGCGTAACGCAAGTAGTAACACAAAATCTAGAGTAGAGAAGAAAATATAGACGAGCTGATCCCATTACACGGTATTGATGTTGATGAGAAGTCTTTTACGCAATTTAAGGTAATGACGGATAGTCGATACTAGCTGTGAAAAAATCTATCCGAAAATTTGAACACAAACAAAATTATTAAATATGAAACCACTGGAAAGAAATACATTTATTTAACGTCACACAAAGTAAGTATACACATGGAGAAAAATATGGGTTATGTTATGTTTATGGGTTTAGCATCTTTCTTTATCAATCATATTTAAAGTTAAACGAAAACATCTGGATTCATGTTCTGTATACCTACACTAAAACTCCGAAACTTCACATGGCAATTGACCGCAACGTAAGCTGTTAATTACAACACCTTTTACGCAAGGGCAAGTTGCAGATTATTTACAATCTAACGTGATAAAAACCTTTTGATAAGGTAAACTTATGTCTATGTTGTTTTGATAATAAGCATGCGATCTTCACATGCTTTTATTTCATTTCTCTTCTTCATATCTGCTCACGAAATTAACCACAAAGGTGTAATATCTTCACCTCGTTTAAACAATGCTGAAAGAAGTTGTATGCAGTATTAAAAGCTGCTTTAGCAGGTTAATATATTTTTTGCTCTTTCGCCCTATTTATAGAGTTAAGGACATATCGGCTCGCGACAGTGTGCTACCGTCGTCCTACTAAATAACACTGTCACGCTAGCCTTTGCCTGTACCGCCGGGTCGGTATTATGCAGTATGTGCGAAAAAATAATACTAACATTCTAACAACGGCTTTCAGCAGCTGTTTTCGTTGCACAACACATCAACCATAACAGTTAGTCCTTTTCGTAGTGCAACTGTTACGTTGGATGTGCTATCGTCTGTACATATAAATAAAATACATATTTTCTGCGGAAGGCTACTTAATGGAACACTGCTATGTCTGTGCGATCCCTGTCTATATCCATAATGAATCTGCAGGATAATTCCTGGAGATTCATTCTGGACAAGGGGGAGCCTGTAGTCTTCTAGGGTTTAGGCTAATACTAATCCAAAGCTAAAAATCTACGGCTCTTACCAAAACACTTATGAGATTGATGCCAGCTATATTTAAAAGATTTAAATTAAACATAGAAACATTAAAAGCAGGAGAACCATAAAGCGAAGTATTTCCGTAAAACAAGAATTTCTTTCACCAATTTTTAGGAAATTTCTTTTACTTTCCTTGTTATTAGCTCTATTTTGCTCACTCTTGTGGAATTTCGCATGTAGGAGTCCAATAAATAGTAAAATGTAACAATTTCAGTGTTCAGGATTTAATGGCAAAACTTGTCTTCAAATAACTGTTTATTATCGTTACAAGTGTAGCAAAAAATATATAATAATATTAAGCTGTTGCGGCGGCGGCCGGCTAATAAGTAGTAGCTTAAGACGTGCGGTAGGTAGGATTAACTCCGATGTTGGGGGCGCCCCGCGGGCGTCCTTGTTGAGTTAACATCAGTATTTCCTAAAAACTTCTATAAAAGGTTTTCACAAAATTTCGGCTTCAGATTAGTCGACTCCTTAAACGACATAAAAACTTGTTTCAGAAAGAGGTAGTTATTAAAATTTAGATTCGTGGGCTTTCTTTTTTTTTGGGATTTATTGATTTTTTTATTTTACTGAAAACATATTACGATGCTAAAAACCCTCGAAGCCCGCAAATATTGAGTCACCCCATTAGGTAGTAGTAGATATTGAAATATTAAAAATGTCATGTTTTAATATTATCATCTATACATGTAAATAAAAACACTGTTTGTATGTTTGTCCCCTATGCGCTCCGAAACCACTGATCAAAATGTGATGAATTTGGCAGGGTATTCTGAAAACGCCCGCGAAAGTTACTGAATTATAAATACTTTTTTTTTTAATTATAGAATCTAACATTTTCTCTTTGGGCATAGCAAAGCATACCGAGTGCAGCCTGTTATAAAATAAAAGATATGAAAATGAGAATTAAAGTTCAAAAATAAGTGCCATTCTCAATATCTCTCGCATAACACCATCATGCGCACGGGCACCTTTTTGTTCAATTCCGCGCCGTATTTCGGCTGCGCGCGCGGCAGTTTATCTCCAATCATCTAGATACGGCCGGTATCCGCTGAATCTTTATGCGCTTGTATCTGATTGCGGAGATATACGCGCAAGCGCATTGATTAGCCGATAGGTATCGATATTCTTTAGAAAAATTAAATTACTAGGAATTATTTATACCGTTATGGTGTAAGTTATCTAATATTAACAACTGTAGATCCTGCATAGTTAGCATTGTAAAGAATCGCATTTCTACAACACAAAAACAAGAGTGCGAGCTATAGTGCGTAAGTGTTTCTTTATAGGTGCATATTATGTCATTAAGTGTTTAAGTTTGTATAGGTTACTTGTACGTGCAATTAATGAAATATTTTCCTTTCTTTCTTTTTTTCTATTGACATACCATGCAGCAATGATATTCTTTAAGCTCAACTTAAATATTGTATTTTTTTTATTGGCATGCAAGGCGTCCAATCTATAAAGTTGATTTACGGTTACCGTAGTCTATAGACGCTCGTAGCACCTGAGGCCCTTTTTTTGCGGAGAGGATTCCACTTACGGACGATACCCTAAACCACTGGACTGTTCCAGCGGACCGCCGGCTTAGCGTGGGCCTGTGTGGAGCTCGCCCAGCACCCGATATTAGCGGCACTGGGAATACCCACTAAACCTCTCCGGTTTTCCACTATGTCCATGACGGAGATGACCCGGGATCTGCCGAAGCAAGCTCACCAAGCTACCTCCGGGCAGCCCTCCCCGAAAGCCAACCGAAGTCAGCCTCCAGGGAGAGCGCCAGGCCCCACCCCAGACGTGACGTGACAAGTGCAATGCATGCGTGAGGGGCAGCCTTCCCCCCGCACACGCAGCCACGTCTTAGATTAGGGCAACACGGACAGTCGAAGCCACCCGCCTTGCCCCACCCACCCGTCAGCGCTGAGAGGGATGCGGGAGGTGGCTCCCCACAACAACAGAGAGCATCTCCACGTTTATTTCGTACAACAGTATCATCGTTGGAGTAACCGCTGGACTTCCCTCTTGCGACTGCACATATTACACTTGACCGAATTTAAATCATCATAATGAAGTCGTTACTGGATTTAGTCAAGTTTAGTCGCATTCAGCAAGATAGCGCCCTAAATTCAGAGGCAAGACTGGTTTATGACTTACTGCATCATTTAGGAGCCTTTTTTTTTTGACGGGGAGAAATCTGTTTACAGACCTACCCGCCGCTGGCTAGGCGACGGGCGTGTGTGGGGGTCGCCCAGTGATAAAGACACTAGGAATACCCACTAAAACTCCCCGGTAACTCCACTGCCCTTCGCAGGGGTAGCCTAGGCTCTGCCGAAGCAATTTCACTAGCCTACCCCCAGGCAACCCAGCCTTACGGCCAGGTTTCGCGCCGATGGAGCTTACCCAGAGTTACTTGGGCAATCCCAGACGTGGCGGCCTGTGCAATGCGTGCGTGGGGGCCACCCACGCACGCGGCCGCGCCTAGCGCGCTCGGAGATGGGCGATCACCGCCCGCCTCCTGACGCCCACCCGTCTACGCCGGATAAGGGCGGCCAGAGGATTCTCTTCCCGCTCCCTCTCCGCTGCCTCCTTCTGCGTGAGCACAGTCTCGCAGAAGGAGGCAACAGCCTCCCATACCCTCTCGCTACCAACCATAGCTCTAACCATGGTTGGCAGCGAGAGGTGACCGCCACCGAGCGCCGCACGAAGTTCGCGACGCTCGTGTTGCCAGGCCGAACACTCCACAAGGGTGTGCTCGGCGGTATCGTCGGGGGAGTCACAGTGATGACTCCGCGGCGTCTCCTCCCGACGGGCGATACGGTACAGGTAGTGGCCGAAACAACCATGTCCGGTCAGTACCTGCACCATGCGTTAGGTGAGGCTGCCTAGCCGGCGCCCAACCCACTCCTCCAACACCGGACGAATTGCTTCAATCGTCCGGTGGCCAGCCGCTGGGGTGGCGAGTGCCTCGCCCCATCGGCGCAGAGCCTCCCTCTGCGCCAGGGTGCGGGCCCGCCTCACTTCGTCGAGGTCAGGTCGTTCCCTCCGCTCTCTTGCCGCGACCCGGTGCTGATGTACCCTGGCCAGAACCAGGGCATCTACCTCCCACGGGAGCGTGCCTGCTAGAACGCAAGCAGCCCCGTGACTGACCGTGCGGTAAGCCCGCACGGCCCGGATCGCAATGACCCTCTGCGGTTGCCGCAAGAGCTCTTGCTCACGGGCCGTGTGCAGGAGGAGAGGCACTCCGCCCATACCGGGGCACCGTACAGTGCCATCGACCTTATCACCCCATGATAAAGCCGACGGGCATCATTTAGAAGCCTAATTAGAAACGGATTGTATGGTAACGGTAAGTATTTAGTTTTACTGATTTCAGTCGCCGCAAGGCTCTTCGTGCATGATGAGGTATAACTAGTTTTGTTCTGTATTCTTTATACCTTTACATAATGTGCCTTCCTGATCCTCAGATCCAACGACCACAAAATTTTCCTTCAGTTGATTTAAAAAACATCTCTTCAAAAAAATCGCTTAGTATTGCAGGTGCGTTGTCATCCTCAGGCCTAAGATGGAATGCCTGCCATGCCCAGTCATTACACTGGCAGGGTAGCCAGTATGACCTTTCAATCCGAAACACAGCGAACTGTTTCATGCCTGAAATAAGGACCTACCACCTAGTACAAATATAAATTTAATAAACCTACATTGTCACTCGACTTTATAAGTATTTAATAGGGTATTAAATACTTATTAGGTCGATAAGGGTCCTTCACAATTTAAACCTCGTTTTAAACATATTGGGGAAAAAACGTATTACTTTTTCTGTTTTCTAGTGATTTAATCGCAGATTTAAATCTTTAGATACTAAAAATTGAAAATAATTTTGTCGCTAAAACAAAACATCAACTGCGTGTGATGCTAAAAACAACATTGAAATATTACTCGTACCATAGTTATAATAAGCACATTAAGTAGATGATATTAGTTTCAAAATAAAAAAAGAAATGTCCGCTAATCGACACCAAAAGTTGCCTTTTTGTATACTCATTGAAAGCGCCATATGCGCTTTACATTCATGTGGAAGCAGAACGGCAATACCCTATTCGTGTGTCTATAGCTTTACGCTTATATTTTGTGGTATCCTATTGCCTCATTTTGAAAATTAAGACTTTGAAAATAATATCAGTGAAACACTTCATTACGAAGACGTAATCTTATAACGGTCAAGTGTAAGACCCTTTATTAAGGGTCTAAAAACTTAAATCACTTCACTACTTTGTTTCAAGTTAAAAAAACTAAGTATCAGAAACGTAAACATCTCCAAGTTGAATTCGATCATATCTCCCACTTAAAAGGTTTATTTTTATTTAAACCACTTTTATTTTACGGGCACTCGCCAGGTACGAATTAAGAACATCTAATTGGGTATTTAAAAAATCATTAATTGTACGACGAAAGATTACGGAGGATTAACAAAATGATACTGGCTTAGAAAATGTTATTATTGAATGTGTTTTTTTGTAATTATATGATGCTATTATATTATCATCTATTATATCAATCACAATAATATAGATCAATAAATAAATTGATGAATATAACTCTGTTTTGTGTCAGAAAAAGTTAAAGTAAAATGCAACTGTCAATTGTTCTCTTTGTCATTTGTATTTGTGTAAGAGGACACATGAACATATCAAACGATGATGATGATGATGATATCATAAGCGCATTGGGATATTGCATTTGGCTCTTTTTATTATGTTATCGGTCCTAATACATTTCCTTGGTCTTAAAGCTAATCATCATTAGCATATGCTAATGCTAATCATTAGCATATGCTAATGATGATAAGGACATGTAACTTTTCTAGTTTAAATATTTTTTTAAGTTGAGACAAACTTTCAGTTATTCCTTTTTTACGTTAATAATTAGGTTCAGAGTCATTTCAGTTTAAATAATTAGACATTATTTTTGACTTTGACTTCGCACTTTTAAATTCCACAACACACGAGTGATAATCGTGTTTGTGTACTTATTCATTTATTTTATGTTTTTATGTAATTTTGTTATATGTGTATGATAAAGAATATTTAATAAATGTTTATCCTTTTATCTATATATCAATCGCTTATTAAGTTCACAGTTATAAGTATTTATGTCCAAAAGTTAATTTATTCTTAATGTTATGTTTATAAGCATACTACATTTTTGGGTAAGTGATTAGGTTATTATAAATAGATATCTACTTACTTAAAAATTAAAGATTCGCATACTGAAAATTGTATTGACTGTACAATGCCAGATTCCATCACATAAACAATCGATGATATATATTGCTATTTAAAAGTCATTGTAAAAATATCAATAGGTCCCATTTATCTCTAAATAACGTATAACATAATGCTCTATTTGTATTGAAAATATGTGTGCCACAGCCCATTGCAGTGTTTCGAATATACTTACGCGGAAGTGTTAAAGTCTCAGTGCGTATTGAGTCAGCGCGCCTATTATGCATTATTCGTATAAATACAAAAGGAGTATGTCCATGTTATTCCCAACGCTAAGAGCCGTGATCGAAGATGCGCGATCTTTCAGGAAGGCACGGCGGCGATCGCATCTTGCTCGCTTATTTGTTCAACAACATTTGTCTCCAAGGTTTGTTCCAAGCTCTGCCCTCGCCAATTAGTTGCAAAATAATACTTATTACGCTTAGTATATGATTGAAGTTTTTATGTAATAAAATCCTGTATTGAACAGGTAAACATAATCCTTTAGCTTTATTTGTTGTTAAGATAGATTGACAAGAAAAATCACAACTATGATTGGGAATTTTCAGTTTCACTGCAGTATTTTGTTATAAAACATATTGTTATTTCATTCAATGGGGAATAGATATATTAAGTATAGGTGGTCCTGAGACTATATAACGAAATTTATTTAACTGAGATCATGCTAACCTAACGTTACGAACCAAAATACTTAGCGGATGTCTATAGAATCTGATTCGGGCATCTATTCAACGATTAGGTGCCAGTTCATTATTTTTAGTAGCCCGCTTAGTATTTTCAGTTGCTTTGTTTCTTTGCTTTTATTATTAATAAAATAAAGTATTTAAAAACATAGGAATTAGATTATTATTCAAAATAGAACACTTCAGAATTAGTTTTAAGACCAAGGAAATGTCTTAGGAAGATAACATTATAAAATGAGACAAATGCAATATCCCATTGCGCTGTGTACAAATCTTCGAATAGTTTAAATAGTTGGTCGTTGAGGTCGCACAAGTCGTGAGCGGCCACGTAAATAATTAGCGATAGGGCTAATTAAACCTATCTGACGATACCGCGGGGCCGGATCCACCAAGCTAACCCTGAATATGAATGCCACTACCACTTGATCGAGCGAGAACATCTTACAATCGGAAGAATTCTCGCTTAAACTCTCTATTTGTGGTAATTTTCGGTTTAAATACCCAATCAATGATTCCCAAGGATTGGGATAAATTGATTACATTTTTCTTACTAGAATTATAATCATAAAGTTTTTAAATCATTAATTTTTAACGAAATAAGCACTAAATAATCAATTGTTGTTTCCAAGAATCTTATTTATACAGTTTTGGGGTGTACACTGTATGAAAGTAAATTGTTTCATTTCGTAAAGCTAGGTTACATTTCAAGTTATAAAGGGGAAAAAATACACCATTTAGATAGGTACTAAAATTAAGTACGTATGTATGTACATAGTTACATGAGTTTGATGTATTATAAAATATATATTGCTATTTGATTTAGACATCACAGTTTTATTTCCTATATCGTGTATTTTTTAATTCCTGGAAGATATTGAGCACTTTTTTATGCAAATATACAGTTTCATATCTCGATCTTTAGATAGGTAATCATATAGTTTTTTCTTACTTACGAGAAGAAAAAATACCTACCATGTATTTGAAATATAATGAACACATATAATATACGTAGTAACATGAGTCGATTAACTCGTCCTTTAAATTGATACCTGTACCCATACATACAGGATAGATAGAGCAGTATCACTTTTTAAACAGAGAAATGGTAGGGTAAAATCGGGATAGATGCCGCAGCTGGATGTAAAGAATTGTTTTTTTTTGTTTTTAATTTATTTAAAAACTACTTGGGCATCTATCCCTATCAATAAGGATAGTTGCCCTGATTTTTCCATACACCATATATGCCCATTTATGATGTCAGTGTATATTTTTAAATTATTTTACATAAAACACTATCCGAATGATCTCTTTATTGTGTTTTTTTATAGTATGATACATGTTGAGACTTAATATTTTTTTTTAATTAAAAGATAATAATGTTAATAAATAATTCTTCTAATTATTAAGTATTTTTTAATAAATAAATGTTTAAAGAAGGTTGGGAGCTCTACACTGGAAGCTGTTGACGAATATGTTTACCTGGGACAAACAGTCCAACTTGGTAAGTCCAACTTCCAGAAAGAGGTTAATCGAAGGATCCAACTCGGCTGGGCAGCGTTCGGGAAGCTTCGCAGCATATTCTCGGCCCAACTACCGCAGTGTCTCAAGACGAAAGTCTTTAATTCGTGTGTGTTGCCAGTGATGACTTACGGAACTGAGACGTGGCCGCTTACAATGGGCCTCATAAGAAGGCTCAATGTTACCCAAAGGGCAATGGAGAGGGCTATGCTCGGGGTTTCTCTGCGTGATCGAATTAGAAATGATGAGATCCGCAGGAGAACTAAGGTCACCGACATAGCCCGAAGAATTGCGAACCTCAAGTAGCAGTGGGCAGGCCACATTGGAAGGAGGACTGACGGCCGTTGGGGCGGAAAGGTCCTCGAGTGGCGGCCGCGTACCGGGAGACGCAGCGTTGGTAGGCCCCCCACAAGGTGGACCGACGATCTGGTGAGGGTCGCGGAAAGCCAATGGATGCGGGCAGCGCAGGACCGATCGGTTTGGCAATCCCTGGGGGAGGCTTATGCCCAGCAGTGGGCGTCTCTCGGCTGAAATGATGATTAGTA
Source organism: Nymphula nitidulata (assembly GCA_947347705.1). Taxonomy (NCBI): domain Eukaryota; kingdom Metazoa; phylum Arthropoda; class Insecta; order Lepidoptera; family Crambidae; genus Nymphula; species Nymphula nitidulata. The sequence goes on from OX374639.1 coordinate 9,446,548, forward strand.
TAATTTTTTTAAAAAGATAACAATTAAGTAAGTTATATGTAAGTATGTATTGTATTTATATTATGTATGTATGTATGATTTGTATTTATATTATTTACGTAGGTATCTATTTAAGTATGATACGTTTTTATATTATTTATGTAAATGTAAACATTTCTTTTATGTTTTTTTTTTTACACGTACTACCTCACCTACCTATCAAGATCTCTCTCTGAAATTAAAGGTTTGCTGGTAGAAAACACAGTTTTGTGTTAAGCTCGCCTGTGTACATCATGTTTTATATTGTAAATTTTGTTGTAAGTTGTTTTGTGTACAATAAAGAATAAATAAAATAAATAAAATATTTTAAAAAACGTAAAATGTATTTTGTAATTCGATCCATGTTTCTTGGAGACAATTGCTGTTTCAGAAGTAGAACGACCTCTTAAAGTTTAGTTGGGTTTTCGTTGACACAGTATTATAGGGCATCTATCCCGCATTCCCGCACTGCTGGCATCTATCCTTCTTAGTATTTTTCATAGTGGGGCAACTATCCATACAGGTAGGCATCTATCCTCAAAAAAAAGGTTCCACAAAAAGCAAAAGTTTGCAAAATCTGTGAGCGATATGTCAAAAATAAATAATTATAATTCAACATGAATGATTGAGCTAGCCCACATTCATAGAAATTATTCATATTATATAATATTTTCAAAATTAGGAGGCTTTTTTAAAGAGTGGGGCATCGATCCCGGTTTTACCCTACACGTTGTTCAGTAAAGTTATAATAATAAATATGTTCACTAAATATTATCAGCCTGATAGACAAGCTACAAGCGGATGGCCCACCTGGCGGTAAGTGGTTACCGTCGCCTATAGACACCTGTAATAACAATGAAAAAATCACGTTTTTATTCCTGAGGTCTAGGATACCTTACCTTACCTACCTAGATTTAATATACAACAGCCTGAAAGTTGCCAACCATATTTTACGAACCAAAAAATTTTAACTCTGTCCTCGATTTACGTATTAGAAGTATGTAAATTTGTAAGAAAGCATTCTAATTATTTTTCAAAAAATACAGATCAACTTCGACGCTTTCAAACCAGAAACGAGCATAAACTTATCCTGCCAAATTCTAAATTAAAATTGCATAGCATAAGTCCAAACGTAATGGCAGTCAAAATATATAATAAATTACCTGACAGATTAAAAATATAAAAAAAAAGATACAGTTTTCCTAAATAATTTAAAGATGTTATTAATTGTTAAATGATATTATAGTATTGATGAGTTTTTTAATGACAATAATATGTAATAAAAAGATATATATTTATGTTTAGCCTTAAAATAATAATTTGACTTTCTAATTAACTGATTGACATTATTATGACAAACTAAATAAAATTTTCGTTATTATATTATTACTAAATATGACATTGTAGTACATTACTTTGACTATCCTATTGTGTATTCATAATGTTTGACATTAATATAAATCAAGCAATATTTGAAATATTATTAATAATTGTTAATTGCATGCGAATGTATACTTATATTGCGGTACCCTATGTTTGATACTGAAAATTATTTGTAAGAACATTTGTAAACAACATGAAAGCAATAGATGATTGATTGATTGATTGATACCTTTCTCTTCAATCTGAAACACAGCGAGCTTTTTCACGGCTCAAAGAGGAAAGGTGGTGGTAGGCACCTAGCTTACATTAATTTGACATTAAACATTTAGATTTAAATTAAGTAGGTGCGGCCTATGCCTAATTTATATTTAAATTCACAGTCCCTGACAAACATATACATTACGCTGTCGGTAAGTTAGCTAATTTCACACCACCATTTTCAGTAACGGCTTAATAAATCCTGCCCAGCTGGCCGCTGATCAAATCACAATACAAGTCCAAATTGCATAACCCTGATTAGGTCCCACATTGCATTCTATTACTCACAGTTGATTATAAGATTAGTTTAGCTGACTAACAGTTAGTCAGCTTTGTGTAACCCATCCTTCTCCAAATGCAGCGATAATGTTCAGCTCGCAGCCACTTTGCTCTCTGCGGCCTGACTTTAAAAGTACTACGTAAATGTATAATTCACATAATACTAGGTTAAACTTACTTATTTATTTCTTTTAAAGTGAAGATCTTTTGCATTATCCTAGCAACCGGTCACCTTAAAATAAAAAAATGGCATACTTGTGTACCTAAAGTTCCCAGTGAATATATTTTTTATACAACTAGATGACAAACAATTAGCTGACGGCCCACCTGATGGTAAGCGGTTACCGCCGCCTATAGAAACCTGCAATAACAAGGCATAATCACTTGATTATTACAGGTACGTTGTCATCCTGAGGCCTTAGATGAAATGCTGTCCATGCCCAGTAATTACACTGGCCACTTTCCCTTCAATCCGAAATACAGCGAACTTTGTTTCACGGCTGAAATAAGAAAGCCGGTGGTAGGTACGGCTTACTCAGGCGACCCTACATACAGGCCTACCACCTAGTAAAATATGGCATGGTATCTGGTATGTATTTGGTAGGTGCATGCGGTGTATGTTTATAAGAAACAAAATTGGGATGTTGCCTAAGTTTGAATATGGCGCAATTTTTCACACATTCGGAAAATATACGCTACTGTTACCCATGAAAACAATTCAAACTTAAAATATATGGAATATTGTTGTACTGTTTTAAAAATTAAAAAAATGGTACCTATATATTTTTTTTAAATATCAAAAATGTTAATTATATTATATTGCTGGCATCAATTAAAACAACTATTATTATGACAACTATTAATAAAAACATACTTAATACATAGTTATTATCAATTTTTTCAGTATGCCTATACATTTCTTAGTAATATAGGAACATGTGACGTCACCTGTTCCGTAGATTTTATGTGAAGCGTATTAGGACGACGCGCCGCAACACATCAAACATACCACTATATCTGTGAAACTATTGATCTTAGACATACTATTTCTTTTATAATATTACATTATGACTTATAAACTTCTTATTTATGAAATGAAAAAAAGTTGTCAACTACCCTATTCTTAGCCTAAGAAATACAATTTCAATAATAAACAATATCACCAGGCATATCCTATCCATGAAGTTTCCGAAGGTTCGGGCCAAAAGTTAACCTGTCTTGCGACCATAAAGGTGTAAAATTGACTTTCCATCACCAAGGTAATAAATGAAGTATTTCCAATTTGATTTTAACATTATTTTAAATGTGTGAAAAATATATTTAAATAGAAAAATATCTAAACTAGAAAAATTTCTCGTCCTGGGGCGGGGATCGAACCCGCGACCTTTCACAATTCGGGTGAGTACTCTAACCATCTGAGCTACCAAGTTCTTGGTAGTAAATTCTCATATAGATATTTTTCTATATAAATGAAGTATTGATTATTCCAGATACCTAATCACCGATATTTCTTATTAATGAAATAAAAAAAAGTGGTCAGCTACCCTATTCTCCATTAATTTAACGGACTCCTGTAATTACATACACTTACCCCCACCTACGCACACACACACACACATACGCACACATCTTCAAACTATCTCTACTTCTTGCTCATAAACTCATAAGTATTTTAAAGTTTTGCAAATATATTTGTAATACAAATGTTAATTGATTACTGTAGTATTAGTATAGTCTAGACAGCCGGAGGTGGGCGTTAATAGCTGAGACACATTTTCTTAACTATAGCAGTTATTATCGTGCACATCTGTAATGTAAACGTGTTTATCTACACTCATGTTTTAAAATAAATAAATTCGAATCATAATCTCAATGGTCAACTTATATTGACATACTTTTTAACACAGATTAAAAAACAACCTATAACGCAATGACCACTAAAACATCGGCTCGGCTCGTTATATTACAACTATTTCTCTTAAAAACTAACAAACCTATGGAAAAATAAATGTTTCTGACAGCCAATTTCAGTTACTAGTTGACACTTGAAAAACCTCGCGCGCGCAGCATGTAGCCATGCATTGCAGTGGTGAAGTGCTAACTTATATAATGTAGATGTTTGTGTCGCCATTTTGTCTGGATATAAAATAATAGCAATATAAAAATGTCTGATGTTAGCAGTGACTCATTTATGAGTGTAAATTATGACCAAATAAACGTCTTTTCTTTCTTTCTTTAGATAAAGTTTGTGTATGAAATTGCATATAACTAGGTATTGAAGCACTCGTGTGATACTATTAAGAACCTCGCCTACCTCGTGTTTAAATACCCTTAATACTATTTTATAATTCAAATAAACCATTTCAATAATTTTTCATTATTACCTAGACCTACTTGTATTTACGAATCAAACATTCAGCATCAACCTAAGGAAGCACTTCTAGATAGAAAAGAATAGAAAAGCGTTATGTTGGAAAACAGGAGACTTCCCTAAAAGGTATTCTGTTATCTTAACTTGGCCACATATATGGCCTTCACAGCGTATCCAGAGTTTCAAGGAGGCGAGAACCTTAGAGAGGCAAATCTCTCTGGAGGATTTCTAGTCGACAGGCATCACCTCCCGGAGAGGTGTCCCGCTGTCGTTTAATCTCCGGGGCGCTCGAGCTACGAGGAATATCCTTGGTGTTACAGGAGTCTACCAGTTACCACTTTCTATATGGCAGGCCGTATGCTTGCTAGCCACTCTTGATGTATAGCCTAAATTAAGTCGGCTTTTCTAAATGCGCATTACTCTTTACTTGGATTAGTTACACCACCTTATATTTCAAAAACGTTTTATTGGACAATATTGCTGTGTCATATGGATTACAAATTAGCAAAAAAGTCTTTTAAAATGGAATCCTAGTTTTTCCTTACAAAACCTGTTAATTAAACAATTATCTTTACTCACTGAATCCATTATCATAATAAGTAAACTTTTAAAAAGCACAGCAAAGGAAAATGAACTCTATATTGACAAAAATAGGAGTTTCGAATATCGCACACAAAATCTGAAGCTTATTTCAAATACTTTGATGAGACCATAAAATCTTTCCAAATTTGTGTCAAAGTAAAAAGCTCTGCCGAATTAATGTTCCGCATAAGGTTACTGGGCTTATTTAGCTGGCAACACTGATTGTGCGTTACAAGTCAATTTAGTCTGGCAACATTGCGCCGCTGTGCTAATTACCTGTTTTTGAACGTTTCTCATATAATGGGATTTGGAGAAAAGGAATACGTGCCGGGAAACGGAATAAGGTGGTTGTTGGAGAAATAAATATATAAGTATTTCGGAACCTGCTGATGTTGCAGAACAGATAATTATATTACTTAATTATCTGTTTAGGTATATAATCTGGTTTGTTGAAATCTTTATTTTTTACGCATGATCGCACAAACATAGATGACGATGACCATATTTTTCATCTCACAATTTGACATACGGCTTTATAAAACATTTATCATCAAAAAACATCACGACTGTCCCCAAGCATTTTTAAAAAATATAACACTCATTTCCTGTCAAACAAATCCATCAACTGGCCTCTGAGAAACGTCGAAAAAAATCTAAAAACCATCTTACGAATAAAGAGTTCCATATTCAAATCGTTGGCCGCGACGATTAGCATCCGAGATTCAAGATGGCGGACCTTGAGCCCGATTTTCGTCCAGTGATACAGTATTTCAATTTCCTGTTTCACTTATCGTAATGCCGTGATCTAAGTTTGACAAATAAGTTCATTTTGACGAGTCAGCCGGTGATGGAGCGAGCAATTTATCATTCCAAAAGATTATATCCAGTAGCTGGCTCATTGGAAATCCGATAAAATGAACACCTACATAACAAGCAAGTAGATTCGTAAACATGTCGTATTGATGACAAAGAAAAAATATTTTTACCTTGCGCTGCCTGCTTTATCGTTTATCCCGGAGATTGGTTGACGAAGGACCACTGAATACTTTTACTCCGAGCGAAGGACACTGGCCATCAGCACTGCTTTTAAACTCTTTGGTTTTTTTATTCCTTCTATGTTTATGGTATACTTTTTGTAACAATTCATTCATACTTTCATTTCAGTCCAATTCATGTAACTAAAGTTTTATTACAGACAATTGTCTTCATATCAAGTAAAAGCTCCAAGCCCCATTATGACAGTTTGGTTCAACAACTTTTCAAAAATTAAGAAGTAAAATTAAATAATATTTACACAATTATAAATGCCTGTGGGCGCATTAAAACCATCATTGTCATCGTCATAGCTCCTTGGCCACTGCGGAGTAGCGCCGATGCCGACGTCAGGCCTCCGCTTGAGATTCAAATAAACATGCCACAGTTAATATATAACAGTGAAGTAACTTTAAACCATTTTGGACAAGTATTCATTCATACTGTAAAATACGTTTTTAATTAGCCAGTTTTAAGTGTGTGTGTGTGTTTTTTTTTTATACAACTGGATGACAAACAAGCTGACGGCCCACCTGATGGTAAGTGGTTACCGCCGCCTATAGACACCTGTAATAACAAGGAAAAATCACTTGATATTGCAGGTGCGTTGTCGTCCTGAGGCCTAAGATGAAATGCCATCCATGCCCAGTAATTACACTGGCTACCTTTCCCTTCAATCCGAAACACAGCGAACTGTTTCACGGCTGAAATAAGAAAGGCCTACCCAGACGACCCTACATACGGGTTATAATCCTGGTTATAATCCTCCTCCTAGTAGTAAACTCCTCATTTGTTTCGTTTTTATATAGTAAGGCATACGTACATAGCACTGGAACGTATATATGGTGTTGTTAATGATGATGATGAACCCAATTACTTGTACCAACCAATTAAAGTTCTCCTACCGTCCCACCATCAACAGTGCCCGCACTGTCCGCTTTTCATTATACCACGCCGCCTTTGCCCAGCCGCAGCGCGTTGAAATAGCGAAATAATTGCGACGCGAGGCCTTAAATCCCGCCGCGCGTCATTTGTTTATTAAAGCCCGCGCCCGGAGCCTTTTAGCATAAATACGTTTGGACGTGGACACGAAACTTTCAGGGCATTGTAACCGCGTAATTATGCGGATAAAACAGCCAATCTAATCAGTATCGGACCTTAGACGGGGTGATATGAGGCATGATATATATTTTTGTAGCAATCGACCTGACAGTCAGCAGCTGCTACGATAGCAGCTCGTATACGTATCTACACCTAAAGAAGTCCCAGTTACCCTTATAAACATGTGTTATATGGTCCCGTCAATGGAAAACAGAAGTGCAATACTCAGTGTAGTAGTACACACCATCCGTAGAAAAATTTACTGTGTTTCAGATAAGCTTGATATCTATCAAGCTTATCTGAAACTCAAGAAGTGTATCTACACTTCTGTCATTTTTCACCATAATTTGCGATAGATGCCATGTGGAGCTAATATTGGCTTAACTTCCAATTGAAAAATACGTGTCTATCGATAATTAACAAGCATTTTTGAATCGACAATAGCAATACCTGACTTGCGACAGTCGAGCTGTCCCCTATTATGAACGACTTTATCAGATCTGTCACACATTAAGTGAATTGCTTATTTAACCTCACATTATTTAGACAAAGTGCTGATTTATTACAGGTTGCTAGCATAATAACTTAATTGATATCAAGGAAGCAGCAAGCATTATAGATTATTTGCCTGTCTGTCGACTTGTGAAACTTTAAATAGTGGATAATTTTCTTTGTCGTTTTTATTAATAACTAAAATAATCATTCAAGTACCTTTTTACGTGTGATCTTCTGTGGCTGAATTTAAGTATTTAGATGCCCGAGGTCGAAATAGGAGTTACTTACCTAGGAATTTAAAAAAAATATGAGTAATAAAATATGAAAAAAAAAAAAAATATGAAATATACCACAATGCTGCGTGCACTCTGGCCGCACCACCTTGAATTCAAAAAGTGTGATACACTATCAAAATAACTGTGCTCCTAAAGAAAACTACAAACACTGGGCATATTATCTCTTGCTCTAAGCTTAACAAAAAATTTGTCGTATCGCGTCTATATAGACCTAGATTTTAACAATAGAATATCTGTTGTGTCTGGTTTGTGGGTAGTTCTCAAATTATGGAATATCTTGATAAGTTTTTTGTATGTATGCGTACAGGCGACAGCACGTCAAGGGTAACAGTTGCACTACGAAAGCCACCTCTATTACGATCGGAGTAAGGGTTGTCTCAAGATCAAATTGTTATGCAGGAAAGTACCGTCGACTCAACCTAGTACCTACGTATGATCGCTCCACCTATTCGCTAAATGAAATCATTTCTTTTGATCAAACGTTACTGATCAATTACTATATTCTCGTAATTAATTATGCGTAATGGTAAGGAGTAATCTTAGCATTAGAAACCTGGGCGAATACGGAAACGTATTCAGCTAATACCACACGTTGCGTTAAACCTGTAATTATGCCTATAATAATTACAGATTTCACAAACTTTGTCTATTGGATGATAAGGCAACTGTTCAAACTTAAATTTAAGGGTTCAAAATATCGGTTTTTTTATACAACAAAGCAAACAAGAATATACAGGGTGCTGACGTCAATACGACAATAAATTGAAACATGGACTATATTAGTTTATAGAAATGGTTTGCCACTCAAAAAAATCTTATTCATTTGATAGTTTCATGACATTTATATGAAACAACTTAACATTGGCTGTATTATTTCATAGAAATGTTATGAAGTATACAAACTTTATATGAACCCCGGGACTCGAACCCGGGATTCCTGACCGAGGAGCCTGTCGCTAGGGTATAGTCCACTACCTATTTGGCCACTGACCACTCTGGGTATTGACCACTCAGCCAGCCAGAAACATATAATGATGAATATACACAAAATTGTTTTTCTAGTAAAAGTATCTCTCTATCTTGTGAAAAGGGAACCAGTTAAAAACCTGGGTTGAAAGTGAGGCTGTCTCACTTTTCTTTATAAAAAAAAGCAAAGACGGCATCAGGTTTGAACCAAGACCGACTTTGGCCACATTTGTAATAAGCTGCGGTTTACGTCCCATAAATAAATTGAGTATTTTGACACAGAAATTCATGCTATTATGACTATGTGTGAGGAGAAAGACGTCTGTATGCCTCCAACGGTACTCCTCAATACTTGTATGTAATAAAACTTACATAAATAAAGACAACCTCAAAACAAACAACCCCAAACAAACCAGGAATCCCAATACCTCAAAGTACCAGGCCAGCATAACGCGTAGAGAGGTGGCCGCTGCCCCTTGTCATCGGCTGCGCGCGCGCACATAAATACTACGACGACATTCTTTAGCCACTGCCGCCGCTCCCGGTACGAACGCACGGATCCGTTCTACTCAGCGAAATAATGTGGATTTGCGAATAATAAATTTTGTAACGAGCGTCCGATAACTTAAGCATCCCATAAATAAAACCATGGTGAAGTCTCGAGATCGAGACAGAATTTTGTTGATATATAGTTGTGTTGTGGTAAGATAATCTCTCCAGTGATCTCCTAGAAATCATTTCTAAAGAAGCTCGGCGCACGAGAGTTTGACGCACGCTTGAGAAAAATTGGTTAGCTTAGGATAGATGTTTCCTGAAAAATAAGATGGGCTAATTTGTCGAATATAACCGTTTGTCGGCCCTTTTTATTTTTTATTCTTCAGGTCAAGACACAGTTCCAACCTTTTTTCCTTTTTTAAGGCTCTGGAAATGGCGGAGGAACTTTCCTTCTGCGACTCTACTCCTCTGATTAGGGGTAGCCTGGGCTCTGCCAAAGAAATTTCACCAGCCACGCCCAGGAACCCGGCGTTACAGCCAGATTTCGCGCCGGTATAGATTACCTAGAGTCACCTACTAAAACCCCTGCCATTACCTACGTGTACGTTAGTGTCCACGGTGGACAGTAACTTTGCTATTTTGCTTTCTATTCTGGTGGTGTGTTTCTAACTATAGAAGACGATGAGTACCCAGAAAGCTGTTTGCTGCAATCTAACCAATATTTTGAACAAGCGTACATCGAACTCTAGTGCATCCATCCTAGGTTACGGAGTGATTATTTTTACCCTCAGGGAATCAGTTCTGTCATACAACTAACACACAAGTTATCCACGCTAGTATTTTGGATAAGCACACAGCACATGCTGCTAGAAAGAAAATGACTTTAACTTGCAGGTATAATTAACTATGCTACCCAAACAAAGGTTCTCTGAAGGATTATTGCCTTAAAAGTCTCGTTAAGAAGTGTTTGTTAACGAACTCCTCCGAAACGGCTTTTTGTGTATAGATTTAGATTTAATTATTTCATTTTTACACAACTGTCATTGTAAACACTAGATTTGCTACTTGGAATTTGTAAAAATGATTGTATATTTGGTAGGTCTGAGAATAGGTCGTAGTTTCATACCCCTAGGTGATAAGGTGGCCCTCTCTACTCTAGAATTGTTGTTGTTGTTGTCTGTTATCGGGTTAGCTAGTATATGTATGTATAGAGATGAACTCTACATAGAGATGTATCTTTCAGAGAACCTTTAATGAAGTACATCATCACGAATTTCATTTTGTAATTGCGTTCCGATTATCCAAATGAGCGGCTGTTAATGTAATAAATCTATTGCAGGTTGCAAGCATAATCAAATTTAATGTGCATCACATAGAGATGCGCGCGCCCACTCCGCGCCCACGGAAACTAGTATGACCATGACTAAAAAACATTTTGTAGAAATTAGTACCTCCAAAATAATTAATTTTCAATATTAAGGTAGAGAAACACGAAAATAACGAAGTTTCTAAGATTCGTTATGCGGAATTGTCAAGCTAGACAGAGCCATAAATAAAAAATAGAATAGAAGATTCGTTATTTTCGTGTTTTGATTTCTTTTGAGTAAGCTTTAGTTTTTTTTGTATACACTGAAAAAAATATTTAACCAAACTACTTCGGTTACATTAGTTATAACCAAAATTTTACGAAGTGTAATAACAGTTTATTTCATTTAACAAAACGGTGCATCTATATGCAAATTTAGTTTTGACTAGGTGTTAACCCAAAGCTCGTTTTCACTAACATTTTCTTAGCAGTTAAGAGTTTCTTAGCAATTTTTATCTCAGTCTATCTAAAGGAGATAGCAAGAGACAAATATTGTTAAGTGTCACCTTAGCCTAGGGAATGGTTATTGAAAACGGACATAACTTATGTAGTCACTTATTTGAGCTACAGGTAGTTGATAGTTCAGTTGTAATTTTTTTTAGAGTACCACTAAGGTGGCATTTAGGCATACAGCCGTCCTGGGGCCTTACCACCATCTTTATAAAAGCGATTCATATTCCGCTCGGTTCAGTATTGGTTCCTAAACTGCAGCGCTGTCATAGTCGTAGATAGCGTCGTAGTACGAATTAACGATTCTACTCAGTTTCGATCCTAAACTGGATCGCGATAAAAGATGGTGGTACGGGTGCTGTAGCTTCTTGCAGTACGAAAGATATACACTTACATCAAAATGAAATTTACTAATCCAAAATCTCCTTTTCACATGACGTTTTTCGAACGCCAATATTACGTTTAAGGGAATAAAATGCGGAAATAAAATACCGCCGTAATTGGAGCTAATTTTAACAACTACTTACCTTAAAAGAAGAAACCAATCGATGGAACAACTCAATGCTACTACTGGTCTGAAATAAAATAACAAATATAGTAAATACAGTATAAAAGAATAAATAAACAATTAATAACCAATTCGTTGTGGAAAAACTTAAAAAAAAAGTTAACTGTCATTTCCTGAATTAAAAAATGACACCATTTCTATTACCTCTTGTTGAATGCTGTAAATCAAAATTAATATATTATTATGAAAAACTATAATTTCGAAATAATGAGTCTGAGATAAAACATTTCATCATAACAAAGATTACTTAAGAAACATTAATTCAATGCTATACAAGGACATATATTTTATTAAATAAAGTACAAGAATCCGAAGAATTACAGACTGATTCAGTGTCATTTTTGTTGTTTTAGAAAAACAAAAATGACACTGAATCAGTCTCTGGATTGAGGCGCTCCAATCAGCATAATTTTGCAGCTGTGTTGGAGCTACCTACTAGCATCACCTACTACTACCTACAAACATCCCACTGCTGGGCTCAGGCCTTCCTACATAGGAGAAACACATGAGGAGATTGGGCCGTAACACCACCACGCTGGCCCAATGCGGGTTGGTGGGTTAAAACGGTTGCAGTGACAACCGGGACCAACGGCTTAACGTGCCTTCCGAAGCACGGAGGAGCTCGAGATTATAAATTTGATTGACCCATCCCGGGACCAACCATGGCGAAAGTTGCTTTGTTTTCGTGATCGAAACCAGAGCGCTCAAACCTCTACGCCACCCAGCTCTTCAGACCTAGACTATACTAATTATGATAAGATATATATTCTTATAAAAATTTCAAATAGAATAAACATTGGAAACTGGAAAATGAAACTATCATTATTATCATGTTATTAACCGACTTTAAAAACGAGGAGGTTCTCAATTCGGCCGGTATGTTTTTTTTTTTTTGTTAATAACTGTACGTTAACAGAAACATAATATTCTTCTAGCCAAAGCTTGCTGGGTCTGCAACTTACTTGGGGATTTATGCAGTTTGATTTCACATTAGGGTAATTGATTATTCTTAAATCCTTGTTATGGCATGTGTCTACAGGTGAGACGGTAGACTATTTTAACCGACTTCAAAAACGAGGAGGTTCTCAATTCGGCCGGTATGGGTTTTTTTATGTATGTACACCGATTACGCCGAGATCACTGATCCGATTTACGTGATTCCTTTTTTGTTCGATGCGGAATAGTTGCCATTTGGTCCCATAAACAATTTTTCAAAATCCGTTGGGTAATTTCGTTTTAAATATTTGAAAAAACTTAAATTATTAAGTCGTCTACGTAAGCGAAATTGCGAATTTCGCTTTCCTATGACTTTTTAGTGAAACGATACGATAGTAGAAAACAATATAAGTTGACGGTCACCCATCTAGCTTCGACCTTAGAATGTTATCACTAAAAATTGTGAAAAACCGACTTCAAAAAACTGAAAAGGATAAAATAATTAAAGTTAAGTAGTTACTCATCCCCTAGAAACATATTTTTTGGAGTTGGTGCTAAGTGGTTTCCAAAAACAATAGAAAGTGAAGCACCGACTCCAAAAAATATGTTTCTAGGGGATGAGTACCTACTTATATTTAATTATTTTATCCTCTTCAGTTTTTTTAAGTCGCTTTTAATTATTTTTTTTTAATTTTTTTTTTGGTAAAATGCTTTTACGCACCCATTCGGGCAGTGTGGGACTCGCGGCACTAAGGCCCAATACCCACTAAAAAAACAAAGTTTTTAAGAGACGACAATAACCTAACTGATCACCAGCAGGTCAATTATGGTTTTGTGATGTAATCCTAATTTGATTACAATATGATGTTGATGCCAAGTTGACATTGTTTTTAAATGGTATTATGGATCATTATTAGATCACATCAAGATCATATCAAGATTATATCCTGTGTCTCATTTTGAGTATTGCCATTAATTTATTCGATTTAATTAAACTTAAGCGAGCAATCTCTCTTTTATAAATAAGACCACATTAATTTGTTAAATTAATTATTCGACAAATAAATAATAACGTTACTGGTAATTTTAGAGCCGTTTTAAGTTAAAACTATCGAGATTTTATGTAAAACTTAAAAACAACAACAAAAAAAAAACAGATTTAAGTGACCAAATGAAGTTGTCATTCATTTTTGTAGAAGTAGAAGAAGAATCTGAGGTGTTAAAACGGTTTTGTGAAGAACCTCGTCCACTACTTGTTTTTGAAAAAAAAACTGATGGATATTTTGTTTTTATTTTTAACTTAACCTTTCCCATTGCTCATGCAGCATTTACCTTAGATATATTCTTGGATTGTCTAAGCCCCCCCCCCCCCCCCCCCCCGACATAATCCTAACTACGCCCTTGTACACACACATCCAATCACTCCCGGAATACCACATTCATTATAAAAAAGTAAATAAGTGGTATAGTTTATTATCTATATTCTGTACTAGTGTTCGCCCACGGGTTCGCTCTCGTTAATGTCGGTTATTATATACAAGTTGGTGCCGTCAATACGACAATAAATTGAAGCATGGGCTATATCTATATTAGTAGGTATGTACATAGAAATGGTTGCCCACTTTCAAAAACATCTTATTCATTTGATAATTTCATGACATTTCTATGAAATAATGCAGCCAATGTTATATTATTTCATACAAATGTCATGAATATATCAAATGAATAAGATGTCTATATATATAGCCTTTCAAGCTATCCTTTCTCTATATGGACTATCCAATACAAAAATAAATTTGCAATTTGAATCAGTTCCTGAGATTTGCCCGTTCAACTAAACAAACAATCTTCATTCAGCTTTATAATATTAGTACCTACCTAAGTATAGATTAATATTAAATAGAGGAAATATATTTTTATTTGTTCCCAATAAACTCAATTATACTTATTTTAAAAATTCTTTTACCATTACAAAGTAAATTTTATTTTATTTTTGGAAATATCCATGGGAACGGTAAAACAATGTTTAATTTTACGCGGGCAACAACAACTCACTCTCTCTTCACTTTATCTCTTTCCTCAAGTGTAAGTGGGCATTTTATATGTTTTTGCAATATTTCGGGAGTGTTGAGAGAATTTGTCACTTCACGGATGATATTGGAAACTATAGGTTGAGAAACCGCTATATGCGCACCCTCACCGACTATCCTAGGTAAAACGCCAACGCAGTGAGCACCTGCAACAAGTGGAACTGTATTTGCAGCATGACAATTAATTTATCATATAAAAAGCGTTTGTGTCAGGTAGCTCTACATGCATTGAAGTATATCTATCCAAAGACGTAAGAAACTTTAAACATCGTAGGTATATCTATTTAAATAGCTTACATTACCTTAGTCATTAGTGCATAGGTACACATACCTACCTTAGTCTCAGCACTAATTGTGTCTCTTCTACGTGTCGATTTTAAGAAAGGCTGTAATTCTTTTATTAAGCCCCAAACAAGGGGTTTTGTGAGGCGATACCTATCTTCAAACGCCTTGCCGGGAAGGTCAAACGCGTCACATATTTTCGTAGCATTTTACGTTTTCTACTCAACCTACACATGTCCTCGGCGTGAGCACGCTCTAAGTAGCCCATTATCAACCCGAAGCGAGCCATGTTACTCTTAATTTTGTAAAAAAATGGAATTTGATTTGGAAAAACCACCTCCTAACTTGATAACTCTGTATCACGTCTGTATCACTTAAATGACGTTTATGCGATTCTGTTTTATGTGAAAAAGTTGAACATAATACGCATTTAAGTTGATATCAAATTGATATCATTTTAAAAAGTTGATCATAATACGCAGAATTTGATGTCTAGTTGATGCTACTTTGATATCGCATTTTTCGGAGAGCATAATACGTAATGTGAAATTTACATCAAAACAACATCACAATTAGCGAGCATAATTGGCCTGCAGGTGATCCGTCGTTGACTTATCATATAGTTGTGGAGAAATGATTCCTGCAATAATAATCAAATAGTGTACACCCTACCACTGCTAGCACGATTTTTCCAACCAATCAATAAAACGATCTGAGAGCAATGAAACAATCGTACCTATACATACAGTATTTCGCAAATGGCATACTTGCAGTACTCTGAATCAATGACTAATCGTTTAATGATTGTGATTGTACTTTTTTTACTTATTTATTGAAACTTGGCTAGTGTTATATTTATTATACCTAGCTATGTGTTGCGAAAAGTTGTGAACACACAACTTTTTGCAACGCATAAGTAGTATTAAAGTGGGTTTATTTTATACAACTGGTGGTAAGCGGTTACCGCCGCCTATAGACACCTGCAATAGCAAGGAAAACATCATTTTGTATTGCAGGTGTGTTGTCATGATGAGGCCAAAGATGAAATGCTCTCCAGGTTCAGTAATTACACTGCCTACCTTTCCCTTCAATCCGAAACACAGCAAATTTTCAATAAATAAGAAAGCCGGTGGTACTTACCCAGGCGACCCTACATGTGGGCCTGCCACCTAGTAGTCTATTTATATAGAAGAATTTCACACACTATGATAGAAAACATGGATACAAAAATTTACTGGGTGGTAGAAGGAGTATTTTGAGGAGCTCGGTGGCGTAGTGGTTACGGAAACAAAGCAACTTTGGCCATGGTCGGTCCCGGGATGGATCAATCAAATTTACCTATAATTTTGAGCTCCTCCGTGCTTTGGAAGGCACGTTAAGCCTTTGGTCCCAGTTGTTACTGCAACTGCCTTAACCCACCAACCCGCATTGGGCCAGCGACCGCGGTGGTGTTATGCTCTTCATGTGTTTCTCCCATGTGCCCAGCAGTGGGACGTGTATAGGCTGAAGATGATGATGATGATGATGATGATAGGAGTATTGAGTGCATTGAACCACTTTATCATGTAGATAATCCTAAATTCTAATGTTAAAAAATTAATGATTCCAGCGTGTTGTATTTCTGTGTGGTCAGCAGTGGTTATTTAATCGAACCGAAGCTTCGTTTGACGCCGAGAGGAAGCTCTAGCAGCCTATTTCCAATTCCCTTGGGAGGAGAGGAGGCCACTAACACCCACTAAAGCCCTCAGCGTCCAACCTCTTGGCTGCTTCCCACCACTGCAAATTTCCTTTGCTCGGGAGGTCTAGAGAGGAAGCTTGCCGAACATAAGCTAAGCTGAACAATGTTGTTGGGATCTATATTAAATTCAAAAGTTCTAATTCTAATTGTTTTTTGCAACTCACTTCATAACACTAATAATATAGGTATTTAAAATGTCTAATTGGAAAATTAAATAAATATATGAACGGTAGCTCGGTGGCGTATTGGTTTGAGCGCTCTGGTTTCGAATATGAAAACAAAGCAACTTTCGCCATTGTCGACCCCGGGATGGGTCAACCAAAATTTATAATCTCGAGCTCCTCCGTGCTTCGCAAGGCACGTTAAGCCGTTGGTCCCGGTTGTTACTGCAACCGCTTTAATCCACCAACCGGCATTGGGCCAGCGTGGTGGTGCTATGGCCCAAACTCCTCATGTGTTTCTTCCATGTAGGAAGGTCAATGACGTCCCACTGCTGGACCCTGTGCCCAGCAGTGGGACGTATATAGGCTGGTGATGATGATGATGAACGGTCGAACGAATGTTTTATCGTAGCGAAACTTGGTTTCTTCGCCGAGGAAGAGGACAGCAGTGAACATCGTAGCCCGATATGATGTTCAATGCTGTTGATTTTTTTTTATACAAATATGATGTGATGATTTTTTTTTATACCAAACTAGCTGACCGCCCACCTAAAGGTAAGCGGTTACCGCCGCCTATAGATACCTGCAATAACAAGGTGTAATCACTTGATATTGCAGGTGCGTTGTTATCCTGAGGCCTAAGATGAAATGTCGTCAATGCCTAGTAATTACACTGGCTACATTTTCCTTCAATCCGAAACAGCGTACTGCTTAACAGCTGAAATAAGAAAGGCGGTGACACCTACCCAGACGAACATACATACGAGCCTACCACCTAGTAAATGATGATTACAGATAAACATGTTATGTGTCTTTCATTTGTCTTATGAGTGAAAAATAACGAACTTTTGTCAACTTGACTTTAGAAAACTTAGTGTCTGATACGAAGAGGGTGGCAAAAAGCATAGGTCCCATCTTATAGTAAAAGATTACCGTGGTCTATACGAGAGGAGACGCTCTCGAAAACAAAGGCAGATTTCAGTGCTGGTCAACTAAACAAGACTTAGTAAGCAATAAAAAATCGCAAAAAGAAATTTCTGTTTTATACAAACTTGTCGTCTGGGTATATCACGATTTGAATGAAACAACTGATTTTTTTTCCTGATTTCAAATTTTTTTTACAACAAATCATGTTGAAGGTCACCAACCTTCGTTTTCGAGAGCATCCCCCTTACACCACGCTCGTGAATATAAGAAAAGCGTATGGGGTGCAAATGGCACCATATGCACTCACGCGCAGCAAAAATCAAGAGAAATGTTATGTAAACAGCATAGAAGACTATTCCTAATACTACTTCCAATATAGGTCCTGTCGCTTTTACAATGAGCTCTGGTGACCTTACTATGGGAAGACATACTAAATGAAGTCTTTATTAGATTCAATCTTCTTTAAGGTGCTAACCCTGTCAGGCGCTAGGTGCTATACGAGTGGAAGATACCACTACTATCCCATCATTATCACAACCATCCTAGATATGTCCCACTGCTGGGCACAGGCCTTCCTACATGGCAGTGTGTGAAAGTGCCCAGCCATGGAACACTTTCTACATGGGAGAAACACGTGAGGAGTTTGGGCCATAACACTGCCACGCTGGCCTGGGTTGATGGGTTAAAAGCGGTTGCAGCAACAACCGGGACCAACGGCTTACGTCGTTCACTTAACGAGCTCGAGATTTAAAATTTTGGTTGACCCATCCCGGGATCGACCATGGCGAAAGTTGCTTTGTTTTCGTAATCGAAACCAGAACACTCAAACCACTACGCCATCGAGCTTCTCACCTATTCCATACCTCTTTTTAATTTTTTGACAAATATAATCAGTTATCAGCCCTACTATTTGTCGTTGACGAAGGCTGTGATTGCCCAGAAAAACCTTAACTTCTACAACAGGGACGAAAAGCTATCTGCGCTTGCATCTCATGAAGAGGAGACGCTCAAAATTTGTGTGTAAATGTCATTATGCTGTACCGCTCCTTTTTGCTTCACAAATCAATTCGTTGAGGAGACCGTATTTTGATAGTTTTAAGTGATACCGGTAGTTCAACTTTTGGAACCGGTGTAAATTCAGACATGACAGACGGAGAGACTTGACGTTGTTAGTTAATATATTTTTTGTAGTAGTTATAAGAATGTGTTTGACGATTTAAAAGTGCTTCTTTGTGGCCTATTTAAATAAAATATTTTTTCTTTCTTTCTTTCTTTCTGATCAATAATATTAACAGCATTGTTATATTGTTGGGTTCTGGCAGTTGGAAATAAAATAGCCAGTTCTTCTGTGGTTGAGGAATCCGGGTGTAGCTCGCTTTTATTACTTACCATCAGGTGAGGTAAAAGCTAGTCTGTTAAGAATAATGAAAATGGAAATGTTCCACAGAGTAGTGACCACAGACCTGAAGCCGGATCGTTGGCAGTTTCCTAACAAGGTGGACCGGTGAAATGATGATAAAGAGGAAAATTGCAAAACTGAAACAGCCCTAATTAAGTAACGCTAGACGCTAGTAACACCGGAAATGCGGTCTATAGAAAGTTTCTTGCAAATTCTTTGCTGCGTCACAAAACCAGATTTTTCAGTAACGTCATGGTCCAATAGCAGTTGATTAATAATAAATTTATGACTCCCATTGTTATTACCATTGAAGTTACGCAATTAGGGGTCTGCACTAACTTTAAACTAAGTCTGAAGTTTTACTAAACATATACGGGTGATCTTTCCCGTTGTCTTCAGAGACCCAGTAATTAGACCCACTAGTGGGCCTTTGAATTCCGGTCCCAACAGGATAGAAAATGATGACAGAAATGATTTCTGCTGGCTAGGAGAGAGAGAGCTGGAATACGAGTATAAGTACTCATTTTGTCTTTTATGTCCATGAGATAGAGATCAAAAACAGTTACATATTTGACGGTCTAAAGTGATGATCACCCCGAGGTTTCTGAATCCGTTGCTATGTTCCATAACTTGGTGATCATCACTTTAACTATCAAAATAAGTTTTCAAATCAGCTCGTTAGTTTTACTCCCTTAAACCTTTTGTCTAAGTTCATTGACCCTAGACTTACGTTGTCCAAAGTCCGAACAACTTGGTGTGTTTGAGGGTCACTGAACTATCTCATTAATTTTCCAACATTTAAGGGTGCTGTCCACGGGTGCAGTGAACTGGCTCCTACCCTACCAGTTTTAGTTAGTACTCTACCTATGCTGTCTAATTAATATAGTTAGTACTCTACCATGCTACTAAGCTGTTTACACTGCCCGTGGACAGCCACCCTTAAGTCTTTTCCTAATACCTGATAGCTTTCAATAGTTCTCTATTCTAGCACAAGTTCCCAATCAAGTCTCCAATTGCCTGCACCACACACGTCGGCCAGTACGGGTAAGCTTCGATCGCGCAGCGCCATCTCGCGGGCGGAGCGCGTCACGAGCCGTGACGTCACCGCCGCAGGCGCACGCTGATTGAGCGATGCACTTTGAAGGCCTGCGTCGATCACTGCTGCGTTATTGCACGACGGATTATCCATTCAGATTTTTATGTACAGGCCGATGTTTAGCGGCTAAGCAAGCAAACTTTGCTTTTCAGGTGATTATATAAGATGGCGGGATGTATAAGCGAGAATTAAAATTATAAGAATATTACAGACATATTCTTATAATAATTTTATTCTTATCTGGTGAAGGTCGCAGGTGACCGCTGGATTCGTGCGGCTCAGCACCGATCTTCGTAGAAATCACTAAGGGATGCCTTTGTCCAGCAGTTGACGTCTTTCGGCTGCAATAATGATGATGATATTCTTGGCCTGATATATGTAATGTGGGTTACATGGGTAACAGGAAAATTTTGAACATGTGCTGTGGAGAAATGAAGAAATATAGATAGGTAATAATGCGTAAATAAACACCTGCCCCGACTGACTTTTTGTTCCCGGGATCTATGCTTTAGTATACCTATAGACAGGCACTGACCATTCAACCAGACGGTGAGACGGCCGTCAAAATTGGAAGATCAAAGTCAAATAAAAGTTGTGTTTGTAACAGACAACCAGAGATCATTTGTAATTGTAACATTTACTGACACATTTTTTTGAGAAGGTTCTGTGAAGTTATTCGCAGATCTGCAGCAGCTTGACTAAAGCTCATTATGTCGTTTTTCCTTTTAACGCTGCAATAGATAGGCAATCTACTCACTGGTTATCACTTTAACTGGCAAAATGAGGTATTTTTGACGGCCGACTGGCCGAGTGGTCTGTATCCCTTGCTATACAGGCTACTCCGTCAAGAGGTCCCGGGTACGAATCCCGGTAGCAGCAAATGTTTGTATAATGAGTACGAGCATTTGTTTACGAGTCATGGATGTTTTTATTTAGTACATAATATTTTTAATATTTAAATACATATTATTATCATTATTTCTCCGTTATTTAGTATACATAACACAAGCTTTCAATGATGCTTACATTGGGCTAGATAATAGGTGTAATTGTATGAATATTATTATTATTTCTCAATAATGCAGTATAATAAAAATAAAAAAAAAGTTTAAATACGTGTTCCACTGAAAACCCAGAGCGTTTCGGTAGAACTGTAAGCAGGATTGAAGATAGAATAGGAAATTAGTGTCTCTGAGGATTTCTTATAAACTTGTAAGGGTTTATTATCTGGCATTCCAATAGCTATCCGTCAGCACATCGCCCTATCGGGTCGATGGAAATTTGCCAGAGAGATCTTCTTTGTTCCCTCTCTTTCCTCCTACGTGGCCTTGCATGGCACCTTACCACAGACCCTTACTCTTGTCTAGCAGATGTCAAAAGTAGGTATTTTGGCATATAATTTCGCAGGACATAATAATATCCGATTCGGCAGAATTATTAAATTGAATAACATAATGAAGTATGCCTTTATATATAATATAAGTAATAGATTCTACATAACACTAAATGGCAAAGGTAATGTTCAAGATAATTATCAACGCCACTGGGGCTTCTTTACTAATCCTATAACTATAAATCCAACTTTTAAAAGAATGGACTGGCCTATGATTGATTCAATCACGACAATTGGTATTTGGTAAGGATAATACATAAAACACACATATTTCTTAGACATAAGGCATGCTTCTTTGTTAAATGAATTATGTTTGATTGTGGGCCTTCATCAGAACACCCTGTAAGAATTTCGCCGTTACAGCATCGTCGGGCCTTTATTAATAACATGAGGAAAGCAGCGCCGAATCTGATCGAACACTAGCGTAGTGGGCGTGCTACGAGCCCGGCTCGCTAAACAAATATTGAGAGTATTATGGTATTAACTCCATTAACTTTGGAGATCCGCGTGAGGAATGGCAAAACCCTATCTTGAAATTAAAACACTTCGCCCGTTCGCGGTGCTTCGGATTAAGGAAAAGGTTACTAGTTTATAACTGCATGGCATGGCAGGCATTGACATTATGATCTTTAGGAACATTATGCTCAGAGAACTACCGGATCCTAATTGATTTCTTATTTTTTGGCCTCAGGATTCTTATTGAAGGTGTCTATAAGTTTTGGTTACGAGCCGTCAGCTAGTCTGTAATTTAGTTATATAAAATAAAACATTTTTTTACATTAAGTATATGCAGTTTTAGAACTGTATCCACAAATAGACAATTATGTCTCCTACTAACAGTTTACTAAAGTTGACAACCAAGCTTAGGTAAGTATCACCTGATGGTCTCTCTAAGCAGTTATTGTATAATATGCTTACAGACATTAAACAACCCTTTAGGCGTTACTCTTACTCATTCTACCCAATGGAGATAAAGAGAACGCTAACCAACAGCTTCAGGAATAAAATATGACTGATCGTGGTGGAACTCTTTAGGGAAAGTCTCCAGCG
The DNA here is from genome assembly GCA_947347705.1 of Nymphula nitidulata. Taxonomy (NCBI): domain Eukaryota; kingdom Metazoa; phylum Arthropoda; class Insecta; order Lepidoptera; family Crambidae; genus Nymphula; species Nymphula nitidulata. Next base: position 9,469,280 of record OX374639.1, read on the forward strand.
GTGGACATCTTTAGACTGAAAACATGATGTAAAGAAAAGTCTTTTCATATTTCTTTAATTCTATGTGACAATTTGAAGTCATATCAACAGTAAATCCTGGTCTATATATAACTGCGAATAAATATTGATATATACTTGTCTTGTTCTCATTTAAATTTAATCCAACATCGCCACCCCCGCTTCACTCAAATACAGGCCTAAGTTCGACGTGGAACACTCAATACCTATTGAATAATCCGGACGCGATGCCTGATAACGCCTACACGAGGCAAATTAATATTTTGCCTGGCGAATTAATATAATTACCCGTAATAACTTTATTTTTTCCTCTCTTTCTGCAATTTTAGTGTGGGAATTTATAAGTCGTGTGGTAAAATTTTATCTGGAGACGTACAGGGTCATAAATGAGGGCCAGGACTGGTCAATTGGCTAATAAATAAATATCTTTCTATATTTTCATGCGAAATAAATAAATCGAATCTTGTAGATAATACAAACACCACATTAATGAGCCAGCAGTCAACCTTATTATGAAAGCCATAGAGTTAATGATCATAACATTAAGTAAGTACCCAATTCATGGGTTACGCTTACAGGGAATGCCCAATTTGATTCGTTCTTATGCCCAATTAAAAAGAAAAAAAATATAGAAACTGTAAAAATACCAGCCAACCATTTGAAGATCTGATCAATACAAATAACTTTAACTATGGAATCAACTCCGAAAACGCGAAAACAAACACACACACAAATAACCCGCGCACGTACTAGTGTAGATTTTTTGTAGTCATTCAAGTCAAGATACACTTATATGAGATAAGTAGCTAGATACTTAAATTTAGTTATATTTAGTGTTTTGAATAAGGTTTTATTTTAGCTTAATTTTTTCACATTTTTAGTTATTTTCTAAGGTCACCCACGTCAGCATTATTGACTTGTCTGTCTCTTAGTCTTTGGTTGAAATGCGTAATTTTGTTTCATAGTATCGAATCGTACCACTGATGAAGTAGGGGAAAGTAACTAGTACGAGTTGATGCCTTGGGGTAAGATGATCCTTTGCGATTGTGCTGAAACTACTAAAACCATCTGGTTGATGAAACATAGCTCCGGACACCTCCTCGCCTCAGTCAAATCGTAATGGCGGCGTGTGCGATACATCGGTTTTGACGAGAAAAAATAAAAATTAGGTACGGCTGATCTAAGGTAGGCATGACTTTGAACTTATGTTACTTTTTAACCCCCGACGAAAAAAGAGGGGTGTTATAAGTTTGACGTGTCTGTCTGTGTATCTGTGTGTCTGTCTGTGGCATCGCAGCGCCTAAACGAATGGACCGATTTTGATTTGGTTTTTTTTGTTTGAAAGCTGATGTGCCTACGATGGTTCTTAGTATAATTTATGGAGAGCGGTTCAAGCGTTTGATGACTATCAGCTCATTTTCTACATGATAATAGGGTTTTACTAACTTTTACACATCCGATTGATTTGAAATTTGGTGTACTGTCACTTCGGTGACATTCCCATGACATACTATCCTTGAGCTGATCCTATACCATCAAAAACTCTGCTAAATGCTTAATTGTTCAGAAACTTACAGCAGATTTAGCGTGTTTGGGTTCTTATGAATAGTCTCAATGAGATGGTGTTAGATAGATGATTAATGACGCCGGGGGTTACTTAAATTTTTTAATTTTGTATTTTTTTATATTCAAACAATGTTAAATGTAATCACTGTTGTGTTTGAGGCTGCTATTATGCTTAACTTTAGTATTTGGGCCACGTGAACATAGCCGCGTGCTTGTAGGTTATGTTAGCAATCATTGAATGAAAAAGTAGGACTTGGGTCAAGATGATCCCTTTCTATATGTACGAGATGGTCGCTGCCCGCTTCGATCTGTCAGTCTGTCTGTGCTTGTTTTTTTTTTTTTAATTTTTTGCCATTGGCTGTGCTTTTGTCTGTCTTCAGAGTGATTGTAGTTTATTATTTAAGTCAATAATTATGAGTTTAAACAACATTTTTTTCTTTTTTCATAGACTAACGTGATGCCACGTAATTACAAAAGAAAAACTTCTCGAGGAGATTGGTAGACTGGTAGCAGGAATAAATGACAGCCGCTCTTAATGCTTGAAGCTGAAAAATGGCCATGTTAAAGACATGGAGACAAGGCCAAAGGGGGTATTCCCAGTGCCAATACGATCAGGCACTGGGCGACCCCCACACACGCCCGTCGCTTAGCCAGCGGCAGGTAGAACCGTAAACGGATTCCTCCCCGAAAAAAAGATTGTAAAAGTAAGAAAGAATGTAACGTGTAATGTAGGTAACTGGTAGGCCCGTATGTAGGGTCGTCTAGGTAGGTACCACCGCCTTTCTTATTTCAGCCGTGACACAGTTTGCTGTGTTTCGAATTGAAGGGAAAGGTAGCCAGTGTAATTACTGGGCATGGACGGCATTTCATCTTAGGCCGCAGGACGATAACGCACCTGCAATTTCAAGTGATTTTCCCTTGTTATTGCAGGTGTCTATAGGCGGCGGTGACCGCTTGCCATCAGGTGGGCCGTCAGCTTGTTTGTCATCTAGTAGTATAAAAAAAACGGGATCAATTTAATAACTAGCTTAGAAGAAATGTTTTATTTTCGTTTTTAATTTTTGCGACTTTAAAAGTCATCTGATTGTTGATTTTGTTAATTTTATTACCTTAAATAACTAAAAACTTAATATGAATATGATGTAAGTATGACTATTTTAAATAAATAATACGTTTCATTCTGAAATAAAGAAATTATTATTATTATTATTATTATTATTATTGCGTATTTTTGTTTTTATAACCTTTTTCTTCTTAAAAATATTTGTTTACTCGGAATGGGGGTTAGATGATCCCTATGGTCATCTTACCCTATCTTTGGGGATCATCTTACCCATAGGGTTGTACAAGATAATTACTTTGTAAGGTTTTAGAAAAAAAAAAATATTTTAATGATACCTCAATTAATTTCGGGTTTTGAGTATTAGGAAAGTTGGGTAGATAGATATACACTAGTAGTAATCGCCTTTATTTTTGGTTTACCTTGAATAATGTGTATTTTACAGCGATTCCCGCTTAGGGGGATCATCTCGTACTACCTACCCCTATTATTCTAACTCCGAACTATTACGGAGTTTTATCTTCCATCATCAGTTCAACCAAATAACCAGATAGAATACAACTATCAGTCTTTACGTACCTATAACATTTAAAGAATTATCTTCTAGGAGTTGTTACTTCTATCACCAGCTCATCAACATGAGATGATGACTATCAGAAGAAAATACTTGAATAGGAGTAAACCCTATCGAAAAAATCGGTTCACAATTGACAGAGAAATCGGTGAACATAATATACAAAAAAAATAGTTAGTGAAAGATAGAACCTCTTCCTTTTTTGAAATCGGTTAAACATGTGCTTCATTTCTGGTACAACACGGGTGTAGCCGCAATATCATTGATGAGATGATAATAGTTATTTGTTCAACAAGTGAGCAGAATTTTTTTTTAGCGAGTGCTTATGTTAAATCACGAACCAGCGAAGTAGTCTAAAATTACTACCTACTGAGCGCAGTGAGTAAGGCACGAGACAAAAAAAATTGCTCTCGTGTGAAACATACAACTTTTCACCTCTCCAGCGAGAATATTGTTTTAAGTGAGATAGGTACCTACACAAACAATATTAATTCAGACGTTAAACAATCATTTCCATCACTCGATGAACTCATTTTTGTAATTAAATTAACAAAATAATCACGATTAATTATAAACACAAGTCGAAAAATCAAAAAAACAATCTGAATTTATTTTTCCCGCTTTGTCCACAGATTATATAGACTATTTTTGAGTTGCGTTCCGAAATTACAGTGCATGTCATTTTTTTGAAAAGTAAATAGGTACTAATTATATTTTTAAGTAACGGGACATTATTGTTTACTGAATTATATAGTTATTATGATTTTTCAAGAAAACGTCCATAAATTAAAATAGCTTATAAACTAAAATAATTAAATTACATAGTTGTGCGACTAGCGCTAGTCCTGAGTTTCGGAGCGCGCTACTGCCTATCTCAAATTTATTTAAAAACTTACTTTGCCTCACGCTCTCTGCAAAAACCGGTTTTCCTTAGAGGTTTTACGAAGCAAAAGAGCTATTTTTCTTCTGGAGAGGTGAAAAAATATTTTTTTTCTAGACTATTATGGTCCAGACCAAAGCTTCGTGTTCGGAATGTCAATGCCGCCAAAAAAAATTCTCCCCCTTTTGGCCAATGAGGAAGGAACAAAAAAATTTAAACAAAAATTAAAACCGACTTCATAATACTAAAAAGGAGGATACAATAATTAAATAGAAGTAGAAACATATTTTCTGGAATTTTGAATTATTTTATCTTTAGAGATAATAACTTTCTAAGGTCAAAGCTAGATGGGTGACCGTCAGCATATTTTATATTGTTTCTTACTATCGTATCGTTTCACTAAAAAGTCATAGGACAGTGGCAAAAATAAGCAATTTCGCATACATAGATGGCTTAGGTACTACTCATTCCAGTTATTTTGATTTAAAAACCCAACTACCCAATCGATTTTACCTAAGTAAAATTTTTATGGGACCAGCCAAATGGCAACTATTCCGCATTGAACAAAAAAAGAATCACGTAAATCGGATCAAAAATCTCGTTGTTATCGGTGTACGTAGTACAAAGAAAAAAATGATACCAACAGAATTGAGAACTTCCTCGTTTTTGAAGTCGGCTAAAAATATGGCTTGCATTTGGCTACCTTCATCCTGCTAGCGCCATCTATCAAACTGATTTTGTACTTAACATCTGTACGCTCCTTTGCACGGAGTAATAGAAATATCAATTTGAAAATTGCGGTGAACATTAATATAAAATAATTATGTTCAGAGTAATTTATAAGTGATTATGATAATTAGAAAATGCTGACCGACATACTAATAAAACGAATTTGACAATCATAGAGTAAAGGAACGTCGGACGTCCCTAATGTCAACGCAAACAAAACTATGTCAAAATTAATTCCAAATTTTGTGTGAAAACAACAACACTTCTGGTAACAATATAAACTTACAAATCCATGTGCTCCCTTTATTTCGACGTACAATAATCTTATTACGTGATGGCAGAAAAGTGAGTAACATTTGTTTTCATTTTGTGTGAAATTTTGTGATCCATACTAATGCCCTGTTTTATCACAAAACGAGTTTTCAGCTCATAAATACCACAAGATATTTGTTTCTTTCTACAAATAAGCTATTTTCTAGTCGTTGTTTTGCAAATTAATTATCATTTTCGCTCATAACTAAAACGAGGTCATTTTGAAGTCCACAATATTTAATTTATTTTGTTCCGCATCAAAAGTGAATTCATTGAATTGGGAATGAGACAACGTCAAATGCTAAGTTGGTGCTCTGTTTACTTGTTCAAAACGTTACCAAAAATGCAATTAACGGTACTATTTAGGTTACCCATAAATAGACTGTTTCCTCATTGTACGCAAAATTATCATCTTATTTATCATTTTGATAAAAAGGTCAATTTAGATACTTATTTATTCCTTGCAAAACATGAGACTCTTATATTTTCGTAAATAACATAATTATCTTGAAGATACATCAAAGTCAATTTGTATCTGCTTAAGCCTAAAGTTTTACTAAGGTTTGTAGTTTGTTTTTTTTTTTTTTTTTTTTTATACCACTAAGGTGGCAAGCATACGGCCCACCTGATGGTAAGCGGTTACCGTAGCCTATGGACGCTTGCAACACCAGAGGTATCACTTGCGCGTTGCCGACCCTGTAAAAACCTTTTCACACCTTTTTTGAAGAACCCCATGCTGTACTCATTCGAGAAAACCTCTGCAGGGAGCTCATTCCACAACTTGAGCGTACGCGGGAGAAAGTTTCTCTGAACTAAATGTGTATAACTGTTTTATAAATGCATGAAGTTAAATAGCTATTGAGGAGCTCGGTGGCGTAGTGGTTTGAGCGCTCTGGTTTTGATAACGAAAACAAAGCAACTTTCGCCATGGTCGGTCCCGGGATGGGTCAATCAAATTTATAATCTCGAGCTCCTCCGTGCTTCGGAAGGCACGTTAAGCCGTTGGTCCCGGCTGTTACTGCAACCGCTTTAACCCACCAACCCGCATTGGGCCAGTGTGGTGGTGTTATGACCCAAGCTCCTCATGTGCTTCTCCCATGTAGGAAGGCCTGTGCCCAGCAGTGGGACGTATATAGGCTGATGATGATGAGATAGCTATACATGAATGCACAAATTAGTGGAAATTAATTAAAAATGGTTTCCATTTTAAAGCTAGTTGCAGTTTTGAAACAATAAAACTGGTTAAACTTGTTTACAGTCAAATGTATAATTAACCTATGATATTTAAAAATTATAAATGTAATAATATGTACATTAAGTGTATAAGTACCTATGCAATTTGATATCCTGTTAATAGCACTGCTAATGATTTAATATTGTTGAGTGGTAAGATGGTAACTTTGCAATTAATAAAGTAACCATTTACAGTTACTATCCATATGTGAATGAAGAGTGTAGTATGAAATTGCATTTACATTAAGGTATTTCAAAAGTCACTTAACCCAACCACCCTCTAATTTTATAAAAAAAAAGTTTATATCCACAGACTGTTTACGCAACAAACACTTTTTAATTTGATATTTAGACTAAGAGTGAAAGCTATGAATTATTTTAAGTTTTAAATTCATTCAGATCACAAACTTGTATTTTCCAAATTTGTTCACTGATTCCAGACACAATTGGTATTTAATTGTCATGAGCCCCCAAGAGTAAACTGCGGCTTGACAGATTAAACTTCTTAAATTTACAGCCTGATTCTAGTTCACTCACTAAATCTTAATTGTTCAAAGGGAAAGTAACTTCATCTGTCTATTTGCTATGTTTTCACTCCTAAACTGTTGAACCATTTAGATGATATTTGAGATGAGAATAGATTACATCCGGAGAAACGATATAGGTTACCTATTGACATGATAACCGACATCGTCGTTGATGGAGCCACGGGCTGCCATTAGTATAAAATAATAAGGAATAACAGTTTTTTCAAACTTCTACAACGGTTGTGTCAAATTAATAGAGCCCTGCTTGTAACCCATAAACATTTTTATCATTTATCATGTTTGATGTGTCTTTCTGCATCGTAGCTCCTAAACAAATAGACTGATTTTGTTTCGTTTTTTTTTTGTTTGAAAGCTGGATGGTTTCTAGCTATAATTTATGAAGATCAGTTGAGACGTTTGATGACTATCAGCCCGTTTTCTACACAATAAATGGATTTACCCACGTTTACAGATTCGATTGATTTGAAATTTAGTGTACTGTCACTTCGGTGACATTCCCATGACATACTAACCTTGAGGTAATCCTATACCATCAAAAAGTCTGGTGGATGCTTAATTCTTCAGAAACTTACAGCAGATTTAGTGTGTTTGGGCTCTTATGAATAGTGTCAATGAGATGGTGTTAGATAAATGATTAATGACACCAGGGGCTACTTAAAATTTTTAATTATTTTTTTAGGAAAAATAGATTGTCCAGATACCTACTTTTTATTCTGAAATATTCACAACATTCTAGAACTTTAGATAGTGCATGTATTTTGTAGAGTATATGTATGCGCTGCAGGTTAATCTATCAAGCACCTACATATCAGATGCAATTGGTTTTAATTGTGTGTGGCTCTCAGGCTACCCAGTGCCACTTGTCTGGTTAATCTTAAAAGTCACAGCTATATTCAAAGACAAACATTTTAAACATTGAAAATAAAATTGTCTTGAAAAACTATCTAAGCTTATAACAACATCAAAAAAATCAGTGACATAAATGAAATAATTCTTAATGTTCAGTGAATTATAATGAACATTACGGTGACAAGATGGATGCCACTGATTTCATAATCAGTGGCATCCATCAACAAATGTTGTATATGTTTGATAAAGCACATAATTGACCCAAGTAAAAAGAAACTTGAATTTGGATAACCCAGAGACTACTCAACTTAATTATTGGCACTAATTTTTGGTGGCATTCATAATTATGGCACCCACTTGGTTAACCCACTAAGGGCTATGACAATTGAAAAGTCAATTGTATCTGGAATCTGATGCTTAACAGGTTAAAACTGTTAAAGATCCTATTACTGCAGTTGGATTTGATAAATTAACAGTACTCATGTTTCTGTGTAATCTGTCTATTATAAGTCTGTGTTTTACTTTGACTGAAACACAATTTTCTAATTAACTGTATGGTTTTTTTTATTATATACAATAAGTGTACTAAGTGTATGGCACTCCTGATGGTAAGCAGTTACCGTAGCCTATAGACGCTTGTAGCACCTTGCGCTCTATTCATATGTTAGCTGCCTTGTAAAATCAAGACAAAGTGGTTTGATTTAAACATAAAACAGCAACAACAACATTATGTCACACTAAGTGCTTTCAAAAGTTTTAACTTCAATCCATATTTCTTCAGAGTCTAAAATTATTGCATTCATAACCAAATTTAATTGTAAAGGGAACTAAAATATCTGTGATGTTATTTTAACAGTAGCAACTTCCATATTTTTACTCAATTTACAGATCAGGAGAAGCGAGTCCTAGCGAGGCAGCCTCATCACCTAAATCTGATGACAAACAGGCCGGCAATTGGTGGGACAGTTGGCTGAGTTCAGCTAAAACAAAGGTTATTTAACGTTTAGTTTTCTTTTTGTTACCAATTTATAGTCTAGCCCAGAGGTTCCCAGACATTTTTTCTCAAAGACCACTTTCAAAATTTAGCTGGTTCCGGTGGACCTCCTGTAGCTACATTTCTACCATATTCCCAAAACTGATCAAAAAATGTGAAGATAAGATAGACCAACGTAGACCCCCGTCGAGTCTCCCGTGGACCCCTGGGGGTCCACCTGGATGTTCTGTTCCTGTTCCACTTTGGGAACTAAGACTAGCCTGATACTTGTAGCAAGGGAAAAAAGTAACTACTCAGAAATCCGATTTTTTTAAGTAATACCAGGCTGGACATATCATGTTGTTAATGACTCAATTGCATTTTGCTAATTTGGCCTTCTGATACAGTGCGACTGTGTTCTCAGTAAAAAATACCAATCTGAAAATGTTACAAAGATTTTTAATAAATTCCCTAGATGTGTATAAGACACTTATAAGTTCAAAGGAGGATTCCTTTAAAACGATGTTCTTATTTTCAAATTTGTTAAACTTTACTGATCAATACAGTATTTTACAAAGAAAACAATCAAAGATGATCCCTCTCATTCTCTTTTTCATTTTTATGCAAATGGACTAATATTCAAATCCTAAATCAAAATTATTAAAAAAGTAAAAAACTGTTTTTTTTATTTGTTTTTTTTCATAATAAATTATTTCGCGGCACAATGCGCTATTGTTGACTTTTTTCAATATGCTGAGAAGTCATATCTGTCTTCCTCTGTCTGGGCTGAAACAAAGACCTATACTATAATTTCCATTGAATTATGGGATCTTGTTAAATTAAACAAATACTAATTCAGAGGCAGTTTCTTCATTGGGAGCACGAAAAATAACTCAAGCTTAAATGTTACGGAATATTGTTAAAGGTGTAGTTTACAAAATTTATAAAAATCAAAAATGTTAATGGTATTAGATTTCTCGCATCAATTAAAACAACTATTATTATCTTGGAATAAAAAGATTCATATTACCTACATAGTTATTATTAATTTTGTCAATATACCCATACATTTTTAGTAATATAGGAACAATGTGACGTCACCCGTTCCGTAGTTTTTCTGTATCGTTTTTGGACGATGCGCCGTTATAAGGCTGATTTACACTTGCATAAGTACAGTAGCGAGTTAACTTGCGGTCTTGGCGAGTTAAGTTCTTAACATTGTTTGGACGGGAATTTGAACTTAACTCGCCAAGACCGCAAGTTAACTCGCTACTGTACTTATGGAAGTGTAAATCAGCCTTATAACGGCGCATCGTCCAAAAACGATACAGAAAAACTACGGAACGGGTGACATCACATTGTTCCTATATTACTAAAAATGTATGGGTATATTGACAAAATTAATAATAACTATGTAGGTAATATGAATCTTTTTATTCCAAGATAATAATAGTTGTTTTAATTGATGCGAGAAATCTAAACTTACCACTACTGTAAAACTATTTTACATACTTTTTCTTTTGCAATATTTCGTAATAAGTAAAACTCATTAGTTATGAATTAAAAAAAGTTGTCCACTACCCTATTCATCTGTTAGTGACTTAGAAAGCTGATGGGATGATAAATTCTTCAAGTAGGTACCTATAAGTTGCAGGCTGATTGTAAAATTAGGCGCAACACATTTGAGTCCAAAAATTTTATGCAGTACTTTCTTTGAAAGAAATAAATAAAATGACTCAACCTAACCAGGGCCTCGATCGCGCTAATTTACATTGTATTTACCAAAGCAAATGTGAAACGTTCCCTTGCGCACAATTTGTGTTGCGCGAAACATATAAACGGCTGTTTTTTCGAAGCATACATTGATTTCTTTGATTCTAATTATATTACATATTTATTAAGTTCAAATTACATAAATTAATACAATAAAAACTTTCTAAATTTAGTAAAAATATCGATCAGTTTTTGACAGCATCTAGATACAAACACGTTACTATGGCAACCATCTATGGGAACGTATTTTCCGCTGTCCTACAAACATTTTTGACAAGTTGCTTAGGCACTAACTTAATCAAAAACGTGCGACCGACAGCGGAAAATACGTTCCTTTAGATGGTTGCCATAGTAACGTATTTGTATCTAGGTGTTGACAAAAACCGATCGATATTGTACTCAATTTAGAAAGTTTTTATTTTATTAATTGATGTTATTTGAACTTAATTAATATGTAATATAATTATAATCAAAGATATCAACGTATGTTCCGAAAAAAACCAAATTGGTTGGTTTCGCGCAACACAAATTGTGCGCAAGGGAACGTTTCACATTTGCTTTGGTAAATACAATGTAAATTAGCGCGATCGAGGCCCAGTGCATTGTATTCTGTGTTTAAAATTAAATTTTATTTAGACAGTTGCTAAACCAATTTCATGAAAATATCAAGCAGCGAATTAGGATTCTTATAACCTAATTTCAATGTAACTGTTTTGCATAATTACAATGACAGAACTATTACAATACTCGAAACTTCACCTTGAAGTGGCAGCACTTATTACAAGGTACGTTAAACTCATATTCAGGTATCTAGACTTAACAAAAGAGTTAAGGCGTAGTAAAGGGTACCACGGAACTTAGCTTAGACCGAGACAGAGATAATAGAGATATGACTTGTCAGCGCAAAGAAAAGAGACGAAGATAGCGAATGCGCGCGTAATTTAAATGACAAATGTATAATAATATCACACCAGCCTATATATTTCCCACTGCTGGGCACAGGCCTCCCTTAATGGAAGAAACACATGAGTAGCTTGGTCCATTATACCACCACGCTGGCCCAATGCGGATTGGTGGGTTAAAGCAGCAACAACTGGCACCAACGGCTTAGTGTGCCTTCCGAAGAGTGGGGAGGATTATTAATTTTGATTGACCCATCCGGGGATCGACCACGGCGAAAGATGCTTTGTTTCGTAATCGAAACCAGAGCGCTCAAACCACTACGCCACTGAGCTCCTCGGAAAATACTTACTTAAAAAAAAAAAAACAAATCTTGAAAAATAACTTTGAGAATGTTTTGAATTGGTTTATTGCCATAATAAATTCATTTTGGGTTTTAATATTCGCCCGTTTGCCTATAAAATGGAAAAAGGGAATACGATGGAAGGATCATGTTTTTGTTTATTCTATCGAGAAAATAGTTTCAATTTATGTTTTGACTTTTGTCAAATATTTTATTGGTTGGCATGGGCATAGTATTTGAAAACGAGAACTGCTGTAGTAAGAAAATTAGTATTAATGACATCCTTATCAATTAATTCTGAATAAGAAAAATAAAAAAACCGACTGCAAAATACTAAAATTGTTACAATAAAAAAAAATAAGTATATAATTAATCGGTGCTTTATTTTCTATTGTTTTTGGTAACTGCTTACCACCAACTCCAAAAACTATCTTACTATGCGATAATTACCGACTTAAGGCGATCGCCTTAAGTCGGTAATTATCGTTTCGATAGATCTATCGAAACGTTGTTTCGGCCAAGACCGATAGGGATAGAGATATGGCTGACTCAGCGAGAGGAAAAAAGACAAAACAGCGATCGCGCGTGAAAAATAAACGAAATACACAAATTATTTTATTAAAAAATAACCTTATGGACTACAAAAAAACGCTTCTACACGATTCTGAATATTAATGATATCTACTATGTAAAGTAATTTCCTATTGAATACAAATTATCGTTCACCAATAATCTTAAGTTTTCTTGTTTATACGAGGTCTTTTCGGAAATAAAATGTATCGAGGCAAATTCCTTTAATCGTGTTATCGTTCTACTCGTATCTAGATAAGGATATGAAGTAACGTATATCTGATTTTCAGATTCGTAAGATCTTTCAGCAACGTATGACATTACTTATAAAAGTGCGATTTTTTTCAATATATCGCCTTAACTTTAATTACTTTTCCCTTTTTAGTGTTTTGAAGTCGCTTTTTATTTCAGTTTAAAATTAGTTTCTTAATTTTGTGGTAATAATATTCTAAAGTCAAAGCTGGGTGACCGTCAGCATATAGTTTATAGCATAGTTTTCTATCGTATCGTACCACAGGAAAGCAAAAATCCGTAAAAAAATAATAATTCCTAAATCGATTTATAAATGACTGAGTTCCGAGGTAACAAACATAATAAATACAGCCGAATTGATAACCTGATTGACCTTTTTTGAAGTCGCTTAAAAATATGAATACAACATTTTTCAGGTTCAGATTGAACGTGACAAACAAATCCTTTTTAACACGCTCATTTAAAGTTTTATCAAACCGATAACGTTTTGATTGCATTCATTCAGAGGCAGGGTGTAATCGCTCTGGTGCAGTTGCGTTATCGCGGTAGCGCAGTTATGACGTCGCTTTTTTGCGATATTGCCCCCGCAAAATATGTCTCGCGTGATTAGATTTTCGCGTTGTTTAATGAAACAAAACCTAAAAGCGGTTAAGTTAAGACAGTTATTGGCCAGCGACCGAATACTTTTTAAACTTTCTCCCACGTACCTATATACGCTCAGATTGTGGAATGAGCTCCCTGCAGAGGTTTTCTCAAATGAGTACAGCATGGGATTCTTCAAAAAAGGCGTGAAAAGATTTTTACAGGGTCTGCAACGCGCAAGTGATACCCCTGGTGTTGCAAGCGTCCATAGGCTACGGTAACCGCTTACCATCAGGTGGGCCGTATGCTTGATTGCCACCTTAGTGGTATAAAAAAAAACTCTTCAATTATTTATGACTTATGTATTTTAAGTACTGTCAAAGTCAAAAGTTTGTATTGGCATAGGTACTTCAAAGTGAGCGATTTTTCAAATATAAGCGGGTAACAAAATGTTCTTATCGTCATACATCTGCACCTACAAGGATTCGAACCCGGGGCCCAAATGTTAAAATGTCAGTTACATATGAATTCTATTCATTACTTAATTAAAAATGTAATTTATTTATACGTTGGTGCTTTTTCCTTTTAATGTAGTGACTGTGTCATTATAGGTACCTACTTGTTAACGATGATACATTGTCTAGTCTTGGCATCTAACCAATTTGTTTTAGGTCATGTGCTGGACTAGGTCAGTATTGATGTTTCATAAGATTATATCTCAATATCTACATTAGTTGCCCCTTGCTTAATCAATAATAAATAATAATATTAAAAAAATAGTCCTTTTCACCAATTTTCTGCAAATCCATTTCACTTTGCATTCGAAATTTACTTTTTTTTTTTCGTTTATTTTTTTCTTTTATTCGGGCGGGAAAACATTATCTGTAGGGGTCGACTAAGACTGGTTTTCGTTCTCGGCCGAGACCGAGACCGAAAATAAAGAAAATCTCGTCCGAGACCTAGAACGGAAATTGAGAATACATAAATCGTGAAAAAAAAATTCAATATTTTTACATAATGACACCAATCGACAGCTAACTCCCGCACAAGACACCTAACGACGAACGTGAATCCTACACCGTACAAATGTCTCGGTTATGGCCGAGATTTTAGCCGAGAACCTAGACCGAGTTCTCGGTAGAGCCTTATTTATCTGGGTACATCGCACATCTGCGGCACTTCTTAGTGATTTTTTAAAATATTTTAATACTTACCTAACAGTTATCCTCATTACGTAAATATTTTTTGACACAAATTGGTAAAATTGTTATGTAGGGTGTTGATATTAACTCTACATTTCAATATATTATTATTTATACAAAACAAAGAAGAAATGTATTGCAAATTGACATTTGTGTAGCAGATTACCCAGATAAACCCCTAGCCCCCTATGTCTTTATAACTTATTGTACAGTCAATAGCAGAACAAGCGTAACGATTCGGCGTTTAGACCACCCTTACTCCGTTCGTGACAAAGGTGGTTTTTGTAGTGCGACTGTTACACTCTTACACTTGATGTGTTGTCATTTGCTACCACGTACACAATAAACGCAGTATAAATCGTTTTGGGTACAATTTACAAAGGGGTGGCCATGTCGCCTCATTACGTAACATAAATGGGTAGCGTAATGGCCCTGGCCTTCATTTTAAAAGTAGAATGCTATCTCTTGTCAAAATTGTATGAGACAGTTGAAAGCTAGGAATGCTAATCTATTTTTAAAATAAGCATATTAAAATTACTATAAAAGTTAGTTAGGTCTTAAAATCAAGACATAGACATCACACTACGGGTGTATTTTATCTCGCGTGTGGTCATGTCTTTATGACGCCATGTAGATAAATCATTTAAACAACTTTGGGCGTTAGCGTATCAATCGCGCCGAGTATAGGGAACCTTGTTTTGTAATATGTACAGTCGACAGCACATCAAGCGTTACAGTTTGACCTTGAGACCGCCCTTACCCCGCTCGTAATAGAGGCGGCTTTCGTAGTGCAACTGTTACACTTGATGTGTTTGCGTGTGTACAATGTACAAATACCTTTGTTGCCGTTTCAATACTCTAGGCCATTGACTTAGAAAACCTACATAGTAATGAGTCACAAGTACTACTAATAGTAAAACAAATACAGTACTTGCTATTAAAATACAATTTAAGGTTTTGAAGCAACTACGTGGAATTAAGAAGCTTAACCCTACAAAAAAGGGAATGATATTTTAACCATGGAAATAAACTTTGCTGGATATATTATTAACAAATAAGTATAATTATAACTTAAATTTGCTTATCAAACGTCTGAATCTAATGTAGTAGGTATTGCTCGTTTACCTACCTATAACCTTAATTTAAATTTTAAAAATACCAAACGGTTGTGAAAATTACTACTAAACCTGTTTTGTTTGGGTAAGTATTATTCAATGTCAACATAACATTCGCTGGTCGCTAGATTATAACCCAATTATTTATCATTATTGTGTTTATTACACATTTAGCGTGACGATAAAAATCGCACTCGCTCGTTATCAAAAGTAAATGAACTCTACGTTTATTTAAATAAAGCCGTATTTTTGTGGAATAAAATTAATAACCGATACTTATCATCAAAGAACTAAAACTGCTTAGATATTTTATCTTGATCGCAGTTTTGTACAGAACTTAGTAAATAAGCTTAAAATTTATAAGGAAGGAGTTTTGTATTTCCCACCTCTTAAAATGAAGCTCCGTTTTCTTTACACTTGTACCGCCGCCAAACAATGTATTAGTACTATAAATACTCTTTTCTCAGTGATATTAGGCTGCCTACCTACTCGACTACCTACAAATCGGCTTCGGATTTTTGTCGCTGAAAATGAGGCAACAACGCACATACCGTACAAAAAAATAAAAAAATCGTCGCACTAAGTATTTTTTCTTCTTTTTTTATCTTAACGGGGTAACCCGGCCTTCATCTAACCTGATGGTAAGTGAAGATAGGGCCGACGATGGAAGCGAGTCACACCCGGATTCCTCAACCACAAAGGATCTGGCTATCTTACCTCTAACTGCCGGAACACAACAATGCTGCTAACATTATTGATATGACGGCAGACTTAATTAAGATGGTGGTAGCTATCTAGGCGAACTTAGAAAAGCCCTACCACCAACCAAACCGAGCAGAAAATATCTGGCCCCACAGGAATCGAACCCCGGGCCTCTAGATCTAAAGTAGGTGTCATCAACCACTAGACCACAGTGGCGGATTTAAGGGTTCATGGTTCCTTGCACATATAATATGTAGAACTAATACAAGTCTTATATTTATTGATAATGTCCTTAAGAAAATAATGTTCATATCATAATTTTCTGTTTGTTGACAGTCGGCAGAAGTATATTCGATGGTGAAAAAAGATTTAGACGAAATAGGGAGCGCAGTCAAGAGTGAAGCCACACATGTCTTCAGTACCACATCCAATGTTATAGGCAAGACCCTCAAGGTAAGCTGAAATTAAACTTAAATATATCAAAATGCATAACATTGTATAAAAAGAGATGTTCCAAAAATGTATGGAGACACGGCCAGGTATATGTACAGAATACTAAAAATTTGGTAAAAATATAACAGCGTTCAGTTCAATAGTCCATTTTCGTTTTATTTGCTTTGTTGCGTGGTACAAAACAAGATTTTTTAAGAGAAAAACCTGCAACACAGCCAAATATTTATCATGGCGCCTGTGTCACGTTTTGATGTTTAGTTGACTTTTATGTCGCCCGCCATATTGTCATATTAAATAATGGTAAAATCGACGAAAAATTTCAACTTTTGTACAAACAAACTATGCATGTTAACGAATTATTAGTATTTTTCCCTTATTCAGGAGATTTTTCCTGATTTTTTGAGATAGATAGTGTACATATACCTGGCCGGATTTGAATCATCTTCTTTTTTACAGGTTGTGGCACGACATTGTGCTATTACTAAAATTTAAATTATTATTAATTTTAAAAAGTGTAGGTAATTAAGTATAGTATGTAATAAAGCGGGTTTTCCTACCAAAACTCAAATTTCAAGGAGCTTCTAATATATAGGGTATTTTCTCTCTATTGATGATAATTTTGAACTTATCATCATCAATAGCCTTTACACGTTGCTCAGCGAGCTATGGAGAGGTCAATGCTAGGACTTTCGCTAAGGGATAAAATCCGGAATCGAGTCATACGATAAAAGAGCAAAGTGGTTGATATCATCCACAAGTGTAGCAAGCTGATGTGGCATTGGGCCGGTCTGTTGCAGAACCGACGACCGGTTTAGTAAAAAGGTTTTCGAATGATGATCACGCCTTGGCAAACGTAGTGGTATGGCGTCCCTCTGCTAGGTGGATCGACGATTTAAAGAAGTTGGCAGGTGGTGGCTCGATGAGGCAAATTGCAGAGCGTGTATTTTAGCGCAGCCTTGGGGAGGCATACATCCAGCACTGGACTGCAATAGGGTGATCACATTGGCCCAATGCTGGTTTGTAGGTGAAAGCAGCTACAGTATACAACCGGGATCAATAGCTTAGTGTGCTTTCTCAAGCACGGATTTTGACTTCCCATTCGGCATCAACCTTGACTAAAATTGCTTTGCTCTGGGAATTGGTACCAATGCGTCCAAACTACTACGCCATTGAGCTACTCCTTTAGTACAGACGACAGCTCATCAAGTGTAACAGTTGCACTACGATAGCCGCCTCTATTACGAATGGGGTAAGGCGTTCTAAAGGTCAAACTGTTACGATAGATGTGCTGTCGATTGTATATAACAATAAGCTAATATCGTTGTTTATCTTTTACAGTTGGACGTACCTGAGTCTCCAGCTAATGTTATGAAAAAGAGCTTTAGTACTTTCATTGGTAAATATATGTATAAATAATATTTTTCTTACCTTACCAGGTTTTTTTTATATACAACTGGATGACAAACAAGCTGACGGCCCACCTGATGGAAAGCGGTAACCGCCGCCTATAGACACCTGCAATAACAAGCAAAAATCACTTGATATTGCAGGTGCGTTGTCATCCTGGGGCCTAAGATGAAATGCCGTCCATGCCCAGTAATTAAACTGGTTCCACTGGTACCATTAGTTACCAGCTCGCCGGCGCTTACTCTGAAATAGAAAATCTGTTGATAGAACTAATTCTGGTACATTATTTTCTAGGCAGTATCTACTAGGTAAACAGTTTCGGATTGAAGGGGGGTAGCCAGTGTAATTTCTGGCCATGGAAGGCATTACATCGTAGGCTTCAGGATGACAATACACCTTCATTGCCAAATGACTTTCCACCAGGTGGATCGTCGGACTATTTTATAGCCAAAATAGGAAAGGCGGTGATACGGTCGACCACAGAAGTAGCTGAACACTTTATCACCATGTCACAATAACTATAGCGTCTTTATAGTACGGTATCTACTATTACGTATGAGCGCAATAGTCTGGGTGACATGGTACTAAAGTGTTAAGCTACTTCTGTGGTCGACTGGACGTACCCAGACGACCATACATACGGGCCTACCACCTAGTAGATTACCTAGTTCTTATTATTATTATATTATCAGGTCAAGTCAGCACCGCATTGAGTCCGGAACTCGACGATGAAGACGACACAGAGGTCATACTGTCCTCAGGAGACACCACAATGCTCTCCACCTACAAAGTAAGTTATGCCTCTCATCTATTCGATCGACCTTAATTGCTATACATCTAGGGACCAATTTCGTATAGCTCAATCTCAACCATATTTGTTTAGTTTGTTGTTAATGTAATCTAATACGGATAGTATCAACTTACCGATCAAATTAACGGAGCTAGCACAAGTATGGTTCCTTAGGTTCTTCTTTATATGAACACGTTTTCACAGGACTCTTACGAGCTTTCCTCCTTTAAGATCCATAGCTTATTTACGCTGCACGGATCTGGTACAGCATTATAATAGGCTTAAGGATACACTTTACAATGACAAAAGCCAATGGCGACCGCTCGGCAAGTGGACTTGTTTTTGCAAAGTATATCTACAGAGCACGGCTTTAAGACCAAATTTGAATGTTGTCGATCGATGCGAATGTCGGAGTCGTCTAGATGAGTTATACTCTGAAACCTTGATCTTTATCGGTATCAGTTGTCACAGGGCCACCGCAGAGTCCAAATATTAGAATGAATATAAATAATACGTGAAGGTTTATGTTGGGAACTAGGGATTCATCATCCTCTTGACTCTTGCAGCACATGCACAAGCAAAATCATCATCATCATCATCATCACCAGCCTATATACGTCCCACTGCTGGGCACAGGCCTTCCTACATGGCAGAAACACATGAGGAGTTTGGGCCATAACACCACCACGCTGGCCCAATGCGGGTTGGTGGGTTAAAGCGGTTGTAGTAACAACCGGAACCAACGGCTTAACGTGCCTTCCGAAGCACGGAGGAGCTCGAGATAACAAACTTTGATTGACCCATCCCAGGATCGACCATGGCGAAAGTTGCTTTGTTTTTCGTATCGAAACCAGAGCGCTCAAACCAATACGCCACCGAGCTCCTCAAGCACAATAGGTTACGGTAACAGCTTACCATGAGGCGGGCCGTGTGCTTGTTTGCTTTCTTGTACAAAATGCGTTATTTCCTTCATACATACGGCGACGTCCTTCTACTCGTGTACCAAGATACAACATTGTTTTACAGAAAGAGTTGGAAGCACTTCAGCGTGTGGACGCAACGTTCATAGTGCCGGCGGACAGCCCTGAGTTCACCGCTTGGAGGGCCAGCCTCGAAGCCGAAGGTGTTATCAGCCCGACGTCAGCCGTACGACGGCTCAACAGTAGCCCTATGCTTAAGGCGCAGTATGAGAAGCTAGTGCCTGATGCTGTCTCACACGAAGACTTCTGGGAGAGGTGAGTGCCAAAGGGGCGTGAAAAGGAAGCTTTTGGGCGAGATTGACTAGTCTAGCATGTTTGAAGCTGCACTAGCTGTCTTCGACTATAGACTCTTACCGCTTCACATAAAGTGGTAACTTTGTGTGTTAAAAAGTAAGGTGCCGTCAATAGCCCCACAGCCGCAAAACAGACAGGCGAGCCTGATGCTGTCTCGCTCGAAGACTTCTGCGGGAGGTGAGTAAAATCCTATCAATAGCCCGACGGTCTCAGTACCATAGACTCGAGCCTGATGCTGCCTCGCTTGAAGACTTCTGCGAGAGTTAAGGTGCTATCAACAGCCCGACGGCCGCAGTACTATAACCAGTACATTAACGCAGTACATTCAGCAAATGCGTAAACTTTTAATTCAGCTAGAAAATTACATCGGACATAACTGTATTGGCTTAAATCATTTGCCTTCCATTTTAGGGAATAAAAGGATATAATGAGGGGTTTTTGACGTGATTTAGTGGTGTCAATCAAGATTTTTATTATAATAATTTAAAATTGTGTCTGCGCGAACTTTGTGTTATAAAGTTTTATGAACCAAGTGTTTGTGTTGACGTACAACTGAAAGATTATTAGAATAAACGTGATTTTGGTGTAAAAGATGATGAGAACTTTCGTGTTATCCACATCATCAAATAGCAACATATGGAGACTGTCATCATTTATTTCGTCTCAAATTCTCACTAGATGCATTGAAATGTGAAACACCAGCATTTCAATGTAATAAATGAAGATACTTAATACATGGCTCTATGGAAATTGGTTCCCTTTGCCTTCCCATTACAGAGAGAATGAACAAAAAAAGATAATGAGGAGTTATTTCCGCCATTTGATGGCGACGGTCAAAACTTTATTACAATGATTGGAAAATTGTTTTAGAGCGAATATTGTGTTGAGTAATTGGTTAAGTTTTGTGAAAGTAGTGACGGGCAACATGGGAAATCATTGTAATAAACTTGGTTTTGAGAATTTCATCATGGTTATGTATCTCATCGCAGCATCACGGAGATAGTCACCATATATTTGGTGTCTAAATCTCCCAAGATGCATTTAATTATGTTACACCTCAACTTCAATGTTCCTGTAAGGGCTTGACCCTTTGCCTTCTATTTTATACGAAGAACACAAAAATTTTGTTACGTCAAGTGATTTTACCTCCCCTCCCTTTTGCAGAAAAGTATTGGAAATAGGGATACTAAACTTAAAATTAATTTAAGCCGGTGGAAAACTGAACTCTGTCACGCTAGATTTACTAACGATTGTATATAGGAAGCTATTTTTTCTATTATAAAAATTGTTTTAGATACCTGTTCCGTATGGCGTTACTCCAAGACCGGCTGGCCGCCGCATCCCGCAAGCAGCCTGTTGAAGAGACCACCAACGACCCGGTGCTAGCTCACCTGCCTTTACAGTCGCAAATGCCGATAGAACAGTGAGTTATACATCTGTCTCCCTCCTACCTTCCCTTGTTTTCAAACATTGAACATCAAAAATTCTGTCTTTCACTTTTTTATGATGACAACGTTTTTTAACTTTTAAAAAATAGTATGACAACAGTAAAGAAATACTGCAGAAGCAATAGTATATCTGCGAGTTTCATAAATATAGAGAGCTGCAAGTGGTGAAAAAACGTTCCATAGAAAGTGATGCGAAATAGTGACGTCACACTTCAGTAGGCCACCGAATATGTAAGGAGCATGGACAAAATTAATTATATCTTTTTAATTTAAGTATTTACATGCATAGTAGTAGTTGTTACATTTGTTGTGAGTGAATGAATAGTGCAATTGGTATAAATTCATTCTGAATTAAACAGAGTGGCACATTTAGTCAGTATAGGAAAAAAACACAAAGACACCAACCAGCAAAGAGTTACAAACAACCATAGAGAGAATTTTACGCACCTAAACGAGCTGAATGTTGTATTGAAAAAGAGGTGGTAATTTCGAACACTTACTAAAATAATTAAAGGATTTTTTTTTGAATTTTTTTATATATTAGGGTCAAACAAACAGTTACACAATAAATATTATTGCTACGCCTTAAAACAATCTTACTAATTGTGAAACCAACATCGTTAACCACAGATAATTTTCAGTTATTTGAGTGCTATTGTAAAAGTTTGTAAAAGTTTCTTTGATTAATTTAAAGTAGTGTCAATCTCGCTCAACTTATTGTACACATTTTTCTTAAATAAACTTATACTAGTCGCAAATATATCTATTTCATTAAAATAGCTATCATAAATGTCAGTCATCCGAGGTGACAGGATATGAAAACAATGCATTTCATTTATTTAAGACATCATGTTTCATAATAACGTTTACTGCTTATCGATATCTAAATAGAAATAGTGTTAGTTTTATTTTTCAAAACGTCCAGTTTCGATTCCCAAGCTGAGTATAGGTTTTTTTTTTAAATGTATGAATGTAGATTTTCGTATGTCTTACAGTTTCAGACTTTTCCATACAGACCGATCTAAATGTGCCATTCTGTATACTTATTTGCATTTTTTTAAAATGTCTATGCCACATAACTTATATATCCTACAAAAATGTTTTTTAAAAAAAGGTTTAACTATAGTATTTAGACACATATTAATAATTAAATGCACTGGTGACACCTCTGATATATACCTCACACACCCATGACGGGTTGGCTGAAAGAGAATAGAGATAGTCCTCCCTTGCATACTACTGTATTAAGAGTAATTTATATTTTCCACAGGAGCCCAAAAAAGGTTTTATCCGGATTAGAAGAAGAGACTCCGGTATCAGAAAGTCCAGTAATGGACAGCGTAGTCTCTTGGGAAGATGGTGAGTAGCATCCTCACACCACGAAAACTATACAGGCGCTACCTTCGGCGGACAAATACATTTTTCGTTGGGATTCACTGTGAAGTATAAGCTATAGAAGATATAGCGACATAATTATCATTCGCGTTATATTTTTGTAGTCAGTATTGCAGTTTGATTTCTTTGAACTGAACTTTCATAGCGCACACGTGAACGGTTTTTTCAAAAAGAACAGTGGTTATTTTTTACCCAGAATAAAAATGTTTAAGTAAGATTCTTACGAAATTTGTTGATGATTTTAATCAAGAAATTGGACGCTAAAGTCAAAATCATTAAATAGGTTAATTTTGACAGTTATTGTAGTTTAGGGATGGGGTGTCTACAAATCAATGATGAGAGAAATCGATTCCGATAACAAAGAATCTAGGATCGAAACATCGTCAATCGTTTCAAAGCAGTTTTACTGGTTTTTTTATGAATTAGGTACTGTGTTCCACAGATTTAGCTGAGAATACAAACTCAAAATTAAATAAAAACTAAGAAAACCAATGATTGAGCATGGTTAAATTACAGTCAGCCTGAGTCCAGTTCTTTGTATTTTGTGTAATAACTTTAAAGGAGATGTTTCATGTCCGGCCAGGTATATGTAATGTACATTTCGGCGATATTCCAGCATCAGGTTCCATATTAGAAATATTAAGACAACAATTCTAATACGCTAATAAATTTTTTATAACTCGACCTTAGTAACAGCTTTCGCCACAGTTCAAGAGTGAATGTGCCGCGCTAAAGGCGTGCGCACTTAAATACTAAGCGACAAACAGCCCCACTACTCCCACCACTACCTCGCTCACGCCACTGTATTGTTTGTGCAAAACAAGTCACGTGATTCACAATAAATTTAGCTTCGAATAAATCATTTTAACATTAAAAAATAAATACAAGAAAAAGCATATAAATATAATTTAATACATATTTTTTGTAATTTTGACATTGCAGAATTTGCATTTTATCAATTAATATAAAACGGTTACCGGAAGTCGTCAGTACTTTAACGAGAATATGAATGAAACATCTTTTTAGCATAAAACTAATACACTATCGTACTAATTATTTAGGATGATTATAATAAACTAAAGGTTTGCCGCCCGTATACACTGTCTCAAAAAATCAGGAAGTATCTCCTGAATCCGGGAAAAATACTAATATTTCGTTTTCATACATAGTTTGTTTGTACAAAAATTTGAAAATTTTCGTCGTTTTTCACCGATATTCAATATGGCGGGTGACATAGAAGTCAAGTAAATGTCACCAAAGTAGACTGTGTTGCAGATTTTTCTATAAAAATTGTTTTATACCACGCAACAAAGCAAATAAAAAGAAAATGGATTATTAAACACTGTTCTACATATTTTCGTATTTTTCAGTATACTGTACATAGACCTGGCCGGGTCTGCATATATTTTTGAAACATCACTTTTTAGACGTTTGCGACGTTGCCGCTCTTAGTACGTTTAACGATAGTTTAGCACGACTGATGCCGATCTAAGTCATCAGCTGGCGCATTGCACGTAAGTGCAATTACTATAGGACATTCTTACTTATTTAAAAATATTTAACTTAAATAAGAATTGTAATATTTCGTTTAAATCTTCTTGCTCATCTGTCAAAATGCACGTATTATATTGTTTTGACTCTAATTGCAGTGACTAAAGAACTAAGATTTTTTTAGTATTTAACATCCCTTTGTCTTCTCGGAGAAATATTTGTAAGTCAAATGTGAAACTCGTTTTTTATCATTATTAGTAAAAGGAGATGGTATAGTTTAGGGCCAGGTCATGAGTACCATTTCAGATTGTAGACAATAATATACTGAATAACAAGGTTTCCATTAAATAATACAAAACTTTTTTAATTTATTGCAATAAATAACGAAATAAAATAAGTATTGTATAAAATGGCAACATAGATGTCATAAAACTGCCCAATAGTGCACAGTCCGTAGCCACAATATGCAATATTGACATTTATTGACATTTCGTATTTTCAACCGTAAATGTTTTGGGTGCGCTTGAACTGTTTTTAATGTTTTTGAAATTGTTTGACACTGGCTATGAAGAAATAAAACTACAATATTTATCGTTAAGTAGAAAACCAAATTGTATTATGACATTGACATTTAGTTTCCTCAAAATGGCGACCTCTGTGATATTTTCAGTAAAATTAAATAATTTTTGGCCTCTTCTATCAGTTAAGATTTATAGAAATGATAACGTAAGATTGATTCTTACAAAAATAACTGTACGAAAGAATGGTGCTCATGAACTGGCCCAAGTCCCATAGAAACTTTTACTATCTCCTTTAAAAATATTTTTATTCTGGGACTAATTAAATATTCTAAACATATCGAAGTGCCGAAAATAAAGTGTATAAAAATGGTTATTATTATTTTTGCAAAACCTTTCACGTGTCAAAAAAAATCCCGCCATGTTTCATATTTACTCCATACAAAGTCGCACTGCAGTATGTTCAATAGAATAGTGTGGTTCCATAGCGCCCTAGAAACTTGTCGAATGATAACTTCTTTGTCACAGAAGAATTCGCAAACGATGTAGAGCTGACAGAAGAACAACAGATTCTGCTGCTAGAAGAATACGAAAAAGAAATAGCCTCAAAGAAAGTCACCAAAAAGACGTCGCGCGACGTCGCGAACAACAACGCAGACGCTATTATTAAGACACAAACCAGAGACATTTTAAATAACAAGAGCACAAAATCAATAGACAAAAATGCCATAGATAAAATTCGTTCTCCGAAAAAAGGCAAAGCGGACGATTGCGGTAATTTAGTCGAAGATTATTTTGGTGAAAAAGAAGTTAAGGACGATGCAAGCGCAAATTCTGACGAGAGTTGGGAAAAGGAATTTGAACTAGAAGACGTTGAGCAGAAGGCTTGAATTGGCTTGTCCTAATCCGACCATAGCATAAAAGTATTATATTAAAACCAATTAGGGTTGTCTCTACAGGTATACCGTTGTACCTTTGGTACCGTTTTAAGATATGACAGAGAAGATATTAAGAAGACTACTGACTATAAAATTAAAATATCTCACTATTTATTGATCCCAACGATACGATCAGTCGAATTATTATCCAAATATAGTATATACAGGTCTTAAAGCTAGAAATGCACAAATGTTTAATTAGCTTCAAAGATTATTTTCAACTGCTCAGGGAAAAATTTAGAGAAACGCAAAAAAAATGTAACCCGTTATTGCTCCAGCCAAAAAATTGGGGTTGCTGGTTAGTCTGTCATTTGAGGTGACAGCTTCCAAAACTTAGCTACTCTATGATTTAAGTTAATAAATAAATTAGTCAATCTATTTGCATATAATACGATGGTGAGAAACTTTACCTATAAATTTAAAAACATCTTTTTATTTGAATACCTACACACCGAAATATCGAAAATCTTTTGGAATTAAAAACCTATGCCTCAAAAAAAATATTACTTTTATGGCAAAGGAAAGTATAATATTATAACTTGGCCAAAAAATGACACTAACATGCCTTTCATTTTTCGCTGTAATACTGTTATTTAAATACCATTATTTATGTAGGCAGTACAGATACCATCATAAAACATTGTTTTTCTTGCGTTCCCATAAACATGTCCTAAGAGCAGCCAATGATAACTTTCATTGTATAGTTTTGAATGTATCTATATCTATTTATAATATAATTCTAAAAATGTATTTATATTTTCTTAATGCCCTGTATATACTATACCAAGAATCTCTAAAAATTAAAAGAGATAAATGTAAAAAAATAAAGTGAACTATCATAATAAAATGTTCAGATGTTATAAGACGCATCGTAGAATCAGACACGTTATAATATGCGATAACATTTAGACATAAGTGATTACTCTTTCTTTGTTATTTCACTTTTTTTGGCTGAAGTTTGCCGTTATATTAGATTACTTGGAACAAGATAAGAAGTGTCTAGTTCTACGATCGACCTTCAATAAGTTATATAATAAAAGTCTACTCCGTCAATGTTTAGGAAAATCTTATTACAGCGCGTAAGTCCTGCTGTAATACAGTCTGTAATCGTGTAATCAATTGTAATTATAAACTACATGTAGTGACGAGTGTCGACTGACGGTACGATATTGGTGTAAGTTATATATTGGTAGGATAAGTTGCACATTGGGTTGTTTTTCTGTCACTCCTCTAAGTCCCTCGCTGTAATTTCAAAAGACAGGTGCCCCTTTTATACCACTTTCACTAACCGTATCGACAACTGCCAAACAAATACTTGTATGATTTTTTTATGAAATAATGCCCATTCGACCGATCCGCCATCGAATGTGCTATTAGCGGACTGCCAGCAAATTCACGTCTGATCAATTTGTATAGTACAAGCATGGACATAATACATATTAACACCTATTTGAAGCAAAAACCTCTCACTATTTGTGGTCGGACCTCTCTTTCTAGCAGCTTTATTAGAAAAAGAGGTTAGATGATAGTACACATAGGATTGAGTGAGATAGCAATACTAATTTGATTTTTGCCTCAACTATTTGTAAGTGTTTACTCTATCTATATAGGTAAATTGACAAAACCGTTTTGTCGAGCTGTTATGTCAAAGTTGTATGAATGCTGTTGTCAAAAATACCATAAAATTTAATTCAAAATTAACTTCATATTAAATAAAAATCGTCTTTTGAAAGTACAGTGTACCCTGCATTTACGCTCGCAAAATTATTATGTTAACACATTATTTGTTTGTTCTAACATTCCAATTAATAAATACGTGGAGTGTTACGGTAATTTTATTTATAAATAATTAACTAATTAATAAAATAATAATTAATTATTAACTATTTCTTACAAACACGTGAAATCACTATGCTTTATATCGCAATGCCATTTCTAAAACATCGACTGGTCAGTAAGCATTTATTTAGAAAAAAGACTTGCGCAGTCATGATACTTTATTTTTAAAGAATGCCAAAAGTTTTAACAGGCATGGGAACGTACAGTACACGTCTAAAGAGTTAAAAAAAAGTTAATATATCCAATATGTTATCAAAACGACCAATATTTCGATCAATGTAATGTCAACCCTATTCCGTTTGGTAGAATGATTTTTTCTTCCAATTGCAACCGTATGATAAATGTAGTAAGGACTAAATATAGTAATAACTCCTGTAAGGTAAATTCTCATTTGGGAACGTGGCATAGAAGACAAACTCTTATTCAGCGGTTATTTCTAAATAAATAAACTTTATTTCACAATTGTGGACAATCTTATGTTCTGCAATAACTATCTACGTTGGAAATTTTGCTTAAATTCAGTTTTACAGAATAAAATCTAAAAAAAAATTAAACTCTTATAGTGGTTTCATCGCATTGACTTCGATAACGTAAACTAAGCAACCTTCGGCATAGTTGGTTGCGGATGGTTCAGATTAAAATATCCGGTTTGAAAGACGCGTTCAGCCGTTGGGACCGTTGTTGCTGCATTAATAAAGGCTTTTATTAATTTTATGATATAAAAAAATATATAAAATATATTTTGACTCTACCAACAAGTGGACAAGTCAAGTACCTACATTTTTATAATAAAAATACGAAGACCTAATAGCGATATTGAGGATTGTGAAATTGATAATGCTTAAAATTTTTCAAAATACATTTATTTAGATAATGTTAAAAATAAAATATTATAACAATAATTTTAAATGCCCGGCACTGGGACATCTGAACTTAATAAATAATAATAATAATATATAAAATTACCGCACCCACTTTATGTAACGCACCCTATCATTTCTGTCTCTGTCTATAGCATAAGATGTGGTACAATAAGCAACATGTTAAAGTGTGATAATCTATAGTTCTTATTTTTCGATGTAGCATGTAAGTAGTTAATAGGTAATAAACAGCTTTTATATAAATGAATTAGCCATCTGTCGTCACAATGTACAGTCAATATTCTGGCATTGGTAAATTGTGCAATGTTGCATTCATAATTATACATGTTTGGACTATTTTTTATTCTGAATTATACTAGGTTTTAAACTTGTCATTGATTTGACATTAGATTTCGTTATGTTTGTGTAAATTATGATTATTAAAAATATGAATAAAAGTTATTAAAAATTGAGAAACGGTATTTTTATTTGTATATAGAAAATAATAATGAAGTATAAATAATGAATAAACCAACCTAGCATATTATTACCAAGGATGATAAAAGAAAATTTGCTCCATGTTATTACTTAGCACCTGGGGGTATCATCACCTCTAATTTCAAATCAGTTTGAAGCATGTTTTATTTTTGATACAGTATAAACTCTATGATCATGCTAATAGAGTTCACTATACAGCAGAATTATGAGGAGGTCCTAATCTGAATGAAAGAGTTCATGATACAACGTAATTGGCACCAAAATGGTTTGTCTCTTATTTCAATGCAATAGAGATCAAAATAGGTTACTTTTAAGCTGCCTACACTGCAAGAAAACATGGTATCAAAAGTATTTATTAATCAATAAATGATAACAATATTCCTTCATTAGCACCTATTATTATCAAGCCCGAATCATTAAGCTTGTGTTAAGTTTTTTTGTCGAAAGTCTTCGACCAGTGTGTCATTCGGCTGTGAAACGTGGTCGCTTACTAAGGCCTGTGCAATTTCGTAGTCGCACAGCGAGCTATGGAACGAGCTAAGTTTGTTTTTCTGCGGGATAGAATCAGAAATGATGACATCCGTAAGAGAACCAAAGTCACTGACGTAGCTCATAGGATTAGTAAGTTGAAGTGGCAGTGGGCAGGGCACATAGCACGCAGAGCAGACGGCCGGTGGGGCGTTAAAGTTCTATAATGGCGACCGATACCGGAAAGCTCAAAGTAGGAACAGACAACCTGCCCCGATTTCTCGAGTGTTCAAGCTCTGGTGTGGATAAATAAAAGCCGGATTCGGTAACAAAGTGTTTATTGGTTTGGTATCGAATCCTGGTGAGGGTGAAAGATGCCGCCTCCGGTCCTTTCGCCAGGGATGTCGCCAGCTTGAGGGTACGGATGATGCGGAGGAGCGCCCATCCACTGCGGATACCAGTATAGACCCTGGCGAAGGACACGATTTGTATAATAATGGTTACATTTTTCTATTACAGTTTTAACAGTGTTAAGGCCGCATTTGATAGTAAAGGTATATTATTGTTAATAAAGACTGAAATAAACACACATAACATAACACAATTACTTAACTAAGCACAGTCACGGTAATCCACTAGATATTATTATAATGGTAGCGTGACTGTGCGTGTGGGTGGGTGTGTTTGTTTGTTTTCTATTGTGAGTTTGGTATTGTCTACCTTTTGATCATCCATTTTAAGTCGATAATTTTGAAAATGAACAAACCGTTTCTAATAAGACTTTACCCGCTTAAAAAGTTTATTTATGTGCTTAAAAATACTTTGGAATTAATAAATTTGATCCGGCTCGAAGGATCGTTTACTTTACAGTAATTAAAGTCCCAATCGATTCTCTGATGACGTATTATTTTAATCGTATATTCATGTGCCTAATAATATTTTGTAATAATATTTTGGAATTAGTAACTTTGATCCGGCTCGAAGGATCGTTTTCAGCATATAAAAGTCCCAATTGATTCTCTGGTGACATATCATTTTAGTCGTATCTTAAGACCGTTTACGCCGCACGGCTTTTCATACAAACTTTCAAGTCGAAAATATTGGAAACGAACGAACCGATTCCAATAAGCCTTGCATAATGCAAATCAGGCTCGTCTAAATAGTTGTCAGAGGATTTTTCGAAAAACAGTAAATCCTACCAAAAGTCGCCAATAATTTCTATATTTTACTGTACAAAGAAAAGTGAACAAATAGCGGAGGCATGGCAAGTTTTATTAGAATCGGTTTTTTATTTACCAATATTTTCGAGTCTACAGGCTATGGTAACCGTTTACCACCAGCCCCCGCCCTGTAGCAAACTCCCTGGACAGTGGACAAAAGTCTCTTCGTCAGAGAGAGAAAAAGAAAACTCACATTGTTCTCCTTTTAGGTGGACATAAGTGGTGGAGAAAGAATTCGTGCGTCTTAAGTCATTGTCGTGAGGAGCTCGTTGGCATAGTGGTTTGGGCGCTCTGGTTTCGATTAGGGATACAAAGCCACTTTCGGCAAGGTCGATCCCGGGATGGGTCAATCAAAATTTATAATCTCGAGCTCCTCCGTGCTTCGGCACGTTAAGCCGTTGGTTCCGGTTGTTACTGCAACCGCTTCAAGCCACCAATCCGCATTGAGCCAGCGTTGTGGTTTTATGGCCTTAACTCGTTTTAACCACCTCTGTGGTCTGGTGATTAAGACCACCTACCTCAGATCAAGAGGTCTGCGGGGTTCGATTCCCGTGGGGGCAGAAATTTTCTACTCGGTTTCGTTGGTGGTAGGGCTTTTCTAAGTCCGCCTGGCTAGCTACCACCATCTTACCCAAGTCTGCCGCCATAACAATAATGTTAACAGCATTGTTCAGTTGTGCTCCGGCAGTTAGAGGTAAGATAGCCAGTTCCTCTGTGGTTGAGGAATCCGGGTGTAACTCGCTTCCATCGTCGGCCTTATCTTCACTTACCATCAGGTGAGATGAAGGCCAAGAGTTACGCCGTTAAGGTTAAAAAAAATGTGTTTCCCAAGTAGGAAGACCTGTGCCCAGCAGTGGAACGTATAATAGGCTGGTGCTGATGAAGTCATTGTTAAGAACCCTTGTTATAAAAAACATTGGACTTTGCTACACTGTCTCACGTAATGTGTCGTTAAAGAAAAGTTTTACAAGAATCGAACCATACCTTATTAGGGGATCCCTGGCACGTGTACCTGTACTCGTTGACAGACAACGGATCCAAGTAGCTGACGCCCGCGATAGACCCGTAGTTCGGCGGGAACATGAACCAACAGCCTTCTAGCGAATCTGAACAAAAACAAACGCGCTGGAGCATAGCTTGTGCAAAAACCGTTCTTATTACCGTTTATTAAGGTCTGTCCACATTTACATGTTAAAAATTGCATGCCCGATTTTGGTAAACTGTTGGCACTCACTATTCCTAATCATCATGATCATCACCAGCCTATATACATCCCACTGCTGGGCACAGGCCTTCCTACATGGGAGAAACACATAAGGAGTTTGGGCCATAACACCACCACGGTTGTGGTAAACTGGGACCAACGGTTTAACGTGCCTTCCGAAGCACGGAGGAGCTCGAGATAACAAACGTTGATTGACCCATCCCAGGATCGACCATGGCGAAAGTTGCTTGTTTTTCGTATCGAAACCAGAGCGCTCAAACCAATATGCCACCGAGCTCCTCAATTCCCAATGTTATTTCATAATTCACAGTTAACTCGATAAATATTATTATTATTTTATTTATTTTTTATTTATTTATTTATCTTATTGGAAGACCAACAGCTTAAAATACATAGTAGGAAAACGTTTATAAAAACAGAGAGCTAATAAAACGTCTCCACTAATACACACCACATAAGCAATTTAAACACAATGAGCAATATGTAAAATATGACACTATAATAATAATCGCAGCTAAATAGGTGCCCAACAGATTACAGCTCAATTATTTAATTTAAAATCTCATTCACTTAGTAACCGCCTCGCTGTCGAACAACTAGTATTAAATAAATCTATATCTAATTGTTTTGCCACTTTGTTAAACTTAGAACTCGCTCATCGTACAAACGCGTTTTGCCTATAATTAGTAGATGAATGCGAGAGATTTAGGAGATCACAATGACGTAGGTGTTTTATGGGCGGGGTTCTTAAAGACACTAAAGATAATAGTTCCGGACAGTTCAATTTACCACCAGCAATTTTCATTAAAAATAATATGTCAGCTATGTCGCGACGTTTAGTTAGGGAAAGGAGATGATGCTTTCGGCGCAGTTCTAAGTAATTCTCAGAGTGATATTTGTCTTTAGTTCGGTAGCATAAAAATTTTATGAATTTGCGCTGGACTCGTTCGATACGAGAGATATAGGTGTTGTACCTCGGGTTCCATACCTGCGAAACATACTCTAAATGACTCCGAACAAAAGTGCAGTATAGAATTTTTAATGTTTTAGCTCTTTTAAAGTCTCTTGTGATACGCATTATGAAACCCAAAGATTTTAACGCTTTCGATACTATATGGTCAATGTGGTTATCAAATACAAGTTTTGAATCCTGATTGATACCCAAATCACGGACATTAGATACCCTTTCAAATGTCATACCTCCCAATGTATAATTAAAAAGCAATGGGTTGCGCCCCCGTCCATATGTCATTACGCTGCATTTCGAAGGATTTAGGTCCAGTTGGTTCTCGTGACAGTATTTTTCTAGACAGAGAAGATCTAATTGCAAGGTTTTTGCATTAGCAAAACTAGAAACAGGGGAAAATATTTTCATGTCATCTGCGAAACATAAGAGGTGTGATGTTTTAAAACACTTAGGTACCAATGTCGTTTACGAAGACAATGAATAGCAAAGGACCAAGCAAAGATCCTTGAGGGATGCCGCTGGGTATATTTACCCAACCAGAGATGTAATTGTTGATTACAACCGCCTGTGACCGATTCGTTATATAAGACGAGAACCATCTCAGCAGGTCTCCACTAATACCTACCCTTTCTAGCTTCAACAAAAGCCGAGAATGCTCAATACGATCGAATGCCCTGCTGTAATCGGTATAGATGACATCAACCTGCTGACCGTTATCCATAGCTTGTGTCACAAACTCGTTGAACAATATTAGATTCGTTGCTGTAGACCGACCTTTTAAAAAACCATGTTGGAAAGGGCTGAACTCATGTTCTAAAGAAGGATAAATTCGATTAAAAATTATTTTCTCAAACAATTTAGATACCGTGCATAGTTTTGATATCGGTCGATAATTGGTGACGTCAGTGCGAGAGCCCTTTTTGTGAACAGGTGTAATGTACGCACGCTTCCAAATTGAAGGAACTTCACCTTCAGTGATAGATCGCCTAAATAGCAATGTTAGAGGCAAAGCAATGGTCTCAGCGCAGTTTCTTAGAAACGAACCCGGTAGCTCATCGGGTCCAGCAGATTTGGCGACATCTAGCTCACTAATTAGTTTTTCCACTCCTTCAACGGTGACTTCAATCGAAGAGACACAAGAAACAGAGGATATACCGGTGTCACTAGATACCGATTGATAATTTGTGGGTGGCGGGTAAGTGGACTTTAAAAAAATTGAATAAAAGTATTCAGAGAAAGCGTCACAATTCGAGGGTCCAGTAGTGTATATTGCACTATTCCAAGACAGTGTACCGGGAATAGAATCAAGTTTTCGTTTCGATTTCACGTACGACCAAAAATATTTAGGGTCTTTTTCAATTGAAGATTCTATAGTATTGACATATTTAACGTAACAAGAATTCTCTAACAATTTAACACGGTCCCTCAGTACCTTATAAGACAGTTGATCAGACAAGTTGCCGTAGGTTTTAAATTTCATGTAGTATTTATACTTTTCCTTTATGACTTTTTTAAGGGCGGGTGAATACCATACAGGGTACTGGGTATTATTCACTCTTTTTGAAGGAACAAACTTATTCCTTAAATCACGGAACATCTCATAAAAATATTCCACCGCCGCGCCGAAAGGTCTGGTGGTAAGTTCACTATTCCAATCTATCACAGACAAATGCCCATTGATAGAATCATAGTCACCTTGATGAAAAAGGTATTTCTTATAAGATTATAGAATAAATAGAATTTTTATCCATTCTTTGAAAATTTAATCGGCTTCGGAAGGCACGTTAAGCCGTTGGCACCGGTTACTGCAACCGCTTTAACACACCAATTCGCATTGGGCCAGCGTGGTGGTGTTATGGCCCAAGCTCCTCATGTTTTCTGCTATGTGGGAAGGCCTATTCCTAGCAGTGGGACGAATATAATAATAATAATAATATTCATACACTCGCACCTGTTATCTAGCCAAAAGTAAGCATCGCTTAGACCTTGTGTTATGGATACTAGATAACGGAGAAATATTGATAATAATATGTTATATAAATATTAGAATTATAATAAATAAACATATAAACTACATAACTCGTAAAAATGCTTGTACTCATCATGCAAACATTTGCTACTACCAAGATTCGAATCCGGGACCCCGACCGAGTAGCCTGTATACTCCACTCGGCCAGCCGGTCGTCAAATATGGGCTGGTGATTATGAAATGACATTAACATTAAATGACTGGGCTGGTTAAATAGAATCTCAAGTAAATGTTGGAAGTACTCACAGGTAATATTGTTTTCAAATCCTCCCATGCTGGGCTCTGTGGTAGGCGGGTACGCTTCAGTGCTCTGCTCCAGGAACGGCGGTACAGGAGTGTACCCCGTGCCTGGGTCACCCGGGATTATGAAAGGACCTGAAATAATAATAAATAACAGATAGAACATACTTAAAAAAATATAAAGCTTAGACAAAAGTTTTATAGGTGAAACATTTCGGCATCAAACCAGCTACCTTTCGTAACCCAGTTGACTGCTCTAACCATCTGAGCTACTAATCAGGATAGCCTGTGAAATTCTAGTCTATCTGTATTTGCGTTATAAGCTAACGTGTACCTTACAATATCGAGATATTCTCTATTTCAACATCCGAACGAATATTTTTATAAATAACTACGGTAAGGGTCGCGAGAAGCCGTTGGATGAGGGCAGCGCAGGACCGATCGGTTTGGAGATCCTTGGGGGAGGCCTATGCCCAGCAGTGGACGTCTCTCGGCTGACATGATGATGATGATGATGAAAATTAAGAATAAATATAGTTTAGTATTGTCTTATATTTAGCGAGCACAACACATTTGAAATAAAACCAATTTCCACGATTTAACTCGCGTTTATTTAGATGTTACATTATTAATTAATGTAATAAAAAACCAATTTACCGTAATTAAACCGTGCACCGTTGTTTTACCGTGTAAATTAAATCCGGTAAATCGGTTTTATTTCAAAAAATATAGGTTCGGTTAGAACTATCACCGTTTGTCGTCGCAACGTGTTGTCGCTGTAGCGTTTGCCGCCGTAACGTGCTGTCGCCGCGACATTTGTTGCCACAACGTTTGTCGCCGCAAAGATTGTCGCCGCAACGATTTCTACGTGTTGTTTGTCGCTCTCTAGTTACGGAGTCGACTGGTACTTAGAAGTTGCTAATTCCGAGACTATATCTTCGTCATCAGCCTATATAAGTCCCACAGCTGGGCACAGGCCTTCCTACATGGGAGAAACACATGAGGAGATTGGGAAATAGCACCACCACGCTGGGCCAATGCGGGTTGGTGGGTTAAAGCGGTTGCAGTAACAACCGGGGCCAATGGCTTTACGTGCCTTCCGAAGCACGGAGGAGCTCGATATTATAAATTTGATTGACCCATCCCGGGACCGACCTGGGCATAAGTTGCTGTTTTTCGTATCGAAACCAGAGCGCTCAAACCAATACGCCACCGAACTCCTCACATACTCAGTATATTTTTTTTCCTTTCCATTAGGTCACCAAAAATATTGCTTAGAAAAAAATTATATAGGGTGATGCCGACAATACGACAAAAGAAACATGGGCTATATTAGTTCATAGAAATGGTTTGCCACTTTCAAAACCATCTTATTCATTTGATAATATCATGATGACATTTCTATGAAATTATGCCGCCAATGTTACATTATTTCATACAAATGTCATAAAATTATCAAATGAATAAGATGTTTTTGAAAGTGGCAAACTAATTCTATGAACTAATATAGCCCATGGTTCAATTTATTGTCGTATTGACGGCACCACCCTGTATACTAGACACATTTCACCTTTCACAATCCGGCCGACTGCTGTAACCTTCTGAGCTAACCCTGTGAAATTTTTCTAGTCTACCCTACAATATAGAAATATTCTATTTCAACATCCGAACGAGTATTTTTATAAATACCCACGACTCGTTTAAGTTGGGGATTGCTTTTAAATATTCTTGATTTTGATTTTAACATTTTTATTATAAATGTGTGAAATTTTTCTAGTTCAGATATTTTTCTATGTAAGTAAATAGGTATATTTTTCACATATTTATAATAATGTTTGAATAAAATTAAGAATAAATATAGGTAAATATTGTCTTATATTTTCGCGAGCACTACACATTTGAAATAAAACCAATTTACCGGATTTAACTCGCGTGTAATTAGATGTTACATTAATAAATAATGTAACATCTAATTAAACGCGAGTTCAATTCATAAATAAAAATAAATAATAATTAAAATAAATTAGCACTTGCCTCCATAAAAGTTGGTGTGGTTCCATTCGCAGACGTGGTGGTCGCACACCAGCGGCGAAAACTTCTCTTTCGTGTAGTACGCGTGCCCATTAGGTAATATCTGCAAAAGCAATGAAATATACAGGGTCATTTTTTAACACCAACGACCTCTAAACCATTTGAAGGTCTTTTAGACTTCACAAGACAAGTCGCTCATGGGGAAATGTATACACATTGTCCCACCAAATGTAACTGAACTGCCTTTTCACAAACTTAAGTTATATGTCAAACAAACTTTAATGAAAAGGCTACTATAAGGTCCAAGAATATTTAGATGACAAGAATGCGTGGACACATTAAAATTTCAAAATGTTTTATATGTTTATTTACGAGTATTATTATGACTATTAACCTCTGTATACCTTTATTGTGATTGTGCATTGTCAGATAGCTTGAAAATAACGATAATATTGTTGATATACCTTCTCTTTTAATTTTTTTTTTTTTTCGCTGGGCGGCACTGCACTGCACAAAAGTTATAATTTTCTAACTATAAACATTGTCATTTTATATTTGAAAAGAGTGACTACACGAGTTTGTTGCCGGAATCTTCTCGGTAGTTCAACTTTTGGAACCGGTGTAAATTCAGACATGACAGACAGACAGAGACTAAGACGTTGTTAGTTAATATATTTTTTGTGATAGTTATAAAAATGTGTTTTTTGACGATTTAAAAGTCTTTCTATGTGGCCTATTCAAATAAAATATTTTTTCTTTCTTTCTCTCATCAAAAAAACTTTTTCTATGGAAGCAACTCTGAAATTGTGAAAAAACTCAGCGGTTCCTTACAAATTTCCAAATGTAATCAGGTGAAATGTATGGAAATGGAACAGCTGTTTTTTTCTCTCAAAGCTGGTCATCCGCTTGCACTTGCCTTCATCAGTTAAAAACGAATGGAGATGGTCTCTAAAATTCTACCTCAGGATTTGCTTTAAACAAGAATCAAGACCAAGTGATCTCACCAAGAAATAGTCGTAATGCCTGAACCTTATGCCCTGCACGTTAAAGTCGAGAATGAAGGAGCCGGAGGTGATGATGCAGGAAGCAGCGGTAAGTGGCGGCAGCTTGTACGTCTCCGTGCCGCACTTCACTATGGCCTTGGGTAAGATGGAAACGTCGCGTATATGTTGAAGATTCTTTTTGAAAGGGAATCTACAAAAACATTAAATTTATTAAACTTAATTTCCGTGAACAGTTTTCATTTTCACCAATTAGTTTACATTTAGAATGAATTAGAAATATTTTTAGAGTTTTAAAAAGAGACGTTTTTTTTTTTATACAACTAAATGACAAACAAGCTGACGGCCCACCTGGTGGTAAGCGCCGCCTATAGACACCTGCAATTACAAGGAAAAGCACTTGATATTGCAGGTGCGTTGTCATCCTGAGGCCTAAGATGAAATGCCGTCCATGCCCAGTAATTACACTGGCTACCTTTCCCTTCAATCCGAAACACAGCGAACTGTTTCACGGCTGAAATATGAAAGGCGGTGATACCTAAAAGACGTAGACGAATCGCAGCCATGTAATCTTTACTTAGAATATTTGAAACTGTGAATGTTATCATTTTTCTTATTCAGAAAAATGCTTAAACACTTAATTTCCTTTGAAGAAAATAGCCATCACTATACATACGGTGGGAAACGTAACTGAATCCATTATCCACGCTATTTGTAAAAATTAATCCGCCCCTGCCTATTATAAAAGGAAATTATTCGTCAACAATAATAAGAAAACAATGACAAAATAAGAAGAAACTAAACATCCTCAGATCATTTAACAAAAACATACACAAACAAAATCAAACGTTCACAACTCCATGGCTCAGAGAAGTTAGTTTCACGATCAACAGCGTATGTAGAACGCATCTTTTACAGACCACCAGCCAAAAACTTCCCAGAAGTGATTCACTAAAGAGTTAAACTATTTTACCATACTTAGTATTGAAAACAACAAAAATTTCATGCCATAAATAACTTGTGCCTCTTTTAAACAATGGTTCGAATTCTTTAAATCAGATTCTCGACAATCCTACAAGACAATTTCAATCTACTAATATGTAAGTACCTTATTAGATTAAAGTAAAATTCAAATTAGGCTTTTAAAGATTACGACAATCAATGGCGCTGTCAAGTTTCTAAAATACTAAATTTTAATTCGCAGGTCACTACTCCTTCACCTCACAATCATTTGTCTACTACACCCAGAATACCGCACTGAGAAAAACAATGAAGACAATGCATACCTCAAACCCTACGATTTACCGGCACAGTGGGTAGAAGAAATGGATATTGAAACCGGCCAAATAATCAATATGGACATATTCTTCGATAGAACCGTAATGATTGGAGTCGAGCCGGCATTGAACACACAGCCGAATATCATCAGCACCGGAGTGTTATTCGACAGCGAACATGTATTAACGTCCTACAACCCTCTTAGAAAAGTGTTGAAAGACGGCACAGATAATATCGTAGTAGCAATTTTAACGGGAAGAATGTACAATAGTACTTTGCGTCAGTATACACGCAGAGTTGAATATTACTCGTTCGTCTGTCACCGCCAAATCGTTGTTGTACCAGAGTCATCGATTCCACCAGAACTGTGGCACGGAGATGACAAACGCAACAGTCCCCTACATGATCTCCTAGTAATAAGAATCAACAGAAATCTGACATTATTAGACCCAGAACCCGATCTATACTCTTTTGGTTATATAAGCACTAGTCAATTCACGAAAGTAGGACCAGTGATTACACCACTCGCCAAGAAAAAGGACTGGTTGGGTTTCGAGGTGAAATTCGCGTCTTTGGGTTTCAGGGACAAAGAACATATGTTGTCTTACAACTTGTTGAGTACTAGAGAGTATTTAGGGGATAACGTTATTGTAGACTGTGACGAATGGTTACTTAGGGATTGGGGTCATTTTATCTGTGTCAAAAACGATGATTTGTACGAAGGCATTGGCTCCGGGACACTGCTGATCTACGAATACAAATTGTTTGGTATTGGCAGTTTTACTATAAAAAGGGGAAATGGCAGTATTTTGGTTTTCACTGACATAAGGCCGTACCGCGAAACGATATCCAAGATATGTGTAGATGAAATAGAACTCTATGAAACTAGTGATGAAGAAATAATAACCAAAGAACCTCCCGATACCTTTCCATAGTTCATTACTACATTGTACAAAGATTTTCGTAATCTTGTTTTATTTTTTGATTCTGGATCGCACACTATGGAAAACATAGCGCTATAGAATCACAAAATAATATCAAATCAAGAACTCGATTTGAACCTTTCATTTCATATATGAAATAAACTTTTTTTGTAATGTGCTGTTTATTTTGAAGTTTTTGACTTATTATTTCGCGTCAAATATAAGGAATAAGAATAATTATAAGTTAATTTCAAATCATGTTTTTCACTAGGTGGTAAGACCGTACGTACGTTCGTCTGTGTAGATACGAAATATTGTTAGATAAAAGAATATTGTTAGCAATTTACCTAAAAATACATATGCCCAGGTGGCATTCCAAGCCGTGAATATAATTGTCCATTTGGAAAACGACATTAGGGTCTTCCTCTAAGAAGTACCGCTTGTCATCCATAAAATGGACGAAGCCGAGGAAATGGAACCCTCGATCCTTGCAATATGGCGCCGGTCCTCTTCCCATGTAGTAAATGTCGCTGTAGAGTTCAGAGACGAATAAGTAAACGTTTTTGCCGCAGTAGTATTCTAGAAAAAAA
This sequence comes from Nymphula nitidulata, assembly GCA_947347705.1. Taxonomy (NCBI): domain Eukaryota; kingdom Metazoa; phylum Arthropoda; class Insecta; order Lepidoptera; family Crambidae; genus Nymphula; species Nymphula nitidulata. The sequence continues at coordinate 9,510,344 of OX374639.1, forward strand.
AAATTATACAGTCCGGACTCCGTAGCAGCGTCAATGGTAAGATATAGGTGAAACAATCAAGTACCATTCAAGATTTTCTGAAGTGTATTCTAGATGTTCTGAAGTGCCTAGAAACTGGTTGTAGCACCAAATACGAATTAGAAAAATGAATGTACGGTAGAGTGGAATAATTACCAGCGCAAGGTAACTCCGAAGATCAATTCATGACAGAAAAGGATAAATTTAAGTATAAAAAAAACACTTTATTTCAGATAACTGTGATCCATGTGATGTGATAAAATGCAAATGCTTAGTGCCGGGCATAAAACATGCATCGCCTTCTTAGCCAGCAGAAATAAATTATCAACTACCTTTTTATACTGTGAAGGTACCTACAGGGCGTCGTTCAAAATTATCCCCCGTTCAGAATCACCCCACTGTCTTCCACTTTATTCTCACTACAATGAAAGCCAGGGAAAATCAGCGCTACAAGTTACAAATAACATATCTGCAGTGGTTGCAGCATTATTAGTTACATTAATAATTTATACTTTTGGGACAGGAAAAGACTTACCTTGACTCAAATAAAATTCTGAAGGCACAGCGCCTCCAGCCTGCGAATTATAAGTGGCCACCCTTTCCGTCTTAATTGCATTGTGGTTATCGTACATGGTTAGCATATTGTCTATAGTATCATCTAAAGCAATCAATAGCACCTAAAAATTTAATCAAAAAAGATTTCTAACGGCTTTCATAAGACAGGGGAGCAGAAGGCATGGGTTCTCAATTAAAACCTTTATTGAAAGCATGCTAAAATAAAACCGCATTAGCGGAATTTAATTAGATGTTTCGTTATTATTTAGGTATACCCTAAGGCTTTGCCTACTTCACAGCGACCGCGAAAGACTGAAGAAATGTAAGTAAGACAATACTAAATAACACTAATCAAAAATAAATTCCTCTTTTCCACGAACACGTTTCGTTCAAAAGAGCCATACCATGAGCTTTTACAGCATTCTTATATTCACCGTACATCAAGTTTGACTCATTGAATCCGAGGCAACGTGGAAGGTTTCTCTATGAGGAAAAATTTGGATTAACTGATTTTAAAAACGCTAAAAGACGCTGTATCAAAAAATCAAAACATTGTTTCATCCGAGAAAAATATGAATTTCAGTAAATTTTTTTCAGGCAAAAAGACAAAATAGCGATCGCTCTTTTTTTATTTTTATTATTTTATTTATAAATAAAGTAACATATGTTTACTGTTGGTGTACCTACCTTTTCCATAAATCAATTAATTAAAAAATTACTACGAAGATAACAAAAAAGCTTCTATAAGATTGTGAATATTTAATAATAGGTATCTACTTTTTAAAGTAATTTCGTATTGAACAACTTATATCGTTTACTAATGATCTTAAACTTTCTTATTTTTAAGAGGTATTTTCTAAAATAAAAATGTATCGAGACAAAACATTTAAATCGTGTTTCTGTTCTAGACGTGTCTAGCTAGATACAGATCTGTTAAAGGATAAGGACCTACCTTTAGTTCCTTTATATGCAAATTAATGAATCTCCCCAAGTGGTCAGTCGCAATGTGAATATGTTCATTGATTATATACTGTAAAGAAACAATAAAAAACACTAACACACAGTTACACTAACACACACGTTACAGTACACTAACACTAACACACAGCTAACAGTTTTATTCTATTTTAATTACTAAGTAATTTTTCAAACATTTATAATAATGTTAAAATCAAAAATTAAGAATAAAAAACACTAAGTAAAATTGCTTAAAGCAGTTCTTGAAAATATACAAATAGATAGGCTTAGAATATTTTATTTGCATGACATATTTCATTCCCTTTAGTCATTCCACGGCGTTAGCCAACAAGAACTATTTAAAATATGATAATAAGCTTTACTGACCTGATCCGGGGCCCGTTTAACTTTCATCATCTCTATCTGATAGTGAGCTAGATGGTCCAGCTTATCCGTGGGGTCGTGTCCGTATATCTCGAATGCGTCTATCACCATAGCTAGGGTTAGGTTCTCGTCTGGTTCTTGGCAGCATGGGTGGTTGCGGACTAGATAAGCGTTCTGCAATTATTATTCTAATTTAAAAAATCGGAAAATTAATTGTAGCCCGTTATATTATTTTGTGGAACCGCGAGGAGTATTAACTCCAGGAAGTCTTCCTAGACTTTAAAAAACAATTAGGGCTTGGAATATGCAGTTGTCTGCAAGTTATAGAACCTATGTGTTGTAATCACTCCTTATGACTGTCGCAAAAAGACGCCATTATAAAATTATTTTTATTTTTATTTTCTTGTTAAGTAAGTTCAGCTCTACCTTAGATACCCACTTCATTTGTTTGTACAACATAAGTAAGTGGGTATGTTTAGAAAAAAATATAGGTAATCCTACTTTTAATTCGCATTTCAAATTCAATGGAAAGGTACTCTTGCATGTTTGTGTCTACAGGAATAGCCTACTTTAAAATATGAAATTTTAAGACACTTATTGAGATATTCAGATGAGACATCTCACTCAATAAGTGTCATACTATTTGAAATATGAAATTGTAAGATATTGAGACAGAGTTCCCATAAAATTTTTCTTATACCTAGACATAACCATAAATTAACTACTTACCGTAAAGTTACAAATAAATGAAAAGTACAACAATAAAAAAACCTGCAGAGAGCCATCATATGAAAACATGACGATCAAACTAACTATAAGCCACAATAGTTTAACGATTTGACTAATTACTTTAACGGTTTCAGGGAAGCAGTAAACTTTAAACAACAACGGCCAATTACTACAACCGATTGATAAAAACTTTTTTGTTACTAAACTAGAGTACGGCATTTCTTTTCTGAAAAAATATACGGAGCCATAATTTCTTAATTATTATAGTCTATTATAGAGTTTAGTCTCATCGTTCCCGGTGAGCCTGATCCGGTACCATGTGATGGGACTCTGAGATCTTTAAAAATTAAAAATAAAATGGGCCCATAAACGACTGTCCACAGTTCTACCTAACTTAACATGTAATGTCGCGGTGCCGGAGGGTAGGCTCAGCGGGGACGATGACTAGGGACGATGAAACTAACTCTATTTTTACCGATATTTCTACCGGTCAATCCCCGACACCCGGAGAACATTAGAGCTCTTACCCACTAAACCTCTCAGTAAAATATCTCTTCCTGTTTACTGACGATGTCGTCGTAGACACTACTAAGGACTGCCCGAATGTCCTAACTTTACTTGTATCTATAAGCTGCTCCCTAATGATTACGTAACTGCAATGGTAATTTCAATGGGCTTCCTCTGAAGTCTATTGCCTATCAATTGCTGCGTACAAGTCAAGGTATCACAGTAATGTTAAGGTGAAACCGCAGCAAATTTTCAAATCGCCTAAGCCCCGTCTACCGTTAGAGTTGCATAGTTACGGATACACTGAGATTTCCATACGGAACTATAAGGTTCAGGCAACCATCCGGGAGTTAGTAGGAGCCGGAAGATACGGATTTTTAAGTCGAGATGAGACGTTATAATCATCTCACTATTTGCTCTACTTCCTTCAACTCTACAAAAATATTAACTTGGCGCCCAACTTGAGGCCAAAATTTTTATTATAGCCTTTTTACTATAGGTATTAAAATTACTTAAATTGATATCTTTTTAGTTATATCTATTAAAATAGGACGATTTTATTAATTATTTTATTGTATTTTAGGGGTTGCCATTAAATTATATTTATTTTCTTGTAATATAATTGTGATAACTACTATTTTGTGAATTGATTTTTAAGACAAATTTAGGTTCTAAACATTAAAATGTCTATCTGCTAGATATAAAAAATATACAGGTAAATCATTTTATTTTAATCATATCTTCCTCGTTAGGTGTGCAAATAAGTTGAAAATAATGTGTCAATATATTTTATTAACTATTTAAAAAATCGTAACCGGAATACAAAATAAGACAGGTCATAGAACTCATGCAGGTCTCAAACTGCGTCAATTAACCCACCGTAACACGTAACGCTCGTTCCATGAAGAAAGCCAAGCATTTGCAGAACCGATACAACCCCCTATCGATCGGGGCACCGCGCAGCGCCCCGCGCACCCCCGCCCCACCAAATACGAAAACTGTGCCGAGCAGCCATCATACAAAAGCAAAATCACTTTAAAAATGTTTAAAAACCGCAATTATCAAATTTAACAAAGACCCTTAAACGTACAATAGCGAACAAAAGTGATCCAAACTATCAACATAAAATTCGTACGCGTTACGATGTTAAAACCGAAACTACGGCTGCTCCAAAATGGCACATTAGAACAATAATGTAATATCAATATAATTTAGTGTTAGTGTAAAGAAGTCTTCCAAATAATTCATAAGTGTTAGATTTTAGTATTGTTAAAAATCAATGTCTTCCCTTCGACGTCAATTTCTTGAAATATTATACCGATATTATTAAATATTACTTGTATATACTAAGATATATCACATTGTGTGCGAATCAATCTAAAGTGTACGTATCACTAGCAAGATGATAAACCTAAGCCGTTTTAAGATGCCCCCACTGAAAAATGCCTTGGACGTGGCGATGCAGACCGTCCGGCAGCAGATGCCTGAAAAGGCAGGTCCGCCTCCAAGACCCCCTCAGAACGTAAGATTTGCTAACTTAGGTAAGTTGATCATAATTATTCAAACCTAATTATATTATGTGTCTTAAATATGAGTATCATTATTCTCTCAATATACAAATTAATGGTTATTATATGAAACCACTTTGAATTTAAATGTTGGATTTTGTCTGTTAAGAAATGAAACAAAAGTTGAGATATAAAATTGTAACAGATTTATGATGTATAATATTTTCTGCTTTTCAAGTTTGTTCATCTTTGTGTTAGATAATATGGGCGAGAGCTGCGAACTATCTACAATGAATGAAACTACTTCGCCGACCTATCAGTCTACGAACCCAACAAACCCTTTCCTCAGCGGAAACCTTCAAGCAGAGGATTCATTTACGAGTTATCAGAATACGTATCCACAGCAAGATGGTGCACCAAGGTAAACAAAATTTCATTTTAAGAATTATAACGACTGTTTCAGAGACAATGGTTTCAGAGTGAAATTATTAAAATGATTATTTTTAAATAAAAATAGCAGAAAAAGAAACGCTATCTCGGATTTAGGTGACTTATTTGATTGCGATCTTGTATAGAGTAATATTAGTAATATTAATATTTTGGGTACTTGGCGACATATTTTCTTGTTAGAAATTGAATTTTTTGCTCAAAGAAGCTGTCTGAACTCCGAAATGAAACACCCTAACTTTATAGAATGCAGGATCCAAATAGGTAACTCAAATATTGTTGAATATAATCCTGCAGTGAGTAACTTCGCCAAAAAGCCTCTCCCTCCGTTTCAATCCCAAGTCTTGCCCATCCTCCTGCAACAGGCTCGACTGATAAGGCGCGTTTGATAAATCAGCGCTTACCGTCAAGCCACATACAAACCAGTGAATATTTTCCTCGTTATTTTTAGGACGCAAAGCATGCAAAGCGTGGACTTCTACGCTTCTTCCGAGGAAGGTGGTTTTGAAGAAGGAGGAGGCAAATCTGGTGCAAAGATTGACGAATACCAAGCTGCTTGGAACGTCACAAACGCTATTCAGGTAAAATAAAGCTAAAGTCGATGTTTCTTATTTCCATGAAATTACGTAAAAATGTTGTATACAAATTATGTAACGACATATCTTTCAATTTACAGGGGATGTTTGTCGTCTCTTTGCCCTTTGCTGTACTCCAGGGAGGATATTGGGCTATCGCTGCAATGATTGGCATCGCTCACATCTGTTGCTACACTGGTAAAATTCTGGTCGAATGCCTGTATGAAGACGACCCCGTCTCTGGCCAACGAGTCAGAGTACGCGATTCCTATGTCGGTATTGCCAAAGAATGTTTTGGTAGGAAGTACGGCGCTAAAGTAGTAAGCATTGCTCAAATAATTGAACTCCTTATGACCTGCATCCTGTACGTAGTTGTTTGCGGTGATCTAATGATAGGCACTTTTCCTGACGGTTCCATTGATACCCGCTCGTGGATGATGTTAACAGGAATATTCTTGCTTCCATTAGCATTCTTGAAATCCTTAAAATCTGTCAGTATGTTGTCATTTTGGTGTACCATGAGCCATTTAATTATCAACGCCATAGTTCTTGGTTACTGCATTCTTTACATCGGAGACTGGGGATGGTCAAAGGTAAAGTGGAGTTTGGATTTTGAAAACTTCCCCATCAGTTTAGGTGTCATCGTATTCTCCTACACATCGCAAATTTTTCTCCCTACATTAGAAGGTAATATGGAAGACCGTTCTAAATTTGAATGGATGTTGAATTGGTCCCATATTGCCGCTGCAGCCTTTAAATCTATTTTTGGATACCTATGTTTTCTGACTTTCCAGAACGATACACAGCAAGTTATTACGAACAATCTTAGATCAGCCGGATTTAAAGGATTGGTGAACTTCTTCCTTGTCACAAAAGCGGTGCTCAGTTACCCTTTGCCATTTTACGCTGCATGTGATTTGTTGGAACGTGCTCTTTTCAGGGGTAAACCTAAAACACTTTTCCCGGTAATTTATGCCTTAGATGGAGAACTGAAAGTATGGGGGCTTGCTTGGAGACTTGGTGTGATAATGTTCACAATCCTAATGGCCATTTTCATTCCACATTTCGCTATATTGATGGGTTTCATTGGTAGCTTTACTGGTACCATGTTGAGTTTCATTTGGCCTGCGTACTTTCATCTTAAACTGAAGGGAAATCAGTTGGAGAGCACAACAATCGCGTATGATTATTTTATTATTGGCCTAGGTGTCCTCTTTGGGGTCATTGGCATGTACGATTCAGGTTCAGCTCTCGTGAAGGCTTTCAAAATAGGATTGCCATTCTAATTAATCATCGTAGTATTAGATAATTGTTGATCTATTTTTAGATTTACGCATACTTCGTTATATGTTTCATCACGATATTATGCGGGTTATTGTTGAAAGCGCATAATTAACTGCTAGTTTGATATGATTAATACAAATGTATGAAAATGACTTACTTATGCTCGATAACACTAACTCGTATTAAATTGTACTTATTAAACGCGTCTTCCAAATAAAGGCCCTTAATTTTTATAAGTATGGATATAGAATGTAATGTTCAAGTTAGTTGCTAATTTATACAATGAAAAATTATCCACTGTCTTCCAAAAAGATATTTTTTTGAGATTATTGTATTTTATAACAACGAAATTTTCCGATTAACATAACAGCTATAGTAGAATTTAATATATTATTACGATTTGCTTCAAATTAACAATAGATATTTACAAACTCTACATGTCACAATAAGAATGAGTTTAAAAAGCATATGAAATGCTTATTGGAACTAGACTTCTAGATGGCAAAAATGATAAAATACCTACATTGTGGTACCTTACCAATAAATACAATTGATTTACAGCCGATTAAGTTGATACTCAAACACCCTCTTAAATATTTGAAATATTTTTAAAGTCAAAAATTTGTATGGGTTATCGTCAAATTGAGAACTCTTTTTCACGCGAGACTTAAAATTGTACCAAAAATGTATGGAGTCCTGGCATATGTACACCACTGTACTGAAAATTAGGCAAAAATAAGGAGATAAATTTTCAACTGTCCATTTTCATTTTCTTTGCTTTGTTTCGTGGTAAAAATACAAAACAAATATTTTTTTGAAGAAACTGCAACGCAGCCTAATATTCATCATGGCGCCTATGTCACTTTTATGACGTTTAGTTGACTTCTATATCGTCCACCATATTGTTTTATGGAATAATGGTGAAGTCCACGAATAATTTTGAATTTTGTACAAGTGAACTAGGTGTACATGAAAACAAAAGTATTTTTCCCAAATTCATAATTATTTTTCTGATTTTTGAGATAGTCCACATTTTTCTGGGCGGATATAAAACATCTCCTTTAAGAAACGTTTAAACATGCGGCCATTATGTTAGAGATAGAAGTTGCTTGCTAAGCTGATAAAGTTATGCTTACCGGGTTAACTCGTTATAGTATTTAACACATGGGGCATGTACCCTTTTTAAAACGCAAACTCGATGGTACCTAAATACGAAGAAATTATTATTTACTCATACCTCCCTAAAAGACAGGTAACTAAATAGAATAAAATTAATTAACCCGTTATATGTAGCATGCGTAATAATTTCAAACTATAGGCCTAAGGTTTGCGGCAATGCACAAAATCACTTCCCAAATCTCGTTAAACTAATTGTTAGTTATATTTATTTTATTTTATTACTTAATGTATTTTATCTACTGAATTTTACACATTACGCTTCATAACTTTAAATAAAGAATTTAGGAGTATTGTAATTGATGTTCTTTATTTAACTAAGAGATGAAGGTGGTTCATTACTATTACTTCATAGCTAGGTATAATCAGACATTTTCTAGTTGTAAATTGTGCATTCAGTATTTGATTTAAGACTTATATTGATACAATAAGTTATAAAACTATATCTATTCAAAATACGAAATAACTTTATCGCTGTCCAAATTTTTTTGCGTTCAAGCAACCGAATCTAATTGTCAAAGTTAAACATAGGTACCTACTCAAAGTGATCTTAATCGATAACTCCTACATATTTATCAGAAGATGCACACTACTCTATGAAGTCACACTGATAATTATGTATTTTTTTCTTTTTCATTTAATATTAACTTACATTCATTGTTAAAAATTACTTGAAATTTCCTCAACTATTTAAAAATGCATCCTACTGCAGGGGCAGGCCTGGTAACCTGTAACACAGATCTCAGGCACCAGCCTCTCCTACTTTGGGATCATTCCTAAGACCAATTGTGTTTTATCTTAAGTAAACATAATGCATAAGATTATATTTACTTAAGATAAAACACAATTATAGTGGGGCCATGACTAAGTCACAGTGTACTTCGACCCATTGGGATATTTTGTGCCTCGCCTGTGTTTACTCTTTCTGTGTCCAGAATATAGATGTCATTAGCCTTACTATATCTTTAGGCAGAAAGAGCCTGTAGTCTTCTGGCTTTGAATATGCTACATCCAGAAGGCTCATTCTGGTTCTAGCCAATGCATAAGATCCTATTGTGAAGAGGAAAATTAATACATATCTTATCTTATGATATCTATTCTCAATCTGACATGGCAACTACTGTCAACTTTGAACTGTGTGTGAGGCTAAAAATATCTAAAACTAGCTACCACACGCGACTTCGTCTGCGGTCTTCGTCTTCCATAGGAAAGGAATCCCGGGAGAAAAAGTATCTTTCCCTATGTTTTAATCCAGCCTATCTATGAGCCTTTCATTCAGATCCGTTCAGCCGTTCTGGCGTGATTCATCAGTGATCCATGCAAGCTTCACATTAATTTATAATACCTATCCACTACTCTTTGCACAATTTTCAATATCGATAGTTAAGTAGGTAGGTATGTGATGTATAAGTCTTCCATTTTCGAAATACCTAAAGATATTGTTGTTGATTATATATCTATATATAATAATGTAGAGTACTTTTAATATGTATACACGTTATATAGATTTAGTAAAATAAATATAATCTTATTGGAAATGTGAGAATTGAATTTTATGATATCTAAGGTAATGTTATCTATGTATATAGATATACAATTTGTAATTGTTTAAATCAAATATATTCCTACTATAATAAAACTTACAACCGTCAGTCAAATTACATTGAATAACAAACAAAACTAAAAAATATACCTAACTACTAAAGTAAAAATTAGTTAGGTACCTACATAGGTAAATTGTGCAATACCATCAACTAAGTAACTTGGGAAGGGCTCACACTTTAGTCATATTCTTACATTCAATAACAAGAAAAATCACAATTGTATATCTATATCTATAACTAAGAAATTGGGCTTCCAAAATATTGGCGTTTTGTAAATTAATATTTAAAAAAATACTGCTTGTCTATTAATCTAAGTATGTGAACTAAAATAGATTTTTTGTTGAGAACGATAGCATATTTATAAAAACTATTTAGAAATGTATCCAAGTGCAATAATGTTGTATAAATATATTAAAATACATGTATTGTGATGACATGAACAATTCTAGGTGTGTATTTTAAATAATATAAAATGTTATTCGATATCATTGTTTTATTTTTCAAATTAGAGGACTCAAAGTTACCTATTAAATAACATGATTTATTTATTTTTTAGTATTTTAGCTAAAGCAATACTAACCTCGTGAATATTCAGAATTTTCAATTCAAAGAGGATTTAATATTTTTACTATTAAGTACTGTTGTCCTTGTTTCAAAAATTAATGTCGAGTTGTCTTATCAATCAATAAGTATTTAAAATTTAAAAGCCAAAACATGAATTGAACCTACCGAACGATGGAAAAAAATAAATCTCTCTCGTGAATGACAATAAGGAAAAAAAACAATAATTATGGTTTTTTCCCCCGTTCTTTAAGCAATCGGACGGGGTTCGATTCCCAAGCTGAGTAGGTACGCGTTTTTTTTTAATGTATGAATACAGTTTTTCTTATTACTAAATTCGATGGCATGGTTCCTAAGAAGAGATTTTCGTATGTCTTATAGTTTCTGACTTTCCCATACTGACCGATCTAAATGTGCCACCCTGTGTATATATTCAGTTTATTATATTACTGAGAAGTCATCCATCAAGTGACGTCATAAAGTCATTATCTCTCTCTGTTTGTCTTGGCCGAAAGAAGATCACGAGTTATCGTCTTAAATAAAAATGGGCACAAAAATGATTTTATTTACTATCTAAGCTGGATTATATTCAAGTTCACCTACAATAATAATTGTGAAAAAATATAAAAAGAAATTAATAGCAGTTTAGCCCTTTTTTACGGAACCATAAAACTTAACAAATGCCATGCGGTTCCAATTAAAACAATTAAATGAACACGTGACATAGACCGCCATCTGGAGCAGCCATGTCGACAAAATGGACGCTTCGATTCGTGGATGCGTGCTTTTTGCAATATCGTTTGGTTGGATTCAAATAACAGTGAGTAGGTAGTTTATTTACTTATAATTATTTAAAGTTACTGTTGTTTTTTTCCTTTTAGCTATATCGTCTAACAAACAGGACCTACAACGATCGTAGACAAATCCATTCTTTCCTATATTCTTTGTACTTCGACCAAAGTTGGGTTAAGGCCCCAGGGCCGCAGGATTCATTTGTCCGAAACAAACGATGCAGAAACAGTAATAATGCGCAGTAACGCTTCTCATTCCTTATCTGTTTATTAACTGACCCTGCAGAATCTGAAATCTTCTCCCACTCAGACGTAGCACGCGGGGAGTGACGGTAAATTTGTCAAACCGCGAAAGACTACCGGAATTCCGACAACATAATGCCAATAAAAAAACCATTGTGTCTGGACTCTGGAATATGTGCCTTGACATATTAATTAGTTAAAAAACTACTTAGTCATTCTTAAACATAGCTGCGTTCCGATACCAGGCTGGTATGCCTGTGTGTGCTACGCTGCGGACTGTTGAGTTGAGGTCATCCCACTTCTGACGTCAATTTGTTAAAAGACCTGCGCTGATTGTATTTTAAAAAAAATACTTTTACGTTATGACACACACTAACTTCCCGATTTGCTCGGAGCGATGTTTGACTGTTTTTCGCAATTTCCAGAATCTAACTCATTTTAAAAACTAAAGATGAATTAGAAATATGCAATTTATTTGGAATGGAAAAATATGCGAATGGGCAGATTAAATTAGGACGCATTCCCACTACACTTTTCGATTTTGATTTTTGACAGACTCCGTACAATGTCCGAAACCACCCATGCTGCCTAGATGCTAACGAAAACATAACGCTAGCGATGATCATTGACGCATTCGAAATCTACGGACACGACCCTACTGACAAATTAGACAACCTCTGGCTGTACCAGAATGAGATGATGAGGGTTAAAACTGCAGAAGATCAGGTACAAAGTATCATCATAAATCACTTTAAGTTAGTCATACATGATTGAGTCGTTTGTGAATGTTGATCACCTTATTTTTTAAAGATATCGTATTGACTATGTTATCATCTCTAAAACGTTTCAGTACATGATCAACGAGCGAGTACACGTAGCCACCGACCATTTGGGACGCTTCATAAAATTACACATTCATGAATTAAAGGTTGATATCTAATACAAATATTAGCGGAAAAACTTTCTTCCAATATCAGTTCCTTGTAAATTTCAATTCAATAAATTCGTGTCTGATGCCATAAAACAGAAACCCTTTTGTCCTTTCACCAGAATGTGATAGGTAAGTGGGTATGCTATTACCAACAAAACAATATGAAGAGCCATACTGCCTTATTACAAAAACTGGTTAAAGGAAACCTAGGCTCTCTGATTTAATTTAATACATATAGGACAGGCAAATTGAAAAGGCATCAAGTTAAAGCCAGTCTCTATTCCACTCTAACTCTTTGCTGTTCCCTAACTTCAACTCCGTTTAATTCACATCCTAGATAATGCATATGATCAATATGAGCGGAGTGACATGGCACACGAGCACTACTTGGCCCAGTAGTTTAAATCTCGATATATTAATGCATACAGTTCTCGACGGTGTAGTGTTTTTTTCCTTCGTATAATTTGACCTAAATACGACGTAACTGCTTTTCATTTGCTAAGGTACTTTTAATTACACTGGACGACGTATTAGACAACATGCTGACAATGTACGAGAACCACAACTCCATAGCAGCTGAACGAAAAGCCACTTATACAGGAGGGCCAGTACCCATGGAATTTTACATGAGCCAAGGTAATTTTGAACTCCTGGGCAGTTTATTACTTTTCATAGATCTAATTTATTCATCCGCAATACTGCAACTTTAGAGGGGGTTCGAATTATGCAGTATGCAAGACAATTGTCTCTGAGCAAGCATTGCACATAACTACCTATATTAAAGCTACATACCATATCTTTCCCTCCGAAATCTACACGAAATCCCGCCGTCCTTCTAACACTGAATCTATAGAGTATATTTTTAAACAAAGCGGGAGAATTTTGAGCTCACAGCCTTACGTTTTTCAGAATTCTACTGTGGCAAGAATGTTTATATCTTTTTATCTGAGATCTACAGCGACATCTACAACATGGGGCGTGGGGTGGCGCCTTACTGCAAAGATAGGTCATTCGTATTCCTTGGGTTCCTTCACTACCACGACGAGCAAAAGTATTATCTAATCGACGATCCGAGCATATCATTTCCGACTGACAACTATCTGCATGGACTGGAATGTCATATTGGGATATGTGTCTTCCGGTAAGTAAACCATAAAATACAAGAACGGTCAGTGTATTATTTTTAGATAAATACTGAATTAAAGAAGACAAAATAATTTAAATAACAACTTTATACTCTGCGATGGAGCGTATCTCGTCCTCATCATTCATTGATTATACATTATGAAGAAGCGGGGCATACGGAAAAGCGGTTTACGACACTGCGCCCGCCGCGTAGTCGCAGCGGCACACAACGTCGTCCACTGCGGCACCTGCTGCGGATACCGCAACTTTCTTGCATCCTGCCACGACACCACCGCACCCCTTCCTCCTGCCGCGTCCTTCGTGGCGCAGCCTGTCGCTTTATTTGCCGCGTCCTACACGGCGGCGCCGGCGCGACGCAACAATTCAAACAAAGGCGTGCAAAAACGCTTCTGCTAAAGCGCTCCATGCATCGCCGTATGTTTGTGTTTCCGGGGCCCGCTTCGCACACTACGGCGCTAGACGCCCCGCGTTTCTTTGAACGTGGCCTAAAATCCTTTAACGCCCAGGCGTCATAAATTTATAATAATAATAATAATATAATAATATTTACACACTCACACCTATTATCTAGCCCAAGTAAGCATCATTAAGAGCTTGTGTTATGGATACTAGATAACGGAGAAATAATGATAACAATATGTATATAAATATAAGAAATATACTAAATAAACATATAAACATTCATGACTCGTAAACAAATGCTCGTACTCATCATACAAACATTTGTTTCTACCGGGACTCGAACCCGGGACCTCTTGAACGAGTAGCCTGGGGTACAGACCACTCGGCCAGCTGGTCGTCAATTTATGACAGACAATTATATTAAATTTATGACAGACAATTAAAATAAATATAGATTTATGGAGAGGTACTTGGTTCCTTTTGAACTTTATTTATAGTTCAAAAGAAATTAGAATTAATGAGGCAGAGCCTGCAAGCCTACAGGAAGTGGTCCCACTAGTCTAAAGGCGATGTTTCATATCCGGCCAGGTAAGTAGGTATATATATACCCACCTACTATCTCAAAAAATCAGGAAAATCCTCAAATCGCAAATTTTTCGAAGGTTATGCGTGGGTAGAATCAAGGATGATATGAGTATTTAGTCTATGGTAGAATATACCTATTTAGAAAGTTCACGTTTTTTCAAAAGCTTAAAGTGAAAAGAACGTTAATAAATTCAGCTGCACAAAATCTCCTTCTAAAAGAACATTTTTAATTTTCAAGGTTTCCATTCAAAAAGATGCTTCAAAGAATCCGAGACGTGATCATGTTACCAAAAGCAATCGTCAAATGTGGAATAGTGATGTACAAATTGCCACCCCTCACCGCCGCCTCCTGCATCATAGCTTCCGGCTCTTTCATTCTAGACTTCAACATCCAGGGCCTACGTTATCGACATCACGACTACTTACTTGTAAGTTTTTCGATTTGTTAAATACTTGACAACTTCGGGCATCTTCAAAACAATAGAATAGTCCTTCGAGCCGGTATTCTAATGTATAAGAAGTATTATTTTCTTTCAGACTACACCAAATGGCAATACTTATTATACAAAGGAGTCTCACACACCTTTGGTTTGTGACCACCACGTATGTGAATGGAATTACACCAACCATTATGGAGGTGAAAAGTTATAGTTTGCATTTTCCTATTCATCATCAGATTATCTTTTCGCAATTATGTAGCTTGTTTCCTGTAATCACAGGTCCATTCCTGATTCCCGGAGACCCTGGAAGTGGCATTGACCCTGTGCCTCCGTATGTCGAACCCACACCTAAGCCAGATGAACCTGATGAGGACAATATCACTGTTCCCTGTAAGAAGCATTATTTAAAAAAAACATTGATTTTTAGTATCTCTTACCTACTACCAATTCTTCAACCACACCTTACAAGCGGTATATCTCATGAGTTTATGTTAACAAACGCGTCTGGTATCGAGGTTTTCTATTATAATTGTTATTACGGTGTTCTGAATAATTCTGGTTTCCCACAAGTGTGACCGCATTGTTTTCGCCACGATAACTACATCAGCCACTTGAAACTGACGAAAGATCAGAGGCCGTCCTTGTGCATGACGATGAAGGCAGCAGTCCTTAATGAACCCAAAATCAAATAAGAGCAGTCTACATGATAGATATTAAGAATAGTTGTGTAGTGCTTCTTTTGGCCGTGAATAACAGTTACCGCGAATAGAATTACTTTTGATATAATTTGAGTGATAAAGGTCAGTATCTATAGTAGATTAAAGCAACTGGGTACAAACGGACAGTATGGATTTATAAGGCTAGAAAAATAATTTGAGTGACACTATTGTGTCACACGATACCCTAGACTTGACGCATTAGAATGCGTCGTATATCTTTGTTACAATTCTTTGCAGTATAACTCTAGTTAATACTGGCCGTCCGTACCCTACATTTATATTAAACTCCAATGCAGATATATTGGATGGATGCTTGTTCATGTACCCACCAAATTACGGATCCATTGCTGGCAAGAGCTATTTAGATTCTGTCGACCTCCACGACGACCGGTTCACCTGCAACGCTGCTGGCGGTAACAAAGTAAGTCACCTTCAAGGTTCCTTTTATTATCATCAGTCTATTGCTGGACACAGACCTCTAGTTGCACACTCAAAATATGGGGATAGTCTCATCCAGGCTGGAGATGTGCGCCGCACCAATGGACGGGTCGATATAAAGTCAGCGCGAAAAGACTAAGATTAGGTCCTCTAAGATATACAGGGTGGTGCCGTCAATGCGACAATAAATTTAACCATCAGCTATATTAGTCCATAGAAATGGTTTGCCACTTTCAACAATATCGTATTCATTTGATAATTTTATGACATTTGTGTGAAATAATGCTGCCAACATTACACTATTCCATACAAATGTCATGTAATTATCAAATGTATACGAAATTTTGGAAAGTGGCAAGCCATTTCTATAGCCCATGTTTAAATTTATTGACGCATTGACGGCACTACCCTGTAAACCTAGCAAGAGGGAAATCTAGACAGATTGTCATATGTTGACCTGCAAAATAATGATCTTCAACGCAACAACCTATTTCATTGGCCCCTGCAGATTATTTCATTATTCTGTAGCACAATCCTGAAATTAATGAATTGGAAGAAAGTTTTGTCTATTTCACTATGTATTACTTTTCGATTTAATTAATGAAAAGTCCAACAGCCTTTGTGTTGTATATGTTACCGCTAAAGGCGCTAAAGCCGAAGTATGGTATGTCTTAAGATTTACCAGTAAAAGCACAACACTAACGTAACCTACCGGTAAATGTTAGGAGTTACCGGTAAATCTTAGAATTTACCATACTTCGGGCTTTAGCGGCAACATATGTATTAATTAAAAAACATTTTTTATTAATGTAAAAGCAAAAAGTAAATGTTTAGAAGGTATCTTGTGGGTATTCCCGCTTGCTAAAATGGCACCTTGTACTCGTCTGGGCATGCTATCGAAGAAATCCCTAATCGTTTTTTCGTGGAATACGCTCTCATTATTCAGCAATTACATTCCTTAGTTACCTGATGTTTTGCAGAGCGGGTTGCAGCGAAGTTACTCGTCGCTTTAAAGCATCCCATGTGTGTTCTATTGGATTGAGTAAATACAATCGACCAATACCGACGTCTTGAATTAAGCTTCCAAACCATCGTAACGGGTAACTCGAGCGTTATCACCCATATAAATTAGAATTTTATCCATAAACAGTTAATGCAGGCTCTACGTAAGGAAAAGATTTCTCATATATACCGTTGCCGTACGGTCCAACGCTATATCTACTCAGTATCTCTTTGAAGAATTAGAAACTGAGATACTGTTTACTTATATGTGGTGTTTTCAGGGACTCTACTGGTATCCTCAGTGGATGGGTGCCATGCCCCACCACCCTTACCCGTCGTTGGTGGACCAGAAGGGACCATTCGACACATCGGAAGCTTTTTATCCACATCAAAAGGGGTACAATGCAGAAGATGACGGCGACAAGAAATAAAGAAATTTATCGAAAATCATTATTTTATTCCACTGACTAATACTACGTGGTTCCGACTGCTACTGCATGGTTATTTTTATAAATAATCAGTCAGTAACGTAACTCCATAAGGACTTATCGACGGCTCATTCAACGGCAGTAAGAACAGAAAACATAATCCATACTAATACTAATATTATAAGTACGAAAGTCTGTCTGTCTGTCTGTCCTAAGCTGCTAAATCGATTTAAGTGATATTGTACAGTAATTTGGTGGTTTTCCTGGTAAAGGTAACCTTATTTTTAGCAACCAAATGACTAGCAATACATCTTAAGAAAGGACAAGGGATACCTTTAGGCACGATAATCGACATTAACGCGGGCGGCCATTAGAATACAAGTTTTGAAATTCGCAACTTCGTATCGAAAAATATGTCTACACTATTTTGCTCGTAATTGATTCCTGTGTACTAGTAACAGATACTGATACCATAAACAATAAAAATCAATTATATATAAACAAACAATATATATTGATACAATATAATAAATCATTATTTGGAATTCGACATGTGTAAATAACGAATTATATTAAAATTTTATACAACCTATAAAAACATTTTCTATCTATAACTAACTATAAATAGCTTTCTAGAAATCTACTTTCTATTAGACTACCTCTAGGAACTATTATAAATGCTGGAGTACCTGCTTTCAACTCGAAATATTTGGTCTTGAGCAGATCTCCAAGATTTTTCTGTGGATCAGTCACATGCGGCATTTTATCGTATCCTTCAAAATAGACATTGATTTTATCACAACTATACTTGTTATGTTTATCCCAAGGAGCCGGGAAAACCTGTTCCAATTGAGTTAATAGGGCAACATTTTCTGGACACTCCTTAATAAAGTCTGTCATTTGGTACTCCGGATAAAATAATAAAACTGGCCACTTCAATACACCATCTATTATGCGAACCATCGAATCTTGAGCTCCGGGCAAAACTGGCTCAAGTTTAGACAGATCTATGTCATCCTCATCTTCACAATTCGATATCTTTATACCTCTTTCTATAATCGCTTTCACTACCCCCTCTTTCTGATCATTGGTCTTTGCGACAGTTCTTTCCTTTTTACGTTCATCACGCTCTTGAATCATTTTCTTCTTTTTAGCTGTATTTAACAATTCTGTTATCTCCTTATCTTTCTGCTGAGCTTTAAGAAGACTTTGACAGTGCTCAATACAGGTATCATATTTCGCTGCCTCTAAAGCCGATTTTGCAGCTCTCAATCTAGCTTTTGAGTGGTCCAAATTAAATGTTAATGCTTTTTCGCTATCAAATAATGCAGAACGATAGTTTTTTAAATGCCAATGAGCAGCAGCACGATTGTTGTACAAGCTAGCATTCATTTCAGCACTGTCACATTTTTGTTTTATACCTTCAGTATACCTAGAAAGAGACAAAATTTTACTTTTAATACATTTGGAAATTACAAATAATTGCATTTTTATGGAATACTAGCTGTGCCCACGACTTTGTTCGCGTGGTCGGAAAATAACAATAATTCGTCTTGGATATCTTATACGCGTGCGTGCCACTTGATCATTATTTTGTTCCAGAGTAATTTAAAACTATGATATTTCTTTGGTCAATCATTGAAATCAAATGAAGTCAAGAACAAATTTGTTTAAAATTAAATACTTGTGATGAATAATGCATTTATTTTGATAAGGAATAATATTGGTCTTCACTAACATTTTTAAAGAATTGATAAGGTTTCTTAGAACCTTTAGCCTATTTGGAAATGTCGTCACGTCACAAAAGACGTTGTCTCTGGGATATCACTTTTAACTTTTAAGTTTAGGCACATGTTGTAATTAATTTGAGGAAGATTTTACACATTACCAAAGTAATTGAATAGTTCGGTGGCGTATTGGTTTGAGCCCTCTGGTTTCAATTACCTACAAAAATCAAAGAAACTTATGCCCAGGTCTGTCCTGGGATAGGCCAATCAAAATTTATAATCTCGAGCTCCTACGTGCTTCGGAAGGCACTCACAATTTGTACACACCTTCAAAATCATATCTATCACTATGACTCAAAATTAGGCTAATATAGCAGCAGAACTATAACTGTAGAAGTGTATACCATAAAACAGGCCTAAGTAGGTAGTCCTATAGATTAATGATATTGAAAAAATTAAAAGGTACCGCGTGGTAGCACCCTGTCGTTCTTGTGAAATGATTATGAATGAATATGAATTACCCTAAAATAGCAAGCCGATAATTCTTATGCTTGAAGTTAAAGTTCCCATCTTCCTTATAGCTTGCTGCCAGTTCTAAAGGGGTATTTTCTTCAGGATCATACTTCAATTTTGCAAGTCCTTCTGCTAAAGGAGACATATGACCATTCTCTGGCAATGTTTTCATAAAAAATGGATGTTTGTCCATTTCTTCCTGAAATGAAAGAAAAGTAAATAGCCACTTTTCAAACTTCACAATGGTAGGATGTATTTGACGATGCAGACTCAAGTTTTTATGACACAAACACAAGTTTTTATTTCAATAATATTATAATGAATGAACTTCATACAAAGTTGAAGTTTATACAAAGTGAGATTCACAGTTAACCTTGCATACAGGGAGGATTTTTGAAACAGGACAGTAAGGGCAGGTTTCTTGACCATTATAGTTACAGGAAAACGGTCCTTGGAGACTAACCATAACTTTTTAAGATATTGTGAACTGCATTCACACATTTTGGATAAAACGTACTCTGCGAAAAAAAAAAATCAAAACAAATATTTTTTGCATTTTTTTTTATACAAAGCACGACCAATGACTCAACACCACCTGATGTGAAGCAGTAAGAAGAGTCCATATGCAAAGACAACTAGTGCAGTTCAGACTCTGCTCTAACTGCCTCCACCTTGCCAACCCGAAAGGTGCTTTATCACACCTCTTTTGAAGGAACCCACATTATAGGAAGGAGGGAACACATATGCATAGGAGGGAACATATCGATCCTATTTGTGGGAATTCAAAAAATTCTATGGGGCCATTTAAGGTATGAGTACTAGAAGTGACAGAAATCACTAAAAACTTTTACCATACATTTTGTATGGAAAAACAATAATAAATCAACTCAAATTAATGGGTAATTGGTTTTAAAGTCCTTTGATCACAGTTAGAAAAAGAATCATTCTGCATATATATAAAGAATATTTCGAGTTGATTTATTGTTTTTCCATACAAAATGTATGGAAAAAGTTTTGGCTTTGTCATTTCTACTACTCATACCTTAAAGGGTCCCTTATGGCTACATTCCATAACCAAAAGTTACCTCCCAACGATCTTCAGGCCACCCTTCAGTGTATCTCTTCTTTTCCAAGCTATCAATAAATTCGTCAAGCTCCCGATCCAATTTTTGACACAAAGCAAGCCTATCCTCATCCGTCATGGCCTTTGTCACTACTTTTTGGTCTTCTTCAGCCATTATTATCAAGTAAATGAAGAAAAAGAAAGGTGAAGAAATTTCAAGTTAATTTTTAGTTGGCAATCAAAAGTAAATTTCTGTATTTAAACTACACCGACCAACAGTCCTAATATGACATTTGTAGAAACTACGCAATTACGGTTTTAAAGAATTTTCAGAAATTTAGAGCAAGTGGGATAAAAATTACAAAAAAAATAGTTAATATTAATTTTCATGAGAAATAACCTCAAAAAGTTGACACTTGACAGTTGACTTTTTTTTGTTATTTTTTTTATTCTCCCTAACGCAACGGAAGGCAACGGAACCTAATGTCCATACAGTCATGTCTTCAGTATTTTTTATTTCTTCATTTATTGCATTGAAATGCTGGTGTTACACATTTCAATGCATCTTAGGAGTATTTGACAGTCTAGCGCAAGTTCGTAAGAAGAAAAAATTGTATGAAACGTGCACGCTCAGTAATGGCGGTATAATCCGCCTCAATCCGAAAGAAGGCATTATCCATACAATCAATATGGTGGTCGACGCTCTTCATAAACAGATGATTTATATCTGTCATCTGTCTCTGTCGCTGTTGTCTTGTTTTCAAAACGTTTGACATTTCATTTAGTTGTCTTGGAGAATTTTCTAAAATCGGAAATTAATGTAAATTATTATTAAAAACGAGTGTTTTGCCTCAAGAAATAAGCTTGACCCAAAAAGGATTGTGTGTGATGTGAAGTGAACTAAATGAGTAAACGAATAAGTTAAGAAATATGTAATTTAAAGACACGCCGGCGGCCAATGTAAAACGAACATATTATGTCTGAATTTCCTCTCAATGATGATCGGTAAGTACCAATGACTGTTAATTAGTTCTATTCTAAAGCTATTATTGTTTAAATAGGGATTTTAGTACAAATTTCAGTACATAAAAGTAATATTTACCTACCGACCTAAGTAAAAAATAGTGCTGTCTGTACAATTTTATTTCCCTATCGATGTCGTGCCCATTAAATAAACCACTTTATTTTTTTCGCAGATGTAAACAGTGGGTTCAATTGACAGGGAAGGATTTGGTGTATGTACCAATCGACAACAAAATCGTGACATATTTTTGGTGTAGTCGGAATCCAAATCGGTGTTGATGGCCGATCCAGGACGATTCACACGCCTACCGTCAACCTAACAACCTACCATGTTGTCATAGTAGTCAAGCTTGATATATTGTATATTATACTAAATAAAAGTTTTTCAAGTACAGACCTTTGTTTATTTATTTCAAACACCTATAACTATCGATAAAAATATAAAGTGTATCTCTAATCCCTAATAAGCACATCCCTATTTTGTTGCTTATGTTGGCATTATTGTTGCCAGACTGTTGGCTGAATTTTTATTATATTGGTATGAGTCTGGCGTGCACGTTCTATAGAAATTTTTTTTTCCTTGAAGTCCCGTCTCTTCTAGCGTAGCGTTTTATATTCTCTTTGGTATTTGAGGCGAAATATATGATGACCATCTCCTTATGTGCTACTTGATGAGGTGGATAACCACAAAAAAGTTCTCATCGTATTTCACGACATTATCACTTTTATTCTAATAACCTTTTAGTTGGTCGACACAAACACTTTGTTTAGAAAACAACACCACTTTTATAACACAAAGTTCGCTGCGACATAATTTTTAATTATTGTGATAAAAATCTTGACTGACGCCATTAAAAACCGCCAACCGCCAAACACAGCTTTTTTGTTTTCTTTTTTTTTTGTTAATTGTGCCTATATAGAGAAGGCAAAGGAAACTATGCCCATACAGCCATGTCTTCAGTATTTCTTTATTTCTTCTTTTATTGCATTAAAATGCTGACGTAACACATTTCAATGCTTATTGGGAGCATTTGACACGAAATATATGATGACAGTCACTTTATGTGCTACTTGATGAGGTGGACAACCACAAAAAAGTTCTCATCGTATTTCACACCTCACACCATAATCACTTTTATTCTAATAATCTTTTAGTTGCACGTCAACACAAACACTTGAATAATAACACTACGCCACTTTTATAACTCAATGTTCGCTCCGACACAATTTTTAATTATTGTAATAAAAATCTTGACTGACGCCACAAAAACTCGCCAAAAACTACTTTTTTTTAAATCTCCCTATCGTATTTCATACCATAATCACTTTTATTCTAATAATCTTTCAATTGCAAGCCAACACAAACACTTGAATAATAAAACAACGCCACTTTTATAACTCAATGTTCGGTCCGACACAATTTTTAATTATTGTAATAAAAATCTTCACTGACGCCACAAAAACCCGCCAAACACTCCTTTTTTGTTCATTCTCCTTGTAATTTTAAGGCAAAGGGTACTAATGCCCATAGAGTCTTAAGTATTTCTTTATTTCTTCATTTAATGCATTGAAATGCTGGTGTTACACATTTCAATGCATCTTGGGAGAATTTGACGCGAAATATATGATTACAGTCTCCCTAAGATGCTATTTGATGAGGTGGATAACCACGAGATTCACGACATATATTTAACTTTTATTCTAATAATATTTTAGTTGTTTGTGCAATACAACTAAAATACCAACCTACACGATTACTATAATTTCACATAAGTAAACAAAGTGGATTTCGAATATTTATTCATGAAATACCTATAAATATTACAATAGCTGAATAATTTTTAATATAAAGTGCCACAGTGCCACTTCCGAATATATTCACATTTTCTACATTCACGCCGTCTAAAATACTCTGGATACCGCGCTTTTTCAAGCGGATGCCAATAATCTAGTACCCAGTCCGGTGGTTCCACTACACGTCCATACGCGACTCCTCCTGCGATTCCCAATGATTTTGGAACTGAAATGAAAAATATGAGAATTTTTTTTTATTTAGAAAATCCATGCCTAAGCACAGCAATGGGCGTTTCTCGGCTGATATCAGCACAGCAATGGGCGTCTCTCGGGTGACATCAGCTGAGAGACGCCCATTGCTTTGCTTAGGCCAGAGGTGCATCATCATATGATGATGATGGTGAAACAAATTGTGTCAACATCTCACAATGGGCCTAATTCTGGCGGCACACTCTAAGTTTAAATTTAAGTACAGTATATCTCTTTCTCGCAATATGTAATAAGAAAAAGATGGCAAGAATTCGTTTAGAGCTGTCACCTAAATTTAGAGAGATTTCAAAGGAACCATAGACAATTTTAGACGGCATGGACGGAGGTGCCTCCTAAACACTGCATTTTAACACGTTCAATTTGGTCGAAAATTGAAAGCATGTTTCTAAATGTCAAATTATATGACAGCGATCCTTTTCGTATTCATTTTGAGAGAAAGAAATGCACTGAACTTAAATTTAGACTTAGCATGTGTTCTTCAGAATTAGGGCCAATATTAACCTCCTTTTTTACAAAACCTTTAAAGAGAGAGAGAGAGAGATTATATAAGTACTAACATTTTGCAATAGGTATTGGAATCTTTTTCTCAAACAGCTCATTTTCACCAACCCATAGCAAACGACGTTGTTCTTGAGGGTCACTAATACATGCATTTCTATCAAACTGACTTCGGAGTATGACTTGGTGATACCTCACTATATATCTAAAAATCGTGAGATTTGATAATCAAAGTGCAAATGTAGGCTTTAGGTAAGCCTACATTTGCGAGTATGCGAGAGTTCACTTGCTTGTGTATTTGATTTAAACTATGAGCAGGCTCCCAAATTATTAGAGGCATAAAATTTCTTGTCATATAATCACATGACAACAGATTATTATTGGTTTCTCCACTTAAATATATGCATTGGCTACAAAAATATTCTCAACTTACCTAGCGACATAATAACCCTCTATCGTTCTACAGGCTCTTTTATAAAGAGAGCATACTTTTTGACTATGAGTCCTCAATTCAGGTGCAAAAGCCATTATTTTCTAGAATTTGAAATCTGAAAAGAATAGTAGATAATATCGTTGGTTTAAAGTTGAAGTTCTCAGTTTATCATTTGTATAGACATTTGCAAATGTCATCGAAAAAAGGAATGAAAATCAAAAAGATTAAAAACATCCTACGATCGCTACGATCTAAGCACAGAACACTTTTACGATCTGAGGCTACGATAAACTTGACATGCCTTCCAACTCTCGCCAGGTTTATGTATAGAGGAAAGTTTTATGTGAGGTTTTATGTATAAAAGGCTGTTTATAAGGCTGAGTTATAGTATATAATACTGTCTGTTTACTGCAAGGAGGTCTGCTTGATATCGGAATGTACTCTAATGCTGGATCCACATATTCGTCAAACACTCGAACTATTCGTACACAACCTCCACTAGAAATACGTCCCACTCACGGTCGACCAAAACAAGAAACCCTTAGAACAATACCTAAGCATTATTCTCAGAATAAACCTGTAACAGACGTTCCAACTTGTCAAAAACTTGGAACAATAACTAAAACATGGGTTATACATATAGTTCATAGAAATGGTTTGCCACTTCAAAAATATCTTATTCATTTGATAATTTTATGACATTTGTAAGAAATAAGATAACATTGGCTACACTGGCCCTAATTCTGGAGAACACATGCTAAATCTAAAAAGTTCAGTGCATCTCTTTCCCTCAATATGAATACGAAAAAGATGGCTGTCATATGATTTAACATTTAGAAATGTGCGTTCAATTTTCGACCTTATTGAACGTGATAAAATGCAGTGTTTAAGAGGCACATACATGCCGCCTAAAATTGTCTATGGTTTCTTTGAAATCTATCTTAATTTAATTGACAGCTCTAAACAAATTCTTGCTATCTTCTTCCTATTACATATTGCGAGAAAGATATATACTGTACTTAAATTTAGAATTAGAGTGTGTCTTCAAAATCAGGCCCATTGTAGATACTTAGAACGTAAATCACTAATCTGTGCTTTTTACACTGAGTGAGTGAACGTCACTGTTTAAGCTAATGGCCCTCGCGGCCAAAATTTCAATAAATTAAAAAAAAACAGAGTGTTTGGCGGGTTTTAATGGCGTCGGTCAAGATTTTTATTTTAGTAATTAAAAGTTGTGTCGGAGCGAACATGGTGTTTTGAAAGTGGCGTAGTTTTATTATTCAAGTGTTTGTGTTGACGTGCAACTAAAAGATTATTAGAATAAAAGTGATTATGGTGTGAAATACGATGAGAACTTTTTTGTGGCTATCCACCTCATCAAGTAGCACATAAAGTGACTGTCATCATATATTTCGTGTCAAGTGCTCCCAAGAAGCATTGAAATGTGTTACGTCAGCATTTTAATGCAATAAAAGAAGAAATAAAGAAATACTGAAGACATGGCTGTATGGGCATTAGTTCCCTTTGCCTTCCCTATATAGGCACAACAAACAAAAAAACTGAGTGAGTGATGTGTGCTACCCAAGGTGCTACCCTCAGCAGAACAATTAATTGTTCTGTGTACTCTTTCGTGCAAGTGCTACCGTATTTTATTATCTCTACTCTAGTTTAAGAATCGTAAAAGTATTTTATTAGTCATAGAATAGCTTGCTACTATTATCTGATCTGTGGTCATCATAGAATAATATTACTCCTTTAGACATACTCTTCTAATCTGTGATTACTCCAAGGAGGTGGTCATAGAATAATTGTTATTAGTTATCTGTGGTATATTCTCTGTTTTACTAAAAATTTGTGCATTAATTTCCCCTCACAGATATAATTTAAATTCTGATATTTCTGATCAATGAGTAGAGGAAGAAATAATCCTGATGCTGATGTGCTACCTTAACCATTCCCTTACCCTTTAGGG
The DNA here is from genome assembly GCA_947347705.1 of Nymphula nitidulata. Lineage (NCBI taxonomy): Eukaryota > Metazoa > Arthropoda > Insecta > Lepidoptera > Crambidae > Nymphula > Nymphula nitidulata. Next base: position 9,537,067 of record OX374639.1, read on the forward strand.
CTTATAAAAGTAAAATAGTTATACCGTGGGGTTAAACAGAACTATTACCGTAGCGTTTTATATTCTCTTTGCTATTACTACTCTGAAGTCGATGTGCTAAGTGGCACAATATTTTTTAAGAACAACATCACCGATAAAATGTCGGATGCCTGGGAGGAAATACAAGCCGTGAAAAGTAAAAGACATAGTTTTCGTGAAAAAATTGAGAAACGGAAAAAGGAGCGGCAGAATATTCTTGGTGCCAATTTAACGGTCCCAGAGAAAAGTGAAGGCTCACCGAAGGAACGATCAGTTTCCAGCCCTGCACCTCAAAAGAGTGATTGCAAGTATCAATACCTACGTGTACTTTGTATGTGTAGTGTAGGTTATGGCTTGCTCTTTCGATTTTTATGCTTAATTTATATTACAACTGCCTATTTATGATGAAATTTTAATATAACTTGACCAGAAAAATACATAATAATAATATCCTGTCCCTATTTAGCATAAAATTATTTACTTAACAATAATTGAATGAAAAATAATTATTACCTTCTTAGCCACTGACAAACAAAAACAGCTGGTACCATCAACATCATTAGAAGTTCGCCTTCTTCAAGTTTTATCTGATATGCAACTACAACTTCCTGCAACAGCTAGTGCTCTATTGCCAGGCCTTGGTGATGTTGATTCTGGTATTGTGGCCAGTTTGCTTGAGAAGTTTGCTACACAGAAGTTAATTACGTAAGTAATAATAATTTATCATAAAAAGTAATATAGGACTCCTATGTCATTTCTCTGATTGCATTACCATGGTTTCTGAATAATAAATTAAATGATGATTCACAAGGGAAAAACTGAGAATTATTTGAAGTACCATCAAAAAAAGAAGATATTACATTAATTGGTTTGAAAAGCAGGATTAATTGGATCAATATGGTTGTCACAACTGGAGCAGATCAGTGACTTGACTAGAAGAAAAATATGGGATTCATTATGTCAAAGATCAATAACAACTTATTTCCAACCTATATATCACATTACAAATGTAGTATGTAATTCATCATTATTGTGGCTAAGTTATAATAATAATAAGTAATTAATGTATTTGTTATGTACCTATGTGGAAATAAAAGTCTAGACCATGTGAATTATTTATTTTAACATTAATTACTTATTATTATTATTACTTAGCACTAATAAGGAAGGCCACATTATAATATCATATAATAATAATAACAAAAACCCTCATCATCATCATCATCACCAGCCTATATACACTGCCGGGCACAAGCCTTCCTACATGGGAGAAACACAACTGGGACCAATAGCTTGCCTTCTGAAGTACTGAGTAGCTGGAGATAAACTATGATTGACCCATTTATCCCAGGATCAACCAGGGCGAAAGTTGCTTTGTTTTTCATATAGAAATCAGAATGCTCAAACTAATACGCCACCGAGCTCCTCAATATAAGCCCTATATTCAGAAAATTACATAAAGTGAAATTACATTAATTAATTAAAATATTTACTCCTTCAAACATTTTAAATTTTTCCAATATATTAAATTCATTGTAGCAGTATTCAATTTTCATAATTTTGGTTTCAGTAATCCTTACTATCCTTACTTCCTTACTCCTTACTTAAAATTATAAATGCGAAAGTAACTCTGTCAAGTAAGTTATGTTATACGCCTAAACTACTGAACTGATTTAAATTGAATTTGGTACAGAGATAGTCTAGAGTCTGAGAAAGGATATAGGCTACTTTTTAATGCGAAAAAAGGGCTGTAAGAGGTTGAAATAGGGGATGAAAGTTTTTTATGGAAAAAGTCAATATTCCACACGGACGAAGTCGCGGCCACAGCTAGTCCTCTATATGTTGTTTACTGCTCTTGCTGCTGACTGGCTAGCAGCCAGTTGGTAGATGCCTCATCTAATCTTATCTTTTCAAATCTTTCTTGTGCTACCCTATTCATAGTTATTCCAGCTTCCAGCCAGTCTTATGTCATCATACCACCTTTTTTGTGGTTCCTTTTGTCCTCTCTTGGGTACCACAGACATATTCTTTTACTCCATTTATCTTTGCCTCTCATTAGAGGACATATCATTATAACATTAAGTTCCTAAAGTCCAGTATTAAGTACCTGTCAAGCCACACATTTCAGACACAATTGTTTTTTTTTCAATTGTTTTAATATGCTCCTGGAGTCTTATGCGGCATATTAAGTTAATAGAGGAGACTTTTGTCAACAGAATTTCTGATAAAACTGAAACCACAACAGATGCTGGTATTGAAGTGGTCAGTGCTGAGTCCGTAAGACTGGGGGCTGTATTGGCAGCCCTAATGGAAGAACAATCTACTAGCAATAAGCGGAAAGGTAAGCAGTTTATGTCAGAATTTATATACACTGTGTTTTTGATATTGTGTGTTAACTCTGTCAAACAAAGGAAATAATTTGTTATGCTGTGGTAGTATATGATAAATAAATTCAGTCTGGAATGTGTGGACAGGTACAAACCTTTCAGTTAGACGTTATACACTGCAATAATAATTTTTATCTATGAAATCTATTTTACACTTTGTACTTTACTACCTTAAATTTATATGTTTGATTTTGTGTGTTTATAACTACTCTTCCTCGTCTCTCTCTTGCTCTGCCTCTCACACGTTTTCTTTCTTTATTTGTATTTTTCCTAGCTTAATTTGTTAGCATTGTTATTGATTTATGGCTTTACATAAAAAACATAATTGAATGAAAACACTTGTGACAAATCTAGAAATATATTGTTTTAGGTGGTAAAGTAGTAGAAGAAGGATCAAACACCAAGATTTCTAAGGCAACATTAGATGAAAAGAAAACTGCTAAGGGAGACACTGACATCATGGTAAGTTAAGTAGGTATTCCATTCAAGATGTTACAATTGGTGATATTCAATTATTCATCATCATAATACCTCCCACTGCTGGGCACAGACCATGAGAGAAACATATGATGAGCTTGTGCCATAACACCACCACGCTGGCCCAATGCGGGTTGGTTAAAGTGGTTGCAGTAACCAGGGCCAATGGCTTAACATGTCTACTGAAACATGGAAAAGCTCTAGATTATAAATTTTCGATTGACCCATCCCAGGTTCGACATTGCGAAAGTTGCTTTGTTTTTGTAATCCAAACCACTAGGCTACCAAACTCCTCGAATTCATTTATTCATTACCAGCTAAGGCATGTGCTCAGCAGAGGGGCGTATTAAGATACGTCCCACTGCTGGGCATAAGCCTTCGTTCATAAGAGAAGCATATGAGGAGTTGAGTGGATACAAATCATTTATAAATACTTGAAATGTGAATTGCTTTATTAAAATAAAAACTAGGTATCTTTGTTGTTATTTCTTAGAATTTGATTCTTATTACCATAACAATACTGTTAAATTATGCAGTGTTTTATTTTCAAAATCCCCACTAAAAAATACTTGTCAAAAATCTAAAATTCTTGTTTGAGTTTTCATTAAAAATGTTCCCAAGTGTCCATATAGTATTTTAATATTTACTACTACGTTTTGAATATGGCCATCCACGCGCGGTGTTTAATTCATTCTGTATAAGCCAATTTAACTGCCTGCCTAATAGAAAGAATAGCACTTCTAACATATCAGCAAACAGGACACTTTTAAACACTCAATTACTACGCTAGAGATGTCATCGAGACTGTTCTATAATGATTATTATTTTTAATTACCAAAATGGTAGTTACCATATATAGTCCCATACCAATAATCCAATCATTTTCAGTCATTGCTAGCTATGCCATCAAGTCGAGAGAAGGCAGTCAAAAGAGTTGGAGAAGAGATCATGGATTTACTCAGCAAACCAACAGCGAAAGAAAAGTCACTGGCGGATAAGTTTAAAAGTCAAGGAGGTAAGATACTCCTTTATATTGAGTATCTTACTCAGATACATTTTGCAAAAATACTCATTTTAGTATATTTCTGTATACTTCCTACAAGAATGCCTTATTTACATGTTATTAAAGTACAATTAAAGCAGAGTGTAACAGATTCTACAAGAGCTTGGTAAGCTGTGCTCCAAGCCCTAGAACCGAGCATTGGTTGGGTATTTTGGCCTGACTTGTAGCTTTAGGGTCAAGAAGCACTGATCGACGGTTTCTCCATACAGCATAGCACGATAACATAAGAAACCGTACGCATCCGTACGTGCCAACGGATGCATAAACAGCTGTCATATGGGGTCCAGATGAAGCTCCTTTGCTTCTTAGCACCAGGACCAATAGTCATCTAGCTACGCCCTTAGATATCGTCAATATAAAAAAACATATGCCTATGATGGCTGTTGGCAATAAGGTAGTAATAATAAGAAGTTTGATGATATGATGAATGAAAAGTTTAATAAACACATTTTTTTCCCAGGTGCTCAAGTAATGGAGTTTTGTCCTCATGGCACCCGGGCGGAGTGTATGAGAGCATTTACCACCCAAAAAGCTGAGGGCGGCCTATCGAACCAATTGTATACTTGCAAAAAACTACACTTCAAGAAAATCATCCAGAGTCATACAGATGAATCACTTGGAGATTGTTCATTCTTAAACACCTGCTTCCATATGGATAGCTGCAAGTGAGTTACAACCAGAATAATCATGTTTTAAACTATCTGTTATTTAGGGGGTTAGTCATTTAATGAAAAAAATTCATAACTACAGAAAACTATAATAGCAAGCGGTAAAAACAGCCCTTTCTACCTGTAAGTGGGCTTATCTACACAGAAACCTAAATGCAGGGCCGCTTGCTTACAAGTTTATAAGTCAACTACAACTACTTAACAAAGACAACTGATATCTTCAGTCTTCCCGAGACCACGATAACAGTAATCGAAATGTCGGATTTAAAATGATAATTTAACATCTAAGAGGTTCTCAGACTTTTTTCTCACAGACCACTTTCAAAATTTAGCTGGTTCTGGTGGACCCTGCAGCTATATTTTTACCATATTCCCATCATCATCAGCCCACAACAGTCCACTGCTGGACATAGGCCTCTCCATAGGAACGCAACTTGGCTCAATCCATAGCTAGCTTCATCCAGTTACTACCAGCCACTCTGCGGAGGTCGTCACTCCACTGAGTATCCCCAAAACTCCATATTTCCAAAACTCGTCAAAAAGTATGTTTTCTGTCACGCCAACGTAGACAACCCGTATAATCTCCCGTGGACCTCTGGGGGTCTTAGGAACTAAGGATCTAATTGAAAGCAAGTTAAATCCAGTAAAGTGTTTTAATTTCGAATATTGAGTGCTCGCGGAAATATTAGACAATACCAGGTTTCTCTCCTCAAACTAGACACAGAAAAAAGTTGGCTTCTTTTTTAGCTTAATCTTTCTTATGTAAAATATATGTTTCTTCAGACAGGGAATGGGTTAAAGTAAAAAAAAGAATATGTACAGTCGACAGAACATCAAGCGTAACAGTTCTTGAGACCGCTCTTGATCCGTTCGTAATTAATCATAATAGAGCTTAGCCAATCCGTTAGCTTTCGTATTGCAACTGTTACAATAGACGTGCTGTCGTTTGTACAATTATTATTTTGCACAAAACCAAAAAAAGATGACCTGAGAATCTTTTAGTTACCTTCTTCATCACACCAAATTTCCCGAAAGTTGGAACACAAAGCCCTAATGATGCTTAGTTTGATTTTTTTTTTGCAAAATTTGCCAATAGATTTGAGTGAAAAGTTCATATTTTTACACACAAACCTATTTATTATCCGCGCCTTAGAGAGAGACGTGTTAAAACAGCATACAATTTTCAGATATGTACATTATGAAGTAGACAACACAGACCCCAATGCCAACATGGGTAAAGTGACTGAGTCAGCTCAGAAAAGTTCTCTCAATGGTAAGATTTTATTATTATATTGGCCCTAATTCTGGTAAACACATGCTAAGTCTAAATATAAGTTCAGTGCATTTCTTTCTATCAAAAGGAATACGAAAAGGATGTCTTTAAGAAAGGAATTTGACATTTAGAAACGTGCGTTCAATTTTCGACCTTATTGTACGTGATAAAATGCAGTCTTTAGGAGGCACCTCCGTACATGCCGTCTAAAATTGTCTATGGTTTCTTAGAAATCTATCTAAATTTAGTTGACAGCTCTAAACAGATTCTTGCTATCTTTTTCCTATTGCTTATTGCGAGAAAGAAATATACTGTACTTAAATTTAGAATTAAAGTGTGTTCCCAGAATTAGGCCTATTATCTAATAAACCTACTATGAAAATTCGACGTCGGTCGGCGCCAGTGATGGATATCCCTTATCGTGATATATCACGATCATGGATTATTCCACTGTAATCACCTGGGGTCCTTTTGTGCCCTAAAATAAACTGCCTGCCATGATATTAATTTCTTTATTTTGTTTCGTTTGCCACTTTCAAAAACATCTTATTCATTTGATAATGTATGAAATAATATAACATTGGCTACATTATTTCATAGAAATGTCATGAAATTATCAAATGAATAAGATGTTTTTGAAAGTGGCAAACTATTTCTATGGACTCTAACCATGTTTTAATTTAATGTCGCATTGACGGCACCATTCTGTACTTCCTGAAAAAGTTGTTACTTTTTTTTTGTTAAACTAAATGACAGATGACAAGCAAGCTGACGGCCCACCTGGTGGTAAATGGCTACCTTCGCCTTTAGACACCTGCAATAACAAGTAAAAAACATTTGGTATTGCAAGTGTGTTGTCATCCTGAGGCCTAAGATGAAATGCCTTCCATGCCTAGTAATTACATTGGCTATGTTTTCCCGTAATCCGAAACACAGCGAACTGTATTACGATTGAAATAGTTACTTACACAGACCTACCTACATACAAAGTACGAACCTTCTTCTTCATTTTCTGAAAAAGGGGTTAGGTTACCATGTCGAACAATCGTTGACACCCAGGATGTTGAATTAATATTAGTTTTCTTACAGGAACAAGCTTGGTATCAAAGCCAGATGGAGTTTTGACTTTGACACCTCCACAATGGATTCAGTGCGATCTACGATATCTGGACATGACATTTTTAGGTGAGTTAAGTCTGGATTTCTTTTCCTCGGGTTCTTTGAATCATGTTCTGTCTATAAATTAGACACAAAAGAAAAAAAAAAACAATATTTTTCCCTTTTGTGCGCCAAGGATTGCATGAATGTTTGTGACTATACAAATCGTGTCGAGTTTCATACAGATAGATGTACAGAATTCAATTTAAAACAATGATTGACAAATTATCAATATGCCTCTCTCTTTGAATTGAGCGCAACACAACAATCAAATTTTTATGAACATGAATGTCTTGCTCCAACTTTTAGATATTTTGTTTGATACCATTTTTTGAGAGGATTACAATTATCGATTCGCTTATAATTATTCACAATTCCTCTGTCATTCAAGAGTCCTCATTATGGAAGGATATTTTGAGTATGATAAAGTAACTCTCGAGAAATAAAGTACTAGAAGTGCCGAACTCGGCAAGAAGTGTCGGATTTCATGAAAAAGTCAAATTTAATTTCCATTCACATAAAAATACCTTTTTACTCATGAATGCCTATTTATTTTTTTATTTTGCTGCAGTATGAGAATATTATACGAGTTGGTGATTGATCGAAGTGGTACTAAGGCTGCCCGCCTACGAGAGACATAGACCAATTTTTTATTACTGATTTTTAGACTTACCCTAATAAGTACCTACACGTGGCGTTCTATCTGTGACTATTCTGCATCACCGGATACTTTTCAGACGTCATGATTTCCGCCGAAAGTTGTATTAGCCGTTATGTACAGTCGGCAGCACACTAAGCGAACAGTATGGCCTTGAGACCGCCCTTACTGCGTTTGCAATAAAGCCGGCTTTCGTAGTACAACTGTTGCACTTGACGTTCTGTCGTATGTACTATAAGATGTATGAGTTATATAACATTGTTATCTGTGTGTAACACTTTCGCCGACATCAATTGGTCATCGATTTATCTTACGTAGGACGGGCAGCTTTACTTACGTTGTAAAATTGTTGGTATTTCGTGTACAGCATAGTGGGCTGTTACCAGGTAAGTTTGCTGTGATAATGGCAGATCCTCCATGGGACATCCACATGGAGCTGCCCTACGGGACAATGTCTGACGACGAGATGCGGTGTTTAGGCGTTCCACAACTTCAAGATAGTGGGCTTATATTCCTATGGGTCACTGGCAGGTAAATATGACTTATTCGTATTTTAACAACAATTTTGTACCTAATCTTGAAATTAATTATTTTGATCCGGCTCAAAGGATCGTTTACAGCATACAAAAGTCCCAATAGATTCTCTGATGACATATACTTTAGCCGTATCTTTATGTACCTAATAATATTTTGGAATTATTAACTTTGATCCGGCTCGAAAGATCGTTTATAGCATATAAAAGTCCTAATCGATTCTCTGATGACATATCATTTTAGTCGTATTTTAAGACCGTTTTCGCCGCACGGCTATTCATAGAAACTTTCGAGTCGAAAATATTGGAAACGAACCAACAGATTCTAATAGAACTTTACATGCACAATGCATGATTTGCATAATTATGTACTTAGTTTTGAAATTATTTATTTTGATCCGGCTCGAAGGATCGTTTACAGTAAATAAAAATAATTATGGACCTAATAGTATTTTGGAATTATTAAGTTTGATCCGGCTCGAAAGATCGTTTATAGCATATAAAAGTCCTAATCGATTCTCTGATGACATATCATTTTAGTCGTATTTTAAGACCGTTTTCGCCGCACGGCTATTCATAGAAACTTTCGAGTCGAAAATATTGGAAACGAACCAACAGATTCTAATAGGACTTTACATGCACAATGCATGATTTGCATAATTATGTACTTAGTTTTGAAATTATTTATTTTGATCCGGCTCGAAGGATCGTTTACAGTAAATAAAAATAATTATGGACCTAATAGTATTTTGAAATTAATAAAAGTCCCAATCGATTCTCTAATGACATATCATTTTAGTCGTATTTTAAGACCGTTTACGCCGCACGGCTTTTCATACGAATTTTTAAGTCGAAAATATTGGAAACGAACAAACCGATTCTAGTAAGTCTTTACATGCATAATGCTAAATGCTAAATCACGCTAGTCTAAATAGTTATCAGGACATTTTTCGGAAAACAGTCTTATTGTTGAGTAACAACAATTTTAGCTTTTCATACAAGCCAAAGATCGCTTATAGGTAGTTTCTTTATTATTAGACTTTTCGGAAAATCCTCTGGTAACTTTTTAGACTAGTCTGACTTACTTATGCATGGCGAGTCTTGATAGAATCGGTTAGCTCGTTTCCAATATTTTCGACTTGAAAGTTTGTATGAAAAGCTGTGCGGCGTAAACAAAAATATTGCTATGGATTTAAATTTAATATTAATAATAACCGCTCGTCTGTACTTTGTCATTTACTTGATTTAAAATTTTCATAAATTTCAATACTTAAATAAGAGTACATGTAGCAGGCTTGCCTTGATCCTAAATCACAGAATAATGGTAGCAAGTCATAATTAATATAATAAATCATAATAGGTTGGGGAAAAAGTTTCTTCGCATTTTTTAAAATAATTCAAAACATTTTATAATATAGTTTATTTACATTTAACTAAAGGATGTAGGTACCATTTTGTTCGATAACTTTTTGCCATCTTGTAGGTAGGGACATGATCCCATTGCGATAGAAATTTTGGGGCTTCTGATCAAAATACCGCGACAAGTGGTTTTGGCAGTCCTCTCGTGATGTTAACCTGACACTGCCTAGAGAATTCTGAAGAGAGCGAAACAGGTGGAAAATCTGAAGGTGCAAGGTCAGGACTATACGGATGCATTAACACCTCCCAGCCAAACTCTCTTAATTTTGCTGAGTGAAAAACCACACCCCTTCTGTTGATTAATTCCGGCCGCTTTCTCTCAACTTCTTGCTTTAATCTCATCAGTTGTTCGCAGTAGAGTTCAGAATCGATGGTCCTGCCTGGTGGTAACAGCTCATAATGAAGAATGCCCTTCCAATCCCACCACACACACAGCATCTCCTTGTTGCGAGTTAACCCGGGTTTCGCCACAGTCTGTGAAGCCTGACCGGCCTTTGACCACGACCTTTTTCGCACGTTCTTGTCGTACGTGATCCACTTTTCATCACCAGTTATCAGCTTCTTCAAAAATGGTTCGGTTTCATTACGTCGTAATAGAGAATCACTAATGAGTACACGGTTCATTAGGTTTCTTTCAGTGAGCTCGTGGGGTACCCAAATATCAAGATTTTTTGTGTACCCATTTTTTTTTAATGCGCCTAAACTGTTTTGTGGTCAATTCCCAGTTTTTCACCTACGTCGTAACTACTAATATGCCGATCTTGCTCCAGTTTTTAAAAAATGGCATGAATTTTATCCGTAATATGGGGACCAGAGCGACGTGCGTCTTTGACATCAAAATTTCCGTATTGAAAACGCTTAAACCAAATTTGTGCTACTCTCACAGACACTGCACTAGGTCCATAAACATCGCAAATTTTTTTCGCGGCTTGTGTTGCATTTTTACCTTTTTTGTAGTAAAATTTTAAAATGTATCGAATTTCTTCATTAGATTCACTCATCTTGACAGTACGAAAAACAAATGAAAAACACACATTTTCCTAATTTGAATTTGGAATTATCTTTTTTAAAATCTCAACTTTTAATGATACCAGAACCAGCCAGATACAAAATAGTAAAGTCTAAGAGATTTTATTACAAGTTCATACATTCTATGATGCGAAAAGACTTTTTCCCCAACCTAATATTTATAAAATTTCGTAGGGCAATGGAGTTAGGAAGGGAGTGCCTCAAGCTGTGGGGCTACGAGCGTGTCGACGAACTGATTTGGGTCAAGACGAACCAACTGCAACGAATCATACGGACGGGACGAACTGGCCATTGGCTAAACCACGGCAAAGAACACTGCCTCGTAAGTTATCTATGCTGATGTGGTGACTTGCGTGCGAGGCTCTCGAGACTCTCGCGAGACTTCCCCGCTCTCGTTCTCCGTTCCTTCGGTATCATCGGTCTGGCATGAGACCGACAGACAGTTGCTTATCGCTCAGGCAACACGGCGTTTGTCTGTGCGGCTCGATAGTGATAGTGTTCGATTGATTGATACAGTGTCAAAAAAAAATTATACATTTTTTTAATATACTAGCTGACCCCGCAAACATTGTCAGGCCATATAAAAAATTGCCCAAAAAAAATTAGATAGTAGCCGATTCTCCGACCTGCTTAATATACATATAAAATTTCATGAAAGTCGGTCAAGCCGTTTCGGAGGAGTATGGTAACTAAATTTGTGAGTCGAGAATTTTTTATATAAGATTATTTATACAATGCACGACAAATGACTCAACACCACCTGATGTGAAGCGGTAAGAAGAGTCCATATGCGAAGACAGCTAGTGCAGTTCAGACACTCTAAAAGGTGCTTTTTGACGCCTCTTTTGAATTAACCTATGTTATAGGAAGGAGGGAACACATGTGCTGGCAAAGAATTCCAAGTTCTGGAAGTACGACAAAGAAACGAGGTACTAAATTTCTTTGTGCGTGATGGTGAGGTGGAGACAGTAAATTAATGACTCCGAAGACCAGCACTCGTCCTCCTGAGTAGGAAGGGAGAAGGTGGGATAAGGTCAAAAAGCTCTTCAGAGCACTCTCCGTGATATATAGAAAGCGCTAAGCGACGCAATGTCTCGACACAATTGCGTAAATATAATAACATATAAATTATTTGTGATTCCCTTACTATTTTGGTTTCATTTTTGAGTTCGTAACAATAGTATAATCAAACACATCATATAACAATAGTATATGATGTCTTTGAAAGTTGCTAAACATTTCTATAATATAGTATAGCATATGTTTTATATATATAAAAAAAAATAGTTTGATCCTAGAATGACATAAGTGAAACTTTATTTATCTTTATCACAGGCAGCAATGCAGTCGCATGGTTGAGTCAATCGCGTTTTACCCTTGCACTGCCTCCTTATTCTCAACTCGAATATCGGAAACTCGAGTCACTTTTTATCGCAATGCGTCAGAGCGAAATGGAATGTGGTGACTTTGCGAATCGAATCTGTGATCCGACAGTGGAGAATAACGGAAAAGAATGTACTAGAAGTGTTTCTGTAGTGTCGAACCAAGCAAAACGTTTGATACCTCAAAAATTTAATACCAACATTTATTACAGGTTGGCATGAAAGGAAACCCGGAGAATCTCAATCGAGGTCTAGATTGCGATGTTATAGTCGCTGAGGTTCGGGCGACATCGCACAAACCCGATGAGATTTATGGAATTATTGGTAAATACCTATCATCATCACCATCACAAGCCTATACACGTCCCACTGCTGGGCACAGGCCTTCCTACACGAGGAGTTTGGGCCATAACACCACCACGCTGGCCCGACGCGGGTTGGTGGGTTAAAGCGATTGCAGCGACAACCGGGACCACCGGCTTAACGTGCCTTCCAAAGCACGGTAGAGCTCGACATTGCAAATTTTAAATACCTATACAATATTCAAAATGGGGCCGTTATTCTTAAACATAATACGTTAATTGTCCAAAATTGATTCAAAGTACGACCGCTTTAATAGAATAATTTTGACACTTGGTATTTTAAACTACTAGTGTTGGGATGACTTCAGATACACAAGATTTGAGATATCGAGATTTTACATAATGTTGTAGTTTTTTAAAAAAACATTGTTTATTATTTACCTACAAATAAAGAAATTTCAAATTTTATTTATATAAAGTGTGAAGTAGTGTGTACATAGATGATATCATTATATTCTCACACATGCTAGGTACTAATTAGTTCCATGGGAACATGAAATATCTGTATTTATAAATATTTTATCTGTATATTTATTATGTATTTACAGTAAATATTGATTTCATCAGATAAACCCACAAAATCTCGACAATGGGTACATCTCTGTCACTTACTTCCGGACGGTATAAACTTGTACAAGCGTAGATGCGTTTAAACAAGTGTGGTTATTAATTCTAATAAGATTTTACTAATTACCAAAGCAATTACTTTTGTAAAGTAATGTTTTTAACCTAAGTAAACTTAGCTTTATTGGAAAAGTAAGATTTATTAATTAGTGAAATAAAAAACACCGCAATTTCTACGCACCTTCAAAGTCATATCTACCACTGTGTGGCAAAATTAGGCTAATATAGCGACCGTACCATAATATAACATAATTATAATTTTTTCTTACGTGTTCTTTCGTCGCTTATTTCATATGGTACCCTAAATTACTTAGAATAACTATTGAAATATCTTACTCCATTTGGCGTTTCACTTATCCCAATGTTAAAAGCTATATGCAAAGCATTAGAAAGCTCAATCTTCACTAAGCATACTTATTAATTGATAAATTTTCCGCATAAATAGCAGTCACCAAAGTTCTTGCTTGCCTATATGATGCATGCATGCAACAGTGCGAGAAACTTAGCTTGTATGCATGCTTCCTTTATTTCAGACATCATGCTTGCATTCAGGCATTCTTGTATATCTGGCTGCCTTCAGGCATCCTTGCTTGCATGCACAGAGATAACACGATTGCTTATATGTATGCTTGCACTAATTGCATACTTGTTTTCTGGTCAGTTATTAGTTATGTAATTTTCGCTATCTCTTATAGTGGGCCTGATTCTGAATACACTCTGATTCTAAATTTAAGTACAGTGTATCTCTTTCTCGCATTATGTAATAGAAAAAAGATAGCAAGAATTTGTTTAGAGCTATCAATTAAATTAAGATAGATTTTATTTTATTTTATGTATGATAGGCAGAGTGTTTCGCCACAATCTCATCTGATGTGAAGCGAAGATGAGGCCTAAGATGGTACACGCTCGCCTAGAAGATGCTTGTTCACTATGGCCTTAAAGATATCCAGATTATATTGATCTGGGAAAACAGACCTTGGCAACAAGTTCCACTCCTTAGCTGTCGCGTAGATTTCAAAGAAACCATAGACAATTTTAGACGGCATGTACGGAGGTGGCTTCTAAACACTGCATTTTATCACGTTCAATAAGGTCTAAAATTGGACACACGTTTCTAAATGTCAAATTATATGACAGCCATCCTTTTCGTATTCATTTTGAGAGAAAGAAATGCACTGAACTTAAATTTAGACTCAGCAAGTGTTCTCCAGAATTAGGACCGTTATCGTATTTAGATTGTCTCTATACAGAGTGAACTTTTCAAGTATGCTAGGACGCAGAAACTTGAAAAGTTCACGCTGTGTACATTCATTAAAGAAGCCCGTTGTTGTTGGAGAGTAATATTTAAATTATGCGTATGGTTACATGCATTAAAATAATTGGCATAATTATTTCAAAGCATCAAACCATACGCATAATATAATAACTGCTATGTGTTGTAAAAATCATGCCTTGAAATATGTTTATCGTTGGTTCAAAGTTATGCTAACTGCGATTCTGCCCTATGAAATAAGATATGGCTTACTAATGCTCAAAATTATGCAAAATGCATTTATGAAAACAAAGATTATGTTTGACATAAAGTACCAGTTCAAATCTGTGTGTAACAACTATCCATAAATACAAATAAAAGCTTTATTGCTTATGCACATAAAGATACTTTGTCATATTGTTCCAATAAATTAGTACATTTTCTGAAATGTCGGCCATTTTCCAGAGAGACTTAGTCCTGGTACAAGAAAAATAGAACTCTTCGGAAGACCTCACAATGTTCAACCTAATTGGTGAGTATACTTTCTTTTGTTCTCTATGAACACTGAAATTTAAATACTTAAACCCTGTTTATGTCAGAATAATCATCCGGTAGGTATTGAAATAACGACAACCTTACAACGCCTAAAATTGACCCTTAGAGTGTTAACGTTTCTGCTTGAATCCTACATAAAATATGCCCCGTTTGTACAAAATTAGAAAAAAATAAGCCCTTTTGACAATCGCCGATTATAAGAATTGGGATTATTTAAGAATTTGGTATTTCTAGAAATAGGTATTTTCAGAACGAGGTATTTGATGATCAGTCTTTTTTCAACCTGTTGGGCATTTCACGATTTCGGCATTCATATACTTAGCCATAATCAAAAATACACAAATGCGTACCGTGTAATACATTAATTTCTCAACAAAATGAGTGAGGTGTGGGCCCATAAAACATGTGTTACTGGACTTATGCGATTTGTTTACCAGCACCCACATGTGGTATCCCGCTATGCGATTCTCTTCAAGTTGGAATTCGTGGTTGTGGCAACGCAACGCTATCATATTTTTTCGCTTTTGCTTGACAACCGTTGGCGACACTAGCGTTTCGACGACGAGCACAGCGTGTGCCGGATCTAAAAAAAATTTTATTTTATATCTTTATGTAAAAGTCAATCCAATATTGTCAATCAAGTATTGAATTATGTAATTAGTTACGATACATTTTAAACACAAGAAAAACTAAATCGATAAATATCGATTGTATTTTATGTCGTGTCCTTAGAACGAGGCAAACATACATAGCTAAGACGACGTAGATATCAGTCAATAAACGCTTACGCGCTGTGCTCAAACGTCAAAATCAACGGCGAGACCTCGTCAACCTCGATGTCGAATATTTCTGTTAGTGAATCGCACTGCAGGACTTTCGTAAAACAGAAAAAATAGAAGAAATTCATAGTTAACTTCCCAAATCCTCGTTAGCTCGGTGGTTGGAGGGGTAACTCGTTTAAATCAAAGAGCTTTTGTGTGATTGTGAGTTCAAGGTTTTTTGACCACTTAAAACCAAAACGATGATAAGTGGTCATAAAAAAAATAAACTTGAACCCACCAATCAAACTAAAACTTTTCAGTACAAGACGATCCATTCAACACGCCAAGTCGTTAAACGTTAAGTGAGTCTAGTTCAATTAACTAACGGGCTAGGCATCCAACTTAGCGGTGAATTCAACCAGATAGCGGCGGGCGACATATATGTATATTTAGTTTGAACTTACCGTTTTCTTTTAAGGATCACACTCGGCAATCAAGTCGACGGAGTTCGTCTGGTTGACCCGGATTTAATAGCAGCCTTCAAGAAACGGTACCCGGATGGGAACTGTATGGCCCCTCCGCCACCTGATCCGGGGCTCTCATAGGATCGAAAGAAACCTTCAGAAGATCAGTGACCAGTATAGTAGGAAATAAGTGTATCACTAGCTCATCGAAAACAGTTCTTAGCCAGATAACTACAAGGTCGGTTTACCAATGAGTCACATTTAAGAGTATGTATGATATTTGAATGCAGCCTATTTGACGCCACAGACAAATTTTCCCAGCACATATAATTAGAAAATTGCTATTAAATCATTTCATATTGAATAAAAAGTCACAGTTCCTTGTTACTCTGATTTTTATTCTCACAAAAAATAATGTAAAAAAAATATATCACGGTCGATATGACACTTTAGCGTTTCTAAATCTTAGTCAATTTTACATAATTTGGACATATAATTTTTCATAATCATTTTTGAATTCTTTATTCTTAAATTTTTGATAATTTCCATGGTTTTGATTTTGGCGCCAATGGGTTAAGGCTACTTCCACTCATAAAGTTTATTCATTCATACTTGGCCTGGCAAACAAGGATTTTTTTAAAACCGACCCAAATATTAACTATCCCTGTATTGTCGTCAGTAATGTAAATTCGCTTAATACGAAAAATCAGTTTTTTAAACAAAAGTGATGATTGTAAAAGTTAAATTATTTTCATAGTCCAAATAGATGAAGAATTATTATACAAGGCAAAAATCTCGCAGGTTAAAAACCTACTAATTACAAATTCTTTTTCATTCGCGGCAACACCATTGTTTACTTTATTTCCGTTAGAATAAAGTTACTTTTTTCACTTATCATGAGTCTGGTGGCGGCAGTTCAAATGTAATAGTTGCAGTGGTCTCCTCTTATGAAATCCAAACAGTTATTTAGTTCGGATCGACAACATTTTCAAAAGAAATGGAAACGATGTTTTGTGTATTTATATGACAAGATGCCGCATTGAAACATCGCCAATTGTTTTCGATTTTGTTGTGTCAATCCTTAGTAAACAAAACACGTTTTTATAACTTTTATTAAGTTTATAAATAGACTTTACAGTAAAACATTAGAATAAAATTACAATAAAACTTAAATTATTCTTTGTCAATTATTTTTTCTAAAATAGTATGCTTTTTTAAAAAACTTAAGTGTCATCGGGCGCGTAAGTTTTGAAAACGACTGTAGCAACATTATTCGTATCCTTGTGTGCGAGTAAATATATGGTATTTTAGCTTCTTCGATATTTATATGAAACAGTCAATCTAGGCGTTATGATTAAAATGCTCATTTGCACCAAAGGATATGGTAAGGTTTTGGGCTAGCTCATTAGCACTATTACAGACAATATGTACTTAATAATATGGTTTCCATTAAATAACACAAAACCCTTTTGTTTTATTGAAAAAAAATAACGAAATAAAATAAGTTTAGTATAAAATGTCATAAAAATGCCTAAAAGTGCTTCTTCTTCTTCTTTTAATAATGGCAACGAATGACTTTTAACATTGAAGTCAAAAAAGTACTAAGTTCATAGCCACAATAACGCTGTTAAAAACTTATGTCTTATTGACATTTATTAAAATTGCCGTTTTGTAATTTCAACCGTGAATGTTTTGGGTGGGCTTGAAGTGTTTTTGTTGTTTTTCAAAATTGTTTGATCCCGCCTATGAAGAAATAAAACTACAGTATTCAACGCAATGTCGTGAAAAACAAAAGTATATTATGACATTGACATTTCGTTTTCTTCAAAATGGCGACCTCTGTGATGTTTTTCAGATTTTTAAAATATTTTTTTGCCGCTTCTATCAGTCAAGATTTATGGAAATGATGAGGTAAGATTAATTCTTACAAAAATAAATGTACGAAAAAATGATGCTTGTGAGCTGGCCCAAATCCCATAGAAACTTTTACTATCTCCTTCAGCTCTGTTTATCTAAAGGATATAAATATTTTTGTGTGATCTGGCTTATGTGCTTCTCAGTGTGATCTATTAGCTACACTGATCTATTGACTTAAAAATTGGACTGAGATGGGATATTCGTTATAAAATTATTACTGCAGTATTTTATGAGGGTTAAAATGGATACGTGTACATATTTTTATCATACATAGGTAAGAATAGTAATATTTTTTATAAATAATTAATATTACGTAAAGTGTAAATGAAGATTTTTCTTGTGTGATCTATTAGATATAAGTTTGTGATGTATAATTTAATATGATAATGACCATGTTGATTGACATTAAAATATTTGCGCAATAGTTTTATTAATTCTTAAAAGGTTAATTTAGATATTCCCTGTGGACGTTTTGAATGTTTGAAGCAGAGTTACTTTACTCCTGCTCTTAGAAATTTGTCACTTGTGTGAAGAATTAGTAGAATGTGGGAAATAATTGACGTCACGTCAGTCATCTGTCGCCGCCTAACGGCCTGGCCACCGGAAATTCGCCGCGGCGAATATTCGCGCTTCTAATCGCCCTATTGAAAACAAATATATGGCAATATACTAAGCACGCCAGGCGTAGCGGCGACCGGTGACCACGCCAGTCGCGCCGCCGCCGCCGCTCGTTTTCCCGTGGCCAAGCTATAACAGGGCGCAGTTGGTCGACTTTTGTCTAGCAGCCTATTTAGAGTACATCGTCATCACCAGACTATACAGGTGAATTATTCAACTAGGCGTGTTCGGCGAAATGCGAAACTATGGAAGAGCGAAAAGTACCCAAAGGAGTCTCTGATCCCATTTTGATGAAAACTAAAAATGCATCATAGAATTTTTGAAAAAATCAATATATCTAGTCAGGAATCGAAACCGGTGATATTGAAAAATACACCATGTATTATTACACCATTCGATAGTGTAGAACACAAATAAGGATATAATTCATTTTCAACAGCATACGTATGCATATGTAAAAACGACATCTACAAAGACACGTTAATTCAATTTAGTGACTTGAAACGATCTTTGGAAAATGTTCCAAATTGAATTCAATATATTGCAATTTATCACTTTGAACAATAAATCAGTTAAGGTTTAATAGGTAGCTAGGTAAGGTAAGAAAAATAAAAACGCATTTTGTTAAAAATTTGTTCTTTTTCCCGGATGTCATTACTTCCTATAATTCGTTCCTTACTAGCGGACACGCGAATGGTGAAAAAATAATACAGGCTGAGTTCTCGTTTCAAAATCACCAGGCTCGATACTAAAAATATTGATTTTTTCAAAATTCGAATAATGCAGTTTTAGTTTTAATCAAAATGGGGCGCGAGAGACTCCTTTGAGTACTTTCCGCTATTCGTCATAGTTTCTGAACTGGCCATCCATGCCCACTTATAAAATTCGGTATACTTCTCACTGCGAGCCCAATGCGGGCTGGTTAATCAAAGCGGTTGCAGTAACAACCGGGACCAACGGCTTTACGTGCCTTCCGAAACACGGAGAAGCTTTTTAAAAATTTTGATTGACCCATCCGGGTTCGACCATTGCGAAAGTTGCTTTGTTTTCGTTGTGACCACAACGCTCAAGCCACAACCCCCCCCCCCCCCCCCCCCCCCCGATGTCCTCCGAGTAGCTCGTGGGCTATTAATTCGATATTAGTTTCAAAAAATACCGAAAACCGGTGTCGATATTTTTCCAAAAAAATAAATTTTTCATTAAAAGGAAAAGGTAAAACAAGCTAGACTGATTTATAAACTTAACTATTAAAATTAGACCATAAAATGCAAAATCATCTAAATATAAAATAAATTGCTTGAAATAATTCAAAATATTTAATTTTTTTTTAAATATTTTCTTTTCTTATCACTATTTAGAGAACGCCTTCGGCTATACATACTCTGCTATGTTCAAAAGAAATCAACAAACAAATATAAAACAACTAAAGTATCAAACAAATACTCCTGCGAGTTTGACAATTAAAGGACCTATTGTGTCAAATGTGTGGTTTTAACATTTTAAAAAGATGATTTTATTTTACTGCAAGTGTAGGTGGCTGAGGAAACTGCTCTTTCCGATTCTCTTTTTGATGGGTCTTTTATTTGTTAAGTAATGTTTATACGTATTTTCTAGATGTATGCCTCTATCAATAACTTTTAAAACATCTTTGGCCTCTATTGCCTTAGTTTTCAAATCGCCTTTACAATCCTTATTAGTTTAAAGCTAGTCATTCTCATTCTCATCGTGACCGTCGCTGCTGCCAGTTTCATTTTCAGTTTCCATGTTAGGCTTCGTAATTTTCCCATTCAAATATTTCATAATTGCTTTGTTCAATTCTTTCTCAAAATTACCACAATCATGATTGTCACCGACTTTAGTACTAGAGTAAAGCTAATGCTAGCTTAATTATTATTCTGAACAGAAACTTGTATTTTAAAACATTATTATAATGAATAAATTGTATTCATCACTTCTGAGTTGGTCATTTTTGAAAAGATCTTATGTACTAGCACTAGCAGCTTCATTAAAATAGTGCATCTATTGTTTAGATTGTAGGAACTAATAAAACAAATAATATTCAATGAGCAATACTCCTTAGGTCGACGGTCGGTACGCAAGTTCATGGCGGCGGCAATTCTCTCCTGCGCACCCCGTCTGCACGTCACATTAGTTTAAGTCTATATTTATTGGAAACTACAAAAACAAACATTACTTTTAAAAAACAAAACTTTTAAACAATCAATATCGGAGCAACACTAAAACAATACCTTACATTATAACAAAGGCTTTAGTTAAATCATCAAACATTAACGTTTTAACTATAATTATAATGTTTCGGTTATAAACAATCAATATCTAACTATAATCTCAGTATACAAAAATATAGTTAATTTAATTGCTGAAATCACAATAATTGTACTATCCATATAAAACAATAGACTAAATGTTGAAATATACAGAACTATAACTCTTCTACAACTCCATGGTCATCTTTAGCAAGAGTAGTATCATTATTACATATTTTCCACTGTCCTTCTTTCGTCTTTATGTGGATGATATTTTTACGTTGTCTTTGTCCATTGTCATGATTTTCCAATTCTACATTTTTTTTTATTTATTTTTTTCATTATTTTACAAAATACATTTACATGTTCTGTAATGGTGTACATAAACTCTGGAGGATTTTTCCGTACACCGCTCTGTGTTAACATTTATGTAAGGTAGCACAAACAATATTTTTAGCGCTTCAAATATTTATTATAAGAAGCGGTTTGGTTGTAGGTAGTTCATTCACAAATCTTGCGACAAACTCGTATCGTTGGCGCTACATCATTTCTTTTTCTATTGATTACTGTATGTGCTGCTATGTAGTTAAGAGCTTATTCTCTTTTGTATTTTTTTTATATATACTTTCTCTCCAATGCCAATGGATGATTCTGCGGCCAATCTTTTTTTGTCTGCATATTCTTTTCCTTTTGTTTTCATTTTCATGTCCTTATCCATCATTTCTAAATCTGTATATTGGAACTCTGCTTCTAAAACAGTGGCCAAGTCCCTCTACACCAGGGTTTCCCAGCCTTTATGTCGCCGAGCCTCCCCGAACAAAGAAATGTTTTCATGGCCCCCTTAATTAAGTTTCAACAAAAAAATTTAAATATATACAATACAGATACAATATACTTATTTCGGATTAACCAGGAATCGTTTGTCTAGTACGTCCTATTAGTCAAGTTCTCTTTTGGTCAACTTACATTTTAAGTCAAATTTTCTTTTCGTCAAGTCCCTTGTTCGTCAAGTTACTTATTCGACTAATCTAATAAGGAAAATATTCAGTTACCATTTTATTTATGAAATCTATTATAACCAACATAAATTATTTAAACATTTACTGATGGTAGTTTTTTTTATTAATAAATTATTTATTTTTTCTTAAATTTTTCTATCTTTTAGTACTGTTTGGGATTTTTGTTTCTTAAACTGTTTTGTTTTCACTTTCTGTTCGTAAAACTTTGCTTCCTTTTTTAGTGTTTTTAAATATAAAAATAAGTTACCCTTCTCTTCAACCTTTATTCTCAGACGGCTATGCCACGCCTCTAACGAATTCGTCGTTCTATGATGCTCATGTGCACAACACCATACGTTAGCTGAAATCTTTTTGACCCATTGTTGCGTAAAGTACCTACTCAACAAGTATTAATTAATGCTGTGAAAAAAGGCTTTCCAGAAGTGAAAGTGAGTGGTTGCTATTTTCATTTTAAACGGGCTCTAATAAAAAAAGAACTGGGAATGATGGACAATAAAAATTTAAAAAGGTTACGTATTTAACTTGTCACCTGGCTTTAACACCACAAAACTTTGTACCGGAGGGCTCGTTAACGATAAACGAAAAAATAATAGATTGTCCAGCAGGACAACCCTGCTGGACAACCCTGGACCCTGGACAACCCTGCTGGACAATCTATTATTTTTTCGTTTATCGTTAACGAGCCCTCCGGTACAAAGTTTTGTGGTGTTAAAGCCAGGTGACAAGTTAAGTACGTAACCTTTTTAAATTTTTATTGTCCATCATTCCCAGTTCTTTTTTTATTAGAGCCCGTTTAAAATGAAAATAGCAACCACTCACTTTCACTTCTGGAAAGCCTTTTTTCACAGCATTAATTAATACTTGTTCGTAGTCACATTTGAAAAATTTCAAAGATATTTTATGTTTTTCTAACAAAAATGTAAATACCTTTTCATACGTTGATTGCTTTTGTTCGGTAAAAGGCAAAATATTGCTGGTACTATGGCGGTATATTCACTGGAACTTCCGGAGTCTATGAATAGCGTTAAAAGTTGAAAGTCTGGAAAAGGATCAGTTTGAAACGTGCCACCACCCATCATCAAGTCCGTTTTCCATGCAAAGCTCCAAAAGAAAGGGACTCACAAATCTTTATAACTTCATTATCAGATGGTACAGTTAGAAGAAATTTACTTTTTAATATTTCAGGTATACGGACTTCACTACAGGTTTTAAATTTACAATTCGGTACCTGGAATGCGTTTTTCCTAGCATTGTACAAATATTTAGCTCTTGAAGGACAAATAGGAGTCTTACAACTGTCAGAATATGATGAATTCATGTTTTCAAAACAATCTCCAAAAATCTTTGGAATAGCTTCAAATTCAGTTTGAACCCGTTTTTTGCAAAAATCTATGGGAGCAGCTATTTCATTTTTCAAATAATGCAGTTAACAGCTATGTCCTCTTTCTCTGAGAATACTTGCGTTATCAGAGCTCAACGTTATTGAACCTATAAAGAAAGTGTTAAAGTAGGTTCTTGCAATAAAAGAAGTTTACTATTAATACTTGTATTTTAGGTGTAAGTGCAATCTAAATCGGAGTAATCTCGGAGTCAAATCATCTAATGGTTTTGTCTGTAGTATCTGAATGAGGGGCTTATGATCTGTTTCTAACAGTACTTCTATACCTATAATAAAATATTTAAACCTAGGCAGTGACTACTGCCCATGTTAATGCCAAACACTCCTTTTCTATCTGTGCATAATTTTTTTCAGTGGAATTCAATGTTCTACTAGGATAAGAGACAACTTCCCTTGCTCCTTAACCATTTTCTTGCATTAACACTTCTCCCAATCCATATGAACTGCTATCAGCTGAAATTATATTTTTTTTTGATGGATGAAAGTGACACAGAGTCGGTGCTTTAGATATCAACTCCTTAATTTTAGAAAAGGAATCTGTCTGACACTTATCCCATACAAATGACACACCCTGTTTTAGTAAACTATACAATGGTTCTAATATTTGTGCTTTATTAGGTACAAATCTACTAATATAGGTCACTAATCCTAGAAATTGCATTAGTTCTTTTTTATAAGTAGGAGATTTATACTTAATAATGCTTACCACTCTACAGGGGTCCAAGGAAATACCCTCTTTGCTGAAAATATGACCCAAATATGTAACTTTATCAACCATAAAAACACATTTTTCTTTATTTATAGTCAACCCCTCCTTACATAATCTACTTAAAACTTCTCTTAATTACTTACTATGACTTATCTTTTGTGAATAATAATGTCATCGATATGAATCTCCACTCTTTCTAGATCTGTAAACAAATTAGAAAATTTCATGGAAAAGTGCTCTGGTGCACAATTTAATCCCACAGGTAAACGGTTGTACATATACCTGCCAAAAGGTGTTAGAATGGTAGTAAGTTTACGTGAAGACTCATTTAAAACTATTTGAAAAAATCCAGAGGTAGCGTCAATTTTAGAAAATACTCGGGCACCCCTTAGCCTACCCAATGTATTTTCTACTTTATGTATTGGAAATATAGGGCGTAGAATATTTTTATTGACATGTGTATAGTCACCACAGATTCGTACACCGTCTGACCCTTTAGGTACAACCACAATAGGAGGAACATACATTGTTGGTTCTTCAACAGGTGTTTTGACCCCTATTTTCACAAACCTATTTAACTCCTGCTTAACTTTATCTAATAATGGTAAAGGTACCACTCTTGGGGTAGACTGTACATAGGGGGTTGGGTTTTCAATTAACTTTATACTAAATTTATCTTTGAGGAGTCCTAAATTATTAAATATTCCTGGAAATTCTTTATCTACATCTATAGTTTCAGAATCTTTAACATTAATACTACATAATCTTAACATATTCATTTTTATAATGGCTGGTCTACCTAATATTGGTATCTTTTAATGTTTTCTCAGGGTATTTATTTCAAATATAGGTAATCTTACAAAACAAACGTATTGCACGAACGACAAGAGACACACACACTTTTAGATTCTCTAGCGGAAACGCGCGGGAAGCCGTGTCGGCCGTTTCTCTCTTACCGGAACAACGTTCGGTGCGACAGCGGTGCGCGGATTGTCAAAACTGAAGTCTTCGTTGCCGCCAATATTCGAATCTCTCGTTACACACTCCCCCTCCAAGTTGGAAGCACGTCCCGTGTCCAAGTTGGAATCATTATCATCTAAATAATCACGGTGTCTAGTATTAGGACAACGCGGTCGACCTCTACGCTTTTTAGGCATGATAGGAGTGATAACAACATTAGTTTGATTGAAAGGTGTTAAATCTGAACTATGATATTTACCTAAAACAGTGTCGCCAGTTGTATTAGTTAAAAGGAAAGTAGTAGGACTCATAATCTGTTTAATGCAGTAAGGACCATCACGTTTGGGCATAAATTTGCGGGTAATACCTTTGGAAGCTTTGCTCAGCTCATGAGTTTTGACCAGAACTAAGTCTCCTAATTTGTAGTCGGGCGCAGGACGACGACCAGCGTCGGTAACCTCCTTTCGTTGGTCTTGAGCTTTCTCTACCCGATCCCTAATATCGTGCAAACAATTAACAAACGACTTCAAATATGGAGTAACCTGTGGAATGAAATTTTCTTTGTCTAAAATACTGCGAATGTCATGATGAACGTCAAAAGGTGTTCGCATTTCTCGAGCAAACATGAGGTAGGCGGGTGTCTTACCTGTGGTACTGCAAACTGCACTGTTCATGGCGAAACGAACATGTGCCAAGTATTTGGGCCAATCTTTATGTTCGTTTTTAACTAGCAGAGACAACTGCATTTTGAGGTCCCGATTTTTACGTTCAGCCGGGTTTGCCTCTGGATGATAAAGCGGTATCAGCTCCTGCTTAACACCTAAGAGATACATACATTGCTGCATAACAGCGGATATAAATTGTACACCGTTGTCGGATACAATTCTTCGTGGAACTCCATAGCGGAGGAAGTACTCTTCTATTATTACACGGGAACAGTTTTCAGCGGTGGCCTCTGTTAATGGGTATAACTCAACCCACCTGGTTGCAACATCTTCAATCAGAAGGACCCATCGCTCCCCCTTGTCTCCTTCTGGGAGGGGACCAAATAAATCAACGGCAAGGACTTCAGCTCGTTGTTGTAATATAGGAGTTTGCAATAACCCTGAAGGTTTTTGGTTGCTCGCTTTGTATCTAAGACATGTTATACAGTTTTTAAGATATTCTGTTACGAATCGACGCATGCCGGGAAAATAGTACTTATCGCGAAGACGATGTAAGGTTCGTTCTATACCTTGATGACCAGCAGTTGGAGAGTCATGAAATTCCTTAAGGATTTCTTCTCTCATGGAGCTTGGTACTACAAATTGTGCTTCCTCGCAATCTGTGTCGGGATTGAAGCGGTATAGAACACCTTGACACATAAGGTAGCCGCGTTCCAGCCACTTGTTTGAGGTTATCTCGTCAGAGTCTTCTAAATCTTTGATTACCTTATAAACTTCGGGGTCATCCTCTTGAGCAGCTCGTAGGGTAGCTGGATTGACTTTGGGAAGATCCACTGTTATCATGCAGACCTCACAGTCAGCATTGTCGTCACAAGCAGGTCGACTCAACATGTCAGCTACTACATTTACCTTTCCAGGTGCGTACTCTATTTTGAGGTGAAAAGACTGAAGTTTGAGAGCCCATCTGATCAGTCTTCCACTTGGTGTTTTGACAGTAAAGAGCCATTTGAGAGGCTGGTGGTCGCTTTTTACTATACACGTATGTCCGTCAATGTAACCTCTAAACTTTTCTACTGCCCAAACAACAGCAAGCGCCTCTCGTTCAGTTGTGGAATAATTTTTCTCGGCAGCACTGAGCAGACGGCTAGCGAACTCAATAGGTCTCTCCTCAGTACCTTCGCCTTGCAGTAGTGCCGCACCAATGGCATAGCTACTTGCATCGGTACGAAGCAGGAACGGCTTATCGTAATCGGCTTGTATTAATATGGGAGCACTAACCAATTTGTTTTTCAGATCATCAAAGGCGTGTTGCTGATCTTCACTCCATCTCCAATCCTGGTTCTTGCGTGTGAGTTTTGTCAGAGGCTCAGCGACGCGAGAGAAGTTCGGTATAAATTTCCTATACCATGAACAGGTCTGTATGAATGATTTTAAGTGCTTAACATTTTTAGGTTCTTTCATTTTCAGGATGGCGTCAACCTTGGAAGCATCAGTACGGATACCTTGAGGTGTTAATACATGTCCGAGGTAAGTTACTTCTTCACGAACAAAGCAACATTTAGCTCTATTGGCTCGGAGATGAAATTGACGCAATCTATCGAAAACCTTTTGTAGGTCTTGAATGTGGTCTTGGATGCTACCTTGGGTGAGAACCAAAATGTCATCAAGGTAGGCAAGTAGGGTGACATCCTGCAGCGAAGATCCAGAACGGAATCGATCTATTAATCTCTGGAAAGTCGACGGGGCGTTTTTCAAGCCGAACGGCATTCGCTTGAACCTATACGTACCAAATGGTGTAACGAAGGCGGTCTTGTCTCGGTCTTCTGCGGCTACAACAACCTGCCAATAACCTGCCCGGAGATCGATTGTGGACATGTAACAACCTCCTTTAGTCAACTGTAACAAGTCGTCAATAAGTGGCAAAGGATAGCTATCTGTTTTGGTGACGGCGTTGAGTCTTCTGTAGTCTATACAGAATCTAACACTTCCATCCTTCTTTGGTACGAGAACAGCAGGGGATGTCCACGCAGATTCACACTCTTCAATGACGTCATCATTAATCATATTATCAAGTTCTGCTTTCATAATTTCTCTCTTAGATGGGGTGAGCCTGTATGGAGGAACTGATATCGGCGGATGATTACCTGTGTCTATCCGGTGTTCCGCATACGGAGTTGGAGCTCCCCCTATACTAAAAATATCTTCATTTTCAGACAAAAATTTTGACAGTTGCATACGCTCCTGAAGGCTCAACATCAGACCTTCGTCATCACGAAGAAAGTCTGCTGAAAAGAGTGTTGTACTTGACTTCAGGGCCTCAAATTCTAAAGGATAGATTTCATTCGAATTGGAAAATTTCCATGTAGAATTGGAAAAATCAATAATAATACCAGCATTAGTCAAAAAATCAATACCAAGAAGGGTTGCATTTGATACCGCATCCGGGAAAATAATAAAATCTAAATTTATACATTTTTGTTTAATTTTTATTTTTAAGTTAGTAGTGAGCACCTGTCGCATATTAACCGAGCCATCAGCTAATTTAATGCGTTTTGAGCACTTTTCGAAAGGATAATTGTTCTTTTTTAGTAAATTAAAAAGTGTTGCACCTGCTACACTACATTTTGCACCTGTGTCAATAAGTGCTCTACCACGGGAACCTAAAATTTCAATGCCTAAAATTGGCCTTTTGGTCCCCCTACACTGGGGTGTATTAATGACACTATACACCGAGTCATCACATTGTATACAATCAATATTCTGCTGATAAAAATTTATATTATTATCCTGCATAGAAAATAATTGTCCATCCGAAACCATGGTCACCCTAGTATCACATAAACTATTAATAGAATTGTTCAAATGTTTATTTTGGTCCAAGTTACTATTATTAGCATAGAAGTTACTTGGTAACACATTAATGAAATCACTAGGCATAAAAATAGTGTGACGTTTATGGTCCCTATTGCGATTACATAGAGTAGGTGTAGTGTTATCACTCTTATCAGTAACAGATTTGTTATGAATCTGTAAGTTGGAGAGAGAGTTATTGTAACGATCGAGACTTATACTGGGCATGCAAAAATGGTTAGGTAAACTCACCTGATGATTGTTCTTACCAGATGATTGAATGTTTTCAATAATTGAACTAGAGGTCAATGCCCTACTATCGCGAATCAGCGCATCGTCGTCGCATTCTATCGCGTAAAATTCGGAATTACATTTAGTACATTGAGATCGCGTTACGCCTTTTTCACCACATCCGTAGCACGTCGGTACTATGTCCGTAGATTCGGTAGTAGATGTATGTTTAAACGACGCGGATAATCGACGGCACTCTTCGCGAACATGTCCGTAGTTTTTACAGTAAACACAGTATTTTCTCGTTTCTCTTCTCTCATCGGCTGCTGGAAGTGGAGTCTTGCTTGGATAGGAGGCTCGTGTACCACGGCGTCCCGCAGATGAGGGCGTTTCAGACAGGGCTGCTGGCGGCGGCGCTGGCCGTGGTGGCGGCGGCGTGGCACCGACGCGCGGTAGTGGCATCGTGCCGGCGGCGCGCGGCTGTGGAGACTGCGTTGCTGAACCAACGGCGCCAGATCCTTTTCTTTGGGGTATTGCTAGTGCTCGGCCTTCATCCGAGGCCTCTTCCAGTTGCCTCGTTCGTGTCAATAATTCATCGAACGTATTACAATCTTCACGGCGAACCTTTTCTCGGACTCTGCTGTGTAGAAGACCGTATATCATGTCTAACTGGACCTTTTCTGTTAAGTCTCCTTGAGGAATGCGGGCCATCAGAGACCTGCATTTTGCTATATATATTTCTGTTCGTTCGCCTCTCTGTTGTGGTTGACTAAATAACTCACGGTATACTCGATGAGGAGGGCGACTCTCGCCAAACGCGGCGCGTAGTTTTCTGGTAGCTTCCGACCAAGATGTGGTGTATTGTTTAACACCTTGCCACCACACGGCGGCATCGTGTGTGAGCAGCATGGAGAATCCTCTCACGGCATTCACATCATCGATATTGGTGCAATCTTTGAATGACTCGACGGCATCGAGAAATGCTTCCAAACAATCGTCCGGTGCACCGCTGAAGCGAGCCGTACAGGCTGCGAAATTCCCGGTTAAATTCGGTTGAACGTGAGCGGGCACTTGAGAGGGCGAGGCCGAAGTTGTCTGACTGTTGAGTACCTTTTCTAGGATACGCTCAAAGGCTTCATTTTGTTGCCTTTGTAGTGCTGACATAATTTCGGCCATTTTGTTCGGCGAGATGCTCGTAGTCGTTTTCGAAGAAGCGGGGTCTTCATCTTCGAAAGATCGTCGAAGGCTTTGTCGTTGTTTCGGCATTTTCACTGTTTGTAAGTACAACGCATTCAACAATATACGTTATGGCCCTTATGTTGGGACGCCAGTTTAATGTTTTCTCAGGGTATTTATTTCAAATATAGGTAATCTTACAAAACAAACGTATTGCACGAACGACAAGAGACACACACACTTTTAGATTCTCTAGCGGAAACGCGCGGGAAGCCGTGTCGGCCGTTTCTCTCTTACCGGAACAACGTTCGGTGCGACAGCGGTGCGCGGATTGTCAAAACTGAAGTCTTCGTTGCCGCCAATATTCGAATCTCTCGTTACAATCTGTAATTTTTTTATTACAAAAACCTTACCAAAAAATATTCTATTCTTATAAGTTAATTTAGACCACACATATCCCAATACTTTTAATACTATCCCCTCTGGGCCTCTAATAATTTCTTCACATTGAATTAAGCTACTTCTGCTATTAAATTTATCCATAACAGAATCAGATATAGCCACTACATCAGCACCTGTATCTGTAAAAAATGTTACCTGCTTACTCCTGTTGTCTATCTGTAAATCCACATCTATTTGAAAATCCTCTTGGTTTCCATTAATATTATTAATTTTTCTCTCCCTGCAGCACCTTGAAAAATGTCCTATACGCTTGAACTTGTAAAATTTTTAATTTTCCGCTGGACACTGATCTTTGGAATGCTTTCCCAGCGTCCAAATCACCAACACTTCCTCTTCTCCGTTTCTGTTCTTGTTACATTATTAATTAAATAATCATCTTTAACCTGCCACAATGCCTTCACCTCCTCCTTTTGCTCCTCCGCTTGTTTTACTAATCGACATATTTCCTCTAATGTCAAAGTTGCCATAATTTGAAGCCTCTCACTTGTCTTCTTATCACTCATTCCCACTATGATTCTGTCCCTAATCAATTCTTCCTTCAGTGCGCCATATTCACAAGTCTGCCAATATGTGTAGATCTCTGATAAAATCATCCGCCTTTTCTCCAACTTTTTGCACTCTAACGTTAAATCTGCACCTTTCAAAGATTACGTTTTTCTTGGGTATAAAATAGGCATCTAAAGCCTTTATGACTGTCTCAAAATTCTCCGCCTCTACTTTTAACTGCTTCACCAATTGTTCAGCTCTATCACCAAGTACATACAATAACAAATCTACCTTGTCGTTACTCTTGCGCTCCTTATAACCACTTATCAAAATGTATCTCTCGAACCTTTTTCTCCAGTTTTCCCAATCACCTGGTACGAAATTGAACTCGTTCGGAGGGCGAACATTTTGTACGGGTAAAAGATTCAGAGCTTGATCCGTCATTGTAGTTTTAAATCGTCACCGCTTGAAGAGTTTATGTGCCAACCGCTGCCACCATGTTAAAGTGGGTTCTTGCAATAAAAGAGGTTTACTATTAATACTTGTATTTTAGGTGGAAAGACATACAAATTTACACGAGTCAAAATCACACAGAATAACCTCCATAACCACTCGCCCAAGCACCATATGCGCGGGCTGTCAATGTCATATCAAACCCACAGATAATAACAGATTCTAGCTATATATAATAATTATAGATTATAAAGACATTACTATAACAGAAAGATTTTACAGACTACACTCGCGAACAAAAGTTTGGAATCAGTTACTTGAAATTGGTTCCGCGTGATCTTGCTTACTAAATAAATTTTTAATAATCATAAAAATGACATCATGTTAAAGGTGCAACTCTCCACTTTAAATTGATATCAAATTAATTCATATCGAGCCCGTAATTGTGGAGTTATCCCGGATTAAGTGAAGGAGGTAGGAAAACAAGGAAATAGGGAAAAATAATTAATGAGTAAAACAACAAAAAATATTAAATAAAAATTTTATTTATCTTTAAAAAATAAGTGTCAATATTTTGTGTTCCCTCCCCTTGCCCTAATAACTGCTCCAAGACGATTCTTCATAGACCTGATCAGCTTCTGAATTGATTCTTGTGGAATACCTTTCCACTCCTCAATCAACGCTGATTTCAGCTCATTCAGACATGAAGGAGCAGGAGTTCTGGAACGAACCTTCCTCTTCAGTTCATCCCACACGTGCTCAATAGGATTCAAGTCAGGGCAGAGCGCTGGAAAGTCCAATGTGGCAATACCGACTTCTTCGAGGTATTCCGTTGTTATACGGGCAGTGTGACAACGAGCGTTATCGTGCATAAGGAGGAAGTCTTCACCGATGTATCCCGCATAGGGAACGACATGTTCAAGCAGAATATCTGAAATGTACCGGTCCGAAGTTAGACCGCCTTCTCGTCCCCCGCCAGGCACGAAAACAAGCTCGGTTTTACCACCGAAGGAAATGCCGGCCCACATCATACAAGAGCCGCTCCCATAAGCCACTGTTTCAGCGACACAGCACTGTGCAAATCGCTCCCCAGGCCGCCTGTAGACCCGTCCTCTTCTGTCGCTACCGTGCAAACACATCCTGCTCTCGTCGGAGAACAGGACTTGCCTCCATTGCTCAACCTCCCAATCAAGATGGGTGCGAGCAAACTGAAGGCGTTGTCGGTGAGCTGCCGTGAGTTTCGGGCCTGTGGCAGGTCTTTTTGGAGTCAGATTCGCTTGCTTGAGTCGTCGACGAACTGTCCGCTCGCTGGCTGCTACCCCACGAACATCTCGGAGCTCCTGTTGGACGTCGACACCAGTCAAATGCCGATTTCTTGAGAGTCTCCCAAAAGCGCTTGTAAACTTTCAAAACACAAGACTGGCTTATGTGTATATAACTTATAAAAGACGACGCACATAAGTCGATTTTAGGAATTTAGGTGGCCAAAAGTATTTTGCTTTTTTAAGCTTTATTTGAAACACCGTGAATCGCCAGAAGTTCTTTATTTTGTGTACTAACAAGTAATCCCTGTTTACATAGTTACCCAATTCAAACTATATGACAACACAAAGAATACATCACAATAAACTATAGTGGCCAGTGCATCCGTTAATGTGGATTATACCACGATCCTCAACACGCCCCTCATAATCTGCATTAACCTAAGTGCACTAACCCTAAGCCATCAACACATTTTAAATGTTTAGCACTAGGTAAGGACTTGGTAAAGATGTCGGCTATCATTGAATCTGTCGACAAATGTCTCAAAGTAATATTCTTATCCTTCAACACATTACGCATGAAATGATATTTTATGTCAATGTGTTTACTCCTACTATGGAAAACCGGATCTTCGGCGAGACAAAGCGCACCTCTGTTATCGACATGCATTTCTATTTTGGACAGCCCTATCATACCAATCTCATTCATTAAACTATTCAGGTACACAGCTTCTTTCATTGCCTCAGCCAAACTTACATATTCAGCCTCTGTTGTAGATGTCGCTACCGTCCTCTGCTTCTGTGACTTCCAAGAAATAGCTGCACCTCCAAGTATAAATCCGTATCCAGAATATGACCGTCTATCTATACTGCAGTTACCCCAATCAGCATCACAAAAACCTTGAACTGATTGTCCTGTTTTTCTGTAATATAAACAATAATCAATAGTCTTCTTTAAATATCGAAGAACTCTTTTAGCACACAACCAATGTACTTTACATGGATTTTCAGTAAACTGTGCAAGCTTAGAAACAGTATTAGTAATATCAGGTCTTGTCCCAACACTTAAATACATAAGAGCTCCAATCAACTCACGATAAGGCCATTTCTCATTTCCACTTGCTTTCATACTGATATCGAATTTTGTTCCAGTATCCATTGGTGTTGAAACGGGATTACAATCACCCATACTGAACCTTTTTAAAATACTATTTACATACTTCCTTTGCGATAGTCTTAAACCACTAACGTTTTTGTATATTTCAATACCCAGACAACATTTTGCGGGTCCAAAATCCTTAAGTTCAAATTCTGTTGATAAATCTTTCTTGAATTCAATAATCCATTGATTATCTTGACAAGCAATCAAAATATCGTCGACGTATACTGTCACAAAAAGCATTCTGTCATCCGCGTTTTTCTTGAAGTATAGACAAGGTTCATTTATCGTAGGTTGCATACCCATCGCTTTTAGTTTTTCATCCAACCGTAAATACCATTGACGACCCGATTGTTTTAATCCATACAATGATCTCTTTAAGATACAAGCGTTTCCTCCTGCATGGATATTATTCAACATCTTTCTGGCACGCTGTCCCACAATTGAATTATCATTTTCTTGATCAATAAGCTTACGTAAAGTATCTTCCATCAAGTCAGGAATTTTCATATACACTTCCTCATCAAGAAAACCATTCAAATATGCTGTGTTTACGTCCATTTGATGAATATCCATATCCATATCCAACAATTAGATTGTTGAGCGCAATCGCTGCGGAGATCCGCAGCGATTGCGCTCAACAATCTAATTGTTTGAAGTCTGGCCACAGGTGCAAAAGTTTTGTAGTAGTCTACGCCATATTTCTGGCTATAGCCCTTTGCTACCAGTCGTGCCTTCTTCTTCACAGATCCATCGACATTGCACTTATTAACTAAAACATATCTACATCCAACAATTTGACGATCAACGGGTTTTTTCACAATTTCAAAAGTTTCATTTTTGACAAGACTTTTTACTTCGGAGACAATAGCATCCATCCAGCCCTGACGTTCATCACTAGACATCGCATCATCTAATGAAATTTCTATTGCAGCAGCTAAATGTTCTATTTCATCTCGCGTTTCTTCAATTAGTTGATCACTTGTAATAATCTCATCGGCTGTCGTAAGTGGCTCCTCTACTCTGATCATATTGAAGACCTTTTTTGGCCTACCTCGTTGACCCTTTTGTAATTTCGGTCTACCTGGACCACGTTTCAATATCGAAATAGGTTCGCTGCTGATGTTTTCATTATTTACAGTATTGTTTTCCATTGGTAATAACTCTATAACATTTTCATCTGCTTCTATATCTCTACTGTTAGAAACATTATCTATTTCTTTATTACTAGAAATATTCTCGTTTGTCCCTATTTCCACAAACTTCTTCTGAATGTCAGATTTATTTTCTGAAATTGGAGATTCAATGACAGTTTTAATGAAAGCATTTTCTTGAAATTTGACATCTCTTGCAATGACAACCTTATGCTCTTGTGGTATCCACACTCGATATCCCTTGGACATTCTTGGATATCCAACCATAATACCTTCACGTGCTCTTGCCACGAACTTATTTTTATTAGGCGTTTTGTCCAAGACGAAACATTTTGAACCAAAACTTCTAATGTAATCAAGGTTCTCTGGTTTTCCATACCACCTTACATATGGAGTGTCACCATTTAAGCTACTCGTCGGACAACGATTCCTAATATGACAAGCAGTCACAACAGCATCAGCCCAAAAACCTGTACTTAATCCTGAAGATAACAACATACATCGCGCCATCTCGGTAAGTGTACGGTTCATGCGTTCGCTGACAGAATTCATTTGAGGTGTGTGTGCCACCGTTAATCGACGTTGAATACCTTCAGCTCGTACCAATTCGTCGAATTCATTGTTGCAATATTCACCACCATTGTCCGATTGAAGAGATTTTATCTTCATGCCTGTTTGGTTTTCAACATAAGCCTTATATGTTTTAAAAGCGTTTAATACTTCGCTTTTCTTACTTAAAAGATAGACTTCACACCAACGAGTACAGTCATCTATAAAAGTAACAAAATATTTAGCTCCACCAAGTGACTGTGTTCTCATTGGACCCACCACATCCGAATGTACAATCAAAAGTTTTGTATTACATGGACCATTTGTTTTTGAAAACGGTAACGTAGTCATCTTCCCTTTCGCACAAATGTCACAGTCATACAACGCATTCATCTCATCTGTCTTTACGTCAATTTCATAAGCATTTAGTAACTTTTTAAGATCTCTTGCGTTCAAATGTCCCATGCGCTCATGCCACAAACGTAAATCTACATTTTCAGCATTCAAAGCTACATTCATCGGATCTTTCGTTTCTCTCACACGATATAAATTCCCCACGCGATCTGCAGTCATTTTAACCAAACCCTGTTTGTCAATAACAAAGGCGTTATCTCTTTTGAAAATGGCATCATGACCAGTATCAGTAATTTTAGCCACGGAAACCAAATTACTTCTCAAATCAGGGACAAATAAAGTGTTTTGAAATTTGATCTGACCTTTGGATTGATCATTTGAAGCATAAAGAGTTATATTACCCTTACCTTTGACACTTGTCGACAGATTACTCGCTAGATTTAATTTCGCATCGTAATGTACAAAGTCTTTACCAAATCGTTCCCTCTTGTTACAAAGATGTGATGTACAACCGCTATCTAAAATAAAATTATTCTGAAAATTATTAAAAGATTGATTACAATTAAAAACTTCAAAAATATCTTCTACTTTTTCTACAGTTGCACACCTAGAATCTTGGTTGTTTTTCTTTATACGACATTCACTAGCTTTATGACCTACATTGTGACATTTAAAACATTTATATTTAAAACCTTCATTGGTGTTGGAAGCACTACTCTCATGCTTAGTTTTCTTTGACAAGGATTTCTTCCCTTTTGGTCCATTTCCTTTCACATACATAGCTCCTTGTACCTCAAGAATATTAGATTGACGTCGTGAGCTATCCTCCTCTAAAATCTTAATCTTTAGAACATCGACCTTAGGTAACTCATCGCGGGATTCCATTGCACATCTGAAATTCTCATAGCTCGCAGGTAGACTGTACAGCAACAAAATTGATAGCAAATCATCATGAATTTGTATACCTATATCGTTGAGCTTGTCTACTGCTCCTATAAATTTAGATAGGTGCTCTCTAACATCCTCGCCCTCTTGCATACGGCATAGAGTTAACTGTTTTAATAAAATTGCCTTACGTGCAGGACCTTTTGACGCATAAACTGATTCTAGCTTCAACCACATGTCACGTGATGTATCGCATCCTCTAATATGCTTAAGCTCACTTGGACTGATTGATAGCACCAAATCTGCTTTTGCCTTTTCGTCTGCCGCAATCCATTTATCGATCGAACCTTCGTCACTGCTACTCACTTCTGGCCTCGCAGTTCTGCCGCTTACATAGCTCCATGAATCAGCTTTCACTAGTAAAGCCTGGACTTGTATTTTCCAAGTTTCATAATTTTCTTTATCTAACAACTCTATCCTTGTAGATTGTGCCATTATGCTTGAAAAATAAACTATTTACGACTATTTTTTGATTAAAATACTGCCTGGGCCCATAACCTGAAACACCGTGAATCGCCAGAAGTTCTTTATTTTGTGTACTAACAAGTAATCCCTGTTTACATAGTTACCCAATTCAAACTATATGACAACACAAAGAATACATCACAATAAACTATAGTGGCCAGTGCATCCGTTAATGTGGATTATACCACGATCCTCAACATTATTTTATCATTTAGTATTTTTCTTTGTATAATAAGCATGTTTAACTGACCAAAAAAGCAAATAATTCAACAAAAAATAAGAATATTACCATATTTTTATTATATAAGTAGTTATAACATTTTTTTATTGTATGTATTATAAAATAATATATAATGTAGTACAAATAATTAACGCTTTACACAACAGGTATAGGCTAAACCAAATATAAAACAGAGTCTGTGTTTGGTTCAGCTGGTAGTAGCATATTTATTGTTTCTGGACAAAATGATCTTGCTTTGATGCGTTTTTTGTTTATCTAATGCTGCTAATAGTGGATCTGAACTCAACTTTAATCTATTGTAAACAGCAAGGTTGCAATGCTCCCGTGAAAATTTTCTAGCAATTTTTTCCCGATATAACCGAAAATGCTTATTTCGGGCTTCGGCTGCCTCCTCCGACAACTGTCCTATTGGCAATAATGCATATTCAATAATTTCGCCATGTATTAATATTTTATGCATAGTCGGAGTCATGGGATACCACCCGTAGAGATCACAATACAATCTTGCCGCTGCCATAGCATAGTCATAAAATTTTTTGGTGTCTATTTTATGTCGATGAAGGTGACGGCGGCACCCACGAAGACGTTTGTGGTGGCGGTGGCGGCGTGGTGGACAATGGGTGTGATGGTGCTGAGGGTCTAGCAGTGCTATAACCGGAATAAGTCGGTGCAGAATATGCATGTTCATATTGGTAATGATTTGTTTGTAGTGGCAATAATTGATTCTGTGCTTTTTGAATGACCTTGAGCAATTCTATTTTTGCTGATAATCGCCGATTCTCGTGTACTTTTTTTAGCTCAGTGTATAATGATAAGCAGAATAATTTATCATCGTCTTCTTTAGTTCCTGGTGCTGTTTCAATTCATTGTCTTGCATCCAAACTTTTTTGTAAAATTTCTTCTATTTGTTTATCCACAGCATTTTTTTCTTTGTGCCTTCAATTTGTTCCTTTGGAGGTGGCATCAAATCTTCATTATCTGCATTATTTACATCGGCATTAGTTGCTGCAGAAGTTTCGTAATTGTTCTGTGTCCTTATTTACTATAGAACTCTGAAGAAATTTTAGTTTCCCGAAGTATACATATGGTGTACCTATGTTTAAAAGATCCAAACCCCGATGGAAGATTTTTTGTCGTTTAGACTCCCTTGTGTAATTGTCCCGAATACTTTTCCATTTTTTCACTAGTGTAGTACCTGAAAATGAATAATAAAATGTAATTAATATTTTGACAGACACTTTGTCACAGGCTGTTCGTTCGCAGATTAACACCATTGATACCGTCTTAGAAAATCGACTATAATAAAGATAGTGGAACAAGTTTGTAAAGTTCTGTGGAGTAAGTTGAAATCTATGTGCATGCCTGAAATAACTACGGAAAAATGTAAAGAAGTAGAAGAAGGTTTTATGAAATATGCCAACTTCCCAAACTGTATCGGCGCAATTGATGGGAAACACATTGAGATGATATAACCAGAACATACAGGCTCGCTTTATTTCAATTATATAAACTATTTCTCTTCAGTCTTACTAGCAGTGTGTGACGCAAATTATTGTTTTGTATACGTTGATATCGGATCCTATGGTAAAAGCAGTGATTCTGCGATTTTTAAATATTCAGATTTTTATAAAAGAACACATATATCCTTTATTGCACACATAAAACACAAAAAAATATACATTAAGAAAACACATGTACAAGGGTGAGCTTATCTCTAAAAGAGATCTCTTTCAGCCAACCCTAACCTTAGTGAGAAAGAACGTACTAGCGAGGATATTGTGTACGAAAATAATACACCAAATAATAATTACTTATACCGGATTAACATAACAAAATAATAAAAATTAATGATAAGAGGGTAAGTTAAATATTCCTAACCTGAAGCCAATATGTAATGTCGATAAAACACCACTGCCTCACGTGTTTGTAGGCGATGAATCCTTTGTAATTATGAGAAATGTGATGCGCCCTTATAGTGGAAAGCAACTCACACAC
Organism: Nymphula nitidulata; assembly: GCA_947347705.1. Taxonomy (NCBI): domain Eukaryota; kingdom Metazoa; phylum Arthropoda; class Insecta; order Lepidoptera; family Crambidae; genus Nymphula; species Nymphula nitidulata. The sequence continues at coordinate 9,576,486 of OX374639.1, forward strand.
ACAAAAAAAGTTTTCAATTACAGATTATCGCGAGCAAGCCGTTATATCGAGTGCACTTTCGGAATATTGAGCAACAAATGGTGTATATTTCATAGACCTAGTATATTTCAGACCTATAGATGTAAATATTGAGCTCGCGGAAAATATTATCAAAGCATACACAGTGCGGGTTGGACGCAGTTTGTCCCATTCGCATTTCGTCACGAGTTTAGAAAATGTCCCATTCGCATTCTGTTCACACTCCATTTCGACGCATACTGCTAGATACGCAAATTACCTGATACTCAGATGATCAGATAAATTAACATTTTCATTATGGTATTATAGGAAAACGAGTCCTCTATAAAAAGGGTACTTCCTCCGCCCCACAGTGATCAATAATTAGCCTTAAAATATTATCACCTGGAATTACAATGATCTAATACTGTTATTGAAAATATCAATATGTAAATAAATAAATCCTTATTAAATTAATGTATTTGAGATTCTAACATACAATAAAAACTTTTAGTGCGAATATTCTTCCTCGTTTGTATCAAAATTAGGTTTTTCTAATAATTTTATGACTTTTGCAGGAAAAATACCTTTCTGCTTTTGAGGCAAAGGGCGCAAAAGCGATATCTGAGCATCTGATGACACCAATAAAATTTTGAACAAATCTTCATTAGTTTTCTTGCGTCACATTTTTCGGGTATTGTGTTCTCTATAATATTTTACATCTTTATGGCGACATTCCTGTGCGCCTTCCCCTAATTGTCCAATAGGCAACAAGAAATAATCAATAATATCTTTGCAATGAGTTAAAACTGTATGTACTGTGGGTATGGCATGCAGTACCATCCGTATAAACTAACATATAGCTTTGCCGTATCTCTTGCATATTTATTAAAGAGGTACTAAGAGGAGGTAGGTTTATTTTATATGTACAGCTTAAAGATTTCAGAATTATCCCAAATCTTATAATCAAGTCACGATCGATGCCTGTGATCTCGTGTGCCACGTCGGGATCGGCAAAAAAACCTCCTAGCAGTGTTACCGTCATTGGTGTTGCCGTAGCCCTGCTTGGGAACGTCAACCAACAAACCAAGTTTCTCCCTAAATTGTTTCTGTATATTTTCCTTTCTATTGGCAACTATTTGTTTATTTTCTTCACCCCGAAAAAAGTTTTAATGTGCATAATATTATTCTATTATTTTGTAAGATCTACAAGGGTTCGGCTTCAGATTCAGTATGTTAAGAGCTATAATGAATTGTTTAATCGCAGACAAGACGGATTTATATGTATGTAGGTACCAGTGGCGAAGGGTGAACAACACCAAAAGGGAAGCCGGAACAAAATCACACAGTCAAAATAGTAGTACCTACCTATGTTCAAATCAAGATACAAAATCACGACCTCGTTTAGTTGAAAACTAACCAATAGAAATCATATTATATCAGAAAAACCGATACTAGCTTTTTAGGTAGGTACACCTTCATAATTTTTTACTTTCAAAACCTATAATATCCAATATTAATATAGGTACTTTATGACCAGCAACGAACTTCTAAAGATCGGCCATAATAAAAAACTGCACTAACAGAGAATTTAAAAAAATCTGATGTAACCAAATCAACCTGAAATATCAAAACAAACAATAGTTTTACCTAACACCGAATCAAAACCTACCTTATATCACTGGTAACATTTAGTAATTAAAATAGAATAAAACTAGAAAAATTTCACGTCCTGAGGCAGGAAACGAACCTGCGACCTTTCGCTATCCGGGCGACTGCTCTGACCACTGAGCCACCCAGGACTTGGGATATCCCTGTGAAATTCTTCTAGTCTATCTGTATTTGCGTTTATGAGCTAACGTCCACCCTACAATGTCGAAATATTCTATTTCAACATCCGAAACGAGTATTTTTACAAATACCGGCGATACGGTTAAGTTGGGGCAGTGCTTTCAAATATTCTTAATTTTTGATTTTAACATTATTATAAATGTTTGAAAAATTACTTAGTAATTAAAATAGAATAAAACTAGAAAAATTTCACGTCCTGAGGCAGGAAACGAACCTGCGACCTTTCGCTATCCGGGCGACTGCTCTGACCACTGAGCCACCCAGGACTTGGGATATCCCTGTGAAATTCTTCTAGTCTATCTGTATTTGCGTTTATGAGCTAACGTCCACCCTACAATATCTAAATATTCTATTTCAACATTGACGTGAAATTTTTCTAGTTTTATTCTATTTTAATTTTAATTACTAAGTAATTTTTCAAACATTTATAATAATGTTAAAATCAAAAATTAAGAATATTTGAAAGCACTGCCCCAACTTAACCGAATCGCCGGTATTTGTAAAAATACTCGTTTCGGATGTTGAAATAGAATATTTCGACATTGTAGGGTGGACGTTAGCTCATAAACGCAAATACAGATAGACTAGAAGAATTTCACAGGGATATCCCAAGTCCTGGGTGGCTCAGTGGTCAGAGCAGTCGCCCGGATAGCGAAAGGTCGCAGGTTCGTTTCCTGCCTCAGGACGTGAAATTTTTCTAGTTTTATTCTATTTTAATTACTAAGTAATTTTACAAACATTTATAATAATGTTAAAATCAAAAATTAAGAATACTGGTAACATTTTTTCACACAATATTAAATAATCACTTATTTTTGTGCACAACAACAAAACACAAAAAACTCTTTGTTCACATTACTCTGCGCAACTCGAACGAAAATAAATAAAAAAAAATATTGGCGAATGACATTAGAAGCTGGCAAAATTTAAAATGTCTCGGTCGAAAGCACGATAAAGGATGGGCGACGCTTACTTTCTACTTGATAGAATAAAAACTCAAGCAATAATATTACCTCACTGTCTGTCTTAGTCACACTCACGGAATCTTGTAATGCTTTCCCTATAATAACTCGACAGCGACCGGCTTATATCGGCCCTTGATACGGCGTGTGAGAAAGAGGCGGCGCTTGAAAAATATATATGCGTAAGAAAGAGATAGCCACACCAGTAAGTATAGGCCTAATAACCCGAAAAATTACGGCTTGCTCATTGCGAATGATCGCAACGCACGGAAACTGGAACTGCAATGACGACTCTATGTGTGATATTGCTAAAAGAATTAGGTAGGCGCTTAGATAGGTGTTTAGGAATTGTTAATGTTTGAAGTTAAATATTAAGTTATTATTAGTGTAATAATATATTTAATAGTAACACGGTATGCCGAACAAACGTCGAAGTTGTTATTAGGTGAGTATTATTTCAAAAGGGAAGCCGACAGGAATCGTGTTATAGGGACCCCTCGCCACTGGTAGGTACTTACATCACTTGACATGCTCGAATGAGGCAAATCTTCTGTAGACACGGTAGATCGTGAGCGATTCCTTTCTTGTATGAACATCATAGCTTGAAATACATACCATTTAGAAACGTATCTTTCGTCTCGTCCAGCACCGCTTCTTATACTATCTTTCACTTTTTTATTGTCTTTCGAAAATGTTGATTGTAATTTTTTTATCTTTTTTTCTACTTCCTCCTTAGTAACTTCAAATGAGTTGGCTTATTTCGAGGAGTGCATCATGACGTTTTATTTTATTACGGTAATCATTGTGAACAATGTCCCATAGTAGTAGTTCGTTTTTGTATAGCTCGATAAATTCCAAAGTTCTTTCATTCGTCTTCGCGGTCGCCGCCATTTTGCGCGTCACGAGACAACCAGTATTCATGACCGCGAGCTTCACACAACTGAACATATAAACACAAGCACAAGCAGGCCAGGTAGATAGCGCGCGGGGCGCGGGCGGGCAGCGGGTGATAAATGGGTAGCGTTCGGCGCGCGGCGCGGCTGATCAAGCAGCTCGATCGACGTCGACTATTCTATATTCCATTCTACCATCGATCGTTGCCGTCTATCGCCCGATCGATCGAAAATGATGAAAATGTAATCTTTCTGAAACTGACATTTCTTTTACGAACTAATATCACTGAGCAAATAACCACTACGTTTGAGTAATATTGGCAAACTATTATTGGTTTGTTGTATAGTAATAATTTACCTTTCAAAAATGAATAGAAGGCTGAGACATAGAGGCTACACTCATAACAACATTATTTTTGTTATAACCAACAAGTCTGCGGCACCTCAGTAGTACCATTTGACTGGCGGCTGTTCAAATACTATGCGCCCACTAAGCACTAATCGCTTTTACACGAGTAAGCCGTAGGCACAATGTATACCATTTATAAAATAGCCACTTATGCGCCCAACAAGATCGTACATCGAAAATCGGTTGCAAAATCTAGTCACAGTGTGGCCGAAGAAAACAACAATCTAAGTTAACTTTTCAATGCAATATTCAAATGTAATAATAACAAACAAACAGTTTTTATGTATAACAAACTTCAAAAACTAATTATATGTCATAGCATGAGCACATAATGAAGTTAATGATAGGTCTATCTAATTTCTTATACTTTTTTGTGTCGTTATACGTATATGTCGTTATGCGTCAAGAGCCTTAATGACCTAAAACTAATCACAAGACTAAAATGGTTACAATCACAAGTCTTAAGAGTAAAGACCTATTTAAATGTAAATAGATCACACATTATGTTGGCATTGATGCCATCTGAGATATAGAAAAGGGTCAGAGTAAATTACAGGAATGAAGTTTTATAATTGTTATGAAATAAAACTTTTTCAGTCTTTTAAAATCTAACAGAAAATACTAAAATAATACACTTTAAAACAATATCCTTTTAGGTATTATTATAACCAGCATAGATTTTTGTTTCAATAGCAGTAAAATGTAACTACAGTAAAGCGGATGGTATTCATAATCTTACCTATTTACGACTGAGAAGCCGATGCCAGCCAGAATGAATGTGTAATTGATGGAAAGATAGTAAGTAGTGTGGTGGATGTTTCCAGTACTTAGAGCATACTGAAGTTGTAAGCCTCTAAAAAGTTTACCCATTTGTTTTTACTCTGAACCTATTATCTAGTACAAAAACAGTGTGTTATGGATATGTAACCAATTGTCTGGAATTTGAAGCTTGACAGAACAGGCTAATAAACATAAAATCTACCATGACCCACACAATAAACGTAAAATCCCATCTTATCTTTTTCCATGTGATTGTACTGATCTCTCAACGTTACCCTTTGTATTCAGTTATCAAATAATAAAACCATAATACTCATTTCATAAAATATTTTAATTTATCAAAATACATTTTTAACTCTCTAACCTTACAACTATGGGGTCCAAAACCTGTGCAGGACGTGAAAAATTATCCAGGTGAGGTGGTGGAATACTCATTACATGTGAGCAGCATCCTACTGTCCTAAGACCGAAAATACAATTACAACAGTAGCCTATGATGGCATGTCTACTATTTGTGTTGTTTCTAAAGCAATAAATACAAAATATATTTTTCTTGATATATGCCGGGATTTTATATTTGCTCGAATTAGAACTGGAGCTTCTCCATCTAGCTGAGATAGATCCACTACATTCTCGTGACATATTTGTGTTACGTAAACCCCATGAAACCGTAAATGTTCACCAATGTAGGACCTAGCTTGTCATATTTGATATGTCCCAAATGCCAACAATATCAATCCTTCTATATTAAGTTGTAGAAATGCAATATCTGCTGTTGCTGTATGATTAAAATATGCACGACGTCTATTTAAATTCTGGGCAACTATAATGTCTGCTAATATATTGTTGAGAAAAAGTCTCTCATTTACTATGCTAACAATTTCATCAGCATGGATTGAATCGCTAAATGGAGTTGCAAAAGTATTTAACAGCTGCTATTTTTAAATCTTTCATTAGATGTGGCCCAGCTCGATTAAAGTATTCCTGGCGAAATAGTTTGCAGTCTCTTTTAATTCTGCCATTCACAGCTTCCACAACCTATCTATTTATGGTTACGCATCGACTTCTGTTACTTTCTTTTAGGCAACTTGCAAGGTTTTTAGCTGTGAATGACCAGGTGATAATGTTTCTGGCATGTGAGCTTGGAAACCACAATCTTCAATTTTATGAATACAGTCTCTAAAGCCCCGGTCCACTATAAAAATATCATCTTCTCTATAAAACTCTAAAACAGCAGATTCATCTATCTATGATGACATTATTGTAGCATCATTTTTATTTGCTGGAAACGGTCCAAGAACGTCAAGTTCATATCCATCACAACAGACAATCATGAATGGTTTCACAAGGTTCCTATATTTGTGGGTAGAATATGTTAATTTTTGAAACAAGTAATTTGAGCTTTTTTGGGTATAGATATATGTGCCATCACAGTCCATTAGCAATTGTTGAGTTTTTTGCAGCCATTTGGTCTCTAGAAATGTGTTGTAGTCCTAAATGTCTAGGAACATAGTTGAGATATAAATATTCTTTAGCTACATCCATTAATGTTTCCATAGTCCGCCGAGGCATCTGGAATAATGCAGATAATCTGTCGCCCGAGTCTCCAGTTCTTAGTTAATATAAAAAAGCAGTTAATGCAAAGCCCTCTCTACGTACTGTGTTCAATCTAGACTCACACAATATTTGCTGGTGTTGTTCTTTAGTCAGTCCGATCCAGTAATGTAGAAGAAGGTCAGGTATGCTCCTAACATCTTCAAAATCGTAATTACTTATAGTAAGGTCATTTGTAACCAAATAAACCAGATCCTCAATTTGCCCACTGCTAAAAGTATCATAACTGTTACTAGATGTATACAAATCATGGTGCATATTGTTGCCTGAATGATAGCTGCATATGCGGGCACCTCGCGGTATATAATAATTATACTCTCGTACCACACGGCTACGTACAGTTTCTGGTACATGATACCGTTCAACTTTAGGGCAGTTGGGATAAATGCAATGTCTAGGTGTTGCCGCTGTTCTTCGTACAGTAGGTAAAGTAATAAACTGCTGTGGTTCAGCTTGCTGAGGCTCGAGTGTAATATTTTGGAGGTCATCAGTCTCCAGTTGGTTGACTGTGGCCCCTTCAGAATTAACAACCTGCTCATAGGTAGGCTGGTCAGAGGTGTCTTGAGAGTCAGCTGCCTGCAGCTGGTTTGACAGCGGATCTACCGGATCATTACCCCGTATTGCTTCATTTGCAAGTTGCCAACAATCATGACAAACGGAATCTGTGGTGTTAACCTGAAATAATTATTTTAATTAGTATTACTCATAATCAATGGCCAATTACTCTTTTTGATATGAGAATAGCATGAATATGAGTCGAAATTTGATTAATGAAATACCTACATCTTTTGGGTAAGTCCAATTTTTAATCATATTACTTACATTGTCATTTTCTTGTGTCTAGATATGACCGCTTCCATATGACAGCTCTACATAGCAGTTGACACATTGTGTATCTACTTGGTGTTCATCATTCTCCTTGTCTTGATCTATAACTTGCTGGCGGCGTATTACGCACTGAGCACGTAACCAACATGCCATACAAGCTTGATCAGTTGGAGTAAGCTGAAATAAATTAAACACCAGTTAATATCAACAAGTTAGTTTGATTAAATATTGAATTGTTTAACTGTGAAGTAGTTAGTAACAGCCAGATCACACAACAACAATATGTTTATTTTTCACAATCATAATTTTTAGTTTTAATTTAAATCAGACATTGTGACATTCAGTTTTGACTTTCTTCATCACGGGCATTTTCTCTTAATATTCTACGAGGATTGAGACGCAAAATTGAACGACCACATCCTACACAAATGTGGTGATGTCCAACTTGCTGTTCTTGCCTAGGTACATTGTTACCTCCAGATGCCTGGGCATTTGCAAGTTGCCAACAAGAGTGGCAAATATAGTCCATGGTTGTGGGCTGTCAATCACTGGCAATCACAATAATAATAACTCTTTTTAACATATGTTGGAATAAGAGCAAAAAGTTCTTAGTCATAAGTCTATGACATGCTTTATGCTTGTCTGTTGCTTTAACATTTATTTGATTTGTTATAATAAACTGATATTCAATCAGTGCAGTTGTGGTTTCCTTTACTTCCTCCTGAGGGTTATTCCAATAGGTTATGGGCCCAGGCTACGCTCTAGGGGCATACAATTTTGTCAAAAGGAGTCAAGGAATACTAAAAGTGAGCAATGGAGTCTCGAAAGAGAAGTATTCAACCGTTTAATGGCGAACGCTATAGTACATGGAAGTTTCGCGTGAAGTCACACTTGGAGGAATTACAGGTCTTGAGTGTTGTTGAAGACATTATTCCATCTAACCCCGATCAGGAATGGTCGAGGAAAAATATCATTGCAAAGAATACTATAGTCGAATTTTTGAGTGACGCATTTTGAATTTTGCAAAAGATTCTGACACTGCAAAATGTATATTGGACAATTTAGATAAAATTTACGAAAGAAGAAGCTTAGCTACACAATTGGCACTGCGTAAGAAGTTGCTGAATTTAAAATTGCAACCGGATTTATCATTATTCCTACATTTCAATATTTTTAACAATATTATAACGGAATTGATATCGGCAAGCAAGCGGAGCAAGAATTGACGAGATGGATAAATATCCCATTTGCTACTGACCTTGCCTACTTCTTATGATAGTGTGATAACCGCATTAGAAACTCTCGGGGAAGAACACCTGAACCTAGCTTTCATAAAAACCCGTCTCTTGGATCACGAAGTTAAATTGAAAACTGAAACAATAACTGAATTAAAAATATTACACGCTTCCGTTAACAAATTTTCGTCGGAAAGTAGGCGTGGAATTGAAAAGAAGAAATTATACTTTGCACAAAATAAAAAGAAATACCACAGAGGAAAATCGGTGCATGATAATCATCTTTAACCTTTGGACAATCATTTAGCTATCCACCCTGCAGGTGCTCCTTTCATCAGCAAAATATTCATTTTCTTGCGTGGAAAAATTACCAATAGAGGTACGAAATCTCCATCAGCATTTGTCGCAAATGGGGTATCTAGACTTTGCGAATTAATAATTGCCGGGTACTTCATCTGCTTCGCATTTATAAATTTCTTGAATCAAACACTATCGTAGATACACATATCATTAATCTGTGCAAACACTTACCTAGTTGAAAATAATCTTGCTATTGAATCTGAGTAGGTACGACAATTTACTTTCGTATTACCCAACTCACCATCTTATCTTATCTTATCTTATTATGGGGCCATGACTTAGTCACAGTGCACTTCGACCCATTGGTATGTTTTGTGCCTCCCCTGCGTTTACTCTTCCTGTGTCCAGAATATAGTTGCCATTAGCCTTACTATATCTTTAGGCAGAAAGAGCCTATAGTCTTCTGGTTTTGGATAAGCCACTCCCAGAAGGCTCATTCTGGTTCTAGTCAGGGCATCACAATGACATAGGAGATGCGTCATAGATTCCTGACATTCGCCACATGCTCGACAAACTTGTGTTGCAGAGAGTTGCATTTTGTGTAGCATGTGGTTAGTAGCAAAATGCCCTGTGAGTGCCCCAATTAAGAGGCGAGATTGTGTTCTACCGTTTGCATAGATGTACTTACTCCATCCTTTTACCTCCTCTCCTAGGAAGGATTTGGAGTGTTTTAGTCCAGGTATTTTATGCCATTCAGCCTTGTGTCTGTTCAGGACATGGTTTTTGATGGCTGTGTTTATAAAACTTTGTGAAAGTGCCAGAAAGGCCTCAGGACCCACGTATGTGTTTTCTGAGCCCTTCCTTGCCAATTCATCTGCCTTCTCATTGCCCATCACTCCCACATGGCCGGGCACCCAGATCAGTCTCACTGTATTATGTCTACCAAGCCTGTTCAGGGCACGTACAGCGTTTAGGACTAGATCTGAGTTGATGCGCGGTGAGCCAGGTGCCTTGAGAGCCGCTTGGCTGTCACTAAGAATATATATTATTTTATTCTTAGTCCGTTGTTCTATCACTTTCATTGCACATAGGATAATTGCATATGTCTCCGCTTGGAATATAGTTGCAAATTTGCCCATGCTTTGATATATTTGTATATCTTTATTATAGACACCAGCACCCGTTCCTGAGTCCATCTTGGATCCGTCCGTGAACCAAATTAGACTATTCTTTTCAGGAACTGGTGGTCTACATTTCCATTCCTCCCTGGTAGGAATGCTAATTCTGAATTTTTTGTCGAATATGAATTTGGGACTTATTTTATCACATCACATTTCCATATACCCGTCTAGGACAGATGCTCCTGCCCACTTTGTGTGTTTAAACAGAGGTTTGGTGTTGTCCCATAGACCCGTAGTCTTAAGCCTATGCAACGCTTTCCTGGCCTCTGTTTCAATAACTATGTGCAGTGGGGGAAGGTCTAGCAGTACCTCCATCGCTGCCGTTGGAGTGGTTCTAAACGCTCCGGTGATCGCTAAACATGCTGTTCTCTGCAATTTGTCGAGTACAGCTTTGCAAGTTGCTAGCCTTGTTCTAGGCCACCAGACTATGCTGCCATATGTTAATAATGGCCGTACCATGGTTGTATAAATCCACTTTATTATCTTTGGTTTCAACCCCCATGTTTTACCATAAGTGGAGCGACACATCCCAAAAACTCTTTGAGCTTTTGTCACAGTTCTCTCCATATGTAGTTTCCAGGTCAGTCCTTTATCTAGCGTGATGCCAAGATATTTCACTTCACTGGACCATGTTAGTTCCGTTTCGTAAAGTTGCAGTGTTTTGAGCCTTAATAGGTTCCTTTGCCTTGTAAAGGGGATCACCGTCGTTTTACTGGGATTTACTGACAAGTGGTTGGTGCTACACCACTCTTCCAGTTTTCCCAGCGCTCTCTGCATAATCTCCGATACAGTGCCAGGGAATTTCCCATTGGCCATTATTTATTTATTTATTTATTTATTTTATTTTATTTGGTACAAAAACAGAATACAGATCACACACATTCATGCAAAGCTTATTCTATTTTACATTTTTAATCTGTATTCCAATTACAATTTGTACACATCATTTTTGTAACTATATACATATAACCAAGAAAATACATTTAATATGATATACCCTTTTGAAATATGACATTTTGAGAAAATATTGTGAAATAATGATGCTTAATTTAAACAAACTGAAACTACAATGAAACATGTCCGTATGAAAACATAGTTGGATGTTACCTTTTTGAATAATGTTATTTTGCGAAAATATTGTGAAATAATGATAATTTAAACATACTGAAACTGCAATGAAATATGTCCATATGAAAACATAGTTGGTTATATAGGCGAGACATTCGTAATAATGGTGCGTTTTTTGAAACGTTATTGTTAGTGCCGACTACGTTAATTGATTGAAAAACACGTACGGACCGAGTTGGTACTTTGAAATAAATTTCACTTAATAGTTCTTCAGAGTATGCACCATTAACTATTTTATATAAGATACATAAATCTGCAACCTGTCTACGTTTTTCCAAGCTAACCATTGAAAATTTCTTTAGACGATCAGAGTATTCTGGTAGCTTACGTCTTAATCCAAACCTTGCACAAAGGTTCCTCAAAAAGCGACGCTGTATCGACTCAATCCTATTGCAATGCGTTGCATACAAAGGCGACCAAACACTTGAGCAGTACTCCAGTATACTCCTGACCAATGCCACGTAAAGTACTATTATTGATTTTGGATTTCTGAATGGTTATGACCAATTATGACCAAGTCATCTGCATAACCTACTGTAAACAGTGGTCCTTCATTTAGTCTAACCACTATGGAATCAACCACAAGGCTCCACAACAACGGGGACAGTACCCCTCCCTGAGGGCAGCCCCTTGTGGTCCTTGCTAGCAGACTCTCCCCTAGTAGTTCAGAGTAAATGATTCTGCCTTTAAGCATGCAGTTAATCCACTTCCTAATTGTGTGGGGAACTCCATGCTCTCTGGCAGCTATTCTAATGGATTCAAAAGTTGTGCGATCAAAGGCACCCTCAATGTCAACAAAGGCACCAATGCACACCTCCTCATTATCCAAAGCTGCTTCTGCTCTGCTTACTACATAGTGCAAGGCTGTCTCCGTGGACTTGCCAGGTTGATATGCACACTGTAGTCTGTTTAAGGGGAATTTCCTTAGTGGCCCCTCCCTTATGTAGTTATCCACCATTTTCTCCAAAGTTTTTAAAAGGAACGATTGGAGACTGATAGGCCGAAATGCCTTTGGTTCTTCATAATCCGATTTTCCAGGCTTTGGAATATAGATTACTTTGACCTTTCTCCAAGTTCTGGGAATGTATCCGAAGGCAATACATGCTTTGTAAAGCCTGCATAGATGCTGTCCAAGGTAGGAGCTACCTTGTTGTAGTAGTATAGGATAGATGTTATCTGGTCCTGGTGCTTTGAAAGGTTGAAAACTAGCCAGGGCCCATTTTATTTTTAACTCGTCTACTACCTTTTTAGCAATGTCTCAGTCGAATTTAGAGGTTTTCTCTCTTAGTTCCTCCAATTCAATAGGGTCTTGCTCCTGTTCTATGATTTCTGATCCTGGAAAGTGCGTATTTAACATGACATCCAGAGTCCCCTTTCCCGTATCTGTGCTTACACCATTTGGATTTTTAACTATTCCTAATGGGATCGCATTTGTCGTCGACATTGCTTTGGCTAACCTCATTCCTTCAGGGATTGAAGTTATGTATAGACTTTGATTGTTGTTAGGTCCCTGCAACAGAACTGTGATAGAGCCACCGCATTGTAGCCATTTCTGACATAAATGCAAGTTCTCATATCTTTAGTAGAACACATATAGTATAATGTACCATTTGTCCCACTCAATCCTTTGACTAGTCCCCGGTAAAGATACGGTTCTTGAATCAAAACAATGTCAAACTTGCCTCTTTGCAGTTCCCGTGCCAGAAGGGCAGAGGCCGCTTTACTGTGATGTACATTTATTTGTACGCACCTTATGCCTGTCATGATGTTGCAAGCTGTTGTTGTTGTTTTAAGGTTTGTTTATAGTCACACAACGTGACCTATTAGCTTCAAGGGTGGTCAGCTGTGATTGGCCAGCTTCTTTAGTTTCTGGCATATGGCCTATATAACCATTGTCGTGTACGCTATCTAAGTATGCAATCACGAAAACCACGATCTACTATGAAAATATCATTGGTAGTTGCAATGTAATGGCCATGAACATCTAAAATATACTATGTACAATACACCTGTTTAAAATTCAAGATAGCGGGCTTAGTACATGTTTTGTGTTTGTTAGCTGCTTTAATGGAGGTGCAAATGAGAAAGATACTGATCTTAGAGCAAACAGTTTAGTGAAATAATATTCACTTTAAGAAAAATATCTACACTAGAAAATTTCCCTGATCCAGGGCGTAAAATATTTGTAGGTTAGATATTTTTCTAAGTAAGTTTAATAAAATGTTTAGACATTTTGATATTAAGCATCAAATCCATATCCTGATATAGTACATATATCTTGATTCTTGATGCGTCAAAATGGCGGAGTCAGTATTATATTTTAATGTCGTCTAGACCAAACAGGTAAGTTAATTTAAAATACAAAATAATAAATAGAATATCTATAAGTACCGGAACAAGCTAGTGAAGCCCATTTAAAACAAGCACCAAACCCACCGTCTTGACGTTCATAATTATATCTGGTGATAGGCTATACTCTGACTTGGGGACTCTTTTTTTTTCTTATTTTTTAAAAAGAAATTTTGAGCTTAATTTTTTATGGGATCACTATCGTCAGAGTAGCCGGATAAAAGCCTGTTTATATCTTTGCACCAGTTGAAAATACAAAAGACTACATTTTTTTTCATGAAGTATTCTATAAGCTTTTTCCTGTGTTCACTGCATGTCATAAAACCAAAATTAACAATTGCTGATATAATCAGTTTTATATAGTCTACAACATGCTCTTCGTGACTCATCGATTTTATCACCTCCATCACAATTATTTCCATTTGGAAAAAAGCGTCAAAAATATTTTTACTCGAATAACACAGCCAAGTTTATTAAATTATTATAATATTCCGAAATTTTTATTAAATTGTGGAAATTTTGTTTATCTTTAGTCTCCATCTGGCCTGTGCAAACTTGACAGTTTCCATATACATTTTTTTTGGCATTTCTGACAAGCCAACAAACAGTACAGCATCCCACTGCAGCACATTTCTCAATATGTTGAGGCGATTTGCTTTTAAAAAGACTTTGTATATCTGCTGATAAAAAATGTTCCTCTTTTATAGTGAATTCGTTTATTTTGTGTACAGACCTTTTTTTAAAAAAAAGCATTGAAAGTTCTGTAAACAGAAATTATTGTCTTTTTCGCAATTTGCGCCAATGGAATGTGTTGCAGAAAAATTATTTAAGAGTAATGTTTTATATGCGGCCCGTGTGCACGAATTGCCTTAAAAAAGTTCTCGAGGGGGGTCTTGGTTCTTGTGTCTTAACAATAATGATTTTTCGTCTAGTTTATACACGTGTGCACAAAACATTTTGAACACCTCTATTGTTTTTACCCAGCTGGAAAGGGTTGGTACCACAGATGCTTTGCCATTTTTATCTACATACTTCATTGTTTTTAGGACTTCCAGGCTTTCAGCCCATAATTTGTGATGGGGTGATGTGGGAGTTACTGCGCTTTTATATATTTTCCCTTGTTTTGGCGCATGAAAACTACCATTCACTGTCAAAAAATAATAGAATATCTGCCGTTTGTTGCCCTCATCTGGCAATTTACCAGCATCTGAAAAAAATATAAATTTTAAAATTTTAATATTATGAACTCTTACTATTACATACATACATTTATAATTTTATTCATATTATATTATTTTATTTATTTATTTAAACTTTAATTGCACAAAATGAATTACAATTTGGCGGACGAATACGTGGAACAACACATGATTGGTTTAAATCTTATCTAAGCAACAGATCACAATTAGTAGAAATAGAATATTTTGATATAAAAAATAAAAAAATAGTAAATATCCGATCTGAAAGTAAAATTATAAATGCTTCAATACCCCAAGGTAGTGTCCTGGGATGTATACTTTTTCTTCTATACATTAACGATTTAGCTACAGTTGTTCAGGATCATTGCGTCATGTTTGCAGACGACATCTCCATACTTACATCTAGCTCTGACATATCCAAACTGAATGAAAAACTTAATAGTATTCTTGACAAAGTTACTGACTGGATGGAAAAACACAACTTGCAAATAAATTTCCAAAAAACTAAAATAATACCGTTTTATCCATACCAAAAAGCACCAATAAAAGTCCACTTTTCTTATAAAAATTTACCAATACAAGCTGTTCACGACTTCAACCTGTTAGGCATAATTATCGATACCCACCTTAATTGGAAATCCCACATAGAGAAAGTACGCAAAAAAATGTCGAGCTTTTCCTTTGCATTGCGTGAAATTAAAAAAACTACGGACTTACGAACAGCGTTAGTTACCTATTACGCATATGCATACGCGTGGCTAAGTTATGGGATCATCCTGTGGGGAAACAGTACAGACGCACAGGTCCTGTTCATCTTGCAAAAAAAGCTCATGAGAATTATAGTTAACATAGAACCTACTGAGACATGTAAACCACACTTTCAGGAACACAATATCCTTACTTTACCGTGCCTCTATATCTATGAGATCTGCAAATTTGTAAAAAAGCATCCAGATTATTACAAAAAACGCGAAGACCTATCACTTACTTACCAATTACGCCATAAACTTAGACTTCTGTTCCCGACCTCACACATGAAACTTCACTCTTCTAGTCCGTTTGTAATGTCGATAAAAATTTATAACAAACTACCTGAAGTAATAAAACAAGAAAAAAGCGATAAAATATTTTATAAAATATTAAAACAGTTGTTAATAGATAAATGTTATTATAGCATAAGTGAATACCTGAATGATAAATTTTAAATTTAGTTTGATATGTTGAATATTGAGTTGTGTTTAACAATATGACTGGTATATTAAGAAATTCTTATGTTGCAAAATTAATAGACTTTTCACCTAAGTTAAATATAATATATATATATGTGAAATATTCATACAAATAGCTGTAGTAACTACTTATAAAGAGAAAAATAATGTAATTAGAGTTAAACAGCGTCATCACAATGTATTTATAAAATGTTTGCAATGCCTTACAAGGCCCATAATTGTTACCTTAAACCTACTATAATATTTTACCATCTGTATGTACATTATGGAGCATTAAACAATTTGATTTGATTTGATTTGACTTAATGCCATTAGGCATTCTCTACCAGTCAACCGGAAAGTTGAGTCCACAATTATTAAAGGAGTATTTCAAAGCATCTTCTAAGAAATGAAAAAACAACGGTTTTAAAAATATACAATAACATGTGAATACACATATGCTTAATAATGAAAATAAATATTGTTAAGATGTATAATTCTGGGTAAATACGCAATTAAACATGGGCTATATTAGTTTATCGAAATGGTTTGCCACTTTCCAAAAACATCTTATTCATTAGATAATTTCATGACATTTGTTTGAAATAATACAACATTGGCGGCATAGTTTTATACAAATGTTGATATTATCAAATGAATACGATATTTTTAAACATTAGGCATCGTGCTACATAGTAAAATTAAAAAATTAAAACCCACCCCCTAGTACGCTACCCCCCCTACCCCCTATTCTACACCACGGCGCCAGAGATGCGTTTATATAAATGTAGCTGCCTGCGACGGTGCCCCCCCTTCGGTAGGTACGGCCGGTAGGGCGGCACAAATACTGGGGCCTCGACCGTCCCCATCACCTCTTCCGTCCTGAGAACAAGAACAAATAGATTACACAACTTATTTCTTTAAATTTAAAAAACACTTTTGGTTTGGATTATACATACTAGCTTTTTGATTTCAATTTCGGAAACATTTCTATAAACAGGCTAGATTGTTAACCTTTATCAAAACTTATTCATATGATTTACAATAATAATAATCATACACTCACACATATAATCTAGCCCAAAGTAAGCATCATTATGAGATTTTGTTATGGATACTTGATAATGGAGAAATATCAATAATAATATGTATACCTAAATAAACATATAAACATTCATGACACGTGAAAAACATTCGCTTTTAGCCCGGGACCCCTGACTGAGTAGCCTGTATAGCAAGGGGTACAGACCCTCGGCCAGCCAGTCTTCTAAATCTACCAACAGCACGCAGGGTGGGAATTTTAAAATTAAAGACATGCTTAGCTGTTTTATCTACACGAAGACACTTCTTTACCGACAGCAAACAAGTGGTAAAGTTCAAAAATGAAGAAATACATAGCAATTTCGTTACATTATATTACTCAGCTCATTACAAATCTTTAAAAATGTATCTGTCAAGCCGGAGAATACCTTCGGGGAACTCACTACAGTTAATCCCTCCAAGCGGGGTTATCCACCAGGGGGCTATAACTATTGAAAAATCAAATGTGTCTGGAATGTGATGTTTGATGGGTTAAAACTAATTGTGTCTGGAATCTGTGGCTTGACAGGTTAAAATTTGGTCTAGATAATACATGTGTGTGTGTAGGAATATTGCCTTTTTTATCATTATCACACTTACTTGTGGCAGCTAAACCAGCAGCGAAGCCGCTGCCACCAGCTCCCATGTGGTGAAAGTAGACGGTCCCTAAAGAAAGATCCATATTATTCTAAAGCCATCACACAAAACAGTCACATTCACGGGTCAAACAAAACAAAAGCAAAATACAAAATATACATCTTTTGCAATTAAACCCAATAAAAACAGCTGTAAGTTAGTAGGATCATCAAGGTTTTTAGTATTTCTTGTAACTATTGTAAAAAGTCTAATTACAAGACAAATTGACATGTCACCCTTTTAGAATATTACAATAGAAAGTAAACATGGAAACCAGTTAGAACAGTTTAGAAAATTAGAGATAAAAAACGCTTGAATTCAGTTAGTCATGCCAAACCGTGTTATTAACGGGTCCTCAACACTGACGATACAAAAAATGTGCTTTAGCATTTCACACAACCATGGCAGCATGTGCAACATGTACCAACCTCACTTTTTAGTACATACCAATTGGCAATTTATACATCTCGTTCTGAGCGGCGCAGAAATTAAGTTCTGGAGTTAAAATATATTGATTGGCGGACATTAACAGTAAGTGTTAAAAATGAAAAATTATGTAACTTTCACGGTACATACCTTCCGGTACCGGTGCGGGAGTTATCTTGGTTATTTTCCATTTCGCCTTTGTGCTGCAAGAAAGAGAAATCATATCAATCTACGAAATAACAACAAACATACTACGTATGATAAAATTAATATATACACAAATAAAACTTACTTGAGAAACTTTCCAAAGATAAAGTATTACAAAGTGCACTACAAGACGCATGAAGAAACGAACAATTCATTGAGAATTTTGGCGATAGAAAACCACAGACTAGTTTTTTTTTTGTTGTCGGTTTACTGCTTTGGATGCAAGTCTTTTAGGCTATGATTATAGAGAGTGGGCCTAATCTGGAAACACGCCCTAGTTTTATCTTTTTCTCGGAGTTGGTGATAGGAAAAATGTAGAAAGAATTTGCTTAAAGCTGTCAACTAAATTAAGGGCAGATTTTAAAGAAACCATAGATAATATTGTATGATTGATGATTTTTCGAGAGAACATCAAATGTAATAGTGGGAAAGCCGTCTCTATTACGAACCAAGTAAGGGCGGTCTCAAGGTCAAACTGTTACGCTTGATGTGCTGTCGACTGTAAAACAAGTATAATATAATTATTTCGAGTATTTGTTTGTATTGTGAATTTATGACAAATGTGCCATCTATTGTGACTTGCGTATATTTAGTACTCCAGTAGTAAGGAAGTGGTCAAAGGTGTTAAATAGTACCTAATAGATATCGCACTATCTTATTTTATTAATTCCTTTGGATTAACATTTGAAATGAGTGATAATGTATCACTCATTTCAAATCTAATGTATAATTCCTCTTTAAGAAATTAAATCAATCTGAGGGTCTAGACAAGATGTCATTTGACAATCGCTATCGCTATCGAACGGCTTTCGATCGCAAATGTGAAATCCCATACATTTTTCATTTAGCGATGGTCAAATCACACCGTGTCTAGGCTCTCAGACAAGATACTTTTTAATATTCACTATTGGGAGTTTAATTGGGGGTGTAAATAAAAACCCACAGATTTTTTATATTTAATTTATTTCGCAGCCGGAGTGCCGCCGACGTGATTCTATGGCGGCGAGGCGCCGCTCCGCCCGCTCCACGGCGCAACGCCACCGCGCATTTATTTTTAGTATTTCCTCTGGCGGTAGAGGTCGGGGAGGGGGCCACCACGGGCGCCGGCAGCGGCAGCGGCAGCTGCCTGCGGCGACGGGGAGGAGGCGAGGGCGGTATAGGCCCTGGCACCTCCACGACCCCCATCAATTCCTCTTCCGCCCTGAAAACAAGAACACAGATACAAAACTAGATTGTTAACTTTTATTAAGTCTTATTCATGTGATTTACAATTGTTATTTGCTAAGCTCAAATTCTATTTTAGCCTTTGTTATCTACACTCGTAAAACATCTGTTTTACCAGCAGCACTGTTTTAAATACAATTTGACAATTAATGACCAACAGCACGAAGCATAGGAATTTTAAAATTAATTAAAGACATATTTGACTGTATTATCTACATTAGGACATTAATTTACCGAACGCGAACAGGCGGTAAAGTTCAAAAGTTAAGAAATACAACACAATTTCTGTACCAAAATATTACTTAGCTTAATACAAAGCTTTATAAACGCCTCTGTCAAGCCGCAGAATACCCTCGGGGGCTTATTACAGTTAATCCTGTTAAGCAGCATTATCTTACCTGAGGGCTATGACAATTGAAAATCAATTTTTTCTGGAATCAGATGCTCCACAGGTTAAAAACTAACTGTGCCTCAAATATGTGGCTTGACAGGTTAAAATTTGGTCTAGATAAATAGGTGTGAGTATAAGAATATTACCTTTTACTATCATTATAACACTTACACACAGCAGCTGCAGCAGCGTCCCACTATCCGCTGCCAGCGGCTCCCTTTTACCCTTGGGATTAGAGGGTCCCTGAAAAAAGATCTGCATTATTCAAAAGCAATCACACAAAACAGTCACATTCACAGATGAAACAAAACAAAATCAAATCTATAAAATATACATCCTCTGTAGTTATACCCAATAAAAACAACTGTAAGTTAGTAGGTATCATTCAGGAGGTTTTTAGTATTCCTTGTAACTTTTGTAAAAAGTCTTATCAAAAGACAAATTGACATGTCACCCTTTTAGAATACAGCAGAAACTAAACATGGAAAAGCATTTAGTGTGAATAAAGAAAATTAGAGGAAAAAACGTTTAAAGTTAGTTAATCATGCCAAATTGTCCAATAAAACATTAATGTTAGGGTTATTAACGTAAAGCCTAAACACTGACGATACAAACAATGTGCTTTAGCATTTCACACAAACATGGCAGCATGTGCATTATTAGTACCAACCTCACTTTAACGTAAAGCCTAAACAATGACGATACAAACAATGTGCTTTAACATTTCACACAACCATGGCAGCATGTGCATTATTAGTACCAACCTCTTTTTTGTACATACCAAATGGCAATTTATAAATCTCGTTCTGAGCAGCGCAGAAAATAAGTTCTGGAGTTAAAATATATTGATTTGCAGACTTTAAACAGTAACTGGTAAAAATTGATTACTAAGCAAGTAACCTTCACGGTACATACCTTTCGGAAGCCTCGAATAAATTATTTGTTGAACTCATTTTTGTTTGCAATCTAAAAAAAAGAGAAATCATATCTAAATATCACACAATCATATCAAAAAAGAAATCAAATCTACTTACGATAAAAATATTATAGTTAAAACTTACCTCGGATAGGACGTTGAAAGTTGAAAACGAAACGATTCAGGTAAGAATCAGTGTGACCGTTACAAATTTTATAAACCTACTAAAAGCCTTGAAAATCTACTAAAAAAACTAAATTCTACTAAATTTTTGAATAATTTTTTTACAACAATTTTTAAAATTGTGTCGGAGCGAACATTGTGCTATAAAATTGGTGTAGTTTTATAAACCAAGTGTTTGTGTTGACGTACAACTGAAAGATTATTAGAATAAAAGTGATTATGGTGTGAAGGACCATGAGATTTTTTTATGGTTATCCACATCATCAAGTAGCCATATACTATCATCATATATTTCGTGTCAAATACTCCCAAGAGGCATTAAAATGTGTTACGCCAGCATTTTATTGCAATAAAAGAAGAAATAAAGAAATACTGAAGACATGGCTGTATGGGCTTAGTTTCCATTGCCTTCCTTTTATAGGGAGAATCAATAAAAAAAATATAGGAGTGTTTGGCGGGTTTTAATGGCGTCGGTTAAAATTTTTATTTTAATAATAAAAAATTGTGTCGCAGCTAACTTTGTGTTATAAAAGTGGTGTTGTTTTATATACAAAGTGTAAGTGTTGACGTACAACTAAAAGATTATTAGAATAAAAGCGATTATGGTGTGAAATACGATGAGAACTTTTTTGTGGTTATCCACCTCATCAAGTAGCACATATGGAGACTGTCATCATATATTAAAACCGTTACAACACCGTTACCGTAAAAAATAAAAACCGTTTATTTTAGACTCAGTCTGATATAAACGGTTTTTTTTTTATATTTCGCGTCAAATACTCCCAAGATGCATTAAAATGTGTAACACCGGCATTTCAGTGCAATAATAAATTAAGAAATAAGAAATGTTGGCCCTAAGTCTGGAGAACACATGCTAAGATTAAATTTAAGTTCAGTCTACCTCTTTCTCTCAATATGAATACGAAAAGGATCGCTGTCATAAAATTTGACATTTAGGAACATGCATTCAGTTTTCGACCTTATCGAACGTGATAAAATGCAGTGTTTAGGAGGCACCACCGTACATGCCGTCTAAAATTGTCCATGGTTCGTATGAAATCCGTCTAAATTTAAATGACAGCTCCAAACAAATTCTTGCTATCTCTTTCTCATTATATATTGTGAGAAAGAGATATATACACCCATATGCACAGTCGGCTCCTCGAGATTTTCTCCACTCCACTGTGACTCGACTCAGCCTTAAGGATAAAATCGGTATGCAGAATTCAAAAAACTATCCTCGACTTGAGCAAATTCCTCAGTTGAGTCGAGTAATGAACTGTCAAACTCAAGGTACGTCGCGATCTACCTTGAGGTCTCCTCAAAGGTTGTTAACAGTGCTTTTCACGTTATTTCTGAGGTTATTTCAAGTTTTATTAGCATAATGACTGATTCCCATGATTTTATTGACTAACTTTCAAGTGAGATACAACTTTATTAATTTACCTAGATATTGTGATGCAAATATAATTATGTCAACCGACAGTGGTGTTTAATTTATACTTTATGATAAATTCCCTCAAGCACGCCTTTACCATTTCACTAAAAACTTGCCTCCCGGCCATAATAATTTTCATACTGAACGCGAAAAACGAATGAAATCAAATAAATCAAAATTAAGCATTGCAGTATTTGCAGTCGACAGTTGAGTTGAATGACAAATAATGGCAGAACTGAAAGATACGTCACAGAAGTAGAACACAATCTCAGAGGAGGACAGCCCACAGATGAAAAAAGTGAACCATAAACATATTATCAACACTTTGCCAACATAATTATAAGAAATTTCATGACGTCATTCCTTCACTCAACCTCAACCCGACTTTACTGGACTTTCCTCAGTGGAGGATGAAGCCGTGACTGAACATACCGATTTCAAGGATGTTTTTTAAATTTCCTTGAGGTGACTTCGACTAAGGTCGAGTGGAGGCGGTTTCGAGGAAACGTCTCTGCATATCGGTGTTAGTACTTAAATTTGAAGTGTGTTACTTAAAGTGTGCCTCCAGAATTAAGCCCACTGAAGACATGGCTCTATGGACATTAGTTTCCGTTGCCTTCCCATTATAGGGAGAATGAACCAAAAAACAATAGGAGTGTTTGGCGGGTTTTTATGGCGTCAGTCAAGATTTTTATTACAATAATTAAAAATTGTGTCGGGGCGAACATTGTGTTATAAAAGTGGTGTAATTTTATTATTCAAGTGTTTGTGTTGACGTGCAACTGAAAGATTATTAGAATAAAAGGGATTATGTTGTGAAATACGATGAGAACTTTTTTTGTGGTTATCCACCTCATCAAGTAGCGCATAAAGTGACTGTCATCATATATTTCGTGTCAAATACTCCTGAAATGTGTTACACCAGCATTTCAATGCAATAAATGAAGAAATGAGATATACTGAAAACATGGCTGTATGGGCATCAGTTCCCTTTGCCGTCCCTTTAACCCATTGGGCCTAATTCTGGGAACACACTTTAATTCTAAATTTAAGTACAGTATATCTCTTTCTCGCAATAAGAAATAGGAAAAAGATAGCAAGAATCTGTTTAGAGCTGTCACTTAAATTTAGATAGATTTCAAAGAAACCATAGACAATTTTAGACGGCATGTACGGAGGTGCCTCCTAAACACTGCATTTTAGCACGTTCAATAAGGTCGAAAATTGAACGCACCTTTCTAAATGTCAATTTATATGACAGCCATCCTCTCTTTTTCATTTTGAGAGAAAGAAATAGACTGAACTAAAATTTAAACTTAGCATGTGTTCGCCAGAATTAGGGCCATTATCCAAAGAAAACAAACAAAAACAAATAGCAAAAAAAAAGTCTTTGGTGATTGATTACATCATTCGCTTTTAAAAAAAATTCGCAACGTTCATTTCATTTCTTTCGAGTCCTAATTACACTCTAAATTAGGACTTAAAGGTGGTGGTGGGAGGTGTAATTAGGACTCATTAGAATTAGGACTAATTAGAATTGCATCGAAATCAGACAGTTTCAAATAACAACATAGAAATGTCATTGAAGTACATCATGGAAATATCACTTGTTTTACTGTCGTCTGTACTTAGTTTTTTTTTTCACTTTGCATTTAGTCTAATATTAGCTATTTGCTAATTTTATTCAACTATACACCTAAAAATCTATTTTACATAAACTTTACATTACGATTTCTCAAAACACGCCTTGTGCGAAAAGCGTCCAGTCGAAGCAGACCTCAAGACATACCGAGCGTGTATGTTTCTTTATCTGCATTAGCTCTGTATAAGAGCCACCGCACATATACAATTTCAAATCGTACAACTAAATTGCGTGCTTCCATAGGCCGCACACTTCGGCGACTTAGTTGGTGGACAGTGTTGCTAGCGCGGTGACGTCTGCGAGAAAATGCGGAAAAAGAACGCACTACTTCTTTAATTTATTTTATTAATAAGGTTTTTAAGGGCTGGCCTGTTTTGGACTCCGTCGATCAGTAGTTCTATTTTTTCATTTGGTACAAGTAAGTAGAGAATGCAGAGATCGACTGGGCGGCTGCGCGCCCGTCAGCAAAAATCCAAGCGTGGGGAAATCACACGCACGGGTCTGGTCACACTGCATCTTGCCGTGCGACTGACCAACTAAGTTGTTATAGTGTGCGGGCTATCGGCCGATAATTGACCAACTATTTAGTTGAACAACTTAGTTGATATAATGTGCGGGCTATCATAAGATTCTATGCCTATTAGACATTCTGCGATTTAGTTGTACGATTTGAAATTGTATATGTGCGGTGGCTCTAAGCAAAAAAAATGCCCACGCCCGGCAAATACGTCCGTGACTACGACAGGGTACAAAATTCACTCAGAGCGTGAAGGTCGCAGCCAACGTGTTAATAAATACATATTAGGTTGGGGAAAAAGTCTTTTCGCATTATAGTATGTATGAACTTGTAATAAAATCTCTTTGGCTGTACTATTTGTATCTGGCTGGTTTTGGTATCATTAAAAGTTAAGATTTTAAAATAGATAATTCCAAATTCAAATTAGGAAAATGTGTGCTTTTCATTTGTTTTTAGTATTGTCAGGATGAGAATCTAATGAAGAAATTCGATACATTTTAAAATTTTACTACAAAAAAGTTAAAAATGCAACGCAAGCCGCGAAAAAAATTTGCGATGTTTATGGACCTAGTGCAGTGTCTGTGAGAGTAGCACAAATTTGGTTTATTTTGTCTATTACGGATAAACTGATGCCATTTTTGAAAAACTGGAGCAAGATCGGCATATCAGTAGTTACCACGTAGCTGAAGAACTGGGAATTGACCACAAAACAGTTTTGGCGCATTTAAAAAAAAAGGGTGCACAAAAAAGCTCGATATTTGGGTACCCCACGAGCTCACTGAAAGAAACCTAATGAACCGTGTACTCATTCGTGATTCTTTATTACGACGTAATGAATCTTAACCATTTTTGATGAAGCTGATAACTGGTGATGAAAAGTGGATCACGTACGACAAGAACGTGCGAAAAAGGTCGTGGTCAAAGGCCGGTCAGGCTTCACAGACTGTGGCGAAACCCAGGTTAACTCGCAACAAGGTGATGCTGTGTGTGTGGTGGGATTGGAAGGGCATTATTCATTATGAGCTGTTACCACCAGGCAGGACCATCGATTCTGAACTCTACTGCGAACAACTGATGAGATTAAAGCAAGAAGTTGAGGGAAAGCGGCCGGAATTAATCAACAGAAGGGGTGTGGTTTTTCATCATGATAACGCTAGATCTCACACATCTTTAGCCACTCAGCAAAAATTAAGAGAGTTTGGCTGGGAGGTGTTAATGCATCCACCGTATAGTCCTGACCTTGCACCTTCAGATTTCCACCTGTTTCGCTCTCTTCAGAATTCTCTAGGCAGTGTCAGGTTAACATCACGAGAGGACTGCCAAAACCACTTGTCGCGGTATTTTGATCATAAACCCCAAAATTTCTATAGCAATGGGATCATGTCCCTACCTACAAGATGGCAAAAAGTTATCGAACAAAATGGTAACTACATACTTTAGTTAAATGTAAATAAACTATATTAAAAAATGATTTTAATTTTCTTAAAAAATGCGAAGAAACTTTTTCCCCAACCTATTATGTATATAATAATTAATAATTATGTGAATTTTACTAGGTGGTAGGCCCGTATGTTCTAGGTGGCAGGACAGCCGTGAAACAGTTCGCTGTGTTTCGAATTGAAGGGAAAGTTAGCCAGTGTAATTACTGACCTGCAATACCAAGTGATTTATTCCTTGTTATTGCAGGTGTCTATAGGCGGCAGTAACCGCTTACCGCTTTTGGAACTAATCGCACTCCTCTGTAGCCTGGACTTTTTTCATGGAGGTCTATAAGATGTTGCCATTTAGCCACACATTGATATTTTTTTCAATGCATATGTCAAATCTTTGTTGAGCAAATTATTTCGTATTCCTTTGATTAAGTGAGGATGATCATATAAAGGTTTTTTTTATTATCAATTTTTATGAACTGCCCAGGATATTCTTCACCACTTTGTAAATACATTTCCTTGGTGTCTTTGATTAATGAATTGATTATAGCCATATTTGTTGCCCCCTGGTCACATATGGTAGCTACAACCTTCAGTTCACAGCTTTGAATTTTTTATCACATCCTTGATCATGACTTTTAAAACATATGTTCTAGTGCTCCTAGCACAAAAAGTATATTGGACGGGTTGTTTTTATTTTTTTATGACTCCCCTCACCATAAACCCAAGTGCGTGGTCAGCCAACTGTGGTTTTCGGTCAAATCCATTATCTACAAAACCCACAACTTTATCCTCCATGAATTCCAAATGTGCACTAATAACCATTTCGTCAAATATTACTGAGCAATATTTATGACTTTCAGGCATTTTTGTACTCTCTTCTTGAGATTGTCAAAGATAAATTCATTTATCCTACCTGGTTGTATATTTACTTTCTTCAGTAAAGAGTGTAAGGTACAGAGGTACTACGTTTAGGTGAAATGCATATTTCACTGAGCACTATATATGCTTTTGGACTGCTGTTTCATTGTAAATCTTCTTCCCAATTTGCTCTTGCCTGCTTCAGATATTTGCATCTTCACAAAAGTTTGGGCTGGTTTTGAAGGCTTCTGTGTCAAAACATCTAAATTTTTCATTGCCTGTTTTGCGAATGATAATCTCTTTGCATAAAAACATTTTAACTTGTTACTTTGGTGAATTGACATTTTCAATGTCTTAATCGCCTGACTCATTTTTATCTCAGCCTGAGACATTTTCAACTTTAAAAAAAAACTGCATTTTGTTGGAAGTTTGGGGGACGAAACGGCGCAGGAGAACTTATGTTTACCTTGTATAGGGGGTCAGATTGTTGTGTACTGTGATGTGATGCAATATGTCAAAATTTTTGAAGAATGTTAAAAGCCTTGTATGAGAGGTCAAATTTAATTAATAGTTTTAAGGCTTCTCGGCCGCGTACCTAAGTTTGCCCTGTAAAGGGGGGTCTATTTATTTCTAGTTTTGGGCCAAAAGGGCCTTGTACACCTAGAGGTATTGCTGTGTTTGTTTGTCTGTAAAAGGAGTCAAAGTAGTTGAGTGTTTGGTTTTGGTGTGTGTATGTGTGTACCTGCGGCTGTCAGCCCATGAGGGGAGGTCAATATGGTAAATCATTTCTTAGGTTTGAACTGAAAAATTACTATTGAGACGTGATGACGGGTGCTGACCTGAGAGGTGGGCCAGCAGCAGCCATCAATATAGTCACCGAGGCGATAAGGGATGTCGCCAGGGTGATGGGGGACAGAGAAAGAGATATAAGATATATACTTAAATAAAAATAACAGTGCAAGAACCGAAAGAAGAAGTCCTTGCACACTGTACCTACTAACATTAAGCGCTCGATATTTACATATTACACACAGTAGGTTTAAAAATAGAAAAATATTACACACAAAAAAAAACACTTAACCTAAAACATTAAACACAAGAATAGTGAAATAATATACACACACATATTTGATAACAGTTAGGCCCAAGTCAGAATAGAAGACATCAACGCGCGTGCCAAAAAAAAGAAGACGCGCGTTGATGCCTTTTACCTGAGACGCGAACTGTTACCGGTCACACCTGCATCGTGACCAGTCACACCACACTGTGACCGTGACTGCTACTGTTACCGGTCACACTTGGAAGCGCGACCGGTCACACTTGCTAGTGTGACAGATCACACCTCCCAGCGCGACCGGCCACCGTTACCGTTCACACCCCCAAGTGTTACCGGGCACATGGCTCAACAATATCAGTATTAAACTATAAAACAAATAAAAGAAGCTTGTTTGTAGCAAACATGCTGTAAATGATATTCAAATATAAAATTATAATCAAATTAGTCCTTGGGGACCCGGCGATTTCCGGAGTTTTATTTTTAAATATATAAAAGGCCTTTTAAAAATATTAATATAAAAAAATAATATTTATACACTCACACCTATTATCTAGCCCAAAGTAAGCATCATTAAGAGCTTGTGTTATGGATACTAGATAACGGAGAAATAATGATAATAATATGTATATAAATATTAGAAATATACTAAATAAACCTATAAACATCCATGACTCGTAAACAAATGTTCGTACTCATCATACAAACATTTGTTCCTACCGGGATTCGAACCCGGGACCTCTTGACCGAGTAGCCGTCATATTACAATATACGTACAAAAGTATAGACAATATGTTAATAAAAAATACAGACAGAAATGAAATAAAATGAATAGACAAAATTTTATGCATTCTAAAATTAAAACACAAATTTTATTAATACACAAACAAATAAATAAGTGTAATCACAGAGTTAAAATTAATAAAAGGGCTTAAATACGTAAAAACTATAGACCGCATGTTAATATACAGACACAGAAATGAAAATAAAATTAATAGACAAAAAATATTAGAAGAATTCTTATTCTTAAACTAAAATACAAACCATATCATAAGTCCAATCACAGAATTTAGCTAACTATCCCCTAGAATATATTTTTTGGAGTCGGTGCTACACTTGCTATTGTTTCTGGAAACAACTTAGCACCAACTCCAAAAAAGATAGTTAGCTACCTAAGTACGTAAATTTAATTATTATATCCTTTTCAGATTTTTGAAGCCGGTTTTAATTTTTGTTTAAATTTTTTTTTCTCAATTTTTAGTGTTAACTTTCTAAGGTCTTACTTAGCTAGATGGGTGACGGTCAACTTATATTGTTTCCCACTATCGTATCGTTTCACTAAAAAGTCATATGAAAGCAAAAATCCGCAATATCGCATACGTAGACTACTTACTAATTTCAGTATAAAAACCAAACTACCCAACTGATTTTGAAAAAAAATTTATGGGACCAAATGGCAGCTATTCCGCATCGAACAAAAAAAGAATCATGTAAATCGGATCAGTAATCTCGGCGTTATCGGTGTACATACAAAGAAAAAAAAAATATACCGGCCGAATTGAGAACCTCCTCGTTTTTGAAGTCGGAAGTAAAAATCAAACAATATTGGTCTTATCATACAATGAACGTGATATGAGAATTTATTTAGAGAAAGTAAGACAATTCTCAACATAAAAGACTAAAAACGTGTCTATGACAAGAAATATCTATGGATATTAAAACAATCAATTGTCATTGGTTTGAAAGTTTTTACGCTCGTGTCATTCAAGGTTCTTGCATCGATTCAAAAAATTTTTTTTGCTAAGATAATAAAAATGAGCCAAAAACCAGTATCTATAAAACAAATTGAAATGTTAATAGAGTTCATGGAGCGGCACAGGGACCTCGCCTTAGGTCGCGTACGCTCAAAAGAGGGACGGGCGCTGTCCCAAAAGTTGTGGTCGGAGATAGCACAATCATTAAATGCACAAACTTTAAGTGGTTATAGGTCGGCCCAAGAATGGAATAAAGTGAGTGAGTTTTAGATTAAATACATAAAATAAGAAGTCACACATCGCATTTCTTATATTAATTTGTTTGTTTTCAGTTTTACAACGACTACAAATGTAGGTTAAAGCAAAAGGTCCGTAAAATAGCACAGAGCCAGCGATTATATTAGATATATTATATTAGATATGTTAGCTACCTATATCGAGATTTAAGTACTCCTATGCAACGCTCGACGGTATTTCGGGCTGACACTTGTACATTAATAGTATTCCTTAGCCAACCCATCAGCAGCATTTAAAAATGGCTTCCTCATTGTTTTTCTGAGTGGTTACCTATAAAAGTGAAAAAAAGTGGAAGTACCAAGATTTAATTTTAATAATAATGTACTTAATGGATACCTTTGGTTTACAATAAAGTATAAATAAATATTTTTTTACACATAGTAGTGGACACTACAAAAACTAAGTAAAAAATTAGTTATAGGTCATTCAGAAATACTTGCCCAGAAAATATAAGAGTTCCCCATTATTGAAGGTTTCATTCATAAATGAGCGCAATGGGTGAGTACTCCACACTGTTGAATCATGAGTGGACCCTGGATGGCTAGGATCCACATAGAGGATGTTTAAATCTTTGTCACAAATCTGAAAGTTAGAATAGTTTTTGATTTTAGTTCTACAAAGCTAGATATTGAATAAGGGTAAAATGGAGAATCTATGGATTTAATAATAATCCACCAATCCATATAGTTATTATACTTACTATCATAACATTAAGAGAATGGTAACCCTTTCTGTTTATATACCTTTCTTCATTATTTATGGGCTTTACAATGGTCACATGGGTACCATCTGTACAACCAACTACTCCTGGCATTTTGTGTTAATCATAAAAGCTGTGATAAATTATTTAAGTAATGTTAAAAATAAGCAACACATGATAGTCATAATAATAACCAAATAATACAAACCATTGTTTGATTGTCTCCCTATCTTCTCTTGTTGTTGGGAAAACAATAAATTTCTTAAAAATACTTGGGATATTCAAAGCCCTTGTAACTTGTCGCACAGCTCTCGATACTGTAGGTTGCGACACTGCACTATAAATACTTTGACCAACAAGAGTCTGGTATGATCCTGAGGCAAAAAATGACAGGGCTAGAAGTACCTAAAAACAATGTTAAAAATATATTTTACCTTCTAATAAAAATATACAATTAAAAAGTAGAAACAATTATGTATTTTAACCCGTGAGAAGGCACACCCTAAAAGAGTACATGGAAAGGCGCGCGCTAGCAAAATCCTCACGCTGTTTCAAATGAATATTTTTCAATGACGGATCCTTTTATGTTGATTTTTTAAAAATATTGCTCATAGCGCGCCTTCTCACAGGTTAAGTTTATGAAGGCAGCCACAAAAGTATCATAACAATAAAACCAAGTACAAACTAACCTTGTCCTTTACAGACAAAGAATCACTTGGACGCTTTTTCGGGATGACTGGCGTGAGTTCATCTATTAGATGTTGCACCAACTCCTTGTTGAGCCTAAACGTTTTGACAAACTCGTTCTCAGCCATTTCGAAGGCGTCCCATTTTGAACGCCTTAGTACATTGGCTCGTTGTCGTCTTTTTCTTCGCATTTCATTTTCTGCTTAATTCAGCATTATATACGCTAATCCGAGGCTCGTTTTTGTTTTTAACTACAATAAAAAAAAATACAGCTTTCGAGTAACCACACTGGGTGACCAAATTGCAGGCGTTGAGGACGGCGAAGGCTTCCGCCTGGAAGACACTGCAGACGGAATGCAGCTTTAGCTTGGTAACTGATACTGAAGGTCGAGCATTCGTATCTACACACACAACCGCAGCTCAGAGCCGTCCTCACGCTTGCTACCGTCTGTGTAAAGCTGCACTGTGTCTATGTGGCATGCCTCAGTTACAGCCTCCATGCTGAAAGCGGAGGAATACGGTGGGGCGACACGGAGTGCTGGTTGGGGTAGTTAAGAGATGGGGACGGGGGTCTGAAGGGGGAGGTCCGATGGGAGAAGGTGGGAGGTACCCTTCAGGCGTGTATTTTGCACCTCGGCTGCCCGTAGAATATCCAAGTCTATTGAAGTGAATTCCGCGAGGGCCAGAGCAGCGTTGGTAGAAGTGGTCTGGTAAGCCCTGATTGCCTTGAGGGCAAAACCCCTCTGAACAGAAAGGAGGGTCTGCGCGTGTGTCTTGCGCTTGACGGCGTGGTCTCACAGTCCAGCAACGTACGTAATGATCGGGATAATGACGTGCTTGTCGATGGCGTTAACGTTGTTTGGGTGAAGGCTCCAGGTGGGTCTGACAAAGAGCGCTAGGCGGTTGTACATTCTGAACACGGTGTGAGTGATTTGTTTAATGTGTGGGCCAAATGAGAGGGCCCAATGACCACCCCGAGGAGTCTGATGCTGGGGGAGAAGGGAATGGGAACTCTTGCTATATTGATGTCGGCCCTAGCTGCCCGGGGGGAGAATTCGACTAAATGCAACTGTCTGCGTTTTATGCGGGCCAAAGTTAAGCTTGACTCGTTGTCCCCATGCAGAAATTCGGTCAAGGGCGACGATGAGCAGGACGTCGGCGTCGTGAGCGTAGGCCTGGATACGGCATCCCGCAGGGAGTGTCAGTTGCAGCAGGTAATCGATAATCAAGTTCCACAGTGCTGGTCCACATGCGGAGCCCTGGACGCACCCCCGAGTCATCCGCCTGATCGCTGTGGCCCCCGCATACCTAAGTATTACCGACCTGTCCGTAAGGTAGTGACGGATCAGGGCCACGATGTTCTTTGGGGCAGCAACTTGACGGAGGCGGGCAAGGATAGTAGGCCACCATGCACGGTTGAAGGCCGATTCGATGTCCAGGGAGATGGCGATGGTGGGGCGGTAGAGAAAGAGATTATTTCAAATGCAGTCCATGGCATCGGTAAGTGCGTGAAGGTAGAGGTCTGGTGCCTAAAGCCATACTGAAGGGGAGATAGGTTGTTGGTAATTGCGGAGTGGTGCCATCAGTCTGCCGACGAACAGCTTGTCCAGGAGCTTTCCGAAAACGTTGATGAGGCCAATTGGGCCTGTGGGATTTGACCTAGTTGGCCCCGGAAGAGCCGGGTTGGGTTTTTGGATTATACGCTCAATGGCCGTTTTTCAACTCCTGGGGAAGTGGCATCTGTTGTACAGCGCGAGGAAATAATGGCGATGCTCATTTAAGGCCTGGAGGCATATGTCGGATGTAAGTACGTCCATGCCAGGGGCTTTTTATGCAATATGGAGGAAAGAGCCTCGACAACCTCCTCGATAGTGAAAGGTTGATGGTCCGGGGTGTCCAGGATAACATGTGTCTGGTCCCTGACCATTGCATGGGGGGGGTCGTCCTCCAGTCGGTAATTGTGTTGGCAACATTCGAGGAAACTAACGTCAGGTCAATAGAGCTGTTACGGGGTTGTTGATGGGTGACCGTCATAAATGTAATCTCGCCCGAGTTGCGGCACAGAAGGTCCCTATCGTGCATGTACGCAGATAAACTAAGCCCAGCCGCATTAGGGCCGCGCGCGTAATTCTAAAGTGGGTGTACGGCATTAAAGTCTCCGGCGATAAAATAAAAAAAAATGAAAATATCATTCTTAATTTTTGATTTTAACATTATTATAAATGTTTGAAAAATTACTTAGTAATTAAAATATCTTTATTCAATTAGGCCCCCCAAGAAGCACTTTCGAATCGTCAACAAAAAAAACCCTTATGTCTATCACATAAAAATAATATTTTTTTATCCGTGCGGTGACGGATTAAGAATACAATTCACCGCCCCATTTCTTCCCGTGGGTGTCGTAAGAGGCGACTAAGGGATTACCGAGCTACCAACTGCTCGACTGGTGGTAGGGTCTGAACACCCGTCTGGTTAGTGACCACCGTACGCATGGCGTAAAACCCGCCAAGTGACCACTTGTGGTCGCGTTCCGGGATCAGTCAGCGTACAACCAGAGCTTGGGGAGACGTTGCGGCGATGGATGCGGTCAGTGACGGCTTCCGTCTAACCAGAGCCAGGTGGACTGCGTTGACCCGCCGACCAGGGAGACCCGAAGAAACGGCTGTTCCGCTGGCCGCCCGTGGTACAGTACAGGGGCCCAAGCGAACCTAACCAGTTCGTGAGGCTGCCCTATCATGCCACGCATAATCTTGGGGTGGTCCGTCGTGCCGGTTGGTGACCGGGTGGTGGGGTCCCGGCGGCCATTCCCGGGGGGGTTCGGGGGCCCTTCCGTTCGGCGGGTCAGCGCGTCTCTACTGTCGGCTATTACCTGGGGAAACAGGCCTCACGCTTTGACCGTATATATCGCGGCAACGTCCCCCCAATTCACGCCTCTCCTCCTTCTATCTTCAACTATGGCAGCGCTCAAAAACAGTTCCGGTCGTTCAGCGGTGCACACCCCCACCACAACCACGCTGTTTGAGGTTGGGCTCACTAACATCCGTGGGCTCCATGCTAACCTCAATGCCGTCCACCAACATCTCGAGACGGCTCGACCCGAAATGCTGTTTTTGACGGAGACGCAAATACTCCGCCCGGCAGACACTAGCTACTTGGATTACCCCGGCTACGCTCTTGAAGAGTCCTTCAAAGCGAAGGCCGGGGTATGCTTGTTTGTCCGGGCGGATGTTTGCTGTCGCCGTCTGCGCTGTTTGGAGGACCCTTCCTACTCTATTCTTGGGGTGCATGTGGACCTGGGCACACATTGCCGAATCTACGTGTGCCTCTATAGATCCCACAGCGGTGACATGGAGACAACTCGACTTTTCGAACATCTTAGTCGGGTGGCAGATGTTGCGCAGGAGCAGTTTCCAACCGCGGAATTGGTGTTTTTAGGGGACTTCAATGCTCACCACGAGTCGTGGTTAAGTTCCTCTAAAACTGACCATGCTGGAAGAACTGCCCACGCTTTCGCTCTCACGCACGACCTGACCCAACTGGTAAACCAGCCCACCAGGATTCCAGACATTGTCGGTCACGCGCCCTCATTGTTGGACCTTCTGCTGACGACTCGCTCGGATGGATATCGGCTAGAGGTTCGTGCTCCTTTAGGAACATCGGATCACTGCCTGGTATCCGCTGGGGTGCCACGGGCGTCGCCACCGGTACCTATGGTTGCCAAACGCCGCATCTGGCACTATGCGTCGGCAGATTGGGACGGTATGCGGGATTACTTCGCATCTGTCCCTTGGAGGCAGCGCTGTTTCAGTGAGCTGGACCCGAACGCTAGCGCTACTGCTGTTGCTGATGAGATCATGTTAGGGATGGAGTACTATATCCCTCACTCCGATCTCATCAGTAGGGGTAGGCGTAACCTCTGGTTCAACCGCGATTGTGCCTTAGCTGTTGAAAACAGACAGTCGGCATACCGCGCTTGGATCAGGGGCCGAGCTTGCGGGGATCCCAACATTGACTCACTGAAAGCAGTCTATAACAACGCCACCAAGTCCTGCAAAAGGGCCTTCATCAGAGCGGATGCACAGCGCGTTGCACGAGTTGGCCAAGAACTTCTTACGCATCCTACGGGAAGCCGTAGCTACTGGCGTCTGGCCAAAGCCGTGCAATCCAACTTCTGTCAACCCTCGCTGCCCCCGTTGAGATGTTCTGACGGCTCGCTAGCTCACAAGCCGCAAGAGAAAGCCGATCTCTTGGTAAAACTCTTTGCTGCTCACTCCCGAATCGATGACTGCAACTTACAGCCACCAACACTCTCCCACTGTGGCCACACAATGCCCGATATTCGTATTAGGCAATGTGATGTACGTGCGGAGCTTCAGTCAATCGACGTCCGGAAAGCTAGTGGACCTGATGGCATTCCAGCGATAGTACTGAAAAACTGCGCAGCGGAGTTGTCTCCTGTCTTAACGCGGCTATACCGTCTTTCTCTCTCTTCTGGGTGTGTGCCGGAATCTTGGAGAGAGGCCAATGTGCAACCGGTTCCCAAAAAGGGAGACCGATCAGACCCAGCTAACTACCGCCCGATAGCTGTCACCTCAGTTCTTTGCAAGGTCATGGAACGGATCTTAAACCACCAGCTGATCCGATACCTAGAAGATCACTCATTAATTAATGATCGACAGTACGGGTTTCGGCCGAACCGGTCAACGGGTGATCTTCTAGCGTACTTAATGCATGTCTGGGGTGAAGCTATTGACAAACGTGGTGAGTCACTGGCAGTTAGCCTTGACATTGCCAAAGCGTTCGATCGGGTCTGGCACAAGGCTCTTCTCTCCAAGCTCCCGGCATACGGTCTGCCCGCTCAGCTCTGTAACTGGATCGCCGGCTTCCTGCATGAGCGAAGAATCCGTGTCCTCGCAGATGGATGCGCTTCGCGGTTCATGTCAGTGAATGCTGGTGTACCACAAGGCTCTGTTCTATCCCCCACACTCTTTCTTCTTCATATCAATGACATGATTCCGTTAGGAAACATTCATTGCTATGCAGATGACAGTACAGTTCATGGGGGATATTACGGTCGCCCAGGGGCTGGGCGCGCTGAAACCGAGAGAGAGAGAGAGAATCTTACCATTGAGCTCGACAGGGTGTTGAACCTCGTATCTGAATGGGGATCTAACAATCTTGTTGAGTTCAATGCTAAGAAAACACAGGTGTGCGCGTTTACAGCCAAAATGTCGCCGTTCCTTCCCCTTCCGTCTCTTCAGGGCACGACTCTTTCGGCACAGGGCTCCCTAACCTTGCTAGGTATGGAGATATGTTGCGATCTGAATTCCAGGAACTATATCGAAACCGTGATAAAAACAGCCTCACGGAAGCTCGGTGTACTGAACAAGGTGCGTCGATTTTTCACGCCTGACCAATTATGCCTGCTGTATAAAACTCAGGTCCGGTCTTGCGTGGAATATTGCTCGCACTTGTGGGATGGCTCCGCCAAGTACCTACTCGATGCCCTGGACAGATTGCAGCGTCGTGCTGTCCGTATCGTTGGCGATGTAGAGGTCACCAACAACCTTGAGCCTCTGCAATTGCGTCGAGACATTGCGTCGCTTAGCGCCTTCTATCGGCTATATCACGGAGAGTGTTCTGAAGAGCTATTTGACCTTATCCCACCTTCCCCCTTCCTACTCAGGAGCACGCGTGCCGGTCTTCGGAGTCATCATTTCACTGTCTCCACCTCAACATCACGTACAAAGAAATTTAGTAGCTCTTTTCTTTGTCGAACTTCCAGAACTTGGAATTCTTTGCCAGCACATGTGTTCCCTCCTTCCTATAACATGGGGTCCTTCAAAAGAGGCGTGAAAAAG
Source organism: Nymphula nitidulata (assembly GCA_947347705.1). NCBI lineage: Eukaryota > Metazoa > Arthropoda > Insecta > Lepidoptera > Crambidae > Nymphula > Nymphula nitidulata. The sequence continues at coordinate 9,613,724 of OX374639.1, forward strand.
CACCTTTCGGGCCGGCAAGGTGGAGGCAGCTAGAGTAGTGTCTGAACTGCACTAGCTGTCTTCGCATATGGACTCTTCTTACTGCTTCACATCAGGTGGTGTTGAGTCATTTGTCGTGCTTTGTATAAAAAAAAAAAAAAAAAAAAAAAAAAAAATATTAACTAACTAACAATTTCATAATGTTTGTCTCTCTGTCTTATCTGGATCTACGTAAGCTAAGAATGTTATAATGTCAGTCTGTCTATCGGTCTGTCTGTCGGTCCGTCTGTCCGTCAGTCAGTCTGTCTGTCTGTCCGTCAGTCAGTCTGTTTGAATTTACACCGGTTCCAAAAGTTGAACTACCGAGAAGATTCCGGCAACAAACTCGTGTAGTCACTCTTTTCAATTATTAAGTTACAATGTTTAATTACACAGTTATAGTATTTAGCAGCGCAGTGTCGCACAGAGTATAAAAAAGGTATATTAACGTACCAATAAGTACCTAATGACAAGAATATTTACTGTATTTAAAGGCTGTCCGACAATGCACCATCACAATATAGGTATTACAAAACACAAAGGTCAACAATTAATATACAAAGACCTAATAAAGCTAAACATCTTTCATTAATTTTAAACACTTGTCTGACCACGTCATTACAATAATAATTGTATTGTTTCATATATAATATCCTATAATGCCATATACCTCAAAAATCCCTCAAAAATTATACTATTGATGAATATGTAGGTAAATTATTACAAAATCAAGGAAGCTTAAAGATGACCATTTCCACTAGTGGCACCTGTTCACAAGTATGTCGCATGTGCCAGCCATCGCTCCGCTCAACCATATTATAGGGAACGGAGCGACCCGGCGCACGACGCCACCACCGCAGAAACTTATAGAGAGCATGACATCTTCCAGCAACCACAAAATCAATGAAATGCTATTGGTGGAAATAACTATATGACACTATAAGTTACAACCAAGCATTTTTGTCATATAAATAATCGTTAATAGTATAGTAACCTTTGGACATTAGAGTTTTCTTAATGTGAATTTTAAATTTGTCAAATGGCAAGTCTAGTACGTTATTAGGAATCTTGTTATAGTAAAGTATGCTTTGACCCATAAAAGTATTAAAAACTTTATGCAGTCTTAGAGACGATAAGATCAACTTATTTTTATTTCTTGTATTTAATGCATGTAAATCGCTGTGTCTTAAGTAGGAATTTAAATTTTGACGTACAAATATTATGCAAGCATAAATATATTGAGAAGCCACTGTTAGTATATCTATTTCTTTAAATAAGTCTCTAAGAGATGTTCGAGCAGCAAGGCAGTAATAGGCAAGGCAGGATAATGCAATGGTTTTTATGTACTGAGTCTAGGAAGCTAGTAAGGGTTAAAATAGTGTGGGACGTGTTATGGTCGCAACGTGGGGGAACGTAGATAGACACAAAAAACATTAGGGTTGGCCTGGGTGAGAGCCAATTGAGGGCACATATATACTGCAGCCCTTTTTTTTGTTGGAAAAGCTTTTATTGCTACCCTGCCAGGATAGGGCCCCAGCATGGTTATGTGAGGCTCACCTTGAGACCGGAATACTAACTAAAAACCAACAGTTTACCTTTGACTGCTTGATTCGACGCGACGCGGGGAAAACTGAGTAGGCGTCTGCTGTCACGCCAAGAGCAGTGGCCGGCAACCCGGCCCACGCCGAAAGAAAGGCGGAATAACCGAAGTATACACGGGATATTCCGCCGACAACACGGGGACGTTGCATGCCGACACTGGAGCCCCATTCCGACGCCTGCTGCCCCACTTACGGCGGCTGAAGGGCGGCGAAAGCACGCCGCCTCCGCCCGACACGCCGTCTGCGGTTGGGAGCCGAGAGAGGGTCCTCCCCCCGGGCTCGCTCCGCGGCCTCCTTTTGGAGCATGACTCGCTCGCAAAAGGAGGCGGCCGCCTCCCATGACGTCGCACTGCCAACCATGTGTTGGATCACAGTCGGCAGCGAGAAATCTGTACCAATGACCGCCACCAGGTCACGGCGCTCGTCAGCCCACGCCGGGAAGAATTCCAGCGTGTGCTGCGCCGTGTCCTCGCTACAGCCGCACTCGTGGCACCGATGGCACGGCTCCCTCCTCGCAATTTTATGCAGATAACCGCCGAAGTAACCATGCCCCGACAGCACCTGCACGAGCCGGTATGAGAGAGAGCCGTGTCTCCAGCCCACCCACTTAACCAAATTCGGCTGGATACCTCCGATGGTCCAGTGACCGGCAGTGGGCACCAAAAGTCGGCGCCCCGACTCGGCTAGCGATAACTTCTGTGCTCGCTCACGCCACCTCATTACCAATTCAGGCGATGGTCTAGCACCTTCTCGACGGACCAACGCGCTCCTCTGATACACATATGCCAGAGCAAGCGCATCCAAGTCCCAGGGGGTAGTCCCCGAAACGAAATAGTGCGGTACCCGCGTACGACCCTGGTCGCCATCACCCTTTGTGCCCTGCGCAGCAAGATGTTATTGCGCGGCGATAAGTTCTCCGTCCACACAGGTGAGCCGTATAACGCCATGGATCTCACCACCCCTGTATAGAGGCGACGACACGTTCCATTCGGCCCTTCTAAATTCGGCAAAAGCCTACCCAACGCAGCGACTGTGCCCGTCAACTTCACACACAGCCGCCGAAAGTGTTCCACGAAAGTCCACCTGGAGTCGAGAATCAACCCCAGGTACCTCATGTGCGCCGTCACGTCCAGTCTCACTTCATCAACTACGAGGTGAGCATCCGGGGGTGGTCTCCGGCGCGGCCCGTGAAACATGAGTACCTCGGTCTTTTTGAGCGCCACCCGTAACCCCAACCTTGAAATACGCCTCATTAGCTCACTTACTCCCACAGTAGCCAGGCGTTTCGCATCCTCGAAATTGTCGGCCCTTGCAAGGAGGAGAGTGTCGTCGGCGTAACACACCACACTCAATCCTCTCAGCAGGGCCCCACGCAACACCCAATTGTATCCGATGTTCCACAGAGTCGGCCCAAGCACCAACCCCTGTGGACCACCACATCTTATCGGTCTGTCCAGCAATTGCCCGTCTCTGTCAACACACTGGATCCTCCGTCTCCGAAGATAGCTCCTAATAAATTTACGGAGATAGACGGGTAGGCCGTGAAAACGGAAGGCCTCCTCTATGCAGCTGAAAGGCAGGGTGTTGAAGGCGTTCGCTTTGTCGAGCGACACCGCCAAAACCACCCTACCCCTCGCGACCTCGTCTGCCACCGATTTGACACGCTGGATGGCGTCAATGGTGGAGCGCGCCTCCCTAAAGCGGAACTGGCAGTCTACCAAGTCAGGGCCCACATTCTTCAGGTGGTCCGTGATTCTGGACGCCACAATGCGCTCCAGCATCTTCCCTACCTCGTCCAGCAGAACAATTCGACGATAGGCCGACGGGCTATCTGCTGGTTTGCCGGGTTTTATCAGCAGCACTAACCTCCCAACTTTCCACTTCCGAGGAAACTGTCCTGTCTGGAGGCACTCATTAAACAGACTCCGGAGCCGGTCCTCCAGAGACCCAACAATCGCCAAGACTCGGCCCGGTACGCCGTCAGGTCCCGAGGGCGTATTTTTAGCCCGGAGCACGGAGGGACACGCTCCATACAAGGGCGGTCATAAATAGTTAAAGTCCTGTTACTATCAATACATTGTATTATTTTAGTGACTTATAGTTGTAAAAGTGTTTTAGGAACATTAAAATGAAAGAAGTACATGTATTTACGGAATAAAAAACGTTTACTTCAGTAAAAAACAAATATAAACAATAACATACTTTTACCTAAATTTATCATGAACAAACACTTAAAAATTGGAATGTAAAACATATATTTTAAATAAAATAAGAGTCAAAACATTGATAACATTATTTAATTATAATAAAATAATAGAAATAAATAAATTAAAATTAATTAAATACAAAAAAAACAAAACAACTAACAAAATACAAATAAATTATTCTTATTCTAACAATATTAAACATGTAACAATTCTATTACACTTTGTGACAGAGTATTTTTCTTTTTAGGGGGAAGTTTCCGAAGACTTGTAATATAAGGATCTGAATGTAATAATAGTCGTTGTATTAAATCTTGATTGGTAACTTCACGTGACATTTTTCGAGTGTGACTTCGTCTATAAATTTTGATATACTTATTTGTCGCTTCAGCAGCTTCTTCGGAAAGTTCTCCTATAGATAACAATGCATAACTTATAATATCTGATCCATGTACGAGCACCTTGTGGACAGAAGCAGGAAGACTATACCACGGATATTCCTCGACCAGGCTGTATGCTGTTTGTAATGCATAGTCTTTAAACTTGCATTCATTAATTTTATGTCCAGAAGATAACGTTTGTAATATTACACAACAACGATCTATGAGATCCTTATTCAAACCTGTAATTTCAGCAGATACAGCTGATTCCAAAAAAAACTTCCTGGCCGTGTTTCCGTCGTTAGACGTCCCGCTTCCACCACTACGCGGCTTGTCAACTATTAAACCTAATCGTTCCCTAAACTGGGACTGTACATATTGTTTTTTATTTGATAACAATTGTTTATCACTATCTAGCCTAACTTGCCATTTTTTTATGTCTAATCTATATGAAAGATGAATAAAATATTCGAAGAAACGTATCCAAGAATGTAGTGGTGATAATCCAAATTGGTATCTACTCTCTATTACAGGTTTTTGTAAACATTCGTCTATTTTATTCATCTCTTTAGGGGTAGCATTACATATATAACATCTACTTGTAGATGTTTCACTTAAAGCACTACAAATTTTACCATCTACCATTGAAAGCTGCAACTTATGAGAAACGACCAATTCACGATTGTCGATCTGAATAAAAGTAGGTTGCAAACTTTCAATTTTATCCTTAAAATAAGCTTCCTCTTGCAAAGACACTGCTGTGCTTTCTTTCAAAAATTGAAATCGAATAGGACGGCAGTACCTAGTGGAAGAGGGTCGAGGATTTTTCCATAAAATTTTACAATTATCTTCAGCTAATTTTACAATAATTTGAAGGGGTACATAAGATGTTACAAACAAACTACTATCTTCTAAAGTTGAATCTGAAAAAAATTGTTTGTATTCACTATGTCCAGTGCTGCCATCGAATCCCCATTTCCCAAGTAAAGAGATATTAGACAAACAATCATCAGGAATCTGATCTAAGACCTCTTTTTGAGATTCAAGGATTCGAGAAGCTGTGTGATCAAAAAGACTTTGTAATTCAACTTCAGCTGAAGACTCGGAAACAGTTATATTAGAAGGGTAACTCTGTTTCGCTTTAGTAATTTGTTGGTAACATGGTCTCTTAGGAGAAATCTTACTATTAACAAAGTTTTTAATTAATAAATACTGATGTTTTGTCAACTGAGCATCAGTCACAAGTGACAAGACATCATCAGTGCTAACTCTAGATATACACGAATCGAATGAACAGTCTGAAACATCAAGCAATGCACTCACAGTAGAATCATCAGACTTTGACAAATCAGCTACTCTCCGACGTTTAGTCCTTTTACTACATTGCGTAAAAGGTTTTCGAGGACGACCACGTGAATGACACGGCGACGTTTCAGACGGAGTACATTGCTTATTATTTTTCACAAGTTGAATTTTTTCAATAACATTAAACCAATCGGAATTCTTATATAAAAGCTTGGTTTTATCCCTATTACATTTTTTCCAGAATCGAGCAATAGCTTTACATAAATTATTAACAATTTTCTCTAAATAATGAATATCAATGTTCTCAGCATCGTTCAGAGTAGTCAACAAACTTTGTAGGACTTGACGACACTTTTCCGAGTCATTATCGGTATTGACAGTTAGCCATATTTCAAGAATATGCATTCTTGAAAACGAGCATATATATAAATTACCTAAAACAAAAAAAAAACGGTTAAAATTCAGTCACAAAACCTACACAAAGCACTAAGACTAAATAAACTAGACTAGATAATCTGGCAACCGTAGCACCCTTGTCATCGCCAAAAGGGCAGATAAGGGCAGCCAAGTTTTAATTTTCCTAAGATAAGAAAGTCTAAAGATTATGGTGCAATATACCTCCATAGTCGGAGCGAGTGGGAACATATTTAAAAGTTTATTCAAACTTTGAATATTAAAATATAATACTCCAAGAAAAGTCGCCTCGTAGCAATGACATACTAAAGAAAATATATACTAAGATACAATTAAAATAAAAATATTAATTATTACATACCCTGTTCTTGGATATCCATTTCAGAAAAAACTCACACAGCACTCACAGGTCCCGCAATGACAACAAATGACGTCACGCTTTTTAATGACTCACTGATAACAGTATTTACGATTGGCGATGCGCTCTCTTTGAATGCACAATAGATAATGAAGGCGCACTCTAATTACTGACCTATTTATAGTTTCAGAAGGTACCGCAACTATCCAATGTAACGACAAGGAATAAAATGTAAAACAAGAAAGCAGGTTTTTAAGATTTATGACCTATGGATGTCCCACTGTGCGGAGCCTCAATTCTGCAGCGCCGAACTCCCCGTCCGAGATGATCGGTACGGGCTCAGTCTCATTTTCCTCAGCTGAAACTGGCGCCATCAAGGGGGGCTCAAACTCCTCACGATCTGGAAAGAGCGTGGCCACTACGCTGCGTAACAACGGGGGGTTAAGCGTGTCAACAACTTGCCCTCGACAGCTTCTGACTAACCTTTACGATAGGGCCTCCCCCACGGATCCCTGTTCAAATCCTCCAGCATCGCCTCCCGAGTAGATGGCGAGCTGTAGGTCCTTGCGCGCTTTGCTAAGAGCCTCGTACAAACCATCCTCCTCTAGTTGGTCCCTACCATGTCTACGGCGGCGGTATCTGGTGAAGGCCCTGCGCTTTGCGATGCAATCCTGCCGCAGGTTCGCAATATCAGGGCTCCACCAGTATACCTCACGCTTAGGGGGACACCGACCGGTTCGCGGCATAGCCGGGTCGCATATACGCGTCAAGGCATCGCTGAACCTTTCTGCCTTCTCGTCAACCCCCGCAGGCTCATTTCTTAAGTTATAGTCCTCCATGATCGAGGACTCAACTGTCAAATCCCTATTAAGTTTTTTAAGGCTCCATCTGGGAAACTCAAGAGCTCTAGCCGCGACAGACTGGGCTCCGTTGACTGCCTGCGGAGGGGAGACCTCGAACCTGATGTATAAATGATCAGACAAAGTCTCCACCTCCGCAGCAACCCTCCAGTTAAGACTCGGTTTACAACGGTGGGGGTAGCGAAGCTGACATCTACGATGGAACCGCCCCGACGTCGCACACAAGTATTCTGATTGCCGCGATTGAGCACAACAAGCCCAAAGCTGGCAACCCACTCGGTTACTAAATCACCACGCACATCGGTAGCGGGTGAACCCCAAGCAATAGACTTTGCGTTGAGGTTGCCCATAAATAGCACCTGACGTGGTGATTCCCTACGAATGACCACTGCTAGCTCGGCCATGAAGACCTCGAAATCCGATAAAGGTTTGTTGGGTGAGAAATAGACCCCCACCACCACAAAATTGTCCCATAAAACCGACACGTATCCATTTCCTCTCCCCAAGATCTTAAGTGGGGGGGGGGGGAGCAGTATGGGCTAGACAAAACGCAGTACGTCCCTGCAATCACCGCGATATCAATCAACCACTTCCTCTGGGATTGCATAAAAAGGTGCTGCGCCCCAGAGCAGTGGTTGAGGTTACCCTGGAGGATGCTTATTACTCGACTCCTATCCATTGACGGTGATATCCATTGCAACGGCAACATCCTGCGGAATCGCCTGTCCATCTTTAGAATTGCCCCTGGTTCCCTGGGGGGCTCTGGCCTTCTTGGGAGGAGCCGCGCATCCACTCCCACCGGCAATAAAACTACAGCAGCCGACCGCGGTGGACGTAAGGTACGCTTCCGCTTCCTATTTGCCTTAGCGGACCCTGACGTAGTTGCGCCAGGTTGTGCAGACTGCCTTTGGAGCTGGGTTCGGCTTTTTAGGCTTTTGACCCTTACGCGTCACCTCAGTCCACCCTTCTTCTTCCGTCGCAGCACCCGAGCCTTGGGCCGCACTGGAAGAGGCAGATGTTGATGGCACCACCTTGGGCGCTGCAGCCTTCTTAATAATTTAGGGCTTTAATTTAGGAAGGCGGCAGCCTTCTTACCGGGCACCAGGGTGGGTTCCTTAGAAGCCCCCTTACTGACACTGCCCTTGCCTTTCTCGGACAGAGCTACTTTAGGGGCCGCTGGAGATCCAGCTGCCTTTTTCTTGTCTGCCGCCAGAGGCGGACGCAGAGACTTCTCCGGGAGGAGCCTACCACTAACTTCCAGGCCCTCCAACTTAGCATCTACCATAAAACCGACAGAAGCCATAACTCGCGGGAACATTGTTTCCTCCGCCTCGCTCATTCCCGGAGTGGGCTCATACTGCACCGGCGCGGAAGCCGGCACCTTGACCGGGCCCGGACCGGACCGGGCACTAGCCCGCTTAGGGCGCTGCGAGAGACTGCGGGAGAGAGAGGGTCTGGGATTTAAACAGGCGCCTCAGACTCCATCTCAACATCAATTATCGGCATTTCACGCGCTACCGCCGATAACTCACTTGCTGGAGCGGTAGAGTCGGCCAGCGCAGGCGCCGACTTCACTTCGCGCATGATGGATTTCAACTCATCCATGTCAGCCCTAACCCTATCCGTGTCGGCCCTCAGTTGGGCGTTCTCGGCAGATAGCCTGGCGTTTTCCGCTCGGATGTCTGCGTTCTCAGCCAGGAGGCGCCGCGTTTCGTCAGACACCGTCCTACATATTAGTGTCCCTAATATTTAACCGACACCTTGCGACGCGTTTTTAATGTCACGCTGTAACGTACCTTTCAAGTTCTTAGACTTACCCGCGGCAGTCATTATTACCTCCAGATATTTTTGCGCAGCAACTGCAAGTTGCGCGGCCGCAAATTTATCAACACTGGAGCCTCCGAGAACAGGGTCAACATTGCAGCTTTGCTTCGCTGTGTCTGCGACTTTCAATAGGTCCGACAAAACATCCTCGAGCTCCTTCGCACCTGTCAGCTCTGGGGCTTTCCGATACTTGGCCTTGGCTTTTGCCAGGCCCATGTACTCGCCGGTAATAAGAGCAGGGCTCAGAAAACCGCTGCAGGCGGAGTCCGAGTCCGAATTGGACCCACCCCTAGATGGTCTGGGGCGCTTAGCGTTAGACCGCCTGCTGTCCCTTGTTTAGGACGACTCCCTACTGCTAGCCAGATGATCGGCTTCAAATTCAAATTTCGCTCCCGGCGACGCTTGCCGCCGAGGCCCACCGACTCAACTTCATGAAGCAGGACCTTCCTACCTTCTCCACGTCTTTTTTATTGGGGTTTAATTTTAAATTATCCATACAAATCCCACGAGTATGGGGGAAAACGGACCACGCACGCGGTGCCCCCTGCATGTACGCTACCCTAATACCACCGGGGGGGCGGGCGGCGCCCCGGGGGTAGCGCTAGCCGGTGGACTTTCCCAGCCCACCACCTTAAGGCTTCCCGTCGCCGCGTTGCCCAGCGCCCGGCCTTTGGGGTTTTTTAAAGACGTATGCTGCTCGCAGGGCCAGCCAGTTAAGGCAAGCCCCCCGGCCCTGTGCACGCCAAAAGACACACAGGGTTACGGGTTGCCCGACGGTAGCCGAAGCCTACCCGACAGCCGCAACACTGCAGCCGCCGGACCCGCCGCGCGCCGCAAACCAACTAGGTCTACAACCACGCCGTCCGAGGACAGCCACTGGGCCAACCAATTAAGGCAGGCCCCGTCGCGACCGACCAGCTAAGGCTGGCCGCCAACGCGCATATAAGGGTTAAAATACCCAGGATAAAACGACGCCGCAAGCCTTGAAAAGGGCTTTTGGCAACAACAGCGAACTCGGGCCTTGAAGATCCGCCATACCACGCCACTCGAAGGCGGCCCTATAGGCCCCGCCAAAGCACATGTAGTGCTGCGCCCAGCCGCATCATCTGGCTCCTTTCAGGAGAGAGGAACGCAGAGAGCAGCCGATAACCACCGACCCGAAGGTCCACTGACCCTAAGAAGGAGAGGTTGTTGGTTGTTGGGGAGGAGAAGTTTAGAGAGCTTGTCTTCCTCGCAGCCAGACGTACAATGCAAGCCACATACGCCCAGCCACCGACCCCACTGAAAGTGGGGCTACGGGATTGTGTGACATTGCAATGCCCGCCCTTAAAAAGAGCAGGCAGCCACACGTCCAGTGCTGTCCGCGCTGGCCGCAGCCGGTACCCCCCATATCTGGGGGGCGTTCCCCTATCCGCAACCCGGGGTACGCGTCCGATGGCGTACTGGAACCGCACACGGAATATATACTGCAGCCCTGACCAGACTGTTGTGTCACGACTGTTGGAAGACAACCGCCAGATCCGTTCCCTTGGCCAGGTTGCCCGCTCCAGTACAAGGCTCAGCAACGGCCGCCAAACCGATCGAGTTAGCGTTAAAAAATAACACAGTGAGCCGCGCGAGATTTATCTAGGTTAATTTAAAGGCGGGATTGCCGATGATCTACTATTTTTGTTGCTGTGCATAATCAGTTTTGTCTTCTATCCCCTTTATCATGGCGCGTACTCTGGGGCATTGCTGGCTAAAGGCGGAGTGGTGGGTGTCCTTGGACGTTTTAAATCTGGCGTTAAAAGTTACGCAATTGGCGCATGTGGGAGCTAAGCGCTTGTTGGGGCAGTCGGCTGCCTGGTGTTCCGGCTTACCGCAGTGGTTGCAGGTGCTGGTGGCGGCGGAGCTGAACTTCTGCATGTGCCCGAACTGCAGGCAACGGCGGCACTGGAGGAAGGCCGAGAAGCCCTCCACGCGGACGCGACCGAGGGCCAGCAACTTGCCCCACAAGGCCGGAGACACGGTGAATACTACATTGTAGAGGTTTGAGTTGAGGTTATTTCGGGAGAACTTATAGACCAACTCCTCTGGCTCGTCCAGGACTCAAGTGAAGCTCGGGGTTTTGCCTCAGGATGACGGCGGCAAGGTCATTCTTAGGGCGATCTTTGGAGACCCTTTTGAAGATTAGCAGCGGGTTGAGCCGACGTTCCGGCTCTGCCGAAGTTCCTGGTGCAAGTGCGACGGAGTTTATTCTACTCATTGCGTCCTGCAAGTCGAGAATGTAGGGCAGTTAGTCTTCGGTGCACAGGGTAGCATCCACACAGCTGGTGTATTCCCTACCGTTCCTGTAGGTTGAGAATGTGGGTGTGGTACCAGAGTTAAGAATGTGTAAGTTGATCTCCTCTATCGTTCCCGCTAAATATTCCCCTCTGTAGTCTGTCGTTCTGCTCCCCCACCAGGTATTCCAGGCATTGGCGTCCGATCCTATAACTATGTTTTTTGAGCCTAAGGTTCTCACGATTTTGGTCAGGTGGTCCGCACTCCGCTGGATCGGTTGGTCTCCTTCCATGTAGATAGATGCTATTCCTATCTCTCAATTCTTGGTTCTGATTTTCGCCACCGCTGTGGTGTTGTTTGTAAGGTCCGGAAGATGATCCACGTCCACCTCGTCATTAAAGATGAATATAGCAGCCTTGTTTCAATCTCCGCCGCTTTCATCTTGTATGATTCTGGTCGAGGGTCTCTGTTTTACCTTCTCCGATCCATCGGTGTCCGGCTCCTGTACTATTGCTAGGGTTATGTCTGGGCGTCTGGCCTCCATCAATAGTTCTTCTGTTGCTAACTTTGATTTGTGGAGATTGGTTTGAATTATTTTGTAGTTTGTCTTCCCTTGATTTTTGCCTGGGACGCCCTTAGCAGTACGCCACAGTCGACCTTGCTATTCTGTCCCATGTTCTCCTGATTGGGCATTCTCTTGTCGAAGGAATGGTGCTGGGTTTTTTCTATTCCTGCCCTCATGCAGTTTTTACATTCCGGAGCCTCTCCCATGGTCCGCTTTGTGCATTCTGTCCTTAAGTAGGGCTCTCCGCAGTGGCTGCACAGGTCCGCCGGTTCTTTACAAAATCTTTTACCGTACCGTATAATTGAATTGTCTTGTGTGGAATTAGAGAGTTATGTTATAGTATGTGTGTACAGACCACCTTCTGGAAATTATAACACATTTGAGTCCATAATGGAAGATGTACTCAAAAAAATAAGTACTAAAAGGAAACATATTATTATCATTTTTTAAATCATCTGCGTAAAGTTCAAATTCAGAGTTCAGAATGCAATGTTTTATATCGTCAATGAACATAACAAACAAAATCGGTCCTATGTGCGAGCCCTGTGGAACTCCGGAGGAGGGACAAACTTCTTTAGATGTAAAGCCATTCACTACAACACGCTGTATACGATTACTTAAGTAAGATGAAAACCAGTTGAAAAGTGACCCATGTATGCCAAAGATGGCGTTAAGTTTATATAATAGTAATGAATGTTCCACCTTATCGAATGCTTTACTAAAATCTGTATAGATTGCGTCCACTTCATGTCCCGAGCTCATACTAGAAACTATTCGATCCACATATGTTAATAGATTGGTTGCTGTAGAACGTTTTTTAAAAAAACCATGTTGTTGATCTGCCACAGTTTGTTTAATGTGCCAAGATAAATCAGGACATATTAATGATTCAAAGACTTTAGTAAGAACTGGGAGAATACTAATAAGCCTATAGTTATTTACATTGCTTTTGTCGCCTGCTTTATGTATTGGAATAATTATAGCATTTTTCCACAATTCAGGAAAACAACCTTCCGAAAGAGATCGATTGTAAATGATATGCAAGGGTTTGGACAAGATAGTGGCACAGTTTTTAAGGAAGATTGGGTGGATACCGTCGCTTCCTGCTCCTTTATTTGAGTCAAGTGCTTTAAGAGACTTTTCTATTCTGTCGCTGGAAATATATAACTGACCCAATGAAACAATAACTTTAGGTGTTATTTCCTTAACCAAAACAGTATCGCAAGCCGTGTTGTACACCAAAGAGAAATTGTCTGCAAAAAGATTAGAAATGCTGTCGCCGTCTCTTGCAACCTTGTCACCAAAATTCATTACAGATGGTATATCACTTTTTACTTTCCGTTTACTTTTAATATAAGCCCAAAAGTATTTAGGATTTTTTACAACACTACTGACAACTTTTTCTATATAGCTTTTATAACATTCCTTAATCATGGCCGACGTTCGCTTTTTCAAAATATTATATTCCAAATCATCTAAGGCATTTTTAAATTTCTTGTACTTTTGACGAGCTTTTTCTTTTTCCCGCAACAAACGAATGAGATTAATGGAAAACCATGGAGGATATTTCTTTTTATTGTGTCTTCGTATGGGCACGTACTCAGCTATTATTTGATTTAAAATGTTATAAAATTTAGATACTACGTCATCTACTGTTAAACATGCTACAAATTCAAGGTTCCAATCTACTTCGGTTAAACGACATCGTATCATCTCATAATCTGCTAAAAAGAAATTGTGCCTAGGTGTAAATTTCGGAGACAACATTCGAGCCCCTTGCAAAAATAAAAGCACCCGCAAAGGGGTATGATATACGTCTACACGAGAAATTATATTTTCTGACTCTTGTACTAGAATACCACAACTGGAATTGCTCAATACTAGATCGAGGATCTTTTGTTGGTGGTTCAAAACATGATTGAACTGTTTCAAGTCATAAGCAGACAAAAAGTCAACAAAGTCACAGGCGACAGTACTATCATAATTGCTAGGCATAAGAGATGCATCCGAAGTAGATGGTAGCCAGTCGATATCTCGCTGGTTGAAGTCACCAAACAAAAACACGTCTTCATCCAAACCATCCATAACACTACTACTCTTATCTAAAAACTGTTCAAGATGAGTACGTTTAAGAGGGGACGGTAAATAAACACAGCAAATATGTAATTTGGTACTGCCTAAAATTAAAGTTACCCATACGTCCTCACAGAGACTTTCGAAAGTGTAATTTCTATAAGCACGGATAGACTTTTTAACGGCAACAAGTACACCTCCGCCATCTGAAGCCATATCAAGAGTATTTGACGATCTGTCCCTTCTAAACACCTGATAACGGTCGTCGAAAATTTCACTATCGTATATGCCGTCGTTAAGCCAAGTTTCTGTTAGAACAATCAAATCAAAATCATTGGCTGTAACTTCAAGAAAAATATCAGTTAGTTTAGTCCGCATACCGCGGATATTTTGATAATAAACGCAAAAAGTGAACCTTATAACTAACAACACTAATCACTTTTACAATACTTATATCTAATGCTAACTAAACTAGAGTCTTCAAGAATTCTTGATGAAGTACCAACCTCGCCGGGTGTTCATCATCCTTTCTAAGAAAGATTTTTCCGTTTCTCACCCATACATATTTGAAATTGTGTTCTTTGGCCCAAATTCTTGTTATCGCATGGAGTGATTTGTTAGCTTGCGACAGATGCTCAGAGATGAAGACTGGCGACTCCTTGCTACTATACCCTAACAGTTTTGTATTTAACTTTTCCTTGGGATGAGATCTGTTGTATTTGTACACTGCTGCAAGTAGGTTGTCACGCTTCAACTTACTGACGAGTCTGCATATAACTGTTTTAGGCAAATTTGATCCCTTATTTTGCTTTTGTACACGATTACAAGATAAGATGTCTGTCTCCAATATAGAAAAACCTATCTATCACTTTGCCAATTTGCAACATTGTGTAAGATAAGTTTTCTTGTTTATGCTCGGGAAGACAGTGTATCTCAATATTATTCTGCCGCGAATCTTGCTCAATTACTGATAATCTTGATTCTAAGTCCTTAACTTTGCGTTGCAGCGATTCACTGTCAGAACGGAGCTGTTTGGTATCCTGCATGTAGGCCTCAACTTTATTCTTCATATCCTCAAATTTGGCATTCATATAGTTCACCGAATCTTCAAAACTACGTATCTCTTTTCTCAAAGATGAAAACTCTTCTCTAATTACCTCCCTGACCATAACATGCAGTTCTTCTTGTATGATGGTTTTAATGGTTGAGCGTAAACACACATTGTCCTCCTCATCATGAGATTTGCCACTACCCCGTGCGTTTTTGTTGACATTTCGCTTTTCATCAGAAGAATGCCCAGCCGTCATTATAGAACTCTTACATGGTGTGTCATCATTTTTAGCCTGCCGCTGAGCAGATAAAATTTCTATAGAACAATCAGGACATTTCCAGTTCAACTGCTTTTTAAAGTTTGCACTGGTAAGATTAACACACAGATAATGAAATTGTTTTTTACATCGGGACTGAGTGCATGTAATTTTTTCAGTGCTCTTTAGGGTGTTATTACATCCGCTGCAAGTAATATTATTCATTTTATATACCTTGTTATATTATTCGGTAAAGTAAAGTTCCAAAATCCCAGCGCAAACAGTAATATGTTTAAACGCAGCACAAAAACGTTCAAGTAGACGGTCGGCGACTCAATGCAGCACGACGACGCGTTGTCTCGGTGACTCAAGGTCGCGGTCGGAAGAAGCGATTGACGTTCACCAACAAAATTAAATTATTATAAATGTTTTAGATTATAACTCTTTATCCACAACGAATTTTCTAGCACAGTTTTCGCTTTATTAACTTTAGTTGTCTCGGCTACAGAACACTAATAAACAAAACATTGTAAACGGGAATTTACTATGGTTTCGAAAATGTTTTCTACGGAGCAAAACAAAACACTTCTTTTCGTCCTGAGCGCGTGTTTACGCTTATAATATCATTGATATTATTGCCCCTTATCTCGCGCAAATTTTTAATAACTGTATAGATGAAAGTATTTTTCCTAATTTAATGAAATACAGTAAGATTATTCCGCTATTTAAATCAGGTGATATAAAGACCAGCACTTAGTAAAATATTTGAAAAAAATATTTTGGAACAATTGATTAAGCATTTTAATTTAAATAATCTTTTCCATAGTGCGCAATATGGATCTACAAAGGGTCGTTCTACTACTGATGCTGGTGTAGCGCTGTTAAGGCACATATTTGATGCCTGGGAGAGTTCACAAAATGCTATTGGTATATTCTGTGACTTATCAAAGGCATTTGACTGCGTTGACCATCAGACGCTAATTTTAAAATTACAACACTATGGGGTTACAAATTCAGCTCTGAAGTTAATCACATCTTACTTAAGTTCTAGAACTCAAATTGTTGACATCAATGGAACAAAATCTTCAGGGTCTTATGTCAAAATGGGAGTTCCACAGGGTTCAATTCTAGGGCCTTTTTTATTTTTAATATACGTAAACGACTTGCCTTTCTTTGCTAAGGAATTTTGTGAGATTGTGTTGTTTGCAGATGATACTTCTTTAATTTTTAAATGTGATAGAAATAAAGTTAACTTTGACGACGTAAACAATGCGCTATCTCAAGTAATGAATTGGTTTACTTTGAACAATTTACAACTGAATGCAAAGAAAACTAAATGTATTAAATTTATTTTACCTAATGTTAGGGAAGTGGATACAAACATTAAATTAAATAATCAGTCGCTAAATTTAATTCAATCCACCACGTTTTTAGGCATTACAATCGATGCGAAACTCCAGTGGAACCCTCACATCACAACACTTTGTAGTAGACTTAGCTCCGCGGCTTATGCTATTAGAAAAATAAGGCAATATACTGATATTGCCACGGCGCGCTTGGTTTACTTTAGTTACTTCCATAGTATTATGTCGTATGGTATTCTTCTGTGGGGTAAAGCAGCAGACATTGAAACAGTATTTATCTTGCAAAAACGTGCAATTAGAGCAATCTACTGCCTTGCTGCTCGAACATCTCTTAGAGACTTATTTAAAGAAATAGATATACTAACAGTGGCTTCTCAATATATTTATGCTTGCATAATTTTTGTACGTCAAAATTTAAATTCCTACTTAAGACACAGCGATGTACATGCATTAAATACAAGAAATAAAAATAAGTTGATCTTACCGTCTCTAACACCCATATGCACAGTCGGCTCCTCGAGATTTCCTCCACTCGACTGTGACTCGACTCAGCCTCAAGGATAAAATCGGTATGCAGAATTCAAAAAACTATCCTCGACTTGAGCAAATTCCTCAGTTGAGTCGAGTAATGAACTGTCAAACTCAAGGTACGTCGCGATCTACCTTAAGGTCTCCTCAAAGGTTGTTAACAGTGCTTTTCACGTTATTTCTGAGGTTATTTTAAGTTTTATTAGCATAATGACTGATTTCTATGATTTTATTGACTAAATTTCAAGTGAGTATATGTGCTAGATACACCTTTATTAATTTACCTAGATATTGTGATGCAAATATAATTATGTCAACCGACAGTGGTGTTTAATTTATACTTTATGATAAATTCCCTCAAGCACGCCTTTACCATTTCACTAAAAACTTGCCTCCCGGCCATAATAATTTTCATACTGAACGCGAAAAACGAATGAAATCAAATAAATTAAAATAAATCATTGCAGTCGACAGTTGAGTTGAATGACAAATAATGACAGAACTGAAAGATACCTCACAGAAGCAGAACACAATCTCAGAGCAAGACGACATCCCACAGATGAAAAAAGTGAACCATAAACATATTCTCTACACTTTGCCAATATAATAATAAGAAATTTCATGACGTCATTCCTTCACTCAACCACAACTCGACTTTACTGGGGTTTCCTCACTGGAGGATGAAGCCGTAACTGAACATACCGATTTCAAGGATGTTTTTAAGATTTCCTTGAGGTGACTTCGACTAAGGTCGAGTGGAGGCGGTTTCGAGGAAACGTCTCTGCATATCGGTGTAAGACTGCATAAAGTTTTTAATACTTTTATGGGTCAAAGCATACTTTACTATAACAAGATTCCTAATAACGCACTAGACTTGTCATTTGACAAATTTAAAATTCAAATTAAGAAAATTCTAATGTCCAAAGGTTACTATACTATTAACGATTATATAAATGACAAAAATGCTTGGTTGTAACTTATAATGTCATATAGTTATTTCCACCAATAGCATTTCATTGATTTTGTGGTTGCTGGAAGATGTCATGCTCTCTATAAGTTTCTGCGGTGGTGGCGTCGTGTGCCGGGTCGCTCCGTTCCCTATGATATGGTTGAGCGGAGCGATGGCTGGCACATGCGTCATACTTGTGAACAGTACCCCAAGCACGAAACACTATCGTTCTCGTTATGGTAATGGTAATCGTATTATTTTGTATGAAAACCAGAGCAGCGCCACTACGGTCGTTTACGGAACTAAAATTCACTAGCACGAATAAACTAGTCTCGTAATCGTAATCGTGATGGTATAGTAACCGAAGGTCAAAGTATGGGAATCGGCAGCACGAACTCATTTTTGACGGATCGTATTGTTTTTGTCGACAGCTAGCTATCGTATTACGTCTCACCGAGTATTTTGCAGTGAGAGAACTATCGTAACGATTGTTGTGCAATAAAAAATTGATGTTTTATTGATAAAAAGCAATTTTAGTGACTGAAAATTATGTGTATTATGTGTGGGAAGCCATTCTTTACGTAGTTACTACTTACACTGGCGTTTAGTAAATACTCTTAGAGTAGAAGACGACGAAATCAGAAGGTATGGTAATTGTGTTAAATTAGTGAATTTATGCATACTTTTGCAAAATAATTAGGTATCTTTTTATAAAGAGCAATTTATCCAAGTTATCGTTTTATTTTTGTTGTATAAACAGAGAAATTCAACAAAGAATTTTACTGATGAAATGTTGAATAAGTGATGTTAGTATTCAAATGAAAGAGAGTTTATAAATAGATACCGCCTCAGTAAATGCTAATTAAATCAACAGTACTAAAATAAATAACAAATATTGAGCTACAATGAAAAATAAGTATATGATAATATGTATATAATATATATTTTTTTTGTAGGCGATTCTGGATATTCACAGACCACAATTGATGTCGCCTACTAGTCGATAAGTAATAGTTCTATGGCAGGCATAAATACAACTCCTATGGAAGGAACATGGAAGGACAAGGATGGTGATTGAACGATTAAAAAACTGCTGGAGGTGTCTTTGCAAGGATCGAACATAACATAAATTGCATTGCATCATAAGATTATAATAAGAATAATGCTAGTTATAATTCGAATAAAAAATAATAATAATTTAGAAAACTTTATTAAAGGTTCACAAAATAATTGATTGCCACTATATGTATAACCTATTTTTAAAATATTAAATATTAAACATTAATATAGTTTAACACATTTAATTTTAATTTTCACCTATTTACCTCAAATTAATAATAAATGTAAAAATATATTTTTCTTTTTCATCACTTCTAATCATTTATCTCTACTTTTATTATACATAAATTTCTTGAATAGCTACACTTAAAGTTTCACTAATGAATGTAAACCATTTGAGTTGCAGTTCTAGTTCAAAATATATTTGCGATATTTTCTCTTTCTTTAGTTTAACATTCATTTTATCCTCATCTCATTCAGCTTTTAAAAATCCATCCTTCATATATTCACTCCTTGCGTCGCGAGTCTTTTTAGCTATACATAGTATAGTGGGATCCATTTCCTAGCTGGTGCTGGACTTAGTTCTTGAGGTGGTTGATATTGTCTGGTGCCAGGAAGGTTTAATTCTTCTTGCCCAATCAAGTTTAGGAGTGGGTTCCATCCACAATTCTGTCTCTTCTCCAGGGAATTCAATTTGGCTAGAGTCAACATCTAGATAAACCAACTCCACTTCTTTTTCACCTGTAGATATAAAACTAGATATAAAAAATTAATATCATATCTACCTATGTATTCAGTATTTATTGATCTACAATAATCTATCTATATCCATAGATTTTACACCTAAACTTTTATTCATATCACAAGTGAAATTTCATCCACGTGGATGTCGGTTATCGCTCCAAAAAGTAAAGTTTTACCATACCAAGTTTCATCTAAATCAGTTTAGTGGTTTAGGTGTGAAACTGTAACGATTGAACAAAGAAATTCACTTTCCCATTTATATTAATAGTTAGGATTAAAGTCTAATACGGCTAGCTAGCAGCTCCGCTCGCGTGGATGTAGGTTATTGTTCCAAAAATATCCTACCTATGTCCTGTCACTCCATCCATTTCATTTTTTTCACTTTAATTAGTTCAGCGGTTCAAGCGTGAAAAGGTAACAGGCAGACAGAGTTACTCTCGCATTTATTAATGATATTAGTATGGATTTCAATATGTAACCCAACATTATTGAAGCAAATTTTATTAAAATATTTGGCTATCAGCAATTTGATCTAAAATAAACTTATCTACAGAATAAATAAGTGATCATTCAAATCTAACCTTTCGTCACTTTTCTTGCGTTTACATAATACTAGAATAAGTTTTGATAGTCACACACAAAATTGGAAGTATTTAGAGAGTAATATACAAATGAAACGAACTCACCTCTTCATGAAATCCATCATATTACCTACAAACTGTTGGACTATTCCATATCGTGACAAGGTTTACGAACAATAAATATTGTGTCTTAAAACTTATTTCTTCATGGAAAATTTATATACGCTTCTTTAACTTCGACCATAATTAAATTGCTTGCACATGTATGCACATTAAAACCAATAAATTACACTTCTTTTTAACTAATAAGGTCGAAAGATTCCACTTGACTCGACGAGTTTTTGTTTTGAGAGGTTTTGTTTACATAAAGTTGGCATTGAAGAATTGCGTACGTTCAGAAACTGTTTCTAAGTCGCTACCAAATAAAACAAGAAACCTTATTATTATGCCCTAATTATAAATTTAACTGGAAGATTTGCTTCGCATTAGTAAAAAAGTGAATAAGTTGTCATTTTTTTCAATAAATATCAAAAAGATTAAGTAGGTTTTTCATTGATTTGTAACACACAATGTTGCTGCAGTGATTTTTGAACGCACTTCGTGTCTACTTTGTCCAGTTGTGGACGGCCTAAGTTTACTATAGGTATCGTATTACTATCGTGTTGACGATAGTTACGGAGCATTGCTTCATGCTGTCAGCTTAGTATCGTGATCGTTATCGAATAGTAAGAAAATACGATTACTATACGATTACGAGAATGTTTCGTGCTTGGGGTACAGGTGCCACTAGTGGAAATGGTCATCTCTAAGCTTCCTTGATTTTGTAATAATTTACCTACATATTCATCAATAGTATAATTTTTGAGGGATTTTTGAGGTATATGGCATTATAGGATATTATATATAAAACAATACAATTATTATTGTAATGACGTGGTCAGACAAGTGTTTAAAATTAATGAAAGATGTTTAGCTTTATTAGGTCTTTGTATATTAATTGTTGACCTTTGTGTATTGTAATACCTATATTGTGATGGTGCATTGTCGGACAGCCTTTAAATACAGTAATTATTCTTATCATTAGGTACTTATTGGTATTTAATATACCTTTTTTATACTCTGTGCGACACTGCGCTGCTAAATATTATTACTGTGTAATTAAACATTGTAACTTAATGATTGAAAAAAGTCGGTGCTTTACTTTCTATTGTTTTTGGAAACCACTTAGCACCAACTCCAAAAATATGTTTCTAGGGGATGAATACCTACTTAAATTTAATTATTTCATCCTTTTCAGTTTTTTGAAGTCGGTTTTAATTTTTGTTTAAAATTTTTTTTTTACAATTTTTAGTGATAACTTTCTACGGTCGAAGCTAGATGGGTGACCGTCAACTTATATTGTTTCCTACTATCGTATTGTTTCACTAAAAAGTCATTGGAAAAGCAAAAATTCGCAATTTCGCTTATGTAAACGATTTCATAATTTCAGTTTTTTTTTAATTTAAAACCAAAGTACCCAACTGTTTTTGAAAAAGTTTTTATGGGACCAAATGGCAGCTATTCCGCATCGAACAAAAAAAGAATCACGTAAATCGGATCAGTAATCTCGGCGTAATCGGTGTACATACATAGAAAAAAAAAAAAAAACATGCCGGCCGAACTGAGAACCTCCTCGTTTTTGAAGTCGGTTAAAAGAGTGACTACACGAGTTTGTTGCCGGAATCTTCTCGGTAGTTCAACTTTTGGAACCGGTGTAAATTCAGACAGACTGACAGACAGACTGACTGACAGACAGCCTGACTGACGGACAGACAGACAGACTGACTGACGGACAGACGGACCGACGGACCGACAGACAGACCGATAGACAGACTGACATAACATTCTTAGCTTACGTAGATGCAGATAAGACAGAGAGACAAACATATGAAATTGTTAGTTAGTTAATATTATTTTTATTTAATAGACTTAAGGGTTTTTTTGTTGACGATTCGAAAGTGCTTCTTAGGGGCCTAATTGAATAAAGATATTTTCATTTTTATTTTCAATAATCATGTATTCCAATCAAGCATTCCACACACAAACAACCCATTTACTTTTACAATAAAATTAGGATTAAGAGCTTTACCTTCTTTCAAATTTAAAGATTTTAAAGTATATCTATTAGCCTTGTATCGTGAAACCTGTTTATTAAAAAAAATTGATACAAAAATACAATATTATTTATTTGGAATAGGAATGATTCAAAGGTATAGCCGACAGCGCACAAACACTATCTATTGAACTTGATTTTTCGAAACTGCTGTCAGATTATGTATCAGATTCATTATTTAATTCGATAATGAACTTGTCCATTTCTGTGTCCATACATCCATCTCTTTCAGACAGCCTGTTTTCAATATGGCGCACATGTTCACATTGTTTTTGCCACTCTTCTGTTGTGACTGATTGGAAAGCTTCTTCGGTTAATTTAACAATTTTATTTGCGTCTTGTCCTACATTTTGGCTCGCTACTTGCCTTTTTACAAGGCTCCACATAGATTCAATAGCGTACAACTCGCAGTAGTATGACTGTAATCTAACTACTTTGTGACCATGACCTTCTAGAAGTTGATCAGCTTCATATATTGGAGCTGCTTCGTGTTCTTTTTTTATTTCGTAAAGTTGGGCTTTCACCATGTTAGGCAGATAAGATAAACCCTTATTCTTAATCCAGGTTTGCATCTCAGCTTTATTTAACACCAAGTGTGCCCAAATAGCTGGTGCATCATGTCGCAAATAATCACTAATTGTGCACAAAGAAATCGGTTTAACAGTACCGAAACTAAAATTGTGAGTATAAGCCACAGAATTGTGTAAAGACACTTGTTGGCGGCTACCACCGAAATGGAAAGCCTGGACTTCTTCGGCAAATTTTAGAGCATAATTTTCTGAAAAATCAACATGTAGACATGCTTCCTGAACCGACAGGTTGTTTTTAGGAGTTTTAATGCCATCATATTGAAAAAATAATTTAAAAGGCTCACTCGAGTTTTTAATAGACCACAGCTCAGCTCCCTATTTACACCATTGGTGAAGTAATAACCAACAGATAATTTCCATTGGCCAGTTAAAGATGTCACTATAAAAACGGATGCATCTTTAGCTAAAGACTTATCTACGTCACTGGCTAAATTGTCTCCCATGTTAATATAACCTACTCTTGTATAATAATCCTGATGACCAGCAGCATCAATCCAAACTTTTCTTATATTTCCTGTGTAAGGAAATCTGGAATAAAAATTATTGTTCCAATAATGTATGGAGACCCGGCCAGGTCTATGTACAGTATACTGAAAAATAGGTTAAAATATGCAGAACAGTGTTCAATTGTCCATTTTCTTTGTATTTGCTTTGTTGCGTGGTACAAAACAAGATTTTTTTAAAGAAATAACTGCAATACAGTCAAATATTCATCGTGGCGGCTGTCACTTTGGTGATGTTTAGTGTCGACCCACACGTACGGTCGACCACAGAAGTAGCTGAATACTTTAGTATCATGTCACAACACAACGACTCTAGCGTCAATATACTACGGTAGCAACTATAAAGTACGTGCACAAGATCGGTGTGACATGGTACTAAAGTGTTCAGCTACTTCTGTGGTCGACTGTACCACAACCACACCGCGCCGTCGCGACAAATGGTGATTAGGCTGTGGTTACGTGTGAATAGTGTCGTTGCAGCTTCATGTGGTTGCATTGTGGTACCGACAAAATGTTAATGTGGTTGCGTTGTCGCAAGTAGCTGCGATGTAGTTGTGTCATGTGCAGACGACGCAGTTCGGCTCCGGCTTTCGTAGAGGAAACACGCCTTGATTTAACGAACTTATGGAATTCGAACAGGAAACATTGTTGCTATCCTTGTTATGGCTTTTATTACTACGACGACGAAGTAAGCGTAGTCGTCAAAAAAGAATTTATTGGGTACATCCTTTATTCGGAAACAAAAGTCAAAGCCAATTTCGTACTAATTATCCTGTACGTAGAAGGTTCAAGAAGAATTTTTATGAAAAAGTTAGAATGTGCAAGAATACATTTAACAAGTAGTTAAATGTATTCTATATCATACCTTTTCCTTGTTTTGTCCGAGGTTCCTTTTTAATATTTTTGGTCTGTTCTTTAATTCTACGTTTGAGAACATCTTGATGTGTTTTCAGTTAGATTTCAGATTTATTATTATTTTGTTCTCTGTTTTCCTTTTCTCTATCATGACGCTTTTACCCCACGCCTTTCCCTTTTTTTGTCAGACCTTTCTTTCTATTATTTTTAGTTTGTTCTTCTATTTTGCGCTTAACTATATCTTTATTTAATTAAAATATAATAAAAGTAGAAAAATTTTTCACGTCCTGAGGCAGGAATCGAACCCGCGACCTTTCGCAATCCGGGCGACTGCTCTGACCACTGAGCCACCCAGGACTTGGGATATCCCTGTGAAATTCTTCTAGTCTATCTGTATTTGCGTTTATGAGCTAACGTCCACCCTACAATGTCGAAATATTTAGTTATTTATTTATTTTGAATATGTACATGATTACCTTGGAGACTTTTGTGTATAAGCTAAGTCTTGAATTTTTGATATAGAATCGATGTTATGGTAAGTAATTCCAGAAGGGAGAAACTGTAGACATAACAAATTCACTATTACTACTGAAGTTTAATAAGTCCTTACCTTAATCAAGGTCAGAAAATATACGTAACTTTTTTGAAAAAGACTGCTTCATTTTGTTGCCCTTGTAATGAACTTGCAGGTTGTTTTGCATGAAGGCTGTAGAAACATTTACTATTTAAAGATCAAACCGCTCTGTATTGAAATTGCATAGATCCTCCATATCATTAGAGGCTAAAATCTGGTAATTCAGTTGTTTTTGTGACAGGTTCTGAATATTTTTGAGCATATTTTTCATTGACTGCTCATGATTATCAATTCTGGAATTGAATTTTGTATATATAAATCATAATTATTGCTATTTAAGTTTGTACGCTTTGAATTATCGTTATTATTCTAAGGTCTCAAGGTGTTCGATACAAGATTAGTTCTAAGAGTTGTCAAAAGATGGCGCCACTTGTTCTCTGAATCGCGCTATCGTTTTTTGTGTAGTAATTCATGTGTTAAGTTGGTTTTTACAATTAAAGTGTGTTCCGAGCATATTGGAGTTTCAATCAACATCACAAAGCGACATCTGGTGCCGAAACCCGGGAAGGAAAGTTTTGAGGACTTAGAAAATTGAGTGAGTAGGGGTAGTGAGTACAGTAGGGGTGTCCACTTAAAAAATATATCGATATTTATATTCGATGTAAAACATCGGATTCCAGCATCGATGTTTATCGATATATCGCTAGAAAACATCGATATTTTTCTACTATCGAATACTTTCCACAAAAGTTTAATATTACCTTTTTCCAGTGAAATGCGCAAAATTTGTGGTCTTTGATTTTGCAGGTGTGAATGTAGAATCAGATACCAGAGTAACATAGTTAAACTAATAGTGTAATGATAGTGATTTTCTATGAGAATCACTATCATTACATAGTTACTTAAATAGAATTGTAATACTAAGATAATGGTGAGATGACTGAGATGAGTTATACCTACATTTGCAAGTGAAATATAAACGACAAATTAATAGAAATATTTTATTACATATCACATAACTTCAAAACAGTAAAAGAAAACAAAAGACATATTTAGTGCTAGCCTTAATCTAGGTATGTACCTGCAAAAACTTACTTTCACTTTACCTATTTAATTAAAACCAATGCTCTTTAGACAAACTTTGCAAAAATAAAAGTTTACTTAATCTTTTACCTTTCATTCTATTTCTTTGTTGATTAACTATTTGAGCAGCCTTAGAAAATAATCGTTCGGATGGAACAGAAGTCCCGACAATAGTCAAATATTTGAAGGCAATCTTATAAAGCTTAGGAAATTGAATTTTTAGATCTTGCCAAATCTCTAAAGGATTCTCATTGAGCCTTCCTACTACTGGACTACGCAAGTATATTGATAATTCATCAGAAATTGCATCATCTGATTGTGATGATTTCCAACTCTTGCTTACTAGTTTGTGATGATTATCCCATAAAGAAAAGCTCTCTTCTAGTTTTTCAGATTGATCAGAATCTGATTCGGACATTTCAATATTTTGTGTAGTATTTTTCATAAAGTCTTTAATTTTTGCGACTGCTGTGGAGCAAGCAAGTGCGTCTTGGAAGTGAATTTTTTTATACCTGGGATCCAATACAGTTGCTATGGCGAGTGGAGTTACCCTCTCGATAGCGCCCATTCTTTTTTCAATTTCATTAAGCACAAACGATTTCAATTCATTGGCAAGCGAATCTTCCAATTGGAGAGGTTGGATTTTTAAAACTAAGCAATGAACTAACGGAATCACCTTGCTGCTTGTGCAGTATCTGTCCCCAGAAACTTCTTTAGTAGCAGCTTCCAGCGGTCTTAAAACTAATAACACAGAAGAAAGAACTGACAGTTCTGATGCATTGAGCATAGGTGGCGCTGTCTTATGGCGAAATATTATTTCATTGATTACAATACGTAACTCTAAAAATCTCTCAATCATATAGTAGGTGCTGTTCCATCTTGTTGAAACTTCTTGAATTAACTTTGTTTCTTTTTCTGTGGCTTTTCTTAATTCATTGCTTGCTGTATTACTTTGCTTGAACCATGTTACAATAGTCTTGACCTTAGTTATTAGATTTTGCAATTCTGGACAGTGTTGAATCGCATTTAGCGCAACTAAATTTAGAGTGTGCGCAAAACACGGTATGTGTTTTTTACCAAAAGCCAGGTCGACCGCCTTAATCATAGATGCTGCGTTATCCGTTACTACAGCCGAAACTTTATTAACGTCAATGTTCCATTCAGAACAAGAATTCAGAAGCATCTCAGCAATATGATCCGAAGTGTTACGGTCAAATGACTGATATACTCCAAGAGTAATAGAAAAAAATTCGGTACATATACCAAAGTGACCGGTAATTCCAAGAAAGCTTCTCATACTCATTGTTTCTGTCCACATATCGGTTGTAAGTGTTATATTTTCTACACTTTTTAGTTTATTTTTAAACACAGCTGATAATGCATCATATTTGTCATCAACCCAGCGAGTCAACGTTGTCTTACTTGGAAGCTTGTAATGTGGTGCAGTTACTTTCATAAGATTACGAAAACCGTCATTTTCTACAATCGTGAAAGGTTGATTATCTTTGCAAATCATGTAGATGAGGGCATTGTTGACTTTCAAAGTTTTATTGCCACTTTCCGAATAAGCAGATATATTTTCGAAGCTTTCATGAATCGACTTTTGCCGTTTTAATGGCGGAGGTACAGGATTATCGACATGGATACCTTTTGACGCAGCTGTACTTGTTGATGGCAGTGGTTCAGGGCTGGGAAAAACAGGTTCAGAATCTGCTTCATTTGTTTTTGTAATTGTTTTATTGTGGATATTTAGTAAGTTGACATTGTTCAACACTTGCGATTTTTCTTTATTCATATCTAAAAACGCAGCCTTATGGATATTTTTTACGTGGCTAAACAGGTTTGATGTATTGCCACAAGATTTAATTTGTTTTTGACAAATTTTGCACTTTACAAGATTCTCATTTCCCTCAATTTTCGTAAAAAACTTCCATACATGACTTTTCTTTGGAGGCGCCATCTTGTTATTAACTAAAATAAAAGAATAAATCAATTAATGTTTATTTTTTTCTACAATTTTATTTTGTGTCGTAGGTAGTATCATACCAGTATTTGAGTTAATTTGTTTATAAGCTTAAAAATTGAAATGAAAAATACACTTAAGAAATGATTCGATGCGATATTTATTGTTATTATGAAATGTATTATAATATAAAATATCATTATGTTATATCTTAAATATAAAACACTGTCACAAACGAGTAGAGGTTAGGTTAGGTTTATAAACATAATAGGAATATAACATTACATACCTTTTCAACTTCGAACTAGCAATCAGATGATGCGTCAACTCAATTATTTTAGAGTAATTAATTGTTGTAGCAAGTAAAAGTCTCACATAAACTTGTCTTAGATATAAAATCAAAACAATGATTTAATGCGTTACCGACCGCCAAACAGCAAAAGTCGACGTAAAAACAATGAATGAGTCCAATGAGTGAATGAGAGTGAAAATAAATAGAATGAAATGAACCTATAGAATCCACAGATTATATAAATTTAGAGTGAATAATCAATCGATCTGTCAGGATGGAATGGATTAGGTAATTAAGCTGGTCACTCACAGATGTCACTACCTTATTGAACCATATTTAAAATCCAAAATCCAAGTCATCAAGTAGTGTTAAAATTATTTAGTTTTTTAGTAGATTATACAAAAAGAAAAATAAAAAAACAAATATTCGATGTTTCTATAAATATATCGATATATCGAATACAATAAATATTTGACAAAACATCGAATCAATCCGATATATCGTAAAGAAAACATCGAATAAATTCGATATATCGATGTTAAGTGAATATCCCTAGAGTACAGTGACTGAAGTGAAAAATAAACAAAGTGACTAAGTGCAGTGCCAAATTAGACCTAATGTGTATAACGTTCAAACACTTGTAAAATTTTCATATTTAAATAGTGGACTTAGAAAAATTTGCTCTTCAAGTCATTCTATGGACTTAGAAAATTTAGCTCTTTAATTTTATTCTATGGACTTAGAAAATTTCACTCTTGAATGGACTTAGCAAACTTATCACGAGAAGTTTTACTTTAAACATAAACATTGTTTGGTGAATCATTTAAACTTTTAAAGGTTGTGTTAACCGACTTACCTGCAAGTGTACAGATATTTGATACTTATTATTAGTTAAAAATGGAATCTTTACTGCTACAGCAAGAGGATTTAATAGAATATTTAGAAAATGCCTATAACAATTACAAGAAATCACCTAAGGAAAGATTGACACAATCATACATAGAAGCAAGATTGGAAAACTTAGAAAAGTCGTGGGCCAAATTCAGTGACACACATTACAATATAGCGGGTGGGGTAAAAAGAGCAGACCGTAGTAAATATAGTTATTTTGAAGAAAAAATTTTTTATAAATTTGAAAATTTGTATACAGAATATAAAACAAGAATGAAGGATGACCTTAATAAAATCACTCACCAGACAAGTAAACCAAGTAAAACTAACGATGGCAATAGTGCCTATCAACCAAGTTGTGAAATAAAGTTACCACAAATACAGTTGCCAACCTTTTCAGGAGGCTATGAAGAATGGCAAACTTTTTTTGACTTGTTCACATCTGTCATACACAATAGTTCTACCTTAACGCCTGTACAAAAATTACATTACCTGAAATGCAGTCTTCGTGGTGAAGCGGAAAATCTGTTGAAGAATTGGTCAACTACTGATACAAATTATGAAGAAGCGTGGGGCCAATTGAAACGCCGTTATACTAACAAAAGATACAATTGTAACGAAATTATGAAACGGTTATTTGGACAAAAAACAATAACTACGGAGTCTGCGACCGCCATCAAACAATTATTAGATACGACGTCCTCCTGTTTGAAGTCATTAGAAAACCTTGGAATCGATACTAAATCGTGGGATTCCATAATAAATTATTTAACTTTATCAAAGCTCGATCTGGAATCCAGAAAGCAATGGGAGATACAGCTAGGCCAACTAGCAGATGAAGAAATACCTAAATGGAATCAATTGTATAAGTTTTTGGAAACCAGGTTCAGAGCTTTAGAAATGTTAGATGGCACTAAAAATATTTTCAAGGCATCTCAGGGTAGTACCTCAAAGGTTATAATTAAACCAAAGGCATTTCACTCAAATGTACAAGACGAAAAACGAGTAATCGCTTGTGTGATGTGTTCGGGACAACATCAATTATATCAATGCAAGCAGTTTGGGAGACAAACACCGGGAGAGAGAGTAGATTATGTGCAATCAAACCGGTTATGTTTTAACTGCTTAGCACCAACCCATGCTGTGAAATATTGTCATCAATCAACGTGTTGTCGTCGATGCGGTCGACGACATCATACGCTGCTACATTTAGAAAAAAAACAAAGCTCTCTTCAAGCTACTTCAAATGAAGCACAGGTATCTGAAAGCAATGTGGAACAAGTTAAAACATCTAATTTGGAGAAGAAGGTGGTTGCTCACGTGGCCACGGAGAATTTCGAGAGTAATAATATGCTTTTGGCTACTGCAATAGTCAAGGCAAAATCAACAAGTGGCTACTCACAACTGATACGAACACTCATCGATCAAGGCTCCGAGGCATCGTTTGTGACTGAAGCAACTGTACAATCACTAGGCCTAAAGAAAATGCACATAGATGGCGTAGTATCAGGCATTGGCAAGGGAGAAACAAGAATTAAATATATGGTTTCTTTCAACATACAATCGGTTCAGAACTTAGAGTTTTCAATTGGTGTTAAGGCTTATGTAATGAAATCGTTAACATCATTTTTACCTGCCAAAAGAGCGTATATTAGTGAATGGTCAGATATTGTGAACTTACCTTTAGCTGATCCAAATTATGGTTCTCCTGGCAAGATTGACGTCATTCTCGGGGTGGATATACATAGTGAGATAATGTTAAAGGGTTTAATCAAACATCCTGCGAGAAAGGGCTTAATTGCACAGAATACACACTTAGGTTGGGTATTATCAGGGCGCGTAAATAATCAGGTGTCAATTTTGGATAAGCGAGTGAATAATTTTCATGTTCAATTAAAGGAAGACCAATTTTTAAAACTATTTTGGGAGATTGAAAGGGAACCTGATAGTAAAGATATTAAGAGAAGTCTAAATAAAGAAGAAATACGTTGCGAGGAAATATTTGAAGCTACAACTTTGCGAGATAAAGACGGGCGATACGTAGTCCGGTTACCATTTAAAGAAGCTGATCCTAAATGTCTTTATGGAAGATCTAGAGAAGTCGCTTTACGACGATTTCAGCTCCTGGAAAAGAAACTTAATAAAAATCCGAAGTTATATGAAGAATATAGAAAGGTAATGGACAGTTACGTGGAACAGAAGCACATGATACAAATAGGAGACAAAGAAGAGATAGAGGATTCATTGGCTGTATACTTACCTCATCATGCAGTTGTTAGAGACGACAAAGAAACTACTAAAGTGCGCGTTGTGTTTGATGCTTCTTGCAAGGGCGTAAACAACGTGTCATTAAATGAAACACTTCTTGTAGGTCCTAAGTTACAACAGGATCTTAGACATATTTTGATGAGGTGGAGACAGCATCCTATATGTATTATTGCAGATTTAGTCAAAATGTATTTACAGGTTCGTGTTGATGAGTCTGATACTGACTTCCAGAGAATTTTCTGGCGTTCTAGTAAAGAAGAACCTATTAAACATTATCGTTTATTAAGATTGACGTTTGGTACATCGTGTGCACCGTATTTGGCGGTAAAATCACTTCATCAGTTAGCCAAAGATGAGAAGGATAACTTTCCTATCGCTGCTAAGCTAACATTACAAGATTATTACATGGACGACTTACTTACAGGCTGTGAAACGGAAGAAGAAGCGATAGATATATATGAGCAGATGAATCAGTTAATGAAATCGGGAGGTTTTAGTTTACAAAAATGGTGTAGCAATAATGAAAAGCTTCTAAAATATATAAATAGCGATAATCAGAGATCAAAAGATTCATTAACATTTAAAATAAACAATATGATTAAGGTCTTAGGTATTGCCTGGAACAAAAATTCTGATAATTTTGTGTACACGATACAACTACCTGAAATAAAAGAGGATCCAACCAAACGAAAGGTATTGTCCGATATAGCAAGACTGTATGACCCTATGGGCTGGATTGCCCCCGTAATCATTACAGCAAAGATATATATACAAACGCTGTGGAAATCAGGTATAAGTTGGGATGAACCACTTCCAGAAAATGTTTTATTTGAATGGACACGGTTTAGAAGTGGTTTGAATAATATACCTCAGGTAGTTGTTCCACGGTGGCTTCATAAAAGGCGAAATGACGAAGTAGAACTTCATGTATTTGCGGATGCTTCGATGGCTGCTTACGCTGCTGCTGTGTATATGAAAATTAAAAATACAGATGGTGATTCTTTTGTCAATTTAGTATCAGCTAAAACGAAAGTTGCACCAGTAGAAAAGGAAATATCCGTTCCGCGTCTGGAGTTATGTGCAGGGCTGCTTGCCGCTAAACTTATTTTCGAGGTATCTCAAATTATGAACGTACCTCAAACCAAGCTATTTGCTTGGACGGATTCAACTATTCTGCTTGCGTGGATTCGTGGAGAACCTAGTAGATGGACTACTTTTGTGAGTAATAGAATATCTGAAATACTTACCATGTTGAGCAAGGATCAATGGCATCATATACGGAGCGAAGAAAACCCGGCTGATTGTGCCTCTCGGGGTATATCTGTACTCGAATTGACTACGAATACATTATGGTGGCATGGTCCCCATTGGTTAAAGCAACGAGAATATTATAACAGCGTGAATCAGGAGTTCACAACAGATGAAGAACAGAGGGCGGTTAAAACTCTAACTCTGAGTATCCAGTGTAAAGAAGATTTTTTCTGGACAAAGTTTTCGTCCTTACCAAAATTATTGAGCGTCTTAGCCTATTGTAAGAGGTTTTTAAATCTTATTTTACCTAAAGAACAAAGACCTAGGTTAAGTAAGTTTGTTTCATCAAAGGAAATGGAAGAAGTTTTACAGATCTGTGTAAAGCAAACGCAATCACTTTATTTTCAAGATGAAATTAAGCAGTTACAATCTAAAAACCAAGTCCATAAGAGTAGTCAGCTTTGCACTCTTTGTCCGTTTTTAGATAAGAATGGAATATTGAGAGTAGGTGGGCGAATCCATGCAGCTCAAAAAGATTATGAAAAAAGACATCCAATTATTATGCCAAGTAAGAGTTATCTTACTAGACTATTAGTTTTTAATGCCCATGAGAAAACGCTACATGGAGGTCCCCAAATAATGTTGAATCTCTTAAGATCAAAGTTTTGGATTATAAGAGGGCGAGAACTGGTTAAAAAATGTTATAGAGAGTGTTTCATCTGTCTAAGATATTCTAGACAAAATAACTATCAGCTAATGGGCCAACTTCCTGAGGTTAGACTAAAACCATCCAAACCTTTTAAAAGCGCTGGGGTTGATTTTACTGGTCATCTTAACATCAGATTTTCACCAGGGAGAGGTTCAAAATCCTATAAAGAATATGTGTGCTTATTTATTTGTATGTCGACTAAAGCCATACACCTTGAGGCGGTATCTGACATGAGTTCACAAGGTTTTATTGCTGCTTTTCGAAGGTTCACGTCTAGGCGAGGACACTGTAGCGATCTCTACAGTGATAATGGTACCAATTTCGTGGGTGCTAATAAAGAGCTTCAACAAATGTTGAACAAGGCTAAAAGTGAGCTGCCTCACGAAATTTCTCAATTTTTGGCCGAAGAAGGTACTGTCTGGCATTTTATTCCTCCCCATGCGCCGAACTTCGGAGGATTATGGGAAGCGGGAATACGATCTACAAAAAAGCACCTTAAACGAGTAATAGGGGATAGCACACTTACTTTTGAGGAGTTGTCAACCGTATTAGCCCAGATAGAAGCCTGCCTCAACTCGCGCCCGTTGTCCTATATGAGTAATAATCCTGATGATCCTTTACCCTTGACCCCAGGTCATTTCTTGGTAGGAGAACCTTTGCTTATTATTCCAGACGAGTCTTTAAGTCTATCTAATGTTCCAATATCTGGCCTAAGAAGATTTAGGCTCTTACAAAAAATGGTTAACGATTATTGGCGCAAATGGTCCGCGGAATATCTGGTCACTCTCAATCAAAGATCCAAATGGACCAGACAGCGAGAAGAGCCTGAAATTAACGATATCGTTATAATAAAAGATGACAACTTGCCTCCTGCAAAATGGTTGTTAGGAAAAATAGTGGAAAAGCATCCAGGAAAGGATAACATAACGCGGGTAGTTACCATTAAAACAAAACACGGTCATTTGAAGCGCCCTTGTAATAAATTGTGTTATTTGCACAAATCTGAGTAAAGGCGTACATATTATATGTTATTTCATACAATTTGAACCTTTGTTAATTTTATAATCTAGTTTATTTTATATTCGTTGGTAATATTTAGATTCATAACTCATGTCATGTTAACTTTGCATTTATTGTATAGAATTTTTGAAAGGACGAGGTCCTTTGGGGGGCGGGATGTCCGATACAAGATTAGTTCTAAGAGTTGTCAAGAGATGGCGCCACTTGTTCTCTGAATCGCGCTATCGTTTTTTGTGTAGTAATTCATGTGTTAAGTTGGTTTTTACAATTAAAGTGTGTTCCGAGCATATTGGAGTTTCAATCAACATCACAAAGCGACACAAGGTAATAGACCTTTGTCTTATAATGCGAGCTTTAATTATTGAACTCTGTCCTTGTTATGTTCTTAATTCTTTTACATCCCAGACATGTCCACCAGATATCAACATTTTTCCTTTAGAGACGGTTAGTGGTTAATAATTTGTTTATAATTTTATATTGTGAGTTTTATCTACTCATAAACCCGGTCTTCAGAATAATACTCTTTGTAGCTTTTCTCGAATTCGGTGCAATCACCGAAAAAAATGTAAGAAACAATTTTCTTACATTTTTTTTTAATACTGCGCATGATAAAGAGATTCTGTGGGATGTGGTGATTGAAGCTGATGGTGTGGAGATTATGTAGGGCGTGGTGGTGAAAAAATTGACTTAGATAAATTAACATTTGTTGGTTGAAACACAGCAAAAAAGGGCGACCCTAGAACCATATGTTAGTCTTTAATCTACCAAGTGTGACGTGGTAAATAACATCGGATATCGAGTTTATTTTTATAATGAATTGCCTTTTAATTACATCATATACGAGGGCGGTCCCAGAAGACAAGACCTGACAAAGAAAACAATAATAAAATTGCGAAAATATTTTTTATTTTTCAATATAGTCTTCATTTAGGTTGATGCACTTTTCCCAACGATGTTCAATAGCTTCGATACTCTCTTTATAGTAGGAACCGTCAAGCTCCTCAAAATGGCTTCTTTGGAGCCCGTTCTCCCCTTTCAGTCCATTGCTTTGACTGCTCCTTCGTCTCAGGTGTGAAATGATGCACCCATGTTTTGTCCATGGTTATGAACGTAAAAACTCTGCTTTATTGCTACGAAACATTGCCAAACACTCGGTGGAAACATCCTCACGACGCTGCTTGTGCTCCATTGGGAGCAAACGCGGCACCCATCTTGCGCACAGCTTTCTCATAACTAAATTTTCGGTCAATATGCGATGCACAGCACTTTTTGAAATGCCTACCATGCCTGCTATCTCGTGCACTTTTAATCGACGGTCATCCAATACCATTTTGGGGAATTTTTTGTACATTTTCGGGTGTAGTGACTTCACTTGGTCGACTACTACGGTGTTCGTCTTGGCAGCTCGTACGACCTCGTTTAAACTGAGCTACCCAATATTTGACTGTTGTAAACGAAGGGGCAGACTCCCCCAGAATAGAACCCAACTCGGCTTTGATATCAGTTGAACTAAGACCTTTCAGATTAAACTATTGTATCACATAACGATGACAATTTTTTTTCATTCTTACTAATTCACCAAGAGCGTTGACTTTGGATGGGTATATAAAAATACTATTTAACGTAGTGTCATAAAATTTATAACTTAAGCTGTTGAAAGATAGTATTATCGATCGCAGTATTTTTTTTGAACTACCCACATTTATAATTTAGGTCGGGTACTTTTGGGACCACCCTCGTAGCTGGAGGCCTATTGCTTTCCTAGCACCTCAAACGAATCTTCCTTATTGAATAATTATTGATTTGTTTTATCTATAATGCTTTCTTGTTAAGAAATAAAGTATTTTTTCTTATTTCTTTTGACAATCCAGATATAATATTAAACGAATCCTCATTTTCGTCATTCTATAACAATGATGACTATTGACGACAAAACCTCTTTCAATTGGTTATTAACTCTTTTTTATATTTTGTGTTTTCTATTAAGCTACACGTCATTGCTCTGTCGATTCTTCTTTATCAGTGTCACATCGTCTCATAATTATTTTAGAACTAAGTTACTATTTTTCATTTGATAAGTTTCTAGGCGGAGCCGTGCCTCAGGACTATTGCTTTTCTGACTTTCAGGATGTAAATAAAGCCGTTTTAAAAGTGCTATCGTGGTTTAAAAATAATTATGTATTCTTAAATTTAAAGAAAACTAAGTGCATTAAATTTACTTTACCAAATGGAAGGCACGTTAGTACATATTGAAATCAACGAAGAAAATATTGAATCAACCCTAGATCACTTAACATATTTTCATTTAACTCTGTCACTAAACATTTGATTGACAGACTAACAAATAAAAACTCTAATATTTGATGTATTTATTATATTTATTTTAAAAACTAATTGAGTTATTTAAAGTTATTTTTACAAATTACATCTAGAATTATTTTTTTTAGCTCGAGCAGGTATTAGGTACACATCGTAACCGTATGTTCGCCACGAATGGCTCTTTTTCACAAGTGACACATAAATATTTGGGCATTCTGCGTTTTTCGTATGGACAAAATTCTCTATACCAGGTATTCCTCAAGGGTCTAACTTAGGCCCTTTGTTGTTTATAATCTTTATCAACGACCTGCTACACTTGTTTAGGAGCTAATGTTTGGCTTATGCAGATGATGTTAAAATCTATAGGCAAATCAATAATATTAACAATGTAGTTATCTACAGGATGATATAGACACTTTGTTGAACTGGTGTATGTAGCATTATATGTCACTAAACATAAAAAAATTTCAAGTTATCACTTTTACGACAAAGAAACATTATATAGTGCATGATTATAAAATAAATGGCATAATTGTGGATAGAGTTAATGTTATCCGTGATTTGGATGTATTATTCGATTCTGATCTATCTTTTACGTACCACTACGATCACATTTGTAGTAAAGCCGGTTGGATTCTCGCCTTTCTTATAACACAATCCAAACAATTTAGAAATCCAAAATCAATAATACTACTTTACGTGGCATTGGTTAGGAGTATACCGGAGTACTGCCCAAGTGATTACTTGGGCAGTACTCGGGGGAAACTGGGAATAGACGATTGTTTATTCCGTTCGAAATTCGAGTTTAAAAAACGTTCGAAATCCGTTTTTTCCATTATCAGTATCTTACTTTAGTCTTACGATTACAACAATAACGATATGAAATCAACATTTATACTAATCAAGAAGTATATAATATAATAACATTAAATCAATGTTAAGATTAGTCAAAAATATCCTCAAGTATATGTACTACCTAACTTCTAAATCTTTGTTTCTTATAATAAGATTCTTTTAGAAAAATTTTATTATGA
Organism: Nymphula nitidulata; assembly: GCA_947347705.1. Lineage (NCBI taxonomy): Eukaryota > Metazoa > Arthropoda > Insecta > Lepidoptera > Crambidae > Nymphula > Nymphula nitidulata. The sequence continues at coordinate 9,651,624 of OX374639.1, forward strand.
AAGTCTCTTCTACTTACACTCAAAAATTAATAAAATACAATGAGTAGGCACATACCTTTATAAAATCAACAACTTACATACTAATAACCATATTTATCACAGCATGCAAAATCACAGAATAGTCATATTGATTAGACAAGTTTTGTCGAAAAGTTATCATTAGAAAATAAAGAAGTGTTTTAACTCCTTATTCATCTACTTAGTTTTTTCGAGAAAGTGGCCAACCGTTATAGTTCCATTTAAGAGCTGCATTTGGCAATCTTGAATGAGCTTATCATTAATTATAGATTTTTGAAACCGTTTTTCCGTAACTCCTTTTTTTTATACGCTTTCCTTTGGCATTATAAAAACATGATGTTTTTTTTTAATTTCTATTAATCTGACTAAGTTTGGATTCTTTTTTCCTACCGACGTATTTGATCGAAAATGCCAACCTTCTAAAAAGTTTGTAGTTCTGTGGCGTAACCCAAAAACACACCATTTTTTATAAAAATCATTTTTAATCCAGTTTCTGAGCATGTATTTTCTAATTTTTTTACTATTTTCGTCATCAGGACTTTCGTCAGCCACGTAAAACCAATCCTCATTGGTGGAGGGTAAAAAAGGAGCCCTGGATCGTCTTCCTCATCGCATCCCTCATATGGCTCTCCACGACGGGGAACCGGAAGCGTTAGACGTGTTGTCTTCATCTTTGTCTGAATATTTGTTTTCATTATGGAGTCTGAGTTATAATGCTGGTGTTAATTTTTTTCAAGTAGTAGAGAAAACATGCTCTCCATTTCTTTTCTAAAATCTCGAATCTGGCATCTTGAGATATCGATAATAACCGCTTCTGTGGTCTAGTTGTCGAGACCACCTACCTCAGATCTAGAGGTCCGGGGTTCGATTCCCGTGTGTAAGCGTTTATAATAGTCTCTTAGCACGGGTTATCAGAAGGAATAATAAAAGACACGTTTACCCAGTAGCTCCGTATATTGCGACTGACTCAAGTACCATTGTACCTGTGGCGCGTTACATTTTACATACAATTTGCTTACTAAACTAAATTGACCTATGTGTCCCTACACTAATCCCCCCTTTTCGAAAATAAATCACCCCGATACCTTAAATGCCCTATTGGAAGGTGGTTGGTACCCGGAGTTGTGGACATATTATTAGGTATTGTCACGACGGTCACCAACGATGGGCTTTCTTGGACGTGCTGTTTCCTCGCCCAATTTCTTGCAGTTTCGGCAGCGTCGCCACAGCAGACACGCGACAACTAAGGCCAAAACTATCGCCAACACCATCAGGGTCCAGCCGATGTTGTCCAACTTCTCATGCACGTTGTGACGACTAAATTCACCGCGTTATTTTACCCAAAGAGGGAAATGTATATGGCACTATATATTTTGATCTTCTGTTATATACTACACTTATAGTTTTTTAAACTTACATTGCATATTTCGCTTGCTCTAAAAAGGTAATTTTAAATTTTCAGCCAATTATCCTATTTAATAATAGGATAATTATCTTATTTAATAATAGGATAATTGACCTATGTGCCCCTACACCGTGGGGGCAGAAATTTTCTGCTCGGTTTAGTTGGTGGTAGGGCTTTTTTAAGTCCACCTGGCTAGCTACCACCATCTTACCTAAGTCTGCATTGTTGTGTTCCGGCAGTTGGACGAAAAATAGCCAGTTCCTCTGTGGTTGAGGAATCCGTGAGTAACTCGCTTCCATCTTCGGCCTTATCTTCACTTACCATCAGGTAAGATAAAGGCCAAGAGTTACGTGCTGGGGGCTCTTGATGTGAACCAGTAGACGTACTTCTTCGTTTTCGACTTGAATCTACAGACTCTAATAAGTCACTCGCTTCTGCTCTTGTATGCAGAAGAGGTTGAGTGCTTTCACCGTATGTTTGAACAATTCAGTGCGTGCCGCTGAGCCCAAACTGCGGTTGGCAAATAGCCGGAGGGCCTAAAATGAAAGGCCTGTCGAAAGCCCAGTCAAATATTTTATACGTTATTTCTCGGTAACCTTTTTCTGAAAGGTGCTCCGCATCTAGCATGAATGTCCGGAACCTACAGTAGGTAGAGCAAATATAAGTTTATTTAGAGTATGCGGATTCGCCTCATATCCGAAAATATCCTGTTTCGTCGTAGGCACTTGCCAATCGAACCATCCTGTGGGGAGGTGAAGGCTGAAGAAATTTTGGAAAAAGAAAAGAAAATTTCTTCGTCCTGGGTTGATTCTGCATTCTCATTCAGCAGTCCGCCCAAAGTAGTCAGTTCGCCTTGCTGGGTCACCTGAAGCAACCAAAGAGTCACTCAGGTAAGCAAATAGGACATATGAGGTAGGCCCGTATGCAGGGTTGTCTGGGTAGGTACCACCGCCTTTCTTATTTCAGCCGTGAAACAGTTCGCTGTGTTTCGGATTGAAGGGAAAGGTAGCCAGTGTAATTACTGGGCATGGACGGCATTTCATCTTAGGCCCCAGGATGACAACGCACCTGCAATATCAAGTAATGTTTCCTTGTTATTGCAGGTGTCTATAGGCGGCAGTTACCGCTTTCCATCAGGTGGGCCGTCAGCTTGTTTGTCATCCAGTTGTATATAAAAATATATAAAAAAAAATGAGGTGTATAGAAAGAAAGATGAGAAATTACTGTTGTTCGGATTCGTGTGCAACGCATAAATTGTATCACGCCACATCATGCGAAAGTCGGGTAACACTTTAGTACCATGTCATATACTAATAAAATTGTCAAGTATATATCAATACTAATTCATTATGAGAATGCACTAAAAGCGTCAATCCACTTCTGACTTTGACTGTATCGCTCTAGACTGAGCTGACGCAAAAGAGCTAATTTATAGCTACCTGGGACTACCGTTGCATTGGACCGCCATAGAAGGCCACTCTCAAATCTACCCGAAGGAACACGTCGTGTGTTCGTCTAATAGCTGATGCCAGAGCACTAAACTTACCACACTGGAAAACGTCATGAGTGTCACATTCGTGAATGACGCTGCCTTTGTTGCATTATTTGGCCTGGTTGTAATCTGACTTCTCTAAGTTGTGGCGCGGATACAGTGAGATTGGATTTGGTAGGTTTTAGCTGATCATCTTCTCTAAGTTGTGCGCGGATACAGTGAAATTGGGCTAGCAATTCTGTAGCGATGCTTGCGAAGAATTGAATTTAGTTTAATCATAACATTTAATTGTTTTAGATTTTTTAGTAAAATTAACTGTGTCGGTTTTCGTAATTCCAGGTCCCTCACGACACAGGGACGTGACAGTTATTAGTTTTTTTGAATCGGAGTGTCGTTAACAAAGTGCACGCGCTGAGATCCTCGCATAAGAGGTTTGGTATTGTTCTTTCTTGGTATTGTTCTAGGGTGTGTTCGGGTGCCTTGCAGTATCGACATATTGGTATATTCAGAATTTGTGGCGTACTGATCTACCTCAGCTAATCCAGGAGTATAAGCTGTCATCCATGATTTTTGGGGCCACTTTCAACCTATTCACAGCTATCTATTTGAAATACAGAAATGCCTTAAAAGACGCGAACAAATTCCCTGAGACAGCTGATACTATTTTTAAAAGTCATTACATGGATAAGTTCTTAGGAAGTGTAGACGATCCAGAGCTTGCGACTCATCTAGCTAGAGATATAGTGATCTTACACAAAGCCGCATGTTTGGACTTGCGGTCTGGGGTCTCGAATATTTCAAGCGCTCTGTCTCTACTACATCCAGACCTCAATCAATCAATCAAATCAATCAAAAATATATTTATTCAAGTAGGCTCCTAAGAAGCCTACTTAAATAAATATATTCCTCCTCGAAGCGTCCCCGCAACTTATTGATAACACTGTCGTCTGTTCGTCAACGAGACCTAATAATCTCGGCCGAGCACACGAGGTACAACAAATACTGGGGTTGACGGAATTTACGTAGCTGAACATCTAACACCTTAACTGAAAATGTTACACTCCGAATGTCGTAAATTTGCTCAAGTAAATAATTATAACTATATATGGTAAGATATATATCCGCAGAGATGAGTCCTTGAGTGCTCTTCAAGTTAAGAACTCGAAGTTTTTAAATAAACTAAGTAGTCATTAATTTATTTGTTTTAATTACATAGGTATTTGAAATTTGGTTTTCTTTTATTTGTGTTTTTATAAAACATCCTCTATAGTGTCTATAGTATCTTCTCTCTCTTTTATAAAAACTAGCTTAGCTCGCGTTAAGAAGTATTATTATTAATTAGGTACAGTTTATGCGGCTCTACTTTTGTTTAGCGTGTGTAAAAAATTAGGGCCTACAAAACTTCTTTGTACACAATATTCTTAACTAATCTGTCATTAGGCGCTTAAACTATCAAGCTATTGGGTGAACTTCCTCGTGAGCAAGCAACATAAAACTGTCCATGAGAGAAGCAATGTTCTCTCAAGTCAATACCCGCAAATTTGAGACTTTTCCCCTGAGACTTGTTTATTGTCATGGCAAAGCAGACTTTTAGGGGAAACTGTAATCGTTTAAATTCGAACGGGATATCATTAGGTATTAATGGGATTCGTGGTTTCATACAGTTTCCCCTTTCGCACACTCAGTTAATATAGTGGCTTCCACTATATTGCGATGTAGCGCTTTCACTTGCAGTCTCGTACCGTTACAAAGTTTTGGTGGTTTTGAATTTCGCAACAACATAATTGGAGTGCCCACACGCAGAATAAGCTTATGATAAGGCAAACCTGGCGGTTTCAATGAATATAAAAATTCTACAGGGTAATTAGAAGCGTCATCTGTATTAACCACACTTTCTTCGCCCTCAAACGACATGAGCAGGATATCGTTGATAGCTGCTGCTTGATCGTTCTTTGGAGTAAGTATGGCACGCTCACATAACCATTCAATAGGCTTGTCATGTATATGAATAATGTCTGGATAAACTTTAGACAGCAATTCTTGAACCGTAGTAACAACTGTGCACAATTCTTCCGGGATGATTATCATTCCATCAAACGATGGAAAATCACAATTACCGATTTTAAGAAGGAGATCTGAAAATCTACCAGCAGACTCATCCCCGCCCAAATGTGCTCTCATATTTTTAGAGAGCTTAACCTGGGGCCACAAATTAGATTTCTTAATGCACGACTTTACTTCGTCAGCTCTGGTTCCTTTTGGCACCACTGGTAGAGTCTTCCGAAAGTCTCCGGCCAGCAAAACTGTTACGCCACCCATTAATTTTGTATTACCCATTATATCCCTTAGTGGTCTGTTTAAGGCTTCAATACCACCTTTATGAGCCATCGTTATTTCGTCCCACACGATTATTTTTGTACTCTTTAAAAGTTCAGCAAAATTACTTTGTTTGGAGATTTATTTATTTATTTAATAAACAATGTTTCAACAGCATTAATAATACTCAAATAACAATAGTTGATGCTACTTAAACATAAGCCAATTTTAGAAACACATTATGTTGACAAATAATATTAATTTAAAAGCGGGTAGGTAGGTACTTATTAATTTTAAGGCGCTCGAAAGAATGAGTGATGTATTGTGGATTCCAGACAGTACTACAATACTCTAGAATACTTCTAATGTAAGCAAAATACAGTACTTTTAAACTAGATATATCAGTAAAATCACGCGTAACCCTTATTATGAAGCCTAAGTTTTTGTAAGCCTTATTTATTCTATGTTCATAATGAATATTGAATGTTATTTTTGAATCTAAATAAATACCCAAATCTTTAACAGAATCGACTTTGTTTATACAAACATCATTTAGTTTAAAATTGTAATCAATAGGGTTCATACGTCTAGTGAATCGAATATGAACGCACTTGGTAGTATTAACTGTTATTCGATTTGCAATATAATATGCCGAAAGTCTATCCAGATCTTCCTGTAACTTAATACAGTCCTCAACTGTCTTAACTTTCATATAAATTTTAGTGTCATCTGCATAGAGTAAGAAATGTACATATCTAAAGCACAAGCCGATATCACTTATGTTACCTGTATAAAATAATGTTCCAAGCAGGGAAGCCTGTGGTACACCAGATGGAGTAGTAATAAAATCGGAACGATGACCACCAATAACCACAGCTTGCTTGCGGTTCGATATATATGACTTAACCCATCTATACAGGTCTCCATGTATACCTAGGCGACTAAGTTTTTGCAACCATATAAGATGATCTACGCGGTCAAAAGCTTTCGCAAAGTCAGTGTATATCACGTTAACCTGAGACTGAAACCCCATTCCACTGTGTACGTCACTAACAAACAAGCTCAAATTAGACACTGTAGATCTGCCCTTCACAAAACCTGCTTTATTATTGGGTAGATTCTATTATAAACAAGTCTCTCCAGACACTTTGCAAAAACATTTAAAACTGATATAGGACGATAATTTACAATGGCGGATTTCGAACCTTTTTTGTGAAGAGGGTCAAAATTAGCTTCCTTCCATCGTCGGTTTTTGTCGGAAAAAATCCTTCAGAAATGGAACGATTAAAAAGTATACATAAGGGAAAAGATAGGGCCTCAGCACAGCGTTGTACAAATAATGAAGGAATATGATCGCTACCACTGCCCTTCTTGACATCTAATTTGGAAAGTAAGCTAAAAGCCTTTTGCGAAACTGAGAAAGTTTGAACCAAGTGATTAGATTCATCATCAGCATGCACATGACCCGCAACTGAACCAGACGGCTGAACAAACATACTCTCAAAGTACTTGTTAAACCCTTCGCAAATCTCTTCACTACCCGTTAACTGCCTGTCGTTGTGCGTCATTAAACCTGGATATCTCGTATTACTTTTACGTTTAGAGTTAACGTATGACCATAGCATTTTAGGGTTGGACTTAATGTTTTTTTCAATATTTTTTATAAATTTCAATCGACACTCAGCTTGCATAGCCTTCATTCTCCTTCTGAGCATAGAAAACGTGTCATAATCCAGTGGATTTTTGTATCGCTTCCAAAGCCTATGAGCTTTTTGTTTTTCTTTGAGCAAGCTAATGAGGTCACGACTATACCACACTGGGTATTTACTAATACTGCTAGTATCCACTATTGGCACAAATTGGTCAATTATCCACTATTGGCACAAATTGGTCAATTGTCCTATATAAAATTGAATAAAAACTATCAACAGCCACATCAACTGTATCAGAAGACAGTACACTAATCCAGTCAATCGCACAAATTTCTCTCTTAATAAGTTCGTAATCCGCTTTCCTAAACAAGTACTTTCTCCTAGTTATTTTTGTAATGGTTTTACGTGTATACCAGTAGCTACAATATCTAGGGTGGTATGTTGGATATCTTCCTTTACCAAAGGAGACGAAGAGATAGAAAGGACCACATCAAAATTACAGTTTTTGCAGCAACTATGGAAACGAATAATTATATTACGAGGTGGTCTTTCTTTGGTCTCCTCGGTTGGATACGATGGACGAAATCTAGATCCTGTGAGCAAATCTTTACATTGAAGTGCTCCGTGATACTATTCACTATAGTTGGCAGGGATTCACCAGCGTTCTCAGGAACTCCCACCACTTCGACGTTCTGGAGTCTGGACCACTGCTCTTGCTTTAACGATGATCCTCCATATCATTCAGTTTAGTCTGCAGTGTTTTTAATTTTGTGTTAAGACTAGTGTTCTCGGCCTGCAGCTTTTTGATGGTGACAGAGTTTTTTGTAGCAGAATTATTGACAGCAAGATTACTTAGGGTTTTCAAAGAGGTCTCTAGCTCGAGGACCTTGTTTTCGATTGCCCTGGTGACTGACGCGCTAACATCTGCTAAAAATTTGGGCAGTGCCTGTTGGATGGCAAGTTCAACCTCTGCGCTTATTGAGGTAATGATTTCATCGGAAAGTTTCTCATCACTGGCTGCTGGAGCACGATTCCTGGCAGTAGTATTCACGTACTCATTACTGTCACCGGCAGCTTTCACCGGCGTATCTGAGTTGTCACCTCGACGTGACTGCTTAGCTTTGCACTCTGGGCATACCCATGTAGGGTCTCCTTTCTTAACGCCAACACAAACACAGTGATATTGAAGCTTACATGACGATCTAGAACACGTAATCGTGTTTTCCTTAGCTTTCAAGTCAATACCACAAGCACTGCACTTAACCATGATTCGGGAAATAAACAGTAGAATGCTAACTTATTATTGAAAATATTTTCCACGTAAGAAAACACTCCAGAAAAGAGAATACTTGATGTTTTGTGTAGAAATTTTCACAATTCATATTTTTAACCGTATAAAATAACGCAGCTGATGTTTACTGTAGCGACTACCCGCCCTGCCTTTCTAAGGTCAAAGCTAGATGTTGCAAATGGGAGTCTGGGCAGTGATTAAATTGAGTGGTAACTTAAAAGTAGGATGAGTAGTTCGACCACCTTCGAGTAATGTAGCAGCTATGCCGGACGACGCCACAGTCAGGGCACTGCCGTGAGTACTTCTTACTTTCGCCAAAAGTAAATTAATAAGGAAGGTTTTACCAGTTCCACCTGGAGCGTCTAAGAAGAATATTCGACCGTCATTTGCATCTACACTTGTAATAATTTTATTGTATACTTCCTGTTGCTCGCCATTCAAGGATGCTTCATTTTTTCTTACTGCGTATTCTAAGGCTACTGTATCGTAACTGGTCTCCTTCACTTACTCTCTATTTTCAAAATGTATTGATGTTATTGGCTGAGGTAATCCATACTCTTTAGTAGGACGGCCGCCTAATGATAATACAGCATCCTCTAATACCGACAGGCATTTGTTAAATATCAGGTCCGATGAGTGCTCTACATCCACGTCATCTTGCCTTTCCAGTTGTTTTTCAAAGTCTGCAGAAAGGTATTCTTTGTATTTTTCCCAAAGACATAAGGGGTGGGAAACCTGGCAGAACAATAAAATGATAGCAAAAAGCTCTCGAATCATATGCGGTGTTTGACAAAGTGCTGCCTCTTCAAGAGCTGAATCCAAATGCCGATCATCTTCGAGTAGACCTAGAGCCTTGCAAGCGGATTGGAAAGTGGGATGTAAGTGACCATCTACAGTTTTCAACGCAACGCAACGTATTTGATTGACTTCACTGAATGGCAATACTCTACGTTCACGTGAGCGTTACATGTTCTTAATAGCACTGGATTATAAGGAACCATCCAACGATTATCTATTGTAACACCCTTGATATTGACAGAGAATCCAATGTCAAAAAATTGTTTTACAAGGTAGCGATAGTGATGAATTTCTATGTATTGGTGACTATAACATTGCTGGCATACAATGGACACGAAACACCGAATGCGCCATATTTCAAACCATCATCAACAACGGGTCGTAGGTCCCATTTTTTGTTAGAAACAATAGGCATATGTAATTTCTCACAGTTTAATGGTGTATGTAATAAAAACAATCGTATTCTCGATCTACTTTTTGGCTCTACTGATAAAATTAAAGTTCGTGAGAGCGAGCCTTTTAAGTCGCTTAGATACTCATCATCATCCAGCAATTGAAATTACTTTAACTTTGTATGCCTGTTATAAGTTCCTAGCAAAGTACATAAGCGTCTCAATTACCGAAAAAATAATATTGCTTCAATAAAGACAGCTCTGAATGAAATCCCGTGGTCCTCTGAACTATCATCGCCAGATGTCAATACCGGTGTTTGGAAAAGTTGCTGGGCCCATATATTTATATAATAGTCAGATGTCAGTGGTACATACCTAGTCCTGATGGTGCACAATCACAACACTTTCGGCACAATATCAAAAGGTTCGAAGGAAGTTTTCAAAAGTAGTTACACACACAAGGGTAGTAATCGCGGTGAGGTACCGAGTCCGTCTGTCAATGACAAGGCTGCTAAGGAGAGGATTACTTCATAAACTGTAAACTATGTAGGTGGGAATGAATTACTTTAATTGATTTGGGCCGCGCTATTTTAACTCAAAAATCTAATAAAAGGGATAGAAATATTAAACATATCGCCCGCCTTAAACATGCAAAAATGTTTACGTTTACTATTAATTTACATGAAGCCGTACTAATTTAGTCAGTGATCTCTTTAATACTCCATTCGGCGTCTGCACATCTACTACCCGGACAACATCATCTTGCCCAGGATACAAATGGGTTATACGTCCGCGACGCCACTGTAGGGGAGGAACGTTATCATCCTTGAGGAGGACGATTTCACCGACGACAGGAGGATTAATAGGGTTTGTCCATTTTTGTCTTGACTGCAATGTGTTCAGGTACTCTAAGCTCCACCGAGACAAAAAATGTTGGGTGATTTGTTGAATGAGTTGGAACCGAGAGACACGACTCATTGCAACGTCTTTAAAAGGATATTCAGGAAGGGCGTTTAAGGGCTGCCCTATCAAAAAATGACCCGGGGTTAAGATCTCTAAGTCATTTGGGTCGGAAGAGAGCGGGCACAGGGGTCTAGAATTGAGAACTCCCTCAATTTCGGCAAAAACTGTTGTCAACTCCTCGAATGTAAGAGGTGTATCACCAATAACTCTCTTAAGATGTGACTTGGCTGATTTAACAGCTGCTTCGAATAAGCCACCCCAATGTGGACAAGCGGGGGGATCAAATACCCAATTAATGTTACGCTTAGTTAGTTCCCTACCTAAAGCTGCATTATGATGGTCAAGGAAATTTTCCAGGTCTTTGAGGTAGTTATTTGCACCTATATAATTTCTACCACAATCCGAGCGAATCAAATTAGGTAAGCCGCGGCGTGAAATAAACCTGGAGAAACAAGCTAAAAAAGCTTCCGTGGTCAGGTCGGAGACAACCTCAAGATGTACAGCCTTCGTACCCAAGCAAACAAACACACACAAGTAGCTTTTCACTATCTTACGGTTACGGTAGGCTTGGACTTTTGTATAGAAAGGTCCAGCAAAGTCAGTACCCACTCCGCTGAAGGGCCTAGCAGTCGTGACACGATCCCTAGGCAGGTCGCCCATAGGAGGTTGGTTTGTAATGCCTTTAAGTCGGATACAAGGCATACATTTATAAAGTACCTTTTGGATTGCTCTCCGCGCAGAGAGAATCCAAAACTCACGGCATAAAATCGCAAGGAGAGAGTTTACACCAACGTGCGAATTTTCTTGGTGGTAGTGTAAAATTAATAAATTGACAAAGGGACCATTCTTAGGTAGGAGCAGAGGATGGCGAGCGTCATACGATATATCAGAATGTCGAAGACGACCGCCCACACGTAAGAAACCGTTTGGATCAAGAAAAGGACTTAGACGTTTCAAGGAATTATTGACTGTATCGCCACGTTGGAGACGGTCTAGTTCATCAGGAAAGGACTGGTGCTGTACAAGCTTGACTAACGCCAATAGTGCTTCACGACGTTCGTTAACAGAGAGAGAGGAGGACATATCACGTGATGTAGGATATCTTAAATATTTGCCAAACCGACGAATGTAACAAAAAACATTTAACAGTGTATTAAAGGAACTATATCTCTCTAGGAGAAAGGAAGGATCAGGAGTAGGGATACAAGCACTGACTAAAAGACAACGAAGTCCAGGAAGTTCTGATGCTGTGTGTTCATCAGTGGAAGGCCACTCATTTGGTGGTTGTTTGAGCCAATCAGGAGAGAACCACAAGGGATGGTCAAGGAGTTGGCTAGCAGTGAGACCACGAGAAGCGCAGTCACTGGGGTTCATAGTTCCAGGAACATGTCGCCAGGTAGATTGGGTTTCTAAACTTAAAATTTGTGAAACACGATTCGCTTCATAATTTTGAAGAAGATAAGGGGGAGTCTTGAGCCAGGCCAAAACAATCCTACTATCCGTTCAGCTATTGATGGAGTCCAACATTATCGACTTCTGCATACAGAGGACGACATGATGAACCAATTTTGATAGGAGGGTAGCTCCTAACAATTCCAATTTCGGAATTGTCAAACGAGTGCGAACAGGTGCAATTTTAGTCTTTGACATAATCAGATGGACGGAGCAGGATCCAGATGAATTAGCAGTATGCAGATAGACTGCAGCTGCGTACCCAGACTCTGAAGCATCACAGAAACCATGGATACTGAAGGAAAATGCACCCGCAGGTATAATAAGGCCAGGAATAGAAACATCAGAAATGTGGGCAAGGTCAGTAACAAATGAAGCCCACTCAGTCATTAAGGTAGGTGTTAGGGGCTCATCCCAAGTCAGACCTGACAACCACAAACGCTGGATAAAACACTTGGCTTTAAATATTATAGGAGATATCCAACCACAGGGATCATAAATTCGAGCAACTAAAGACATAACCTTACGTTTTGTAATGGTTTCTTCGGTTTCAAAGGAAAGACCGTAGGTAAATGAATCACTTATAAGATTAAACTGAATACCGAGAACAGCAATAACCTGGGGGTTGTCAGCATCAAAAAACGTATAAGGTAACTGAACATGATCTAGAGGCAAATCTTTAAGGAGTTCGGGTGTATTACTAATCCACTTTCTTAATTCATAGCCACCACAAGCCATAATACCCTCGAGCTCAGTTCTTAGTTGACGGGCTTCTTGTAATGACTCTGTGAGGCAGTCGTCGACATATACGTCACTTTCAAGGACAGCTGCAACGAGAGGGAACTTAGCACGTTCTAACTTAACCAATTCAAGAAGGGCTCTGATAGCGATATAGGGACTTGAACGGAGGCCGTAGGTGTTAGTAGAAAGCTCATAAGTAAGTAGAGGCTGTGGTGGATCTTCACGCCAAAGGATCAATTGGTACCTTCTATCTTCGGGACAAATCCAGGTCATTCTAAACATCATCTTGATGTCAGTTACGAACACAATCTGATGTCTACGGAAGTTCATAAGGATGTTCGTAATATCACGCTGTGCCTTTATGGAGACATTCATTGAGTGAAATACCCGAAGAGGTGCGGCAGCTACCATCAAAGACAACACGAATTTTGTCACTCGAAGATTTAAAAACTCCGTGATGAGCGATAAAATAATGTTCTTGCAAGGAGTTATACGAGGAAAGCGACATATGTTTCATTTGGATATATTCTCGCATAAAGGTTACATATTTATTACGGAAGTCAGAGTTCGATTGCATCCGTCTTTCCAAATTCCGAAATCTTTTAAGGGCGTTAGTCTTGGAATCTCCTAGGAGAGGACGGTCAGGAAGGAAAGGAAGTCGAACAATAAATTTTCCGTCCACATCTCTAATAGTTGAAGTCTTAAAAAGTGTCTCGCATACTTCATCTAAGGGATTTGGAATATAGGACTGAGGAGGTTCTTCTGTTTTCCAAAATTTTTCCACTAATTGCGATAAGGAAATGCCTGTCATGGGAAATTCTACACGACCAGGTATAGGGCCAAATAATATAAATCCAAAAATAGTAAAAAGGGCAGTAAGTCCACAGGGTAAAACACGAGCATCAGATTTCAACATAGTGCCAATTATATCAGATCCATGGAGGACAGTTATATTGTTAGGTTTATAAAACAAAGGATCAGCTAGTGGTAGGTGTAATGTAGAGGAAATTATCTGTCTAGGTAACTCAGTCTCTGGTTGCGTGCCGGCAATTACATCTACAACCATTGCAGTAGTGGTAATTTTAGGTCCATCATAAATTTTTGATTTGAATGTTAGGGAGATAGTACCGCGAGTGTGAACCACATCAATATTGCCTATACCACGAACAGGAGAGGATGATGACGTTATAGGAAGATTCAGTAAATTGATAGCGGTGTCCGTGGTAATAGGAGTACTCTGAGACCCCGTATCCACTAAAGCACGCGCCTGTACGTAATATCCGAAGGAAGTTTCAATAGATAAGTCTATTGTAGGAAGGAGAACTAAGGAACCGGCAGGGATATTAGTACAAGAGGGAGGAGCAGATGAGGGCGAGGCTAGTCTTTGTCTAGGATTAGACTCCGTACTGGGGTTGTTGGAGTAGTTTTCAACATGCGAATTACGAGGGGAAGGCGACCGTTGGGTGTAACGTGGAGCAGACGTACGAGGAGGAGAATGATGTGGTGAAGGGCGTTGGTTACGTGAAGGCTGAGGTCGCCCCCCTGTGTAAGAGGGTGACTGCTGACGTCTCGGATTTTTATTCCGTAAGGTAACGTTATCAGAACGATTATAGGAGTGCACGTTATGAGGGTTATTAAAGCACAGTGTTGTGTGATGAGAGGAGCGGGAACACACGCTACAGCGATAATTTCGTTTACACTGGGCTATTGTGTGTTTGTCTAGACACCTATAGCATAGTAGATGATTTTTGACGTAGGCAGCGTGATCAGAAACCGACATACGGCGATAATCAGGACACTCACGTAAGTAGTGTGTCGTGCTATCACAACAGAAACACATTTTTTTTTTTTTTTTGCGAAGTGGAATCCGCTTACAGACGATACCCTAAACCGCTGGCTAGGTGGACCAGCGGACCGTCGGCTAGACGTGGGCCTGTGCAGGGGTCGCCCAGCACCTGATCATGGCGACACTGGGAATACCTGCTAACCCACTCCGGTTTCCCCATGCCCATAATGGAGACAGCCCGGGGTCTGCCGAAGCATTTCACCGAGCCGCCTCCGGGCAGCCCAACCCAAGCACCGACCAGAGCCAGTCCTAGGGCGGGGCACCAGGCCTCACCCCGGGCCGGTCGCGGCCATAGCCGCGTCCAGTCCCGGTGTGAGGCCCACTCAGCCACCCGAAAGCCGGCCTAAGCCGACTCTAGAGTGGCGACAGCGCCAAAGGGGGTTGCCCAAGGGAAACCAAGGGCAACCCAGACGTGACGGGCCCGTGCAATGCATGTGCGAGGAGCCTACCCTCTCACACGCAGGCCACGTCTTAGGTTGGGACAACGCGAGCGGTCCGGGCCGCCCGCCTTCTCCCAACCAACCGTCTGCGCCGGAGGGGAGCGGCCTGAGGATCATCCTCCCGCTCCCTCTCCGCTGCCTCCTTCTGCGAGAGTACAGCCTCGCAGAAGGAGGCGGCAGCCTCCCATATCCTGTCGCTACCGACCATGGCTTGAACCATGGTCGGCAGCGAGAGGTATCCGCCTCCGAGCGCCGCTCTCAGCTCGCAGCGCTCGCGTCGCCAGGCCGGGCACTCGGGAAGCGTGTGCTCGGCCGTGTCGTCGGGGGAGTCGCAGTGGTGACACCTCGGCGACTCCTCCCGACGGGCGATCTGGTGCAGGTACCGACCGAAACAACCATGTCCGGTCAGCATCTGCACCAAACGGTATGTTAGGCTGCCCTGCCGGCGCCCAACCCACTCCTCCAACACCGGACGGATTGCTTCAACCGTCCGGCGGCCGGCAGCTGGGGTGGCAAGTGCCTCACCCCACTGGCTCAGAGCCTCCCTCTGAGCCAGAGTACGGACCCGTCTTACCTCCTCCAAGACGGGCCGTTCCCCCCGTTCCCTCGCCGCGACCCGATGCCGATGCACCTGGGCCAGAACCAGCGCATCGGCATGCCACGGGGGCGTGCCTGCCAAGACGCAGGCCGCCGTGTGGCTGACCGTGCGATAAGCTCGCACGGCCCGGGCCGCGATGGCCCTCTGCGGACGATGCAAGAGGGCCTTCACACGGGGGGAGAGGCACTCCGCCCACACCAGAGCTCCGTACAGTGCCATTGACGAATTGCCCCCCCCCCCACCCCACCCCCCCCAAGTTTGGGAGGACCCGCCCGAGCGCGGCTGCAGCGGCGCACAGCCGGGGAGCGAGGAGCCTAAAATGCTCCTCAAACTTCCACCGGGGATCCAGGGTCAGGCCGAGATACTTGATGTGCATCTCGACGGGAACCCGGACCCCCTCAACTCGGGCACGGAGCCCCGGTGGAGCCCCATGTTGACTAAACTGTGTGAGATATTGTCAACAACATTTGCATTACCCACATTGTCAAAGTGACGACACTCGTCTTCCAAAAATGTGATTAGGTTGTCAAACGTAGGGTAAGACTTTGTGTCTTCACCAAAGCGCCTTTCAAATCTAGACTTCAATTCAGGTAGAAGCTTACCCAAGCAGATATGCACAAGCATGTAGGACCAGTACTTTACAGGCAATTCAAGTCTTTCTAAGCATCTATAGGATGTGAGTAGGGGGTTGAGGAATGAGACACTTAACCCAGATAATTTGTAGGGAATGACAGATAGTGAAAGTATTTGGGAAATATGTGTATCTGCTAACACACGGGAATTATGATATCTTCTTTTTAAAAGGTCTCGCGCTACTAGATAATTACCCGACTCGATACGGAGATGTTGGATTAAACGAAGGGGCTCGTTAGACAAGGCACCTACAAGATAGTGAAGTTTCAAAGTAGGTGTTAGGCTAGGTTGGGAATCGACCACACCGTCAAACCGTGGAATAGGAAGGTTTGGGAGCTTACTCGACGAGGGGGTTCCGGGGCGCTCTCTCTATTGTACTTAGGAGTGCTGGCAGCAGAAATCTCAGACGCTGAGGGAGGACGTAACTCTTCCAACTTCACCTTTAGGTCATCCATTTGATCTCTTACTATACGCATTTGTTGTTTCACAAATGCATATTCCTGCTCATAAATATTGGGGTCTAGGCCGCCTAACAATCTAGCACAAGCATTGCTAAACTTCACTTAGTGGGAGTCTATTTCGGCTAGACGAATTCGCAATCTAGACTGGGACATGCTATTTAACATTTGATGGGTGGTGGCGCCAGTTGTTTTATTAAGTTTTAAATGTTGTTTGATGGCTAATACGGTTTCCCATACCT
Source organism: Nymphula nitidulata (assembly GCA_947347705.1). Lineage (NCBI taxonomy): Eukaryota > Metazoa > Arthropoda > Insecta > Lepidoptera > Crambidae > Nymphula > Nymphula nitidulata. Next base: position 9,668,361 of record OX374639.1, read on the forward strand.
CTATCCCGTATTGGCACTACCTACATGATGCGCGCGAGTGAGACAGCGCTCGCGCTTCTTGTTGGCTTGCGCGGTTGCCATTGCGCATGCGTGACCCGTGAACGCGCGCCGAGCGCCGACTGCGACGAGCGACAGTCAGTCTGTGACAGTCTGTGAACGAACGATTACAAGTGTTGTTGTGAAACCGCACCGCTAACCTACCGCCCGCTAAGCCCTAAGCGTCCCGGAGCGCCGCCGCGCCGCCACTACCATCACAGCTGATCTCCACTTTCAGCGTCAAGGTATTGTGCCTTCCACTTAACCTTTCCACCCGTTTTAGCCGCAAATACAGTCCACTTAAATTGATAGATTTTAACGCATTTTGATTACCAGCGCACCACCATTTTTTCTGGTCACTTCGCCCGGATTTTAATTTGTTATTGTTTCGGCCTCCGTAAGTAGGGTTTGTTATTGAAATTATGTTGTATTTTCCGCGTCCTGAATAATTAGGTATTGTTTATTGCACCCGCGTTTAAGTCCGCACCGCATCGTAAGTAATTACCTAGGTACTTACCGATTTGTTATTGCTCGTATTGCAATACTTTGATTGTTTGTTGCACCCGCGTTGTAGTTATATAACTAATATAATATAACTATTTAGCCATTTGTGATCCGCCCGCGTCGTTATTCTAGTAATAACGTACCTACTTATTGTTGTTTGTACTGGAACAGAGACGATATAACGCTAGTAATTTTAGTTTCCTAATGTTGTCGCACCCCGCAGCTAATAATTACGACTCGTTATACTAACTCCAGTTTCTACCGCTTTATTTGTTTCTCATACCCGATTACGTAATTTAAATCGCCGGTATTTTGTTTAATTCATTCTTTCCGTGAATCGAATTTCGCTACATAAAATTAAAATGGCGGCAAAGTCAAAATTAAAATTGTTGCACGCCAAGAAAGAGACTTTATTTATGCGCATGCAATCCATTTGCGATCACTGTAATAATTTAACAGATCCCAATATAAAGGAAACTTTCTTGTGTGAAATAATTACCATAGAAAAGTTGAGATCAGATTACGAGAATATATTAGATTCGATAAATGAGTTGGAATTGTGCTTGAACCCGAATTTTAATATTAATTATCAACCTATGATAGCATTTGAAGATTTGTATTGCCGCGTAAAACGTATTGAAAAGTCAGTGACCCCGCAGGTTGATTCAAAGCCTATTTTAAATAGTTCTTATCCAAAAAGTGACCGCCCTCGATTACCACCTATTGAAATCCCCGAGTTTAATGGCGATCCACGTAATTGGCCTTTCTTTTACAGTAGTTTTAAAAACACTGTGCACTTAAATAATTATTTGTCTGACTCTGAAAAATTATATTATTTGATGGGAAAATTAGTCGGTAAATCTCAGTCCGCGTTTGCGGGTATTGTTCCATCGGGGGAAAATTACACGCTAATTTATAAAAGTCTTATCGATAAGTATGAAGACAAACGTGTACTCGCAACATCTTATTTAGATCAGATTTTTAATTTGAAACCTTTAAGTTCATCGAACCCGCATCAACTTGAAAAATTTATTGATAGTTTCGCGTCAGCCGTATCAGCTTTAAAAACTTTAGGGTTGAATGACCTTAATGATTTCACGTACTTATATATGGCTTTAAAAATATTAGATTCCGATACCGCCCGCTGTTTTGAATTGAGTGTCCGTTCTTCGGATATCCCTACGTTTGATTATTTAGTTGCATTTGTCAAAGATCAAATTAAGATTTTAAATCGTACGTCGTCGTCATCGTCGTCAAATAACGTCGTCAGAACGAAAGATCGTGAATATCGTACGGAACCCGTCTCAAAGACAAATAAATTCACTCATTCATATTTAAATACTGATAGTAACTCTCAACTTGTTTGTTCTTTATGTAAAACGCGTCATGACCATTTGTATAAATGTACGACTTTTCAAAATCTTTCGCCACATGATAGGTTTAAATTTGTCAAAGAGAACAACCATTGTTTTAACTGCCTTAGCAGTAAACATAGGTCAAACGTATGTTTGTCAAAAAGTGTTTGCCTTAGGTGTCATAATAAACACCATACATTATTACATTTTGAAAATTATAAAAATAATTCGTCACTTCTATTAGGTAATAATAGTAATACTACCTCGCTAGCAGTCACTGCGCACTCTGCGCAGCAGTCGTTCGAGGTGCCCCCCGCGCTCTCCCTTCCGTTAACGGATACCGCGCAGACCGCGGTACCTCCGCCCTTTTCCCCGCCAACGACTCCACTTCAGACTGCAGCGCCCCCTGCTGGTGCGCTCGAGTTACCCGCGCTTTTAAGTAGGAGCCGCGTGACGACACTAGAACCGACGCCGAGTGATATGGATCGTGTCCGTGATATTGCGCTGTGTTCGTTGTCGGACAACGAAATAAAGTCTGCCGCGCGCGTTCCAACAACTGTACTACTCGCTACTGCTAGAGTGATTATTTTTGATTCCTTGGGAAATAAACATTTAATTAGAGTTTTGTTAGACAGCGCTTCCCAAAGTAATTTTATTACTCATGATTGTTGTTTGCGCTTAGGTTTGAATAAATATCGCCCTTCATTTTCCGCCGTAAAAGGCATAGGGGGTTTTAGTAAAAATGTACAAGGCTCAGTTAAATACACTTTTCACTCTCGTTTTGATTTGAAGATTAATTACGAAATTGAGTCTTTAGTTGTTGATAAAATCACAGACCGCTTGCCCACGGTTTCTGTTGACTTTGCCGCGCTTTCGAACTTTGCAAGTCTTCCACTTGCAGATGACACATACTGTAGTCCTGGTGACATTGATATGTTAATCGGTGCTTCGCTTTTCCCGCATTTGTTATTGTCTCAGAAGGTAGCACACCCTGTACTTCTTTCTCCGCTCGCGCTACAAACCGTTTTAGGTTATGTGATTATTGGAATCGCACCCGCTGTAAATGATTTTGATTATTCTTTATCTTTTTGTTGTTTTGAAGAGCGTGTTGAAAACACGCTTCGTAAATTTTGGGAGATTGAAGAAATTAGTGCTCCGCATATTCTTAGCCCCGATGAAAAGACTTGTGAAGATATTTTCACACAGACTACCACACGTGATCCGGATGGTAGATACTGCGTATCTCTACCTTTTAAAGAGAGTACAACAACTCTCGGTGATTCTTTGTGTACCGCTAAGAAACGATTTTTGTGTTTAGAACGCAAACTGTTAGCCGCGCCTTATCTAAAGAAGGCCTATGATAATGTCATTAAGGAGTATTTAGAGAAAAATATTATTTCACCTGTATCTTCTCTAAAGGAGGATGAATCGTCATATTTTATACCTCATCATGGAGTGATAAGAGAAGATAAGGTGACATCTAAATTGCGAATGGTTCTTGATGCTAGCGCTAAGACGAGTACTTCAGTATCCCTTAATGATATTCTCTATAGTGGTCAAAACTTACAAGGTAATTTGTTTAATATTCTTGTAAACTTTCGTTTATTCCGAGTTGCGCTCTCCGCAGACATTCGTCAGATGTTTTTGTGTATTGGTATTCGCGAATGCGACCGAAGGTTTCAGCGTATGCTATATCGTTTTTCGCCTGATAAACCACTAGAGGTTTATGAATTTAACCGTGTTTGTTTTGGTATCAAATCCAGTCCGTTTCATGCTTTACGAACTATTCGACAGTTGGCTTCAGACGAAGGAGAAAATTTTCCGCTAGCTAGTGATGCTATAAAAATCGGTCTGTATATGGACGATTTCGTCTTTTGTGTTGACACTGAAGAAAATGCTATTTCCACCGCCGCGGAAGTGATAGGTCTCATGAAGGCTGGTCAGTTTGACCTTGTAAAATGGACTTGTAACTCTCAGCGAGTTATGAATTCGATTCCGCAATCGCACCGTCTCTCTTCTGTGAAGGAGTTTGATGAAAGCGAAACGCATAAAATACTTGGTTTATCTTGGTCTCCTGAATTAGATTCATTTAGTTTAAGGTTATCAGAACCTTCCACTGTTTGTACTAAACGTAACATTTTGTCTTGTATTGCCCGAATCTGGGATGTAATGGGTTTCGTAGCGCCCATTGTACTGTACGCAAAATTAATTATTAAACAGTTATGGTTATGTAAGTGTGATTGGGACGACACCCCGCCTGATAGTATTATTTCGACTTGGTCTCAATTTTGTAAGGAACTTCCTGCTCTTCTTAGTATAAAAATACCACGGCATATTGGTATATCAAAGGGTAGTGTGGTTACTGTTATTGGTTTCGCAGACGCTAGTGAAAAGGCGTATGGAGGCGTGGTATACTTTCATGTTCGTAATAATAACACTAACTTGGTTCATCTTATTTGTGCCAAATCAAGAGTTTCACCTGTTAAGGTAATATCGCTCGCCCGCCTAGAACTGTGTGCTACGCTCTTACTAGCAAAACTAATAAAAACTGTTGTTGATTTGTGTAGTGACCGCATTAATATCGATTCTATTTTCGCATTTTCTGATTCGACTGTTGCACTCTGTTGGATACATTCTTCACCACATAGATGGAACACCTTTGTCGCTAATAGGGTGACTAAAATTCACAACGAAATATCGCAGAAACATTTTTATCATGTACCAGGAAAGGACAACCCTGCAGATTGTTTGTCCCGAGGACTTACTGCCGCTCAAATTGTTGATCACCCTTTATGGTTTAGAGGTCCGTCATGGGCTGCATCAGACCCATCTCAATGGCCTATTCAAACTTTTAATCCTACTGCAGTGTCCGATCTGCCTGAGAAAAAGACTAATGCTCTAATAGTAAGAATTTCTACTGAGCATTCCATCATTTTAGATCTTTCGAAACGTTTTTCATCTTGGCCTAAATTATTGCGGTGTGTTGTTTATGTTTTTCGTTTTTTGAAGGTTCTTCCAAAACATGAATACATAACGGCTTCTGATTTAGACTTCGCTGAAGATAGAGTTCTTCGTGAAGTTCAAAGAGTTTACTTTGCGGAGGATATCCGTAACTTAAAGGAAAATAAATTGTGTTCGCGCATTTTACAACGACTAAACCCTTTTATTTGTGATGATTTGATTAGAGTAGGTGGTCGTCTAAAAAACTCTGATTTAGATTATAATTATAAACACCCAATACTTCTTCCTGGAAAGGAACATGTCCTCAATTTAATTGTAGATGATTCTCATAAGAAAAATTGTCATGCTGGTCCCAGCTTACTTATGTCAATATTGCGTCAAAGGTATTGGGTATTATCAGCACGTAATTTAATTCGTTCTAGGGTGCATAAGTGCCTTTCATGTTTTCGACTTCGCCCAAAACCTACTTTTCCTCAGATGGCTGATCTTAAGTCATGCCGCATTTCCCAAACTATAAAACCCTTTATGCACACTGGTACAGATTTCGCCGGACCTTTCAAGGTAACGATTTCACGTGGTCGTGGAATACGTTCTTCAAAGGCATACATTTGTTTGTTCGTTTGCCTGACAATCCGAGCGGTGCACATAGAGTTAGCCGGTGACTTGAGTACGAATTCTTTTATGTCCGCTTTTAAAAGGTTTTTATCACGTCGGGGTGCTGTAGGAAATGTATATTCCGATAATGGAACAAATTTTGTAGGCGCGAAACGTAATTTGACCGAACTAGAAGCACTTCTACGTTCGACACACTATAACACGGAATTTGCTCACGTACTATCTTCCAATCGCATAAAATGGACTTTGAATCCGCCTGCTGCAAGTCACTTTGGTGGAGATTGGGAATCCAATATTAAAAGCCTCAAAACGCATTTGTATCGAGTTATAGGCGATCAAGTTTTATCGTTTGAGGAATTAAGCACCGTACTTGCTCAAGTTGAAGCAGTTATGAACACGCGTCCGTTGTGTAAAATCCTGTCGAGTGATCCTTCTGATCCTTTAGCATTAACGCCAGCTCATTTTTTAACTTTAACACCTTTACAGCATTTACCCGCACCAGAAGTTTCAACAGATAATATTTCTATGTTATCACGACATTCTCTACTTGATAGCTTAGTCCAATCATTTTGGAAGCGTTGGAAGGCGGAATATTTGCACACGCTTCAAGTCCGCCAAAAATGGAACACTCCAACTAATCCCATATCTGTCGGTACAGTGGTAATATTGATCACTGACAATGCGCCTCCACTACATTGGCCTTTGGCGATAGTGGATGAGATTTTTCCCGCAAGAGATGGTATTATTCGGGTCGTGCGAGTTAGGACCTCAACGGGATCATATGTTCGTCCTGTTATTCGTCTCTGCCCATTGCCTAATCAACAATAATAAGTATTAGTTATTGTATCGTTTAAATTTAGTTTAGTTTTAGTTAGGTAATGGATTCAGTCTTAGTTTTTTGTCTTAGTTAATTTGAAGGTATTCCTTCAAGGCCGGGGGGAAATGGTGGCGCCAGTTGTTTTATTAAGTTTTAAATGTTGTTTGATGGCTAATACGGTTTCCCATACCTCTATCCCGTATTGGCACTACCTACATGATGCGCGCGAGTGAGACAGCGCTCGCGCTTCTTGTTGGCTTGCGCGGTTGCCATTGCGCATGCGTGACCCGTGAACGCGCGCCGAGCGCCGACTGCGACGAGCGACAGTCAGTCTGTGACAGTCTGTGAACGAACGATTACAAGTGTCGTTGTGAAACCGCACCGCTAACCTACCGCCCGCGAAGCCCTAAGCGTCCCGGAGCGCCGCCGCGCCGCCACTACCATCACAGCTGATCTCCACTTTCAGCGTCAAGGTATTGTGCCTTCCACTTAACCTTTCCACCCGTTTTAGCCGCAAATACAGTCCACTTAAATTGATAGATTTTAACGCATTTTGATTACCAGCGCACCACCAATGGGTGTCTCCAACCCAATCCATAACGTAACGAATAACACCAATTGACTCACGATACTCAGATGTGTCAGTGTACATGTAAGGTTTAATAATGGTGTCATCATTACCATTATCTGACATTGTATGTAGTATTTACTATAAATGGAAAATATAACGTATATTTAATATAGAGTTACGTACCTACTTAGGTAATATACTCTAAAATAAGTAAGTACGTCAAAGGTATTCACCTAACAGACGAGACAAATGGTAGGGGACATGGAATGCACTTACAGACAGTTAATATCATACGAACTATTGAATAGGTAATATTATTTAACACAAATTCACAAACAACATAAAAAAAGGGTTCAATACGTGCAGGTGCCGCGCGGAGTAAACAACAGAACAATAGGTAGGAATGCCGCGCCGAGAATCACTGACAATTAAGTAATAAACCGCTTGTTTTCTAATAATTATAAACTATCCGTTAAGAGTGCGCCTAAAGCTAGAAAAAAATCAAATTTCACCCGCACCCCCCGCATGGCGAGGCACGATTTGCAGTGTGTTGTCAATCAAGCTCGTCTAGTCACCTGCCGACGTCATAACATAGTATACGTTAAATATTCACATGAAAGCAACAGTAGCTTGTTTGGAGTAAATGTAATGCATTTCTAGTCTATAATATTAATTATATTGGCTCAATTTAATATTGAAATTTAGATTTTTATTGTTACTAGGGGTCAAAATTAGACTAAATTTTCGTCAAGGCGACACACAGTTATTTTCCTAATTCAACAATCTTTTTCAAATTACAAATATGTTAAATCGTTGTGAACTTAAGATCTAATGAGATCGAATCGAATGAAATATAATGTATCCTTGTACTATTTATTTTCGCATACATATCAACTATCTGCATATTCGAGATCCGTGATTCGTGATCTTTCAACGCGTACAGACGTGCTCATAGATATAATAAATTAAAAATTGTTTTGAATAAAATAGTGACCTCGATTATAGTTTTAGCATGCTAAGACGATTATTGTGCAGTGATAAGTTTATTAACAATGTATTTTTAGTACGTCGGCTGACAAATTAAGTATGTCAGACGGCAGTCCCTTTAACCGGAGCGGAATAACGCGCCGTACTCCTCCACCAACGCCTGGCCCCCAAAACCCGAGTCAAGATCAGGAGGATACCATGGAAGCGGTGTCAACACCAGAAATTCACAAATGGCTTGGGTCCATTGAACAATATTTAAATGAGGTCTGCATCATTTCTAACGAAGGGAAGTTAAACTCTGAGCAGAAATGTAGAATAAGTAACCTGTGTCGAAAAGTTGGACATGGTGCTGCTCAAATGGCTGTGCAATACCAGTCATTAAAACAAAAAGCCCTTACAACTCACTCATCGCTCCAAACTTTGAAAGGAAACCAAGATTTGGCAGATAGTCTGAAGGAAATTAAATATGCCATAAAAGAGTCCGGCACGAAACAAACCAAGGAGACTAAATCTTTCGCTGACATGGTTAAAAAAGGATCAAACAGTTTTGTTCGCCCGACCCCTTTTAGTTCAGTAGCTATTTATCCTAGCGATAACTCGAAAACAAGTGACGAAACGAAAAACCTTGTCCAAAAACTTATATACCCCGAGGAAATGAAGCTAAAGGTACGGGGCGTCCGCAAAACTAAAAATAGGGGAGTCATAATCAGCACTGAGACCAAGGAGGATGTTGAGAAATTAAAACAAAATACTCAGCTCGCTGCTTCAGGCCTGAAAGTGGATGAGCCTCATAAACGGAAGCCTCGTATAATAGTTATCGTTATATATATATAATAGTTATATATATAATAGTAGTTCCCTCTTCAATGGGCGAAAATGATGTGTTTAAATGTATATTTGAACAAAATTTAGCCGATAAGCTCCCAAATATGTCTGCAAACACTTTTTCAAGCTCTATAAAACTTAGCCACAAATCTGGAAAAAGGAGTGCAGAGAGCTGCAATTACATCCTTCAAGTTACAGCAGATATACGCAAAGCCCTTATTACCCAGGAGAGACTTTTTATTAACTGGACGTCTTGCCCGGTTAGAGATTTTACCTTAGTAACTAGGTGCTACAAGTGCCAACAGTATGGGCATGCAGCCAAAACGTGTAAGTCGGAGACCACTACGTGTGGACACTGTGGCGAAGAAGGACACTCTATTCAAGAGTGTTCAATGAAAATAGCTCCACCAAAATGTGCAACATGCCTGCGTTTCAAAAAACCAAGCGACCACAAGACGGGAGACGCCAATTGCCCAGCTAAGAAAGCCGCGGAGCTCAGGTATATTAACACCATTGATTATGAAGGCGCCTAAGAGCGCCACATATCTAGTTTTATTGTAGAAGTAATAATAATATTATGGATGGAAGTGTAATTAATGAAATAGATAATATATCTGTTTCTGAGTCAATATACTGTGAGGTTGAGGACTGCAGAAAATATCTCTCTGTTTTCAAAAAATCGCTTACCATACTAAGTCAAAATATTCGTAGTATTTATAAGAATATTGATAGTTTTCATATTTTCCTTCAGAGGCTTAACTTTAATTGTGATATAATAGTTCTAACCGAGTGCTGGTTATCAAACCGTCACGGCCTTCTCCCGCCAATGTCAGGTTATAATTTGTTCTATAGATCAAAAAATCACAATCAGAACGATGGAATCGTTATATATGCTAAGGAATCATTAAATATCACAATTGAAGAACCAAATTTACAAGAATGTAACTGTTTCATTATTAAAATTGGCGCAGACATAGCGATTGTAGCAACCTATAGATCCCCTTCCGTTAGAAACTTAAACTCATATCTATGTTCATTAAATGGAATTTTTCAAGAGCTGACTACTTTTAAGAATATTATACTAACAGGTGATATTAATATAAACATTAGATCTGACTTATTCGACGCGGGAACACATGATTACCTCAATCTGTGCTCATACCATGGACTTCTCCCCGGTCACTCTTTGCCTACACATCAAAGCGGTTCCTGCCTCGACCATATGATGATCAAATCTGGGTCACTGTGCAACACTATTGTCACTAACTCAACGATTACTGACCATCACGCTGTCTTACTAACCTTAAGTTTAGAGCTGCCTAAGCAAAATCGTCACCTTGTAAAGTCTAAACTAAACATAATCCAACTCGAACGTGATCTATGCAAAATTGACTTTAGCCCCGTTTTTAAAACTGCTGACGCCAATTCATCTTTGTCGTATTTTATAAATACTGTTCAACAAATAATTTTAAATAATACGTCAATAATGACAATAAAGAAGAAGTATCATAATATTAAACCCTGGATTACTCCTGGTGTTATTCGTTGTATAAGACACAGAGATAAACTTCATCAGAGGGCAAGGCGATATCCAGATAATGTAATCTTACAAGTGACCTATAAAAGATACAGGAATTTTTGCAACAATCTTCTAAAAAAACTCAAAATTGCTTATGATAAAAATGAATTACATAAAGCGGGAAAAAACAGCAAGCAATTATGGAAACATATCAAAAAAGTAACCTTTAGTTCAAAAGCAAAAGAATCAAATTCGAGTTTACTGCTTACCTATCCTTCACCACTCTTATCAGTTAACTATGTAAATAACTACTTTGTTAACGTAGGAAAGGATCTTTCGGAAAGGCTACTGAAACAAAAGTGCAACCAACCATCTGCACCCGCCCATAAGCTTAAAAATGGTTTTAAAAACACCTTTGTTATGCTAGACACTGACGAACATGAAATATTACGGATAATTTCAGGATTAAAGGATGATTGTGCAGTTGGGTGGGATAATATAAACAATAAGATTCTCAAACGTTTTAAGCATATATTTGTTCCTCCCATAACATACATCTTTCGAGGTTGCCTTTCGGAAGGAATTTTTCCCAAATATTTAAAAAAGGCAGTAGTAATACCTATTTTTAAGTCTGGGAAGAAAAATCTTGTCACCAACTATAGGCCTATATCATTACTCCCTTCAATATCCAAAATTTTAGAAAAAAATCATAAACAAGAGGCTAGTTGGCTACCTTGAAAAATATAGCCTACTTTCGCCTTCTCAGTTTGGTTTTAGAGCAAAGATGTCCACAGCAGATGCAGTGCATAGTTTAACCGACTTTGTGTCTCAGGAGCTAGGCAAAGGAAACCAAACATTAGGAGTTTTTCTTGATTTAGCAAAAGCATTTGACACGGTATCAATTCCTATACTCTTACATAAATTAGAAGCTCTGGGTATAAGAGGAACTCAGTTGAATCTCTTCGCTGACTACCTCAGTAATAGGTCCCAATGTGTCAGAATAGGAAATATTACCAGTAAGGACCTAACCAGCACCAGTTTTGGTGTGCCCCAGGGCAGTATCCTTGGCCCAACGCTTTTCTTGGTATATATTAACGACCTATGTAATATAAACTTAAATAATGGTAAGATAATATCGTACGCGGATGACACAGCATTAGTTTTTACTGCCGAAACTAGTAAAGAGTTGTATAATAACGCCCAGGTTGGTTTTAACATTGTGAATAACTGGCTTAATTGTAATTTACTAACGTTAAATGCTGACAAATCCAAATTCATTCACTTCACCATGAGAAAAAATCAGCAAATAATTACTAATCCTCAACTATATGCACATCATTGCCAAAATTTTTCAGTCAACACGTGTAATTGTCCTATCATTCTTAACACTACTGCTATAAAATACCTCGGTATCACGATTGATGAGACTCTCTCCTTTAGACAACACATTGAAAATTTGGTTAATAGAATCCGTAAATTAATATATGTATTCAAACAGCTTCGATCAATCGCAGACTTTCGATTGATAAGACAAGTCTACCTGGCCTTATGTCAATCTGTAATATAGTACTGTATCACGTCCTGGGGTGGAGCACTTAAAACTATCTTACTACCCCTGGAAAGAGCCCAGCGAGCCATTTTAAAAGTATCCAGCTTCCTTCCTTTTTTCTACCCCACACATCTCCTATATGAATTCAGTAACGTGTTGACTGTCCGCCAACTCTTCATTATGCACACTTTATTAAAACAACATACTGCGCTTCCGTTTAATGCTACTAATAAAAGACGGAGAGATATAGTCTGCCCCTCGAATAATACCTCAAAATTTATATTTACAAATAGATTTTTCAATTTTTTAGGCCCTATGTTGTATAATAGAGTAAATAGAGAACTAAATATGTATGACTTAAATTATTTTAGTTGTAAAGATATTGTATGTAAATATCTCCAAAGTCGGTCCTACAAACAGACGGAGGAGCTACTCATAGTACGTAAGTAGTTTTAAATAACATTGTTAGCCTAGGCACTTTTTCCTTAGTCAGTTAATTTGTCACTTCTACTTTTAATTATAAGCTGATTATTTTAATTCATTACAATCAGTTCTTTAAAATAACACATCAGCACTTTCTCGCCTAAAGCACAGGTTTCTAACCTAGTTTAGGTAAATTTAATTTCGCAACATGTTTTTATTATTTAAGATTTAATATTGTACACAGCACCTATTTTTTCAATAAACATTTTATTATTATTATTATTATATTTTTTGTAAATGGTGCAACATACTAAAATCATCTCTAATTGCAAATCAATGCGGGTGGGTGCTCTTGAATTAGATGTAGTTGGCACATTAAGAGAAATAAAGATATGACACTCATCTGGAGAAAGTTATAGAATCGCTAAAAAATTTAATGAACAATTCAAAACAGAGGAATTTAAATGGTACTATTTACTTTTTAAAATGAAATCATATTTCGTTCAAAATTTAGGTTACCATCAACTGTACTCAATATTGCTGCTACATCAGTTTAAACTGAATCATTGTAACATTAATAGCTATGCAGATGACAGTACAGTGCATGCTAGATAGATATTACGGTTGCCCAGGGGCGGGGCGCATTGAAACCGAGAAAGAGAGAATCAATATTATCCTCGAGCTCAACAGACCGGCTTGTTGTGTTAGTTAAGCCTTATTATATCTAAACGGGGTTCGAATAATCTTGTTGAATTTATTGGTAAAAACCACAAGTATGCGCGTTCACAACTAATATGTGGCCTTTCATTCCCCTGGATGAAAGGCGACTGAAATCCAAATCAAAGAAACTACACGACGAGGTGAATTGTTTTTCACGGCTGACCAAGTATATCTGCTTTATAACAAAGGACCGATCTTGCGTGGAATATAACTCGCACCTGTTGGATTACACTCTACTAAGAATATGCACTGGAAATATTGCAGTGTTCGTGCTGTCCATATAATTAGTGATGTAGAGGTAACAAGCACAATTGAGCCTCTAAAATTGCTTCTACACATTGTGACGCTTATGAGAAGCGCCTTCTATTGGGTATAATAATGAAGAGTGTTTTGATGAACTTTTAGACCTTATCTCAGCTTCCTTTTTCCTAGGTCCAAGAGCACGCGTAGCAGTTTTCGGTGATTCTGTTGCACGGTGGACCTCGGATATTGGCAAGGTGCACTTTTAGTGCGAGCGAGTGCAGTGTCCGCTGTTTCACTAGTTTTTTTTTACCAATTTTCATTTTGCCATGGGAATTGAGTGAACAAACACGAAGGGGACAGATGAGCGAGACACTGCAAAGTTGCTGCCAAGCGAAGCAGCTGTGACGCCACACTGCCGGGTGACTGAGCTGGAGCGCGCGGGGACGCCCTAACCCCCCCAAAGGTGACCATCGGGCCCTCGCATCCGGTCGCCAACCGGCACGATGGCGCACCCTGGGATTTTTCGCGAGTTGGCGGGGCAGCCTTTCATAGGTGGCTAACCTACTAATTGGGCCCCCTACTACCTGCGGTCGGCCAGAGGAAAAACAGTGCTTAGGATCCCGCTACTCTCCGCGATCAGTCACCCAGCGCAGCAATCACGCAGCACCGAAACCGGCTAACTTTACAGCGCAACTGCTCGGACTCCCCTCCCAGAACGGCAACACCAGGCATCAAGCCGGAACACGACATGAGTCGCTTTGCGGCTAGGCTTTGCTTGGAGGGTGGTTACCAGCCGCGGTCGAAACCTACCACCGGTAATGTACTGAGCATTTAGCGCTACCCAGAGGACACATGTGGGTATCTAGAGCTAAAGCCCGCGGACGCGCTCAGCTTTATCCCCCACTATTTCCCAAACTATTTCTATGAACAAATATATCCAGTCTTTAAATTAACTATTGTATTAACGGCACCACCACTCATTTTTGTACATTTTATATTATTATGAAATGTATTTCCAATTTTCCATCTTGAAATAACATAGAAGAAATGCACCACTTAGTAAAACTTACATTAAAAAAAACAACAACACACAAGTATTGTCATATTTTTTAGATTACATCAACTAAGCCATTTTTTGTTTTTATTGTTGTTAATAGTAATAAACTATTCATATTTTAATGTTTTTGGTGCGTTAAAACGCCTACTTTATTAAAACAATTACAAGTAAAAAAAGCAAACGATGAAAAAATATATGCCCCAGCCAGGAATCGACCCGCGTCTCCTTATATCCGGCCAGAGGCGAATACCACTACGTCAACGGAGCATTAGGTATATCCTACTAATTTCTTCACCGCTTTCTATCCTTCGTCTTAACGATTTTATAGCAAAGTTTATTTCGCCATTTATTGAATTTAACACCTATAGTGATCCAAAAGAAATAAACTTTAACTAGCATATATTATGTAAAACACTGTAATGTATTTTTGTTTTAAAAAATCTTATAGTAGATACCATATTTTTTACTACAGAATTCACTTTATTAAGATTTTTTAATTAGGTGTAGTTGTGGTGATATTAAACCGATGCTGATCTGAAAAAAACATTGTTATCATTAAATTGCAATAAAGTTTATTATGCCATAGGTGAATGGCATAAACCCTTACGGTGTTAGATTCTCCAACTGCATATTGATAACTGCCCTATAATATTGTGATTTTTATAATTGCATATGAAAATGTCTACCATCGAAAAAAGTTTTATTACAAATAAATCAAATACGAGTAAGTCACTAAGAAACAAAGCATGATTTTATTTTACATATACTACGCCTCCTGAGATTGCAAAGACAATGCGATTTCTGCTCAATGTACATAAAAATAAGGTCGATATCAACAATTAAAAAGTGAGTAAACAAAAAACTTGAGTTTGACACCTAGCCGTCATTTGAATTTTCAGTTTCATTTTATAGCATTTTATTTTAATAATTATGAAAAATCAGAATTTACAACGTTTCATTAAACTTTTTAAGCAATAGTTTTAAAATATATGTACAATATTATGGTTTTTAAGTTATAAACTACAAATTATTCGCGAAAATATTGCCGAGAGCGCGCGAGAACGCAGAAACATAGTCTTCCCGTCTCAATGGAGCAGCCGCGAGTGAAACAAAACAAATATCATGCGGCCTACCATGCGACTGACAGAGACGGACGATGACGTTTAGCGCGGAAGGAAAATGGATTATGCGCCAATATAGTTTTTTATTAATTACTTGCAAACCATAACATATATTGAAAAATCGCTAGTAGAAGCCCTCGGAAACATGGTGACTCACATATTTATCAATTTTCCCTGTTGTGAAGTAATGTGATTTGGACAATAAATTGAATCTCGTTAAAAGTCAGAGGTATCTTTGTGATTTTTTTCTATCGAGAAAATTTTATAAATTCATGTTTTTGCTCTGACACAACCCTCACAAATATAATGTAATTACCATATTTAAAATTTCAGCTTATTTGGATTTGATTTAATATGATTAAAATTAAATCTACGATTAGTGATTTGCTTTATGCCCCCTCTTAATATCTAATCAGTTTTAATATTTAATACGTATGTTAAACAAATCTAGGTAGGTAAGTAGTTAAAATAACCTTTTAAATTTAAACGTGGTCATTGAATTTATTGATTAGGTATGTACGTATTAACAGGGAGCGGTAGGAAACTCACAATTATTATTATAAATGTAAGTACGGTATCGGGCTTCGGGCGATATATTTAACTAATAATTACGGCAAAGATAAAGTGAATTAATGATGATTTTAATATTAAATATAGGAAAAGACTACAGAGGTGCGTTAAAACCACGCTCTGCTACCAAAATGTTTGGAAAAGTTGCTGGGCCCATATATTTATATAATAGTCAGATGTCAGTGGTACATACCTAGTCCTGATGGTGCACAATCACAACACTTTCGGCACAATATCAAAAGGTTCGAAGGAAGTTTTCAAAAGTAGTTACACACACAAGGGTAGTAATCGCGGTGAGGTACCGAGTCCGTCTGTCAATGACAAGGCTGCTAAGGAGGGGATTACTTCATAAACTGTAAACTATGTAGGTGGGAATGAATTACTTTAATTGATTTGGGCCGCGCTATTTTAACTCAAAAATCTAATAAAAGGGATAGAAATATTAAAAAACCGGAATATATTATTCCGGAAATATGCAGAGAATTGTTTTAGGCATTAAAATACGAATTTATTGAGGTAAGTGTTTATTAATATAAAAACATAATATAAAATTAACAACAACATATTATCTAATGTTTATCATTTCATAGACCACGACCACGCTTACCATATTTACTAGGTGGTAGGCCCGTATGTAGGGTCGTCTGGGTAGGTACTATTAAGAAAAGATGAACTAATAGTCTAATGATAGAAAGAAATCACTTTATATTTTAGAAATAACTTTAATGTATAGAAATACAGACAGGTTCATAGCTCGCGACTTGAATCAACTTGAATTCGAGAGAGAGAATTAAAACCGAACAAAAGTCTCTAGTCTATGGACTGAAGTTCGTTTTTGACAGCTAGAGAGGTGACACATTTATTGGAGAAATAGGGTTGTTCTTATTTGCTTGATTTTCTTTTCGCTAACAGTTCGGCCATCCTGCGAGTCCTTCGGTTTCCGAAGGAGGAAACTCGGTGCAGTGACGATGCCACGCCCAACCGGCTTTGTTCAATCTTCAGGTTGCTTCGAGTCCACATGAGATAGAGAAGAATGTATCAGAGATATTTAGATAACCAGTGTGGCAAGGCTCCGAAAGCAGACACTGCTTAAACTCTGTGTAGGCCCTGTAGGCAAGAGTCAGATATATGTATTAGATTAGTGCGGCAAGGCTCCGAAAGCAGGCACTGTATAGACACTGTGTAGGCCCCATAAGCAAGCGTCAGAAAAAATGTGAAGTTAGTGCTAGAAGGCTCCGAAAGCAAGCACTCCATTAACGCTGTGTAGGCTCCATAAGCAAGCGTCAGTAGGTATGTGCGATTAGTACTATCATAGACTCCGAATACTAGCACTGCGTAAACTGATTTGAGGCTCCGTAAGCATGAGTCTATAAGAAAATAATTACGAGGATCCGAAACCAAGCACTGTTTAGCAATCGGTTTAAAATTTGACTCGGTTACTCTTCGCCAGACGAAGAGCTCTCCTCTCTTTGGTGCCATAACTTTATCTTGTCGCGAGCGACAATATTCTTATAAGCTCGTTTGCCCTTCGCTGATGAAGTCACCTCGTAGCGATCGTTAGGTAAGGCAGCTGTAATTTTATAAGGTCCCGCGTACCTCGGAACTAATTTGCCACTCGACAACCCAGGTCGTAAAATTTTACGCTCTACCATGACTAGCTGGCCGACTGGAATAGGTTCTTCCGCTCTACGACCTTTGTCAAAACGTATCTTCATATTAGACGCCCTCTCTTCGATTCTGTGGGCAGCCTCATCTCGGAGTATCTCTACATCATCATTGTGTACAGCACCTCGCAAATCTTTGGCTAGGCGAGGTCTTAGACCACACAATAACTCTAAGGGTGACTTGCCTGTTCCTTGACCAATTGAAGAGTTGATGCCCAACTGTACGTTTGGCAGATACGCATCCCAGCCTTTCTACTCCTCGCCCATATGAGCTGTCAATGAACTAAGAATTATACGGTTAAGACGCTCGACTTGCCCATTCGCCCGCGGCGAGGCGACTGCGTTCAAAAAATGCTTAATTCCGTGTTCTTCGCAATACCCCTGAAATTCTTTAGCGGTAAACGCAGTGCCTCTGTCACTGATAATCCTTTCTGGGTATCCAAATACTTGGCTCAATTTCGACAGGGCAGTGATGGCTCCTTTAGCATTAGCTCTAGCTACTGCTTCTATCCATACGAATTTAGTGAAACCATCAATGATTGCAAAGATATATGTTTTGCCATTACTTCTGCAGAAAGGACCTAGATGATCCACATGCACGGTGTGAAATGGTACAGCCACCCTAGGAATCGGGTGTAATAGACCAGGCTGTTTCCCTGTAGGTTTTTTTGTGAATTGGCATCCAATGCAACTCGCCACATATTTCTCAATACACGTTCTCATTTTAGGAAACCAATATTTTGTTTGTATTGCCTCAAAGCATTTTTCCGAACCTAAATGGCCATTTTCATCGTGATATATTTTCACTATATGAAACTTCGCACTTTTAGGTAAAACCGGCTTGTATTTATTTTTCACTAACCGGAATAGCTTTCCATCCATAACCTTATAATCTTTATGAAGGCCATTTTTCTTTTTCTTATTGGCTTCTTGTTCTAATTTCAGCGCCTGTATCAATTTCTGAATATCGTCGTCCCCGTCCTGTAGCGCGTCAATTAAGTCTTTTTCTTCGATGTGCTGCACCAACACAGGGTTTCGGCTTAGGGCGTCTACATGTGCCATAGTACTACCGGGTCGGTGATCCACATCGAAGTCATATTCTGGCAAGTCGAGCCACCCCCGGGCAATACGTGGAGCTAAGTCTCTTTTTAGCCAAGCCATACGTAACGCTGAACAATCAGTCACCACACGAAATTTGATACCGGACAGATACACCTTAAAACGTTGAATGGCGAAGACTACGGCAAGAGTTTCTAGTTCAAAACTATGATATTTAGCTTCAGTAGCTGTGGTCTGCCTACTCGCATAAGCAACTACTTTTGTTTCTCCACTGGGCTGTTTTAGTACGCCGGGCTGGAGAAGTACGCCCCCAAGACCAAGTTTTGATGCATCTGTGTGAACTTGGGTTTCCCGATCTGGGTGGTAAATTACTAGCACAGGATCTGAGATAAGTACATCCCTTAAAGTTTGTACAGCCCGTTCTTGCTCAGATTCCCAGTGCCATACTACAGTCTTCTTCGTGAGTGAGGTGAGTGGTCGCGCTATGGTCGCAAACCCTTGTATAAATTTGCGAAAATAACTTGCAAGACCAAGAAATTGACGTAACTCGTGAACATTGGAAGGCACCTTAAAGTTGGAGACAGCAGCTAACTTGTGAGATGAGGGCCTAATTTCGCCTTTTGAGATTTCATGGCCCAAGTATTCAACACTTTGAGTGAGAAAGGTACATTTACTTTTCTTTAGCTTGACTCCTGCCTTCTCAATCAAACTCGGAACCTTCTCTAGGTTAGCAAGACATTCTTGTGTACATTTCCCCCACACTATAACATCGTCTATGTATACTTCGGCGCAAGAGTGAATAACTGGCTCCATTATTTCGTTCATGGCTCTCTGGAAAACTGCGGGGGCATTGCAGAGTCCAAAACTCATCATTCTATATTGATAATGGCCATCGGGTGTCACGAAACCTGTGAGTGGCCTTGAACCTTCATCAATCTTTATCTGATGGTAACCGTTTGCTAAGTCTAAACAGCAGAACACAGATTGATCCACCAGCCTGTCCAACAAGTCTTGTATCACTGGTAGAGGATACCGTTCCTTCTCTGTGATTTTATTGAGCGCTCGGTAATCCACACATAATCTATAACCGCCATCCTTTTTGTTGACCAGCACCACGGAGCTAGCAAAAGGTGATTTTGTCTTTTCAATGATTCTGGCCTTAAGAAGATCTTCAATAGTATTGTGTACAACACCCCTTTCATGAAACGATAATCTATAGGGCTTATAATTGATCACCTTGTCTTCAGTCAATTTGATACACATCTTTACGCTACAATTTCCCAGCTCCATACCATTTCCAGAAAAACAGTGATCATATTTGGCCAAAAGATTATCCAAAATTTGTCTTTCGTTTCTGTTTAATAGTGTTCCGAACTTAGCTTTATCTATTTTCTTAGAATCATGCGTATTTAGTTCTGCTCTAGCAACACAGTCACCTTCTTTAAGCTTTATCATTGCATTCGTTTTGTTGACTAGTTTTATAGCAGCATAACCATCAATTGGTTCAATGGTGTCATTTAGAACATCTTTTTCCTGTAGTGGTTTTCTCTGTTCACTTTGCTTTATATTAATTTTACCACTTACAATAGGATCCAGTCGTACTAAAAACTTATTAATACCAGGAGCAGGTTCTGCATCAGTCGGGGAAAACAAACGTATCTTCTCAAAAGTATCACATAACTCAGTCACTTGAAGAGCCATTTCATTCTCATAAATATTTAATTCTGTAAAGGTTTTCACAATAACTAAATTCGGTGATTCTGTGAATGTCTGTCCTATTAAAACATCCACATTCTGAACATGATTAGGTACAATATGAAACTGGTTTTCCTGTTTTGCACCATCAACCACAAGTGAGGTAGTAACAGTACCTATGGGTGTGATCAATGCATCTCCATATCCTTTCATCACAACTTCATTATTGGCTTTTAACTCCAAGTTCAACTTCTCATAAAAACTGTGTGTCATTGTGTTACATGAGCTGCCAAAATCCAAGAAAGCATTCGCCATTGTCCCATTAACAAACACCTCTTTGAAGTACTTTTTGTCAGAAGAGTCCCAACATACTGTTTGGATTTTACGCACTAATTTGTTCTGTGGAGCCGATTTGGCTGTCCGTCTACACTCATCTATGGTATGACCATTCATATGACAAAATGTACAATATTTATTTGAATTTTTCTTTTTGTAACAGTCCGCTTCGCCATGTCCCAACTTATTACAAAATGAGCATCCTTTATTCTGATATCTTTTTCTGCTGTCTTTACTTTGACGACATCTATCCGCCTTGTGACCCATTTTCCCACATGAAAAGCATTTTGTGTTTTTATTTGAACCTACATTTTTAATTTCTAATGCACGCTGATTTTGATCTATATTCATATCTTAAGAGTTTATGCTTGCTAAATATTGGAGAAGTGTGCCAGTGTCCCGGCATCCAGCTGACTTAGCACCAATTTCCAACAGCTTGTTACCAAGTGTGCCAATGACGGCTTCTGTGATAACTTCATCACTCAATTTGCATGACATTCCTATACCTAACTTATTATAATAAAATTCTATGGGATCCTCACTTGGCAATTTCATGCGATTGACTAATTCCCTTAGCTGCGATAATTTATTCTTAGCGAATGGAAATGCTTTAATAAGCTTCTCCTTCCACTCAGTCCAACTGATCTCATATGATGCTTGTTGTTCATACCAACCCTTAGCATAACCACTTAATTTAGCAGTGCAGTTACAGATTAAGGTGCGCTCATCCCATACATGCATTTTCGCTGTGCTTTCTAAGTTGCGTATCCAATGCTCTACAGATACTGATGTAGTTTGTGGATTAAATTCAGGTATGAAATCATTGCGGCCAACATAGCGTACAATTGGTCTAGGTGTCATATCACTCACAGTAGCCGTTGGTGTGGGAGACATAACCGGTGATGGTGTTTGGCAACGGTGATAGCTCTTAGTTTTCCTTAACTCTTTGATTAAGCCCTCTAAAGCTTCTATACGCCTGTCTTTATGCTTCAGATCCCTCTTATATATTTTTTTTGTTCGGTCAGATGATGAAGACGAACGGGAAGAACTACTACGAGACCGTTTCCTATGTTTTGACCGACCCATCATAAAATAAAATCACAAACTTCACACAAAACTATTACTTTAGTAGTAGTCTAATAATGCAGTATAATTACAGTTTATAGATGAAAAATTGCCAAAGGTCAACACAATTCACACAATCAATTTCTTCAGATATAGAGTAAATGACACAAAAGTTATAGAATGTAATAAAACAATCAAATTTAACAAGAAAGTCACAATTCAAGTAAAACACTAATTTTACTTATATGATTGTTCAATGCTTTGCTATATAAATATATTTATTGTTCAGGAGTCTCTAAGGCACTATTTTAGTTTATTTACAATAAATAATGTTTTATTTATTTCCTATATTCAGTTCACTAAACAAAGGTGTCAATTAAAAACAGATTCAACTTAAACAGTTCATTCAAAATGATACAGCTCACCAACAATCAGGAACTAAACAAATGTGGATGGTTTACAGTGATAATGCACAACGCATTCCTCGACCTTGGGGCTTATCAACCAAGATCTGTGTGACCTCGGCTAGCTAGCCCAAAGTCTTGACAAAATAACTGCGACGTCACTTGATCACTTCACAAACTTTGTCACACCACACTACACTTTTACTTTTGTTTTAGCAGGCAATTACAATTGTACACAAGTAGGTTTGTAATCTCACTTCTGAGAACTATTAAGGAAAGATGAACTAATAGTCTAATGATAGAAAGAAATCACTTTATATTTTAGAAATAACTTTAATGTATAGAAATACAGACAGGTTCATAGCTCGCGACTTGAATCAACTTGAATTCGAGAGAGAGAATTAAAACCGAACAAAAGTCTCTAGTCTATGGACTGAAGTGAATTAAATTTTAGTAGGTACTCATCCCCTAGGAACATATTTTTGGAGTTGGTGCTAAGTTGTTTCCAGAAACCATAGATAGTGAAGCACTGACTCCAAAAATATGTTTCTAGGGGATGAGTGCCTACTAAAATTTAATTATTTTATCCTTTTCAGTTTTTTGGAGTCGGTTTTAATTTTTGTTTAAATTTTTATTTTCTATAATTGGGTATTTTCGACAAGTTTCAGCAAATGCATTATTTCAGCATATGTGAAATTGGGTGCTCTGTATTTTTTATCATTATAATAGCCCGTAATCCCGTATTATTTATCACAGCAACAATTAACAATAATAAAATACAAAACGAACGTTGGCGTATTGACTCTGATTTAAAAAAATGACATTGACATCACCGATTGACAGATCACCAAGACAAATAAATGTTTCTGTGTACGCAGTTTTATATTAACTTACATTTTTTTTAGTGAAAACGGAACGTAAAGAACAAATGGTGACTGAATGATGAGCTAAATCTTGATTTAGTTAAATCTAACGTAAACCTATGATGCAAAAGACAACTTTGATGAGATTTAAGTTAAGTTTACAGCTAACACTGGATTTAATAAAATTGAGATTTTAAGAATTTCTCTGCAAGCGGGCCTTATTTTATAAAGACCGTTAAATTTAGAAGCATTCATGATTGGTGTCTCAGTTATCTTACACTTGTGAAAAATATAACAACCTTAATTATTAAAAACAATCGTGAAAACATTATTTGCCAGCCTACTCCCAGATAACAAATTTGCTGAAAGATTCTGTACAAAAGAAACATTTTAATTTTTCCTACCGAATTATTCGTGTCAAGTATTACATCACCTACTCCGAGGCATTTCAATGTTTCATTATTTGCTATCATTACACTATTATTATTAGAGTCCATATTCACAAAATTTTATAGCAATCTTTTCTGGTTACACAGGTGCGTTGAACATCCGGAACCCTTATACCAGTCTTGGTTCTTCACAAAGAATGCAGTTGAAGCAAGAAATATTTGGTTATCTTTTTTTCTTTTCACGCCTCATTTTAAAACGTTTGTCCTTGATACGACCAACTTTTTCGCATTAATTACAAGTAATCTTCTTAGAAAATTTTGGCTTCACAAGAACTGCACTTTTATTATTATTAGACATATCCTTTATTTCTGTAGTAGATTTCTGGAGCTCGTCCTGAAGAAGTCTTGTACGCACCAACTCACTTGAAAAATTCGCTGATAAGTAGGCTGTCTCCAAGCTATAAACCAAAGCGTCATACTCCTATGGAAGTCCACTTAACAACAGCTCCGCCACCTCTGCATCCTCAGTGGCTCTACCGATATCAACCAGTTATTGTACCAAGGTCATGACATCTTCAATATACGCAAACATGTTATTAAACCGCTCATGTTCAGTTTTATGTAATTTACGCAGCAGTAATATAATGGCCAGGCTTTTTCAAGCCGCCTTACTACTTTTAGAGTCTCGTACATATTGCTACCAAGAGGAATGCACGCTGTTAAATATGCGGACAGAGAGGCACAAATGAAACCCAAGAGAGCTAGTAGCACACTGGTTTATTGGCGACAAACAGTCTAACATTCCCGGAGGGCGGGGTGCGGGGAGGTAGTAGATGTGTAAGACCGAGGTCACGCGCACCTTCATACATAACATCTCCTCCCTCTTAAGACAATGCAATCCGAATCTTGGCAATAATTGACTGGGGTTAATTGTAAATTGAATCGGTATATGAAATCTCTTCCTAACAGGGGTGGGCCCCCATCACGAACCACGTAAACATCAATCTCGTGCTTTTGGCCTAAACATACCATAGGTAACCGGATTATACCTAAACAATCAATATTGTTTCCAGTGTATGTCATTAACCGTTTGCGCGTACATGATAAGGGCACATCCCTGAAGTGAGTGTTGTAATACCGCTCTGAGATCACAGTTACTGCGGAACCACTATCAATTTCAAATTTGAAGGGTATTTTTTTGATAAAGATTGTTTCTACCATAGGTTCTCCCCTGAATGAACGAATATAAAAACAATTACCGTCATCATCATCATCATCACCCTTGTCACCGCAATCCACCTTCACGAAGTTCACTTTTGTGCACATCCTACGCAGGTGGCCTTTTACGTGACACTTTTTACATGTATAATTTGCGAATTTGCACTCTGACACTTTGTGGTTATTATAGCCGCATACACTACACTTCACTTTGCCGTCACCTCCGCTTTTGTTGGTTTTGGTGATCCTGTACACATCCGGCCCGGAAGTGCCATAGTCGCTGGTGGAGTACGTGCTTGCGCTGGTCGCGGCAGTTGCGCGCGCACAGCACAAGTTTTCTGCTAGCTCCAACGCCTTAGCCAGCGAGAGGCCCGCCATGTCTTGCGCATAAAGCTTCTCCTTTTCGTGGCTTGCTCGCATACCCATGACGAACTTGTCACGCAGTGTCTCCTCCACGTTCAAAAATCCACAATGTGCAGTTAGCCCGCGAAGTCTCGCAGCCCATTGTGAGTGTGATTCGCCTGGTAGTTGCATCGCCGAATAGAAGTTGTGGCGCTCGCCAAACCCAACCCGTTTCGGAGTGAAATGGTCATCTAGAAGCGTTAGAATGTCTTCATAGGGAACTTCACCAATATCTTTTGGCAGGGCTAGATCCGCTGCCAACTTGTAAGTCCCCTCGGCGAGTGCGCTAAGTAAAATAGCTCTTCGTTTCTTGCCTGTTGGATCCGCCAGCTCACAGATGTCGTTGGCAATAAAATATTGATTTAAACGACCTTTATACGTTTTCCACGTCTGTAAATTGTGGTCAAAATTATTTAAAATGCCAAATTGTGAACCAGACATTTTAAAAGACAATTTTTTTCCTATGTGGGTAGGTAGAACTCGTCGCCACTGTTAAATATGCGGACAGAGAGGCACAAATGAAACCCAAGAGAGCTAGTAGCACACTGGTTTATTGGCGACAAACAGTCTAACATTCCCGGAGGGCGGGGTGCGGGGAGGTAGTAGATGTGTAAGACCGAGGTCACGCGCACCTTCATACATAACACACGCCTAAATATATTCTGACCAGAGCTCTTTGGTCAGCAATAGAGTTCATGGAATCCGTACCCTCAACGCAAGTCCATAATCCTTCCAATGTTAGGAACATTTTCATAGTAAATTTTCAATTATTGTAATTAGCTGTAGTAGGGGAGCATGGGGCAGTCGGGAGGTTTGGGCACCCCCTCATTTCTCACAATCTATTCTAGATATATTTTTTTTCTACCACAGCACTATAGTCTTATAACTAGCAACACCGCTTATCAAAAGCTGTCATTTACCTTGGTTGTAAAGTTACATGCCGTTAACGGTTTGTTGCGTACAGAAGTAAATATTTTGTTTGTGATTTGAAGAAACATAACAAAGAAATCTGCAAGTAAGTGTAAGTATCTGCATTGACTTCGTCAATTAGGATTCAACAATTGATAAAAATAAACTTATTCAAATCTATTTAAAAAGTGAGGTTATGAGGAGAATTTAGTGTATTTTGGTGTCATACTTTTGTGCTTTTTGCTATGCCTATTGGATTGAATGTTTAATCATTTCTTTTCAGGACATTGCCGTTTTCATTTAAAAAGAAAAATAAACGACGTGAAATCCCTTAAGATGTTATTTTGCGCGCATTGGAAGAGGTTTCTAAAGGAGGAAAAAATAAAACTACTGCGATTAAATATGATATACCCAGGTCTAACCTTCAAAGATACATAAAGCAGGGTGGCGTCGTGAAACATATTTCTTCAAAATTTATATTATGCCAAATATTCACGTAAGATGAAGAAGAAAAAATTTCAGAAGATCTTGTAACATCGTTTTAACTAAACCATGGACTGTCAAAACTGAAGGCACGCGAATTAGTTTAAAAAAAATACCAGATAACTGGACAGAGAAGAAACTTGCATCCAAAGATTGGATAAGAGGATTTTCTAAAATACAACAGAAGCTACCAGTCTCTCACGGGCTACAAGTTTTAATAAGAAAAAAGTCGGAGTTTTTTTTTTAAATCTTAAAACTGTATATGAACGGCATCGCTTCGGCCCTGAGTCTATTTACAATAT
The DNA here is from genome assembly GCA_947347705.1 of Nymphula nitidulata. NCBI lineage: Eukaryota > Metazoa > Arthropoda > Insecta > Lepidoptera > Crambidae > Nymphula > Nymphula nitidulata. Next base: position 9,695,023 of record OX374639.1, read on the forward strand.
AGACAAAACTGGATTGTCAACAGTACAACGAACCCAGAAAGTGATTGCTTTTAGAGGCACTAAGCAAGTTGAGCAAGTAACGTCAGCTGAAAGAGGCACGCTTGTAACGGTTTGCTGTGGTATTAATTCATTGGGTAACTCAATACCACCCTTTTTCATATCCTCACGGGTCAATTTCAAAACATATATGCTAAATGATGCACCTGTTGGTTCAGATCGAGCAAAACATCCTTCAGGGTAGATGACAGCAGCAAATTTTTTAAAATATATACACTATTGCGCAAAACACGCAAAATCAAAGCCTTCCTCGCCAGTTCTTTTGCTGCTGGACAACCACGAGAGCTATATTTCGGTACCAGTTCTCGATTTTTGTAAAGAATCAGGCATTGTTGTAATGACTTTCTCACCGCACTGCAGCCATAAAGTACAACCCCTAGACCGGGCTGTCTATTATTATAACACTGCTGTAACAGATTGGATGGTAAGCAATCCTGGCAAAACGGTAACAATTTATGAAATCCCAAAATTTGCACCAAAAGCCAATTTTGGGATTTCATAAATTGTTACTTACTTGCATTCAACTTGCAAAATATTCAAAGGGGATTTGTAAAACCTGGCATATGACCATTCAATTCAAACATTTTCTCCGATGAAAATTTCGCTTGTTCTTCTGTAACTGATCGCTGCTTACCGGAAGAGGATAATGTTGCTACAGAACAATCGATTTCAGACCAACCTGTCATGGAACAGCCTTCAACAGAAGAAAATCAGAGTCTAGCTAGAGGATCGTACAAGTTCAAATGTGGAAGTCACTGGGCCATCTCAACTGGAATCTCCATCTAGAAGCCAGACTAAGGGCACTGTCAATGTAACACCTGTTTTAGTAAGACCGTATCCGAAGGCCGGCCCCAGGAAATTGCATGGCATGAAACGGAAGAAGGGAAAAACTAGAATATTGACGGACATACCCGAGAAAAGACTTATAGAAATGGAAGAAGAAGAAAGACAAAGAAAAAATAAGATCAAAGAGCTCAACAAAAATCTAAAATGCTCTAAAAACACAGGACAGAAAAAAATTCCGAAGCTTGCTGATGAATTTACTTCCAAACCAGAGAAAAACAGGAAGATTAGCAGCGATGATAAAATAGAAAATGTTTCCGTTTCTGACGAAGCCCTTGTTGAAATCGATTCAGCGGAAGAAGATTTTGATGAAGACGATGTGATCGTTCTGGATAGAAATTTCCAGGTCAATAACTTTGTGTTGGTTAAATTTGACACCAAAAACACTGCTTATCAATATGTTGAAATAATAGAACAGGTTAATCACTCCATGGCAACTGTCAAATTTATGAGAGCGAGTAAGATAAGAAATACTCGTACGTTTATATTTCCTGACTTCGAGGACGTAGCCAGAGTCCCCCTGGAGGTTATAAAGACAAAATTGCCTACACCAACGACATGGATTAAACGTGGCAGCTTAAAATATAAAGCTTCTCTGGGTCATACCAAATATGAGATAAGTCTAAATAAGGTCAATGTTGTGCAGTATTGATTCTAAGTCACATTGTTTTATTTTTTCTAAAGTCTACGATAATAAAAAATGTTTGTATTACAATTTTTATAGCAATGTTATTAGGTTGGGGAAAAAGTCTTTTCGCATTATAGTATGTATGAATTTGTAATAAAATCTCTTTGGCTGTACTATTTGTATCTGGCTGGTTTTGGTATCATTAAAAGTTTAGATTTTAAAAAAGATAATTCCAAGTTCAAATAAGGAAAATGTTTGTTTTTCATTTGTTTTTCGTACTATCAAGATGAGTGAATCTAATGAAGAAATTCGATACATTTTAAAATTTTACTACAAAAAAGGTAAAAATGCAACGCAAGCCGCGAAAAAAAATTGCGATGTTTATGGACCTAGTGCAGTGTCTGTGAGAGTAGTACAAATTTGGTTTAAGCGTTTTCAATCCGGAAATTTTGATGTCAAAGATGCACGTCGCTCTGGTCGCCCTATTACGGATAAAATTGATGCCATTTTTGAAAAACTGGAGCAAGATCGGCATATCAGTAGTTACGACGTAGCTGAAGAACTGGGAATTGACCACAAAACAGTTTTGGCGCATTTAAAAAAAAATGGGTACACAAAAAAGCTCGATATTTGGGTACCCCACGAGCTCACTGGAAGAAACCTAATGAACCGTGTACTCATTTGTGATACTTTATTACGACGTAATGAAACCGAACCATTTTTGAAGAAGCTGATAACTGGTGATGAAAAGTGGATCACGTATACGACAAGAACGTGCGAAAAAGGTCGTGGTCAAAGGCCTGTCAGGCTTTACAGACTGTTGCGAAACCCGGGTTGACTCGCAACAAGGTGATAATGTGTGTATGGTGGGATTGGAAGGGCATTATTCATTATGAGCTGTTACCACCAGGCAGGACCATCGATTCTGAACTCTACTGCGAACAGCTGATGAGAATAAAGCAAGAAGTTGAGAGAAAGCGGCCGGAATTAATCAACAGAAGGGGTGTGGTTTTTCATGATAACGCTAGACCTCACACATTTTTAGCCACTCAGCAAAAATTAAGAGAGTTTGGCTGGGAGGTGTTAATGCATCCGCCGTATAGTCCTGACCTTGCACCTTCAGATTTCCACCTGTTTCGCTGTCTTCAGAATTCTCTAGGCAGTGTCAGGTTAACATCACGAGAGGACTGCCAAAACCACGTGTCGTGGTAAATGAAACGAGCGAATGAAGGCTCATAAAACACTTATTTTTAATGTTTGTAGCTTCTGACCCAGACTTGCACTCTTTTACTGTTTTAGCATACTGCATCCAACTGTCCCTCATATAAGCCCTTTTTTTCATTACTTATGCTTCTGGAAATAACAAAATATATTATTTATTAAAATACTACAATACGATACATTTTGTTGATAATCTAATTAACGAAGTTACAAAAGATCTAGGTATAGAGATAAAATCCATACTAATAAGTGTTATAAATGCGAAAGTAACTATGTCTGTCTGTCTGTCTGTCTGTCCGCTTTTCACGCCTAAACCGCTTAACAGATTTCAAGAAAAAGTAAACAATAAAAATATAAAATATAAAGATATATGCTCTTTTAAACTTTCGCGTTGCATTGTAATATTAAACGAAAAACAAGTAGTTGCATTGTTATATTAAAAGAAAAACAGGTATTCAACGTGTAAGGCCCTAGGTAGGTATCGAAAACTTACCATTGATTTCCCGGTAGGTTTTCAATATACCTATCCAACGCGCAATGAATACCATTTCGTTGGTTGTCATTACACTGACAATCAGTTGACAAATCTTGCAACGCTAGCAAATAATATGTGACCGTAATACGCACTGAACTTAATATAAAATAAATGATAGTATGAAAATACCATCTAAAGAAGAATGGTTGCAAATAGCAGAAAATTTTGAACGTTCCGCAAATTTCCCAAATTGCTTGGGTGCAATAGATGGCAAACACATTTTACATACTCACTTGCTTCGTCCGTATGAAGGCCAAGAACTAAATGAAGAAAAATGAAAATTCTATTACAGGTTGACAAGGGCCAGACGATTTGAAGAGTGTGCCTTTGGTATTATGGCCAACAAATAGCGTATCTTTCATCGACCTATTAATGTATCGATTGATTTTACAGTGGACATCGTGAATCATGTAGTCTCAATATAGCAGATGCTGATGGCGCTGACTGGACTGCTTTTCTCTTTATGGCTTTTGGCTTCATGGTTTTTTTTATTTGTTGTGACTCATTAGGAAATTTGTCTGATAAATTAATAATGTTAGCATCACTAACATTAGCAGTAGTATCATCAATCTCAATGTCGGCGTTGGGTTTTTCCGAAACGGTGGGTTCTGTATCATGGTTTTCAGCGGCATTGTCAGACTGTTCATCATCGCTTGTAAATTCAATGGAATCTTGAGTTTTTCTGTCCATGAAAAAGGGAGCCACAAAAGCCATTTCATTTTCATATTTCCATGGTTTAATCTTTTTGGCTGCTTCTCCGCTTTTCCCTTTTTTTTATTTAAATCCCTTCTGTATTGCGTCTCTAAGAGATTGCCATCGTTGATTACAAGCAATAGCTGTAAAATAAAATTTTAATTAATTAATGTCATCAAAATCTAAATATTTTTATTCAAAATTGAACATTGGTACACTTTTTGAACGTAATTTTTTTGTCTAAAACTACTACCGATTCACTACCTGTATAGCCGAGAGGAAGAAACGGCAAGAAGCCTAACCTATTACATTCTTCATTACAGGTACTTAGCGACTAGCGATTCCTTTACTTCGATAGCTTTTACTTTTCGTATAGGACTAAGTTCCGTGAAACGAACAGTTACTGATGTTTGTGATGCTATAATAAATACAATGTTACGGAAATTTATTGCTACACCTACAACAGAACAATGGGAAAAAAATATTGAAGAATTTTGGAATAAGTAGATTTTTCCTAATTGCTGCGGTGCTCTTGACGGGAAACATGTCGTGATTGTAGCACCTCCAAATAGTGGTTCCCTGTATTTTAATTATAAAAAAACATTTTCCATTGTTCTTTTGGCTTTGGTTGATGCGAACTATAACTTCATTGCCGTCAACGTAGGCGCTTTTGGTAAAGATAGTGATGGCGGTATTTAGTCGAAATCAAAAATCGAAAAAGCGATATTAAACAATAAATTCAAGCTTCCTGATGATAACTATCTTCCTGGGTCGACTGTAAAGATGCCATGTGTAATATTAGGAGACGAAGCTTTCCCTTTAAGAAATAATTTGTTAAGACCTTATCCATCACAACAATCAATTACTGATCCTAAGAAACGCCAATTTATTTATCGTCTTTGTCGAGCTCGACGTGTAGTAGAAAATGCTTTTGGAATTTTAAGTCAAAAATTTCGAATTTATAATAGACGTTTACATTTAAAGCCCGAGTATGCGAAAAAGATTGTTCTAACAACTTGTATTTTGTATAATTTTAATAAGACTCGGGGAATCTACAACAATCGCGGAAAAAAAATAATCCTGTACGATTCAACAATCTGCGACGTCAAGGGGGTAATGCAAATTCTGTAGCTTTTGATGTACGCAATCAATTCGCAGATTACTTTCAAACGTCAGAAGGACAATTAGACTGGTTTTCTTAATAAAAGTAATAATAAAACTAGTCAACTAAAGAAAATGTAAAAATGTCTTAATTTAAATTATGATGATGTAAATATTATACAGATACATAGAAACTGAAAATAATTTGTTTTGCAGTTATGCTTATTAAGTCACAAGTACCCGCCACTATTTTCAAAACAAACATCAAGATACCAATTTAAGAAACTACCTTTGTTGGTAAAATAAATCTAGATTATTATTACTTGTATTCAATTATTTATTCATGTTTATGTCGAATGTATGTAACTCAAAAAATAATACGGCTACTATGTAACTCGGTCCAAAATCCTCACTTCTGAAAATCATTTTCGACTATGATAATATATACATATAATTATAAATAATGTTAAGTATACCTATAAATAAATAGAAGTGAAGATTCTGGACTGAGGGACATGAATACCTAAGATACTTAAGATTTCTTATTAGGATATTTGCAATATCCCAAACTGGAAACTAAAGATGTCTCCCGTGGGAATCGAACCCACGACTTTCGGGTCTTAAGGCAAACGCCTAGACCACTGGACCACAGAGGCGGTTAATATTATAAACACATTATTAAATAAAAGCAGAAAACTTACCAGATTGTTTTAGTTGTTCCCCAATTTCCTTCCACGCAATGTCTTTCTTGACATTATCCATATATTTTGGATGTTTCAAATTATATATAAATTCGTAATTGCGAACAATTTCGATTAATTTTTCGTCGTCCATATTACAGCGAACGCGTACGTGTGTCTACTTGAACTGATGGAAACAAAATGGCTAATAGAAAGAGAAAAGTGGCAACGCGTTTATAACGGCCATCTTACGCGGTTATAACCCGGGTGCTCACCGTTTCGCCGCCTGCGCGCACCGGTGTGGCAACGTCGCGTGTCATGCACGAAGCGTATCGCCACCGGCAAAATATACTCGCCGACAATACTTGCCGGTCCGTGCATGGCACGCGACGGTGCTGGTCGGTAACGGAACGGGCTAGTGGGCATGGTCTCATACTTTTTAATACAGAGAATATTTTTTTGCCTGAGACGTTCATAGCACGGTCATAGTATGATACTGTGTAGTGGGCACAGACCTTTATGCTCGTTTTCTTAACATTTGCTTAGCATTGAAAGTCTCTTAGCAATATTTATCTTAGTCTATCTAAAGGAGATAGTAAGAGACAAACGTCTATAAGAGTCTCCTAAGTCTGGAAATGGTTAGTGAAAACAGACATTAAACCTGTATAAAGTAAACAGTCCTTTAACGGCGGTAGTCTAAATCAACGCCTATTACGAAAGTATTTTTCTTTCATTAATTTTTTAAAGGACATATTGAAACATCAAAAATACGATAAGTTCTTACTTGATAAGGGAGAACTCGATCTGTTATATTCCTTGCAGCGATTGTATATTCTGTAAATAACTGCAAAGTCAGTGTTCTTCTTCTGATAGGGAGCGCTGATCTATTACATAATAGACACACTTGTCCAGCAGATGCACGAAACATCGTTCAAACAAATCGAATCGTAGGCGTTAAAATCAGGTCCAGGTCAAGTAATGCACAGGTCAAACGGTTATCACAGAGAGCTACAGAGAGTAATCGCACAGTACACAACTATAAGCGGAGAGCGTTAGAGAAGGACTGCGCCGTTTCAATGCTAAGCAAATTCAGGCCCGTTAGTGCTTTCTCGCTCGCACTTTGCTGAAAAATGGAATATCATGGACCAGCTAATTGGGCTGGCTGTACTACCTGCGCAAACGCCTCGTCTAAATCTAACTCGCGTCTAAGCTCATTATTTTATCAATTAGAAAAAGCTTACCAATCTTCATACAGTGAAATATTCATTTTTTTTCCTAAAGGCATTTTAGTCAATATATCTGTTTCTGTGGGGCAGATTTTAACGATCCCATAAAAATATATGTTTTAATTGATACGAGCTTTCAAATAAGCTATATGGCAACCCTGGGGTTACACTATAATTTTTTTGTCCAATTTGCCAATATCTCGGTTTCTGTGGGGCAGATTTTTACAATCTCCTATAAATATATGTTTTAATTGATACAAGCTTTCATATGAGCTATATGGCAACCCTGGGGTCACACTATATTTTTTGGGCCAATTTAGTCATTCTCCTTTGTTTATCTCAAGGGAACTAATAACTCTCTAGGGATAAAAGTAACACAAATTACATTGACTTTCATCTAGCACAGAGTCACTGTTACAGACAAACCGCATCTTCACATCAGTCGGGTCGTGTAGGGTATTGGTTTCTATAAAAGTACTGTTTTGGATCTAACATTGAAAACCTAGCAAAAACACTAACTAGGTTTCTGAATTAAATTCTTTGAAGTAAAATAATCAATTTGCTTAAAATAAAATGGTTTAATTATTGAGAAACATAGGGTACATAATCATATTTCTTCTGCCATTTCGCCTTCAGTTTGGAGATCAATTGACTCATCGTTTACAGGTATTTGATTCCAAAAAGCCCGTCTTGTTTCTGGCATTAAAAGTACCAGTTTGGGCACAATCACATCCGTTTTTTTGACAGGTAGCCCAACTACTTTATACTTTTTAGGTAGGAAGTCCAACTCGGCAAATGGTTCATCAAAATTTAAAATTACAATAGTCATTAATCAACGGGAAATACTTTAAAATCTCATTACTACATCCATCTACTATTAATAAATACCTTGTTTTGTAAAGATTATTCCTCGAACCAACAACGTATTTTACTTGGACCACTTGGTTGAGTAAGAAAGATTTCATCAAGTCTTCATCATCAGTTTTCCTTGGTGCTCTTTTTTTCTTTGGCCAGCTCCTACAATTACTTAAATCTATGAACTTTATTTTTTGTCTTGAACTATTTACGATATATTTAAAGTCTTCGAAATCCAAACCGTCTCTTTGTCTTTAAATTTTCTTTTAATATTTCCATGCACCGAATCTGCAGTCATATGTGTATGTCCTTTTGTTAAGAAACTCAAAGTCACAGTCTCGACGGTTGTTTCTGTATTTACAATTGTGGTCAAAGCCGTAAACAGAGTCCAGTTTTTATTTTGGCCAATTATCAGCCTAAATATGAAAATGTTGGCAATCTCTTTCATTCTTCATGAATGTTCAAATAGCATCAACTACATATGTTGAAATCCTCTCGACCGGCGTAACCTTCGTGCCAAACTATGTGTTCATGCGAACAATGACACCAGGGTTTTCGAAGTATCAAAATTATTTACTTCATCAAAATGTAATAATTTTATTACATTTTAAGTTAAATTAAGAAATATAATTATAATTAAGTTTAAGAAATTGTATGAGAAAAGATAGTTTGACAGAATATATAACAAAAAACTTCTTCTAAAATAATCGGCTTACTTCATTAAAATGTAATAAAATAGTTTAAGAAATTGTATGAGAAAAGATAGATTGACAGAATTTAAAACAAAAACTTCTTATAAAATAATCGGCGGCTTCCGTTGCCCATAAATACAAAGGAGGCCGTATGCTGTCTTCGCCTACGCGACTTCTTTCTAGGTTCGCGCGTGAACATGCTCCGGCCCTTGAAAGAGTCAACTTTCAATGCTGCTCTCCAGTTCCTTTTCAACAGGCAACCTGACAATATAGTGGATTGCTCTGCGGATAGTCCCCCTTGACATGTAGACATCCACCATCCGGCATACACCATAAGCACCCAAGTGCAGTTAAGTAATACGTCCCAAACGCCAACGTTGTAGAGGAAGATGTCTTTTATTACGACCATATCGCCAACATTCGGATGCACCGATCCAGAAATCCAGGCGTCCTTTCGAGCAGATGATACTTAGGCTTAGACTCGGCTTCTCCGACATCGGGTATCGACATTATTGGCCTTCCGATTAAGAAGTGCCCATGGTTAAAGAATTTAAATCAAAAGGATCTCAAGAAACCGGGAAAAGAAGACGCAAATCAAATCAAATCAAAATTATTTGCTTTAAATAGGGCTATTACAAAGTTGTTTGTATGTTTTAAGAGTAGCAAAACCTATTTAGTTATTATAAATAACAGCATGCAAATTTAAACAGGTTTTAAGGAATATGTAAAAGAATAATAAAATCAATGTCAAATTTTCACAATGTCAGCTGATAAAGTAATATGAATAATATAGGAAGTCATGTCAAATAAGTTATAAGGTTAGGTTTAAAAGTAGTGTATCAAAATTAATCAATGCATTGTCAGTATAAAATTAGTTAGTAAATTTTTTTGTTTTAAAAATTTTTCTACCGAATAAAATGTGTTCATTAATAGCCATTTTCGGAGACTGCTTCTAAATCTATTTTTATGTGCTTGTTTGATATGAGTCGGTATATGGTTATAAATTTTTATGAACATTGCATAGCAGTTTTTTTGAAAACGCTTCGTTTTTGGCAACGTGTCTAAAACTATTTGAATTAGAATTATTATGATATAGGGATATTTACCATGTAATTTTATAGTTTTGATTTCCTGATATTTCGGCGCAGTTGCATGCGCCACGATCGTCTATGAATTTAACTACACCTTCAGTTCCCAATATATTTTTTTCTAACTTAGCCTAGAGTATCTAACTTACCAAACGCATATGTAAATCCCCCTGCTCCGTCAGCACAAATGCAGCAACCTTGAGTTTTTCTGGAATCATATGGAGGTTATCCGCCAGAATGTTAAGTAATTTAAAACATGATGAAGAGGGAAGTGATGACCACTTGAATAGCCATTTCGCCTTATCTTTAATTGTAATTTGAGGACTTATTGAGGACCTATAAAAATGCGGTATTGTGGTGACTCTAGCATCCTTGTTAAAATGCAACATGACACTCAGTGAGGTACCCTTAGGTAAGCTTCGTATCTCACTCTTGAAGTCCCGGGACACTTCTGATGGATTCGTCTTGGTTGAGTCTAAGATGGTTAAAGGCATTAATTTACAATATGAGTCAATATTAATATTGTGATACCCCGCTCCCCGATAATTTAATATCTCTTCTGGAGATGAGGTTAAGTCCTGACCAAATATTGATTTTACTATCTGGAAGAGGAGGAGGTTACAGCCTTGGTCCTCCGGGTCTTTATCTCTTGCTCTTAAAAAAACTGCCCTGAATTGCTGAAAGCATTTAAACCATAAGATTCTTTTGGATCCACTACTGGAGAGAACTCGAGAGGTTGTTGTTAATAGGATTGGTAATTGGTCTATAGAGCAATTCGCCAATGAGACCCAAACCATCTGGGGAAAGGTAGATTCTTGTAATAGAGTTTTGGTGATGAGACTTAAAATCACTCGCTTGAAGAAAAACCCTACTGCACCTCTAGGTAGGGCGGGATTTGGTATCACCTCAGTAGTTATGCCTGCGGTGAGCAGATGGTCCAACACATCAGGGATATTCAACAATCCATCCAAATGAGCGAATCCTTCTGGAGCCAAGTCTTCAAAAAACATCACAACCTTGGATACTATTTCTTGAGGTTTCAAGAATATAGAGGTGGAGCAAGACATAGCCATTGAGGTCAATCTAACAGAGATATTGTACAATAGGAGGACGGGATCAACTTTAATAGCCCATACAAATGGGAGACGTCCTGACTCGGGAGGGGTGTTTCCTTGATCTATAAGATAGTATCTTCTGATTAGCTTTACGCTATGCTCGGCGATGAGAGACACGTAGAGAGCTTGATCAGGTTCTGTCGGTTACGGAATCAGTTGAGTGGACCAGGCTCGTTTATCATGATATTTTTCGATTCTCTCTTTCGGACACCAATTAAACGCGGTCTTGTTGAGTGGAACTTCCAACATCTTATCCAAATCAATAGGGGGGCCATCTATCATATCTTCGTTTACATCGGTTATACAACACAAAGATTTTAAGTGTATGTGATAAGAAGGTGGAAGCTCCCCCCCCCCTTATGATTGAGACGTGACGAAATGATGGATCCATAATACACCAGTATAGATTGAAACATTAAATTAGTGTTCGAGGACCCCTTGGAATATTCACTCAGGGAAGCAGTGTTGAACTGTAGCTTAGTCAAATGTGTATATAACAGGGATAATCCTCCCCCATGGTCGGTCCTAGTGTCGTGGATTCTGTGGTGGATCGTTCCTGTGATCTGGGTAACCTCTGGGTTTAACCCTACTGGGTCAAGATCGGTGATTATTGCTAAAAGCCGGTGTATCAACTTAGTAACTTGAGAGTCCAGGTGTGTAGCCCATCCGATAAGTTTGGTCAAGGCAAGGGCTGGGCTCACGATTGACGGGCAATGAGGAGCTAACTCCTTTCCAAGTCCCTTAGTGCCTTCTTGTGTTGAAGATCCAAGATAGGGATTATATCCTCCTACGATTTTATTATCTAATAAATCATCTTTTGATAAAGACGGATCAAGTCTAACTTTTATATGACTGCTTGTTACAGAGACCTGATGAAGGTCCTCACATTCTTCTGGGTAATCTAGGGACTCCAAGGTGAAACATTCAAACGGAGGTACTGCTGTTAAGCCTTCCAACCTGAATCCCCAACTTAACTGTCTAAGATGATCTACCCAGAAGACTGAACAAAAACTGGGATCCCAGAGTTGAGATGTTGACTTATAGTTCATCATATACAAGACAGCATAAAAAAACTTTTTTTCTGAGCGCTGAATCTGAGTGTGAAGATCATGACCCTTTTGCATTGCTTTCCTTAATAGAGTTTTTGCTTTCCCAATTTTCCCAATGGCATGCCTAGCTCGTGCTAAAGGGGTCGCCGCCCATATGTCTGACAACAATCGAGGAAAACATGGACTCAATTGCATCAGGTAAGATGACAAACTAAAAGATGTAATAAAATTTTAAATTTTCTCTATATCAATATTAATAAAGTAATTTGACTTGTATCTAAAGTATGTGTTTCTAATGTTTTGTATTTACTTTCACATACCGCTGCAATATGACCCACTTTATTACACTTTTTACAGTGATACTTCTTGAATTTACACTTTGAAAAAGAATGATTGGATTTACCGCAATGCACACATTTTAATTCAGTTACACTTTTATTTGTTGAATTGTGAGCACCTTGCTTACTCGGAACATTAACGTTTTTATTTAAATTGATAGCATTTTGCTTACTTTGGAATGCTCTAATCTTATGTACTGACATTTCTGATAAAACGGATTCTTTATTTAACGCAATCTCAAATAAAGTAGCGATGTCTCTGGATACCTCCTCCTCGCACAATCTTTCTTGGATTGGACAAGGTTTTAAACCCGTGGCAAAATTTGTCTCTAATACGTTCTTGTAACGTAGAATCAAACCCACAATCAGTTGCTGCTTACCTCACTCGTGAATGCCAATTAGAAATAGATTCGTTGTTTTGTTGTGACAATCTATCAAAAACAATTCTTTTTCTGTATTTGGAAACACGTATTTCATATCGTAGTTTCAAAATGTTTTGCAGCTCACTAAAGTTTTGTCTTTTGGCAATAATGGATGGACCATATTTTTAATAGTTTTGTAAACATCGTCGCTAATTGAAATTAATAATGTGGCTACTTTTTTGCTTTCATCCTTAATATCAAATGCATCAAAATGTTGTTCTAACCTCTCTAGAAAACAGTTGACACCGACGCCGTCGGCTCCCGTAAAACTGCTTGAGTTCGGAAATGTTCTCGTCGCTATTTGTTGTGTATGTAGGTCTTCTCATTAAAAGATAAAATAATATTCACTGTTTTATTTTAAATTAAATGTTACAAATAAGTCCCTTGTGGCGGGATAAAGCCAACGTGCTCAATCAGGTGAGTAATAGACAATAGTGACAATAGACAAGTAGTGTAGTCACAGATAACATTATAAAGTATTAGTGTTGCGAATACATAACATTGTGGGGAACTCCAACAAATAGCACATTAGTGATAAATATATCAATAGTTAGTAATTAAAATAGAATAAAACTAGAAAAATTTCACGTCCTGAGGCAGGAACATATATTTCGACATTGTAGGGTGGACGTTAGCTTATGAACGCAAATACAGATAGACTAGAAGAATTTCACAGGGATATCCCAAGTCCTGGGTGGCTCAGTGGTCAGAGCAGTCGCCCGGATTGCGAAAGGTCGCGGGTTCGATTCCTGCCTCAGGACGTGAAATTTTTCTAGTTTTATTCTATTTTAATTACTAAGTAATTTTTCAAACATTTATAATAATGTTAAAATCAAAAATTAAGAATATCAATAGTTTTTATAGAAAATCATTATTTCATTTCCTAAGACAAAACATAATTATGGATATAATTAAATATATATTAAGGGCCTATGCTCAGCAGTGGGCGTCTCTCGGCTGATATGATAATGATGATGATAATGATTTATAATAAATATATATATTATATAAAACTCTAAAATCGTAATAAATATCTTAAAGTAAATACACATACAAACCTTTATTAAATACTCTTATCACTACATCCACTCGATACAAAAGTCGTGCGTGCCAGCTATTCCCGTCCGTGCTTTGGAAACGCGCGTTCTAACTGGTTCCTATTGTTTTCAATAGAGGCGACGATATACGTGCGTCGACGGCGCCAGTCGATTCCTCGCTAGCGCACCGAATACATGTGACGGTCGTTCCTGATACCCACTTACGAATTTCGATTGTTTCCTTCTTGTATCGTAGTGTTATATGCTTATATACTTAAGGTATGTAGTGCCCTAGAACGGTGCTCCTCAATTGTAAGAATTATGCTTCAAATAAACTTAGATTCTGTGAAGTGCGGTGAGATTTTATTTGACACCTACCTACATTTTAACGCAGTAAGTTTACCTCTTAAATCTCATCCCTAAAGTGGTGACCCTATTTGGACATTCACAACTAGCCGGAGGAAACGGTATGTACCTGTAACAATATGTCTACGAGTGTAAATAAAACCGGACATGTCGAACGCGGAAGCGAAGTGCGCGTTTCCACAGACCCGTCATCCGAGATTTTTAAAGTCGGTGTACGTGTACCACCGTTTTGGCCCGAGGAACCAGAGATTTGGTTTTCTCAGATAGAAGGGCAGTTCCAGATCGCAGGAATAACAAACGAACTGACAAAATTTCATTATGTCATCAGTCAATTGGATCGACAGTTTTCATGAGAGGTCAAGGATATAATAACGAATCCACCGGCTATTGATAAATATGAGAAACTTAAAGCAGAGCTTATAAAACGTCTGCGCGCTTCGAAGGAGAAGAAAGTGCAGCAACTTCTTATGCACGAGGAACTGGGTGACCGCAAGCCGTCGCAGTTCCTGCGTCATCTGCAGAGTTTGGCTGGTGACCAAATCACTAATGACTTTCTTCAGACCATATGGACCAGCCGGCTTCCAGGGAACATACAAACTGTTTTAGCTGCGCAGCCCACGGCAAGACTGGAGGTACTGGCCGATCTTGCTGACAGAATACAAGATATCGCCCCATCTACATCACAGGTAGCAAGTGTGAATCAAGTGCCAAGTTCTAACATAGATGCCTTAACCAGGGAGATCGCCGAATTAAGGAAGCAGGTGCAGAATCTTACTATGAAGCAAAACCGTAGACCTCGTGCTCAGGACAGGAACCGCAGTCGGTCATCGAGCAGGTCACAATCAAGTTACCGGAAATATCCAACCTGCTGGTACCACTCAAAATACGGCAACAAGGCACAGAAATGTATCAAGCCCTGTGATTTCGGGAAATCGGGAAACGCACAGGGCGGTCGGTAGTGGCGACAACTGATAGCCCATCTACTTCTGATCGCCTGTTTGTTACCGATAGAAGGACGAAGACTCAGTTTTTGGTCGACACGGGCAGCAACCTCAGCGTCTTCCCCGTACTCAGCAGCGAAAACGTCGTGACCCAACCACCTATAAGCTAGCAGCAGCCAACGGGACGACCATCGACACTTTTGGTTACGTTTATTTTAATATAGACCTAGGATTACGTCGTAATTACCCATGGCGTTTTGTGGTAGCAAATGCTACAAAGCCTTTTATAGGAGTCGATTTTTTATGTTATTGTAATTTAATGGTAGATTGTAAAAAACAAAAACTTGTAGATAACACCACTAGCCTATCGGCTTCTGCTTTATTTGCTAATAGTAATGAAATTTATTCTGTAAAGGTATTGACCGGCGAATCTTGCTTTCATCGCTTATTGGCTCGGGAATCCCCCGAAATCACGCGACCAGCTGGCACACACCGAACTATACCTCACCACACACAGCATTATATACGCACTACCCCAGGTCCACCAGTAGCGTGCACTCCTAGACGCCTGGCCCCAGATAAATTAAAAATAGCAAAACGGGAGTTTGAGGCAATGATATCTGTAGATACAGCTAGACCTTACGAGAGCCCCTGGTCGTCCCCATTACATTTAGCACCCAAAAAACATAACGGTTGGCGACCATGTGGCGACTATAGGCAGCTTAACGCTCGGACTGTACCCGATAGATATCCAATACGACCCTTCATGATTTTACTCACAATATTTCAGGTTGTAAGGTATTTAGCACAATCGATCTCGTGAAGACTTACAATCAAATACCGGTTAATCCCGAGGACATACCGAAAACGGCCATTACAACTCCATTCGGCATGTTCGAATTCCCCTACATGACATTTGTTCTACGCAACGCAGGCCAAACATTTCAAAGATTTGTTGATGAAATGATGCGCGGGTTAGATTTTGTCTTTTGTTTTTTGGACGATTTTTGATTTACTCTAGAGATGAGCACCAGCACCAAGACCACCTACGTCAGGTGTTTACCAGACTGCGCGATTATGGAATGGTTATCAACGTGTCTAAGTGTGTCTTCGGCACTTCTGAGGTAACGTTCTTAGGTTATAGGGTTTCTGAGAGCGGAACTAGGCCATTAGAAGCCAAGCTGAAAGCCATTCATGATTTTCCCCCTCCAACGAACGTTAAACAACTCAGAGGATTTTTAGGGATGGCAAACTTTTACAGGCGATTTTTGCCAAACGCCGCCCAAACACAAGCGCCTCTTAACGCTCTCCTTACGGTGCAGTCAAAGGTTCTACCCCGATAACGCTCAGTGGCGAGGGCCTAAAAGCCTTCGAGGGCACCAAGGAAAGTCTAGCGAACTGTTAGGAGGGACTTTTTGAAAGTCTTTTTAAAAAATAAAAATACGAAATAAAGTAGAATGAGACGACCGTCGGATATGGATGATGGAATCAGACTGGTGGACCGGGCAGGAACGCGGTGATGGCACGGGACGCCATGTGATGATGAGTCGACAAACAGAGAATGCTTAGAAAGCAGAAAGGGGTGCAAATACAATTTATAACACCTCCCCGGGGTAGACTAAACTTCGGGGTTGAAATTGCGAAGTTTAGGAAAACTTGAAATTTTAAATCTATATATTTATTCTAATGCTAGAAGCAGGGACATCTTCGGGACGCGAGAGATTCTTATGAACTTTAGCATGATTGATAGGAGCGGAATTATCTGGTTGGACTACAATAGAAGAGTCAGGTGGAGTAGACCTGAAGACTACAGGAATCTGTGGGAAGGATAGACGGCCTCTCGATTTAATGTATAAAAATATCTTTACAAATACAAATAGTGATATTAGACATATAATTAAAATTACTATGATGGAGTAGTGAGTCTCGTATTTGATTATTGGGTGTTGATCGATAATTTCCTTAGTTCTATCGGATATAGATTTTAATTGTAATTTAGTTTCCGGAGTGAAAATATCTAAGTCAATATTCTGTAATTTCATACGAGGTTCTCTACTTATCACCTTTTCAAACTTATCTAAAGAACAACATGAGTCATTTATTATACTAAAATCAGAGTGAACTATGGATACATTTATTTTAATATTATTATATTTAGGTACTAATTTAGTACTTCTACAATACGCGATACGATTATTTGGAATACTTACAATGCCGATTCCGATGATATTTATTTCAAAAGTTTTCTTATTTTGACATTCAATATATAATATATTCTTTTGCGACTGTATATAAATCCAATTATTATTACATAAAGGTTTCCATAAATCTAAATGTCCGAATATGAAGTCCGTTTGACACTGCGTCGGCAAAACACTTATAACGTTAGATATTAGTTCACTTTCACAGGTTGGATTCGCACTAGTCGGATAAACAGACATGACGTCACAGATATATTCACGCGGTCTTATCACTTTGCACTCTTCCAAAGATTCGGGGTTACAGTATTCGGATTTGTCATTGGTTATTGCGATGTATTTACTACTAGGAATTATAAAACTAAATGAATATGGATTAGAAACATTATGTGGGGTCGGTAATGCTATATTATGATAAAGGATAAAATCCTTTAACGACACTAACGGTATTCTTAAAATAAAAATGATTTTATTCTTAAAACTATAACAAACAATGTTAGATACCTTCATTAAGATATACATATGATTTAATTCTAAACTTACAGGTAACTTATAATTAGTAGATAAGTATATGGAGTTATCGACAAGCTCTTGATAAAGCTGCGTAGGCGTTAAGACGGCTGGGTGCAATATGTCTCGGCTACTGAACATAATTGCATTTGTTATGTCGTTCAACTGGAATGATAAAATAAGTACAGCGGCTTCCAAACTGTTTAAAATTGAATTAATATTTAGTTTTATTCTTATTTCATCGTAATCTGAAGAAATATTTTTTAATTTTAGTGATAGCTTGTCAATGCCTTCATATAGTTTACGTTCATTAAATTTTATTTTATACAAAGTTTCATTAAATTTGGAAAGAACAGAAGTCGTAATTAAAATATTTTCTTTCATCAATGAACTTAATCTTTTTTCATTATCTTGAACATTTGATATGGCACTGTCATATTTTATAGCATCCTCTTCGTTCAAAGTCCCAAAGATTGTTTTAGATAAGACACCTATGCCACCTATCCATGCGCTACGCTTGGATCTACTATTGCTAACGAGATGTGCAATCGTAGAATATTCTGAAACTATATCGTGATATCTAACAACGAGAGGTTCTAATATATTATGACATTCTAACTTGCTAGTTGTTTCTATTTGGATTTGACTACACAAAAAACGTAATGTTCCAAATACGGAATTTAAGTTCTGAATATGAGGACCGATATGAGAGATGTCGAATGGTGCAACTACATCTAAATACCCAGTATTAATCTTGAGTTCACCGATTGGATCAAAGTAAATGCCGGAACTTGATTTGATCGGTTGAACAAAGTCCTGTGCCAGGGCGCTGTAATAAAATGATATGTATACTTAACTTTAACTGTGTATAAAACGAATAATTCTTATAGCTACTATGATGTTTGTATAAAATGTATAAAATAATAATGTGTATAAGAAAATTTATAAGAGATTAGATTCATGTAGAAGGGACTTCAACATGCTTGACTTCGTCATAGTGATGTCTGACATGACGTCTATTTATTAACAAGGATAATGTATGGTTCCCGTGAATCTTGACAACTTTGTACGGGCCTTTCCATACTGGCGATAGAGCCTTTCTTAATCTCATGTGGTTCTTTCATAACACATAATCGCCAACTTTATATTCAACAGGACGAGTGCGCGAATCGTAATAGTTTTTTGAATTTACTTTAGATTTATATATATATACTCTAGAGCTTGGTCTCGAGCATGCTTCATTCGGTGTTGCAAGAGTCTTACATACTCAGGATACGTTGCATTGGACCTGTCTTCATATATGGAATCTGGGATATGAGGCTTATGTCCAAACAATAGTTCGTAAGGCGAATAATGGGTAGTAGAGTGAACAGCAGTGTTGTATGCAAGCATAGAGGTATAAACATATTGGGGCCAGTTATCTTGGTTGGCGTTGGAATACGATTTGAGGTACTCCTTGAGAGTGGAATGTGATCTCTCTAAGGCACCTTGAGTCTGCGGATGATAAGGCGATGACCATAACTGCTTTATTTTTAGGAAATCGCATGTCTTCTTAAAAAGGTCTGCTGTAAAGTTAGTACCCTGATCAGTTAATATATGTTTTGGTATTCCGAAGAGAGAGACAAAGTGTAAAAGGCAATCACTGGCCTCGGCTGCTGTGTTACTACGGATAGGGTAAGCGAGAGAGAATTTTGTAAGATCATCCTGCATCGTCAGGATGTATTTTAATTTCGCAGTGCCGGCTTCGGGAAGAGGTCCTACGATATCTAAGGCAAGCCTTTCAAAAGGAAAGGTAGTAGTGGATGTTATGACCATGGGAGCTCTATTAATTTTGCGAAATGCCTTATTACTTTGACATGATGTGCAGTTTTTGACATAGTTTTCGATGTCGCTGCGCATATTTTTCCAGGAAAATCTTTCTTTGATTCTGTTGAACATACGATTAGTTCCTAAATATCCCGCTATTGGGATATCATGGTTTTCTTTTAGGAGTTTCGAGATTTCACTTGGAGATGGATAAATAATATTATTTTTGTATATATGGATTCGGATATTTGTCCCATCAAATAGGTAAGCTAACATATTATAGATTTTTATATACGAATGTTTGTCATAAGGATCTCTAAAGTCTGATATGCTTATTTCGTTAATTGTAGGATAAGAAATCATTATTTCATCGCGAGTAAATTTTAAACCTTTAAATATGTTCTGATACGAGTGGTCATCAAAATAGTGGACTTTAGTAAATAGAAGCAGGTAAGTTTTATTTTCGATAATAATAGGTAAGAAAGTGTTTAAAGTTCTTTCTTTTTCTAGGATCTCTTCGCGCTCTTGGCTTGGACAATTCTGAAGAACTTCTTGAACATATGGCATGGACTCGTCCATATCAATTGAGGTTGGTATTAAGATAAAGTTTTGTGTTCCTTTTAGTAAGTATTGATTATGTTCTGTGATATGAGTATTAAATATTTTAGTAGATGATTTCAAAAACTTACTATAAGTTTCATCAGTGCATGATGAATTTTCTGATCCTGATAAAGGACATACGCGGACATATTTTCAGGTAAAGTTTCAGGATTTTGATGACTTGTGTACGGCTGAGGATTAGATGTCGAATTGGATAATTCTTGATCATTTGTAACTTTTTCAGGAGCAGCATTTGGACTATTGGATGAGGATAAGTTAGCATGATTTTCATTAGTTAAAGGAGGGTTTGCTTCAGTAGACCTAATAAGACTGTAAGCATCACCAAATAGGCTGGTATGATCTAGTAGACTTTCGCGGTCGAGTAAGTCAATTGTAGGCATATCGCTACTATCAGCATTCAACCCACTTGGAAGGCGGATATCAAAGTTTGTTAAGGTAAGTGGACTGAATGGTATAGAATTTTCTGTATTTTCATTACTAATTATATTCTCTTCTGTTTCAGGTGCGGATTCGTCATTGCGGATTTCGGGAGAATTTGTATTAGGCAAAATAGGATTCACCGGATATCGCGACAGAGCGTCAGCGGCAGAGTTTAATACTCCTTTACGGTAGACTATTTCATAGTCAAATTCTTCGAGTTTTAATCTCCATCTTTGGAGTTTGCTACTGGGATCTTTGTGATTGAATAGCCACTTCAAAGGCCTGTGGTCTGTGACGATTACGAACTTGCGGCCGTATAAGTAGGGACGGAACGTTTTACAACCGTATAAGATAGACAACAACTCTTTCTCAGTGGTGCTATAGTTGGATTCGCTTTTATTAAGGGTGCGAGAAGCAAAAGCTATTGGATGTTCCTTGCCAATGGACCCCTGGAAGAGTACGGCACCGACAGCATAGTTCGAGGCATCGCAGGTAAGGATAAATGACTGCGTGAAGTCAGGATATACAAGTAAAGGTGCAGTGGTTAGTTTATGTTTCAGGGTGTCGAAGGCAAGCTGTTGTTGGTTTTCCCATTTAAATACTGTGTCCTTTTTCAGGAGGCTGGTTAAGGATTTTGCAGTTTTAGAAAAATCAGGAATGAAGCGGCGATAGTATGAAACGAGCCCAAGGAATGATTTAATGTCCTTCTGAGTTTTAGGAACTGAAAATTCGGTTACAAATTTGATTTTTTCTGGATTGTGCTTGACGCCTTGTTCAGTGATGATATGTCCAAGATAGCAGACTTCATGTCTTAGGAACTCGCACTTGTCGGGCTGCAGTTTCAAGTTGAATTTACGGATTCTTTGGAAGACAGCGGTTAAATTGCTGATGCTATCGTTTAGGTTATGGCCATAGGAGACCACGTCGTCTAAATAAACAAAACATCGTATACCTTGGAGACCAGATAGGACAGAATTCATTAATCGTTGAAAGGTGGAAGGTGCGTTTTTGAGTCCAAATGGCATTCTGGTGAATTGAAAATGTCCTTCAGGGACTGTGAAAGCTGTTTTGGGTTTATCGGCTTCGTTTAGCTCGATTTGATGAAATCCAGATGCCAGGTCTAGGGTAGAAAAATAGCTGCTGTTACCGAGTTGGTCTAAGATTTCAGTAATTCGAGGGATTGGATATGTGTCACCGATTGTGATATCATTGAGTTTCCGATAATCTATGACTACACGCCATTTTTGAACATTGGAAGCGTCGAGTTTTTTTGGTACTACCCAAATAGGGGATGACCAGGGGGAATCAGAAGGCTCTATAATATTCTGGTCAAGCATTTTTTGGATTTGAGAACGCACTTCTTTTTTGTGGACTTCAGGAAAACGATAGGATTTGACGTTTATAGGTTGATCGGAAGTGGTACGTATTTGGTGTTGGATAGCATCTGTCGAAGTTAATTGGTCACCAGGTAAGTGGAAGATATCTGAGAATTGTGAGCATAGATCAGTAAGGGCTTCGGATTCTTCTGGATTTAGGTGAGAAGTTCGAAGAAGGTTCAAGACTTCACGAGTTCGAGTTAGACTAGATTTATTTTCCATTTTTGTTTCAGATAATGATGGATCATATTCTATAGGACATAAGGTAAGTTGGAGATTTGAATTTAATGTTACAGGATTTTCAGAAGTATTAACCACGCTAAGGTTGACTCTATTATTATCTTTAACTTTTACTAAGCAGTTAGCAATCAGCAGGGATTCAGTGATATGTTGATCGAGGATAAGTCCTTCTTTAATTTCAGGGTTAGAAACTGAACATTCAATAATTGTTTCAGTTCTAGCAGGGATTATGTAAGCAGGTTCGTGGAAATATAATTTTAGTGATGTTTTACCGATGCGAAGAAGATTATCATTATAGTTTATACTGCAGTTGTGAGCATTGAGCATGTCGGAGCCAATTATACCATCATACGGTAAGTGAATTGCATCAATGACGTGGAATGAATAAGATATTTTGAATTTAGAAATTTGTAATTGTAATTGAAAATGACCTCTAGTGCTGATTGTTTCTTCAGCGGGGTCAATGCCCTTCAATTGGATGGATTCTTTAACGAGTTTAGGATTTTTTTGTATACATGACTGCTTTAATAGGCTTACAGAGGATCCTGAGTCAACCAACAAAGATAGAGAGAGAGGATAGAGGAGAGGTCTGAGACGGAAGATTTTACGAGGACATGAGGTAGTAAAGTTTTTTCAGGATTATTAATTATTTCGTAAACCTTAGATTTTTCTGGTTTTAGTGGATTAGAATTGTTGGATATTAAGTGTTCTGTGGATTTCGATGACACAGTGGTTTTTGATTTAGAAGGTTGCAACATAGATATAGAAGACGATACAGTGGACGATACAGTGGGCGATACAGTGGACGATACAGTGGACGATACAGTGGACGATACAGTGGACGATACAGTGGACGATACAGTGGGCGATACAGTGAACTTTAACTTATCATATTGACTACTATGTAGCGGTGCCAAATTGGATGTGCCGGTTTTAGAATACTTATGTCCGATACGACACGGACTCGGAGCATTTATTCGTTTTTTTGTCGGATCAACGGTTTCGCAGCTCGGCTCCTCTTCCGTATATTCAGTTTCAGGGACGCTTGAGACAAAATGGACGTTACGGTATGATTGATTTTGGCCAGATCTATAACGATTATTGTAAAATTCGCGTTTTTTACACTGTTCTAGAGTGTGCCCGGGTGATTTGCAATATCTGCATATGGGAAACGACGAATTATCGAAATTAGTATTTAAATTAGGCCTCGGTTGACTTGGATTTGTGTCGCGGCAAAAGTTTTGATAATTTGGATGAGAAAAATTCGGCCTAGGGATGTTTGGTCTGATAAATGTCGGTCTCATGTTTGGCTTTTCAGGGCGCGAGCTAGTTGGATTTTGTTTGAATAGGAAATGTTGTATTTTCTCTTCCGATATTGCTATGTTCACGGCTTCGTTTAAGGATTTTGGAGATTTGCATCTAACTACAGTTGAAATTCGTGGTGTAAGCCCCATCTGGAAATGATGGAGGGCTAACTCCTCCATAGCTGCTGTACGGCCTATCATTTCCCTGCTTTTATGACCGTGTGTAATGGATATTTCGGATAGCAATTGCGATAAACACGTTTCTATTCTTAAAGCGTACTGGCTAACAGGCTCGTTAATTTGTTGCTTACACTCTTGAAGGTCTGTAAGTAGATGTGTGTAATGTTTCCTCTCTGAAAATTGGGTTTTCAAAAATTCTTTAAGTTGTATCCAATTAGTGAACTCTTTAACTGAACATGCAATTTGGGCTTTACCTTGTAATTGGCAAAGGATGTATTTGAATAGAATATCTCTTTGGGCCTCTGATGCAAGCTCGTATGCGTTGCTACAATTCACTAAGAATGAACTTAGTGTTTCTCTACAGCCATCATATGGCTTTATGAATTTAAGTAGTGTCGTAAGATCTATTTCTATTTTATTTATAGGGGTGGTCTTCTTTTTTGACCTTGTAGCTGGACCAGACGGATGGCAGAATCATCATCTGTGTCTGTGACCGCGATTTCGGGTCTTTCTAATTTAGGACTTTGAGCTCTGGATTCAGACATTATTATTATTTATTTATTTATTTGATAGAAATTACTTTATATTAGGATATTTATTTTATTTAATAGGTTAATATTTATTATCTATTCACGTTACGAGGATGTTTTACACACAGAATATAAAAAGAGAACAAAGACAATTATGAACAATGGACACGATATAAAACAGTTTGAGAATCGCAATAACCAAGACAACTTACTTGGTCGCTAACAAAAGGATGACGGTGAGCATAGCTTCGTTATCACGGTGTCTGGATGTAGATGAGACGCGCTTATATGTCGCACGCCGAGTCTTATTCGTTGAGCTTATTAGGATGACTGATGGGTACTCGCTGGATGGGCAATACCGGTCACAGCACGAGCAGTGCGTGACAGTGGGTATTGTAGCTGGATACACAGGAACTCAGGAACTTAAAGACCGGCTTCAGCACGAGCAGTGCGAAGCAGTGGGCCTTATACGTCGATCTGGGTCAGGATTTGGTGCACACACACACACACGCACATACACGTATAGCACACACGACGAGTTCACAGAGTTTTTGACCGTTTTTCGCGACGGAGACGGTACCTGGGACTTTTCAAATCCCTTTACGCTGCCACCATTAATGTTAGGAGGGACTTTTTGAAAGTCTTTTTAA
Organism: Nymphula nitidulata; assembly: GCA_947347705.1. Lineage (NCBI taxonomy): Eukaryota > Metazoa > Arthropoda > Insecta > Lepidoptera > Crambidae > Nymphula > Nymphula nitidulata. Next base: position 9,719,745 of record OX374639.1, read on the forward strand.
AAAAAAAAATACGAAATAAAGTAGAATGAGACGACCGTCGGATATGGATGATGGAATCAGACTGGTGGACCGGGCAGGAACGCGGTGATGGCACGGGACGCCATGTGATGATGAGTCGACAAACAGAGAATGCTTAGAAAGCAGAAAGGGGTGCAAATACAATTTATAACAGAACGCAGCCTTGCTCGCCCATCCGGATTGTGCTGCTAAGCTCGCGTTAGTTACGGACGCATCCGATGTGGCCATAGGGGCCGTACTGCAACAATCTCAGGACAACAGCTGGCGTCCACTTGCTTTTTTCTCCCGGAAATTAAGCCCCTCGCAGTGCAAGTACTCGCCTTATGATCGGGAACTCCTAGCTATATACGAAGCATTAAATATTTTATGTCATTAAATATTTCCGATATATGCTGGAGGCAAGACACTTTACCGTTTACACCGATCATAAGCCGATAAGCTTTGCATTCCATGAATGTAAACATAACTGTTCACCCCGCCAATACAGGCACTAGGATTACATTTCACAATTTACAACCGACATTAGGCATATTTCCGGAAAGACCAACGTTGTGGCCGATACCTTGTCCCGCGTTGATGAATTAGAAACGCCAATAAACTTTACCGATTTAGCAATATCACAATCAAAAGACTCTGAACTCGCTGAGTATCTGTCTAGCTCGACATTGTTAAGATTTTGAATTGGTGCATGGTTAATGAAATAAACTGTTTGATTAATAAGACTTGTTTTATTTAGACAAATTATACAAAAGCACGGAAACTATCTATCGTAACAACAACCATTGTACGCAGAATGACTCAGGGCCAAAGAGTATATAACATTAGTGTTGTACCATGTTATTAGTGTTGTGAAAATATTATCTTAACACTCCTCCTCAAATTTTATTACAATAGATTTAAATTTGTTGCTTCCCTTATTTTAACACTAACATTAATATTTAGATATAAAATTACAAAGTAACTTGCACTTAGAACTTACAGTTTTATATAAAAAAAAAAGAAACTATCCAATATCTACTATATGCTTAAATTAGTAAGAGTACAGTACCTACTAACACATAAATTGGTTTACAAAATTTTGAAATTTGTCTTTACAAAGACTCTTAGTCATTAAGTCAGCTAAATTACAATTTGAACTAACATGTTCAATGCTGATGATGTTCTTCTTTATGAGATCTTTCAGAAAATGAACTCTAATGTCTATATGTTTAGTTCTTTTAGAGTTTTCATAAGTTTTTGATAAAGAAATAGCACCTAAATTGTCTACAAGTAAAATTGCAGTATTATTATTATTAAAATTTAAATGTTTATTAAGGCCCTTAAGATTTACCAGCTCTTGTGCTGTGGCACCAGCAGCAATGTACTCAGACTCAGCTGTAGATAATGCAACACATGACTGTTTTTTTGAAAACCATGATATGGGGTTTTTACCATGAAAAATCATACTGCCACTTACACTTTTTCGATCATTTTTATCTCCAGCCCAATCTGCATCTGAATATCCATATAAGTTTGTTTCTGATGTTTTTCTAAATATGAGTCCTTTGTTCTTTGTTTCCTTTAAATAACGTATTACTCTCTTACTGGCCTTCCAAATTTGTTCATTGGGTTTATCTAAGTATCTACTAAGGTAAGAAACTGCAAAGGTTAAATCTGGTCTTGATGTCACTGTCAGGTAAATTAGACTTCCTATCAGTTCACGGTAAGGTACATCTAATATTTCATCATTATCATTAATTTGTATATTGCAGTTTATCTCCATTGGTGTCTTCATTCCTTTGCATTCATTCATATTATATTTCTTAAGTATCTTCTCTATCATCATAGTTTGTTTCACAATTAATGTATCCTTATTCCTTTCTATTTCCATTCCTAAAAATTTTCTGGCTTCCCCCAAGTCCTTGGCATTAAATTCCCTTTTCAGTGCATTTATTATATTTTCACCATTTCCAATAATCAAAATATCATCGACATACAAGAGCATCCAGCAGTCTTTTTTATAGTACATGCAATAATCATATTCTGATCGGTAAAATCCATTATTTTTTGCAAATTCATCTATTGTCTCATTCCAAACTTTAGGTGATTCGGTCAATCCATATAATGATCTTTTCAGTTTTAATGCTTTATTTAAATTTACTGTTTTTAATCCTTGTGGTACTTTGATGTAAATATCTGACTTTATTTTTCCATTTAGAAAAGCTGTCGGTATGTCAAGTTGTATAATCTTCAAATCTTCTTGAACTGCTTTTGATAAAAACATTCTAACTGTAGAGTGTCTTGCAACAGGAGCATAATTGCTATTGAAAATATCTTCTTTCTTCTGCTGGAAACCTCTCACAACTAATCGTGCTTTCTTAATGCCTTCATCTTTCTCCTTAAAAATCCATTTTGTGTCTATTGCCTTCTTTCCTTTAGGTATATCTTTTTCTTCCCAAGTGTCCAGTTTTTCAAGTGCTTGTAGTTCTTTATTTATTGCTTCTTTCCAGTCTGCATCTTTAATAGCATCTTCAAATGATGTTGGTATATCAGCGCTTAAGCAGATAACTATATTAGTTTCATAGTCTTTCATATGTATAGGAGGTTTTGTAATTCTTCCTGATCTAGTAGTTTTCACTGTTTCTTTTCTTGCATTGTTAGTTTCTTCACATATTATATCAGCATCACTAGTATTTTCATCATCTATTTCTTTAGTCTCTGTATATATTTCTTTTTCATTTTGAATGTATGTTTCCTGCTCATTTATTTCTTTTTCTTTATATTTAATGTCAGTTTCATCAAATTTTACATCTCTTGATACAATAATTGAGTTATCTTCTGGATCCCATAATCTATATCCTACAGTATTATATCCAACCATCCTTGTTTCTTTAGCTCTTTTATTTAATTTGTTTTCTCTAGGTATAATAGTTGCCCAAGCCTTAGAACCAAATATTCTTAGTCTAGTTATATCATTCTTTCCATATTTTCGAAAACATGGTGTCTGGAAGTTGATTGCAGATGAAGGTGACCTGTTGAGTTGATAAGCTGCACATTGAATTGCCTCACACCACAAAAATTTTGGTAAATTTGTATCTAAGAACAATGTCCTTGCTTTAGTATACAAGGTTCTATTGAGTCGCTCCGCAACCCCATTTTGTTGAGGCGTATATGGTAATGTATATTCCAAGCTAATACCTTTAGTTTTGCAGAAAACTTTAACTTTGTTGGCAGTGAACTCGGCACCATTGTCACACCTAATCCTCTGTACTTTATTTCCAGTTTCATTTTCCAATTTCATTATATACTGAACTAGTTTTTCAGATGCCTCTGATTTATTAATTAATGGATATACTACACAGAAATGGGAGTAGTCATCAATTATTGTCATGAAATATTTCTCATCATTAAGTCCGCATTCCTTGACTGGGCCAGCAATATCTGTGTGTAATAATTCAGCCAACTTTTTAGATCTAGGTCTTGGTACTTGTCTGAAGGGTCATCTAGTAGCTTTCCCCTCCATACATGGGCTGCAAACTTTATTAGAGATAGGCAAATTCAAAATATTTAAACATTTTCTATTTAAATGGCCTAAACGTTTGTGCCAAAGATTTGAAAGATCATCATCAGATTGAATTTTACTACTATTGATGTGACAACTTTGATAACATAAATTTGCATTTAATTTATACAATTTTCCTTCAGAGAAACCAACAAGATATGATTTTTTATCTTTTATTATAACTTTATAACTATTAAACTGTACATTATATCCTGCATCTGTTATCTTTTTGACTGACAATAAATTATATGATATATTTTCAACAATCAAAGCTTCAATATTTATTTTTAAATTTTTATACTTTAATTTTAAATTACCTTTTTTATTACTTAAAATATACTGACCATTAGCCACAAAAATTTTGATACTATTTTCTAATGGTTTAACATTTATCATATACTTTTCGAATTGTTGACTAACAATATGTTGTGTACATCCGGAATCAATAATAAATGTGATGTCAAAATTACTAAGTGTCGCACTAAGTACACTTTCACTGGCAATAAATCCAATTTCTGATTCACTCATTAATGAAGTAGCCCCATGTCTTTGAAATCTGCCATGAAGTCCTTGACCTCGACCTCCTCTGCGACTTCTGCCAAAGAAGCGACCTCGGCTCCTTCCTCTTTCATTGACTTGAAGCTTTCCTTCTTTACATTCGTAAGACTTATGGCCCTCTTTTTTACATAAGTAGCACACAAAAGCATTTTCCAGGTAAGGCCCTTCTTTGTTTATTTTTGTTTCCGCATCTAATAACCTCCCTTTGACGAAATCGAAACTTAACCTTTTTTCAGTAGCCATTGTCTCTATGGATGTAATGACATGGTCATATTCTTTTGGTAAAGATGATAGGAGATAACATATTTTGTCCTCTTCATCTACTTCTACATCAATGGCTTTCAGATCACTGACAATGGAACAAAATTTTATAAGATATGATTGTAGAGGCTCATTGCATTTTAAGGTTATTAGTTTTCTTTTTAGGTAAAACCTATTATAGACGCTTTTCCTTTCGAAAATATTTTCTAATAAAATTATCATATCTTTTGCCGTCTCGCCATCTTTAATTATTTCAATAAATTTGTCGGATACGCATTGTGCTATGATTGATTTGGCTTTAGCGTCATCAATTTTGAATTGCTTTTTATCCTGTTCTATATTCATTAGTACATATGCCACTTGCTTCTCTTCTAAAATTAGTTTTATTCGGAACTTCCATGTAGAGAAGTTAGTTTTTTCGTTGAGTATTGGCAATATAGACACCGCAGCGCCCGCCGCCATTTTCTTGTATGGTATTGTAGTACACGTATGTGGATCGCAACCCGTTGTATAACTATCACTGTATTTTTTTTTCATAAACCACGCTCTGCTACCATGTTAAGATTTTGAATTGGTGCATGGTTAATGAAATAAACTGTTTGATTAATAAGACTTGTTTTATTTAGACAAATTATACAAAAGCACGGAAACTATCTATCGTAACAACAACCATTGTACGCAGAATGACTCAGGGCCAAAGAGTATATAACATTAGTGCTGTACCATGTTATTAGTGTTGTGAAAATATTATCTTAACAGACATCACTAAGATTACAGGAAATATTGCTGCCAGGGGCTCAGAAACCTTTATACTGTGATGTTAGTACTTCTACACCGAGGCCTTTTGTTACGAAGCAGTATCGCAGACAGGTATTCAGAAACTTACATTCTTTAAGCCACCCAGGGGCTAATGCGACTGCTAAGTTAGTTAGTGACCGCTTCGTGTGGCCTGAGGTAAGAAAAAATTGCAGAGAATGGGTAAGAGCCTGCCTACTACAATTTCAGCGCTCAAAGGTAACACGCCACGTTTCAGCTCCCTTGGGGACATTTAATCTACCCCGTGAACGATTCAGGCATGTGCACATTGATTTGATAGGTCCTCTTCCTATATCTCAAGGTTATAGATATTACCTAACTGCAGTCGACCAATTTAACAGGTGGCCAGAAGTCATCCCAATCGCTGACATTACAGCTGAGACGGTGGCTAAGGCACTGGTATCCGACTGGATATCTAGATTGATTGGAAAAGATTTGTACCATTTTCTTAAATATTTACATTGTCATACTGCCCCATATTTTTTTTTCAATAGTTTTGCTAGATAATAATATCCATCCAAAGTCGGTATCAATTAAATACAAACACTAGCTGTAACGCCATTTGCCTAGTAGATCTACCCCCACACCAGCTGTACTGTCATCTGCTAGCGAATCTATTACATTATGATTTTCTTTACTTGGTATGATTATTCTATCTGTGATATGAGGCACAATATTAACTCTAATTTGCTTTTCCACACCCCTATTTGTTATAATTAGAATATTTGAAGAAGGATTTTTCACCTCTTTAGGTACTTTTTATACAAATAGGAAGAGGATATACAAGTAGGAGCTCATTGTTTATTTCAGACAGTGTCAGAAATTTTGCAAGTTTTCCAGTTATATAACTACGTTGGCTGCCACTATCTAAAACAAAATAATAAAAATGAAAAGAGAGAAAGGATATTTTTTTCCCCGATATTATGTTGTGCGACATTTGGTATACACAGGAATTATTTGAGTTAAAATTTTCTTACCAGATGGTTGAGGACATAGAAGCTGAAGGTCTTCACCTTTTCATCGATAACAGGTTATTTTATATTTGCTATGTTCAACCTTATGATTGCGACGTAGGCAACATTCATATAATCTTTTCTAGCGATCTTCTATAGACTTAAATTTTCTACAATCTACACTGTTGTGGTTGTTCAGACTACATAATAGACATGGTGGTCTACTAAATTTCAGTAGTTTTTCTCTTCCAGTCTTGTTTAAAGGGTTTCCTTTATATTTGTTCAATGGGTGTTGTACTCAAAGTTGTAGAGCCTCTGTCGTAATACCTAAAGACCCAGGATTTATAACTGTGTTTTGTAAGCTTACCATTGCAATTGTTGTGCTTTGTATTGCTTTGTATTGCTGTGTTTTGTAAGCTTACCATATCTCTGTAAGTATTTTCTTATAATTTCAATTTTATTGTCATTCGGGTCCGATTTCATTAGATGTTATTCATTTATATACCGTTTCCGGAAATTTGGACAGACTTAAAGCCCTGTAATGATTACTATTTGACGACCCGCTAAGTTTTTCAAGGATCCTTAAATTACGTATAATTTCATCTATCGTAATTCGGAATGAGTAAGTATCAATTACGTTATCCTGACCGCCAAATCGTCCTATTAGTGTTTCAATAGCTATGAAGTAATTATAGTTTGTTATTGTCAAACCTGCTACTTTAGAAGGCAGGCTAATTTGTCAACAGCCTCGTTATGTACATACATGTTGAACCTGCCCCAAAATTCGGTCTATTTCAAAGGGTCACCATTATACAGGGTGGCGCAATAGAACGTGCATATTGCATCATCTTTTTTCGCGGGGTAGAAAGTGCGCGGGCGGGGGGAGCCTGCATCGTTGGGTAGGCGGGTTCATGGAGTTTTAGTCACTATGAGTCACTTCGACGGGAAGCGTCGCGCATTTTGCGTGCGCGCATTTTACGAGAACTCTCGTTCATACATCGTTACTAGGCGTTTATATTGTTCTGAATATGGACTACGGCAAATTAGTGAAGCTCCGAGTGCTAATGTAATTAAAATATGGTTACAGCGTTTTGAAGAGACTGGTTCAACGTTTAAACCACAAGCAAAAGGTCATCCAAGAACATCTAGGACCGACGACAATATTGAGAGAGTTATGCAGTCTGTACGAGGAGATCCACAAATGTCTACTCGCAAGAGATCGTCTGTCTTACACTTATCGCGACGAAGTTTGCAACGAATTTTAAAATTGGATCTTAAACTGCATCCTTACAAGCTGAAGTTAACACAAGAATTGAAAGAGTCTGACTTCGGAGCAAGGCTCGCATTTGCTAATAAAATGCTTAATCGATTTACCAAATTTTAACAATATCCTTTTCTCAGATGAGGCCCACTTCCATATCAATGGGTTCGTAAACCGTCAAAATTGTCGTTACTGGAACAGTGAGAATCCCAAACTCAAGCACCAGAAACCACTGCATAGTCCTAAAGTGACAGTATGGGCAGCAATCTCTGGTAGAGGAATAATTGGACCGTTTTTCTTTGAAAATGCGCGGGGGCAAAACGTCACTGTTAATACCGAACGCTATGTTGCGATGTTGGCAGGTTTTTTGGCTCCAGAGCTTGAAAATTCAAGAACAGTGAATTCTAGGACTTGGTTTCAACAAGACGGAGCTACCTGTCACACATCAAATGACTCCATGGCGGTTGTGAAACAGATGTTCCCTGGCAGACTGATTTCGAAAAGAGGTGATATCCCATGGCCCCCACGTAGTCCAGACGTGACGCCTCCTGACTTTTTTTTGTGGGGATACCTCAAGAACAAAGTCTACAGCAATAATCCGAAAAACATCGATGAGCTCAAGGAGAATATCCGTGGTGAAATGGCAGCAATTACACCAGCTTTACTGAAGAAAGTTTTCAATAACTTCCGTTTGCGATTAGAGGAGTGTCGTCGTAGAGAGGGTCATCATTTAGACGATGTTATTTTTAAAAAATAAACTTCAGTTATTGTTTAATAATACCTCAGTTTTATTTTAACTATACCTTTTGTATTTATTTTTTAATCAATATTTTAAATATGCACGTTCTATTGCGCCACCCTGTACTTTGGTAGTGCCTGCATTGGAAGCCTAGTAGTCAAGTGATCGGTTTGCCTATCAGAATGCGCTACCAAAGACGGAGATGCTATATTATCTATGGTATTTACTGTTACGGCAGCTTCAAGTTTACTGATGTAGTTGTCACCTTTCTCTTGAACTTGAATTGTATATCAAGTTAAGGGCGAGTCGATAGTGACAAATAATATAGTGTTTTAGGTACTTTTTTGTCCAAATTTTCTACGAGTGTTTTTAATTGTGAAACTGCACTAGCAGCATGATTCATTGACATTGTTTCTGATTCAAAATCAGTGGTTACAACTGTGTTTGTCTTACTATTTTTCTCCAAAGCAGTATTTTCTCCTTTGTTTTGTTTTCACAATGGCTTTTTTTCAAAATAGTTAATAATATCTATTAAATTATAATAATGAAATATACATACTAATTAGTTAACGTCCAACTTTTAATAAACAAAAAAATTCCATGGAAACCGCTTTTCAACTCCATAGATTTTCCATGGTATACTATAGTCCTCTCCCCCAATAGCTTGCTTAACAGAAGTGTTTAACAATTGATTAATATGTCTTCTTCAAATCTCCCCTGTATCCACCTGAATTCGTAATGTAGTTTTCCGAATCTCCTTGTAACTGTACCGAATCGCCATTTCGTTTGTTTGTTTGAATAATCCCTTGCCAGCACTCGTTCTACGGTTCTAATTTCTCTTATTCTAGCTAAAGGAGATTTCTACGGGGTTGACGACCTTATAGCATTCTTTCAGAATACCGCGCTCGAATAGAAGTGTCCTTATTTCACGTCATAACCGAACATAATGTCGTATAGACACTTTCCCGATTGCGTTGGTGTCATTTTTAAAATTGACACAACTTTTAAAGATTTCATGTGTATGTCGCACCCCTCCCCAATCAAGATTTTAAAAATTTTTTTATTAGTTTGAACATAGCGTTCGGCGTGCCCACTTGTAGCTGGGTGGTACGGAGCTGAAGTTTTATGTATAATATGGTTTTGCTTTAAAATATTTACAATCACATACGGTAATTCAAAAGTAGAAAAAATTTGGACTTGCGAACTGAATTTCGACAGTACAATACTTCGACATGTAGCGAACTTCGAAAACACAGAGATCGACAAGTTATTGCTTCGACAGACAATTATTAGACAACACACACCTTCGAATTACCACTACTTCGACAGACAATACTTAGACAACACACATCTTCGAATGACCACTACTTCGACAGACAATACTTAGATGTTCTTTTTTTTCTGTTGAGTAGAGTATTCCATACAATATATTCAGTACAAATATAAATACAATATATTCAGTACAAATATAAATACAATATATTCAGTAAAATTGTACGAATAGGTAGCAATAAAGATACCTCATATTGCTTGTTAGCCCATAAATGAGGGTACTTTTATATTGTTCTTGTCACATTTGCCATTGTTTCAATTTTATATGGGAGGCTGAGTAGTCCATTGCTCACATGTGTTTTAATTGAGTTATGCTTTAAAATCATGACTTCGTGCGATATTGTGTTATCTCGAAACGGAAAGGAGCAATTGATATTGGATTGTTATATTTACTGTATAATATTGTCACCCAAAGAGCAATGGAGAGGGCTATGCTTGGTGTTTCTCTGCGTGATCGAATCAGAAATGATGAGATCCGCAGGAGAACTAAGGTCGCTGACATAGCCCAAAGAATTGCGAGTCTCAAGTGGCAGTGGGCAGGTCACATTGCGAGGAGGACTGACGGCCGTTGGGGCGGAAAGATCCTCGAATGGCGGCCGCGAACCGGGAGACGCAGCGTTGGTAGGCCCCCCACAAGGTGGACCGATGATCTGGTAAGGGTCGCAGGAAGCCGTTGGATGAGGGCAGCGCAGGACCGATCGGTTTGGAGATCCTTGGGGGAGGCCTATGCCCAGCAGTGGGCGTCTCTCAGTTGATATGATGATGATGATTGCCAGGGAATTTGGAAGAAGGAACGAGGTGCTATAACATCGCAATGTTATACCACGATATCACACTTCATAGTGAGTTTTGACGGCCGGCTGGTCGAGAGGTCTGTACCCCTTACTATACAGGCTACTCGGTCAAGAGGTCCCGGGTTCAAATCCCGGTAGAAGCAAATGTTTGTATAATGAATACGACCATTTATTTACGAGTCATGGATGTTTATATATTAATTTAGTATATTTCTAATATTTATATAAATATTATTTTCCGTTATCTAGTATCCATAACGCAAGCTCTTAATGATGCTTACTTTGGGCTAGATAATAGGTGTGAGTGTATGAATATTATTATTATTGTGTACCACGTTACAATATATGAAGTGTGATATCGTGAAAAGCATGTCATAATGCACAAAGGCCATACCATCACACTTTCCACAGTACGAGGTTATACGTTTGAAGCAAACAACACACTTGCGCCTTACACGGCGGAAACCAGTATTGGTGCATTCAAATAAATTTGGGATGTGCAGTGTAGACTGCTCGGGTTGTATCATTCGCCTCATTCGGTTATAAGTGTTGTGCCGCCCCAACAACTCTACCAAAGATTTGCGAAAGCTACGGTGGTTGATGTTTAGGTTTGCCTTTAGTATAATATATGAATTTAACACCCTAACGTTCAAAAGACGTCTAATAAATTTCTTATACCATACCTTAGTCCTCCTTCTCTCAATGGGGTACATCGACAGCATTTGATCCTTTTTGTCCACTCCTCCCATACAGATGTTATAGTCGTGTATGAGAGAAGGTTTGACAATGTCGACGCACGTCGTGGTTGTCAACCCATGGTATGTCGAGATAAGAGCAATTCGCTTCTTATCACGCCATACGATGAGATCAACATCCCCCGACGTACAACCACATATCTGACCAACGGCCATGTCTTTGGCTTGCAGATTGGATATCTCAGCGGGAACAAACTGACGATTGGGTCTCAGGGTCCCCACACAATCAAAACCACATTTTAACTCTCTAGCAACTGCGGGAGAGTTATATAATTGTCCATTCAGACAGTGTGCCCTTTGTTCTCTAGACCTTCTAGAAGTCTGAGCACTAAAGAAGGAATTTTTCCAGTTAGTGGATTGAGTTACTCCAGTTGAGTTCCTCTGTGTTGTCTTGGCTAGACTGACGTGCCTCCACCCTAAAACGCCACAGGTAGCCCGTGGAAGACTCACAAATTTCGTAAGTTTTTATGCCTACTGCCGCCGCTTTATTTGGAATATGTTGTGTAATATATAAGCGACCAGTCCACTGAGTTAGGCTTTCATCAAGTGCTATATTGCGTCCTAACACATACAATGCAGAAAATATGTTCTGCATTGTATGTGTAAAAATGAGTAAAATGAGTAAATGTAATGAAGAAATTCGATACATTTTAAAATTTTACTACAAAAAAGGTAAAAATGCAACGCAAGCCGCGAAAAAAATTTGCGATGTTTATGGACCTAGTGCAGTGTCTGTGAGAGTAGCACTAATTTAGTTTAAGCGTTTTCAATCCGGAAATTTTGATGTCAAAGATGCACTTTGCTCTGGTCGCCCTATCACGGATAAAATTGATGCCATTTTTGAAAAACTGGAGCAAGATCGGCATATCAGTAGTCGTAACTACTGATATGCCGATTCTTCAGCTACGTCGTAACGTAGCTGAAGAACTGGGAATTGACCACAATACAATTTTGGCGCAGTTAAAAAAAATGGGTACACAAAAAAGCACCTTTAATAGACAACCATGAGTGAGAATTGAATAGCGTATAAGACGCGTGGTTGAACGATTATTATATGCAATATATAAAATAAACTAAGTAACTGTAATGTAATAAACTAAAGTGCGAATTAATTACAAAATTTTATAAGGCGAATTAATTATTGTTTTGGAAGAGGACACAAACGAACGACCGGACGAAGGTAACTTCCTTTCGCGGTTCTAACGGTAGCCACGCGAACAACGCCATCCTTAGATGGATGAACCTCGTCAACAATCGCTAATGGCCAGGTTAGGGGCGGCACGTTGTCGTTTATCACAACCACGACAGTACCTTGAGCGATAGGTGTAGTGTGTGTATTTCACTTTTGCCTAACCTGTAAACTGTGTAAATATTCCATCCTCCAGCGGTTCCAAAACGACTGTACTAATTTGTCCAGTAGCGAATACCTGTTAAGCAAACTGACAGGCTCAGAATTAGCTTCCGGTGCGGGCAAAGATAATAACGGAGCCGTATGCAAAAAATGGCTCGGAGTTAGAGCCGAAGGCTCTGCGGGGTCAGAGCTTAGCACTGTCAGCGGGCGCGAGTTAAGCAAACACTCAATCTGAGTGAGGACAGTACTAAGTTCTTCGTAAGAGAGGAGTTGTTGTCCAATAACTCGGAAAAGGTGAGTTTTTACGACCTTAACCGTACTTTCCCAAGCACCACCGAAGTGTGGAGAACTGGGACAAATAAACTTCCACGTAATACGACTCTCAGCGCAATCTTGTTCTAGTTTAGGCCGATAATCTTCATTGAAAAATTTATAAAGATCGCGGAGATACGAGCTCGCTCCTTTGAAGTTGGTCCCGTTGTCCGAGTATAAAAACTGAACAGGGCCTCTTCTCGAGTGGAAACGCTTTAATGCAGCTAAGAAGTTAGGAGTGCTTAAGTCCGGGGCGACTTCAATATGTAAAGCACGGGTGGTAAGGCACGTAAATATACATAAATAAGCCTTCTCACTGCGAACACCACGACGACGTACAGGAGTGTAGGCTATGGGACCTGCATAATCACAGCCCGTATGTGTGAATGGCTTACTGACTTCACACGTACGCGAGTCCGGTAAGTCTGCCATGAGCGGAAAACGCGGTCTGAGTCGGAAACAGGTGTTGCACATGTGAACTCTTTGTCTCACTATGCGGCGCGCAGACAATATCCAGAACCTTTGGCGGAGTAAAGACATTAATAACTCTGGACCAGCGTGTAAATAATGTACATGATAGTAATCAATAATCATGCATCCAGTTATATAACTGGATGTTTCTGCGAAAAGTCTAGGGTTGAATTAGCTAAGCGGCCACCTACGCGAATTAAGCTATTGTCAATAAATGGTCTTAAGCGTCTAAAAACCGGTGAGCACGGTTTATTATTTGACAAATTTAAGTATTCTTCTGAGCGCGAAGTATCATAGCCTCTGCAAAATTAATATCATCAGCAATCACTGAAGTAGTGCTGCGACGCGGTGGAAGCTTTGCGAACTTACACAAATAAACAATTATGCGAAGGAGCTTATTCCAAGAGGAGATGCGAAGTGCAAGGTCATACAAAATACAATACTTTGTAGGTGAATATGCAGTTTAAACTCAAACTCTTCTCTTCTTTTGTTCAGGTATGTCAGTAATAGACTGACCATTCAGGTTACAAAGAGGCCACTGGGATGTGTCTAATGAAGCCCACTGAGGCCCGTGAAACCACAGAGGGTGCGAAATTAATTTAAGTGGTGTAATACCACGTGAAAGAATGTCGGCAGGGTTTTCGCTACCTGCAACATGATAGAAGCTGTCAGCTGAAATATTTTCAGTTATCTGAAAAACGCGACTGGCGACAAAAGTTTGCCACCTATGTGGAGAACTTTTGATCCAATAGAGAGCAACTTTAGAATCAACAAATTCGGAAACTTTAATGGGCAAGCGTTGCGAATAGTTCTCGGAAACAGAAAGGAGCAACTTCGACAACAATAGAGCCCCACAGAGCTCAAGACGAGCTATTGATACTGGTTTCGTGGGAGCTACCTTGGTCTTAGCGCAAACCAGTCGAACTGTAATAGCACCAGCGTTGTTTGCGTGTAAATAAACAACAGCACCATATGCCTGCTCACTAGCGTCAGAAAAACCTAAGAGAGTGGCAACACTATCTTGTGATACTCCTACGTGGCGATGTATACGCATGTTGTTCAGCGCTGGTAATTCAGTACAGTATTGCCTCCACATTTTAATGATAGGCTGTGGCGGTGTAACATCCCAACCTAGGTTGAGACTCCAAAGTCGTTTTATTAACAACTTGGCGTACACGACTGTGGGGGTGACGAAACCCATGATATCCCACAGGCGGGCGACAGTTGATAAGATGGAGCGCTTAGTGCACGTGACATCTGCGGGAGCGGTAATTTTAAAGTAAAAGACATCGCCACTTGTAGACCAATGCAAACCAAGTATTTTGTGTTGCACGGCTTTGTCAAACTCGACTTCCGTCGGAAGTTTATGCTAAGCGGGAAGACTATTTAAAACAGTCTGAGAATTGCTATTCCACTTGACAAGATCCCACTGTGCACCCTTAAACAAACCAATGAGCTGTTGAGAAGTAGCGACAGCTTCTTCTTCAGTAGGAAGTGAAAAAGCTAGGTCATCCATAAATAGCGACGAAGAAGAAGCAATGCTTCGCGCGAGCGGATATTTCATGCCGTCATCTTCTACAAGCTGCCTAACTGTGCGCAGCGCGTGGTACGGACTTGACGTTAACCCAAAACACACACGCTTAAAGTGATATAAAACAAGTGGATCCTGTGGGTGAAAGCGATACAAGAAGCACTGAAATCGACGCTCACACTCGCGTACAACAATCTGTAAAAATTGATGACGGCAGTTGGCGGTCATAGCGGAGGCGTACAAGCGGAAGTTTAAAATAATTTTAAACAAGTCGCCTTAGATTGGAGATTTGGGCCTGAATGCAAAATGTCGTTCAGTGATCGGCCAGAGCTAGTCTTACTGCTAGCGTCCAGAACGATGCGAAGGCGGGTCGATGTCTTATCCTCGCGAATAACTCCATGATGCGGTATGACGTAAATCGGAGTAGGGTCATGTGAGTCGTAATGAGGCGCGGGTGAAATATAATTATTACTGAGATAGTCTTTAATAACGTCATCATATGCAACCCGTAACTTAGGTGAAGCTTCTAGCTTTCTTTCTAAGCACATGAAACGTCTGCGAGCGATTTCGTACGAACCGCCAAGCGAATAAATATCATCATTAAATGGTAGGCCGGCAACGTATCTACCACTAACGGAATCGCGGGTCGTAGTCGATTGATAAAACAGTTCACATTTAAAGAAGAAATGCGAAGCGGTAATGCACTCTTCGAGTTCCCAAAATCGCTTGACTAAAGTGTCAAGGGCGGCAGGCTCTTGGGCTAGACAGCAAGTCAAGGCCTGTTAAGTGTGAAAAGTTGATAGCGTCGGTACGAAACCCATAACTACGTATCCTAATACCGTGCGTATTGCGGGGGGCGACATTGAGTCGCGCTGAGTATTATCTACTTCGGAACATAACAATTGCGGAAAGATAGACGCTCCTATCAAGGCATCCACTTTATTAGGTATGCTGTAGCTCTCATCGGCGAGCGGTAGTTCAGCCAGGTGGGATAACACAGACGTATCAACTACAGCGGTTGGCAATAAGTCGGTAATTTGATCGACAACTAGCGGTGAAAAACTAAAATTAATATTGTTGTCAAAACGTCAATAAAATTTCAAATTAATTGATTGCGATTCAATTATTTTATTTGTTCCGCCGAAACCCTTAATAACGGTACGTTCAATAACTTTAGGCTTAATGCCTAGTAATTCGCAACACTCTTTAGTAATAAAGTTGCTTTGCGACGCGGAATCCAATAATATGCGAATGGCATGTCGATTACCAGCAGTGTCGTAAGCGACGGCCTGGGCGGTCTACAATAAAATAGTCGACTGTTTACAATTCGCGGGATTCAGCAACGAAAATGAGCCGGTGGGTGTTGTGGCACACAACGCAACGTCTGGCGGTCGGTGTGTATGCGCGGGAAGAGCGAGTGCCGCCATGGCAGCATGCGGTGGCTAAGCACGACCGGCAGAGGGCAGCGGCGAGGCTGCACGGTCGTCCGGCGCCATTTACACGTATTTACACGCTTGAAGTGTAATAATGTGTGATGTCTCAGCTCACACACGCGGCAGTTGGAATTAGATGAGCAACTTGAAACTCTGTGTTGTAAACTAAAACAGTTTACACAAGCGTTGTTGTCTTTTACAGATATAAGCGGTCTTGAGGAGTCATTTTATTAAAATCAGAACATTTAAATAAATGCTGGTGCTTAATATTTGCGCAAAGACATTTCACATGAGAATCGACCGTAGTACTCAAATAAGTATGGTATTTCGGAGGCGGAGCGTTATTAGAACGGCGAGTGTTTATTTGACGACTGGCAGTGGAACTACTGACATTCGAAGTAGCATTAGTGCGTTCGAGAACCTTAGCGCCAATTTTAATAAATTCAACTAAGTCTTCAAAGGAAGGGATCTTCGAGCTGTTGGTCAACTCGAAGGCGCGGACAGTATCTGAGTCTATTTTTCTAAGAACGATATGAAGTAAAATCAGATCTGTGAGATTATTTAATTGAAGGTTTTTTAAGGCAGAAACTGCACTTATAAAATTGTCTGTAAATAAATCAAAATTACTAGCGGAAGCGGAATGTAGCGGTTTAAATTCTAACATTTGATTAATGTACGTGGTGGCGAGCATTCGCTTATCTTCATTTTGTCAATAAGTGCTTGCAATAACAAATTATAATTCTCAGCGCAGGGTGATATACCGGAGCATACTAACTGAGCCTTGCCTGACAGTTTACCCAACAGGTAGTACAGTTTTTCGTCATCCGTGAGTGATGGATTATCATGGACAGTGGATTTAAAGCTGGCGTAAAACAGTGGCCATGTGTGTATGTCGCCGTTGAACACCATCAGTTCGATGGGGGGTAGTAAAAGTCTAGATTTAGCGGGCGCGTTAGTTTCGCGTAAAGATTTTCCTTCCGAGCATTCCGAATGAAGGCGTTTGATCCTACTACACAGACTCAAATGCGATGAGACTATTAAAGTCAGGCTTCGCAGTAGAAAGAACAAGAATTGTAATTATCCAACACTTGCTTAAATTCAATACGCAATGCCTCAATATTGGATGACTCATCGAGAAAGGTTTCCCGTTTCGACACATCTGAGTGAATGTCGCACGATATATCAAAAATCCTTTGTACAATTTCGAAAACAGCCTCGCGTTTTGCGATTAATGAAACTAATTCAGGATTGTGTGTGTCCTCATAATCGGATCAATCACTATTAGGCGATTGCTTTTTTGGTGGCATATCGAATGTAAATATTAATATTACAATTAAATAAAATAATTGTTCGTAATAATTTATAAGAATAAGTTACAATGCGACAAGCCAAAATGCTAATAACCTCTTATACAATAAGGCACAATTTAGCTGCGGAAAGAAACTTGTTTACTAGTTTGATCTGACCATTAACAAATATGAACAGGGTAAACATTTATTATTATTCTATCCTATTGACGATCTTTGCTAATGTTAATAATAAAATGAGAAATATCAGACTAAATCTTTTGTTACGTTTGGTAAATAGGTATTGAAACTAGGTTTTTAAACGGTGACGCAATGGCAATGGTACGATAAGTTAATTATATGAAAAATAATAATAATAATTATTATTATTTCTTTATTTCAGACAATTTAATAACATTAATACAGTCCATAGTTTGTTAGTGCATGTTAGTAACAATTCTTACCTTACTTGACTAAGTTAGTAGTGTTAGTGAAACATGTCTTAAGCTTGATATTAGCCAATTAAACCTATCGCCTGCTCTATCATATGTCGCTGAATAGGACAGTCAGACCTGGAAGCGATTAATTTTAGAATGCTGTTATCACTACCACGAACGCGATACAGCAAAGAGGCCGCTTTTTTACGCATAACAGCGTGAAAACCATCAGTGCGTGCCTCTGCAAACATCCCCGAAGCACTGCAATATCGCGGCAGTGCTAACAGCATCCTAAGCACATTATTATACTGTATACGCAATACATTGTAGGTTCGGCGCGTATAGGCCACCCACAGGCTGTGCACAACCATTAAGATATACAGGTGGCACATGCCTTAGCTGTTGTTTAGGTGTTTGAAACATTATCACTCTGGACTTTTCAGAATTGTACTTTAAGCCGTGTTCCTGAGCATAGGTTTCACAAATTCTGAGCAACCTTCTTAAACCACCAATTGAGGGACTGAGCAGCACCATGTCATCGGCGTAGCTTAAATTATTAAAACATGTGCCATCAATATAACAACCGACATGAACGCTACTCAGTCTCTCAATCAGGTCATTTATACATATATATATTAAACAAATGAGATGAGCTCAAGCCCACCTGTCTCACACCGCATTCCAGCCTGAACTCATCTGAAAGTGTACCAGCCCACTTCACTTGATTTGATTTTTCTGGTTGCAGTACTTAAGAAGAGAGATATGTTCAAACGGTACTGACATTACTTATAAGAACGCCATTCAACATACTGTCAAGCACCTTCGCCGCGGTGGTAGCTAGCGAAATAGGCCGATAGTTTGTTTTATCAGATGTATCTGCAGTTTTGTTTTTTTACCACAGGTACTACATTTGTTCTCATGAGATCAAATAGGAATGATTGATGCACAGGCTGAAAAACAGTGAGAGAACCCGGGGAAGATGTACTCCAGCATATTTGAAATGCTCGATGCTGAGAGCATCGTGACCAGGCGATTTTCCTCTACGCATGTTGCTAATAATCTTCGCCACGCTCTTAGCCGATATACTAGTATTTTCACTATTTGTAGTCACGCTGCCCCCAACATCGCTCAAATCGTCAGATGCCAGACCCAAGGGCGACTGGACAGTAAAATATTTACTAAAAAGGTCAGCTATATCTTTGTGGTCACAAATGCCATCGACACTCATCGGGAGAAGCTGCTGTTTATTCATGTTGTCAGTACATTTCCAAAACTTTTTAAAATTATTTGATGAGTGGCAGGAAGCAAGTTGGTCCATTTTTATTTGGTCTTGTCTATTTTGACACCATTTTAGTTTAGCTTTAAATCGCTTCCTCGTCTCTGTCATTTCATAAAACAACCGTCCACTAGTCGGTCGCCCGGCTAGTGACCACAAAATTATTATTGGCGTAACCAATGACCTCTTTATTATTTTTCATAATTTTTACATTCGGAGACAAATATTGCAATACTTCAAAAGGTCCTTGATACACATTATCTAATTTAATTGACGACCCGCTGGCCGAGTGGTCTGTACCCCAGGCTACTCGGTCAAGAGGGTCCCGGGTTCGAATCCCGGTAGGAACAAATGTTTGTATGATGAGTACGAACATTTGTTTACGAGTCATGGATGTTTATATGCTTATTTAGTATATTTCTAATATTTATATACATATTATTATCATTATATATCCGTTATCTAGTATCCATAACATAAGCTCTTAATGATGCTTACTTTGGGCTAGATAATAGGTGTGAGTGTAAAAAAAAAAAAAAAAATATGTCCGGATTGATTTTTTAACAATATAAAATGTCCTTTTTTGTACTGTATAGAATTTTTATTTTTATCGTACATAATTTTTCTTAAGTGCTTACTATCTAATAAATTATTTTTGGCATCTAAGTGAGCCTTTTGTTATCGGTATCTTAATTCAAGAGGATAATCGCCAAAATTATACAATGGTTCTACAGAGTTTTTTAATTATTTGGTAAGCTACACAATTTTCCAAAAACAAGTTCATATGGGGTATATTTTGTCTCTGTATGTACTGTTGTGTTATACGAAAAACACCAAAATGGAAGCCAATCACTGCAATCACTTTTATTATTTTCGCATTGTATCCTGAGATAAGCACCCAAATGTTTACGACTGTTTTCCAGGAATCCTAAAGTTTCATGATGGTAAGGAGTTGAATTGTGTTTGTGTATACCTAATAACTTACAGGTCTCTGTCATAACAGATGAAATAAATTCTTTTCCTTTAGCTGTAATAATTTCATCAGGAATTCCATAGCGTAATACAAAAGTCCTAGACACTGTAACTGTATTCTTTGTTTGTAAAAGGGTAAGCTTCTATAAAAGTACTTGAGTCACACTGGACAGTTAAAATATACTTATTATTATAATTAGTCCGTATAATTATGTCCGTATCGTTGGCGATGTAGAGGTCACCAACAACCTTGAGCCTCTGCAATTGCGTCGAGACATTGCGTCGCTTAGCGCCTTCTATCGGCTATATCACGGAGAGTGTTCTGAAGAGCTATTTGACCTTATCCCACCTTCCCCCTTCCTACTCAGGAGCACGCGTGCCGGTCTTCGGAGTCATCAATTCACTGTCTCCACCTCAACATCACGTACAAAGAAATTTAGTAGCTCTTTTCTTTGTCGAACTTCCAGAACTTGGAATTCTTTGCCAGCACATGTGTTCCCTCCTTCGTATAACATGGGTTCCTTCAAAAGAGGCGTGAAAAAGCACCTTTCGGGCCGGCAAGGTGGAGGCGGCTAGAGCAGTGTCTGAACTGCACTAGCTGTCTTCGCATATGGACTCTTCTTACCGCTTCACATCAGGTGGTGTTGAGTCATTTGTCGTGCTTTGTATAAAAAAAAAAAAAAAAAAAAAAAAAAAAAAAATTATCTAAATCTAAGGGGCCCATAAACCATAAACTTATACGTTGAAAAGCTGTATCAGCAGTTGTGGTTATAACCATAGGTTCCTTTATTTTTTTTATTTGGATATTTGTGTAATTGGCAACTATTACACAGTTTGACATAATTGTTGATGTCATTACTAATACCTGGGCAGAAATAATAATTTTTGATGTTATTTAACATCCTATTAACACCAGCGTGTCCGCTAGTGGGCAATAAGTGAAAGTCATTCAAAATAACTTTTTTATCGTCCTCATCATATATTTTCATTACGTTTCTGGTAATAAGAAATCGCGGTGTACCTAATTTCTTTATTTCGCGCAATAACTCTTTCATAAAATATTCGTTTTTCTTATTTTTAATTACTAGTAATTCTTTTATATCAAGCTTATTGCAAAATTGTTCTACATCCCTCGCTAACACCTGGAAGGTCGATGACGATCGGGTATTTAGAAATATCGCTGACTGCGATGGTACATAACAACAATACTTAGCGCTCAAGTTAACATTGTCGACATATTCTAAACATTTCTCATTAAAATTGTCAGTCATAATAAGTTCTATAATGTCATTTGGTCGTTTTAGAACTTCCACAGCTGCAGGTTGATCAGGCCTGTCGCTGGTGGGCTCTTGTATGGTCAGTCTGTTATCAGTTTCCATAGTCTCTTTATCTAACTTCCTACGCTGTGCTCTTGTTAGTACGTGTACGCACTGTTCACGCATATCTTTCAATTCCTTACACGTCATTGGAAGTCGACTTAACGCATCCGCAGCTGCATTATCTCGACCTCTAATGTACTCTACCTCGAAATCGTTTTCTTCTAAGTATAAACGAAATTTTGTTAACCTGCTCGATGGGTCATTCAAACTAAATAAATATACGAGTGGTTTGTGATCTGTACAAATTTTAAACTTTCTTCCGTACAAATAAGGTCTAAAATGACGAACGGCCCAGACTATTGCCAACAATTCTAGCTCAATTACGGGATACCTACTCTCGGCGGGTTTTAAGTTACGGCTAGCGTATGCTACTACTTTTCCATCATCATTAATTAAAATTGCTCCGATACCTTGTTTACTCGTATCCGTTTGTTTAGGTACTTGACTTATGTAGTTACTTGTCTTGTGAAATTTGAATAATTCTTGGCTGAGGGACTTGACTTCAATGATTTATTTTATTAATTACGGTAACAAGATATTTATTTATTAAGTAGGTACAGAGAGTGTGCCGAATATTAGTAATTAAATGAAGGGGCCGAGCTCTGCGGGACATCGACTTATATAGTAGATTAGAAGCGCCTCTGGTAGATTTTGTGTGAACTAATGTTCTTCAAGTTCATTGCCTCTGCTTAGGTGTGATGCGTAGTTTTTGGCCTGGTAGTTAGAGGGCGTTCTTCACATACTCGGCAGCCTTGAAAGCTTCAGCTTTCAATTTCAAGTTAGATGTTCTGTTCTGATATGGGCAGCGGACATATCTTTGAGAAGGCCCGTTGAATGTCGCCCGTTGATGTGCGAATGTAGGCCACTCTGCTGACACCGTCTTTTCCTGGGAACAGAGATAAAATTCTACCCAAGCGCCACTTCAGAGGCGGTAAGTTGTCCTCCTTGATGAGTACCAAAGATTGAAGTGTTAAAGACTCTTGGTTCTCCTTCCACTTGTTACGCCTTTGGAGCTCAGAGACGTATTCCCTCGACCATCTTTTCCAAAAATGCTGTCTGAGCTGTTCTATACGCTGGTACCGTTGAAGCGCCAGTGTAGGTCTGGTTGTGATGTCCTCGCCTTCAGGAGCTGTCAAAGGCCGGCCAATCAGGAAGTGGGCAGGTGTAAGGGGTTGTAGGTCATCAGGGTCTGTGGACATAGTACATATGGGTCGGGAGTTCAGGACGGCTTCTATCTGTACTAAAACCGTACTGAGCTCTTCATAATTTAAGTTAGCGTTTCCTACAACCCGTGTCAAATGATGTTTACAGGATTTTACCCCTGCTTCCCATAAGCCGCCAAAATGAGGTGCATACGGAGGAATAAATTTAAATTCTATTTGATTATTTGAAGCATAATCAATTATGTGTTTAGAGCTATTGTGTAAAAGGTCTGAAAACTCTTTTGCAGCTCCTACGAAGTTCCTACCATGATCAGAAAAAACCTGAAGAGGTTTTCCTCTGCGAGAAATAAATCTCTTTAATGCTAAAATTTAATATTCTGAAGTTAATGAAGTGACTAGTTCTAAATGCAAGGCTCGTGGAGAAAAACATACGAATAAGCAAAGATAACATTTTTCTAATTTAGCTCCTCTTCCTTTTCTATTAAGTATATACATAGGGCCAGCATAATCAACACCACACCGTAAAAATGGAAAATCTGACTGCAAACTTCTTTGGGTAAGTCACCCATAATAGGTTGCACAACCTTACCCTTCATTCGACAACATTGTATACACTGATGCACAACTCTTTTTGCAAGATTTCTACCACTAAGTGGCCACCATGATTCTCTAATGTGTGATAACAATAATTGAGGGCCTGCGTGCAGTAGCTTGTTATGCTGATAACGAAACAAGATCAAAGTGAAATAATGCTTACCACATAACATTTTTTTTTTTTTTTATACAACTAGATGACAAACAAGCTGACGGCCCACCTGGTGGTAAGCGGTTACCGCCGCCTATAGACACCTATATTGCAGGTGCGTTGTCATCCTGAGGCCTAAGATGAAATGCCGTCCATGCCCAGTAATTACACTGGCTACCTTTCCCTTCAATCCGAAACACAGCGAACTGCTTCACGGCTGAAATAAGAAAGGCGGTAGTACCTACCCAGGCGACCCTACATATGGGTCTACCACCTAGTAAACATGGGATGTTTTTTATCATAGGTAAACTCTGAATTACCCAGTCTGCCTCCAATTCTTATTATATTATTCTTATCTAAAAATATATTCAAAGATGATAAATTACGAGAATATTTCACTTGTTTTTTATTTTTTAAAGCGTCATATTCGTTAGGAAAACTTTGCATTTGTACAATTCTTATTAAAAACATTAAAGACTCATTTAACTCACTAACTGTTAGAGGACCACTTTTCCGATTCAGTTTATTTTTATTAGCACAAACATTATGTACAAATCGATGTTCATATGCACAAGCTCGTTGAAGTCTTAAAAAAGATGAGAATCTATCAAACTTTATAATGCTATAGTCCCGAAAATTACACAACACTTTCACTGTTTTCTTCGTTTTTAACTCAGGTAAATTTTGTGTTTGAGCGTTATCAATATTATATTTATTCGCCCAATCAATCGTATTGTTTTGTAAAAATGCCGGTCTAAACTGCCACAGCGTTGACCTACATAACTCACTTAAGGTCGCACCGCGCGATAACAGATCAGCTGGGTTCTCTGTCCCGCTCACATGATACCATCGCGTATTACTAGTAAGTTCGTTAATTTCTACTACACGATTCTGTACGAACGTTTTAAGTAAGTAAGGTGACATTTTTAACCAACCTAGAACTATAGTTGAGTCCGTCCAACATATTATATTGTCGAATGATAAGCGTAATGATTTAATTACTTTATCTAACAATTTCGCCCCTATTAACGCGCCGCATAGCTCGAGACGCGGCACGCTCACAGGTTTGATAGGAGCTACTCTGGCCTTTGAACAAAGCAACCTTACTGTGACGTCACCACCGCTATTAAAGGTGCGAACATAAATACAGGAGCCATATCGTCCCTTAGCTAACAACACCGCATAAGTCATTTTAACCAACTTTACAGGAGACGAAAAAAACTGTCTATTTTAAAAACTTGGTGGATTTTTTCTGTTATTACTTAATAAATACCTTAGTTAGCAGTAAAGAAATAATTATTTATACTTATTTTGACGATTTACTTTATTTAAACTTTTATTTTATGACTTGAGCTGTGTTGACTGATATTTTATTAGATTAAGGCGGTGTTGTTCGCGGAAATGTTAGGGAATAAGTTATTAATAGATGATTTATAAAGAAAAGTTTTTATTGAGAAATATTTCAAGAATAATTAACAATCGTTATTATAACGGACTAATGGTCCAGCTAGGTAGAACTTCGAAAAAGAGGTAAATTGAGGAATCCAACTCGGATGGACAGCGTTCGGGAAATTGCGTAAGATCTTCTCGTCCAAAATTCTTCAGTTCTTGAAGTCGAAAGTCTTCGAGTGTGTGTTGCCAGTGATGACATACGGCTGTGAAACCTGGTCGCTCACTGAGGGCCTTCTGTACAAGTTCGCAGCCGCACAACGAGCTGGAATGAGCTATGTTAGGTGTTTCTCTGCGAGATAGAATCAGAAATGATGATATCTGTAAGAGAACCAAAGTCACTGGCATAGCTCATAGGATTAGTAAGTTAAAGTGGCAGTTGGCAGGGCACATAGAACGCAGAGCAGACGGCCGGTCGGTGGGGCGTTGAGATTCTGGAATGGCGACCACATACCGGAAATCGCAAAGTAGGACGGCCGCTCACTAAACGGACAGACGACCTGGTCAGGGTCGCGGGGAGCCGTTGGATACAGGCTGCGCAGAACCGTTCCATTTGGATATCGACGGGGGAGGCCTTTGTCCAGCAGTGGACATCATAGGCTGATATGATGAATGCGGCGGTATCTTTGGAAGACCTGCTAAAAACTTTTCAACATATTTGTGCCCTTCAATTTTCTCTAGCTTTCTTTTTTATGACCATTACAGAGTATGACCACTTTTGAAGAACACAATAGAGTAGCAGAGGCACTGGATTGCTGCATATTGTCCTGATTTATATGATTTTTATCTGTACATTGAGTATTGTTTTCATTATCAACGACTTTATCAGAAATTGGGTCTTGAGAATTCGTAGATACGAGAATATCTTGGTTTCAAGGAGGGAAAAAATTGTCATGATTTAAATTTATAGAATTTTTATTTGTCCCTATCCCTGGAGGAATTGAGCACAATGCTCGACGACCTCGACAGAACCTTCCGACAGGTGGGTCTGAAAATGAACATGGACAAGACAAAGGTTATGTCTAATACCCATGTCGCACTTAGTTTCAGTTGGGAGTTGGGAGTCAAATGAGCTTGATGCAACCATGTCATGAACTCCTTTACGATGTCTGCCGGCAGTTCTTGATCCCAAGAGAGTTTCATCGGCCACGTCTTCTGGATCAACATCTTAGGTATAATGGTAGTGGGACACACTATGCCAATTGGATCGAAAACTCTTTGGACTACAGAAAGCAGACTCCTTTTTGTATATTTCCCGTCCATACTCTTCATAGAATCCGCATTGCAACTTAGTGAGTCTTCCTTTACATTCCACACTAAACCAAAAACAGACATGGATTTAGTTTGATGACACACCTTTACTGGACCAGATACCCAACCTCTCAAATCAAATTTCCCTCCAAGCATAATTTGCTTCGCTTGACCGATGAATTTATTCAAAGCCTCTGCCGACTCTACACTTTACACATTGTCGACATAAAAATACCTTTTCAGCTTCTTTGCCGTGTCTTCCAAGTGGGATGGACTGTTATCAAGATGGTGATTTATTGTCGCAATTAAGTGAAAGGGGCTTGAAGCTACTCCGAATACAACCCGCTTATGTCGATATGTAATAGTTGATTTGTTGGTATCGTTGACATCTGACCACCATAAAAATCGTACAAAATCTCTGTCATCGGCGATCAATGAAATTTGGAGAAATGCCTTAGTAATGTCAGCCGTCCCACCTATAGCTTCCTTACGGAAATTTATAAGAAGCTGTGGGATCTGTTCCAACAAATTAACTCCCTTCTCCAAACATGAATTTAACGAAATACCATTCATGTCCTTCGCTGAAGCATCAAAAACCGGCCTAATTTTAGTCGTTAGACTGGCCTCCTTAATCACCGCATGGTGCGGCATGTAATGTCCTATAATCTTTTGGTCTGGAGCGACCTCAATAATGCCTAAATCGAGCCAATCTCTAAACACCTTATCATATTGTTCAAACTTACCTAGCTGAATAAGACGATTAGTGGTCGAAAGCAATCTCCGGTTGGCGACGTTATAATTTGTCTGTGGCCGCGGCAACTCCAACCACGGCAGGCGTACCTCATACCGTCCTTCTTCATTTGTATTGATGGACTCCTTGAAGTCTCTTAGAAGCTGGGCAGCACGTTCTTCCTTTTTATCCTGCTCTGCCGGGTCTCTAATACCTAAGGATTCCAACGTCCACAGATCTGAAACATCAATTTTGGTTAAAGCATGCATCGTCGTAATCGTAGACACTAACGAGCTGTAAATTCCTGTAACTTGTCCCTGAATAGTCCACCCTACCTTTGTCCGAATCGCAGTCAAATCATTAGTTAAATGTATGAAGTCACCAGTCATTAAACAGTTAGAAAAGTCGGCCCCAATTAACAACTTAACGTCGTCTGGAAAGAGCGTCGAGTTAGCTAGCACTATATTATTACATTGTAATTTCGCGATAATCTCACTAGAACTAACTTTCGGTAAAAACCCGCATATGTTTATTTGCTCTACCACCGACATTTCAAAACTAAAGTCATTTGTAGCACTTGTCACCCGGATGTCATAAACATTTCGCTCCTCCGTGTCTTCTTCTTTTCCGCCAAATAGACAATGGGTTATAAACTCCTTCCTTATCGGTCTTAGCGACAGCTCCTTTGCGAGATCCTTTCGGATGTATGATCTCTGCGCGCCACTATCTATTAGAGCTCGAACTTGAAGCGCCTTCCCATTCTGACTGCTGACTTGAACAACCACTGTCTGTAGCAAAGTTGTTGTGGCCTTCATCTCACAATGTAAATTGCTCGCCTTCTCTGGCTCTGAACTAGATTTGCTAGAGCTTTGTTCTGCGATCTCAGGGCACATGAGCGTGGAATGCCGCTTTTTACACAGTAGACATTTCATGAAAGTTCTACATTTTTTCGCGATGTGATTTTGCCTTAAACAAATTAAACACGCTCTTTTTGCCTTTAAGTGCTCTATTCTTTGTTGCAGCGACATTTTCGCGGCCTTATGGCATTCTGCACTGCAATGTGTATCTTTATCGCACCAAATGCACAATGCTACTGTAGCGCGTCTCTCTTGTTTCGTCTCCGCAACAAAACAGCAAGTTGGTACCTTCGGATCAGTAATTGGAGTTTTGATTTTACCTTGGCGGGCTAGTAAAATTCGCTCTTCCGATTCCACTTCGCGCTTCAAAAAGTCAACAAGCTTTGACAAATCATTACTATCGGCTTTGTTTCTATGCCATGCTCGAAGAACCTCATCTGGTAGCGCAGATTCTACCATAGGAAATAGAATGGACGCATATTTGTCTCTCGTAACCCCCAATGTCTCCAAATTGAAGGTGCGTTTGTAAGCTATCGTACAACGATGACAATTCTCTTTTATCGGGTGCTTGACTCTTTTCCTGCATGAGAGCTAGTAAACCTCGCACGTAGGTTTCTATTAACACATCATCACGCGCAAATCGGGATTTTAGCGCTTGTAATGCTTTGCTATAATTTCCTCGACATGGCGGATAACTTACTACAAGCTGTCGAGCGCTACTATTTGGCTCCATGCACTGTAACAGATATTGGAATTTGTCACCATCATCCATTCCGCGATCTTCATCAATCTTTTTGAATTGACCCCAGAATAGTAGCCATTTTTTTATATCTCCGTCAAACTTTGTTAATTCCAACTTAGGCATATTCAACTTGCGCTCTTTAGATCTGAGACTCGACTTGGCAGACATTAATGAAACATCATCGTTGTCATTATCTTTGATCATTCTACCAAAGTCGTTATAGAGATTCCTCATCTCTGCCCAACGATCTCTGTAAGTGAGCATTTTATCTTGGTCTTCTTGATATGCTTCTTCGTTGAAGTCCGACTCCTCAATCCACAAGTCCCGTATTTCAGCCTCGCAACGAAACAATTCATCGGCGCATTCTGTGAGCGTCATGTACTTGCGTTCAGCCAGGGTGTCTTCCTTATTGCATACCGCTTTTTCGAAAGCGTCGGCAGCAGAAGTGAAGGCCCTACGGAATTGTGTACGTTTCCTCTTTTGTGCTTCCATTTCTTGTGGTTACTTTTTCACGTGTCACGATCGCCACTATGTTATTTAAACTAAAAAAGCGAATGAACTGTTTACAACTGCTTTAATAGAATAAAATATTATAAACACGATTCTAACACATTATGGAAAAACGAAGAGAAAAAAAACACAAACCTAAACAGCTCTTAGCAACGAACCAAAAAATCTTCTTCGTTCATAGACGCGCGAAATATCAAATAGGTAGCATTCGCCACACTCACATAAAAATATAATAATCACGGAGCGCGAAGTATTTTAAAGAAAAACTGTATGACAGACTAACGACTTGTGCGGTGTTGAGAGGTCAACCGACTTGCGCGCTGTCACTACTTTTCGCATTACGGCTTCTGATTGGCTGAAATCTATATCATGTGACCAATGGTTAGACGCGCAATGAGCAGCTCCATCTAAAGGCATTAAAATGTGAAAACCGCCATTTTTCGACTTAGGCGGTGTTGTTAGCTAAGGGACGATATGCTGTCTGGCTCGCGTCTGTAAATATATGTAACTCAATACGTATAGGAGAACTTCCTATAACGTGACGTGGAATACGGATTTGATTTAAGTTAGAAAGTGACTGAACAAACTTTTGTCAACTGTTTGATACATTTTGAGGCACTAAATCGTCCCAACCTATTTTACAAAGCCAAAGTTTTTGTATTAACATCTTTGCTACTATCACAATAGGGCTTAGTAAACCTAATGGTCATATATTTGTGACCCAACTGACAAAATTTTACGTTTAGTTATTGTTGATGAGTCATTATTGTCGTCAACTTTAGAAGTAAAATAAAATTGATCATTGTTATTAAACCAACCCATACCTAATGTTTTATTTGAGTAGTTTTCATCAGCTATCAATTGCTTAAAGTTGTTAATGCCAGGGAGTGAATCGAAAGCGACATCGGGAGAATTAAATATCCACTTACGCAATGGTAAGCATCCCGCACTACATACATCCTTAACTTGTTTACACAAGTAAGATAAATGTTCTTTATTGTCATGCCCAGTAATTAGGTCATCACAATAAAAGTCTTCTAATATTATTTTAGATATTTCTGAGTCTAGACATTCTTTACCTAACTGTCTTACGCAACGCATACTAAGATACGGCGCGGAAACCGTCCCGTAGGTAACGGTGTTAAGTCGGTATACACCGACAGCATCATTTGGATTTTCACGCCATAATATTAACTGTAGTTAACGTTGCTGGCTATCTATTAACGTCTGTCTGAACATTTTTTCTATGTCTGCACACGCCACATATTTATACTGACGGAAGCGCAGCAGAATAGTAAATAAGTCGTTAAGAAGAGAGGGGCCTGCCATTTGTATATCATTAAGTGATTTTCCTGTCGTAGTTTTTTGACTTGCGTTAAATACCACTCTTAATTTTGTTGTCGTACTATTTTCTCGAAATACCCCATGGTGTGGTAAAAAATAAGAATTCTGTGGATAATCTTTAATTCGCGACATGTGCCCAAGGGTTAAATATTCCCGCATGAATTCTGTATACATAGATTTAAATTCCGGTTGACTTTCTAACTTATGTTCAAGAGATAGAAACCTGTTTTTAGCTATATTGTAACTGTCACCAAGTGTTTTTGGTGAATCTTTAAGCGGAATTTTCACTACAAAACGACCATCATCTAGACGTTTAGTAGTTTCATTGTATAATGTTTCGCAAGCTAAATCCTCCCCTGTATAGGGTGGCTTAGGAATTGAAATCTCTTCAATTTCCCAAAATTTTTTAAGCTGCTCGTTTAATTCAACGGTCTGAACAATATTACACTGTACTCGATTGATGCGCGGGCTCTCAGTGTATACCGGACCTGATATTATCCAACCTAGCTTCGTATTATGTATGCACGGTCCACTAGGCAAACGAATTATACCTTGAAGTAACAAATCCCAGAAATGATTCGCACCGATCAAAATATCGACTTCTGAAGGCGTATTATATGATGGATCAGCGAGAACAATATCGTCGGGGATTTTTAAATGGTTTGTATTTATAGGTGAAGCGGGTAAAGTTGAAGTTATTTTCGGCATAACCAAACAATTTAAGCTCATTGAATAATCGCTATATAAAGAGCGTATTATGACTTCACCAGAATGGGTTGCCTGTTTAACTGACTGACCAATTCCTATGACCTGATAAGTGGACTGTATAGTTTTTGCGTTTAATTTATTGCATAAAGATTTTGTAATAATACAGTGTTGACTGCCACTGTCTAATACAGCGCGAGTCATATAATATTTGCCATTATTACCAGCTATTTCAACTAACGCCGTTGACAATAAAACTGACTCTAAATTGTGGGTAGTTGAATTATTCGACATTTTTTCTGCAATCTCACGATTTTTTCGTGATTGCATTATATTTGCATGTAAAATAGTGGATAAATTACTAGAACATTGTTCTAAGGATGTATCTAAAGTCGATTGGGATGTCTGTATGACTGCAGAGACTATGCTATCTTTGGCAAACTCATCGTGAAGAATACTATTATGTTTTTTGTTACATTGCTTACATGGACCAAGATAACAATTATTAACTGGGTGACCCACGCGTAAACAATTAATACATAAGCTTTTACTTTCTATTATCTTAAGCTTTTCTTTTAAAGGTAAACTAAGAAATTGGCTACATGTATAGACTGGATGATTTCCGTCACAAACCACACACAATCGGTTCCATTTTGTATATTTATTGTTCTGTATGGGAACAAAGCTGTGTATTTTGTTTGTTTGTTTCCTACTTGAATCTTGTACGGATTTATTTAATTGGGACGAATGGTTGTTTGCCTTTAACATTTCCAACATGTCAGCCTTGTCCCTTAAAAATTGTAAAAGACTATCTAATTTTAATAAACTATCACAGTTACCTAGTGTTGGGTTTTGGCTCTAATCATCGATCCCTTCGCACAAGCAAACATACACATTTCCCCAATACGGCGTAAAGCTAATGCCGTAATTGAGCAGAGGAAAAAAAAGACGAAGATCTATTCTACGCCGGCCGGCGGAACGCGCGCTTTCTCAATAATCTAAAAAATAAATATACACGAAAATTGTGTGTAAATCGAGTGCCTGGATCAGCTGAGTTATCAGTAAGTGTTTTCTTTCAATTAGAGCCCATTATTTTATTTTGCGTAATATTCAATTAATGCTTAGGTACGAACATCCAGTTTTTGGTCAATCGAGCCGCGATCTTCCAGTTATCAACATTATTACACACCATTTACACATACCTATATTACACTTATTACAAAGCTTTATTTCGAATCTAAAGTTTGTAGTTGTGTTTTAGTTATTTACCTAAACATTTATTAATTGTTAAATTTCATAGCGTAATCCAATATGGCGAAGGCGTCAGATTCTAAATTTAAATCGAGAGAAATATCTGATTCGGATTTTGCTCAGTTGTTACAACCACTTATCAATAAAAAAGAATTATTTTTTCAAAGATTACAACGTTTATTCGATATTTCGAAAATTGTTGTAACCGATTCTAGTTTGAAAACTGAGTTCAATGTTCGGTTGAAAGAAATTCATACAATTAGAAGCACATTAGAAAATTTAATATCCGAGGTGGATTCTATTAATTTAAAGTTCAATCCGAAGTATGAATGTAAACAACATGAACTCGAGACAATCGACGAAATCTATTACCAGGTTTTGTGCGTTTCTGAGAAATTTTCTGAGAATAATATTGGCGGTACCTGTAAATCTGAGGCGTCAACCGTCGAGAATCGAATTGTTAAGCCAAGATTGCCTAAATTAGAACTTTTTCATTTCGATGGCCAGTTAGAGAATTGGCAAACTTTTTTTGACACGTTTTCAAGCTTGATTTACAATAACCGGGATATAACGCAGATTGAAAAGTTTTATTATTTGTTGAGTGCAGTTAGTGGCCCCGCCTTGACATTGGTTAAAACTATGCCGGTTACGTCGGATAATTATCCAATAGTTTGGAATCTATTAGTAAAGAGATTTGAAAATAAACGGGTTTTAGCTACTAATTACTTAGATAAATTATTTCAGTTTAAGCCGTTAACCACCGAGTCCACCGCTGGGCTACATTCTTATTTGCAAATATTCCAAGAAAATGTTAAGGGGCTTACTGTTCTGCAAATACCTGATTTAACTGAGTTTTTGTTATTTTATATTGCATTGCGTAATCTCGACCCTGTTACGAGGCGTGAGTTTGAACAATCTATTGAACAAGATAACATACCTACCTTTAAACAACTTATTGCATTTGTAGAAAGACATGTTCGCGTCTTAGAAATGTCGGAAGATAAAAAATATGTACAAAAGTCGCAACAATTTCATCAAAAAATTTCAAATTCATTTGTTAAACAGAAAACTTCTAATAGTTTTAATAGAAATCAAACTCAGAAGCCGTGTTTATCTGCAGTAAGTGTCAATAAAAATAGTTCACAATTTAAGTCATTGTCAAAGAACTGTTTATTTTGCAATAAGCAATTTCATTCGATTTATAAATGTTTCGAGTATCTTGAACTGGCTCCACAACAGAGATTAGGGAGAATCAAAGAGCTTAAATTGTGCGAAAATTGTTTGCGTAGTGGTCATTCAGTTAGTGAGTGTGCATCAAAAATAACTTGTGCAACATGTAAAAATATGCATCATCATACATTACATATTGATAACAGTACGTCCCATAAAGGAATTGATAATTGTGGTTCGAGTCAAAATGATAATCGAGTCGTTGCGTTAACATGTTCTTCGAAGGCCACGGTACTGTTGGGCGCCGCAGTTGTGCACGTACGCGATCAGTGGGGTGCCTACCACGCCGTACGCGCCGTTATTGACAGCGGGGCTATGTCTGCTTACATGACCCACGACTGCGCTGTGCGTTTGGGACTGGCTCGGCGTAAATGTCACTTCGAACCTATTGGTCTAGGTGGCATTTCGGTGCAGGATCACGGTCTTGTGTCCTGTTCAATTAAGCCTCGCACAGCGCAAGGGCCGATCTTGCACACCGACGCTGTCATTGTTTCTCAAATAACTAGCAATTTGCCAACTATGTCCTTATCTAAGAAAATTATCGATGAATTTAGGAGTTTGGAATTGGCTGACCCTGACTATCACTGCGCTGCGCCCGTTGAGTTGTTGTTGGCTGGCGACTTGTTTCCGTATATATACGACGGCAAAAAAATACTGCCTCGCGAGTATGGTTTGCCTGTTGCGATGCATTCTATTTTCGGATACGTGATTACTGGTCAAACTGCACTATGTGATGATAAAAATATATCGAATTCGTGTTTACTATCAATAAATATAAATAATAATGTTGAAAAAATTATTAACTCGTTCTGGGAAGCTGAAAACTTTTCATGTGACGTGCCAAGGAACCCTGAGGATCTTTATGTTGAAAATTTATTTTCTGAAGAATACACTAGGGATTCTTCTGGTCGTTATATTGTCAAGTATCCGTTTAAACCAGTACATGAACTCGGGAACTCTCGCGAGCAGGCAGTCCGCCGTTTTCGTAATTTAGAGTCAAAACTAGAGAGATTGCCAGAGGTCAAGAATGAGTATCACAAGTTTATGTCGGAATACGAAAATTTAGGTCACATGACTTGTCTAGGTGAGATGCATTCGATTGATTCCAAATATACCATACCACACTTTTGTATTCATCGTCCGTCAAGTACTACGACGAAACTTCGTGTGGTATTTGACGCGTCGAGTAAGACCACGAATAATCAATCTTTAAATTCCGTTTTATACTCTGGGCCTAAACTTCAGGCAGATATAAATGAGATTCTGATTAATTTTCGTATTCATGAAATATGTCACATAATCAATCAATCAATATGACATATAATCGAACAACGCCAGCGTAAATTTCAACATATACTGTGGCGGTTTTCTCAAAATCAACCAATACAGGTCTATGAATTAAATACGATTACTTACGGCGTTGCAAGCAGTCCGTATCTGGCTATACGAGTTTTGCATCAGTTAGCGGATGATGAAAAAGATAAATATCCTTTGGCGTCCGCAGTGCTTAAAAAAGGTTTTTTCGTCGATGACCTGTTATGGTCAGTTCCTACTGTAGACGAAGCGATACAATTGCAGGATGAGTTGCTGGCATTGTTGGCGGAAGGTGGATTCACATTGAGAAAGTGGGCCAGCAATAACCCGCTTCTCCTGGAGCGTGTGCCCGCAGACTTTCGCGAGACACCAGTAACTTTTGAGGATGATGAGAACCTGTCTATAAAAGTTTTAGGTCTTCAGTGGACCCCAGCTGGTGATGTCTTCTCTTATGCTATCACTCCTGTTTCAACTTGTTACTCTAAGCGCAGTGTTTTGGCTCAGATTGGACGGCAGTTCGACCCCCTAGGTTTCCCCCTAGGGTCCCCTTGTATTTTTTATGCAAAATGTTTCATGCAGAAGCTCTGGCTTCAAAATCTCGACTGGGATGATAGAATCGGTCCAGAACTAGAGAACGAGTGGTCTCGATATATTTCAGAATTACCGCTTTTATTAAATTTTAAACATGACCGACAAGCTACAGTGAAAGGTCATTGTTATTACCAACTCCTAGGATTCTGTGATGCATCGGTTATGGGATATGCTGCTGTGGTTTACCTAAGATCTTTGAATAGTGACGGTGAAGTCAAGGTTAGCCTCATTATAGTCAAATGTAAAGTTGCGCCTATAAAAACTATTTCGATACCTCGTCTCGAGCTAATGGCCGCACATTTGCTAGCTAAATTAATTAATTACACTCAAAGAATTTTCCAGGATAGGCTATTAATTAATGAAACTTTGGTATTTACTGACTCCTCCGTGGTTCTTTCATGGTTAAATACTCCTGCCTACTGTTTAAAGACTTTCGTTGCTACGCGCATCTCTAAAATATTAGATGCTATTTCTAATGACAGCTGGAATCATGTAGCTGGAAACAGTAATCCAGCGGACATATGTTCTCGAGGAGCACTACCGTCTACTCTACTTGCGATGCCAGAGTGGTTGAGGGGCGCTTATTGGCTTTACTTGCCGCGTGATGATTGGCCTATTCGTTCTATTCAACATTTTAGATCGTCTAATGTCCCTGAACTTAAAGCAAATCCTAGCGTGTCTCTAATGCAAACAGTTTATACTGATCAGTCGGGTGGTGATGACATATACGAGCTTACGGAGAAGTACTCGAGCTTTACCAAACTTCAAAGCATAGTCGCCCGTTGTTAACAGTTTATGGGTAAGTGTCGCTCAAGTAAATCCAAACGTAGTAATAATACTCCGTCCCTTTCTGATATAAATAGAGCGCATGATGTTTTGATTCGAGCTGTTCAAAATAAATATTTTTCAGTCGAAATTAACTCTCTAAGTAAAGGCAACAACTGTAGTCAATCCTTGCGAAAACTATCCCCTTTTTTAGATTGCCGTGGCTTTCTCAGGGTGGGGGGTAGACTTTCTCAATCCAGTCTCCCCTATTCTAAAAAGCACCCGTTGCTACTTCCAAAGAAAAGTAACTTTACTAATTTACTAATTGATTATTATCATAAAATGTATCTACATGTAGGGCCTCGCTCCCTTCAGAGCTTAATTTGCCAGAAGTACTGGATAGTTTCAGCTCGAAGTGTCATTCGATCTCGTATCTTAAAGTGTATTTCGTGTTTCAAGGTTCGACCGTCTACTCTTCAACCGATTATGGGGAACTTACCGAAATTCCGTACTGAAGACATTCATGCCTTTCATACTACTGGTGTTGATATGGCTGGTCCGTTCTATACAAAGGAGTCACTTCGTCGCAGCGCTAGAATCTCAAAATCATATTTATGTTTATTCGTATGTTTTTCAACTCGTGCTGTACACCTCGAGGTAGTGTCAGCGCTAACTACCGAATGTTTTTTGGCGGCTTTCGATCGTTTCACTGCTCGCCGTGGTTTGTGTCATACCCTAATATCCGATAACGGTAAAAATTTTGTGTCTGCCAACAAACAACTTTCGGAAATAAGTAGATTTTACGAAGTAAATAGTTCTGATATTTTGAGTGACTTCACACATCGTAAAGTGACATGGTCCTTTAATCCGCCAACTGGTAGTCATTTTGGCGGTATGTATGAAAGTGCTATAAAATCCGCCAAGCAGCATTTAAAGCGAGTGGCCGGCACTAGAGCGTTCTCATTTGAAGAGTTGTGCACTCTTTTCGCACGCGTCGAAGCTGTATTAAATTCACGACCCCTAACTAGTATCTCAAGTGATCCAAGTGAATTTGAGGTCCTTACGCCCGGGCATTTTTTAGTTGGTCGTGAGCTTCTATCCGTACCAGAATATCAACTGAACGATGAACCTATGAATCGGTTGAATCGGTGGCAGTTAGTCCAGCAGGCGTCACAGCAATTTTGGAAGCTGTGGCGTAGAGATTATCTTCACTTATTACAAAAACGTCAAAAGTGGTCTGATAACTGTCGCAATGTCCGAGTAGGTGAGCTTGTTCTTATTCACTCTGACGCGCCTCCCCTATACTGGCACCTCGGACGTGTGTCGGAAGTGCGACCTGGCGCGGACGGTGCAGTCCGCGTTGTCAAATTGCATACGCGCGCTGGTGAACTTATAAGACCCGCTCGGCGCTTATGAGATAAGCGCCGAATGTGAGACGGAAATGAACTCTCTCTATTTTATCTTTTATACGAGACAAAATATACTCCAATTTACTATACAAAATTTTACTTTCTTGTAATTTTAACTGAGCTTGTTCTGAACTTTCTCTTCGAAGTGGGCCTATTTTTATTAAATAGGTTTTTTATTTCTTTTAACCCATTGAAAACAATAGTTAGCTCACGTAATGGCATTGCTTTAAAATTAACACATTGGGCCTAATTCTGGGAACACACTTTAATTCTAAATTTAAGTACAGTATATCTCTTTCTCACAATAAGTAATAGGAAAAAGATAGCAAGAATCTGTTTAGAGCTGTCACTTAAATTTAGATAGATTTCAAAGAAACCATAGACAATTTTAGACGGCATGTACGGAGGTGCCTCCTAAACACTGCATTTTAGCACGTTCAATAAGGTCGAAAATTGAACGCACCTTTCTAAATGTCAATTAATATGACTGCCGTCCTTTTCTTTTTCATTTTGAGAGAAAGAAATAGACTGAACTTAAATTTAAACTTAGCATGTGTTCGCCAGAATTAGGGCCATTATCTATCTTATTTATTTAAAAATTAAGTATCTACGAATTAAGGCTCATAATGGCCCTAATTCTGGAGAACACATGCTAAGTTTAAATTTAAGTTCAGTCTATTTCTTTCTTTCAAAACGAATACGATAAGGATGGCTGTCATATAAATTGACATTTAGAAAAGTGCGTTCAATTTTCGACCTTATTGAACGTGCTAAAATGCAGTGTTTAGGAGGCACCTCCGTACATGCCGTCTAAAATTGTCTATGGTTTCTATGAAATCTATCTAAATTTAATTGACGGCTGGTGGGCCGGGCTATACTCTGGACACCGGTCCTCTGCTAACTGGTCTGCTACTCTTCTAAAGGTCTTGGCGAGAGATTGTGCTGACGGTGACGGCGTTGAGCTCTTTTCTTAGGGCTTTGATGGCGCTCTTACGACACTTCTTGTAGGCATAAAAAATGACGCTTGCAGATAATATGACCACAAGGGCAATCAATAAAATTTCCGAAGTACTGGTTCTGGTACCGGCGCCATTGGCATTTTGCGCTATCACGACGTCTTCTTTTGAATAGCTCTTTCCCATGATGTTTCTTATGTCTTCCTATTAATATCTTGAGTCTTCTAAAATGTTTTTTTTTCTTTCTTCACATCTTCTGTAATGCAAAGCTTCTTTCTTCTTACTTCTAGAATTTTCTTTCTTCTTAGGGTCTTCTGACTAAGGGTCGCCATATAATATGTGGTGAACTAGTTTCTTTATTAAAACACATGTTTACTTCATGACGGTCGTTTATTGTGTGTCTATCAAATACTTATAATATTTTACAGCTAATTACAAATATAACTGTCAGCATAACGTGACTTGCGTTACCAAGGTCTTTAGTTATTTTAATTTATAATATTTTGCTGAATCGCAACATACTTCATAATATTCTGTTTTTTTATTTTAGGTTACCCGCATTACTCCTAAGTTATGTTTGGGACTTTGATGTGAGCATCGAAGAAGAATCAGAGGTTATGTTTCCGTTTCGGGACTGGTTACCTTGTTGTGTGACCTTGGAATTGGATTCAGCGGTGAGGTCTCCGTTTTGGGGCTGGTTACCCTGTCGTGTGACTTTGGGAATGGATTCAGTAGTGAAATCTCCGTTTTGGTTGGTTACCCTGTCGTTGACTTTGGGATTGGATTCAGCCGTGAGGTCGCCGTTTCGCCGTTTTGGGGCTGCTTACCCTGTCGTGTGACCTTGGGATTAGAGGTGCTGTTTAGAATTTGGTGTTGTAGAGGTCGGGCATTTGGACTCGGGAGGCACCGACGAGAGTCACTTACTCGTTTAATAGATTGTTATCAGTCTCGTCGTCTCTATAATCTTCTTGCGAAGCTACAGCGTGGATCGGAT
This sequence comes from Nymphula nitidulata, assembly GCA_947347705.1. Taxonomy (NCBI): domain Eukaryota; kingdom Metazoa; phylum Arthropoda; class Insecta; order Lepidoptera; family Crambidae; genus Nymphula; species Nymphula nitidulata. The sequence continues at coordinate 9,759,227 of OX374639.1, forward strand.
GATTGCGGTTTTGGAAGGAGCTAGAGGGTACGGGGCGATTATTATATCCGTTCTGAGGGTTTCTAAATCTCTTATTATTGTATTCGCGCTTCCTACAAACATCAATATTATGGCCCGGTGTCTTACAGTATTGGCATACTAGAAAACTGTTAGAGGAAGATGATGCGTTATTATTATTGTTGGCAGGTGTGAAATTGATTCCCTGCTGTGATCTATTTTGGTTCTATGGAAAATTTTGTGTAAGAAAGGCGATTTCTTTGGTTGTGAGTTATTAAAGTTATTATTTGGATTTTTCCGGAAAGTAGACTGCTGTATTTTTTTTCCGATACTACAAAATTGATGGCGTCATTAAGTTTTTCAGGATCGCGACCACGGATTACAGTGGATAATCAAGGATTCAATCCAATAATAAAAGTATGAAGCGCAAGGTCTTGCATTTACATTTACATTGCAGCGACGCAACCAACCAGTTCAGCTTTCTTTTGGTAGGCATATATATATTTATCTCTGTTAATAACTTTAACAAGCAGGATTCGACTCTTAGTGCGAATTGGTTGACCGTTTCGTTGTTACTTTGATAACATGCTTATAGGTCGGAGAGTAGTGCAGCGTAGTGTTTGCGTTCACCGAATTGAGATTTTAAAAACTCCTCTAGCTGTTCAACAGCTAGAGCCTCATTTTTCGGCTATAAGTTCTTTTTGCAGAACTCACGAATAATTATTTTCCTGAGTCCTGAGTCTTAAGTTCTTTTGAGTCTTGTCAGTTTTTTCAGTCCTAAAATTTCTCGAGTCGTTAGATTTATTCTAAGTCCTTTCGGTTTTTTCAGTCCTTTGAGATTGGAGATTTATGACCTTGAAAGAGGTTGATATTTTTCTGGAGAAAAACAACATGAGCATAACTTATTTTCTTTCTTCATACACCAGGGAAGTGTCAAGCGCTAATAATTTTCCGCAAGCAAGCACTGGCGATGACAAGTCGTTATTACAAAAGTTGTCAAAAAAACACAGCATTAATGATTGCCAAGATGTTCCAATAGAGCAGGAATGCTGGCGTTACCCAACGGAACCAAAGGATGGAAATCTGTCATCGTTTTGGAATAGAAAGAAAGAGGTGTTTCCATCCCTTTCTGCTCTTGCTAAAAACATGCCACACCGAGTGAAAGGGTGTTCTCCATAGCCGAATAAACTATTACAGCGAAAAGATCTCGTCTTAACCCAGTTAGGGTAAGTAAAATTCTATTCGTGCATGATAATTATAAAATAATTCAATAAAGCTATAAAACAATGTGTTAATTGAATCATTTGTTGTTTATGTAAATTGTCTTGTTCCTTTGTATCATTTTATGTACTTTATTTAGTTAAATCAAGTTATTTAAAAAAACTGAAAACTCCACGCCGCCGCCGCCCAGAAATCAGAAGCACGCCGCCGCCGCCATTTTTACAGCCGGCGCCCATGTGTAATACAATACCTACTAATGAACAAAACGTATTCTATAATGGAAGATAAACTATACTTAAAAAAAAAGACAGCCAGATCTATAAGGAAAACCAAGCAGTTTAGTCACTGTAGTCTGAAAAATTACTTTCGCAATTCAAACATATGTAATGTGCAAAATTTCCTCTAAGCGCTTCTACGTACTATGCGGTCAGCCGGAATGCGGTCAGCCGTCCGGTTAACCGCAGTCAAAAATATGTATGAAAATCCGCACAGTGCGCATATTATGATTTTCATACATATTTTGCACGCGGCTGCCGCTCAACCGTTGCGGTCGCTCGCAGCGCTGCGGCCCGATTGACGGCCAGCCGGACGGTTGCTATACCCACTACGCGGTTACTAGTAGTTTGCGGTGGGCCGCCCGACACAACGACGCACGTGTGTACCTGACGCGCTAAAAACGGACACTATGAATTTCGATATAGAAAAGTTGACGATAGCCTACCAGAGCGAGGCAAATCTTCCATCACATCTCAACCGCTTTTGAACGCTTTATACCACTCATAATCACGTGTTTTTGATAAAGTTATTCACCGTAAGCCGTCTGTAACATTTTCAGTGACTCCACAACACAAAATTCCATTGGCGATGCAAAATTTTGTTCGATGTTTTTGTCCATTAAGAAATTCGCAATACCTACTAGATATGATATAACTAAAACTGCACTATATTTAATATAAATAACAGATCCATCTCTAGCCCCGCGCCAAAATGGAAAACAGTTGTGCCATTCAACAACAACAAAAAAATGAGTTTGGAACCATATACAAACCATCCGTTGACTGAATGAATTACGAAAGCTGCAGCCAGAGATTGCAAAGAAAAACAAAATTATTTTAATAACTAAATTTAATTAACTTTGAAATTACAATTAAATCTTAAAAAACTTATAACAAGTGACCCGATCGATGGTTAGATTCTAAGTGCTGTTGCTGGGCTCCGGGCGACGGCGACGCGGTGCGGCTGCACGTGTTGCTGATGGTGCGCAAATTGAGGTCGATTTGTAGTGCCGTGGGCAATGTGTTCTGTGTCAGCTCTTTCCCTTAGGAACGTGTGCGTAACACATCCCTCCTGAAGATCAGCAACTATCTTCTAAATTCTTTTAGAGAATGTTGCTGTAGGTTTCGTACTTTGAGATTTTTCTATGTCTTCGTATTGAGATTTCTGGTCTTGAATTTTCTTGTTAATCTGAAGTTTCAGTCGCCTCTTCAATATAAAAATGATGACTAAGATCGTAATAACGCCAAAAATTAATATGTATACTGGAATGGTGGTGTGATATATCGCTGGTACATCTCTCGAGATTTCTATAGGAGCTTGCAGCATAACTTTATCTTGAATATTGTGGATACTTTTGAGATTTATGGAGTTTATCTGAAGTCGGGGTGCTGATGCTGAGGTCTTCGTTATATTATAGTTTATTCCTTTTAATTTCAGGGGCTGACCTTCAACTCTATCCTTCTCGTTTGTGATGGTGAGATCGTCGGTACGCAGGAAACAGGTTGTGGGTAACGTGACAAGATAACTTCCTTTCATCTGATTATATTCTTCTCCTTCGCAGTTCAGGAGAACCTTGGTGGAATGCGGGAACGATATCAGGTAACTTCTGTCGTCTAGCTGCTCCATAGCCGGTCTCTTTAATTCAACAGTGGTAAGATTACAGTTATCCTTAACTGACTGGTTAGCAATGAGATCACGGACGCAGTCATCTTCTTTGTTGAGGTGAGTATTACTGTCAACAGCGCAAAGGTGCCAGGTACCTTCGGGCATTCTGCCTCCATGTACCTGAATGACTTCCCTTCAATTGATATATATGGATAGGGAGGTATAAGGATTTGATGATATTTATTTGGGGCTAGGGATAACTTGTATAAGTTATATGATTCTAGGGCAACTATTGGAAATTTAAAAGCTATTACTAATTCTTTACCTATATAATATGGCCTAGATAGGGAGTTTCTAATTTTAAAAATTCGGACTTATCCACCTGAATTTTGAAATTTGACTCGCGAAGTTTCTGGAATACCTTTTCAAGGTTGAGGATGTGCTCCTGAAGGAATACACTGAAAACTACAATATCGTCGACGTACACTATACACATATCACGTAAATCCCTCAGGACGTCATCTACTACTCGCTGGAATGTAGCCGGACTATTTTTTAGACCCATGGGCATGCGTAAGAACTCGTAATGCCCATTTTCTACATTAAAAGCTGTTTTAGGGATGGATCCATCAGTGGAATCCATCTCCACTTGATAAAACCCACTGGCCAGGTCAAGTGTTGAGAAGCATTGACACTTTCCCAGCTTATCCAGCACGTCTGCTATGTTGGGAATAGGATATTTATCATTAATGGTTTTCTCGTTGAGCTTATGGAAGTCAACAGCAAGTCGCCATTAATCTTTCCCGATGCATCAGATTTTTTTGGGACTATCCAAATTGGAGAGCTCCAGGCTGAGTTTGAAGGCCTGATGATGCCCTGTTGCAGCATTTTATTAATTTGGTCTTTTACTTCCTGCCTATGTATGTATGGATATCTGTAAGTCTTTGTGTAAATAGGTAATTCGTCAGTAGTCTTTGTGCTATGCTTAATTCGGTTAGTAAAAGTAAGTGGCTCGCCTTCTAAATAGAACACGTCAGAATACTGTGAACATATTGATATTAAGTTCGCTTTTTCCTCTTCGTACCCCGTACGTCCGTTCCCCGTACGCAAGCGTTCTAGCACTTGTTTAACGCGATGTAATTGCGCCTTATCAGTGCGCGTGCACTCAATAGTAAAGGCTTCGGTCTCGGCCGGCCGATCTAATGAGAAAATTACATCGTTATTTGATAAGTTTTCGACTTCGACAATGCCGCGGTTATTTTTTACGGTGGTTAAGCATTCCCGTATTGTAAAATTGCACATGACTTGTTCCGGAATGTACACATCGCCGTCAGGGGTGTAAACCGGTATTTTTATTAACTTTGAACTACACGTAGCCTCATATAAATTAACGTTTCTGGAGTCATGCATAAGAATGGGATTTACAGTATTCCCGGTGGTAAGGGTGCAGGATTTTAAGTCTATTTTTGACTCCCATTTCGATAGTAAATCAAGGACAATTAAACCGTCAAAATGGTTATGAAACTTATAGATAAAAAATTTAATTATACCGTTATTACCGAATTCTGGGAAACAAGGAATATTAATAGAATATTCGTTAAGAGTAGTGGCGTGTACTTCAAAAGGTTCGTAATTTAATTTAAGATGAGAGAAGTGTTCCCGCACGGATTCTGGACTGATGAACGACTGATTCGCCCCGGTGTCGATTAAAAGTTTCAAAGGTGGGTTTTGTATTTGAATGTACGGTAAGTTACGTTGCGTATGCAAGTTGACCTCTATCTTGACTTTCTTAATTTCGGCTCTATCTGAAAATTTCCGCTAGTCGATGGCTGCGAATCGTCATCTTTAATTACAGGAGAGATAGTTTCCTCCCGTTCGTAAGGTAAGCACTCCCCCGGTGGGCTACAATCTACAGGTGGCTGATAATCTGTATAGTCATATTCATAGTCATAAGTCGGTTGGTCATATTCGTAGTAATAGTTATTGTCGGGATAATAATATTCGTCTTGTCCGCTATAAAAATCGTTATAGTTAACCTCACGACTTTTAAAATAGTTAGTGGGTTGTGTATTCCCGAACCTCCTCCAATCATGACTTGTCGATTGCCCTGGTGGGGATATTACTTTAGGAGTAAAAGGCTGAACACCGCTCATAGGCGTTGGGGGTGGATTCTGGTTGCGTGGGGGTAATCTAAACATATAACTGCGATTATTGAAGCTCGGAGGTAACCCTTTCAACATGGGCGATGCGCGTAAAGGATACATAGGATTATTGTTAAATCTAAAAGGCTGTGAGTTAGGTGGAACAAATCTAAAATTAGGTTGTTGAGGCACAGCCAATGGTCTCTGCATTGGTGGTGGTTGATACCTCATCATAGGGAAAGTAAAAGGCTTCTGCATGGGTAAGGGCGGAGGCGCTAAAGGCGTTTGGATTTTAAAAGCGGGCTGCGGTTGCATTTTCCCTACTGAGTCATTGCGCTGTTGAAGATATTATACTCTTTATTGCACTTGTAACAAAGTTTATCAATACAATTAAAGATAATTAGTTAACAAGGGTGGACTTATCTCTATAAGAGATCTCTTCCAGTCAACCCATGATTGTGTTATATATTTAATGGTAAGGCCGGCAACACAAAAGTGCATAGTCTAATAAAACTTATTGTTTAAAAATTAATTAAATACGTAAAAAATATACTACATAAATACAATTCTATATAAATACACATACTTTCAAAGTCTAAACATAATACACATATACATAAATATATATATACATACCTAATACATATTAAATAATATTTCATAAATAAAAACTTGCATTAATTACGATGAAATTTGCGATAAATAATGGCACTTAATTCTTGATTTAAAAGACGCGATAGAAGGGCTCTCTTGGACACCAACAGGGAGATTATTCCACAACTGTGAAGCACGAAATGTAAAGGAATGAAGGAAGAAGTTGGTATTACATTTAGGAAGTTCGAGCATCTTAGTCAAACACGACCGCCTAGAGCGTAAGGGAGGAGGTGTCAACTGGAACCGGGAACGCAGGTAGGAAGGAGAATTAGGGTCATTCAAAATTTTAAACAGAGCAGATAGGATGTGCATATTACGGCGATCCCGAATCGGAAGCCATTTAAGCTCAGCGCGAAAATTAGAAACATGATCATATTTTCGTAATCCAAAGATAAACCGTATGGCCAGATTTTGGAGGCGCTCGAGCTTATTGAGCAGTTCTTCGGTTACATCTAAATAGCAGACGTCAGCGTAGTCTAGAATCGGAAGTAGAAGAGCTTGCGCGAGCATAATTTTGGTTTTGAACGGGAGAAAGTATTGAAGCCGCTTGAGCGAGTGGTATGAGAAATGCATACGCCGGCTGACTTCATTTACATGAGCCGCCCAGGACATATTGCAATCCAGTACCAGTCCGAGATTTCTCGCCTTGTCACTGTAGGCTATGACAACTCCATCGTACACTAGGGGAGGTATCAAGCTGAAGTCTAATTTGCTTCGCAGCCTGCTGCCGCCAACAATCATGGCTTGTGATTTAGCTGGGTTAACAACAAGCCCGAAAGATTTAGTCCACGCCAGGACAGCGCCTAAATCCCGATTTAATGCCTCGATGTTAGCAGCGAGCTCTGATAGTGCCGAGTGCCTATAAATCTGTAGATCGTCGGCATAAAGATGGAAGGAGGAAAAAATAGAGGTGATTTTACTGATAAATAAGGAAAAGAGTAACGGAGAAAGTATACCACCTTGAGGCACACCAGCGGATAGGAAACTCCAATTAGAAGATGTATCCTCAACCTTCACACACTGTTGACGGCCAAAAAGGTAAGAACGAAACCATTCAATTACCGGGGTGGAAATGTTAACGGAGCGAAGCGAACCAAGGAGTATGTTAAAGTCAACGGAATTGAATGCGCTGCTGAAGTCCAAAAGAACAATCGCCGCGAGTTTGGTATTATCCATAGCACAACGAATGTCCTCCGTTACATTCAGCAGCGCACCAACAGTACTGTGTGATGGGCGGAAACCAGACTGTAGAGGACATAACAAAGAGTTTGTAGAGAGAAATGAATATAGCTGATGGTAAACAACGGACTCAAGGACTTTGGATAAAATAGGGAGGATGGAAATAGGGCGGTAATCGGATAGACTTGAAGGATTATGAGTCTTAGGTAAGGGAATGACATAGGCTTTCCTCCACGATGCCGGAAAAATATTGTGCATTAGGGAGTAATTAATAATGTGGGTAATGACAAGCACAATATCCTCTAGCACCGGAAGAACCATGTCCAGGCTGAGGCCATCACTGCCAATAGCCTTTGTTGATATAGCCTTGACATACTTCACAATGGTGTCTTCATCAACAGGAGCAAAAGTGAAAGAAGGACAGTCAGGTAAAACGAGGTTGGAAAGGTAATCAAGAGTCGACGATTTAGTAGGCACATCTAAAACTATAGGCGATGAAGAGAAGTTCTTGTTAAGATCATTGAGATCCACTGTACATTTACATGTATTCGTAGACTTGCCTATGCCTAAAGTCTTTAAAAAATTCCAAACTAGTTTCCTGTCTATATTTTCTATTTTATTATGAATATAAGCACGTTTGGCGTCCCTACATAATCTGTACATAATCTGTAGATATAGGATATTTAGTTCCTCCTGGACATACTCGAGTGCCTTCTCAATAGTAGGGGGTTTCATACAGCGAATACGAAAGCCGAGGGGTTCTTTTAATCCCCTGACATATGCCTGCATTGTAGCCTTTTTATACAGCTGCCGTTTCGCTTCTACGGTTGTTTTTAATGTCTCATGAAGCGACACATACGTTATTAACGTGATGAACAAATTTTGGCAATGGTCATAGAACTCTTGAGGAGATCTGTTGCCTTGAGAAGCAAGAGCAAGATCGTTGTATAGAGCAGTCTCGTCCCTTTGATCGGCAAAATTATTAATAATAACATATCGAATACCTTGCCAACAGTCTGGGATGCCATTGGAATTAATTATGGTAGCGGCTGGTCCCGTAATTTTATTTGAAATACCATTAATAAGACATAAGTCGCTCAATTGCTCACCTGCCTCAGGTGATATATATTTCTCTACTAACGTGTCACATATATGAATAAATCGGGTTAAGACGTTAAGGTTGCCGTCGAATTCCGGCACTGGACGCAGCGCCTTGTAAATGGTATCAGGATCATAGGACATGATGGACTCTGAGCCAAATAATAAATCTGAATATAACTCTAAATAATAAAATAATAAATCTGAATATAAATGCTAATATAAGAGTTAGAACAGATATATAAAAGAGCTAAACAGATCCTAAGGTCATCAATAAGTGCTATCACATGGGAGTTATAGCGAGCTATAACTCTACAATACCCCTGGAATGGTCACAAATTCTTATAGCCTTAGGTTCCACTATGGCGATATAGTGGAGTTACAGAATGAATTTAAGAGATATAGTAGAGCGATTGTGGAGGTACAGTGGCGCTAACTTAGACTAAAAGCGCTGTAAGAGTAGTATTTAAGTGACTAGTGACTCCTCAAGCGGTATGGTAGAGCTACATGGTGCTTGCTGACACTTTGAGTGCTATAAAGGGAGCAAATGTATGAATATTAGCTCTGTACGGGGTATAGTAGATCTATGTGGTACCTTACTGTTTGAGCGGTTAGAGGGTGGCAATAAGGTAAATTGTGACACCTTGAGTTGCAGTATAGATTTACAATAGGATATTTTAGCGTCTAAGGATATCATTTTTTACTTTTGTTCATAGTCGGCTTAGGTTTGTTTATTTTAAAACGTTAAATGGATTATGAATGATATTCCCTGATCAATAACCATACATTGTGCTTACGAAAATAAATGGCGAAGTTGAGTGCTGAAATTTTAACTCATTATTCGTGGAATCTGAAGCGGAATTTCATTGCGAAGGTAAGTAAACTGTGAATATGTGTATATATTATTAACAAATAATTGAAGGGCTTGCAACCTGCTTTATTTCCGGGAGGGCGAAGATCTGTCCCAAGGTGGTGTCGGGTTTATTGTCCACAAGTCTCTCGTGAACAACGTTGTACGAATCGGGAGTGTGTCGAATAGGGTGGCGTACCTTATACTCAGAATTACCAAACGGTATTCGTTGAAGGTCATACAGGTTTACGCCCCGACCTCGACACGCCCCGACGAGGAAGTGGAGGTAATGTATGAGGACATCTCTCGTGCAATACATACTTCCAAGGCTCACTACACTGTTGTCATGGGAGACTTCAACGCAAGGCTGGGCAAACGTGGCGATGATGAGTTGAAAGTGGGGCAATTTGGAACTGGAATCCGGAACTACCGTGGTCAAATGCTAGCCGATTATATGGAGAGGGAGGGACTCTTCATGATGAACTCCTTCTTCAGGAAACGGCAGCATCGAAAGTGGACCTGGAAAAGTCCGGATGGTGCAACGAAAAATGAGATCGACTTCATCATGTCGACTAAGACTCGGATATTCAATGATGTCTCAGTGATCAATTCGTTTAACACGGGAAGCGATCACCGAATGGTAAGAGGCACATTGAATCTCAGTGTGAAATCCGAAAGGTATCGACTGATGAAGTCTACGCTCCGCCCTAAAGCTATCCAAATCCAAAACCCCGAATGCTTTCAACTCGAACTGCATAATCGCTTCGATTGCCTGGAGGACTGCACAGATGTGGACACATATAACGACAGGTTCGTGGAAGCTGTCCTTACGGTGGGTTCTAAGTACTTCAAACCCAACCGTAACGAAAGAAGTAAGAAAATCTCTGAGCCAACATTGAAGCTAATACAGGAAAGACGTGAAATGGTTCTGCAGTCTTCTGAGGATGCTCGTCGGCAGATCAATAAACAGATCTCGAAGTCATTGACTCGCGACATACGCCGATTTAATACAGAACGTGTTAAAGAGGCAATCGAGCGAAACAGAGGCTCCAAAGTGTTCGCCAGAGATCTGTCGCTTGGACAAAGTTTGCTGACGAAGTTGAAGACAGAGGACGGCAGAATCCTTACGTCACGACCTGAGCTTTTGGCCGAGATTCAAAACTTCTACGGACAGCTTTACGCGACATCACGCGCACCTGTCACTCAGGCCACCGATCCAAGAGCCAAATTAACCCGACATTACACCGAAGATATCCCGGACGTCAGCCTGTACGAGATTAGTGTAGCTCTCAAACAGCTCAAGAACAACAAGGCACCGGGCGACGATGGAGTTACAGCAGAGCTTCTGAAAGCAGGTGGACGCGTGGTCCTAAAAGCTCTTCAGAGGCTATTTAACTCCATTATCCTCGAGGGCAAAACGCCGAAAGCATGGCACAGGGGCGTGGTGGCACTCTTCTTCAAAAAGGGTGACAGAACCCAATTGAAGAATTATAGACCCATCGCACTCCTGAGTCATGTTTACAAGCTGTTTTCGAGAGTTATAACGAATCGTCTCGCACGCAGGTTTGACGACTTCCAGCCTCCCGAACAAGCCGGATTCCGAAAAGGCTTTAGTACCATAGACCACATACATACGCTGCGGCAGGTTATACAGAAGACCGAAGAGTACAACCTGCCATTATGCTTAGCGTTCGTGGACTATGAGAAAGCCTTCGATTCTGTCGAGACCTGGGCCGTGCTTCAGTCACTCCAGAGATGCCAAATAGACTATCGGTACATCCAAGTGCTGCAGTCACTGTACGAAAACGCCACTATGTCAGTCCGCCTTCAGGACCAAAACTCGGAACCAATACGTCTTCAGCGAGGTGTGAGACAGGGCGATGTTATATCGCCGAAACTGTTCACTGCCGCGTTGGAGGATATGTTTAAGCTTTTGGACTGGAGAGGACTTGGCATCAACATAAACGGCGAGTACATGACTCACCTTCGTTTTGCGGATGATATCGTAGTCATGGCTAAAAACCTGGAAGACTTGGGCACAATGCTCGACGACCTCTGTAGAGTCTCCCAACAAGTGGATCTTAAAATGAACATGGATAAGACGAAAATAATGTCGAATTCCCATGTCGTACCCACTCCTGTAAAGGTTGGAAGCTCTACACTGGAAGTTGTTGACGAATATGTTTACCTGGGACAAATAGTCCAACTTGGTAAGTCCAACTTCCAGAAAGAGGTCAATCGACGGATCCAACTCGGCTGGGCAGCGTTCGGGAAGCTTCGCAGCATATTCTCGGCCCAACTCCCGCAGTGTCTCAAGACGAAAGTCTTTAATTCGTGTGTGTTGCCAGTGATGACTTACGGAACTGAGACGTGGCCGCTTACAATGGGCCTCGTAAGAAGGCTCAATGTCACCCAAAGGGCAATGGAGAGGGCTATGCTCGGGGTTTCTCTGCGTGATCGAATCAGAAATGATGAGATCCGCAGGAGAACTAAGGTCGCCGACATAGCCCGAAGAATTGCGAGCCTCAAGTGGCAGTGGGCAGGCCACATTGCAAGGAGGACTGACGGCCGTTGGGGCGGAAAAGTCCTCGAGTGGCGGCCGCGTACCGGGAGACGCAGCGTTGGTAGGCCTCCTACAAGGTGGACCGACGATCTGGTGAGGGCCGCGGGAAGCCGATGGATGCGGACAGCGCAGAACCGATCGGTGTGGAGATCTTTGGGGGAGGCCTATGCCCAGCAGTGGGCGTCTCTCGGCTGAAATGATGATGATGATGATGAATTGAAGGGCCCACTCTTTGTTGTATATTTATCTAAAAAAAATGTGTTGCTTTACATTGAGTACACATGTTTTACTAAATATGTAACAAAACTTTTCCTATTGACTTAAAATTGTCACGACCATCTATTAAAGTGTGTAATATTAGAACGTTAGAAAAATAAATACCTTCATTGTATTATGTTTTCGTTTAAAGTTTTACGTTTTTAATTAACTTCATAATCTAAAAATGGTGGGCGCAAGAATTTGGGGGTCAGTAGTCATTTCCCAAAACCACTACCTTGCCTTCGCACGACTAGCAGGTACACGTATCTCCTAGCTGAACGAGTGCTAAATAGTTTTTATTGATTGATTTGCCCAATCGAAAAGAATTTCTATTTTTGTAATTTAAATACCTAACGTCACTAAGTAGATATTAGCACTATTTTATGGCGCAAAAAATTGTGGTTATGGTATTGGTAAAATAAATAGGAGTGTAAGATGACGTAGATGCTTCTGTATTATTTTTTTATTTAACTCTGTTAACTAGACAATTATATTTCAATTTCAGACTGCAATTTCAGAGAGTAAGAACATTGGAGAAATGAAAACACAACCACTGGATTGTTCCTTCTACATAGGAATCGAATAAAATTGTAAAATGGCCTAAAAGAAACATTTCAAAACTTTATAAAAGTGATGATTACTTAAGACCCGGATTGGCGACAAATAACTTGCCAAGAAAAACGACACAATTACACGAGAAATAAATAAAATTGACATACATTAATTGCGTTTAATTCAAAATGCTACACAGTGAGAAGCAAAGGAAAGAAGTTAAAAAGAAACTTCAAGCTCAATACAGATAAATTTAAACTGGACATCTTTAAATTTGATGATTTAATAGGTCGATGAAAAATGTCAAGTTTTTTCCTTAATCTATATGATTATAATTTTTTATAAACTAAAATTGAAACCAACTTCAAAAAATTGAAAAGGATAAAATAATTAAATTTAAGTAGGTAGTCATCCCCAAGAAACATGTCATATAAGATTAACGGCAAATCTTTCATAGCAGTTTCTGTAATATTTTTCTCAATCGCCCATGCCCTCAATTTTTTACTAAAATCTATGAAGCTACAAACTACAAACTACAAATTTATGAAGCCTGATAAAGGATATATTGAAAATTGTCGTGACTATGGATTGCCTACTTTACAGGATCGACGCACAACGATGGATATGGGGTTACTCTTTGACATTCTGCAGGGACACATCGACAGCTCTGAATTACTAACTAAAATTCAATTCAATACACCAATTTATCGCACACGACATTCACCGATGTTTTATGTCCCTAAACATTCATCGTTGTATGGTGAAAATACAGTGGTAACAAGAATGATGAATACGTACAATACAAGGTTTAATAGTGTTGATCCTTTTCACACTACAAAAAAAACTTTTATTCATAACATAAGAAAAATATTAACCAACGAACGAAAACAATATGGAAATTAAAACACAATAAGATTCAATTTAATAATAATAATATGTAAATGCATTTTGGATGATGAGTAAAGTTATTGTTGCAGATATAATATTAATTATTAATTAATAGCTTATTTAAGAAAAGAAATTTATTCCTCTTTTTCACATGTGTACTTAATTATGTATATGTGTATGTTTAGATATGCATATATGTGTTTGTGTATGTAAATATAATAGTAAAACATGTAAGCATCTTAAGTCACAAGATATTTGGCACACAAAAACAAACCGGTAAAGAATCTTTTTTTTTTTTTTTTTAGGATTTGAATAAGATTAGAACTTAACAATTAAAATTTAAAACATTTTATAGTCAAGTTATATTTATTTATAAGATTTTTATTACTTATTAACACAGATGTTGCGATTTGATTATGTTATCCAGTTTTAAATATTAATAATTATGTTATTTAACTATTGTACCTAATTTGAAGCCTTATAAAGTTAATGAATATTAAAATCACTCACATTGTACTCATACATAATTTTCTGACATACTCGATAATTTATTCATGTAGTGTGCAGCCAAATACTCACCATTATGCAGCATATCATACAGTACCTATTTATAAATTGTCTTGTCTCACGCTCACTACCGGTTTGTTAAATTTATTCCCTACCCGCTTTAGTTTTATACTTCATTAGAAAAAAATTACTTATATTGTATTTATATTTATTTGTAAGCACAACAGATTCTGTGTGTTCTCTTCTAAGATGGCATCCTCAGTGGATAACTGTAATTGACCTATTTATTAGAATTTAGATTTAAGTACCAGTCTGTAATAGGTTGTTGTTATCCTGAATAAATAAAAAATAAAAATAAAAAAATCAAATTTCTTAATATATTCACTCCGATTATCCTCATTATCACTACTTAATGAGTAAATACATCGGTCCTCTTCGGTAATATCAGAACTTGCATTTGCGATATCACTTCCATTACATACGGAACCCTCATATTCAAGCAAGACTCCCACTTGACCGCGCCTAGTGATGCTGCCATTGTTATTCAGGTTATCTTGTGATAAGTTTTTTCCATTTAGGGGTACTAAAGTGGTAAAGAACTCAATAATTCAACCTTAAATAATATGGAGGCTATACTTACCACTGTAAGTTCCATTAATAGGGGGAAATATCTCTATTATTCGGCCCTAAATTATACAAGGGAGTTTTGTATCTCTTTAGGAGTTCGGTGTTGTAAAAGATTTAATTAACACCATTGGAGAGCTAGTAGCGCTGACTACTCCTTTTGTGCAACTATTAGCGTCCCGAAAACGTTTGTGGTAGCTTGCTTAGAACTTTAGAAGTTAATAGTAAATGTTAATTTCTTATATGGAACTTATAGTCGTAAGATTCGCTCAAAGCTATAACACAGAAGCTTTGGTCTGTATTGTAGAAATAATACTCGCTGCTCTACGCGTTTAGGCTCCATACATTGCTCTTATAAACTTGTTTTGACACTATAAGCGTTATATTTTATTACTAGCACTCTTTTGTCGTCACAAACCATAATTGTAGCTACTACTCTACCTTCATAACACTTTAGGTTCTAAGTAAGCTCTATTGGCAGCCATAATGTTTGTTGGGAAATCTCTATTTGAGTCTAACTTACTCTGGCGACGAGCCTGCCTGATTGCAGACTCGCTAGGGCTCGGCTTACCGTGTTTTAAAATCTTGATAAAGGACTAGGAACCAGAAGGATATATAGCAACACGAATAAAGAAGTATTCAATGTACTCACAGATTTATGTGCATTCTGGCCCTCTTTGCGGTATCGATTGCTGGATACTTCTCCGATGCTGCGGCTTCAGGTTCTTCTAGGATACACGACGGAGACGACACGAATTCTTCTGGTCAGTAAGGTCGCGTTCGCTCGCGCGAGGTAGCGAAGTTATGAAACCGTAATCGATCTACCTTGATCGAGTATCCTATCGACTGCGCCAATTATGAAAGCTGCAGCCAGAGATTGCAAAAAAAACCAAAATTATTTTAATAACTAAATTTAATTAACTTTGAAATTACAATTAAATCTTAAAAAACTTATAACAAATGATCCGATCGATGGTTAGATTCTAAGTGCTGTTGCTGGGCTCCGGGCGGCGGCGACGCGGTGCGGCTGCACGTGTTGCTGATGGTGCATTTCACGCCAGTTGCGCAAATTGAGGTCGATTTGTAGTGCCGTGTGCAATGTGTTCTGTGTCAGCTCTTTCCCTTAGGAACGTGTGCGTAGCAAATGTATTGTTTCTGTGTACACTATCTCTTGCAATTGTTTCAATCACAGGATTATTAAGTGAGTCTTCAATACTCAATCGTTTATTGCATTCCATAGGTATTTACAATAGATGTTAGGTTACACAGTAGTAATCACCTTGTTGCGATAGGGCTTTGCCTGTGTGGTGTATTTTGTAATATCTATGTTGTTGGCAACACTGCACCTAAAAAACAAGATGGTCTATTCTATTGTCTAGTAATACTAAGTGTATACCTTTATGTCTGTAATAAGTCTCTATGTAAGATTAATATTGTTTTGTGGTCTGTACCGTTTAATTATTAAAGTAAAATCTGTAAGTCTATCTATCCTGTTGTTATTTCAATACCATAAAGAGTAAAACAGAAGAATGGCGACCGCATCTACGCCACAAGAAGCAATAAAGGTAACCTTGGGCCAAGTAGCACCTTTCGATGAAAACATCCAAAGCTTTAGTAGTTGGCTCGAGCAGTTTGATAATTTTTGCGATCTAAACGACATTCAAGATGAGTCAAAGTCGACAAAAAGGAAAGCTTCTTTCCTCCATGAGCTTTAATGTTGGCTCTGAGATTTTCTTACTTCTTTTGTTACGGCTGGGTTTGAAGAGCCCTGAACCCGGCGTAAGGACAGCTTCCACGAACCTGTCGTTGTATGTGTCCACATCTGTGCAGTCCTCCAGGCAATCAAAGTGATTTTGTAGTTCGAGTTGAAAGCATTCGGGGTTTAAGATCTGGATAGCATTAGGGCGGAGCGTAGACTTCATCAGTCGATACCGTTCGGATTTTACATTCAGATTCAATGTGCCTCTTACCAGTCGGTGATCGCTCCCCGTGCTAACCGAATTGATCACTGAGACATCATTGAATATCCGAGTCTTAGTCGACATGACGAAGTCGATCTCATTTTTTGTTATACCATCCGGACTTTTCCAGGTCTATTATCGATGCAGCCGTTTCCTGAAGAAGAAGTTCATCATAAAGAGTCCCTCCCTCTCCATATAATCGGCTAGCATTTGACCACGGCAGTTCCGGATTCCAGTACCAAATTGCCCCACTTTCAACTCATCATTGCCACGTGATCCCAGCCTTGCGTTAAAGTCTCCCATGACAACAGTGTAGTGAGTATCGGAAGTATGTATTGCCCGAGAGATATCCTCATACATTACTTCCACTTCCTCGTCGGGGTGAGTCGAGGTCGGAGCGTAAACCTGTATGACCTTCAACGAATACCGTTTGGTGATTCTGAGTATAAGGTACGCCACTCTATTCGACACACTCCCGATTTGTACAACGTTATTCACGAGAGACTTGTGGACCAGAAACCCGACACCACCTTGGGACAGATCTTCACCCTCCCGGAAATAGAGCAGGTTGCCGGATTTAAGGACCATCGTGTGCCTCTCGACGGACTTCAGATAGTCCCACTATACTCCAGCGAATGCTACTCAATTCTTCCTCCAGTTCTAGCAGCTTCTCCTCGGTTCGCAGTGTGCGTGTATTATACGTCGCCAGGGCCAAGGTCGTATGACGGAATGCCGTCGCCACCCGGGGATTCTTAGCACCCCTGGTCCCGGCGCCTCGCCAACGTCCGTCAACGCCGGCACGGCTTCCGGTACCGCCGGGCACTTCGGGCCTTGGGCTGTAGAAATTCATGGGGGGTTTTTGGCCATCTCCCACCACGCTGGCCCAGTGCGGGTTGGTGGGGAGCGCCAGAGCCTCGTCTGTTGTTCGGCAGGGTGCACCACGTGCAGGTGAGGTTGGCTTGGAACCCGTGAAGTGTTGTTCGGGACCCCTTACACCCCTTTAAATGAACAGGGATAAGACGAAAATAATGTCGAATTCCCATTTCGTACCCACTCCTGTAAAGGTTGGAAGCTCTACACTGGAAGTTGTTGATGAATATGGGACAACCTGGAACAAATAGTCCAACTTCCAGAAAGAGGTCAATCGACGGATCCAACTCGGCTGGGCAGCGTTCTGGAAGCTTCGCAGCATATTCTCGGCCCAACTACCGCAGTGTCTCAAGACGAAAGTCATTAATTCGTGTGTGTTGCCAGTGATGACTGTCACCCAAAGGGCAATGGAGAGGGTGATCGAATCAGAAATGATGAGATCCACAGGAGAACTAGGGTCACCGACATAGCCCGAAAAATTGCGAGCCTCAAGTGGTAGTGGGCAGGCCACATTGCAAGAAGGACTGACGGCCGTTGGAGACGCAGCGTTGGTAGGCCTCCCACAAGGTGGACCGACGATCTGGTGAGCGTCGCGGGAAGCCGATGGATGCGGACAGCGCAGAACCGATCGGTATGGAGATCTTTGGGGGAGGCCTATGCCCAGCAGTGGGCGTCTTTCGGCTGAAATGATAATGATGATGATGATAATTTAGTTAAACAAAATTTTTCATATCCTCACTTCGTGGAAAATGATCATGTTCTCATCAAAAGTGGCACACTATATCCTCTTAGAGGTCGTATTGTTAAAATCTTAAGTCCAGTCTTATATTTAGTTTCAGTAAATGGTGTTTTAAAGAAGGCGCATTTAAATCAATTAGCTCCAGTTAACTTGCCAGAAGAGGTTCAACCTCCAATTTTTAATAGTCCTAATACTAGTGTAACTTCTCTTCAACCTACAGTTCAAAGCCCTTTGTCAGATCCTAGTTCTCCGAAGCAGCCTGATGCCTTATTAAATATACCAACTATTTCTTCCCCGGTTCAGGTCACTCAACCTATATCAAATAATGAAAATTTAAATGTTTCTTCATCTCTTATGAAACCTGTTCAACCCGTACGTAGGTCCTCCAGGATTGTCAAACCACCTATTAAATTAAATCTGTAGGGGAAGGATGAGGGGAAGAATACTACGTGTATTCCTTTATGTCTGTAATAAGTCTCTATGTAAGATTTATATTGTTCTGTGGTCTGTACCGTTTAATTATTAAAGTAAATTCTGTAAGTCTATCTATCCTGTTGTTATTTCAATACCATCAAAAGTAAAACTGAAGAAACATGATAGCCTGCATCTGCATCGTTTGGTATGTATAAAAACATGTGGGCTTGTGTGTTTGAAGCTGGAAGTGTAGAGTAATTGATGGTTTGAATGTTTGAATATTGAAGGGTGTTCGTTTGCGTGTTTGAAGTTGGAAATGTTGAAGTGATGGTGAAGAAGCATTTAGAACCACTATCCTGCCGTTAAAGTATGTGTTTGGCATTTTCGTTACTCCAAAATTGTTAATATCGGACAGAGGTAGAAGTTTCACTTCTGCCGAATTCGAAAAGTTTCCTCGAAAACTCGAAATAAACCATATTCTAAATGCCGTAGCTATGCCGAGAACTAATGGGCAGATAGAGCGGTATAACCGCACTGTCTTGTCCGCACTATCAGCCCTCACTAGTGGTTATAACGATAAAGATTGGGATACTCACATCAATACAGTTCAATAATACTCTTAACAAAGGAATCGGAAAAACCGCTCCCGCTTACCCCGCTCAGGTGATTTTTTGCCGAAACACCATAAATATTCCTGAAACTCACTTATACGATGTCCACGATTTTAATAGTACCTCTTTCGATAATGAACAAGCCACCGATATTCGAAATGAAGTGGATAATAATATAAAAACTAAATAAAAGAAATGACTGAACGTTTTAACAAGAAAAGATGCAGGGCAAAACTTTACCGGGGGACAGTAATAAAATGTTACCTAAGTACAGTGGTCCATATAGAGTAACAAAGATCTTGAGCAATGACCGTTATGAGATTAGTAGCATAGAAGGTCTCTCTAAACGAAAGTACAAAAATATTAAACGAAAAATTAAACGTTGGGTTAGATTTTCGGTATCTAATACACATAATTCAGAATCAGACATAGAATAAATTAAAGTATTTTTTTTTTATAAATGTCTAAAGTTTTGTTCTAAAATAATTAGTGTTTGTTAGTTTTATTTTTCAGAACCTATTCTGATTAGGGCGTCCCACGGCCATGCCACACGGAGGGAAAGTATATTAGATATTGAACGTAGGATATTTTACTAAAAGAAGACATCGTTTTATTTTTAATAATAAGTAGTTTATTTTTAATAATAAGTAGAACTGCATTCACAGATTTTTTAAAAATCGCCTACCTCAACCGGGAATCGAACCCGCCAAATGTGATAGAAAAATTACTTGTATTTTATAATAGCGTTTGAAAGGGCTACTCATAAGCATTATTTTTTCCTAAATAACCTAGCATTCAATTGCCTGGAGGACTGCACAGATGTGGACACGTACAACGACAGGTTCGTGGAAGCTGTTCTTACGGCGGGTTCAGGGCTCTTCAAACCCAGCCATAACAAAAGAGGTAAAAAAATCTCTGCGCCAACTTTAAAGCTCATGAAGGAAAGACGTGCACTGCAGTCTTCCGAAGACGCTCGTCGGCAACTCAACAAACAGATCTCCAAGTCATTGACCCGCGACATACGCCACTTTAATACAGAATGTATTAGAGAGGCAATCGAGCGGAACCAAGGCTCCAAAGTGTTCGCCCGAGATCTGTCGATAGGACAGAGTTTGCTGACGAAGCTGAAAACGGAGGATGGCAGATTCGTTACATCCCGACCTGAGCTCTTGGCCGAGATTGAAAACTTCTATGGACAGCTTTACGCGACATCACGCACACCTGTCACTAAGGCCACCGATCCAAGAGCCAAATTAACCCGACATTACACGGAAGATATCCCGGACGTTAGCCTGTACGAGATTAGTGTAGCTCTCAAACAACTTAAGAACGACAAGGCGCCGGGCGACGATGGAGTTACAGCCGAGCTTCTGAAAGCAGGTGGACGACCGGTCCTGAAAGCTCTTCAGAGGCTATTTAACTCCATCATGCTCGAGGGTAAAACGCCAAAGGCATGGCACAGGGGCGTGGTAGCACTCTTCTTCAAAAAGGGTGACAAGACTCTATTGAAGAACTACAGACCCATCACGCTCCTGAGTCATGTCTACAAGTTGTTTTCGAGGGTTGTTACGAATCGTCTCGCACGCAGGTTTGACGACTTCCAGCCTCCCGAACAAGCCGGTTTCCGAAAAGGCTTTAGTACCATAGACCACATACATACGCTGCGGCAGGTTATACAGAAGACCGAAGAGTACAACCTGCCATTATGCTTAGCGTTTGTGGACTATGAGAAAGCCTTCGATTCTGTCGAGACCTGGGCCGTGCTTCAGTCGCTCCAGAGATGCCAAATAGACTATCGGTACATCCAAGTGCTGCAGTCACTGTACGAAAACGCCACTATGTCAGTCCGCCTCCAGGACCAAGACTCGAAACCAATACCACTTCAGCGGGGTGTGAGACAGGGCGATGTTATATCTCCGAAACTGTTTACTGCCGCGTTGGAGGATGTTTTTAAGCTTTTGGACTGGAGAGGACTTGGCATCAACATAAACGGCGAGTACATGACTCACCTTCGTTTTGCTGATGATATCGTAGTCATGGCTAAAAACCTGGAAGACTTGGGCACAATGCTCGACGACCTCTGTAGAGTCTCCCAACAAGTGGGTCTTAAAATGAACATGGATAAGACGAAGATTATGTCGAATTCTCATGTCGTACCCACTCCTGTGAAGGTTGGAAGCTCTACACTGGAAGTTGTTGACAAATACATTTACCTGGGACAAATAGTCCAACTTGGTAGGTCCAACTTCCAGAAAGAGGTCAATCGACGGATCCAACTCGGCTGGGCAGCGTTCGGGAAGCTACGCAGCATATTCTCGGCACAACTACCGCAGTGTCTCAAGACGAAAGTCTTTAATTCGTGTGTGTTGCCAGTGATGACGTACGGAACCGAGACGTGGCCGCTTACAATGGGCCTTATACAAAGGCTCAAAGTCACCCAAAGAGCAATGGAGAGGGCTATGCTTGGTGTTTCTCTGCGTGATCGAATCAGAAATGATGAGATCCGCAGGAGAACTAAGGTCGCTGACATAGCCCAAAGAATTGCGAGTCTAAAGTGGCAGTGGGCAGGTCACATTGCGAGGAGGACTGACGGCCGTTGGGGCGGAAAGGTCCTCGAATGGCGGCCGCGCACCGGGAGACGCAGCGTTGGTAGGCCCCCCACAAGGTGGACCGATGATCTGGTAAGGGTCGCGGGAAGCCGTTGGATGAGGGCAGCGCAGGACCGATCGGTTTGGAGATCCTTGGGGGAGGCCTATGCCCAGCAGTGGGCGTCTCTCGGCTGATATGATGATGATGAACCTAGCATATTAAATGAAACTAAGAACATAATTTTTTTCATTTTATTTAAAATTTTGTTCAGGAAAATTTCCTCTGACTTGGCTTCCAACAATTAACATGATCATTTCAAAGACCTACCCACTTGAGATACGAGATTTCCGTGGTGTAAGTACATGATAATAATAAAGCGATACATGAAGTGTAGTAGGTACTTGTATGCATTTCTTCATGAGCTCACAATTACCATGCAACTGGCTGATATTAGTAAAAATAAATAATTCGAAAATGGAACACGTAAATTTTCAAGCGTCTGTTCTTTTGTTTATTGTGAGTTTCATTTTCATTTATTAGCAATTTTTGTGTTAATTTACTTACCATGGCGTACCAAAATAATTTGGATTTAATAGAAGCATACTTTTTAAATCACAAAGACATTTCATTAGCTTTGCGGTGGTACCGCGAAAGATATCCCGATAGACGCACACCATCTCGATATGTGTTGAAAAGAATGGTGGATAATTTAACAAATTTAGGACGCTTTGATCATCGCTTACAGCAATCACAGCAGCAGATAATAAACGTCAGCGATGATGAACTCAACATTCTGATTTACTTTGAAGCGTACCCGAAGAGTTCAGTGAGGGAAGGTGAAGAAGAAATTGGACTTTCAAAGAGTAGAATACATCGCGTTCTGAAAAAATACAAGTTTATGTTGAAGGGCGATTAGTGCAAAAATTACGGCCGGGAGATGCTGAAAGACGATTTAATTTCTGCCAACATATCGAGAGACTCATCCTTGAGGATCAAAATTTTTTGAACACCATTATTTGGTCAGACGATTTAAACTTTAGTAACAACGGTATGTACAACCGGCGTAATAATCGCATTTGGTCCAGACAGAATCCCTTACGAATCCGCGAGACTAATGATCAAGTGCGTTTTTCTTTCAACTGTTGGTGTGGGATTGTAAGTAACCGGGTTCTCTTAATACATTTTTACGAAGGAACTCTGAACACGGAAAGATATCTAGAAATACTTGAGATTTTAAGAAATGAGATTAATAATCTTCCTGATGCAGATCGACGAAATCTCATATTCCAGCAAGATGGGGCTCCGGCTCATAACAGTAGGAGAACAGCCGAGTTTCTTAATGAATATTTTCCTTCCTGGATCGGCACTTTTGGACAAATTAGATGGCCACCGAGATCCCCAGATCTAACCCCACTTGATTTTTTTTATGGGGTTATGTAAAAGATTTAGTTTACAGGAACCGGTACAACAGTGTGCAGGAGTTACAAAATGAACTTAGACGTATTATTTCAAACCACCATGCAAAAATAAGTAAATTGACAGGGAAAGAAATTATCAAAAGAGTGAGAATTTGTATACAACAGAACGGATCACATTTTGAGCATTTGATTAATTTTTTTTTTTTAAATAAAATGAAAAATTTTATGATCTTAGTTTCATTTAATATGCTAGGTCATTTAGGAAAAAATAATGCTCATGAGTAGCCCTTTCAAACGCTTTTATAAAATACATGTAATTTTTCTATCACATTTGGCGGGTTCGATTCCCGGTTGAGGTAGGCGATTTTTAAAAAATCTGTGAATGCAGTTCTACTTATTATTAAAAATAAAACGATGTCTTCTTTTAGTAAAATATCTTCGTTCAATATTTAATATACTTTCCCTCCGTGTGGCATGGCCGTGGGACGCCCTGTATAAAAAAGGAGAAAATATACTTGTCTTAGTTAATTGGAGTAACGTCGTATTGTGTCAAGAAGAATAATTGATTACATTTTCTAAATGATGACATTATTGGAGAAAAATAAAACATTATAATTTTATGTTCTTAAATGATTAAGTTAACTGATGACTAGATATACTGATAACAAATAATTGTCAAAGTCCTTATTAGCGAAATTCGATTGTTTAAATATATTTTATTATTATAGTAATCCGGACTTTTATTACTAATTTCAAATGGCTCTCTTTTCAAAACATAATAAAGTAAGTAAAATATTACTGTTGTACTGCTCTTGCGTTTTTTTCTCTTGTTTAATTAACCATCAAAAATCCATTAAAATCCATAGAGTCAGTGTGACCACTCTCACTCCACGATCTGCCATGACCAAAAATCAGATCGTGGAGTGAGAGTGCTGCCACGACTGAGGAATATCAGATCAAGGAGTGAGCATGGTGCCATGACCAAAATCAGATCGTGGAGTGAGCGTGCTGCCCCGACTGAAGAAGATTAGATCATGTAGTGAGTTTACTGCCATGACCAAGATCAGATCGTGGAGTGAGCGTGCTTCCACGACTGAAGAAGATTAGATCATGGAGTGAGTATACTGCCATGACCAAGATCAGATCGTGGAGTGAGCGTGCTGCCACGACTGAAGAAGATTAGATAATGGAGTGAGCATACTGCCATGACCAAGATCTGCCCGCCTAGAATGACCACCGAAACGCGATATGATAAAACCATTTATCGCTTTAAACTGTCAAAAATCATTGGATATAACCGCCATCTTAAAATTTTATCGAAACTGCGAACATGTATTGTTTATATATATGTTCGCAGTTTCGATAAAATTGTATATACACCGAAACGCGATATGATAAATGGCTTTATCATATCGCGTTTCGGTGGTCATGCTAGGCGGGCAGATCGTGGAGTGAACGTACTCCTACGAAGAAAATGAAATCATAATATAATGAGAATACTGCCACAACTAAGATTATTAAGAGTGCTGAGATCAGTAAATGGAAAATGCAAAGTAATTATGGTTTTCTTGAAGAGTAAAGTACTCATGTAATGGTAACTTTATGACCCTGTTTGATGATAGAACTCAAAGGCTTCAAAGTATTGATTTCCACAGAGCAATATGCTAGCTAAGAATGAGGACATTCAAATACTAGTGGATGGCCGGAAGGTGCTAACACTGGATATTTTTTAAGTCTGAGGACAGACACAAAATCAGAATGGCCGAATATTATCAACACTAATTTTGTTCTGTTAAAGTTTGAAATTAAGGTTTGGCTGTATGGTACATATGTTGGCCTGCCCAAAAAAAGGTAAGAAATGACTACTACGCACTACGACGTGCGGTCTATGATTTCGAGGATTTCAGCATACAAGAATAAGAATAATTGATTTGATTCAAAACAGAGAAGATTAGTAAAAAAGTGTAATAGCCAGGAGTTTAAAGTTTTAATTAAAGTTTTATGTAAAAGCAAATAAAGTAATAAGTAACAGAGGTTGTATTTCATCAAACGGAACACGACGGGGTAGATCTGCTCTGGGTATAGCTCTTTCCTGGGAGCCAATTCTCAGTGCATGTGATTTGGTATCGAATTTGATATGATATCAAGCATTTATCGAACGTAAATATCACAAAAATCTCCATTCACAGAGAAAATTGTATTCTCGTGTCTATATATATTATATAAATGCTCTTCCCCAACTGCAAAACACGTTCCATTTTCTCGATTATACTAATATTATAATCGAGGAATATATTTTTACTTATTTTATACTATACAAATCATTGTTTATATTGTTTTTATGTAACTAATTCTAATATATACTTCTAATACTTTATTTATATCAGTCGCGTCGCCACCGTGCGTGTGAGTGCGCGTGCGTAAGGTGATCTGTCCTTGCGATACGAAAAAATGGATACGTCGAAAAAGTTAAAATGTGTTAGTTGTAACATTGTTATAAGTGAAGTGCTGGCGTACATTACGCACAAGCTGGATGTTATGGATGAGGAGAGCATTGTTCGCATATGTGAAAGTAACTATAGTGCAGAAGACATTGAAGTGGCTAAGTCGTTGCTGTTTGAATCTTTGCAACAGACAATCACAGCACGAAAACGCCAGGGGAAAACTCAACGTAACCTCGATGATATAATTACGGTACTTAAAAATACTGATCCTGATAAAATACCAATATTTGTGGCCAAAGACCTAGACAAGCTGCCTCCCGTAACGTTTGACCACATTGATGTGACGCCGCTGCTAAAGAAATTGCTAGTGATGCAAGATAGTATTGAAAAAATTCAACAAAATTATGTGACGAAAGAAGATTTGGTGAATTATTTGCCTAATAGCAATCAATCGCCTTCATTTGCCGAAGATCGAAACATTAATTTAAGACGTGGAGGGTACCTTACAAACAAGTCTATGCTAAATAGCGGGCCGATGGCACTTTCCACGTTCAGTAGTAATAATTACGAGACCTCACCGACTGAACAGGCCTATCATATTAGCGGAAATAGTCCATCTCGTTCTCATGAACTGTTAAATGTATCTGCGCGCCCATTCGCGTCTATCGTGAGCGCAAATAATGACACCGCCGCCGCCGTCGCCGTAGCCGAGACAAAGATGTCTACACAAATACAGCACGAGTGCTCGTCTAACCAAAAGGGTGCGAATGAGAGGACAGCGTTAAATGAAGGTCATGACAACAGCGGTCAGCTGACTGATAACGCAACATGCCATAGATTGTCTTTTGCGGAGATTGTTGAAAAAGAAATGCATTCGACTAAAGAAAAGTGGACAGTGGTTGAGAAGAAGAAACCAAAAAATAAATTTTTGGCAAAGCTGGGAAATGCAGTGTGAAATCCTCAAGAAAATTAAAAATTTAAGGCAGCAGAAACTAAAATCCCGCTATAAATCTCGAATGTACACCCAGATGTATGTGAAAAAGATATATTAGAGTATATAAAAAAGAAAACAAAGGAGGAAGTATCCTTAGTCAAAATAAAAATGAGAAAACAAAAAAATTATAATGCATTTAAAATATATGTAACAAAATATAAATTACATATATTTTTGGATGATAGCTTATGGCCCTCCGCCATATCTTTTAGGCGTTTTATCAACTTTAAACGAAGGGAAGAGAATAGGGACGCTGATCATGTGGCAAATACTAATACAATTTTTAATGAATAATGACAACAATAAAAGTTATAGTAAAATAATAAGCTTCAACTGCAAATCCATCAAACGGTCAGTGCGGGGGGTGCGGGATTTGTGCCAGTCTGCCGACGTGGTGGCTCTGCAGGAGACATGGCTTCTCCCGCATGAGCTGCCCTTACTCGATAACATTCACGAAGACTTCGCGGCTACGGGTACGTCTGCTGTGGACACGTCCGTTGGCTTACTCGCTGGGCGACCGTACGGTGGTGTTGCATTGTTGTGGAGAAAAAGTGCATTTCAGGCAGTGTCAGCGATAGAATGCGATAACGCTCGAATCGCAGGAATTAAGATAACTGTAAGTAATAGACATGTAGTTATATTCAGTGTATATATGCCGACAAACTGTTGTGAAAATATTCCTTTGTTTACGGACTGCCTAAGTGCGATACAGTCAATTATTGAAGTGCAACAAAATGACGGAGTTGAGGCTTTTTATATGATAGGAGACTTGAATGCCCACCCGACTAAAATGTTTTATTCGGAGCTACTAAATTTTTGTAATGATCACTTGTGGTCTTGCGTTGATGTTGATGTGTTACGACAACAAAATGCGAATGCGTACACGTTTCGCAGTGACGCACACGGCTGTGAGAGGTGGTTAGACCACTGCCTAGTAACGCAGTCGGCATTAAAATCAATTAAAAATGTTTCGATACATCAGGATGTTTACTGGTCTGACCACTTCCCACTTATTGTTGAATGCAATTTAAATAGACTGAATGTCACAACTGAATCGTATGCAGTTGAAGATATCTGTAAAAAACGTACGGTCTGGGGAGAGCGGCAGGCGGCTCAAGTAGACGAGTATCACAAAAGATGCCATGCCGGTCTCCGTGATATTGATTTCCCACATCAGTTAGGCCAATGTTGTGATCTCTTATGTGATAATACAGATCACCACATAATAATAGATCAACTTTATAATAAAATTATTAATGTGATATCTGAAGCAGCTATTCAAACAAATGTTGTAGAAAAGTGTCCTAGACACAAACCGTCTTATTACAAAAAACTACTTAGTACTAGGTTTAAACTACGACTAAGTGGTCCAGGTTTAATACGGTATTAAAGTTAGTACTAAGATTGTTATTAGAAATCCTAGACTTACTGAGGATCAAATAGTACCAGAGTTAGTTCATGGATTAGTAAATAATTCACAGATTATAAATAAAAACGGCATTAATCATTCATTCATTCTCGAACCGTTCAGTGGACCGTTTCGTTTCTCTAATTGTTACTATTTTAAATGCTGATTTTATAGTCATTTAGTAACTTATCAAAGTAAAAATATTTATATATTTAATTATTTGTTATTGTTCGACTTATACAATAAGTATGATTAATAATTTTGATGCACTTTTTCAAATTTTATAATATTTTGAACACCTCTAGCGTGAAAAGGAGTGTGGGGTTGTAGTTTTTTCCTACAAGCATCTTAGTACCTACTGAATGTCAGAAATCACAATTATTTTTATTTACCTTTCCGTAAAGTTCTTAAAAGATTTCCACTAGCCAAAATAAATTGACTTTAAATCGATAAATAAATATTTTTCATAAACTTACCTAACATGGAACAACAAAAGAAAAAAATGGAGTGAAAATTATGGGAGTGATGAAAACAAAATAAAGCTGCAATATTTTCAACATTGTTATGCAATGCTAATCTTCAATGAAAATAATACCGAATGCTCTTATTATCCAAGGAAATATTACGTCAACTTATTGCTCAGTCGACGCACATAATAGAGGACAAGTCGACCAAAACTACAATAAATATGTTAAAAATAAAAGAGCAAAAAAATATAATGATCAAGTAAGTACTTAGTTGAATTTTGCTTTTTTCATACTTTAGTGTAACAGAATAGACTACAGATTCGATATGCTGAAATAAATATTGTCTTATTGTATTTGTGTAGGTAATGTACCTACATAAATAGGTACAAATAACTTACAATTACATAATCCTCTTATCTCTATATTATATCCCCTTTGGAATGAGTTTATGTGTATGATGTATATTGATTGTTGGATAAATAAATAACAGAAAAAAGTCATCATAACTATAATTTAATACTAAATCCATCCAAAATACATTTGATTTCAATTTACAGATGTGAAGAAATGTGTCAGGCTATTGTAAAAAGCAATACAGAATTCAAAGAAAAGCAAAGGAAATGTTACAAGTAGAGCACACTTATAATAACAAAATAAGATGTTTCAGACTGGCCGATGTACTTGTACACAATCTCAAAAAATGAAGAAAAAATAAATGAATCTAGGAAATGTACAACTAAATATAAATAATGTATAGTTTTTTGGCTTAAAAACAATAGAACTTCTTAGTTCACTTTTGATATGGGAACTATAGATAACATATCACAATAAAGAAATAAGCTGAAGTATTCCGAATTGCTGTTTTAGCACATACAAAGTCAGTACTACTGTAGCCCTATTTTACGTTTATGGTCTACGGCTGTTTGGCTGTATGAAGGTTAGTTCCTTTTGCCTTCTACTTTTCGAAAAAATTGTCGACGAAGATTTTACATCTCTTTGACTTACCTTTTTTCTACATTTTATAACCTCGTGGCGTCTCACGTATTTTCTATTGATCATACAAAGAGACCACCTTTTACAATGATTTTTAAACATTAAAAATCTTACTTATGTACTTACTTAGATTAATGTCAAATGGGACACTGAATTCTTTTGGTAAGCAAATACTACATTTACTTTAACCCTATTTGATCAGTGTTATGCAATTTCTGACACAATTTAATTTAAATTGAGTAGATAAAATCATGCCTTTAATTGTGTTCATAACCTCCCTTGGACAACGTTTTATTCCAAACTACTCATCTAACAATTACCTTTTACCATATTCATTTGGAATATAAATTGATTTGCAGATTGTACCAAAGAATCCCAAGATATTACTTAAACATACCTACTTACATTATGTGAAAGGAAACCACATTTATCTCCACCTCCGACAGGTATTTATATCAATATTATTTAATAATTAGTTTTCAGTGTAACCCAATTATATTCTAATAACTACAATTTAATACTAATTTAACTTGTTCTTCTTATATATCCCAATTTAATTAAAAACATACAATCTACATTAACTTATTAAAATACTGCATTAAAAGTACAAATTAAATATTTAACATATAATTAATAGTGAATAGCTTCTTTCCATGTAATGATTTAGTCAGATTATCTCATATTCTGCCAGTAATTAATTGAAATAAGTAATAACCTTAAATCAGTATTTTAACCTAAACTATTTCATAAATTCTTATAACTATACATAGAATAGCAAGACTATGTATCTTATTTGCATATGATTACTACTATTATGCAAGGAATACCTAAAATTATTCTTTTAATGGTGATTTCTGCCAATACAACTTTTGTTGATTCCCTTAACTAAATTCTCTCTGGAGGGATCATACTTAACTTATCCTTGTCCCTTCCAGGAGGTGTTTTATACAGCTGATCTATATCGCTGTTATACACTGCTGTTATACACTGCTGTTATACACTGCTGTTATGTACCACTACCTACTACTTCAATGTACTATTGCTAAGGAATATATTGCAATATTCTGCTATGTAATATTCTACTGCAATATTCTACTGCAATAGACTGCGACAAAGCAATGTGATATTCTGCTGTTGATCCGTTCAACGATAATATGTTGAAGCGTACCACCACCTCGTGCTGAACCCTTCTGGTCTACCATGCCGCCTCAACAGAGACACCACAGGATATAGTAGTCTTTATAACCTACCTACATGTAAGTTCTAAACTATCATTAAACAGCGTTATCGACCAAGTGTGCCACGACCTGTTACTACCTATACTTATTATTAATTGTAACTAATAATCCTTATACTTCACAATTGCGTGACCGTGCAGCTCCACGCCAGTGGCCATAAACTAAATAATATTATCAATAAATTACTGTATTAATTACCTAAAAATACCTGTTTTATTTACAACTAACCTTACCGGATTTTACACGTTACAATTTGGCGACCCTGCCAGGATCGTGGTTACATGAATATTAGTATTCTCTGGTTTTATTCCTTTTGAACAAAAACAGATTGGTCGATAACAAACTTAAAATAATATTGCAGTCCTATTGTTTAATACTTATTACCTACTATGTAATAGCATTTAATTCTTTCAGACAAAAAAAGAGTTGTTATTAATTCTAAAATAACTGTTATAATACTTTCTATTTATCAGTGTTAACTTTACTATTGTTGTGTTATCTTATCACAATAAAAAAAAAAACTTAATTACCTACCAATATTACACTATGTTACTGTCTACTAAAGGACTTTAATCTTTTAGTTCATGGTAATAATATTTGATAACTACATTACTAACTGTTCAATTTATCTACTTTTACTGAAGGTGAATGTATCTATGATATAATTTAGATGTTAAGTGATTTTGTACTGGTCGATCACGCTTTTCTACGGTTAAGTGTATAAGTATACACTTTCTTTTAAAACATTTTTCTACACTTTTAAACATTTTGCTACACATTTAAACATTGTGCTACACACATTTTCTCAGTATGGAGGAAAGACCTATTAATTTTAATCTTTTACATAAAGATGAGTTGCTGTATGAAGTGACATTACGTGATGCTAAACCTGTTGATACATGTGCTGGTTTACGTTCTCAGTTACGTGGTTTATTGAAAGAATTTCCTACAGATGAAATTGATACTTATGAGGGTGAAATATCTCTTGAGTTAGAATTAATTAAAAATAAAATCACTGAATTAAATACCTTATCTTCATCTAAACCTTTAACCTTAAAAATTTTAAACAGAATTAATGCTTTAGGTAATCACTTATTCCATCGTTTGAGTAGAATTTATCCTACTGAAGATAATGATATAACATTAAAATCAGACTTAGATCTTTCTTTAAATAAAATTACAAATAAATTTGATGCTTTACTCTCCAATTTTAAAAGCAGTTTGAAATATCCTATAGAAAACTCTAATGTTGAAACTATTTCTACAGAACCTAATTCTAATCTCCCTACACATAATTCTTGTACAGATTGTTCTCATGGTTACAACAAAGGTGTTCATACTTTAAATTTTAGATACAACGGTAAAACTTGTGTTATTGCATTTGTTCAACGCCTCGAAGAGTTGTGTTTGTCAAGAGGTATCGGTGAAAATAAATTATTTGAAGGCGCTTCTGAAATTTTTTCAGATGAAGCATTATATTGGTATCGTGGAATTAAAACTCGAATAAATTCATGGACAGAGTTAAAACAATTATTGTTCGATGATTACTTACCCCACGATTATGATTTTCGTTTATTAACAGAAATAAGAGGACGTATTCAAGGCTCTAATGAAAGCATAGTAAATTATTTTAGTGTGATGCAAAATTATTTTAGTAGACTTCGTACACCCATAAGTGAACTTGAACAGTTGGAAATTGTCAAATATAATATTAAACGATCATATGCATTACAATTGGCTATGACGTCTATAACTAGTTGGTCCGATTTAAAGACATATTGTCGTATGTTGGAAAATACTACCTTACGTACAGATTTATCGGCAGAACCGAATAAAGCTGCTAACAAAGTTTTGCTTGCCGCAGACTTATCTTATAAACATACCAATATTACTAAGCAACCTAAAGAGTGTGCTACTCTAACTAAATTACCCACTAATAAGTTTTGTGTTCGATGTCGTGAAAACGGTCATGTTTTGAAGGATTGTAAGCGATCACATCGAGTGATATGTTATCGTTGTGGTGAAAAAGATGTTACCGCTAGAACTTGTCCAAAATGTAACAACTTATCAGCAGATCGTCAGAGCGAAGGAAAACCAAATCTTACTATTTCAAAAAACTTGAAAGCTTGAACCAAGGAATTACTTGTCTAAGTAATTCTAATAATATAACTAGTTTACCTGATTCTGTTACCCAGATTCAGGATAATTTTCCACTGAGTTCTGTTACCCAGAATTCATTTACCTTACCTGATTCTGTTACCCAGATTCAGGATAATTTTACATTGATTTCTGTTACCCAGAATTCATTTACCTTACCTGAATCTGTTACCCAGATTCAGGATAATTCTACATTGATTTCTGTTACCCAGAATTCATTACCAGTACCTGATTCTGTTACCCAGATTCAGGATACTTCTTTACCGAGTTCTGTTACCCAGAATTCACTTCAGTTGCCTAATTCTGTTA
Source organism: Nymphula nitidulata (assembly GCA_947347705.1). NCBI lineage: Eukaryota > Metazoa > Arthropoda > Insecta > Lepidoptera > Crambidae > Nymphula > Nymphula nitidulata. Next base: position 9,792,252 of record OX374639.1, read on the forward strand.
CCCAGAATGAGGATAATTTTACATTGACTCTTAAAGATTCAATACTTAAACATATTTCGTTGGTTCAAGAAAGTCAAGATAAAAGACCCTACTTAACTTTTTCAGTTTTTAATTTAAAATTCTCTGGATTACTAGATTCTGGATCCGAGATTTCTATTATAGGAAATGGAAATGATATACACTTTTCTGATTTCGCTCACTTACATAAGTCTAACGATTTACAGTATATTTCTACTGCAAATGGTTCTACTTCTCGTGTTTTAGGATATTATTTGTTGCCTGTCACGGTTGGGAATAAAACAAACGTGATAAAATTTTATGTTATACCAGAAGTTTCTACAAACATTTTACTAGGATTAAATTTTTGGAAAAATTTTGATATTGCTCCAGATATTCTTTCTTTGATAGAAAGTAGCAACTACAATGTTACTGGAAGAGCTCCAGATTCTATTTTTGTTTCAGATATTACATACGAGGGTGGTCCGATAAGTACTTAGCCTACAAAAGAAAAACGAAAATTTTGGAAAAGTGGCGATTTATTTCTCAACATAGTCTCCTTTTAGCTCGATACACTTGACCCAGCGATGCTCCAACTTCTTTAACCCGTCTGAAAAATACGTTTTCTCGAGGTCTGCAAAGTAGGCCTCCGTGGCGGCGATGACCTCCTCATTCGACTCAAATTTCTGCCCGGCGAGTGACTTTTTCAAGTTTGGAAACAAAAAGAAGTCGCACGGGGCCAAATCTGGAGAATACGGTGGATGGGGCAGCAGTTCGTAGCCCAATTCGACCAATTTGGCTGTGGCAAGGGCGGAGGTGTGAGCCGGTGCGTTGTCATGGTGGAAGAGCACTTTTTTCTTCGCCAAATGGGGCCGTTTTTTCTGCAATTCGGCATCGAATCGGCCCAATAATTCGGCATAGTACAGTCCTGTGACCGTTTTGCCTTTCTCCAGGTAGTCGATGTAGATCACACCTTGTGAATCCCAGAAAACGGTGGCCATCACCTTTCCGGCCGATAGGACAGTCTTCGCCTTCTTCGGAGCACGTTCGCCGGGTGAAGTCCACTGTTTCGACTGTTCCTTGGTCTCTGGTGTGTACCAGTGGATCCATGTTTCGTCGACGGTCACGAAACGACGCAGAAACTCCTTCGGATTGCGCTTAAAGAGCGTCAAACACTGCTCTGAAGTGGTCTCACGGTTGCGCTTGTTGTCCGGAGTGAGCAAACGCGGCACCCATCGCGCCGACAGCTTTCTCATGCCCAAAATTTCATGCAGGATATGACCCACGCGGTCTTTTGAGATGCCTACTGTCTCAGCTATCTCGCGCACCTTCAATCGGCGGTCTGCCAATACGATATCGTGGATTTTTGTCATGTTATCCTCCGTGGTAGCCGTTTTCGGGGCACCTGGGCGTGGCTCATCAAAAACCGACGTGCGACCACGTTGAAACTCGTTAAACCAATTTTTGACGGTCGCCATCGAAGGAGAAGAGTCACCGTACACAGCATCCAAGCGCTCTTTGATTTCACTGCGCGATTTCCCTTCCAAAAACAAGAATCGAATCACTGACCGATATTGCTCTTTTTCCATTTTTCTAAAATCCGCGGACACGCCCGCTTCCACACGCGGTCAAAACAAAACTACGAGTCCGATTCGGCTGAAATTTCGACAGTAGCCGTCTACAAGAATGTACTACACGATAGTAAATTTCTCTTGCGATAGTGACGCCATCTGGCGTTGAGGCTAAGTACTTATCGGACCGCCCTCGTATTTGCAACCATTTCATGTTTTAAATGATAAAGAACGTTTAATAGCTGAAGAAACTATTAATAAATTTGAAACTATATCATCTGATAAGATTGGCTTAGGTCGTACTCATTTGATATCACATAAAATCGACACAGGTGATGCAGTTCCAATTAAACAGAGATATTATCCTTTGTCTCCTACTAAACTTATTGAATTAAATAAACAACTTGATGAAATGTTACATAATGACGTTGTTGAACCAAGTTGTAGTCCTTGGAATAACCCAATTACCCTAGCTCTTAAAGCTAATGGTGAATATAGATTTTGTGTAGATAGTCGTAAACTTAATGAAGTATCTAAACATGATGCATACCCTTTACCTTATATTTCACAGATTTTAGATCAACTTAATGATGCTAAATATTTATCTTCTATTGACTTGAAAGCTGCATTTTGGCAGATCCCTTTAGAAGAGACATCTAAAGAGAAGACCGCATTTACTGTACCCTCACGTGGTTTATTTCAATTTAAAGTTATGTGCTTTGGCTTAACTTCTGCGCCAGCTACCCAACAAAGGTTGATGGATATTTTATTTGGTCCCGAGTATAATGGAAGGATATTTATTTATCTCGATGACATTATTTGCGTTACTTCAGAATTCTCTGAACATATAATTTTACTAAATACCATATTTGATAAGTTACGATTTGCTAACTTAACTATCAATTTTACTAAGTGTTGTTTCTTTCGTAAACAGTTAAAATATCTAGGATTCGTTGTTGATGAACATGGTTTACGCACGGACCCAGATAAAGTAAAAGCTATTATGGATTTTCCTATACCTACTAATCGTAAAGACGTAAAAAGATTTTTAGGTACAGCTTCTTACTATAGGAGGTTCATTAAAAATTTTAGTAATGTTGCAGGCCCGTTAAACAAACTAACTTCTAGTCGTAAAAATACTTCATTTCAATGGTCTCAAGAAGCAGAGGAAGCATTTAATAAATTAAAAATCAGTCTTTCCACTGCACCTGTTTTAGCTTGCCCCGACTTTTCACTACCTTTTGCAGTCCATTGTGACGCTTCAGACTTTGGAATCGGCGGAACCCTTACGCAAGTAATAAATGGAGAAGAACATCCAATCGCTTATTGTAGTAGATCCTTGACTCCACCAGAAAGAAATTACTCCGCAACGGAAAGAGAAGCTTTAGCTGTTGTTTACGTGGTAGAACATTTTAAGCCTTATCTTGAAGGAAACCAACAATTTAAAATTATTACTGATCATTCAAGTTTAAAATGGTTTCTAAATTTAAAGAATCCTACCGGACGTCTTGAACGATGGGGTTGTAGACTTTCACCGTTTAATTTTTGTATAGAACATCGTAAAGGCAAAGAAAACATCGTACCCGATGCATTGTCGCGTTCTGTTCCTATAGCTTTTGTTGATAAAAACATTGCTGATCCTTGGTATTTAAATCTTTTAAAAAGATGTAAGGATAATCCTTCATCGTGCCCTAACTTTTTAATAATGGATGATATACTTTATAGGTATACTAAATCTAATAACCAACTTTCTAAAGATTTTGAGTGGAAACAAGTCGTTCCTCTTGAATATCGCAATGATATTCTAGTAGAAAATCATTGTGATCCTCTTGCTGCTCATTTAGGCATATCTAAAACTTATAAAAGATTGCGTCTCAGATATTTCTGGCCTGAAATGTTTAAGGATGTGGTTAAATTTATTATGCTTTGTGATGTCTGTAAGGCTTACAAACATACCAATCAAACTACACCAGGTTTGATGGGTAGTCCTAAAGTATGTTCTAGACCATTCCAGTGTCTTAGTATTGACTTGGTTGGACCTTTACCCCAATCAAGATTACAAAATACCTTTTTGTTAGTTGTTGTATGTTGTTTCTCGAAGTACACTTTCCTGTTTCCTTTGAGGAGAGCTACTGGGAAATCTATTGTCCAAAGGTTGGAAGATCATGTATTTCTAGTGCATGGAATTCCTCAAACCATCATCGCTGATAACGGTTCACAGTTCACCGGCCGTGAAGTTCAGGCGTTGTTCTCTAAATATGGAATACCGCAAATTCACCTAGGTCCATTATACTGTCCACAATATAACACCGTGGAAAGAACCAATCGAACGGTAATTACCGCAGTATCTTCTTTCGTTGGAAACGATCACCGTTCTTGGGACGTTAACATACATAAGATCCAATTCGCTTTGAATACATCTAACGAAACAACTTCATATACTCCTTATTTGCTAGTTCATGGTCGTGAAGCAATTGCTGACGGAAAAGTTTATTCGAATGCTCAAAACATCGATGAAATTATATTTGACTCTCGTCGAGATTACATTTCTAATCTAAGCTCTTTGCGAGGTATTTTTGATAATGTCCAGGAAGAACTGAAAAAAGCTCATGCGAAAAACGCAAAGTATTATGATAAACGCCGTCGTGATATTAGTTTCAACGTTGGTGACTACATTTGGAAAAGATCATACAAACAAAGCGATGCTAGAAAATTTTTTGCTATAAAACTTGCCCCTAAATACGAAAAATGTAAGATAATTCGTAAACTATCGTCATTAGTTTATGAACTAGAAGACGAACATGGGAAATATTTAGGAAAATGGCACATCAAAGATTTTAAATCTTAAAAAAAAAAAAATATATTACTTACGTTGATTTTTGCTAGTTGTCTTAAGTTATGGTATACTGATACTATATCGTTAGTTAGTATTGTTCTAATGTTTTTATTATTAGGTATTAGTTTAATAAGCCTAACAAATTCGTGAGGTTCCTCTCACTATTGATTACCTTTCATTACCGAAGTGTAATAAGTACTTACGTTTTTTGTGTTGTTGTTTTTATCTACAACTTCATGCGTGTATTGTTCACACATTATTGTTGATTGTTTTTGTTTTTATTGTAGAAAATTAAACATATCTTTTCTGCATGTACCAAATACTTAGTACTTGGCATAGGTGCTTACTTTTAGTGAATTAAGTAGGCTTATTGCTTGTATTTTTTTCTTTTCTTTATAGAAATTATTTTTGTGTTTCTAAGGAAGCTTGGAGTTTCTAGGTTGCACAGGAACGGATGAGGGCATCCGACGAATTCTTTTAACGAATTCTTTATGTGGTTATGGGGGTATTGTAGCCCTATTTTACGTTTATGGTCTACGGCTGTTTGGCTGTATGAAGGTTAGTTCCTTTTGCCTTCTACTTTTCGAAAAAATTGTCGACGAAGATTTTACATCTCTTTGACTTACCTTTTTTCTACATTTTATAACCTCGTGGCGTCTCACGTATTTTCTATTGATCATACAAAGAGACCACCTTTTACAATGATTTTTAAACATTAAAAATCTTACTTATGTACTTACTTAGATTAATGTCAAATGGGACACTGAATTCTTTTGGTAAGCAAATACTACATTTACTTTAACCCTATTTGATCAGTGTTATGCAATTTCTGACACAATTTAATTTAAATTGAGTAGATAAAATCATGCCTTTAATTGTGTTCATAACCTCCCTTGGACAACGTTTTATTCCAAACTACTCATCTAACAATTACCTTTTACCATATTCATTTGGAATATAAATTGATTTGCAGATTGTACCAAAGAATCCCAAGATATTACTTAAACATACCTACTTACATTATGTGAAAGGAAACCACATTTATCTCCACCTCCGACAGGTATTTATATCAATATTATTTAATAATTAGTTTTCAGTGTAACCCAATTATATTCTAATAACTACAATTTAATACTAATTTAACTTGTTCTTCTTATATATCCCAATTTAATTAAAAACATACAATCTACATTAACTTATTAAAATACTGCATTAAAAGTACAAATTAAATATTTAACATATAATTAATAGTGAATAGCTTCTTTCCATGTAATGATTTAGTCAGATTATCTCATATTCTGCCAGTAATTAATTGAAATAAGTAATAACCTTAAATCAGTATTTTAACCTAAACTATTTCATAAATTCTTATAACTATACATAGAATAGCAAGACTATGTATCTTATTTGCATATGATTACTACTATTATGCAAGGAATACCTAAAATTATTCTTTTAATGGTGATTTCTGCCAATACAACTTTTGTTGATTCCCTTAACTAAATTCTCTCTGGAGGGATCATACTTAACTTATCCTTGTCCCTTCCAGGAGGTGTTTTATACAGCTGATCTATATCGCTGTTATACACTGCTGTTATACACTGCTGTTATACACTGCTGTTATGTACCACTACCTACTACTTCAATGTACTATTGCTAAGGAATATATTGCAATATTCTGCTATGTAATATTCTACTGCAATATTCTACTGCAATAGACTGCGACAAAGCAATGTGATATTCTGCTGTTGATCCGTTCAACGATAATATGTTGAAGCGTACCACCACCTCGTGCTGAACCCTTCTGGTCTACCATGCCGCCTCAACAGAGACACCACAGGATATAGTAGTCTTTATAACCTACCTACATGTAAGTTCTAAACTATCATTAAACAGCGTTATCGACCAAGTGTGCCACGACCTGTTACTACCTATACTTATTATTAATTGTAACTAATAATCCTTATACTTCACAATTGCGTGACCGTGCAGCTCCACGCCAGTGGCCATAAACTAAATAATATTATCAATAAATTACTGTATTAATTACCTAAAAATACCTGTTTTATTTACAACTAACCTTACCGGATTTTACACGTTACACTACACACACATTACCCCGTGAAAATAGTATGATGTTGAGCAAATTATGAAATAATCATTTGTGTATAAATGAAATATGCCCAACAATTAAAATATATCACATAGATATTTAAATGTTTTGTCAACTTGTTGGAAAGAAAATATTATGAGTTATTATTGCAACTGCATATCAGGACAACATACAGTAGGTTGCTGTCTCCACACTATGGCCAATGTCTGGTACCTACTTAGGTTAGCAATTATTGCTGCTCCGGCCTCGCTTCTTGGATAATATACTTGTAATGAAAGATAAATAAAATAATTTATTACTAATGATGTTTTATTGAAATATCTCAGACTACAAAATAATAATCAGCAAGAATTTGTTCAATCTGGTTCTCCTTTGGCTTGTATTAAGTTACAAGCCCAGTGATACACATAGTTTTAGTTCTCAGGTACGATTCATGTGAAGTACATGACCAGTTAAAAGATCTGCGTTATATGTAGTTGTAGTTCTCAGCATAGATATGATTCAGGTGAAGTACATGACCTGTTGAAAGATTGTGTTATTTATATCTAGTTGTATTTGAGTCATGCACACTATATAATTTTGAAATCAGCATCATAAACCACCTAAAATATGGTTGCTTATTAGTCTTACTTTTCTAGGTATCATAAAAACAATTTTTACTGGGTTTAATACAGAATATCAACTTTATTAAATCGTAACTATTAATATTAATTACCTACCTATATAATAACACAAAAGAAATGTATCTTTTTTTTAGTATAAATGAATATTTAAACTAGAAAAAAAGTTCATATCCCCAGGCGTGATCCGAACCCGCGGCCTTTCACGATCCGGGTGCGCTAACCCGAGCTGCCGAGGACTTGAGACCTCTATGAATTTCCTTTAGTCCATCTGTATTTGCGTTACAGTAAAGATACGCCATGTATACAATCAGTTGTATCATCTTGGATCTGTGAATAAAATAACATATGTACCTTTATTAGTAGGTACTCGCAAACTATCTGCAATTAATATAGCTATTCATAAAAATCAGTGTTGATTGACAAATATTAAAAACACTTACTACGTGGCGATCCCAGTTGCGTAATGCAAAAACCACTTGAATTTCAGGGCTCAAAGAACCTCCTCGAGGATCGTAGGCCAAATCTCTTCTCTTAATAAATCGACTATTTTCTGACCAAAACATTTAGTAAACCTATATTTATGCTTGAAATTTTCGTCAGTCAAGTCGAAGGGGTTGACTTGTTGACGATGTCTATTAGGATGAAGACTAGTCATCTCCAGTAAGTCAAAGTTTATTCAATCATTAAAATTGTTGTCATTTTTTAATAACAGTAATATTACTATTATTCCAAATTATTCTAACCTGACAACAAACTTATAGTTCGCTCTGAACACGCGTCGACTGATAATGCGCACGGCGGAATGGCGCGGTAGGCGAGAAGCTGCGCAATACAGCGCGGTGCAACTTCAGAGCGAACTAGATGTTTGGCCCGAGCCCGCGAGCGTACTTACTTAGTACCTTAGTACCAAAGATAAACTAGGGGTCACGGCGGTTTATCTTTAGTACCATAGTTAGTCCATGGTTTAGCGTTAGTCTTCGTTTTATAATAACGATTTTGTTTAGTCCTCGGTTAAACCCAGTTTAGTCCTAGTACTAAAGTTAGTCCTCGTTTTGTAATAAGACGGAAAGGGTATGTCACAGGCTGGAATAAGTACGTGGCCGGCGCTCACAGGGAAGCTAGAGAAAAATATTATGAGTGGTTATTGGCGGGAAAACCGAGCGGTGGTCAAAGTTTTATTGAGATGTCAGAAAGTCGTAAAGTATTTAAATCTAAATTAAAATGGTGCCAAAATAGACAAGAACAATTAAAAATGGATCAAATCAGCTCAAACCACATGGCTAAAGATTTCAAAACTTTTTGGAAAAATACCAATAAACTGAATATTAAGACTAGAATGCCTGTGAGCGTTGACGGTGTACAGGCTTGTAAAATGATTGCTAATCTGCTTAGGGAACACTTTGCCGTGCATTCTTCCGTAAAGTCATTATATAAACAGGTGAGTGATGCTGTGACCGTTGTGACTGAACGAAAAATATCTTTCACTGCTAAGAGTATATCAAAAGTAATCAAAAATATGCAAAGAGGAAAATCACCGGGTCATGATGGTCTCAGCATCGAACACTTTAAGAACGCTGGGATACACCTGCCTAGGTTGCTGGCTATGTTTTTTAATCTGTGTCTGGCGCACTCCTACTTACCGGATGCATTAATGCGTACTACTGTAGTACCTATCGTGAAAAACAAAACAGGCGATACATCTTGTAAAACAAACTATCGGCCTATCTCACTGGCGACCATAGCTGCCAAGGTGTTTGACAGCCTGCTTAATAGCACTCTCACGCAGTGTGTCGACGTGCATGATGCCCAGTTTGGGTTTAAAGCGGGATTATCGACTGAGAGTGCTATCCTAAGCTTAAAGCACGCTGTCAAGTACTACACTAATAGGAGGACACCGGTATACGCGTGCTTCCTCGACCTGTCAAAAGCTTTTGACCTTGTAAATTATGACCTCTTATGGGACAAGCTTGGTGGTGCGGGTGTGCCGGTGGAATGTGTTTCACTCCTCAAATTCTGGTATTCAAACCAGAGGAATCGGGTGAGATGGGCTGGTACGTATTCGGATGAGTATATCTCGGAGTGTGGGGTGAGACAGGGGGGGTTAGCTTCACCTCTACTATTTAATTTGTATGTAAACCAGTTGATCGAGCGGCTTAGTGCTACACATGTCGGTTGCTTTATAGATGGAATAAGTTTTAATAACATCAGCTATGCAGACGATATGGTGCTGCTGAGCCCCTCGATCAACGGGTTGAGGACACTACTGGCCATATGTCGGGAATACGCGGAGGTGCATGGGCTTCGATATAACTCAGAAAAGAGTCAACTGCTCATATTTAAAGCTGGTAAATACCAACCCACTCATGTACCGCCCGTACTCCTAAATGGTGTACCACTTAAAATAGTGGACAAATTCAAGTACTTGGGCCACATGGTAACTAGTGATCTCAAGGACAATGAGGATATAGAGCGGGAGCGTAGGGCGTTGGCAGTGCGGAGCAATATGCTCGCTCGCAGGTTCACTCGATGTACGAATGAAGTAAAGGTTACGCTTTTTAAAGCTTTTTGCCAATCTTTTTACTCGAGTGGTCTGTGGGTGGACTACACGCGGCGCGCCTCCAACGCCCTGCGTGTGCAATATAATAATGCATTTAGGATGCTGTTGAGGCTCCCGAGATACTGTAGCGCGTCCGGGATGTTTGCGGAGGCACACTGACGGCTTTCACGCGATAACACGCAAAAAAACAGCCTCTCTATTGTATCGTGTACGCAACAGTAACAACAGCATCCTGAAGTCTATTGCGGCTAGGTTTGACTGCCCTATCCAAAAACATTGGGTTGGGATAGTGATAGGCACGGCAAAGTATTAGTATTAAAAACAAAATGTATTTTAGGCTATTTACTAACAATTCTAACATAGTTGTAAGTAAAACCAGTGTTACTAACAAACTAATTAATATGAGCCTTGCTTGAAATAAATAATTTTTATTTTATTTATTATTTTATTTATTTAATGTGAGTTTATGTTATATGATTTATTTTACGTAAGTTGTGTATTAAATAAAGACAAAACTGAAGACATGGCTGTATGGGTTAGATCCCTTTGCTTTTCCGTAACAGGGGAAAAAAAATAAGTTGTTTATTTATGTGATGTGATATAGCATTACTTTTTGAAGCACTGTTTCACGCATGTCTACTGACCACCATAAATCAGTACGCTGAAGTGCCCTGTACAGTTTGTAAGAAATTATTATATCCAGAGCAAAGAGTTTTGTCAAGAGTAGCTCCTTTTATGAAAATTATTAAGCTACAAAATCGTTTTGGTCTGAGTTGGTGTCGTGGACAAATAATTTTATTTGCTCAAGACGTCATCGAAGTGGCAGAGCAGTTACAGTTGCCTTTAACTCATGCGGGTATTGTATTCGTAGTTGAAACACGTAAAAATTTACAAAATCACTGGCAGTTTCAAGTTAACATCCAAAAAATTATATCTGCACTGAATTGGTTGCTAAAATACAACCGTTTATATCGTGATGTGAGACCAAATTTAATAAACTGCGATATTTCACAAATTATAGATAAGTCGGAAAATAGTCAGGAGGATACGAATCATATCGAAGTTGTTAATCAGCACTAGCTGCTTAATAATAAATATATAAGCCTAAATAATAATACATCAATTTTACGCGGATCCTTCCATCAAGGCAGTGACAGATTAGGATCATCTGGTAGGCAGTGTACTGCTACAGCAGCCGTAGCTTGCGTTGCTTGTTATAATTCTGATCCAAGTACATGGACTGTTAGTGATTTGGATTATACATATATTAATAGTAGGCGATAAATTTTATCGACAATGTTTGACAGCAAGGCCTGTACCAGATCCTAGTAAAATAAATTCTGATTATTTAGCTGCAACAGAACTCTTGTCCCAAATAACATTCCAGGGTTCCTGTGTAAATTTGAACATTGCACATGATGTATCTATTATTGGTCACTTTTCGAGAGATCAAGAGGGATTTCGGAATCTCGAAAATGGTATCGCTGCCTTTTTTGATAATTATTCTAGTGGAATCCTGACTGCTAATTTCGTTTCTGTGTGTGCAGCATTTAAAAATCTGTCATATTGGCTTATTGCAATCAATAAGCCAATATGACCGGTGGTGTTTCTTGCTGTGTGAGATTTGAAAATTCAAGACAAATTGTTGCATTGTTACGTAGCAATTTAAAAGCCACAGGAGTGCCGGAATATATCATCATCATCATCTGCCTATATACGTCCCACTGCTGGGCACAGGCCTTCCTACATGGGAGAAACACATGAGGAGCTTGGGCCATAATACCAACACGCTGGTCCAATGCGGGTTGGTGGTTAAAGCGGTTGCAGTAACAACCGGGACCAACGGCTTAACGTGCCTTCCGAAGCACAGAGGAGCTCGAGATTATAAATTTGATTGACCTATCCCGGGACCGATCATGGCGGAAGTTGCTTTGTTTTCGTTATCGAAACCAGAGCGCTCAAACGACTACGCCACCGAGCTCCTCACCGGAATATATGTTGAATATATATTCTATAACACCAGTTTTTGTAGTCGAAAGTGGTGGCCGTACCAGTATAGAATCACAAAACTCTGAGAGGAATCCAAATGTGATCAACTCATCTACTGATTTTTTGACATATAATTTAGGAAGAATAAATCAATTACATTGATTTATTTTTTTATTTGTTGACGAATTTGCTTCAAGATCAGCTCCTGCTAAACATAATATGAAAACTGTTAACAACCCCAGATCAGAAATCCTAATTTTCCTGTCACTGAATCTCTCCCAGTTGGTTGACTGTGCAACAAGAATACCAGACGTTGATACGCACAAAGCCAATTGCTTGGACCTTCTGCTGACAACTGAACCAGACAGACACTCAATGTCAATATCTGCCCCATTGGGATCATCTGACCACTGTTTGGTTAAATCAGTGTCTATTTACTCTTCACCTGACCATGGCCCAAGTAGTCAAAGACGCGTGTGGCGCTACAAGTCGGCAGATTGGGATGAGATTCGTCACTTCTTTGCATCCTAACCTTGGAGGCAGGTTTGTTTTTCTTTGGTAGATCCGTCGAGTTGTGCTGACGCTATAACCGAAGTCATTCATCAAGGTATGGAATATTTCATACCATATTCAGATGTTCCTTCTGGTAACAAAGCTCGCCCTTGGTTTAATTCCGATTGCAGTCAAGCTGACATAAATAAGCAATCGGCCTATACTGCCTGGGCAGATGCTTGATCGCGCAAATCTCCGGAAGCTCGAATTCTAAAGAAAGCCTATAACCAAGCCTCCAAATCCAGCAAAAAGATTTTACGCAGGGCTCGTTTTGACCACATCAGCCGCATTGGTACCCGACTTGCTTCGTATCTGTAGGGACACAAAGGTTAATTTACAGTAGGCGTTTAGTAATTAGTTTAGTAAGCAAATTGTATGTAACGCGTCACAGGTACATATGTAGTCAGTCGCAATATACGGAGCTACTGGGTTAACGTGTCTTTATTTCCTTCTGATAACCCGTGCTAAGGGACTATCATAAACCCTTACAGTGGTGACCCGCGTTTTTGAATAGTTTATACGTTTATCAGTGTCGTATTGTTATTATAGAGAACTATTTATTTTATTTTTGAACAATGAATCCACAAAATATCGTTCCTCAAGGTTCCATTCCGTATAGTGCCGTGCCACAAACACGTGTTCCGGAAGCGAAGGATGAAGCTCGTGGGGAGAGAGATGCATCTTTGGCCACCATCACAGTAGCGTCAAGAGTACCCGATTTTTGGGCAGACCAACCGCGACTCTGGTTTGTCCAATTTGAGGCCGTTGTGGAGTCACAAAAATTAAGCGACAAAATTTTACGTGGTCTAGATGTAAATAAGTCATGTGGACCAGACGGTATTCCAGCAGTGGTCCTGCGTAACTGTGCACCTGAATTGTCAACTGTTCTAAAGCGCCTGTATCGCCTCTCACTTGGGACTGGACAAGTTCCGAAATCTTGGAAGCGTGCTAACGTGCAACCAGTGCCCAAAAAGGCTGCTAACTATAGGCCTATTGCGGTCACGTCCATACTCTGTAAGATTATGGAGCGTGTACTGAATGCTCGGCTTCTGGCATACCTCGAAGATAATGATCTCCTCAGTGACCGTCTATATGGATTCCGCCGTGGTTGATCGACTGGGGATCTTCTTGTGTATGCTACACACCTTTGGAGTGAGGACATTGAAAGTCATGGTGAAGCCATTGCGGTCTCACTCGACATCTCCAAGGCTTTTGACAGGGTCTGGCATGACAGCCTATTAAGTAAGCTTCCTTTCTTCGGAATATCTGATGGTCTTTGCAACTGGATTTCTGATTTTATCAGGGACCGGTCGGTGCGAGTTGTAATGGAGGGAAACTCTTCCGATCACCAAGTCATTAATGCCGGAGTTCCCCAAGGATCGGCCTGTCTGCAGCTCTATCTATGTTACATATCAATGATCTGCTTGCGCCCGGAACCTTTGGATATGCGGATGATAGCACCGTTGCGGACAGATACCTCAGCAATGCAAGGGCCACCAGTGAAAATGTTCGGTCTTGTCGAGAGGACATGATTGGAGTTTACAGGCGGTCTCTGACTGGGGCGATGCCAATCATGTGCAATTCAATGCGACCAAAACTCAGGCGTGTTTGTTTTCCACTAAACGGAGTCCTTTCCATCTGACTCCGACTTTCGGGGGTGTATCCATTCCGGTGACCGACCGCTTGCATCTTCTTGGCATAGAGATGTCGTCCAGCATGAATTTCGGCGAGTACATAGAGTCCATAGAAAGTACTGCTGCAAAAAAGCTCGGCATCCTCTCTTAAGTGAGGCGGTATTTTACATGTGAACAGCTGCTGTTACTTTATAAAGCGCAAGTTCGATCGTGTATGGAATACTGCTGTCACCTATGGGACGGTCCTGCCAAATATTAGCTGGCAGCATTTGACTCTGTGGAGAAGCGAGCTATACGACTTATTAACAACCTAGTATTAGCAGAGGCTAAACTCCAAGATCTCGAGCATCTCCGTAGAGTTGCGCGTTTGTCGGTTTTCTATCGTATACACTTCGGAGAGTGTGCGAGGGAATTACACTAACTAATTCCACCAGCTCCCTTTTACCATCGAGGGACCAGACGTAGAATGGCTTTTCACCCTTACGTTGTGGATATTCCAACCATCCGCACAAAGCATTTCGCCAAGTCCTTTCTAATACGAACTGCCAAGGAGTGGAACTCTCTGCCCGCCAATCTGTTTCTCGAAACCTACGATTTGGACGTCTTTAAGGCTAGAGTGAATAGGCACTTTCTAGGTAAGCACGTATCATCGTAGGCCATGTCACCACTTAACATCAGGTGTGATTGTGGTCAAATGTTTGCCTTTAAATTATATAAAAAAAAACTCTGCATGAAGAGAAAAAGATAGATCCAATAATCCAAAAACAGCTACTTCGTTACTTCCTGTGATGGACAGTACGGAGGAAACTACTGAAAAAATAATAGACGGACTTCTAATATACGAAGATTGTTTCAAGGACGCTAAACAAAAGGAATTCTTTATTTCCTTTAAATTAAAAACTAGACTAAATAAACAGTTAAATTTTTTTTTTTATATACCACTAAGGTGGCAATCAAGCATACGGCCCACCTGATGGTAAGCGGTTACCGTAGCCTATGGACGCTTGCAACACCAGGGGTATCACTTGCGCGTTGCCGACCCTGTAAAAACATTTTCACGCCTTTTTTGAAGAACCCCATGCTGTACTCATTCGAGAAAACCTCTGCAGGGAGCTCATTCCACAACTTGAGCGTACGCGGGAGAAAGTTTCTCTGAAAGCGTACAGTACGCGACCACTTTGGTTCCAATTTGTGAGGATGAACTCCCTGCCGATGGCGAGCGGTGCGATGATAGAAAGAAGCCGTGGGCATCATGTCAAATAATTCCTCAGAACACGCCCCGTTATACAAACGGTAGAACACACACAAGGAGGCAAAATCTCTCCTTAGGCTTAAAGGTTCAATACCGCTTGTGAGCTCAGGATCGTCGACAATTCTCATAGCGCGTCTTTTCGCGATATTGAATAAATTGATATTGAAGGATGATTAAGGAGGATGATTAGAGGAGCTCGGTGGCGTATTGGTTTGAGCGCTCTGGTTTCGAATACGAAAACAAAGCAACTTTCGCCATGGTCGACCCTGGGATGGGTCTACCAAAATTTATAATCTCGAGCTCCTCCGTGCTTAGGAAGGCATGTTAAGCCGTTGGTCCCGGTTGTTACTTCAACCGCTTTAACCCACCAACCCGCATTGGGCTAGCGTGGTGGTGTTATGGTCCAAACTCCTCATGTGTTTCTTCCATGTAGGAAGGCCTGTGCCCAGCAGTGGGACATATATAGGCTGATGATGATGATGATGATGATGAAGCATGATTACAGTGATTGACGTGACGACGGTCAGGCCATACACTACCGCTACAACGGTTATAGCGTCTGGCCGAACCCCGGAAGACGTGGGTTCGATTCCCGCCTGGAAATACAATTTTTGTTGGCGATCTTCCAAGACTTAAAATTCGTAAACGCAGCTAACTTTATAAACTACACCGCAGGACGGCGCAAGAGTCGTTTCTCGCGTATTCTTTGAAGATAGTACCCTGTCAAATGGCACCACTATGTTCGCGAAGCTGTAGCGGAAACCGAGTTGAGAGCGTTGACGTCGCAACAAACCTCTGTAATAAAAACAGACATTTTACGGCGCTGGCATCGTTTTACCGCGTTTTCTAATTGTGAGATTCGGTTGATAACGCTACAGGATTACTATAAACTATATAAGTAACGAGTAACGAGTGTAAAAAGTATGTTTGACTTTTGAATCTGCCGTGAGAAAAATCACTACGGTTATAAATACGAGTGTTATCTCAGTAATCTTAAAAAGGTCCGAAGAGTAATTATTTTGTTTAAATAATGTGTAACGTATCATAAAGTGTAATTAAGTATGTGAATACGTGTGCTTTGATTTGTAGAACAACAACAAATAACTTGCAATTATTGTGTTGTGTTTGCTAACTCGCTTATTAATACTGTTTCAGTTATCATCGTAAATAGAACGTTCACGTATGCGGCACGCTCAGAGCAGGTCGAGTTCTTCATCGGATTCTAGCAGTGGTTTAGGGAAGACGCCTCCGCCGGTACGTAAAAGAAAACGAGAGGTACTTGATGCCGACACTGTGAGTACTACACACACTTTGACCTTGAAGAATATGATACCTGACTTTGATCCCATGACTGATAATATTAATGCGTGGCTTAATATCTTAGAGTCTTATGCAAAGACGTTCGGTTGGTCAGATAGATTGATTCGTTATTAAGCTCACAACAAACTCAAAAACTTCGCAAAAATTTGGTACGATTCTTTGTTACGTACGGATGATACCTGGCCTGCACACGGTAGTGGAAGAATTGGTGCACTAAAATTGCTTCTACATTTTAAAAACAAAGAAATATGTATAATGAGAATCAGACTTTATATCAATTCTTTTTTGATCCAAAGTGTAAATAGACAAACTTTCTTTAAATTTCTCCAAAATAGACATAGTCTCCATCATTGTATGCAATCTAACTGCAGGTACTATTAGTTCAATCATAGATGTGGTTAGAGTTAAATCATATGAAAGCTTAGCTAGTTTGTTACATAATCAGAATTTTCAATCAAAAACCACTAGACGTGTAACGCTTCTAGGGAAAATAAGTCGAAAATATCAGGGTCCACCACGGACAACATAGCCACACGAGCTTCTCCCAAGAGTATTTTAACCGAAACGAGTAAATGTATAAACAGTATCGGAAATGCTCAGTACAATCGTAGTTTGATAAAATATTTTTTTTGTGGTGGGCTGCATAAACGAAATCAGTGTGATGTCACATGTAACTTTTGCGGGAAATGGATTCATACAGAGTCTGTTTGTTATAGTAAAAATATTACCTAACAATGAAAAAATTAAAGTAATAGAAAATTAGCCAAAACCAACAAACACAGATGAAGTCAAGCGTTTAGTTGCATTTTGTAATTAATACAAAAAAGGAAACTGAGCAAAAGTGGTCCGTGAACCAGTACACATACCGTTGTGCAAATGGGCATCAAAATCTGACCCGGTAGTATTGAGAAATCCAATACCTGCTTCAGAATACATAATTCTTTTGCTATATTTTATGTTATAAACGTTTAAGTTGAGTATTTTTGACTGCTATTACATTATATTATGTCATTAATGTAACTATTTCCCTGCTGAGAAAAGTCACTTGCCATTGTAACAGAGTATAATTTTACTGATTTTTAGTACTAATGTAGGTACAAAAAATAATATTTTTCAAAATACAAATTGTTTTTCAACATTTTTGTTTGAGAAACGTTTGAGAAACGAAATACTAAGAAGTGAATAGGGTTTTTAACCTGACCTGCAACTAACAATGAAAAAATGGGACAATAGCGAGCTTGGAATGTCGACGACAAATAATATGAAAGCGACAGGCAATTTTCTTGTCTCTGTGATACTTATACGACCTACCCGACACTTGGTCGGCTGGCAGTCGGCAGGTAGGTATCGGATTTTTTAATGCGCGCGGGCGCAGTCTTTCGTTGTTTTTCGTTGGTACTGTGCGCTTTCGTGTGTTTTTTCTAGTCGACGGTAGCGTCAACTTGTACATGTTCAATAGACTACCGATTTATCTTCAAAGCCTTTAGCGATTTCTAACCATACAGCTTCTGAACTCGGCATCTGAAACATATAAATATCAATTTTAATTTCACAGTGACAGTGCTTCAGTAAGTGGAGAAACCTCTGCAAGTGTAGAAAATGAATCTTCGTCGAAAAATTTAAACCATTTAAAAAGAGGTGCTGCAATATTAAATAAGCCTGATGATGCATTCCAAACCTTCGGTGACTATGTAGCAAGTGAAATTTTATCAAATATAAAGGTGAATTGAAACGCAAAATACAACGTCATATTATTGAGTATACCGAAATCGATGACAAGAAATACCATAATGACGCCAATGATTTGTTGTGTCTAAAACAGCTAGCTCGGATAATGATTTTTATATCGATATTAATATTAATAGGGTACGATACTTAATAGACAGCTTACCTTTAAGTAATGTGAATGAAGGCGATCTTTTTTTTATACAGCTAGATAACAAGCTAGCTGACGGCCCACCTAATGGCAGAGCAAGACAACATTCCATTACAATGATTAATATTGTGCAAACAGGGATTCGAAATAAATATGATAAGGAGTGGAAAGAATCAACTGAAATAATTAAATAAATAGTTAAAATAATTATAAGTATTAATGTTTAAAAATTTTATTTTTTTGTTTAAACAGATTTCGATAAGCGCTTCGTTTTATTTTCTTACCTGTCGCTAGATATCGAAGAGTAACAAAAAGACTAACCCTAGCGAAAATAGCAGCACGCATTTTAGTATCTTGCTTATCAATTATGGGACGAATTTCTGTTAACAAAAATATTGAAGTTTTCCTCAGGCATACTCAAGAATTTTTTAAATTGTGAAGGTTCTTCAGTTCACATCTCCATTATTAAATTTCTTTGTATACCATTTTTTTTATCCAGTCTTTTACCCACTTTTGATCCTTGCGTTTTTACGCTGCCTACTACCATAGTAGCAGCCGCAGCACCTATGACTACAGCTAGGCATTAGTTGCGATGAATGCACGGATACTTCAAACTTCAAATAATAAATAAAGTGACAATCAGTGGGCAAAAATTGTTGCGTAGAAATGCTGGTACAAAAGTAAACAGTGAATAAGCTTGGTATCCTCTCCAGGGTTAGACGGTACTTCACACCGGTACAGCTGCTGTTACTGTATAAAGCGCAAGTCTGGCCATGTATGGAGTACTGTTGTCACCTTTGGGATGGTTCAGCTAAATACCAGCTAGCTGCGTTAGACTCGATAGAAAACCGTGCCAGGAGACTCATTGTCGATCCAAAACTTGTCCAGGAGCAGTGGCAAGCCTGGAACATCGCCGAAGAGTTGCTCGTTTATCGGTTTTTTATAGATTACACTTCGGTGAGTGTGCAACCGAGCTGCACGATTTGATTCCACCTGCCCCTTTCCATCTTCGAGGATCCAGGCGTCGATTGGCGTATCATCCTTACGTTGTTGATGTTCCATTTATCCGCACAAAACGCTTCGCCAACACTTTTATAATGCGAACAGCAAAGGTGTGGAATTCCCTGCCTCCTGATATTTTCCCCGAGCGATACAACTTGGAGCTCTTCAAGGCTAGAGTGAATAGTAAATTTTTAGGTGAGCACGTAACACCGTCGACTACATCGGCACTTAACATCATTTTTTCACATGACTCATGCTCTGGAAGTGCATCAGAAAAGAATTCTGGCACACTTTCTTGCTTCCAAAATTGAGAAAGAGTTTCATTAAGTGTGTTGTCACATGTTTTACAGAATAAAGAGGTTACTTGTTTATATTGGTGCCCTGTAGGCGGTTCAGTGCCTCATAGCCAGTGCCATATAACCACATAGCCAAATTGAGTGCGGAGAACAGGAAGTGTTGACATACTAGTGCTGGCCTCTGCATCCCTCGAGTCATAGCCCTGATGGGGCTCAGTTGGCAGCAACACCTGGAAGAATATGTCATCACCCAATAGAATGTGTATTGCACTTGGCTTGTGAAAGTTGCTGTCGGCAAGTGTTATATTTGTAGGCAAAACTAAATTTTTAATTGATATTTCTGTTTGTGGTAACATTGATGTTATTGTATCTAAGACATAACATGTTACTGAAATTTTGAAATCATTAAAAAGTGAATAAAGGCACACAGTGACACAATTTTTAATTTCACTTATTTTGTTCCCGATGCCAATTACAGGAGTGCTTATTTGTTTAGCTTCAAATTCAATAATTGAGCAAGTTCCCTTGTTATGAAAGTAGCTTGTGACCCACTATCAAAGAGTGTCTTAACATGTATCTCAGTACCATTGTTTGCAAAAAGTTTTACTCTAGCTGTGGGCAAAATTACCTGTTTGGTACCAGTTTCTAGGAACAATGTCACTGGTAATTCATTAATATCTTTATGCAACAGTGTGTTGTGTTTTTGTTTACACACCTCACACTTAAAGAAAAATCTGCATTTTTTATTGTGCATATTGAGACAGCTTTGGCACAAATTGTTGTCATTAACAAATTTTAATCGTTCCAATACTGACATTAATTTAAATTTTGGGCAAACAAATAGTTTATGTGACAACTTACACATTATACAGCTTGGAGACGGCGGTTCTGACTTCATTGGAGTCGCTCCTGCAACTCTTGATAGTTACCATATGAGCAGCCTTGGACATACCCGTCTGTTGCACCTGAGTCTTGTCAGCAGCATTCTCAAGTGCAAGGGCACGCATTTCTAGGAATTTAATTAAACAATTCACTGTGGGTTGCTTATCAGCCCTTGATAATTGGTATTCCCTATTGCAATATGAATCTAATTTTCCGGTAAGAATGCAAAGAATAATGGGATCCCACATTTCAACATTATGATTCAATAGTATTGTCTTACATTTTCGCGAGCACTACACATTTGAAATAAAACCAATTTACCGGATTTAACTCGCGTTTAATTAGATGTTACATTATTATTATTCACCCGACGTTTCGATTACTTTACAGCGATCGTGGTCACGGGAAGACTGAAGATGTCAGTTGTCTTTGATAAGTTTTAAGTTAACTACCGTTTACAGTAATGTTAATTTATTATGTCTAGTGTAGTATTACAGTTGGACGACCTTCATAAAAAATTAAGTTACATAAAAGATTATTTAGTAAAATTAGGCCCAGAAAGAAGGCAACAAGACCTTGGCTTAAAAAAAGCTAACGAGGCAAAACTTTTATATTTAAAATTAGAGAGTATTTTGACTCAGTTACAATTGCAAATAGATCGAGAAGAGATAAGCTCAAGGGATATCACTGATATACACAAAGTTATTAGTGAAATCCATAATTTCTATAATAAAATAATTTCTTTAACTGTCACATGCAAACAAAAAATTAGACAATTCAAAATGGCTACTAATGACTTTGATTTAAAAACTGCCATTGCCTTGCTACCGGTAATGACTGGTCAAGAGTCTGTCACTAATTCCTTAATTAATAGCATTGAATTGTATACTAAAATGATTTCCGATTCATCTAAAAACCTATTAATTGAATTTATACTTAAAACTAGACTTTCGCAAAGTGCACAGCTACGATTGAAATCATCATACAATACAGTCGATGACCTTTTGTCAGATATGAAAAAACATCTTTTACAGCAAAAATCGGATGTTGCTATACAGTGGAAATTAAACCAATGCAGACAAGGTAATCGTTCAATCGAATCGTTTGGTTCTGAGTTAGAAAATCTATATGTTTCTTTAACAATCGCTCAATCTAATGGTAATTCTAGCACTTATGATATTTTGAAGCCCATAAACGAAAAAATCGCTATTAAACGATTTGCTGACGGCTTAACGGACCGTAGATTAAGCACAATCATATCAGCAAGACAGTTTGAGTCCTTGCCGAACGCTATTAGGACAGCTATAGATGAGCAATCCTTGTCCTCCGCGTTCGAGGTGATGAATATTCGGCGTCATAATAGTTATAATCGTGGACGCAATAGCTACACCCATAATAATTATTTTCGCGGTAATAATAGCTTTACAACGAGACCACGTAGTTATTATTCGAGTAACTACAGTCGTAATTCGAGACCATCGTTTGAGGCCCATCGCGGTCAATATAATTCGCATGGTTCATCTCGTGGTACAAGTTATCACCATAGAGGCAGTAGCCGTGGGGCGTATAGTTCAAGGTCCGCGAAAGACCCGCAGCTCCGATACGCCATACTACCCAGGAAATACCGACTGTTAATAACGAGTCGCACCAGGGTACTTTAAATCAAAATAATAATTATCACGCTTCAAGCGAGTTTTTTCGTTAATTCGGAAAATTTCATTCTTAATTTTAATAATAGCAGTACTGTTACATTTTTAGTTGATAATTATTTTATTAATCTTTTAATAGATAGTGGAGCGAGCCTTTGTGTTTTGAGGTACGAATGGCTAACTAATTATCCGCAGTTACTACGTCAATTATGTTACGATAGAATAACCATAAAGGGTGTTACAGGAAGGTTAGAATCAGAAGGGTATATTTTCTTAAATTTAGTTTATAATGACGTAATATTTAGAGAAAAGTTTTATGTTTTTAAGAACATGTCGTGCACGGCAAATGGTATTTTAGGTGATATTTTCTTAAAAGATATCTTGCAATTATTAATTATAAGGATAGTAAGTTACAATTATCTAAAAATAACATAAGCGTTTCCATAGATATTAATTATAATGCTAGATACAGACATTTGATTCCGCCTCGATGCGAGATAATTAGGTTCATACCTACGACATCGAGTTGCGATTGTGTAGTCTTATCTAAAGAAATTGAAAAAGGTGTCTTTGTCGCAGGAATAATTGCGAAACCAACTAATGGTCGCATTCCTTTGCGAATATTAAATACTACAGATAGTGAAATAGAATACGATTTCCAAAATTTTGCTATATATGATATAAACTATTTTGACGTCTGTAATCTCTCAGATGTAAATAATTGCGTGAGTCGAGTAAAAACTTTATTCGAATTATTGAATTTATCTAATATGAACCGAGAAGAAAGATGTAGTATCGAACACATTTGTGCAAAATATGCTGATATTTTTCATCTCCCCGGTGATAAATTATCGACTACCAATATTATGACTCATAGTATATCTTTAAAAGATGATGCGTTACCCAGTTATGTGAAGCCTTATAGGATACCTCATTCTCTCAAGAAAGAGGTACAACGCCAGATAGATGACATGTTAGCTAATGATATCATAGAGGAGACCACCTCGGAGTGGTCCAGCCCAGTGCTGTTAGTTCCTAAAAAATCAGATAGATCTAACGAAAGGAAATGGAGATTAGTTATCGATTATAGACAACTTAATAACAGAATTAAAGATGATAAGTTTCCGTTACCGAATATTACAGACATATTAGATTCCCTTTCAGGTAGTATTTATTTCTCTAAATTAGATCTTTCGCAAAGTTACTACCAACTGTCCTTGAAAAAAAAATTCGATGAAATATACCGCATTCACTGTAGATAAGATGTATCAGCTTCAGTTAGACCCGGAATCGCGCAAATATACAGCTTTCACAACTGATAAAATGTATCAGATGAAGCGTTCTCCTATGGGATTAAAAACTTCACCTAGTGTATTTTCAAGGTTAATGACGATAGCTATGTCAGGCATTAACTATAACCAAGCTTTCATTTATTTGGACGACTGCGTCGTCATTGGAAAAACTATGGAAAACCACAATAAAAATCTTATAAGTGTTTTTGAACGTTTACGAAAAGTAAATTTGAAACTAAATCCTATGAAATGTGAATTTTTACGAACTGAAATTGTTTATTTAGGTCACAAAATAACATCGCAAGGTATTCTTCCAGACGACAGCAAAATCGAAACGTTGCGAAATTATCCGGTGCCATTGAATGCAGACGATGTAAAACGATACATAGCCTTCGCTAATTACTACAGGCGATTTATACCTAACTTTGCAAATATTACGTATCCATTAAATAAGCTTTGTAAAAAAAACTCGAAATTTGAATGGACATCGGAATGCGAACAGTCTTTTCAACGCTTAAAATCTTCCTTAATGTCTCCGCCTGTGTATCCCGATTTTTCGGAAAGAAATATATTTGAGTTACGAACTGACGCTTGCAAGACAGGATTAGGCGCAGTATTGTCAAATAGAAATGGTCGCGTCGTTGCTTACGCAAGTCGTAACTTATCACCCGCGGAAAGTAGATATCCAATTATAGATTTAGAATTATTAGCAATAGTTTGGGCCGTAAGGCATTTTAGACCCTATCTTTACAGCAGAAGGTTTCAAGTCTTTACGGATCACAAACCATTAGTTTATCTGTTCAGTTTAAAAGACCCATCTAGCCGATTGACTAAGTTTAGGCTTTACCTCGAGGAATATGACTTTGAGATTGTGTACATCGAAGGTCGAAATAATGCAGCTGCAGACGCGTTAAGTCGACTCCCGATGTCCATGACGTGTGATGACTTAAAGTCGATAGGACAACAAGTAGTTTCTGTGTTAACGCGAGCACAAACTAAAAAGTTACTGTCTCCACCTATTTGTGGAAGTAACAATAATAATTCGATAGATGAGTCTTCTACCAGTAGCAGGCCTGATCAACCTGATATTGTAGAGATTCTTAAAAAACCAAATGACGTCATAGAATTAGTTTTTAGTAGGGATAAGAAGTTACCTAATTTAGATTGTAGTTATTTGAACAAGAATTTCTGTACGTATATACCTTCGCTTTATACCATATATCTAAATACTCGATCGTTATCTACCCCGTCGGAGTTAGCGAGAGATTTAGTGTTATTGTGTGAAAAAGAGAATATAAATGAAATATTAATAACAAAGAATAAAGAAAATGCTACAAATATAAAAATACTTGCAAGTCATATAAAAAAGCTACAAACAAAGATACCAAAAATATTAATTACGAGGGATGTAACAAGAATAAGTAGCCATGAAGATAAAAGAATTATCTTAAATTATTTTCATTTGTTACCCACTAGCGGTCATGCAGGGGTTAATAGAATGATTAATAATTTGAAAAAATATTATTTTTGGTCAGGAATGACAAATGACGTCATAGATTACGTCAAAAGATGTCCTCAGTGTCAATACCATAAATTCTCTAATCATAAAGTTCGAGAACCAATGGTAATTACAAATACTGCTAGCTCTGCATTCGAAAGAATATCGTTAGATATTATGGGTCCATTGACTGTTGATAACAATAATAACAAATACGTATTAACCCTGCAATGTGATTTAACAAAATTCGTAGAAGCTCATCCTTTGCATAAGAAAAAATCTGAATCAGTAGCACGAGTTTTCGTAAATAATTTTATCTTGAGATATGGGGTTCCCAAAGAAATTATAACCGATAAAGGTACAGAGTTTATGTCCAAAATCATGTCAGACGTTTGTAAAATATAAAAAATTAATGAGTTCAATTCAACCGCTTACCACCACGAAACAATTGGCTCATTAGAAAATAGTCATAAGTCTCTAGGAGCATACCTTAGAATTCAGTGTGACAGAAATACCATTGATTGGAGTGATTGGTTACCATTTTGGTCATTTTCTTATAATACAACAGTGCATACTGAAACAAAATACTCTCCATTCGAATTAGTTTTCGGAAAAATTTGTAAGTTGCCTTCTGACTTCGGGTTATCAGTTGATCCATTATATAACTATAGAAATCCTATCCTAGAGAGATGAAATATCGTTTACAAAGAGCACAGTATGAAGCAAAAAATAATCTGTTAGATAGTAAGTTAAAAAGAAAAATATTGTATGACAAAAAAAGTCATCCTGTATCTTATAAGAAAGGTGACTTAGTTTTAATAAAAAATCAAACAGGAGATAAGCTCAGCAACATTTACAATGGTCCCTTTGTAGTGCTAGAGGAAGTAGCACCTAACGTCAAAATTTTAAAAGATAATAAAGAATATCTTATACATAAAAATCATACTAAATTGTTTTTCAATTGAATATTTTTTAATTTTTTTTTATTAAGATATATTGTAACATAAATAAAATATATATTATTATGTAGCTTTATCATACAAACAATTAAGAAACATTGTAATGTGACATGACTTAATTTTTTTTTCTCTCTTCCTTTTCCTTCAGAAGGGGAGGGTGATCCCAGGACTTTTTGAGGGGAGTTGTAGTATGATATGATACACGTGCATATCGGAAATGTAATTGGGTCATGTCGCAATTAGGAAATATAATAATAAGTATAATAACATTATATTATTGGTATTCAATAAATGGACTTCACATAGAAGCATCGTCTTACTTGATCACCCCAGAACATAATATTATAAGTGTATCTGAGTCCAAATCATGCGAAGTTGAAGAGTGCAGAAAATATCTCTCGATTTTTCATAATTCGCTAACTATACTTTCTCAAAACATTCGTAGCATAATATTCTTAAGAATATGGATAGTTTTTTTTTTTACATAGACTTCAACATGACTGTGATATAATAGAACTAACCGAGTGCTGGATATCAGGCTAAAGCGATCATCTCCCATCCTTACCTGGCTACAATCGATTTCACAGATCTAACAAATACAGGCAAAATGATGGTGTGGTGATTTAAATAAAGGATTCTTTACAGTTTACAATAGAATACCCAAATACTCAACACTGTAATTGTTTAATTGTCAAGATCGGTACTAGCATAGCAATATTGCAATGTACAGATCCTCTTCATATAAAAACTTGACCTCCTTTCATATCTCATTGAACGAAATTTATAAATCACTATCCTCTTTTAATTTAAATTAAAAACTAGACTAAATAAACAGTTAAATTTTTTTTTTATATACCACTAAGGTGGCAATCAAGCATACGGCCCACCTGATGGTAAGCGGTTACCGTAGCCTATGGACGCTTGCAACACCAGGGGTATCACTTGCGCGTTGCCGACCCTGTAAAAACATTTTCACGCCTTTTTTGAAGAACCCCATGCTGTACTCATTCGAGAAAACCTCTGCAGGGAGCTCATTCCACAACTTGAGCGTACGCGGGAGAAAGTTTCTCTGAAAGCGTACAGTACGCGACCACTTTGGTTCCAATTTGTGAGGATGAACTCCCTGCCGATGGCGAGCGGTGCGATGATAGAAAGAAGCCGTGGGCATCATGTCAAATAATTCCTCAGAACACGCCCCGTTATACAAACGGTAGAACACACACAAGGAGGCAAAATCTCTCCTTAGGCTTAAAGGTTCAATACCGCTTGTGAGCTCAGGATCGTCGACAATTCTCATAGCGCGTCTTTTCGCGATATTGAATAAATTGATATTGAAGGATGATTAAGGAGGATGATTAGAGGAGCTCGGTGGCGTATTGGTTTGAGCGCTCTGGTTTCGAATACGAAAACAAAGCAACTTTCGCCATGGTCGACCCTGGGATGGGTCTACCAAAATTTATAATCTCGAGCTCCTCCGTGCTTAGGAAGGCATGTTAAGCCGTTGGTCCCGGTTGTTACTTCAACCGCTTTAACCCACCAACCCGCATTGGGCTAGCGTGGTGGTGTTATGGTCCAAACTCCTCATGTGTTTCTTCCATGTAGGAAGGCCTGTGCCCAGCAGTGGGACATATATAGGCTGATGATGATGATGATGATGATGAAGCATGATTACAGTGATTGACGTGACGACGGTCAGGCCATACACTACCGCTACAACGGTTATAGCGTCTGGCCGAACCCCGGAAGACGTGGGTTCGATTCCCGCCTGGAAATACAATTTTTGTTGGCGATCTTCCAAGACTTAAAATTCGTAAACGCAGCTAACTTTATAAACTACACCGCAGGACGGCGCAAGAGTCGTTTCTCGCGTATTCTTTGAAGATAGTACCCTGTCAAATGGCACCACTATGTTCGCGAAGCTGTAGCGGAAACCGAGTTGAGAGCGTTGACGTCGCAACAAACCTCTGTAATAAAAACAGACATTTTACGGCGCTGGCATCGTTTTACCGCGTTTTCTAATTGTGAGATTCGGTTGATATCGCTACAGGATTACTATAAACTATATAAGTAACGAGTAACGAGTGTAAAAAGTATGTTTGACTTTTGAATCTGCCGTGAGAAAAATCACTACGGTTATAAATACGAGTGTTATCTCAGTAATCTTAAAAAGGTCCGAAGAGTAATTATTTTGTTTAAATAATGTGTAACGTATCATAAAGTGTAATTAAGTATGTGAATACGTGTGCTTTGATTTGTAGAACAACAACAAATAACTTGCAATTATTGTGTTGTGTTTGCTAACTCGCTTATTAATACTGTTTCAGTTATCATCGTAAATAGAACGTTCACGTATGCGGCACGCTCAGAGCAGGTCGAGTTCTTCATCGGATTCTAGCAGTGGTTTAGGGAAGACGCCTCCGCCGGTACGTAAAAGAAAACGAGAGGTACTTGATGCCGACACTGTGAGTACTACACACACTTTGACCTTGAAGAATATGATACCTGACTTTGATCCCATGACTGATAATATTAATGCGTGGCTTAATATCTTAGAGTCTTATGCAAAGACGTTCGGTTGGTCAGATAGATTGATTCGTTATTAAGCTCACAACAAACTCAAAAACTTCGCAAAAATTTGGTACGATTCTTTGTTACGTACGGATGATACCTGGCCTGCACACGGTAGTGGAAGAATTGGTGCACTAAAATTGCTTCTACATTTTAAAAACAAAGAAATATGTATAATGAGAATCAGACTTTATATCAATTCTTTTTTGATCCAAAGTGTAAATAGACAAACTTTCTTTAAATTTCTCCAAAATAGACATAGTCTCCATCATTGTATGCAATCTAACTGCAGGTACTATTAGTTCAATCATAGATGTGGTTAGAGTTAAATCATATGAAAGCTTAGCTAGTTTGTTACATAATCAGAATTTTCAATCAAAAACCACTAGACGTGTAACGCTTCTAGGGAAAATAAGTCGAAAATATCAGGGTCCACCACGGACAACATAGCCACACGAGCTTCTCCCAAGAGTATTTTAACCGAAACGAGTAAATGTATAAACAGTATCGGAAATGCTCAGTACAATCGTAGTTTGATAAAATATTTTTTTTGTGGTGGGCTGCATAAACGAAATCAGTGTGATGTCACATGTAACTTTTGCGGGAAATGGATTCATACAGAGTCTGTTTGTTATAGTAAAAATATTACCTAACAATGAAAAAATTAAAGTAATAGAAAATTAGCCAAAACCAACAAACACAGATGAAGTCAAGCGTTTAGTTGCATTTTGTAATTAATACAAAAAAGGAAACTGAGCAAAAGTGGTCCGTGAACCAGTACACATACCGTTGTGCAAATGGGCATCAAAATCTGACCCGGTAGTATTGAGAAATCCAATACCTGCTTCAGAATACATAATTCTTTTGCTATATTTTATGTTATAAACGTTTAAGTTGAGTATTTTTGACTGCTATTACATTATATTATGTCATTAATGTAACTATTTCCCTGCTGAGAAAAGTCACTTGCCATTGTAACAGAGTATAATTTTACTGATTTTTAGTACTAATGTAGGTACAAAAAATAATATTTTTCAAAATACAAATTGTTTTTCAACATTTTTGTTTGAGAAACGTTTGAGAAACGAAATACTAAGAAGTGAATAGGGTTTTTAACCTGACCTGCAACTAACAATGAAAAAATGGGACAATAGCGAGCTTGGAATGTCGACGACAAATAATATGAAAGCGACAGGCAATTTTCTTGTCTCTGTGATACTTATACGACCTACCCGACACTTGGTCGGCTGGCAGTCGGCAGGTAGGTATCGGATTTTTTAATGCGCGCGGGCGCAGTCTTTCGTTGTTTTTCGTTGGTACTGTGCGCTTTCGTGTGTTTTTTCTAGTCGACGGTAGCGTCAACTTGTACATGTTCAATAGACTACCGATTTATCTTCAAAGCCTTTAGCGATTTCTAACCATACAGCTTCTGAACTCGGCATCTGAAACATATAAATATCAATTTTAATTTCACAGTGACAGTGCTTCAGTAAGTGGAGAAACCTCTGCAAGTGTAGAAAATGAATCTTCGTCGAAAAATTTAAACCATTTAAAAAGAGGTGCTGCAATATTAAATAAGCCTGATGATGCATTCCAAACCTTCGGTGACTATGTAGCAAGTGAAATTTTATCAAATATAAAGGTGAATTGAAACGCAAAATACAACGTCATATTATTGAGTATACCGAAATCGATGACAAGAAATACCATAATGACGCCAATGATTTGTTGTGTCTAAAACAGCTAGCTCGGATAATGATTTTTATATCGATATTAATATTAATAGGGTACGATACTTAATAGACAGCTTACCTTTAAGTAATGTGAATGAAGGCGATCTTTTTTTTATACAGCTAGATAACAAGCTAGCTGACGGCCCACCTAATGGCAGAGCAAGACAACATTCCATTACAATGATTAATATTGTGCAAACAGGGATTCGAAATAAATATGATAAGGAGTGGAAAGAATCAACTGAAATAATTAAATAAATAGTTAAAATAATTATAAGTATTAATGTTTAAAAATTTTATTTTTTTGTTTAAACAGATTTCGATAAGCGCTTCGTTTTATTTTCTTACCTGTCGCTAGATATCGAAGAGTAACAAAAAGACTAACCCTAGCGAAAATAGCAGCACGCATTTTAGTATCTTGCTTATCAATTATGGGACGAATTTCTGTTAACAAAAATATTGAAGTTTTCCTCAGGCATACTCAAGAATTTTTTAAATTGTGAAGGTTCTTCAGTTCACATCTCCATTATTAAATTTCTTTGTATACCATTTTTTTTATCCAGTCTTTTACCCACTTTTGATCCTTGCGTTTTTACGCTGCCTACTACCATAGTAGCAGCCGCAGCACCTATGACTACAGCTAGGCATTAGTTGCGATGAATGCACGGATACTTCAAACTTCAAATAATAAATAAAGTGACAATCAGTGGGCAAAAATTGTTGCGTAGAAATGCTGGTACAAAAGTAAACAGTGAATAAGCTTGGTATCCTCTCCAGGGTTAGACGGTACTTCACACCGGTACAGCTGCTGTTACTGTATAAAGCGCAAGTCTGGCCATGTATGGAGTACTGTTGTCACCTTTGGGATGGTTCAGCTAAATACCAGCTAGCTGCGTTAGACTCGATAGAAAACCGTGCCAGGAGACTCATTGTCGATCCAAAACTTGTCCAGGAGCAGTGGCAAGCCTGGAACATCGCCGAAGAGTTGCTCGTTTATCGGTTTTTTATAGATTACACTTCGGTGAGTGTGCAACCGAGCTGCACGATTTGATTCCACCTGCCCCTTTCCATCTTCGAGGATCCAGGCGTCGATTGGCGTATCATCCTTACGTTGTTGATGTTCCATTTATCCGCACAAAACGCTTCGCCAACACTTTTATAATGCGAACAGCAAAGGTGTGGAATTCCCTGCCTCCTGATATTTTCCCCGAGCGATACAACTTGGAGCTCTTCAAGGCTAGAGTGAATAGTAAATTTTTAGGTGAGCACGTAACACCGTCGACTACATCGGCACTTAACATCATTTTTTCACATGACTCATGCTCTGGAAGTGCATCAGAAAAGAATTCTGGCACACTTTCTTGCTTCCAAAATTGAGAAAGAGTTTCATTAAGTGTGTTGTCACATGTTTTACAGAATAAAGAGGTTACTTGTTTATATTGGTGCCCTGTAGGCGGTTCAGTGCCTCATAGCCAGTGCCATATAACCACATAGCCAAATTGAGTGCGGAGAACAGGAAGTGTTGACATACTAGTGCTGGCCTCTGCATCCCTCGAGTCATAGCCCTGATGGGGCTCAGTTGGCAGCAACACCTGGAAGAATATGTCATCACCCAATAGAATGTGTATTGCACTTGGCTTGTGAAAGTTGCTGTCGGCAAGTGTTATATTTGTAGGCAAAACTAAATTTTTAATTGATATTTCTGTTTGTGGTAACATTGATGTTATTGTATCTAAGACATAACATGTTACTGAAATTTTGAAATCATTAAAAAGTGAATAAAGGCACACAGTGACACAATTTTTAATTTCACTTATTTTGTTCCCGATGCCAATTACAGGAGTGCTTATTTGTTTAGCTTCAAATTCAATAATTGAGCAAGTTCCCTTGTTATGAAAGTAGCTTGTGACCCACTATCAAAGAGTGTCTTAACATGTATCTCAGTACCATTGTTTGCAAAAAGTTTTACTCTAGCTGTGGGCAAAATTACCTGTTTGGTACCAGTTTCTAGGAACAATGTCACTGGTAATTCATTAATATCTTTATGCAACAGTGTGTTGTGTTTTTGTTTACACACCTCACACTTAAAGAAAAATCTGCATTTTTTATTGTGCATATTGAGACAGCTTTGGCACAAATTGTTGTCATTAACAAATTTTAATCGTTCCAATACTGACATTAATTTAAATTTTGGGCAAACAAATAGTTTATGTGACAACTTACACATTATACAGCTTGGAGACGGCGGTTCTGACTTCATTGGAGTCGCTCCTGCAACTCTTGATAGTTACCATATGAGCAGCCTTGGACATACCCGTCTGTTGCACCTGAGTCTTGTCAGCAGCATTCTCAAGTGCAAGGGCACGCATTTCTAGGAATTTAATTAAACAATTCACTGTGGGTTGCTTATCAGCCCTTGATAATTGGTATTCCCTATTGCAATATGAATCTAATTTTCCGGTAAGAATGCAAAGAATAATGGGATCCCACATTTCAACATTATGATTCAATAGTATTGTCTTACATTTTCGCGAGCACTACACATTTGAAATAAAACCAATTTACCGGATTTAACTCGCGTTTAATTAGATGTTACATTATTATTATTCACCCGACGTTTCGATTACTTTACAGCGATCGTGGTCACGGGAAGACTGAAGATGTCAGTTGTCTTTGATAAGTTTTAAGTTAACTACCGTTTACAGTAATGTTAATTTATTATGTCTAGTGTAGTATTACAGTTGGACGACCTTCATAAAAAATTAAGTTACATAAAAGATTATTTAGTAAAATTAGGCCCAGAAAGAAGGCAACAAGACCTTGGCTTAAAAAAAGCTAACGAGGCAAAACTTTTATATTTAAAATTAGAGAGTATTTTGACTCAGTTACAATTGCAAATAGATCGAGAAGAGATAAGCTCAAGGGATATCACTGATATACACAAAGTTATTAGTGAAATCCATAATTTCTATAATAAAATAATTTCTTTAACTGTCACATGCGAACAAAAAATTAGACAATTCAAAATGGCTACTAATGACTTTGATTTAAAAACTGCCATTGCCTTGCTACCGGTAATGACTGGTCAAGAGTCTGTCACTAATTCCTTAATTAATAGCATTGAATTGTATACTAAAATGATTTCCGATTCATCTAAAAACCTATTAATTGAATTTATACTTAAAACTAGACTTTCGCAAAGTGCACAGCTACGATTGAAATCATCATACAATACAGTCGATGACCTTTTGTCAGATATGAAAAAACATCTTTTACAGCAAAAATCGGATGTTGCTATACAGTGGAAATTAAACCAATGCAGACAAGGTAATCGTTCAATCGAATCGTTTGGTTCTGAGTTAGAAAATCTATATGTTTCTTTAACAATCGCTCAATCTAATGGTAATTCTAGCACTTATGATATTTTGAAGCCCATAAACGAAAAAATCGCTATTAAACGATTTGCTGACGGCTTAACGGACCGTAGATTAAGCACAATCATATCAGCAAGACAGTTTGAGTCCTTGCCGAACGCTATTAGGACAGCTATAGATGAGCAATCCTTGTCCTCCGCGTTCGAGGTGATGAATATTCGGCGTCATAATAGTTATAATCGTGGACGCAATAGCTACACCCATAATAATTATTTTCGCGGTAATAATAGCTTTACAACGAGACCACGTAGTTATTATTCGAGTAACTACAGTCGTAATTCGAGACCATCGTTTTAGGGCCCATCGCGGTCAATATAATTCGCATGGTTCATCTCGTGGTACAAGTTATCACCATAGAGGCAGTAGCCGTGGGGCGTATAGTTCAAGGTCCGCGAAAGACCCGCAGCTCCGATACGCCATACTACCCAGGAAATACCGACTGTTAATAACGAGTCGCACCAGGGTACTTTAAATCAAAATAATAATTATCACGCTTCAAGCGAGTTTTTTCGTTAATTCGGAAAATTTCATTCTTAATTTTAATAATAGCAGTACTGTTACATTTTTAGTTGATAATTATTTTATTAATCTTTTAATAGATAGTGGAGCGAGCCTTTGTGTTTTGAGGTACGAATGGCTAACTAATTATCCGCAGTTACTACGTCAATTATGTTACGATAGAATAACCATAAAGGGTGTTACAGGAAGGTTAGAATCAGAAGGGTATATTTTCTTAAATTTAGTTTATAATGACGTAATATTTAGAGAAAAGTTTTATGTTTTTAAGAACATGTCGTGCACGGCAAATGGTATTTTAGGTGATATTTTCTTAAAAGATATCTTGCAATTATTAATTATAAGGATAGTAAGTTACAATTATCTAAAAATAACATAAGCGTTTCCATAGATATTAATTATAATGCTAGATACAGACATTTGATTCCGCCTCGATGCGAGATAATTAGGTTCATACCTACGACATCGAGTTGCGATTGTGTAGTCTTATCTAAAGAAATTGAAAAAGGTGTCTTTGTCGCAGGAATAATTGCGAAACCAACTAATGGTCGCATTCCTTTGCGAATATTAAATACTACAGATAGTGAAATAGAATACGATTTCCAAAATTTTGCTATATATGATATAAACTATTTTGACGTCTGTAATCTCTCAGATGTAAATAATTGCGTGAGTCGAGTAAAAACTTTATTCGAATTATTGAATTTATCTAATATGAACCGAGAAGAAAGATGTAGTATCGAACACATTTGTGCAAAATATGCTGATATTTTTCATCTCCCCGGTGATAAATTATCGACTACCAATATTATGACTCATAGTATATCTTTAAAAGATGATGCGTTACCCAGTTATGTGAAGCCTTATAGGATACCTCATTCTCTCAAGAAAGAGGTACAACGCCAGATAGATGACATGTTAGCTAATGATATCATAGAGGAGACCACCTCGGAGTGGTCCAGCCCAGTGCTGTTAGTTCCTAAAAAATCAGATAGATCTAACGAAAGGAAATGGAGATTAGTTATCGATTATAGACAACTTAATAACAGAATTAAAGATGATAAGTTTCCGTTACCGAATATTACAGACATATTAGATTCCCTTTCAGGTAGTATTTATTTCTCTAAATTAGATCTTTCGCAAAGTTACTACCAACTGTCCTTGAAAAAAAAATTCGATGAAATATACCGCATTCACTGTAGATAAGATGTATCAGCTTCAGTTAGACCCGGAATCGCGCAAATATACAGCTTTCACAACTGATAAAATGTATCAGATGAAGCGTTCTCCTATGGGATTAAAAACTTCACCTAGTGTATTTTCAAGGTTAATGACGATAGCTATGTCAGGCATTAACTATAACCAAGCTTTCATTTATTTGGACGACTGCGTCGTCATTGGAAAAACTATGGAAAACCACAATAAAAATCTTATAAGTGTTTTTGAACGTTTACGAAAAGTAAATTTGAAACTAAATCCTATGAAATGTGAATTTTTACGAACTGAAATTGTTTATTTAGGTCACAAAATAACATCGCAAGGTATTCTTCCAGACGACAGCAAAATCGAAACGTTGCGAAATTATCCGGTGCCATTGAATGCAGACGATGTAAAACGATACATAGCCTTCGCTAATTACTACAGGCGATTTATACCTAACTTTGCAAATATTACGTATCCATTAAATAAGCTTTGTAAAAAAAACTCGAAATTTGAATGGACATCGGAATGCGAACAGTCTTTTCAACGCTTAAAATCTTCCTTAATGTCTCCGCCTGTGTATCCCGATTTTTCGGAAAGAAATATATTTGAGTTACGAACTGACGCTTGCAAGACAGGATTAGGCGCAGTATTGTCAAATAGAAATGGTCGCGTCGTTGCTTACGCAAGTCGTAACTTATCACCCGCGGAAAGTAGATATCCAATTATAGATTTAGAATTATTAGCAATAGTTTGGGCCGTAAGGCATTTTAGACCCTATCTTTACAGCAGAAGGTTTCAAGTCTTTACGGATCACAAACCATTAGTTTATCTGTTCAGTTTAAAAGACCCATCTAGCCGATTGACTAAGTTTAGGCTTTACCTCGAGGAATATGACTTTGAGATTGTGTACATCGAAGGTCGAAATAATGCAGCTGCAGACGCGTTAAGTCGACTCCCGATGTCCATGACGTGTGATGACTTAAAGTCGATAGGACAACAAGTAGTTTCTGTGTTAACGCGAGCACAAACTAAAAAGTTACTGTCTCCACCTATTTGTGGAAGTAACAATAATAATTCGATAGATGAGTCTTCTACCAGTAGCAGGCCTGATCAACCTGATATTGTAGAGATTCTTAAAAAACCAAATGACGTCATAGAATTAGTTTTTAGTAGGGATAAGAAGTTACCTAATTTAGATTGTAGTTATTTGAACAAGAATTTCTGTACGTATATACCTTCGCTTTATACCATATATCTAAATACTCGATCGTTATCTACCCCGTCGGAGTTAGCGAGAGATTTAGTGTTATTGTGTGAAAAAGAGAATATAAATGAAATATTAATAACAAAGAATAAAGAAAATGCTACAAATATAAAAATACTTGCAAGTCATATAAAAAAGCTACAAACAAAGATACCAAAAATATTAATTACGAGGGATGTAACAAGAATAAGTAGCCATGAAGATAAAAGAATTATCTTAAATTATTTTCATTTGTTACCCACTAGCGGTCATGCAGGGGTTAATAGAATGATTAATAATTTGAAAAAATATTATTTTTGGTCAGGAATGACAAATGACGTCATAGATTACGTCAAAAGATGTCCTCAGTGTCAATACCATAAATTCTCTAATCATAAAGTTCGAGAACCAATGGTAATTACAAATACTGCTAGCTCTGCATTCGAAAGAATATCGTTAGATATTATGGGTCCATTGACTGTTGATAACAATAATAACAAATACGTATTAACCCTGCAATGTGATTTAACAAAATTCGTAGAAGCTCATCCTTTGCATAAGAAAAAATCTGAATCAGTAGCACGAGTTTTCGTAAATAATTTTATCTTGAGATATGGGGTTCCCAAAGAAATTATAACCGATAAAGGTACAGAGTTTATGTCCAAAATCATGTCAGACGTTTGTAAAATATAAAAAATTAATGAGTTCAATTCAACCGCTTACCACCACGAAACAATTGGCTCATTAGAAAATAGTCATAAGTCTCTAGGAGC
This sequence comes from Nymphula nitidulata, assembly GCA_947347705.1. Taxonomy (NCBI): domain Eukaryota; kingdom Metazoa; phylum Arthropoda; class Insecta; order Lepidoptera; family Crambidae; genus Nymphula; species Nymphula nitidulata. The sequence goes on from OX374639.1 coordinate 9,829,620, forward strand.
ATACCTTAGAATTCAGTGTGACAGAAATACCATTGATTGGAGTGATTGGTTACCATTTTGGTCATTTTCTTATAATACAACAGTGCATACTGAAACAAAATACTCTCCATTCGAATTAGTTTTCGGAAAAATTTGTAAGTTGCCTTCTGACTTCGGGTTATCAGTTGATCCATTATATAACTATAGAAATCCTATCCTAGAGAGATGAAATATCGTTTACAAAGAGCACAGTATGAAGCAAAAAATAATCTGTTAGATAGTAAGTTAAAAAGAAAAATATTGTATGACAAAAAAAGTCATCCTGTATCTTATAAGAAAGGTGACTTAGTTTTAATAAAAAATCAAACAGGAGATAAGCTCAGCAACATTTACAATGGTCCCTTTGTAGTGCTAGAGGAAGTAGCACCTAACGTCAAAATTTTAAAAGATAATAAAGAATATCTTATACATAAAAATCATACTAAATTGTTTTTCAATTGAATATTTTTTAATTTTTTTTTATTAAGATATATTGTAACATAAATAAAATATATATTATTATGTAGCTTTATCATACAAACAATTAAGAAACATTGTAATGTGACATGACTTAATTTTTTTTTCTCTCTTCCTTTTCCTTCAGAAGGGGAGGGTGATCCCAGGACTTTTTGAGGGGAGTTGTAGTATGATATGATACACGTGCATATCGGAAATGTAATTGGGTCATGTCGCAATTAGGAAATATAATAATAAGTATAATAACATTATATTATTGGTATTCAATAAATGGACTTCACATAGAAGCATCGTCTTACTTGATCACCCCAGAACATAATATTATAAGTGTATCTGAGTCCAAATCATGCGAAGTTGAAGAGTGCAGAAAATATCTCTCGATTTTTCATAATTCGCTAACTATACTTTCTCAAAACATTCGTAGCATAATATTCTTAAGAATATGGATAGTTTTTTTTTTTACATAGACTTCAACATGACTGTGATATAATAGAACTAACCGAGTGCTGGATATCAGGCTAAAGCGATCATCTCCCATCCTTACCTGGCTACAATCGATTTCACAGATCTAACAAATACAGGCAAAATGATGGTGTGGTGATTTAAATAAAGGATTCTTTACAGTTTACAATAGAATACCCAAATACTCAACACTGTAATTGTTTAATTGTCAAGATCGGTACTAGCATAGCAATATTGCAATGTACAGATCCTCTTCATATAAAAACTTGACCTCCTTTCATATCTCATTGAACGAAATTTATAAATCACTATCCTCTTTTAAAAATATAATTCTAACAGGCGACTTAAACATAAATATTAAACCTAATTTGCATGATGCGGGATCACATGAATACCAAAATCTGTGCTCATATTATGGCCTTCTGCCTGGTCACACTTAGCCTACACATCAATGTGGCTCCTGTCTCGATCATATGATGATAAGATCTAACTTTCCGTGTATTACACTTGTTACTAACTCAACGCTCACTGACCACTACGCTGTCTTACTAACCTTAAATTTATCGCTACCTAAGCTTAACCGTAACTGTACTAAACCTAAATTAAATATAAACAACCTCGAATATGATTTATGCAATCTTGACTTAAGCCCAGTTTACGAAACTGCTGACGCTAATTGGCCTTTGTCGTAATAATAAATAATGTACAAAATGCAATTCATAAAAATTTCAACATTAATCACAGTAAATAAGAAATACCATAATATTAAACCTTGGATAACTCCCGGCCTTATTCGGTGTATGAGACACAGAGACAAACTTCACCAGAAAGTTAAGAGATTTCCAAATAATCTAATTCTTGTATCTTCCTACAAAAGGTATAGGAATTTCTGCAAAAACCTTTTAAAGAAAATGAAAAATGAGTACGATAAAACTAAGAATAGCAAGCAACCCAATTCGAGTTTACTGCTTTCTAACTCTGCACCACTTTTGTCAGCTAACAACGTAAATAACTTTTTTGTGAAAGTCGGGAAAAATCTTTCAGAACGACTAATGAAACAAACGCACTTCCAGCCTAATGCAGGCATCCAGAAAAGCAACAACAGCGCTAGCACATCTTTTGTTTTGCTAGATATTGATGAACAAGAAATAGCTCGAATAATTTCAGGTCTGAAGGAAGCTGGTTGGGATAGCATAAAGAATAAAATCCTTAAACTCTTTCAGAATATTCTGATAACACTTACATATATTTTTCGGATATGTCTTTCTGAGGGGATCTTCCCTAAATGTCTGAAAAAAGCTGTAGTAATACCTATTTTTAAGTCGGAGAGGAAAGATCTCGTAACTAACTACAGGCCTATTATATTAAATATATCCATTTCGCAATGACTAAACCTATCCTGAATATTCCTAATTCTTACTTATATGCCCACCAATGCCATCCCAAACCCATCAATCAACGTGTGTAATTCTTATTGATTAAACATTATCCTTTAAGTTACATATTGAAAATTTAATGAATAGGGTTCGTAAACTAATATTTGGTTTTAAAAAACTACGATCGATTGCACATTCAAAATTAATTAAAGAAATTTATTTGGTACTATTTCAGTCTGTAATCCAGTACTGCATCACTTCGTGGGGTGGAGCATTAAAAACTAACATCCTTCCTCTCAAACGGGCTCAGAGAGCTGTTTTAAAAGTAGCCCATTTCAGACCGTTTCTCTATCCCACAAGCCTGCTTTATGAATCCTGTTGCGTATTGACTGTCCGTCAGATATTTCTACTGCACACACTACTAAAAACTCACAAGATGCTTCCAATTGATAACGATTTGAGTAATAAAAGACGAAGAGAAATAGTCTGCACCTTAAACTCTGACTCTAAATTTATATTTACAAACAGATTCTTTAATTTTTTGGGTCTTTTCCTTTATAACAGAGTAAATAGAATTCTTAATATTTATAAGGTAAATTATTATAGCTGTAAAAAAGTATTATACGAGTACTTGCAAAGTCTCACCTACGAACAGACGGAGGAGTTACTTCTTAGACGTATATAGGTATAATCTTTCATTTAAATAAGTCTAGCATTAAATTATATTACTAAGTATTTGATTTCAATTCTATTTCATTTTTAATATTGTAGTTTTTCAGTTATCAGCATTTAAAGTGTGTTTATTTTATTGTATTATTACCTTTAATAAATGTGTAAATAAGCGCTAAATCGCATAAGATACAGGTTTTTATCTTAGTTTAGGCAACTAAGTTGTCTCGTGGTGTCTTAATTTTTGTATTACTTTTTGTCCTGTTTTTATGAATAATTATTTATTATTATTACTATTTGAAGCTTGAACTGTTGTAGACGTGTGGGCAACTTGGACAATACACTAGGCAAGCCAGTCGCTGCACCATGGCAAGTGGACAACAAAGATATTCGTTTTTTGTCTTGTCAAGCCAACACACACATGTCCCCAGAATGCCCCGCCACGAACTGTCCCTGCTTGAGCGGAGCACGATTTATCAGAACGGGTACGTCTTGCCGCGATGGCCGTAAGGTACCGATGCAATCAGTTTTTTTTTAAGGTAGCGGGCTAAACGTGGCGAGTTGTGCCAATTGTCCACAAACAATCGGTGGCCTTTGTTCCGTAAGGGACTTATAAGTTTTTTTTACTACAGCGGTACTTTTTAGGAGCATCGGCTGTAGTGAGTCTTAGCTGGTGTTTTTACCGGTGTATACGATGAATGACCATAAATACCCCGTGCAGCAGCCTTTGACCGGATATACTGTTTAAAGTTTAACCTACCTTTCCAAAGAGTTAGGCTCTCGTCAATCGCAATGTCTTCAGACATTATATAATTTGCTTTAAATTTCTCGTTTAGGTGATCAAGAAAACGATATAAGCGGTCAGAGGCTGTCTCTCGTCAATCGCAATGTCTTCAGACATTATATAATTTGCTTTAAATTTCTCGTTTAGGTGATCAAGAAAACGATATAAGCGGTCAGAGGCTGTAGCAGGGTCGGTGTTGGAAGTGAAAGCGTCTTCAGCAGGATTAGCATCCGAAAAATGCAGCGCTCTCGTGAGATTATCGCGCCTCTTCAAGGTAAAAATCCGCCTGAATATTTCGGTTTTTATGACGATATAAAGTTGTTTTTCTGATAACCCACTCCGGGTTATCAGAAAAACAACTTTTTATCGTTGGCATCCTAACTATACCGAGCATCATCCAGAACGCGAAGAGGCGCAAGATCTCATCAACATTTGTCGGATACCACTCCGACTAAAAGGTGGCTGAAGAAATTTTTGTTGCGTACAGGTTCGTCTCATGGACAATATGGAGCAAAATTTCGTTCCGCCCAGTATGAGCGAAATGCGTCATATGCAGACGAATGAGGACGAATTAATACCTCATATACAATTTCGTTTATGTACCTTTTTAATCTAAATATATTGTTAATAATGTTGTAATTTCATATAGTTTTAAGAAATTTATTGTCTTTTTGTTGCTATACTCGAAAAGGGTAATTAAGTTGTAAGTGCTGTAATAACAATAATATCTTAAGATCTTGTAACACTTAATTTGCAATAAATATTTGAGTTTGAGTTTGAGGCTGAACTGAGCCCGTAGCCTGAGGCACAAATACCTCTTTTCTACCTCGAAAGGTTTCCATAGGAAACCATTCGAATGGTTGAGTCTCCTCCCCTTCAAGCAATGTATTACCCCCCTCAGCAGTATCCTCGCTTACTTCATCTTCCATCCTCCGTCTTTGATCCGTATTATTTGCCCTACCACTCCTCTCTCTTGCTCTGCTTCTCGTTGTCTCCTCTCGCCTCCTCACAACGTCCATCACCATTCGCACTAGGTCAGGAGGAACGTCGCTGTCGTCAATGTAAATTTGGTGCAGTGGGTCACCAACTGCCCAGTTGCATTCTTCCTGCCGACCTCCTTGACGACCTCTACCCGAAAGCCCACGAGCACGACCACCCCCTCTTCTTCCACCCCTGCCCCTACTACGCATATTTCTAGCACGCCTATCACCTTCCATTCTTTCCTCAAACATTCGTTCATCACTCACTCTTTCATATAGTTCATGGGCATTCGGGGTCTCATAGTCGTCAAAACCTGGTGGCGGTGGCAGCAGCAGGTTGCCACCCTCGTCGTAGAGCTGAATGACGATACCGCTACTGAAATGGAAACAAGACCATTAGTTAGTGCAGTCTAGTCCTGTCCAGTGTAGTGTAGTATAGTGTAGTTTTCATAGTGTTCTGTATTTAATTTCATTCTACATTGCATTTACCATAACATGACATGGGAAGTATTAGGCTTATAGCTAGCAGATCATTATGGACCCTGTAGGGCACAGTAATTTATAAATATTAGGTCTTCTAATAGTCAAACCCTTCCGCAAGATAAACTACAATTATCTACTAGATTTAACCCACACATGACACAAACCAACAAAACAAGCTAAATGAAACCGTAAAATATAATTATATAATTAGAAATATAATAGTAAAAATTACTTACGACTCGATTGGGTACTCTTGCCTAAGCGGCGACCAGTCCGTGAATGGATCCCGCTGGTCGGATGGCAACCTAAAACAGACGCAACATTATTAATTTGTCAAGCCACGTACGACTCCCGGCAGCATTATGACAATTAAAAGCCTACTGTCTGGAATGTGTTGCTTGACAGGTTAAAAATAAGATATTATATAACTTACAAATCTTCAATATTTGATGACCGGCCCTGGTGAGGTGACTTCAGGGGAGAGTATGCCGGAGCTGGTATTTCTTCATCACTCTGTAAGAAAAATAGAATTATAATACAGGTAGGTATATTAGGTATAAAAAAAAACAATAAATAAAGTCAATGTAAAAAATCTTTAGAAATGTGTTCTATAATAATTACCTCATACTCTGCTTCCGACTCGGAAGAGTATGTCGCCTCACCGTCATCCTCATCCCACAACTCCGCCAAAATGTATTCCGGCGGGTCGTCATTGAGATTCCATCCTCTTTGCATCTTTCTTTCTAGTTTTCGTTTCTAGATAAAATAAAATTACCGATATTGATATAAATCTAGCCAAAATATAAATATTGAAACCATACTATCAATCTCTTTATTTCTTATGACAAATCGTCATATAAAAAACAATTGTAGTAAAAAAAATATAAGAATACATTGCAATACATACAACTAAGTATCAAAAAGCATGTCGATAAGATGAAATTAGTGCGAACCGCACTATCGAAAATAACGGTCAAACCTACAGCCATTCGATAATGACACCCTAATGTCATATTGATACAGTTCAAATTTCAATGACGTTTAGTGTATGACGACATTCAAAATGTCGACGAATTTTCTCATAATGTAAAAACTGTTATTTTATGTTTTATTCATCATATTCTATTTGATGATCAATGTAAATATGTTTACACATCCTATTACAAGTCATTTTATCAAAATCAGCACAACTAATGCTCGATAAAAGAGCAAAAAGGCAACACATTTTGAAACTTGATATTACCTAAAAGTACGATGAAATTAGTAAATCTTATTATTTACAATGAAGAAAAAAGCATCCAAGACTAGGTATTTCAATAGGAAATAGCACTTACCTTTTATAAATAATCCTTTTTCGTTGATGAAATTGTCACTTTCGTAATAGAAATTACAGCGTTTTGAAAGTTATGTATCTGTGCGAAAATCGCACTCTTTTTTTTATACGTTCGGAAACTTAGTTTATTTTATATTTTTGTCTATGGATGAAACATGCCTGAATAAAAGTCGGCTCTAACATGGTATAATTTTACCGCATAACGGAAACACGCGTGTATTACATACGGGTGCATGATTGCCACTTGAGGGGGTATGGAGCCAGATGCAATTTTTAAAACTCTCCATACGCTTTGTATTAGTAAAATGTTTGTGTACCGGGCTATTAATAGGTACAATGAGACCTCCTCTGTTTGTAACAGAAAAAGATCTGGCCGTCCACGTAGTGTTCGTACGAAAAAAGTGGTTGTTTTACGGGCAGTCCTGGCAGAAGAGGTGCAAGACGTGTATAGCACATAGTGTTAGGTACGTACATGCACTGTGCGGTGTTAAAAACGTTAATAGTGAGATAAGTAGATAGTGAACTAAGTAAATAAGTGAGTGCGCGCTATATAATGGTTTAAAGCTCCGTTCTATAATCGGTTAAAGTTAATAGACAAGATAAAGTTAAATAAGAGATCTAGTTTGTGCATTGTGATAACAGTATCGGTTAAAAGTAAATGGTTATTGCTAAAAGATGTGTACATAGACTATTTCGCGCTAAATGATGTGTGAATAGCGTAGTTAGCGCTCAGTAAAGTTTTTACACGTTAATAGAAGGTAAATAATGTGTAAAATGTTTATTATTGCTGTTAACATGAGACATTTAAGTTATAGCGCTAAGTTTATGTCAATGAATAAAGTATATAAGTTATAATGGTTAAGCTTATAACATGAAATACTTAAGGTGAATAAATAATATGTTATAGTAGACTTATATGGAAATTAAGTTATTAAGTCGATGCGTTATTATGTATATAACATATTTATGATGTGCATTTGGGCTAAGATAAGATGCATTATGGATTAAACGATTAGTAAGCGTTATGTTTTTTCCCCCGATAGATTAAGAATGTAATAAGCACTACAGTGCAATACATAGGGGCTAGGTAGATAGGCTAAATGTACTACCTAGATGTGTTATGTGAGTACTTAGGGGAGCAAGAACTCACATAACACATCAAGTGCAATTGATTATGCATAACAGGATTAAGGGGATGAATGCCTTGTCTATCCTAAGGAATAGAAAATAGATAAATAATAGGTTGGGAAAAAGTTTCTTCGCATTTTTTAAGAAAATTCAAAACATTTTTTAATATAGTTTATTTACATTTAACTAATATATCTAGGTACCATTTTGTTCGATAACTTTTTACCATCTTGTAGGTAGGGACATGATCCCATTGCTATAGAAATTTTGGGGCTTCTGATCAAAATACCGCGACAAGTGGTTTTGGCAGTCCTCTCGTGATGTTAACCTGACACTGTCTAGAGAATTCTGAAGAGAGCGAAACAGGTGGAAATCTGAAGGTGCAAAGTCAGGACTATACGGCGGATGCATTAACACCTCCCAGCCAAACTCTCTTAATTTTTGCTGAGTGGCTAAAGATGTGTGAGGTCTAGCGTTATCATGATGAAAAACCACACCCCTTCTGTTGATTAATTCCGGCCGCTTTCTCTCAACTTCTTGCTTTAATCTCATCAGTTGTTCGCAGTAGAGTTCAGAATCGATGGTCCTGCCTGGTGGTAACAGCTCATAATGAATAATGCCCTTCCGATCCCATCACACACACAGCATCACCTTGTTGCGAGTTAACCCGGGTTTCGCCACAGTCTGTGAAGCCTGACCGGCCTTTGACCACGACCTTTTTCGCACGTTCTTGTCGTACGTGATCCACTTTTCATCACCAGTTATCAGCTTCTTCAAAAATGCGTCGGTTTCATTACGTCGTAATAAAGAATCACAAATGAGTACACGATACGGTTCATTAGGTTTCTTTCAGTGAGATATTGGGGTACCCAAATATGGAGCTTTTTGTGTACCCTTTTTTTTTAAATGCGCCAGAACTGTTTTGTGGTCAATTCCCAGTTCTTCAGCTACGTCGTAACTACTGATATGCCGATCTTGCTCCAGTTTTTCAAAAATGGCATCAATTTTATCCGTAATAGGGCGACCAGAGCGAACGTGCATCTTTGACATAAAAATTTCCGGATTGAAAACGCTTAAACAAAATTTGTGCTACTCTCACAGACACTGCACTAGGTCCATAAACATAGCAATTTGTTTTCGCGGCTTGTGTTTGTCTTGTCTTTTACCTTTTTTGTAGTAAAATTTTAAAATGTATCGAATTTCTTCATTAGATTCACTCATCTTGACAGTACAAAAAACAAATGAAAAACACACATTTTCCTAATTAGAATCTGGAATTATCTTTTATAAAATCTTAACTTTTAATGATACCAAAACTAGCCAGATACAAATAGTACAGCCAAAGAGATTTTATTACAAGTTCATACATACTATAATGCGAAAAGACTTTTTCCCCAACCTAATATATAAAGTTTTTCTATTTACCCTCAATGTGTTAGTAAACAAGATGAGTCATCTGATTGATTAGAGGGAGAATACCAGGGGAAAGGGATGGGTGGCCACGTTATTACGGGTCACGCCTTCTCATCAGAGACTCCGATAGTTGAGATATGTAGAAATGTGACTTTAGACCGGCCGTCGGGATGCGAATTTGTACGCTCTCCAGGATCGATATCGTTATTATGTAACGCGCGGTCGGTCATCCTGATAAGAATAAAGAAGAAGTTTTGTTTTAACTCAGGCAAACGCGTTTATGTATATATGTATACAGTTTGTGTATCGGTCTTCAGCACGTAAATCTATTGCCTGCCGGTGCATGCCTGGGGGTCTTTCTTTGAGCACAATTACCTAAGTGAATTAGTAAGGGAAAGAATTCGAAGAAATCCTGTCCGAAAGCAAAAGGTTTTATCTCGGGAGATGAAGATAGCACCTAGAACCATGTCGCGTATTTTAAAAGATGACTTAGGACTTCCAACCTATAAGAGACGTACTGGTCATTTCTTAACTGATAATTTAAAAAAGAATAGGGTGGTAAAATCGAAACAACTACTGAAGCGGTACGCAAAGGGAGGTCACAGAAAAATTTTGTTTACGGATGAGATTTTTTTTACAATTGAGCAACATTTTAACAAACAAATTGACTGTTTTTATGCTCAAAGCTCTAAGGAAGCTTCCCAGTTAGTCTACAGAGTGCAACGTAGGCACTATCCGACTTCAGTGATGGTTTGGTTGGGTATTAGCTATGAAGGAGTGACTGAGCCATACTTTTGTGAAAAAGGTATCATAACATCGGCACAAGTGTATCAAGATACCATTCTTGAGAAGGTAGTGAAGCCCCTTAACACCATGTTCAATAACCAAGAATGGTCCTTCCAGCAAGACTCAGCGCCGGGTTATAAAGCTCGGTCTACGCAGTCTTGGTTGGAAAAGAACGTTTCGGACTTCATCAGAGCTGAAGACTGGCCGTCGTCTAGTCCCGATCTTAATCCGCTGGATTGTGATTTATGGTCAGTTTTAGAGGGTACGGCTTGCTCTAAATGCCATGATAATTTGAAGTCCCTAAACAATCCGTACGATTGGTAGTGAAGAATTTTCCCATGGAAAGAGTGCGTGCTTCTATTGATAACTGGCCTCAACGTATAAAGGACTGTATTGCAGCCAATGGAGACCACTTCGTATAAGCTTTTTATATTTTAAATTGTTTTATATTTATGTATTAAACTAACACACTGTAAAATGTTCATTATATCATCATAAATGTTATTTGCAATAGATTTTTTTCTTTGTTTCTGTATTTATGGCAAGACTAGGAATATTAGAAATTACAAGTAAGTACATACATACTTTCACATGTAAAGCTTAGTATGGTCTAAGATGCCTCGTCAGTTAAGCAACATAATATATTAATTTATGTATAATTTATTTACTTATTTAGTAAGTACCCATATCCGGAAGTTGTTTAAATCACGTTTTTTTACTGTACCTACCTCTCTTGCCAGAGAGTATGTTCCTTGCACTACCTATTAGAATACCAACTAAGTAAACTTCTTAAGTTTCTGATTACATTTTATTTTTTGTCTGCTCTGCATTTTTACGCACAGGGCAGTTATTTAAAATCAGATGGGTGAGATGCCTTTATAAATTAGAGCCAAACGTCAGTGTCACGCACTATTGCGCAAACCACACAGGCACTGAATAATTGGGCAGTGTTAACGAAGTAGGTCCAATTCCCAACTGAATTAAACGACACAAGGAAAATAATGGAAAATATGTGATATTGATTAATTATAAATTTAACATTAGTAATGATTGCACATGTTTTAGGAACCATTTTTTAATTTTTGAGTCACTAATAACAATTTATTCACGAAAATTCCAATTCAACTTAGCTTTTTAGCTGAGTTGATTTGGAAACTTGTCAGCTGAAAAGCTGAGTTGATTAACAAAGGACTAGGCCAATTCCTGCCTAGGTAACTTTCCAGCATTTACAAGAACACCACTAAGGTATCAAATTATAAAAATGAAACAATGAATTAACGTATATTCATTAATGCTGTTGAACTTCTCTGTTTTTTAACTTAAATTAAATCTGTGGAGTTATACCACCGGGGGGCTATGACAATTGAAAAATCAATTGTGTCTGGAATCTCATGCTTTACGGGCTGTCAAGCGGCGTTATACCACCAGGGGGCCATGACAATGAAAAATCAATTAATTTTATGACTTGGAAAACACTGACCACATTCTTTTTATCATAAACACTAGATATCAGTTCAACTACATAAAATATACTAAGGAATTTTAAAGTTAAACACTTTCGATACGGTTTCCGACAGCAAACTGGTTTGGGAATTTTTTTCTAAAGCTTTTTGACATAGCATACGAAATGAAGTGTCAAAAGTATTCGATTCGATTTTTGTGAATAGGCAATCGACGAAAACTTTCCGAATCCTGACGGAAACTTGGTTTCCGACGTTTGAGAATAAGACTACAGGTGTGTCAAACAAAATATTATTTTTGTAAATTTTTAATTATTATTTGATTTGTTTCTTCTTTTTTGTTGGAAATCTATCAGAGACGGATATTATAAAACCAAAGCTAATAAGACAAAAACACCATTCGGGTACCGGGGCAAAAACCGGTACAAAATACATCTTTTTCAAATATGTAACTTCATCGCACCGCTGAAAACGAAGTTTCAGAATCTATGAACATCAATGAACAATCAAGTTCATCTGAAACACTAACTCACGTAGCAAACAGCGGCAATATTTGTGGTTCTTCTCAAAACAGTTCTACTCCGGTGGGTGACCAAGATAAACCAACATGGGCACGGAAGAAGAAAAATGAACAGATACAAAAGAACTCCGCGTTTGAGAAAAAGTTGGTAGATTTTTTGGACAGAAATATGCTCTGACGATTTGTAATTTTTTAATTCTCTAGGTCCAATACTAAACTGTTAACAGTTATCAAAAACTATTATCTCGTTCCAAAGTATTGCATAACGCGATGGATCTCTCTGCGCCAACTTTAACTGGCACTTTATAGACGTCAAACTTTGTCAAACCAGCTAACGAATCTAATGAATACTCTAACATCTTGTCTCCAGAAAAAGAACTCAAATTCTACTATAACATCAGCAATCAATCATTCTAATTATACTACTACGCAAGGAGGTTCTCAATCAGCAAGTCAATATTACAACGTCATGTCATCAGAATATGATTCTAATTCTTCTGTAATGTGTGTATCTTACTACCCCTAGAAAGAGCCCAGCGAGCCATTTTAAAAGTATCCAGCTTTCTTCCTTTTGTCTACCCCACACATCTTCTATATGAATTCAGGAACGTGTTGACTGTCCGCCAACTCTTCATTATACACACTTTATTAAAACAACATACTGCGCTTCCGTTTAATGCTACTAATAAAAGACGGAGAGATATAGTCTGCCCCTTGAATAATACCTCAAAATTTATATTTACAAATAGATTTTTCAATTTTTTAGGCCCTCTGTTACTAAATATGAGAACTAAATATGTATGACTTAAATTATTTAAGTTGTAAAGATATTGATGTAAATATCTCCAAAGTCGGTCCTACGAACAGACGGAGGAGCTACTCATAGTACGAAAGTAGTCTTAAATAACATTGTTAGCCTAGGCACTTTTTCCTTAGTCAGTTAATTTGTTACTTCTACTTTTAATTATAAGTTGATTATTTTAATTTATAATAGAGTAAATAGAGAACTCAAATATGTATGACTTAAATAATTTTAGTTGTAAAGATATTGTATGTAAATATCTCCAAAGTCGGTCCTACGAACAGACGGAGGAGCTACTCATAGTACGAGAGTAGTTTTAAATAACATTGTTAGCCTAGGCACTTTTTCCTTAGTCAGTTAATTAGTCACTTCTATTTTTAATTATAAGTTGATTATTTTAATTTATTACAATCAGTACTTTTAAAATAACACATCAGCACTTTCTCGCCTAAAGCACAGGTTTCTTACCTTGTTTAGGTAAATTTAATTTCGCAACATTTTTTTATTATTTAAGATTTAATATTGTACACAGCACCTATTTTTTTAATTAAACATTTTATTATTATTATTATTATTATTACTTCTGCATGACTTAGATGAGATCGCAGCACAAGGCGAGTCTCTTAGCTTCGGCGCTCAGTTAATTTTAGAGCCCTTAGCACGACAGACAATTTTAAAATTCTTACCCATTTACGAAGATTTATGTAAAATGGATAGCTATTTAGAGATCTGTAATAAAGCTAGACGCCTGGATAGAGAAGGGTATAGGATTAACAAAAAACAAAACAAGACCACTCCATACCCACAAGTAACACAGGTCAATCCTCAGAAATACACACCGGCACCTCAGCCTAAGTGGCAGATGCCTATAAGACCTCAATATGTAAACCCACCTCGGCCTTTTACTTCCAATAACAATAACTTTAATACGAACAAACCCCAACAGCACTCTTACCCGCCGTCACCTTTTTCTAATAAAATTAGACAGATGCAAAACTATGCACGACCTTATTCTTTCCACCACAACGTAACGAGGACGTGACGATGCGAACCGTGACCGACAGACCACCTATGAAAAGACTACGTGAAGGATTATTTAATATCGAGGGTGAAACTGAGTTAGAAGAATCGGACCACTTTCTCGAATTTTGCAAAGAAATATATAATCAATATTACCCACTTGAATTCGAGAACCCGAATGCGAGGAAAATTTTCAAAATAAAATCGACAACAAAGCCACCATGATAACTTACAAGCCGTATTCAAAGCCGTAGGAAAAATGAAGATTCTTTCAGACTTCCGTTAAATTCTTAGGACATATCTTGACTGAACAGGGACTTACTCCTTGCCCAGAAAAGATAAAGGTAATTAATAAATTCCCGATACCAAAAAAACTACATTAGAAATTAAATATTGTCTTGGACTTGTCTCGTATTATCGTAAATTTATACCTAACCTTTCGAAAATCGTAAAAACTTTGACTGAATGTACAAAGAAAAACAAAAAAATTGAACATTCAAATGAATTTAAATCAGCATCTCAAAGAGCCAAAGAACCTATATCAAACCCACAAATTATTAGCATTCCACACTCAACAAGATAATACCACGATATCGCATGGGATCCATTACGTAAAGGACTGGTTATCTCATTGCATAGCCCAGTTTCAAACTTCAACTCGGAACAAACGAGGACTAATTAATGGACTAGGCAGTATTGTAAAAGCTATCTCAGGAAATCTCGATAACAACGACTTAGTCAATATTGAACAGAAATTTAGTATTACGTCTAATATTATAGGAAACCTGAATTCTAGAATTAAGAATATATCTAATAGCATAAGCTCTGTAATCACTAACTATCATAATAAACAAATATCGGATCAATTAACATTAGAATTATTATTTAGCATTGAAAGTCTCCGAGACGTATGTAGTCAACTAACAGATGCATATGTATTTGCTCAACATAATATTTTACATCCTTCCATGATTGATCACTTACATTTAATGAAAAGTATCGAAGGAATCCCCTCCGAAATAAACGTTTTACGAAATCCGTTAAAGCTCGATTACATACAGGTATCGTTACACCTCACGTGACCATCCACTCTGAAATGATAATATTTCAGCTTTCTATCCCAATCATTTCCAAAGACTACTAAAAGTTGAATACCTAATTCCAATCATAAAGAATAAAGATAAACAATGCTATATCCCTAATGTAATTTCAGGCCAATATCTCACGAGAAACGAACAACAGTGTAAAGTCCAAGAGAGTAATGAACAGATATGTACTGTAGAGTTAGTAACCCCATGTGTAAAACAAACTATTTTTAAACAACGAAATGAATGTAAAACTTTATTAATTTTCTGTCCAAATGTGTATTCTAAACGTATAGCTCCAGATTTATATTACCAATATATAGAAATAGTGAAGCCACGCTTACGGACCGCTGTTCTGCTAAGAAAAATATCCTGCTTGAATCATACTTGGAAGATTATACCGGTTGCGATCGACAAGAAGCAAGTACTCCTGTGCAAGTATACCAAACAAGCAAATTAGAAATTATAAACGAATATCCTATCTCATTACCGGCTAAGGATGAAGATGTTTAAAACCAAATAAGAAGTCTTGCCCAGCATCAACTAGTAACTCAGAAGGTTGACAAATCTGTTATTGGCAATAGCTCAATAATTTGCATATTGGTGGTTGTAAGTACCGCTCTCTTCATTATGCGCAAACGTATGCGTCATAATTCAACGCTGGGGGAGGATAAAAACAACCACGAGACATCGACACCGATAAGCACGGGTGACGCAACACCAAAACCACCCCAGGATACTATTATCAGTTATGAGTAACCACGAGACATCGAGACCGATAAGCACGGGTGACACAACTCCCAAACCACCCCAGGATACTATTATCAGCTATGAGTAACCACGAGACATCGAGACCGATAAGCACGGGTGACGCAACCCCCTAACTACCCCAGGATACTATTATCAGCTATGAGTAACCACGAGACATCCGAGACCGATAAGCACGGGTGACGCAATCCCAAACTACCCCAGGATACTATTATCAGCTATGAGTAACCACGAGACATCGAGACCGATAAGCACGGGTGACACAACTTCCAAACCACCCCAGGATACTATTATCAGCTATGAGTAACCACGAGACATCGAGACCAATAAGCACGGGTACCCCAGGATACTATTATCAGATATGAGTAACCTACGGTAATGACGTAACCATTCAAGAGTATAAAAGGACCAGCCAGCCTGCTTCGAGGATTCATTTTGCACTTTCACTACACCCCACGTGGTCAGCAGTACTCAAAGTTAACTCTGTAAAATTAGCCTTTAAGTACTTACATTGTATTTTCAATAAAATCTTTTTTTTATTTATTCCGGGATTCGTCAAATCGTAACTCGCGCGCGTTCCCCAGTACGCTGTGTTTCGGCAGAGAGATTACACGTTGTTAGTGTGCGTAACAGTGCAACTGTTCGAGAGATCGATACGTCATTGGATGGGAAGGTCTCGACTTTTAGTGTAAGTCTACTAATTCCATAGTAAGTTTCCCTTTTTGCGATGGTTACAGTTTATTTAAAAATTTCATGTGATAATTTTAATATTATTGTTTTTATATTAAAACTACAGAAGTAGATTTTATAGATGTTTATAATTATTTAAGTTCAGAAACATAGTTCTCTACTTATCTACTCGGTAGCAATTGGTATCCGTAAGATTTCTTTGTGTTATAAAATTATGGTGCCGCGGCTCTTCAGCCCGTACCATTCGACCCATTCGGTCGGGCCACCTTGTCCGTCGGCTCAAGAAAAATTTCCTTGTTGTTCCTAGTTGAAAAATGGCCTTGGGTGAATTTGCAGTTCAAGAAATAGTCGGCGACCGGCAAGTACTTGATCGACTAATTGAATTAGTTGATCAGCTATATCCAAAGTCTTGGCGTGAATGGAAAGTCGTCGCTTATTCCAAGGACGAGTTATTTGGTTTAAGGATCGACCCAAAGCAGCTTTTTAATAAATTACTTTTCGCTATTCGCACGGTGTCTATCGTGAAGGCCTTTGATTATGATGCGACACGAATCTCCGAGAAGCAATTTTAACAACCCCTTCTGCAGGGGTTTGATTATCGGGCCTAGATCTGTGACTGCAAGAATCCGCGGCTCGTTTGCCCAACTAGAAATATTTTTAACTTCAATCGAGGACGTCAGAAACTATAATTTCTAGAGAGGCTGTCGAAACTCTAATAGACAGACCAACAGCCACCAAAAGAAACTTACAAGCGAGTCTCCTATTAGAAGTAAGAAGCTTCCTAGCTCTTTATCACTTTATCAGAGACAACTGACGAAGAAGTTTTCTTCGCCAATGAAGAGAAGGAGAATCATCTTGTCGACGACTCTTTTTTTGTGGCTGTTCCAGATTTTGAACTGGAAACTGCGCACAGTATGTCGAATGTTTTCGAGTTATCGCCAACGGTAAAAGAGGCTGAGCCTAAGATTATGCCAGCACCAATGGATTTGCTAAATCAAGCACAGGAATGCCAGAGATTCAATAAGGAGTCTTGGAGTAATATTCGCTACCTCGAAGTGCAAAAGAAATTCCAGGCAGCACCTGCCTTCACTTCATTGAACGTTAATGTACAGTTAATTGGCAAAACCCCCGAATGAATTCCTTACCAATCCATAATTAAATATGATCAAATGCTAGGTTCGCTGACACGTGCTCTATTAATGCAGCGAAAATTTTTAAAAGAAGCTTTAACTAACATTGTTCATGATGTTGATAAGAATTCGCTTAGTGTTACCGAAGCTATTGTCAAGCATGTTACTAGACCAGATACAAATTTCCGGAAAAGCTGCGATGATACTCCTCAGTATGTGTGTGGCCTACGTGCAGATGTAATAGAAACTAGACGATCTTACTATAAACCGCCATCTGTGTATTTAAATCCTTTGGTAGACTTTCTTAACTATTTTTCTTATCCAGCTATGAAAGCAGAATTTTTATTCGCTTCTTCTCAACTGGTTAATAAACAAGAATATTTTATCCATTTTCATAGTTTTTTTTAATAGTTATAAAAATGGATAAAATATTCTTGTTAAGAAAAAGAAAAAGAAACCAGAAGAAAGAGAAAGGAACCAGTTAAGAAAAAGTGAATAGACAAAACATTTTTTAACTCAAAACCATAAACAGCGAATTGGCGAATATAAACTAGTATTATACAAATAAGTGACTGGCCAGTATCAAGTCGCAATATCATATTTAAATGTCACATAAAAGTCATTAGTCTTGTCAATTAAAATGTTAACTCATTTCAATGCGTTGATAAACTAACGTGGTTTTCGCTACGAAGTTTATATGAAGTGCCACTTTTCCGTAGTACATACATATTTTGATTAGTAGAGATTAAACTGTTGCAAATATGGAAAGCGCTGAAGAAAAACAGATTGAATTTATAGCAACAAACGTGGACGTACTACATTACTCTATGAAGGTCGTCAATATCACTATACAAAAATATATAGTAAGTGAAACAAATTTTGGCAATTTTATAACTTTAAGGGATGTAAAGGTAACGTAACGCTTAACAGGGAAAAAAAATTATAAAAGAAAAACCGCATAATGCCAACTGCTCACCAAATTCATCTAAAATTGAAATTATGAAAAAAAGTTAACGATTTAAAAACAAAAATTTGTAGTAATTTAGAACTTATCCAGAAACAGTTTGAAGATATGATTTTTCAGCTTGAGGATGATGGTGTGAATTAAGTTGCAGACCTGCCGAAATTCAATAATATAAAAAGTGGGCTGTACAAAGCGAGAAACAAAAACTTAGGTGTGTCGAAGTTACATTTTGAATGTCCTAATGCAGTAGCAATACCAAATCTTTAAATAATCCCGAAACTATCAAGAAATTGACGCGGAAGTTAACTCTACTATTAAAGAATTAAAAGCAAATAATATAACCATTAACCGAAAAAATGCAGCTAATAAATCGAGTCAACAGGCAGAAAGTAAGCCTTTCAGACAACGTTATAAGTCAAACACAAATATCAAAGGAAGGGGAGAAGGCCGTAGTAAAAACAATTAATTTCAAGAAAAGTCAACTAAACGTTACTGACTATGCTCTGTAGACACAGTTAGCCGGGCGCCTGAAACATTATGTAGAAAATTGGAAACTCTATGGCGCTCCTTCTTACATTCAAGATACTATAAGAAGCATGTCGATTCCTTTCACAAAAGAACCTCCCCGGATGTTAGCAACGAATACAAACCTAACAAGGTTTCAAACCAGATTCTATAGCGATGCAGTTAGAGTTAAAAAAGCTACATCAAATGGGAGCCATAGATAGTTGCAAAAGGCGTGTTCTTATCTCGTCTGTTCCTAGTTCCAAAGTCAGACGGAACCCAAAGACCGGTTTTGAGCCTGTAACCTCTAAATCACTTCCTATCTCCAAAACCGTTTCGCCTTATAAATCATCAAAAGATTCCGAAATTTTTACAAGAGAACGATTTCTTGGCCAAAGTGGATCTCTTCAGTGCTTATCTTCACATCCCGATAAGACGATCCCACAAACAATATTTGGCTTTCGCCTACAAGAGACGATGTTACCAAATGACAATGACGCTTCCTTTCGGCCTATCCGTAGCACCAGTAATTTTTGCCCGCCTGACAAATTGGATAGCACAGCTGCTCAGATCTTAAGGAGTTCGAATAGTGGTCTACTTGTACGATTTTCTTCTAGCTTGTCAAGACCCCCTCAAGTTAAATAATCAAGTAAAAATGACCACAGATCTGTTAAGCCATTTAGGCTGGTTAGTCAATCGGGAGAAATCTTGTCTGATACCGACGCAGATGCTAGAATTCCCGGGGATTACTTGGAATACAGAGTTAAACGTAAGAAGTTTGAGCGTAATGAAAATTATAAAGATCAAAAAGGCTTTAATCAAAATAAAAAACAGGAGGTTTGGACTTGGAGAAAGGCAAAAGTTTTGTTGGGTCTACTGGTTTTCGCATCATTCGTAGTCCCTTTAGGACTCTTGAACTGTCGTCTGATTCAAAAAGCCACGAACAAAATGAGCCTGAAATAGCCCGATCGAAATCTTCCAGCTCCTGCAAAGGTATACCGCGACGTGAATTGATGGCTCGCCAATGTTCACACAAATTCTCAAATTTTTTATCTAAACCCGACAATTTTCCTTGCAACCGATGCTTCCAACTGGGGTTGAGGTGCATATTTGAACGGCAGGCTGGTCTCGAGTCCGTGGAAGTCAGAGCAGACAAATTGGCATATAAATGTGAAAGAGCTATTTGCAGTTGTAGAGTGCCTAAGAAGGAACGAAATCCGATGCTCTTCTGGGCCTCTCACGAACTCTTTTGGTCATGTGTCTCAGGTTGAACATAACATTATATTCTCAGTTCTTTCCCGGCCGTTACAACGTTACAGCGGACAGCCTTTCACGAAAGAAACCTATACCAGAATGGACACTGTCCACCTCAGTAACCCAAAAGATTTTTCAGAAATGGGGGTTACCAGAGATAGACCTCTTTGCGTCCGAGGCGTTGACTGTGGTTCCTCGCTATGACAATCTGGATGTTCAGGACAGCAAACAGTGGCACTTCAAGTTAGCCTGGATTTTCCCACCTCCAGCACTAATCCCTCAAATTCTACAGCATCTCAATTCGGCAACCGGGTTTTATATAATAATTGCACCCAGATGGGAGAAGTCATTCTGGAGGGCGGATCTGCGACAGCGAGCAGTAGCGCCACCCTTCCAGATACGCAACCTTCAACACCACTTGACAGACTAAGCAATACAAGCACCCTCCTCCGGAGGTAAAGTGCTTAAAATTCGAGGCTTGGAAAGTTAGGGGTGGAATTCCTTAGTAGAGGATTGGCCTTCAGAACAAGTAAGTAAGTTTGCTTAAAAATTCTTGGAGAATGTTACTCACTTATAAATCAGCTTGGAATCGCTAGCTTCAATGGTGTTCAAAAAACTTATTACCTTATAATAAGCCTTCCGCAAAGCAGTTGGCTACATTTCTTTGCCACATCCATGAAGATTTAAATTTCGCGGCGAGAACTGTGAAGCTACATAAATCGGTCATATGTACATTTTCAGATCCTTCTAATGGACAGTCTTTAGGATCTCACCCTCTAGTAGCTCGAATTAAAAAGGCATTAAAATTGCAAAGGCATTGAATTGAGTAAGCCACAAGTGGTAAAAAGAGATATTTGGGATGTTTCTAAAGTAATAGAATGGCTTTCAAGTAATCCGCCACAAAGCGGTAATTTGTTTCAACTGTCTAGGCATGTGGCGTTACTTTTACTTTTAAGCACAGGGCGCCGTGTTCACAATCTTACCCTTTTACATACTAACATAGATGATATGCAAAAATTACGGATGATGTTGATAAGACCTATTTGCCTATACCAGTTTGTAAAAAATAATATTTAATAAGCTTTCTTGGTAGCTAGTAAACGAAATTTAGTGGACTGTATTGATTTAATTACGACAAGTGAACCGCAGAAGAACAATATTATATTAGCACTTGTGATGACTGGAGATAGGAATTCAGCTGTTGTAGGATGTGGAAACAATGGTAACAGCTTGAAAATAAGGAAAGAAAACATGCACTTAGTTGGAATAGTCCTTTTTTCTGTTTATTAACACCCGGCAAAACCAGCACCACGTGGCAGCTTCAATTGTCCAAGTTCTACGGTGCTAATCGTACTGAATATACACTAATCACATGTATTTATAGTTTATGCAGACTCATAGATTGCTCAGATTCACTTTATAGGTGATTAACATCAAATATTACTTGAAAATTGCGGAGCAAGTTCGCAGGCGCACGTAGCCCAAAAGACCGCAAAAATGAATTTGAAACATCACCGCGCGCGTTTAACACATAGGTACGTATAGTTATGTGCATGTTGGGTACGAAGATTTGGTATGAATGTACAGTCATCACAAGTGTATAAAAAAAAATATTAAATTGATATCTTTAACCAGCAACGGACAGAATCTGATTTTCTGGCTTAAATTCGGCTCAAAGACAGATTCGGCAGGTTATTGTCAGTCTGGATGGGAATTTACTCCAAATCATATTCACAATCTGAAATAAGTTTGTTAACCCAAAGTGGAAACTGGGTTAACAAAATCTCTTTATCTGAAACTCGCAGAGCAGCAGGAATCAATTTGACCAATTTATTTATTACAACTAGAGGAGTCGTAAATGCAACTTCACGTTGTGTCTTGGCTGGTTGAATTCGTACGGTATTTGACGTCCTGGACATTCCAGGCATTTCCAGGTAGCATTAGAGCAGCAGTAGCCTTAAATAATTGCAAAATGTTGCCAGTAGACGATGTTCTCCGGTTTGCAAAACTACTATTAAACATACATTAAAAAAATCACAATGGGTAACAAAAGGTCTGAAAAAAAGTAGTAAAATTAAAAGAATTTATCGGTACAAATATTATACTAGCAAATCAAATACTGACCAAGAAAAGTATATTAAACATAAGAAATTATTAAAAACTTGTATTACTAAAGCAAAAAGACATACAAACAATTTAATTGTGACAAGAAGTAGGAATAAATGTAAAGCAACTTGGAACGTAATAAAAAAAGAAACCTCTACTGACAACTGGCGTGAGTACATACGCGAAATCGTTTACGATAATAGCATTTTAAGCGATCCTACTTCTATTGCTAATGTATTTAATTAATATTTTACTAACAGAACTGACGCTACTAATTCTAGACTAGAAATGCATAAAACCCAAAAACAAAGTAATACAATGTATTTGACGCCTATAGATTATGGTATAGCAGAAAAAATAATAATGTCTCTGAACAACACCCTTTCAGTTGGATACGACGGTATATCGACAAAAATATTAAAAGCTTGCAAAAAGGAACTAAGTCCAGTTTTGGCTTATTTAATTAACTTGTCTTTCGAAACTGGAACATTCCCTGAAAAACTAAAAACTTCAATTGTAAAGCCGCTCTACAAGAAAGGAGACCGTAGGCATGTTACAAACTACCGGCAAGTAGTACTGATACCTGTGCTTTCCAAGATATTAGAAAAGGCAATGCAATTTAAACTAACGTCTTTTTTAAACCAACATAATATTATTAAAAAATCACAATTTGGCTTTCAAAAAGGGAAATCAACGTGCCAGGCTATGTTTGGGATGGTTAATGAAATTTTACAAAACACCAATATAAGGAGACAAACCTCGGTACTACTACTTGATATGTCAAGCGCATTGGACCTGGTATCGCACGACAGAGTAATTTCTAAACTATAACATTATGGAATCAGAGGACCGGCCTTAGAATGGATAGTCTTATCTCAAGAACCGGTTTCAGTATGTAGAAATATCACATCTTGATAAGAATAATATTCAGCAAATGAGTTGTTCACATAGACTGTCTAACCCAATTGGTGTGCCACAGGGAAGCGTTCTTGGCCCGCTCCTATTTTTAATATATATCAATGACCTGCCAGACATACTAACACACAAAACTATATTATTTGCTGATGATGTGTCTATAGTAATTACAACTGCCAGAAATTCAACTCTTGTCGAACATAATCTTGACATAATTAATACTTAATACCCTGACATTATTGAGTAAATGGTTAAATGAAAATAATTTAATGATTAATCTAACTTAAACCAATTTAATTAATTTTAATAATTACAAAAATGATCATGCTATAATAAAATACAATAATACAAAAAATATAAAAACGAGGTGACATTCTTAGGAATTACTTTGGACACGAAATTAAATTAAAGATAAAATACGAAATAAATTAAATAGCTTTTCGTATGCTCTTTACAAATTAACTAAAGTTGCAAGTTAAGAGACAAATCTAGTTGCTTATTATGCTTATGTTGAATCAATATTAAGATACGGTGTCACAATTGTCAAAAAAGTTTTTATCGGTCAGAAAAGATGTGTAAGGGCACTATGTGGTATCGCTCCTGATATATTTTGTAGACCATATATCCTGTCTTTACGTACATTAGCTTCTATATATATTTTGGAAATAGGTAAATTTGTGAAATTGAATATCGAATTGCAAAGGACTACCATAGGGCTAATACTAGATATCCACATAAATTAATATTTGATACAATACCTAGATCAAAATGTTTTCAAAATAATTGCTACGCAATGTGCATAAAAAATTATAATAAGATACCGGAAAGGATAAAACATTTACCATTTGATAGGTTTAAAAGTCTACATTGCGAAACTGGTTACTGCAGAATTATTTTTACACGATTAATGAATTTCTTAATAATAAATGTCCTTGATATAATATAATGTGATGGATTATAATAATATTGTGATAATTTTATACTAATTGGTTTAACATAGTTAATTTAATATTATTTAATTTGATACTAATTGATTTGACATAGTTAATTTAATAATACCTACTAATAATTCACACACAAATCACACAGCAAATCAAAATAAATGTAATGTTAGTAATAAAAATTAAATAAAAATGTTATTTATATGGTATATAAAGTAAACTATAGAGAGTGAGTGGGCACTGACTTCTGTAACACAGGTTTGTAACCTAGCACGGGAGTCAGGGGTTTCACTACATATTTTTGTACATGTTTTTGTGTCAATAAAAGTTTATTATTATTTTAATATCTTTATGTGTGATTTATATTTGTATGCTATTTTTAGCTAAATGTGCATTGTTCTGTTATGTAACTTCTAAATAACACCAGTGTAATGTACCACATTCAAAACAAATAAAATACTCTGTATTCTGATTTCTTAGCAGGGGAAATTGGCGTAGCCAATCTACCTTTTTCAAATATTATTTTAAAGAGATTACTCGCTCTGATTCAACAAAAGGCAAATTTGCCGTATTAACTGATTGTTTTAGTGCGCGCTAATGTTAACTTTTCCTTCATTTGTTTATTATTTGCTTAAAGACTGATTGACTACGTTGATCTCACTAGAGTTGATTTTTATTAAGAATGAGAATCGTTTTGTTAATTATTATTATTTAAAGCAAATTATGAAGTTCCTTAAGTTAGTTTTAAGATGAACATATTGTTCATTGATATAAGTATTATTAATACTTGTTAGAGGAGTATTATTGAATGAATACACCTTATTTATGTAAGAAATAGTTTTATTTTCTTTTCTTTGATAATCCTTCGTAACCATTCAGGGTAACTTACTCTTATTTTCACAGTACGCTCCTATGGCCGGCAGAAACCAAACATATCTCATAGGGTCAAGCCGCAGGTTCAGACCTAAAATAGAACCGTTTCTCCCCCGAAGTTTATAAACGGATATTTTGGGTCTATCCAAGGCTTGACTCAGGTTAAAGGCCTTGCTGGCCCTCCCTTCTTTGAGACAGTGCTGAAGAACGCGCGCGCGAGGCATGCGAGCCGGCGCCGTCCATCACCCCGAGCGTCTCACTCCGCTGCGCGGGCGAAGACGCGCATACATAGGAGCTACTTTGTTGGAAAAGGGGGACGAATTTACGTGTAATGTCTCTAAAGTACAAGTGTAATCTCACAGGGTGAAATAGAAATGCACTCTTATAATTTTAAAAAATCAGATCCTGTTCCTGGAGGACACTTTATGAGTATGTGTTTGCCGTCTAAAGCTCCAACGCATGTAGGAAAATTCCATCTCGTTTCAAATCCTGTCTGTATGTTGTTCCATTCTTTTTTAGTTCTTGGCACCTAAAATGCAAAGGTAACTTTATATTATTTTTAATTTCAGATTGACGAGTCTTTTGACACTAAAACCACAAACAAAAAAGACGAAGGCCAAGACGTTGGACGTAGATTTAGCCATCAGTAAACTAGACGCTATTGATAAAAGATCCAGGGAACATGAGGACGATTTGGATTTATTTGGAAAATATGTTGCATCCAGCTTACATGAGCTTGATGAAAAAAATATTATATACGCTCAAGATGAAATTCAGGAAACACTTTCAAAGTTTAAACTGAGATATTTCAAAGAGAACTCCAATGCCGGAATCTCCTTATTCTTGACCTGATAGCGACAGACAGTGGTAGAATGCTACAGATGACAGTCAAATCAACTTTTAAATTGATTTTTGTCTATTTTGATTTGATTAAATATTATTTAAGTATTTTTTCAACACACTTCCTCATAAAGTGGCTCTAATCCCATGGCAATTAGGCACATAATGACACCTATAATCAAACTGTGACTTTTTCATTACTATTATTCACTAGTGAGTAATAGTTTTTTTTTTAATAATTAAAATTGCCAATATATATATTTTTTCTTTTTTTGTTGTTAAATCTCCCTGTAATGGGAAGGCAAAAGGAACTAATGCCCATACAGCCATGTCTGATGTCATTGAGTTTATGTCACTTATCTATATGTATATGTGTAAGTATATGTATTTTTTTGTATTTATGTATATGTGTAAGTATATGTAGTTTAAAATCCAAAGTCACGCCCAAGGCCCTATCATAATAACAGCGCTTCTGCGACGTTTTTTATAATGTCGCAAAAGTTTTATGCTGAGATAGGGCCTTGTTGACTGCACTTATTGTTAAGTATAAACTGTTTGTATTAATCTATTTATTTTTTTTTTTTTTATTGTTTAAGCTTCTTGTTGTTGTTTGTTATGTGCATGTCAAATAAAAATATTTTTCTTTCTTTCTTTCTTTAATATTATTGGTTGAGTTACGCTTACATTTGCGCTAAAAAGCTATCCGCGAAAAGCCCAAAAAAAAGAAACCTCATTTTTTAGTCTATGGCCGATGCGCGCGCATAGGAAAACTGATTAATTTTTCCCGCCATTACGAAACATTTTTCACAACTCGTCTCGTTTTCTCTTTTGAAGTTATTTAGTTAGTTATTAAGATGTCTGCAAATACAATTTATGAAGAAAATGATTTATGTTGTACACCGCCCGATATAAGATGTGAAGCCCAGAACGTTATGGAAAGTTTACTACCAGAAAACTCAAAGGAAAAATATCTATTAGCGTACCAAAATTTCATACAATGGCAGAACAACAAGAATACGCAGTCTTTTTCAGAAAATGTTTTCATGGCGTACTTTAAAGAATTATCTTCTAAGTACAAACCTAGCTCTTTGTGGTGTATTTACTCAATGTTAAAAAGTACAGTCCGAACAAAGAATGGAGTGGACTTAAAACATACTCGAATTTGTCAGCTTATCTAAAGAGACTATCTGATGGATTTAGAAGCAAAAAATCAAAGGTTTTATCATCTGACGATATTGAAAAATTTATTAAAGATGCTCCAGATAACCAATATTTGGCTACAAAGGTTAGTTAAATTAATTTTAATTAAATATTTAATAGCAGCTTGTTGACTTTAATTATTGTTTCTTTTGTTTCAGGTTGCTTTAATATTTGGTGTAACTGGTGCCTGTAGGATACAAGAATTAACAAATATAACTGTAAAAGATATAGAAAACCATGGCCAGATGCTTTTAGTGAAGATACCTATCACGAAAAATAAAATACCTAGGTCATTCACCATACACGGTCCATTCTATGATATTGTTAAGAAGTATGAAAGTTTGCGTTCACCAAAAACAAAAAATGACCGTTTCTTTCTAAATTACCAGAATGGTAAATGTATCTGTCAGCCTATAGGTATAAACAAATTTGGTTATATGCCTAAAGAAATCGCTAAGTTTTTGGGTTTAGTAGATGCTGAGAGCTACACTGGACATAGTTTCAGAAGAACTTCAGCTACATTGCTGGCAAATTCAGGAGCTGATATAATGACTTTGAAGCGAATGGCGGGTGGTGATCTAGCAATGTAGCAGAATCATACGTAGAAGATTCCATACAAAACAAGAAGGAAATTTGTGCGAAAATCACAAAAAGAATTAAACTTGATTCTGAGACGCATCCTACTAGCGAAATACCAAGTACATCCAATGATTGGATTTCACCTACCTACACGAATAATGAACCATCACAAATAACAATAGAACATGAAAGTATTTCAGTAAATAATCTATCTGATGAGACCGCTATATCATCAAAAATAGTTAATTATAATTTTACTAACTGCACATTTACTAATTGTTTCTCTAAATAAACTTTTTATCTACTATGTAAAATGGTTTTTTATTTAAGTATTATTTTATTCAGAAGTGTGTTAAAAAACGTTGTATGATACACGTGTGTATTGATGATTACCGTCCTCGGCTCCTTAAGACCCTCGCCTGACGGCTCGGGCCTCAATGCGCCTCAGCGGTAATCACCAACATTACACACTTGTACCATAATGTACTATTATTTATTATCTTTTAAGCCTGCTTTTATGTGATTTGATTAGTTACGAAAGTGTTACCAAAAGAAACTATAATGTATATATACTATGTAGTTAATATTGATTTTAATTGATTACATTGATCTTCATAGATATGAACATTCCTTTGCTATAGATTAATGATAAACAAATACAGATATTTTTTAAATAAATGACTTTTGTCATACCTTAATAAAATCTTCTAAAGTTGTGTTAATACTTTGCAAAACTTCAACCAAAAAGCAACTCACAGTGCACTTGGGTATTCTAAATACAAAATACAAAAATATTTATTTCGTACAAAATACAAAAATGCGATATTGTGACGCGAAACAAATTTTTAAATGTTTTTTCATCTTCTAGTTGTAATTTATGGCACAAAGTATTAGATGCTCCTAAAGTGTTTCTTCTTTCTATCCAATTTTAACCCAACATCTTTTTTTCCGCTTTCGTTTATTTAATTCTTGTCTTAGAAGAGCAGAGATAATTAAAACTGCCTTACGCACTGCACTCATGATAGCGACTGGCTGAACTCGTAATACGATTCATGCTTTCAAATTTAGTTTACACGGAGACATCCAATATTCAAAGACGATGTGATTATCGCCCTTCGACGTACGATATCGTACATATAGTTTACATGATGATATTTTTTTCTTTCTTTCGATAATCGTATCTACGAGGCGAGAAACTCTATCTAAGTAAATGAGGCTTTACGCATTTGTAGTTACAACAACGTAACTACAAACGCACAAAGGTATTGCTAGTCTGAAGTACAGTTAAAGGTAAAATTGTGGGATTATGCGAATACGACTACCTGCGTTCAGCCAATCACAGACAAGAATCTTATCAGAATAGGAATGGTTGAGCGCATTTTTCTATTTGTTTCGTATTTAGTCGTGCATTGCCCTTTGTGAAGGTGTTAATGAAATCAATTTGTAAGCCTAAATAAGGCTTTTTTTGTGGACAGTTAAATATTGACTAACGTGATACTTTCCGTGGTAAGTTAAGTGGGTGAGTAAATATTTGCTAAATAATTTTCCTATACATAATTTTCAATATTTATTTTACAACAAGTGTGGTTGGGTTTTCCCTGAGGAATCTTAAATTGGTTTTGTTTTTAAGCTACCCATTAAGGTTCGTGTAAAACCTTAAATAAATAAATTTGAATAAATAGTTTAATTTCAAGTTTTTAAATTTATTTATTTAATGTAATAATAAATATTTTATATTAAATACTTTTGTTAGTAGTAGATAATAATTTAATGCTAATTATTCGCTTTTCATATAATTATCGAAATGTTTGAAGTTTATCTTTCGACTTCACGTGGCACACAAAGAGGTTCCAAAAAATTAACAAGGCATGGCTTTGAATATGTTATTAAAAGAAAAAATTATGATGGATCAGTCTTGTGGCGGTGCGCAAAAATGAAATCATGCATTGCAACGTTAAAAACAAACTGTGATTTTAATGTAATAATGAACGAAACAACTCATTCTCATGAACCAATGGAAACAGCAGAAGTTGAGATAAAAATACAAATGGATAAGTGCTTGAAGAGTGTTCAGGAGAATTTATCCGACCCAGTTTCTTAAATGTTTGAGGAAAGTATGGCTTCTCTTGAAGAACGTGGTATAAATATAGTAAAGAAGTTGCCGACTCTAAAAAATTTACCGAAAACGCTTTATAAGAAAAAAAAAAAATCTATAGGAGCAAACAAAGTAACTTTTGCAAAAATAAGTATTAACATTTACCCTCTAAACTACTATCGATGTAAGAAAACCCTTATACATTGGTTAAAGTCTAAGTCTAAAAAGGTTAAAATAAAATTCTTAAATATTATATATTCATATACTTGAGTGATATAATATTAACTATACTAATATTGAACCTATTTAATTCATATAAAGACCTAAACAAACAGACACATGCATATACATAGGTACATACATACACACAAACACACACATACGCCCCCCCCCCCCCCCCACTTTTAATATTTCATATAGTTTATATTTTTAATGTTTTATATATTTCATTTCACCATAAGAGTGAAACTGGAAACTGTGGGACTGGAAGAGCGGTGACTTCCTGATACAGGTATCTTTATACTTACTACGAATGTCACCACAACATTGTTATGGCCTGGTATTGTTGTTATGGAATAAATAATTTTTGAATTATGATTTTGAAGTGCCCAAAAAATTTAAAAGAGGATTATTTGCTGCCTACGCACATAAAAAACCGTATACTGAAATTTGCTAATGACGAAATGAAAAGTCACATGGGAACATGTAGAAAAATTTACATGGATGGTACATTTAAACATTTTCCCAAGCCATTTTATCATCTGAAGCAATCCATAATATCAAAATATCGTTCCACTTATACGCCTTGTTACCTAATAAAAAAAATGTCCACATACTATGGTGTATTTACTGAGCATGGACGGCATTTCAGCTTAGGCCTCAGGATGACAACGCACCTGCAATATCAAGTGATTTTTCCTTGTTATTGCAGGTGTCTATAGGCGGCGGTAACCGCTTACCACCAGGTAGGCCGTCAGCTTGTTTGTCATCTAGTTGTATAAAAAAAACATACGAGTTGTTATTTCAACTTATAAGAAGTTTAAATACCCGAGTGGAACCCGAGTGACATCACAGTAGATTTTGAATTTCCAGCTATACAAGCAATTCAAAGCCGCTTACCAAATGTGAAAATTACAGGTTGCTACTTTCACTTCAATCGCAGTTTATAGTCGCATGGCGTAGAGCTAAGGCGCTAGGTGTATGCAAAACACAGTTAGGAAAAGTCCATGTAAATCTTTGCGCGGCGTTGTCTCATTTTCCTTCAGTGTTGGTTGATGAAGGCTGGCTCTGTGTGATGGAAGAAGCTCTCGATAGCAAAAGTGTCACGCATTTCAACGTCAAAGCCAAGTTTTAACGAAGTAGTCTTCGTCAATACTTGGCTGGCGAGTTTTAAGAGAAGAAATATTATGGAAACATGTACGTTGTAACTGGATATTTCAAAATATTTCAATTAAAAAGGAAGTCAATGTTAAGTGTTATGATTCTTGTAAAGAGTGCAAACCATAGGTGGAAGTTACGGTTCATTGGCCGACAGAAAAAATTGCACGTTACATTTGCACCATAAGTGATTTTGAGAAGTTCAAACATAATTACATAAAAAAAATCAAAATTAAGCTTGGAAATTATTCGTCTTGATTTCGATTGATAGCCAGGCAACATCACTAATGCGTCTACTCAATGTGTCCTATCCCTACCTACACTCTCTTTCGATCATGGCCAGCGTGTTGTCGCGAAAGAACGCGATTCTCATTAAAAAGATAAGTAGAAACTAAACATCAACATAAGAATTGTTATACAGCCAATCGGCTGTATATGTAAAACCCTTTGCTTGTTCCCAACGGTAGTGGAGGGAGTAGAAAAGAAGGTAGGTAGATATATTTAAGATGGCGGGTAGACGACGCGGGCAGTCAGGGGGCACTCTTAGAAAAATGCTTTTGGCAAAGAAAGTAGTGCCATCTATGAAGCTTAGCGGTGACCTTTTTGAATAAAGTCTTCAAAGTGTCTCGTAAGATGTCGCTGCTGCCGCTACTAGGTTGAAAACAAACAATATTATTGAATTAAAAACAAAATAATAGCAAGAAATTGATATTTCCTTTAGTAAAAGGTTGATAAGTATATTATTTTTATTTTATTTATGACTTTTAGCAGCAAGGAATAATATTTTTACCCTTGGCAACCCTGGTAGTACCCGTATTATAACTGCGTCATTCATAAAACTTGCACTTGCGCTTACGTTGTTTTCAGTTATCTAATTACGTGTGTGTTCTAGTGGTTCTGATATATTTCTGTGCTAACAAATGTTGAGTTGAGAGTACTTCTCCCTTCAGGTTTCCATATCACTACATCGAAGCCATTATTTTCAGCGAAAGTTGTGACAAGTCAACCGACTCTATAAACTTGAAGACTTGGTGTATTTACTTGCGTTAGGAGACGCTATGTTGCGATAAAGACGCTTTGTGTATTTTGGACTCTGAATGTGTTGTGGACTGTGGATTACAAAATTGCTACAATGCCTTTCTTTTGTATTTTTGGATGTAAAAATCCAGAGCAGTGAATAGATTATTAAAACGGAAAATTGTATACGTTGGAGACGATAAAATGAAAATTGCGGCCCAAAAATATTGTTTGCAATATAAAAATAAGTCACAGATTATGTGCTGTTTTATTTATTTTGAAATAAATATAATTCATTAATTTAATGAAGCGTATTTCCCAGATACGAGTAATTTTATTTCATTGATATAATGTTTGTTTTAATGTTGAAAAGCTATCCATAAATTAAAGTAAAGTCTCAATGAAATAAAATAACTCGCATCTGGGAAATAGGCGCCATTTAGATTTCAAATCTTTAGATACAAACCTACCTATAGCTACGTATATATAGTAGTAGTTCCCGCACTATTTTCCAGAGGCGCTGATGGCGTTTCAAATTTATGTTACAAAAAATGGCCGCGAGTGGGCGCTCTTTCCCCCTATACTTACATTAGGGGGGCCATTACTCTTTGGCGGGCAGTTACGGACGAGACTTTTACATAGATTATAATAGAAATAGCGAATTGTGGGTTTTGTGGACTATGAGAACTACAAATATTTGGGTAAGTGACTTAATAATTGTGTTAAGATTATAATTACTCAATAAGAATTAATTAATTTAATTTACCTAATAATGTTTGATGGTCAACACAGTCAAACGCCTTGGATAAGTCGCAGAAGATACCTAGAGCATCCTGCCTATTTTCCCAAGCATCAAATATGTGTTTTATAAGCACCATTCCCGCGTCTGTAGTATTTTTTCCTTTAGTAAATCCGAACTGTCTATTGTGAAGCAATTCATTTCTCGTAAAATGAGAAAGTAATTGGTTAAGAATATTTTTTTCAAAATTTTGCTAAGAGTCGGCAAAATAGAAATGGGACGGAAATTAGTGGGGTCATTGATATCTCCCGCCTTAAACAAAGGTATTATTTTACTTATTTTCATTTGATTAGGAAATACACTATCATTAATACATTTATTAAATATAAACGATAATTTAGGAGAGATAACATTTATTATCGAATTTATAACACTAACAGAAAAGCCCCATAAATCCTCAGTCTTTTTCATATTCAAAGACTTAAAAGCTTCTACGATCGTATCAACGTTGATTTCATGGAAATTGAAAGGCATATTGCACTTATATACATTCGACTCTATGAGAGCAAGTGCGCGCTTAGTACACGAATTCAATTCTTTTGTGTTTTTTTTTATACAACTAGATGACAAACAAGCTGACGGTCCACCTGGTGGTAAGCGGTTACCGCCGCCTATAGACACCTGCAATAACAAGGAAAAGCACTTGATATTGCAGGTGCGTTGTCATCCTGAGGCCTAAGATGAAATGCCGTCCATGCCCAGTAATTACACTGGCTACCTTTCCCTTCAATCCGAAACACAGCGAACTGTTTCACGGCTGAAATAAGAAAGGCGGTGGTACCTACCCAGGCGACCCTACATATGGGTCTACCACCTAGTAATTAAATATTATTTAGTATTTTAATAGGTATTTCGGAAAAAAAAGTCTCGAAGGTATTTGCAACTCCATCATCTGTTTCTATAGTTCTGCCATTGACATTAATTTTAAAACACCTATCAGTAACTTTTGTTTTACCACTTTCTTGATTTATAACGTTCCAAGTGGCTTTTATTTTATTGTTTGATGTCTTAATTTTATTACTCAAAAAGTTCGCTTTAGCAGTATTACAAACCCTTTTAAAGATTTTGGAGTACTTTCTGACATAATCAATAAAAAATGGATCAGTGGAAGTGGACTTTTGATAGTATAGTTAAAATAATTTAATTCTACTAATATAAATACCCGGAGTTGCCCAATCACTAAACTTCCTTTTAGAACTGACTGTAAAAGTTTTTTGTTTAAAAATATTTTGGAATTCTATATTTAAATTATCAAATAAATTGCTATATAACTTATTGGGATCATCGGTTTCTTTAAGACCGTGAATTGTATTCATTACATTATTTTCAAATTTTTTCAAGCGACTATCTGTAATAGGCCTATAAGTAACTTTTTTAATTTGGTTAACATGATGGTGCTCAATAGCGATTTACTGTCCACTATGATCAGAGTTTATACAATTTATAATTGATTGTTCAAGTACATTACAGTTACAAAAAATATTATCCAAGCAGGTAGCTGATATTGGTGTAATTCTAGTAGATGTACTATAGAACAATGGCAAACTCCCTAACAAATTTTAGTTGATATAAAATTTTAATAAGATGTAATCTTATACATATTCTACAAACACAGATATAGCTGCGCGAAGTTTTAGAGGTACCTACGTACCTTCTATAATGTCTTATCAAACAAACACTGAATTCGTGTAAAATATTACTTTTTCTCTAGACATCACAAAGTCTGATTGTTTTCTTTAAAAGCATTAAGAAATTATTGTAATCATATTAGTAAGAATTAAATTTGTAGACGCTAAATTATTTTTTCAACTAAAATTCTGCCATTGTTCTTTATTCATAATTTCGTGTAAAAACAGCAATCGAAAGGTAAATATTTCGTTGATTATCAATTACATCTTAAAAAAGCGTTAGCCAATATGCCTACAGGGCAGATGTTACATATCAAGTAACATCTGCCCTGTAGGCTCAATTAAATAGATAATGGTATGGTAAATCAAAGAGCAGCTTATGATTTAATACTGTATTGATTAATAAAATTAGTCTCATTATTATATTACATACTACACTCCAAGATGATTCATGATATGCTATCAAATATTTCTATATGTTTCTAAATAATGTCAATACATGTTTGGATTAAGCAAACCAGTCTTTTTATTATATAGTGGACTACAACATGCTTCTAAATAATGCCAATAAATGTTTGGACTTATTATTATATAATGGAATACAACATGCTTTTAAATAATGTCAGTAAATGGATTAAGCAAATCCATCTTATTATTATATAGTGGACTACAACATGTTTCTAAATAATGTCAATAAATGTTGTGATTAAGCAAATCAGTCTTATTATTATATAGTGGACGTCATTTTTCTAAATAGTGTCAATGAATGTTTTGATTACCTAGGCAAATCAGTTTTGTTATCATATAGTGAACTACAACATGTTTCTAAATAATGCCAATAAATGTTATGATTAAGCAAATCAATCTTATTTTTATTTATAATGTAAGCCTCCATTATTAATTAGGGTAATATAACAACTTATTGTCCAAGAAACATTCAACGATTTTTTTTAAGCTTTGCTAAATTTCGCTATATAGTATATAGCTCTACTTGAGAAGAAAAGTCAAAACTATCTTCAGTTCCTTATGAAGATCAGAGTGTATTTCGCCCTTGACTGTATAGATTTGATTTACATTTAGATTTTTTTAAAATATTAATAATTTCCTTCATTATGTCAAAGCGAGCTCCGCCTTGAAAATTAGCCAACTCGGATGCCACAACGCTTCCAAAAAACTCATTGCACCGAATCTCCATATTCAAGTTGTTTAAACACGTTAAACTTGATTCCGTCATGGTACCAAAATCTTCTTTTCTAATACGTTCACGTTTATAATACGTTCATTGGTCATCGTCATAGTACCAATTTCCTTTTTTTTTCATAATAATTAATTTCTTCTCAATAAGATGGCCATTTTTGTGCGTCCGTGAATAAGTCTTAAGAGTCATAATTATAATAATGTTTTGTATGATCTGAAACGTTTGTTATTGAGAAAGGAGATCGGTAGAAATGGGCTTAATCGTTACAAGCTCAAAGTTACTACTAAAATTTATGAAATATTTTTTTATATTTTGTCGAATAAAATCAACAACTGCGTCTATGGGACAAAGTTGTAAAAATTAAAGTGAAATGTTGTTGACCAAAAGTTATCCCAACCATCATGAAGTCCATTGGATGATAATGTTGCCAAGAACAAAAAAAGACTGTTTTATCGATTAACACTTTTGTTCGACGAATAAAAAGAAAATTATTTTAATTATTTACTGAGTCTCATGAACAAATGCTAACGTGCTATTAACATTAAGCTTCGCTTAGTACGCTGTCTTTTTAAAGATAACTGCATAGATATTTTTAGCGAAATTTAAGTATCGATTACGATTTAGTCAACCAACACTGGCAATAATCTCTATATATTTTTGTGTGTCATGTCAAATTGACATTTACATCCATTGACTAGATCTTTATTGCTATTGGTAATCATTCGAGTCTACGTTTTCTTATGCTTTGTTGTGTTTGCTAATTATTTCCTTTATTTAACAACGATTTTGGCTATTTTATTACGGACTCTGACGATCTCTGCCACACACGTAAACGTCTCACACGGCTTTCTCACCTGGACTCCGAACATTGCTTCCGATTGGACTTCAAAATGAGCTTGACTCTGAACTGCATAAACTGCGGCATTAGTCAGGAAGGAGGAGGAGGGTGAGGGGTTCCACTTTTACGCCATATTTAATCAATAAAAGCCAATAAAAAAGGTAATATTGTCTGTTTACATTTTTGGTATCTTAACTTTTGATCACTACTTATCTGGCTAACCCCATAGAAAAGCATTACAATATTAATACTAAAAGAACGTGTATTTCTCGCTCTACAAAACAGTCCAATAATCATCAGTGTAACGCTTAGGCCCAAAGGTCTTAGGAAGCTTGCCATTCTCCTTTACAATTTTACTAATATTTCTGGATAGCCAAGCTTAAAGTAAATACTATGGTTTTATTATTGTTATGAACAAACAACATGATTCTTAAAACCCTTAATCTTTAATTTACGTATGTATTATAATACCTTGTATTAACTGAAAAATATTTTGCATTGACTCGCGACTCATTGATGGTCTTCTAAAGATAATGTTATGTTTCTTGGGTTCATATTTAATAAATAATTAAATAAAGTACTTACATATAAG
The DNA here is from genome assembly GCA_947347705.1 of Nymphula nitidulata. Classification (NCBI taxonomy): domain Eukaryota; kingdom Metazoa; phylum Arthropoda; class Insecta; order Lepidoptera; family Crambidae; genus Nymphula; species Nymphula nitidulata. The sequence goes on from OX374639.1 coordinate 9,866,724, forward strand.
AGTTAATGTTAATTCAAGGGTAAGTTTCGAGAATATCTGCTGAGAAGTAGTGTTGAATTATTATAAAAGGTGTAAGGTACATAGGGTATCAAGCCGACACCTGCCCATGCTTACATAGTCACATAAATACTATGGTGATATTAAAATTTCGAAATTGTAAAAACTTTTTTTTAATTTTATTATTCTTTACATATTCAAAACTTTAATGTCCATTATAATAAAAAGGTGTCTATGGGGGACTTAACAACATACATCGTTCTCTTTACTATATAAATACCCACATATTATTATTAGTGTATGTAGTGTATATAATTTTTATATACAGAATCTAATTTACCTCGAGTTTAGGCCGAAAACTACGTATTCTATGCATCAAAATAAGTAACATTTCAAAAATTTTATTGCTGGAAAATGATTTTTATTTTTTGGTGTTAAAAATAAATTCAAACAGTACCGCGCAATGTAAAGCGCCCAAGTCACACGCAACTCGCCAAACCGCGATAATTTTGCTTAGCAACCCACGTGGCGCTTGTTTCGAGTGACACTAAAGGTTACCGTTTTGAAGCAGTTTTTTGTTAAGAAATACTAAAAAATTAGATAACGTTTCTTTGGACATAAATAAAAAATAATGTGATAACGATAATAACAACGTGATAGCGACCATCCACTTGACGTGATGAAAATAGCTTTGTAATATATGTAGGTACGGATATCGGAATGAGTAAAATAAAGCGAATGTACGACTTATAAAAGTATTTTTATTCATGAGCAACATGAATAATAGAATTAATGTAGGTATCTATCGTTACAATCGGGCAGGCAGGATTGAACGCACGTGGATGGCGCCCTATATTGACCTTCAGTAACTTCATAATTATCAATTTCCCAGGTATGGTCTAAGAGCCACTTAGCCATTTAGTTGGCCGACAGTTGGACAACTATCGTTGGTTGCGAACGTTTAGATCTACATCTACAACTTAATTGGATAGATGTGCGGGCTCTCATAAGATTCTATGCCTACTGCAATTTAGTCGGCCAACTAAATTGTGAAATCTACGCGCGCTCTTAAATTTTATTGTGTAGGTTTTTTACACCCGTTATAGGTAGTTTATTATTATACATATACATACAGGGCGTCCCAGAAGCCGACGTCAAGCTGAAAGCAGGTGATAGACTAACTCATATAAGTTGTCGGAAAAATAAAAAAAAATCTGTCATATATTTTTAATAAAAATCTAGCATTTAAAAAAATCGATAAAATTTACACCCTGTGACGGTTTTTTCACTCTTGTTGCTACAAATCTTGACTTTTCTAAACATTTTCTTTTGTTTTGTAATCCTGAATAATGTTTCTGTATACTCTAATCTAAAATTTAAATCCAGCTGCTCCAGATTAGAAGAATATGACATTTTTATCTAAATTAAATATTCAAAATTAATTTTTGCATAGCTTTAACAAGCTGTACTGAAAAAAAAATGTACTATGCGAGTTTGGCAAGTAACTGCAAAAGTTGGCGCATTCAATAAGGATTCCAAAATGGTATGATACTTGGCAGATAATTTCTACGATTTCAGATTTGCGATTGTTTTAAACAAATTTTTCTTACGTACTTAAAATTTATTCTAATGTACCCATGGTTTGCTTTAAGGCCGTAACTTTAACATTCTAGTTTGAGTGAGACCGGGAGAGTTATTTTATGAAGGATGAGAGAGACAGATAGTGAAATAAATTAAATACACAAAAATTTGAAATAAAACCAATTTACCGGATTTAACTCGCGTTTAATTAGATGTTACATTATTATTATTCACCCGACGTTTCGATTACTTTACAGCGATCGTGGTCACGGAAAGACTAAAGATGTCAGTTGTCTTTGATAAGTTTTAAGTTAACTGCCGTCACTTTGTGTTATATTTTGAGCGGTCCGAATTACGCATACGGAGCTCACGGTGTCAGTTTTTTGGGCAGTGTGAGGACGGGCTTGGGACTTTATTATTCGCATGATGGGATCCCAAGCTGGTGGTACACTCCCACCATCTTCTCTATTGAAATCTTCTTCTTTTTTCTTTTTCTCTTCTTTGAGGAGAGGGCCCTTAGCACAGCACCGGTAACACCAAGGTTTTATAAACGGTATGTAGACGACACTTTCACAATTTTACCAACTGATAAAGTCACTGCATTTCTATCACACCTTAACTCCATCAATCCTAAAATTCAATTTACCATGGAGTTAGAGGCAAACAATAGACTAGCTTTTTTTAGATATTTTAATTATCCGAAATCCAGATCACAGCTTGAGCCACACTGTGTATCGCAAAGCAACCCATACTGATAGGTACCTCAATGGTGACTCTCATCACCACCCCAGTCAGTTGTCTACCGTAGGGAAATCTTTGTTTTCAGAGAGCGCGCGGCATCTGTGACAACCAACACCTGACAGCTGAGCTACAGCATGTCAAGCATGTATTGCGGGACAACAAACTGCAAATACCACGCCAAAGTCATAGAAGCCGAGCGAAACTCAAATGTGTAGTGCTCGCGAAAATGTAAGACAATACTATACACAAAAATTGTTTGACATAATTTATTGAAATGTCAAGATTTACAACAGGTGTTCAAACTGTCTTCCTTCAGTTCTAATGCAGGCTCGACATCTTCTTAAAAAAGATCGGGCTATCAAGCGGGCGAATCTTCCATTATGAACAAAATTATTTGCTATTATTCTTTGCTGTAGGTCAGTCACAGTTTCGATTGGCTTTGCGTAAACTTTTTCTTTCACCGCTCCCCAGTAAAAGAAATCTAATGGATTTAAATCTGGGGAACGGGCTGGCCACGAGATAGTACCAGATCGTCCTATCCATCTGCCTGGGTATTCCTCATCGAGATATTCTCTTACTGAGCTGGCATAGTGAGCTGGGCAACCATCTTGTTGAAACCACATATCTCTTAGAATGTTAAGTGGCACATCTTCCAGTAGATTTAGTAAATCATTTTGTAGAAAATGTTAATAAACTTCACCAGTCAAGGCGTCTGGCAGCTCAAAAGGACCTGCCAGAAGGATTATTTGTCCATTTAAAATTCCGGTCCACGTATTCACTTTAGATCGATATTGTGATTGTTGCCTCGACAAATGAGGATTTTCGATATGCCACTCGTGTAAGTTGTGTAGGTTCATGTAACCATTTTTTTTAAATGTCCACTCCGACCACATATTTTTTTCGAAGAATCGCGGATTTTCCCTGTGTTTTTGTAGCATTGTTTGACAAAAAGCAACACGGGGTCGATGGTCCCGGGTTAGTAGAGTTTGTACTCGCTGTACGTGGTACGGGTGTAGCTGATTTCTTTGCAAAATCCGATGAGCTGTACTTTTGGGTACTCCTGTGCTTCTCTCTATTCCACGTACAGAAATATTCCGATCTTCTTCGACAATGTCTAGTACAACGTCCTCGTAAGGGGGACGATATCTTCCTTTACTATGTACTTGGTTCGGCAGTCGGCCCTCTGAGAAGAGTAAACGGTGCACATTTGTAAAGACTCGATGATCCGAAAAACGAGTTGCATTTGGGTACCTCTCACGATAAAGTCTAGCTGCAGCGTTGGCATTGCATCTACATTCCCCATAAATTAGATGCGTTAGCGAATAATTGGCGTCACTATCCATAGATTAGAGATAATATATATGGTATAGATACGCCCCTCTAAAATCAAAAAGTGAAAAACCTCTTTCCCGGGTCAAGAGATGGCGTAATCTCCCAATCAGAATAATTCTGCTTATGAGATTATATTAGTTTTCTTAGCTGCACATAGATGGCGTGCTTACAGGCTTGGTTCCATAAATACCAATAGATGGCACTGTTTACACTTTCGCAATATTCCTATAAAATTATTTTTTCTAAGGAGGAGGTCAGAAGTTTTGTGCTTAAAACCCACAAATCGTTAAACTATTTAACCTGCATAAAAACAAAAACATTTTTCAGGTCAAATAATCAAACCAATTTATTGTGTCTTAAGCACTAAACTCCTATTAAATTAAAATGCATTCGGTCGTTTTCAGCTGTTTTATTATGACTTTTTCTTGAATAATAACCAAATGCAATCAAATCCACAGTATTCTCACAAGTCTCTGGTTGTAATTGAGGTTCTGGAACAAGAAATAAATTATAATTATTAAAATAAGAGCTTTGTGATATAGTGGTTGGAGCGCTCTAGTTTTAAAGGTTGCATTATAGAATAGAATAGAATAGAATAATTTTTTATTGTATAACTGTGTATAAAAAAGGTCTTAAAATATAAATAGTGCTTACAACAGTTTTATCCATTTCGGACATACAATATTTACTTAATCTAAATTGAGTAATTAAACTTATTAAGGTATATAAAACCAATTTTTAATTCTTACTTTCATCATTATAAAATTCACTTAAACTGTAATATGCTTTTGAAATCAGCCAAATTTTTTAATAATATAATAATAATGATTAAATATTTTTATTGCACTGAAGTAGGTACTCTTATGGTACATTGTGTTATTACATTGTGGTACATAGAAATCAAATTGATATTTTGAGCGAACATTACGACAGCAAATTTTATGTATAAAGTTTTCTTTGTATTTTTTTATGAATGATGATATTTCTAATATATATAAACATGTTAGGGTTAAGAAATATTCCCTTTTAAAAATATCTCGTAAGGAATCTGTACTGTACAATTTATATATTATTCGTAGACATCGTTTTTGTAATATAAAAGTGGATTCTACATTAACCGAGTTGCCCCAGAAAATAATACCATAAGTTAACTGAGGATGAATATAACCATAATATGCAGTTTTCACCGTATCTTTGGAAGTGACATTTGACAAAATTGATATCAGGTAGCAGTAGCTAGTTAGTTTATTATTTATTTTACTTATATGTGACTTCCAGTTTAGATTTGAGTCGATATTTATACCAAGAAAATTTGTTACATTTGTTTCTTCTATTGTTTTACCAGAATTGTGAACATTTAAATTTAAAGGAGCTGTTTTATAATTTTGAAACTGAACAATTTTAGTTTTAGATAAATTTACTGTTAAATTGATGGTAGACAACCAATCAATTGCTTTTTGTAATGTGTTGTTTATTTCATATTTAAAATCAATTAAGTTGAAGTTTTTGTCAGAGATAAATATAGTTGCATCGTCCGCATACATGATACATAAATGTTTATTTACTAAAGGAAATTCGTTGACGTACACCAAGAATAGTAACGGGCCAAGTATGCTTCCTTGTGGAACACCTAATTTTATGCATTTGTAATCAGATATTACTCTTTCTATAGTTTTTGTTTGTTTATTATATGTGTCAATGATAGTTGCTTGAGATCTATTTTCTAAATATGAGTTAATAAGAGTTAATCCATTTCCTCTTATACCTACATTTTCTAGTTGTCGCAGTAATATGGGATGCACAACACAATCGAAGGCTTTACTGAGGTCTAAATAGAGACTAATGCAGTGTTTTTTATTATTTATATCATCCCAAACTGATTGTAAAGTTTTGAATATAGCTAAAGTCGTGTTTTTAGTTTTTTGAAAACCAAACTGATTACTATTTATTATGTTATATTTTTCAAGAAATGTACAAACTCTATTACTGATCGCTTTTTCAAAAATCTTTGAAAATGTTGGCAGCAATGCTATGGGCCTGTAGTTAGTTATGTTGTCTTTAGAGCCTTTTTTATAAATAGGCTTTACCAATGCCTTTTTTAGCTTATTTGGGAAAATACCAGTCTCCATTGACAAGTTAAGCATATATACAAGTGGTTCAACAATATATTCAATACTATATTTTATTATCTGTATTGGTATATCGTCATACCCAACGCTTTTTTTATTTTTGAGTTCCTTGACTATTTTTTTGAGTTCATTTATGTCTACTGGGTACATAAATATTGTGTAGTTGTTATTTTTTGTAAGAAATTTAAATGAATTAGATGAGGCAGAAGTGTGGTCTTTTGTGTTTGTAAAATAGTTATTTAATATTTCGGTAATTTTAGAAGGGTCTGAAATCGTAGAGCCATCTGTCTTAATATGATCTATCTGAGTTTTAATACAATTGAAGTTATTTGTTTGTTGGGATATAACACTCCAAGATGCTTTATTTTTATTTTCACATTTATTTATGTATTTTATATTAACATTCTTTTTCGATTGGCGTATGGTTTTCTTTAATATATTACAGTATAATTTATATTTATTTGTGTAATTTTCATCAGTATTTGTATTTTGTATATTTAAGTACATTTTCCTTTTATTTTTACTGGCTATTTTAATACCTTTTGATACCCAATTTTGTTTCTTTTTTAATTGAACTTTTACTCTTTTTATGGGTATGCATAAATCATAGATTAACTTATATATTTCTATAAATTTATTATAAGCTTCATTTACATCTAATTGTTGAAGTACCTCAGTGAATTTTATTTGTGATATATATTTAATAAATATTTCTAAATGACCATACATATCTCTTTTATATATGTACCAGTATCTTTCCTTATAGCTCAAGTTTGTAGGAAGTGCAATTAGTTGTGCCGTATGATCAGATATACCCAAGTTCAGGATTTGAGTATTACAATGTTTAATATTAGTAAGTATATTGTCTATACAAGTTTTTGAATTTAAAGTTATTCTGGTAGGTTCTTGAACAGTTGCTACTAAATTAAATATTTTAATGGTGTTTAAAAAATCATTTCTTTGTTTACTCTGTACTAATAAATTTATATTAAAATCGCCAGCAATTACAATTTTTTTAGGCGCATTTCTGGATCTTATAATTAACTTATACAATAAAGTTTCAAAACATTTTAAGAATAATTGAAAGCAACTGTCGGGAGTCCTATAAAGACAAATAATAATAAGTCGCACATCAGGGACTATAACACCACAGCACTCAAAATGTCTTTCAATAGAAAGATTAGATATCCAATCAATTCTGTTACTAGCTATAGTATTTTTTATATAAATGGCAACTCCGCCTCTGGACTTTTTTATTCTAGAGAAATGAGAACCTAAATGGAAACCATCTATAGATATAAACTGTGTATGATCACTTTTTGAAAATGTTTCGCTAAAGCACAATGCGTCTATATTTTTTTCATCAGCTATTATTTGAATTTGGTCTGTTTTAGATTTTAAGCTTTGTACATTAAGGTGCATAACATGGAAATAATTACTATTATTGCTAGAGAAAAAACTTGCTTTTAGAACTATTAATATCGTCGTTTTTGCTAGAGTTCTGTAATTTTCTGAAATAATAAGGTATTGTACCTGGTTTGGGTTCATTTACCCTTAATTTATTGGGTATATCTTTTTTAAAACAAGAACATACGCTTTCTATAGTTTTTTTTTTAACTATTTTGTCAAAATAATATAGCATCGTACTTAATGTAGGTTTTAATGTAGCCGTCGTAGCAGTATTAATGTGGCGTATTATATTTTTACCTAGGTAACAATTTGAATAGTCTATTGTATTAATATATTTATTTACCAATCTGTATAAATATTTAGAACTATTTAGACTTTTGTATTTAGTAGGTATTGACAGAAAATGAGAATTATTTTTATATTTTATTAGAGCACTTATTTCTTGGTTAAGTTTATCCTCGTTTAAGTTATGGTTATTTGTGACTCCTGTAATCAATATTTTTGGCTGCCTGGATTTATTTAAGATTGAACATAATTGTTTACAAAAATAGGATGGGTTAGTGTCATTTCGTCCTATTGATAACACTAGCCAATCATTTTTAGTCAGTTTTTCTTCATCAATATTTGAGATTTTCGATATATATTCTATGGGTGCGTGAGTATATATTGTTCCTGTAATTTCATATTCTTTAGCATTTTTATGCTTATATCTCAAATTTCTAATTGACGAGGCCATATTTGACCCTTGCTGATCTGCTATTATAAGTATTTTTGGCTTTCTCAAGGTGGATGTTATGGCATGTTGTGTGTGACTATTATTACATATCGTATTCTTTAAAACTGGTGTCGAAAGTTCAACACCTTTTGTAGAGGATAACGTTGGGAAATCTGGGCGCTCTATTGTTTGACAATATTTATTTATTGTATTTGACTGCAAACTCTCATAAAATTCAATTTTTTTCTTATGTATCTCTATGGCATCCTCAAGTGTTTTATTTTTCGTTAAAAGGTTTAGAATTTCTGTTTTTGCATCTGTAAGTTTTTGTATCAGCTCAGTAATATTTTCCTTCGTGTTTACATCTGCTTCATCTGAAGTTAAGTTTATTTGCGAGTCATTATTGCTACTATCAATATGAGAGGCTTGTTCAACATCTGACAGTGAGTCTGAAGTTATGTTTAAATTCAAATATTGTGTCTGTATTTTGCTTCTAATAGTAATGTTTGCATTGTCATCTGTTTTTATGTTCTGCACCCAATTATGTTTCCCTACAGGCGTGTTAGTGTTGTCACTTTTCCTCTTTTTACATCTGCATAGTTGACATTCCCAAGCATTCCCAAGCATTTGTCGGCAGGTACTACTGATGAGCTGCAAATTCAATAAATATTTATGTTATTGTGTTTAAATTATTTCCCATTGAACAAAGAGTGTAAAAAATGCATCAACTTACAATAAATATTTAATGTAGGGATTGTGTTTCTTGTTCCCGATGTTTTCTTGCAAGAAAATACCTACGTTTCAGTATTTTACACAGTTTAGTTAGTTGTACTCATTTTCCTTTTTTGTGTATCTGTATGGAAGACAGATTTTCACTAATTTAAAATTTCAGCATTAGAATTGTTATCTAACTTCTCATTTGTTCCCAATTGTTCTCGTTTAAGCGTAAAGTATTAGAAATATTGAAATAAAACAGGTGTTTGATTACTCACTTGTATTTTCCATAGCTTACACAGGTTAACTCACAATAATTATTCACAATAGAATACGCTCCGTCCGTCAGAACACTGGACCACTGAACTGCAATGCCGCGTAGATTCGACTGCCTGGTTCTTGAAATCTGTCTTTCCAAGAAAATGACAGATTGCAGAAAATCAAAAAGAATACTACCCTCTTTTACCGGATGTCAAAAACGAAACGTACCATAACCAGTCGAATCTATGCACCTTAAGTCAATAACATATTTTAAATTATGAAAAGTGAAATCAAATATACAATATTTATTTAATTAATCACGTATAAATTATTATAATAACAATTATTAATAACAGAATATTCTCATGTGCTAATAATAATTGGTTTATTGGACTTCCTGAAATGTAAGAAAAAATAGGTTTAACAAAAAGTTACAAGTCTTTGTCGTCAGTGTTTACGTATACAATTTTTAAGCCATTATGTTAGTAGGTACATTAAATAAAAATCTTTGTACCATTAAATTACGATATTAAAGTACCTACCTAGTAGGTTTAGGTTAAGAAACCGAAATATGGAATTTAACTCTGTGATTTATAACTTACCATCATTCAAACTTATGAAACTGATTCCAATCACTTGTAAAGGTAAATCAACCCAGTCAAAAATAAGTAGGTTGAATGTTGCACTAGAATTCTCATAAATGCAGTCAATCAGGGTCCACTGATGAGCAAGCAGGGGTTTACAGTAAATACCAAAACGCCAAACTATCTTGAATATCGATCGAACTAAAGTACTAAACACTCAAAACTTTAACTTTAAATAATAACTTAATTTTCTAGAAAATCAGTAAGTACCTATTACGACAAGTGTTCACTGTAGGGTTGGGTAAAAAATATCGATATATCATAATATCGATATTTTTAGATAATAATCGATATTTATCGCTGATATTTTAATTTTCCATAAATCGATATTAGATGTTTTTCAGGGTATCAATTTCGATATTTCTAAGAGCTCTATTAAATGCGTCGTCAATGTCACATCATGTAACCTACCACTCTGACCAATCCCATCTGTAAGATAAGAAAAGACTGAGTAGGCGGCCACAGTCCTCAAAACCAAAGAAACTGCACAGAACCGATCTATTTGGAAGTTCATAGGGGAGGCCTTTGGCAGGAGTGGACATCATAGGTGCCCACTACTGCCAATAATGATAAGTCTGTATTTTCAATGACAATACTGCCAGATGGTTATTGTATGTATTTGTCAGGTTACGAATATTTAGTTAATGCTTATAAAGGTTACATAAAAGAAGTCTTACTTTTATTCCATTTAAACATTGAATTAATGTCAAGGACTATTTATCAAATTAATAGCTTCCTAATTTGTATATCGTTAATTAAAAATTCGAAGTTTTTTTTGTTTCAATTATTTTTCTTAATTTAATTGTTGAACATAATTGAATTTACTGTTTACGATGCCGCGGGAGTATGTCTGGTGCGTGAATATAAATACACATATTTTAAGGTTTGATGCAATGAGAAACCATCCTCCTTCTGAAACCTGCATGAAAATCAGAAAATAAATGTTTTACTTCTGCTTGATAAATTATTTATTTAGACATATTTTACATCATATACAGGGTGTACCAAAAATACAAATAAAGTGAAAAGGGTGTAAATGGGTCCCTTGTGTAGAGTTTATTACCAATGTATGACAACTGTAGTATGACATTATTACATGCTGAAAAATTAATTATTTTTGATAAAATAATAAAATAATCGACATTGAAGCGCAGCTCTATTCTAAGTTCATTCCCCCTAACAGACGTAAATACCTCCTACTCTTAGAAACTTTTCTACTCCTGGTAGCTAATATTTATTTGATCAAATATTAACCTAAAATAAATAACCTATAATTCCTCAATTCTAGTATTAATTTTACTAGGCTAAGTACAAAAAAGATAAATACATATTAGATAACTTTATTGAATACTTTACAAGAATATTAAGTGAGTGAGAATCAAGATAGGTATGAGTCAACATAAAAACCACAAATAAATTTTAAAGTTGTATTGAAGTAACAATCTGAGTAGGTAGGTTCTATCTACCTAATAGCTCAGATGAATAAACTAAGGTTTTAAGCCGTAAACCAAAAATAAAAATAATTTTAATTGAGTAGGTATGTATTTATCACACACAAAAACCCGTAAGATCGATAAATATGGTTAAAAATTTATCACGGATCAATCAATTAGGTACTATGTAATTGTACTAGCACTATCCTACCATTCAGAAATAAAAAACAACTTACCTCGAACTAGAAACACTTTTTTCATACAACAACGCAAGATGACAAGTAAGCTGACGGCTCACCTAACAAGCGGGACCACTTAACTCAATCAACACAGCTTTACAGTTCACATGAATATCTTACACAACAACATAACACTTACAACATAGCCCTAAGATTAGAGAAGCAGTTCAAAGTGTACCTACTCCTCCTTGCTGCCTCAACAACGACAGCCGTCGTCGGGACTGACACGGCCTGTGTCGCATTTCGCACCATATTATCGTCATCGTCCTTGTAATCGATGCCAACATACGTACTCATGGCATACACATAGCATTATCTCGCAATATTTAATAAGAATAACGACGATCAGAGATAAAATTATACGCGACTACACTTTATGAACTTATGATCAACTGAACTAAGCTCTGAAACAGATGAGGTGACACTGACGACCTGACGAGCCGACAAAGCGGGAAGCGGCTTTGAAATAGGTAGTCTGCGCGCGCCGCTCTGCGCCGCTATTTTTTCCTTCTGCGCATGCGTACGGGGAATGACAGGGATTGTCAACATTTAACTAGTTTTTTAGTTTAGTAAAATTATTTTAGGTATGGATCGCAATAAGTAATTTAAGTATTATTGTATTATTGTGCCCAATAAACTTTTTTCTATTCTATTCAATAAACAACTTTGATTTTAGTATCCTTATAACTATTGGGTCCCAGCTAAGGCTGGTACCAAAAAATAATAGTTATGACGAGAACAATACAAGGTTTTCGTTTTCGTTAAGAGCGTTATTAGAGCGCTGTTCGACATGAATTGCATTTAATTATCGTGGCAAGCAAGAGCTATTTAATTAAATGTTAAGATGATTTTCCGGAGTGAATCTTCTGTATTTGTACTATTATGTATCTGTGGTATAAGAAGTAGTGTAACATAATTACGCCAATGACGCAAACAAACCGTTAAATGCTTGTCTTGCATTCGAAGCCCAGTAAGATCCATTTTTCAACGTTAAAAAAGTAGGTTACAAAATAAGTAAAAACATATCCAAGCGAGCACGGTCGCAAACACTACCCAATCAACAGTTTATAGGCACTTAGTCATAATCCGGCAGTACTGTGCTCTGTTTTTTTTTATATCGAGTATTAAAAAAAATATTTTGAATAAAATGTTGTGAACCAATGACACATTTGGGGGCGTTTAGGGTTTCATCGGAAAAAATGTAAACCAAATTTTTTAATCTCCTCTGAACTCCTAGTACTTACATAATCTTACAATTTAATTTTGAGCGACAAATAACCTTGCTAGATCATGCTCATTTAAAGGAAAAGCTTGTAAAATAAAGGGAAGGCCGGTACATTTTAAATCTAAGTGAAGACTTCGGCCCGCTTTAATGCGTAGGTAATTCCGTCGACAGCACGTTAATAGTACATGCGCGTTCATTGTGACCACTTACTACTACCATATCATCATTAACATCATCATACCAACCTCTGATGTCCACTACTGAACAAAGGCCTCCCCCGCCGATTTCCAAATGAAATGGTTCTTGGCAGCTGCATCCAACGGCTCCCCGCGACTCTGACCAGGTCTTCTGTCCATCTAGCTAGTGGGAGGCCGTCCTTCTTTGCACTTCCCGGTATGTGGTCGCCATTTTAAAACTTGAACGCCCAACCAGCCGTCTGTTCAGCGTACCCTGCCCACGCCACTTCAACTTGCTAATCCTATGAGCTATGTCAGTGACTTACCATACCATACAATTTTTTATAACGGCAGTCATCAGGTAGGCCATTTTACACGTAATGGTATAAAAACCAGTTTTATTGACCCAGAGCGATGCGTCACGTAGTTTATTTCCATTTAATAGTAATTTTGAACCCTGTTCTCGTTTGACCCGTCGCTTCGATTGTGCAATATCGCGCTGTGACATAAACAAAACAGCTTGAAAATAACATCACACCTTTTCACATCGCGCATTTTTTGATGAAGATATGTACCTCCCACCCTGTCACTGTATTTGAATACTCCGGTATGTACGAAAACTTACGTATTATTTAAGTTTAAAAAATAAATGCGGAACCCGAGGTGTATTTTTTCAAATGGCGGTGAATTCTGCTGCAAGTCTAGTATTTTCAAAGACTAAGCGGTAGCAGATGAGTGCTTAGTTAGATTAGTGCAATTTGATTTTACATACTCTATTTATTTAAAGGTGTTTACGTAATATGCGAAATCGATACTAATAGCAATTTATTGCTTAAAAATAATAAACAACACCTAAACAAAAATGAATAATTGTCATAAAAATTTAAAAATAAATTATTATTTCAATAAAATTATTATTACTTGTCATCGTATTAGAAATTAAGGCATCGTACTATAAGTTTTATCGGCAAAGAAAGTTTTTTGCATCTCAGAAGGAATCGACGGTACTAATAGTTTGCATATTCTAGTCTTTGGAAATATAGTCTATTGATTTGATGTAAATTTTAGGTTGAATGACATTCACAGCCGATCACTAGAGTAGTGACATTTTCATTTTGAGTTTTCGATAAAGAATTTCTTTTTTTTGGGTACTTCTGATACACCGTGTATAGTGATATCGGTAAGCCGCAGCTATGCTGAAGAATGTAACACAATCCATACTCACCTAAAGAACACTGCAAAACGGGCAAAACCACACCCCATCTGTTGATTAATTCCGGCCGCTTTCTCTCAACTTCTTGCTTTAATCTCATCAGTTGTTCGCAGTAGAGTTCAGTATCGATGGTCCTGCCTGGTGGTAACAGCTCATAATGAATAATGCCCTTCCAATCCCACCACACACACACACAGCATCACCTTGTTGCGAGTTAACCCGGGTTTCGCCACAGTCTGTGAAGCCTGACCGGCCTTTGACCACGACCTTTTTCGCACGTTCTTGTCGTTTGTGATCCACTTTTCATCACCAGTTATCAGCTTCTTCAAATATGGGTCGGTTCCAATACGTCGTAATAAAGAATCACAAATGAGTACACGACACGGTTCATTGGGTTTCTTTCAGTGACCGCGTGGGGTACCTAAATATCGAACTTTTTTGTGTACCCATTTTTTTAAATGCGCCAAAACTGTATTGTGGTCAATTCCCAGTTCTTCAGCTACGTCGTAACTACTGAAATGCCGATCTTGCTCCAGTTTTTCAAAAATGGCATCAATTTTATCCGTAATAGGGCGACCAGAGCGACGTCCATCTTTAAAATCAAAATTTCCGGATTGAAAACGCTTAAACCAAATTTGTGCTACTCTCACAGACACACTGCACTAGGTCCATAAACATCGCAAATTTTTTAACGCGGCTTGCGTTGCATTTTTACCTTTTTTGTAGTAAAATTTTAAAATGTATCGAATTTCTTCATTAGATTCACTCATCTTGACAGTACGAAAAACAAATGAAAAACACACATTTTCCTATTTTGAATTTGGAATTATCTTTTTTAAAATCTAAGCTTATAGTGATACCAAAACCAGCCAGATACAAATAGTACAGCCAAAGAGATTTTATTACAAGTTCATACATACTATAATGCGAAAAGACTTTTTCCCCAACCTAATATTTTCAATCAAAATGTTTTATTGTTATTTTTATTACAGAATTTTGATCTTCAGCGATAAAAGTTATTATATGAAATATACAAAATGTGAACTGTTAAAATATTTATTTAGGTTTCGATAAACTGTTTCATAATAACAGTAATATGACATATTAAATCTATAAATCGTTACTATGGTGACCAACGGATAAAAAATCGTGGAATAGTTTCTGTGGAAGGGAATTCAATGTGAATATATTTTATTCTAATACATGCAGTTTCATAGTAAATAATTTATAGGAGGTGAAATTATTCAATTCGATTCGGCTCGAATCGGAGCATTCAGTGGACACAGGGCTTTAGGGGTGGGCGTTTCTAGAGTAACGATGCGCGATAACGATGCCAGGTTTGGATGCGCGCATCCGATGCGACTTGGTACCGTTATTGAATGCCGATGGCATCTAGTTTTTGTCAATTTAACTAATCTTCAAGTCATGATTCATGCATCTAAAAGACACACACACAAAACAACTTATTTCGTATCGCATCGCATCCTGTGATACTACGATAATTGCTAGACTGACGCTCAATTGGCATCGATGCTGGCATCGATTCGCGCATCGGATGCGATTATCTGATATCGATTCGTATCGATATCACCAAAATCTCAAAACGCCCATCTCTACAGGGATTACATATAGCTACATATAGATGATGCCATTTTAATGCTAGTACTGCACTCTAGTGACGATATAAGGACAACTTTAACCTTAGTTATCTGTCACGGATGGTTAGATGGCGCTTTGTGCGTAGAAAATTTTTCTGTGTAATAAGGTATGAAAGTTTCACCCCCCTGTCACTATCTGTCTCACTTCCACTTCGAAAAATGACTCTCGCCGTCTCTGTCACGATAGCGTCACTATCTGTCTCGTTCAAACTTTGTACAATGACTCTCCCGGTCTCACTCAAACTAGAATGTTAAAGTTACGGCCTTAAAGCAAACCATGGGTACACTAGAATAATTTTTAAGTACGTAAGAAAAATTTGTTTAAAACTGCCTGTTTTTGGAAAAAAAAATGTCTGCAATCATAGAAATTATCTACCAAGTATCATACCATTTTGGAATCCTTATTGAATGCGCCAACTTTTGCAGTTACATGCCAAACTCGCATAGTACATTTTTTTTTCAGTACAGCTTGTTAAAGCTATGTGAAAAATTAATTTTGAATATTTAATTTAGATAAAAATGGCATATTCTTCTAATCTGGAGCAGCTGGCTTTAAATTTTAGATTAAAGTATACAAAAACATTATTCAGGATTACAAGACAAAAGAAAATGTTTAGAAAACTCAAGATTTGTAGCAACAAGAGTGAAAAAAACCGTCACAGGGTGTAAATTTTATCGATTTTTTTTAAATGCTAGATTTTTTTTTAAAATATACGACTTAGATTTTTTTTATATTTTTCCGACAACTTATATGAGTTAGTCTATCACCTGCTTTCGGCTTGACGTCGGCTTCTGGGACACCCTGTATACTGAAGTCGGAATCAAGTTTTTATTATTCGTTTAGATTGTAGTGCCCCCCATTGGTTGACTGAGATGTTTAGTCTTGAAGTCTGCCTTATGTAAATAAATATAGCTTTTCCTAAACACAAGTCAAACAATTTCAGATTACGTTCTGTTTGTAGATTGAATTACTTATTTAATACCTAGGTAACTTGATAAAAAAATTTAACAAAATAATCTATTACCTATTATAAATAAAATCAGAATTTACGAGATTGAAAAAGTAGATTCGTCATTTAAATACCGCAAATAATTAATAAAATACAAAAGGTTTACGATCGCTTATAAAATTACGATAAATACTTACCTAGACATCTATTTCCAGCCATAATTACACGTTAAAACTTACTACCGTATTTTAATCACCTTGATTCTTGCTCAGCATAAGGCAAACTAACTAAAAGTCATCGTTAAAACCGAAAAATTATCACGAAAAGAATTTAACTCTATCCATGTGCCACTAAACACGCCCGGCGTGTCCATGTTTACCTAGATGGGTCGATTTCAAAGAAAGCGTAAAAAGCGTGTTTTCAAATATATTTCCTTAATATTTCTGATATTGACATACTCCTAGATTAATATTAACAAAATGATGTACCTTATTATGGAACAGGTATAGGCAACAGCCTATTGTATGTATTAACTAAAATAATGTTGAAAAATGACCAAAATTTTCATTAGTGTAACCTGTCCTTTTTCTACGATTCCAAAAAGAAATTTAATAAAAAATGTACTAACGGACAAAATCACATTTTTATTTCATTTACATGTATACAACAAACTAAAAATTATAGTAATAGTTATATTTCTGAAAAACTACAAAGATACACGTGATTTCCTTGCCTTTAAAATTATTTTCATTTTTTACAATCATTAGTGTAGACCTAAATAAATATTCCTTTAAAAAAACACCATGTATGCTACCGCCCGTCCCGCTTCTCCTCGGCACAAGAGACCTCAGTGACAATTGAAGATCGGGTGCCTGCGGACGTGCGCTTCTAAATTAAGGTAAGAAATCTAGATTAAGTTAAATTTCATTACTCAAAGCAAAATTATTTAACGGGTTTCTGTATAATAATGTTGCCCTTGTCAACATTTTACAAGGTTGTTTTCATGTTTATAATTTGTTTAAGGTAAATATGGCGAAAGGAAAGAAATGTGAAGAGAAGTTGGAGAAAAGACGGGTAGCACGTAGAGAAAGATACAATAAAATTAAAAATGATCCGGCAAAATATGCCTTAGAAAAAGCAAAAAAGAAAGAGGCCTACTTAAAACGGAAGAGCGAAAATAAAGTCAAAAGTATCAAGGAAATGTCGCCAAGAGAAAAAAGAGAACAAAGAAAACGTTGGAAGCTAAATTCTAAAAGATACATAGAAAAGAAAATAAAAGAATGAAGGATGCAAGAAATAATTCTTAGAGAACAAGTGACCACTTGACGACCGATTGCCATCAAACTCAATAAGTTGAGTTGAGTTGGTTTGAAGGTAAGTTTAAGTTTGTTTTATGTATATATAACAAAGACTGTACAAACTTAACTAAGGAAATAAACCTAATGCTGTAGAAAATTTAGTGTTTTATTTTATTTTACGGTTTAGTTAAGATGTCTGCTGTCATATGTTTAGTGTCAATATACTTTACACTAGATAATAATAATAATAATAATATTCATACACTCTAGGATTCGGATAAAATAACGGATTAATATTGATAATAATATGTATGTAAATATTAGAAATATACATATAAACATCCATGACTCGTGAACAAATGCTCGATGCTAGTGAATGTTAGATATTTTCAATTATCCAACAGGTTATGGGACATGTGAAAGGTGTACCCTGTATATGACCGTCTGTCTACTAGGTTGCTGCCGTAATCTGTGTTTAGGTCACTACCGACTTTGATAGCTCGTTAAATGAAAGTCAGTACTGGAACTACACGTGTATTGAACTTATAGAACTCTTAAAATGTTAATGTGGATCGGTTACTAACAAAATATCAGATGTACTTATATATTAGCATGACAAACCTAAATAGCGTGATGTAAAGTTGCTTAATGCCATCTAGTTACATCTTACGGAACTAAACATACTATACATATAAAAAGAGATGTAGACCTGAACACCGTGTTTCAGGAACGTGCAGTGCCATCTAGTACAAGAACTATAAATTACATACGTGAACAATCTGCATCAGCAAAACCTACAGGATAAGATTGACCCTTTTTGGAGTAAGCTTAAAGTCTTTGGTACCTTTAAGGTACCTAACTACCCTCTTTGCAGCTTTCCAATGTGCCTCCCCGTGATGTGTATTAATTTTATAATGCCCAGACGGCAACTTAAGTTGACATGACAATTAAAATTTAATTGTGTCTGGTTTATCGGATTGGCTAAAATAGGAGACAGTATGTGATATAACTGGTCTCGTGACAATTGAAATATACATCAATGAACCGCTAAGTTGCTGATAGGGTAAGTCTGTGCGTTCGTTTTTTTTTGTCAGGAATTGTTAACCTTACACCGGGTTTCATCGGTGTAGATATGGGAATCGCTTTTTCAATAAAGTTTGTTTGATCGAGTGTAATTTTGTCACCAGTCGGTGTGACTCTCATACCCAAACAATCTCTGAGAGACCCTATCCGTCTTATTACAAAAAACTACTTAGTACTTGGTTTAAACTAGGACTAAGTGGTCCAGGTTTAATACGGTATTAAAGTTAGTACTAGGATTGTTATTAGAAATCCTAGACTTACTGAGGATCAAATAGTACCAGAGTTAGTTCATGGATTAGTAAATAATTCACAGATTATAAATAAAAACGGCATTAATCATTCATTCATTCTCGAACCGTTCAGTGGACCGTTTCGTTTCTCTAATTGTTACTATTTTAAATGCTGATTTTATAGTCATTTAGTAACTTATCAAAGTAAAAATATTTAAATATTTAATTATTTGTTATTGTTCGATTTATACAATAAGTATGATTACTAATTTTGATGCACTTTTTCAAATTTTATAATATTTTGAACACCTCTAGCGTGAAAAGGAGTGTGGGGTTGTAGTTTTTTCCTACAAGCATCTTAGTACCTACTGAATGTCAAAAATCACAATTATTTTTATTTACCTTTCCGTAAAGTTCATAATAGATTTCCACTAGCCAAAATAAATTGACTTTAAATCGATAAATAAATATTTTTCATAAACTTACCTAACATGGAACAACAAAAGAAAAAAATGGAGTGAAAATTATGGGAGTGATGAAAACAAAATAAAGCTGCAATATTTTCAACATTGTTATGCAATGCTAATCTTCAATGAAAATAATACCGAATGCTCTTATTATCCAAGGAAATATTACGTCAACTTATTGCTCAGTCGACGCACATAATAGAGGACAAGTCGACTAAAACTACAATAAATATGTTAAAAATAAAAGAGCAAAAAAATATAATGATCAAGTAAGTACTTAGTTGAATTTTGCTTTATTCATACTTTAGTGTAACAGAATAGACTACAGATTCGATATGCTGAAATAAATATTGTCTTATTGTATTTGTGTAGGTAATGTACCTACATAAATAGGTACAAATAACTTACAATTACATAATCCCTGCTTAAGCCAATTAGGGCTATTTGTTTTTAAAAATAATATATTTTATTTTAGTTAACAATATGATATTTTGTCTACTTCTTTTTAATTTGTCTCCATTAGACGTAATGCTATATATTTATTTAGCGTTGCTAATCACTTGCTGATTTGGGTATTTGCTTCGCACGGCAGTGACTAGATGGCGCTGTTCGAATATTTACCGACCGTTGCTGAAGTAGCTCGGTGTGAAGCGAATCTCTCTCGGTTCTGTTCGCCGGTAACCGTCTTCTGGGTTGCATCGTATGCGATTTATGCTACTTTTTCTCTCATCAAGTTTGTGTCCGGGATTCATAGTGTTTGTGCTAGCTGTTATTTAAAGAGCTCGTGGACGTATTGATGCATATCCGATAAGAACTTTACTGGAGCGTTCGTGAGAAGCCAATCTGCGGCTTCGAGTACGTGCTGGACTTCCACCTGGTTTGCAGCAGCGCCTATACAAATTGAGGAAGGTGCCTCTTGCAGATAACTCAGGTTGGTGGGTGTTTTGGCAGCGCTCTTTAGGTATTGTAGTCATACGTTTTGGAGACTAATTACCCAGTAAATTTTCTATATCGAAAGATTTAATTTCACGGTTACGTTCCCGCCTGGTGTAGGCTATTTACACGCCACACCATATTTAGTGGTCCTTTACGAGACGGATTTATTTTGTCGAAGGTTATTTATGCCAATTTTGGTATTTTTACTGCAATTTCTATTGCTATAGTAACCATTGTAAAATATCAAAGTGAAATAACATAATTATTAGTTGATTTCACGTTTATCTCTCTTTCCATTAGAAGTGCATAATAATAATTTCATTGCTGTAGTTTTTATTATTAATAGGTTAAATTGGTACCTACATCTTTTATTTTCAATAACGTAAATATTTCTTACATTCCATTTTGTCAAAAATGGCCGAAGAAAAATTAAAAATGGAACGCAAATTAATTTTACTTCAGTCTAAAAAAGAAATTATTTTTTCACGTGTGGATCGTCTATTTAACTTGTCAAAAAATATATCAACATTTGATTCAAAATCTAATGAGAACTTTATGGCTGAGTCGGAGTCGATTGAAGACTTACGGAATAAATATGAAAATTTAATAGACAGCATAAATGAGTTAAAATTGTGTTTGAATCCAACTACAAAACCAGATTATCAGGCTTTATCCACATTTGAAGATTTATATGTGCATGTTAAACGCGCACGTAATAATTTGCTGAAATCACAACAGTCTTTGCCGTCGCAAACGAATTCTTCTAGCAGTACGCAAAGTAAACATGCTATTAAATTACCACCTATAGAGATTCCGTCTTTCGATGGTAAGCCAGAGAATTGGCCTATATTCTACGAGTCTTTTAAGTCCAATGTTCACAACAATGATCAGTTGACGAACTCGCAGCGGGTGCAATATCTCATAGGCAAACTCACTCATGGTGCATTGAAGGTAACGGCCGGCATAGTACCTACGGGTGAAACATACCGCATATTGTGGGATAGCTTGGTGGATAAGTATCAGGATAAGCGTGCATTAGGTACGCTGTATTTACATAATATATTTGACTTGAAGTCCTGCAATAATAGTGCAAGTAGTCTTGATGCGTTCATAGAGAAATATTCTTCGTCAATTTCTGCGTTAAAACAGTTACAAATTCCTGATTTAACGGATTTTATTCTATTAAATTTAGCGTTGCGTAAAATTGATTTACAAGTTGTGCGTTCATTTGAAATGTCGATTGATGACGACAATATTCCTTCATATAAGGATTTAATTAATTACGTTAGAAATCAAGTCAAAATATTAGTACGATTTCAAAGTTATAATAATAATAATTTAAGCCCGCGTCAAGCGAGTAAGCCTGGCTCGTCGGCTACGCCGCCGCATAGTCGCACTACCTACAATTCTTTTGTTGCGAATTTAGATAATCGTAACACAACTACCTGCATTTTCTGTAAGAAAATTGATAATCATTCTCTATACGAATGTAAGCAATTTAAGAATTTAAATTCACCGCAATTAAGGTTTGATTTCATTAAGTCAAAACATGGGTGTGTCAATTGTTTATGTTTGTCACATTCTCTCTCTTCTTGTGACTCTTCGTCGTGTTGCGAAATATGCAAAAAGCGACATCATACTTTGTTGCATTTTAACAAAAATAATGCACATAATTCAAGTGCCCATATTCAGACATCGCGAGTGCATGTTAGCCGTGTGCCTCCTCCTTCGCGGTTATGTCCCTCCGCGACGCCTTGCGTGGAATCCGCTACTGCCACTGTGCCCGCTTGCGACAAAAATTCGTCTGCTGTCGTTTCGTCGTCTCAGTCGAGCAGCACGCAGGAGTGTGCGACGAATTGTGTGACTCATGCGCACGCAGCCACGCCGCGTATGGATGGAATAGGTTGTTACGGCAATGCTCGTGCGTTCGGGATGAATATAAAGCCTCCTTCGTCGATTTTATTAGCTACTGCACAAGTTTTAGCTAGGGCTAAAAATAATAATGAGCATAAGTTACTTGTTCGTTGTTTAATCGACAACGGTTCTCAAAATAATTTAATCACATTAGAATGTTGTAAGTTACTCAACTTGCCAATAATCCCATTGAGTGATTCGGTTGTCAAAGGGGTTGGCTTATCTTCTAAACCGATTTATGGTTATGTTTATTTGGACATTGAGTCCCGCGTATATTCGAATTATCGATATAGTATATACGCATTAGTGTTAGATTGTTTAACGGACAATTTGCCATCTCACTTTATTGAAAAGGGTGATATGGCTTATTTAGATAACATACCGCTTGCCGATTTGACGTGGAATATTCCAGGGAATGTTGATCTTATTCTGGGTGCGCAACTTTTCCCTCACATTTATTTGGGAAATAGGATTGAGTCTGGGTCTCGTGCCCCTCCCGCCTTATCAACAGCGTTCGGTTACGTCCTAATGGGTGATATGCCTGACAGAGATATCACACATAACTCTCTTTCCTGTCTCGCGCTCAATGACTTAGTGCAGAAATTCTGGGAGCTTGAGGAGGTATCCCACGTGAGATATTTAAGCCCGGAAGAGACGGAATGTGAGAACTTGTTCACGTCGGCAGTGACGCGTGGTGATAACGGCCGTTATTTTGTCGCTCTGCCGTTTTGTAAGAGTCCTGAAGAATTAGGGAATTCCCGTGTGAATGCCCAACGCCGATTTATGGCCTTGGAAAGGAAATTTAAATTTGATCATGCTTTGGTGGAAAACTACAATAAAGTAATTAACGAGTATATTGATAATGGTTATTTGTCCGAGATCTCGGAAACCGAATTGTGCGATGAGGGATACTATATTCCCCATCATGCCGTCGTGAGGTCTGATAAGCCGTTACCTCGGATTGTATTGGATGCGAGTGCGAAAACGCACACTGGGTTGTCCTTAAACGACGTATTACACGCCGGGCCTAACTTACAGGCTGACTTATTTCTATTATTATTAGGGTTTAGATTATTTCCTGTCGCTATGACAGCTGATATCCGTCAGATGTATATGCGAGTTGGTCTTGTACATAACCATAGGAAATATGTACGTATATTATATCGCTTTAACAATAACGAACCTATCCGAACATTTCATTTTAACCGTGTTCCGTTCGGTTTAAAATCGAGTCCGTTCCTCGCTATGCGTGTTATTCGACAGTTGGCTTCAGACTTGCGGCTTGAATACCCTGACGCGGCCAGTATTGCCGAGTCGAAGCTGTACATGGATGATTTAGTCCATTCTGTGGTAGACGAGGAGACTGCTGTAGCTCTGTCACGACAATTAATTGATTTATTAAGGTCGGGATCTTTTGATCTAGTGAAGTGGAGTAGTAACAGTCCCGGTTTGCTTTCTAATGTTCCCGGTACTCATCGTGC
Source organism: Nymphula nitidulata (assembly GCA_947347705.1). NCBI lineage: Eukaryota > Metazoa > Arthropoda > Insecta > Lepidoptera > Crambidae > Nymphula > Nymphula nitidulata. The sequence continues at coordinate 9,890,551 of OX374639.1, forward strand.
TTCAATAGACTTTAGTGAAGATAATTTCACTTCCAAGGTTCTGGGGTTGTCATGGAACCCAATTGATGATTTCTTTTTTCTGACAACGTCTGTAATTAATGAAAAGTGCACTAAGAGAAATATACTCTCTGTAGTGGCCCGAATATTTGACGTTCTCGGATTGGTAGCCCCTGTGATTTTATATGCCAAGTTATTAATTAAGGAACTTTGGCTTTGTAACATAGGCTGGGATGAGACCCCCCCAGATTCAATAATTCAACGTTTTGCTGCTTTGTCTCAGGAGATGCCTATACTCACAACGCTACGAGTTCCACGCCATGTCGGAGCTACAAGCAACTGCGCCGTAAATATAGTCGCATTTTGTGACGCTAGTATGAATGGGTATGGGTGTGTAATTTACCTTCATACTAGCAATACAGAGGGTAATGTGACTGTTCGCTTACTTTGTGCGAAATCAAAAGTCGCACCTGCGAAGGTTACGACTCTGGCGCGTTTGGAGCTGTGCGCGGCAGTACTCATGTCCAAACTTGTTAAAATAGTTTATGACACTTATATTTCACGTGTTCATATATCTGAAATATATGCGTTCTCTGATTCAAGAATTGCTCTTTCATGGATTCATTCTTCACCACATCGTTGGTCGATTTTCGTTAGCAATAGAATAGCTCAGTGCCAGGAAAATCTATCTTCTCGGCATTTTTATCATGTGGCTGGAAGTGACAACCCTAGTGATTGTCTATCACGTGGCATGCTACCGTCGCAGCTAGTCTCACACAACCTCTGGTGGAATGGCCCATCGTGGATGCATTGGGCACCTTCTGAGTGGCCTGTAGCACCCTTTTCTCCTTCGGTTTCTCAGGACTTGCCTGAACACAAAGTTACTGTGCTCACGGCACAAGTTCATAGTGAACCTTCGGTTCTTTATAGTTTAGCTCTTAGATTGTCTACCTGGGATAAGTTGCTTCGCACGGTAGTCTATATTTTAAAGTTCATGAGAAGGTTGTCACAAACGGACAGCATAGATAGTATAAATTTAGCCGAAAAGGCTGTGATACGGGCAGTACAACATAAACACTTCGCAGAAGATTTTTCGATGTTAACTAAGCATAAACAACCGTCTAGAAAATTACGTAGTCTTTTGGTATTTCTCGACGGTGACAATATTTTACGTATAGGAGGAAGACTTTCAAAGTCGGATTTACCTTTTGAGGCAAAGCATCCCGCTCTTCTTCCGAAACATGATCACGTCGTGGATCTTATAATTTCACATTATCATGAACTTAATTGTCATACTGGTCCTGGGCTTCTAATGTCCATATTGAGGCAACGATATTGGATTCTTGACGCCAGAACCGTTGTCAGGGCTAGTGTACGTAAATATAATACATGTTTTCGTGTCAGCCCTACTCATCCGACCCCAGTGATGGCAGACTTGCCCGCTGTTCGTGTCACAGAAGCGAAAGCATTTGTGCACACTGGTGTGGACTACGCTGGTCCGATTCGTATTACACTAGTTCGTCGTCGCGGGCAGAGGTCCCAGAAGGCTTATATTTGCCTTTTCGTCTGCTTAGTCGTTAAAGCAGTTCATATTGAGCTCGTCACCGACTTGACGTCTGACGCATTTTTAGCTGCGTTCAAACGTTTCGTCTCGCGTCGCGGCCCCGTTTCTTGTCTGTACTCAGACAACGGGACTAATTTCATAGGTGCAAAGTCTCAGCTAGATGAACTTTACCGTTTTTTAATTGCGTCAGAATTCCAACCTAATTTGAGGAAGGAATTAATGAAACGCCGAATAGAGTGGAAAACTATTCCACCTCGTGCCCCACATTTTGGTTCCATGTGGGAAGCCAATATCAAGAGTCTTAAGACTCATATGTACAGGGTGATCGGTAATCAGCTTCTTACTTATGAAGAACTTCAAACCGTGTTGGTGCAGATTGAGTGCATTATGAACTCACGTCCGCTCAGCGTAGTTTCTTCCGATCCTCATCCAGAGGTGATCACTCCTGCGCATTTTCTGATGTCGACTCCTTTACAATATCTACCGGCATCATTTTGCGATACCAATTTGAATTTAAGCCAACGTAAACAACTGTTGGATCAAATGGTCCAATCTTTTTGGAAGCGATGGCACCTAGAGTACTTGCATACGCTGCAAGTTCGTCAGAAGTGGACGAAATCTGAGCATTCCATAAAATTAGGGACTGTCGTATTAATTGGGCAGGATGACGCTCCACCTCTGTGTTGGCCGTTAGGTGTTGTAATCGCTGTACACCCGGGAAGCGATAAGGTAGTTCGCGTTGCGACTGTAAAGACCAGAAGTGGTATTTGCAAAAGACCGGTGGTGAAACTATATCCTTTACCAACACAATAGTCGACGATTCAGCCATAATATATTTTAAGTAAAAAATAGTCATAATGGTTAACTTTATTATATTTCCTTTTGTTTAATGAAAAAGTAATTTCAAGTAATTTATTGTTTTGCAAGCTCTTACGAACTTCCAAGGCGGGGAGTATGGTTAAGCCAATTAGGGCTATTTGTTTTTAAAAATAATATATTTTATTTTAGTTAACAATATGATATTTTGTCTACTTCTTTTTAATTCGTCTCCATTAGACGTAATGCTATATATTTATTTAGCGTTGCTAATCACTTGCTGATTTGGGTATTTGCTTCGCACGGCAGTGACTAGATGGCGCTGTTCGAATATTTACCGACCGTTGCTGAAGTAGCTCGGTGTGAAGCGAATCTCTCTCGGTTCTGTTCGCCGGTAACCGTCTTCTGGGTTGCATCGTATGCGATTTATGCTACTTTTTCTCTCATCAAGTTTGTGTCCGGGATTCATAGTGTTTGTGCTAGCTGTTATTTAAAGAGCTCGTGGACATATTGATGCATATCCGATAAGAACTTTACTGGAGCGTTCGTGAGAAGCCAATCTGCGGCTTCGAGTACGTGCTGGACTTCCACCTGGTTTGCAGCAGCGCCTATACAAATTGAGGAAGGTGCCTCTTGCAGATAACTCAGGTTGGTGGGTGTTTTGGCAGCGCTCTTTAGGTATTGTAGTCATACGTTTTGGAGACTAATTACCCAGTAAATTTTCTATATCGAAAGATTTAATTTCACGGTTACGTTCCCGCCTGGTGTAGGCTATTTACACGCCACACCAATCCCCTTATCTCTATATTATATCCCCTTTGGAATGAGTTTATGTGTATGATGTATATTGATTGTTGGATAAATAAATAAAAGGAAAAAAGTCATCATAACTATAATTTAATACTAAATCCATCCAAAATACATTTGATTTCAATTTACAGATGTGACGAAATGTGTCAGGCTATCGTAAAAAGCAATACAGAATTCAAAGAAAAGCAAAGGAAATGTTACAAGTAGAGCACACTTATAATAACAAAAGAAGATGTTTCACACTGGCCGATGTACTTGTACACTATCTCAAAAGATGGAGAAAAAAGTAAATGAATCTAGGAAATGTACAACTAAATATAAATAATGAATAGTTTTTTGGCTTAAAAACAATAGAACTTCTTAGTTCACTTTTGATATGGGAACTATAGATAACATATCACAATAAAAAATAAGCTGAAGCATTCCGAATTGTTGTTTTGGCACATACAAAGTCAGTACTACACACACATTACCCCGTGAACATAGTATGAGGTTGAGAAAATTATGAAATAATTTGTTGTTGAGCAAATTTGTGTATAAATGTATATCTCCAATGATTATAATATATCACATAGATATTCAAATGTTTTGTCAACTTGTTGGGAAGAAAATATTATGAGTTATTATTGCAACTGCATATCAGGACAACATACAATAGGTTGCTGTCTCCACACTATGACCAATGTCTGGTACCTACTTAGGTTAGCAATTATTGCTGCTCCGGCCTCGCTTCTTGGATAATATACTTGTAATGGAAGATAAATAAAAAAAATTATTACTAATGATGTTTTATTGAAATATCTCAGACCACAAAATAATAATGAGCACGAATTTGTTCAATCTGGTTCTCCTTTAGCTTGTTTTAAGTTACAAGCCCAGTGATACACATAGATTTAGTTCTCAGGTACAATTCATGTGAAGTACATGACCAGTTAAAAGATCTGCGTTATATGTAGTTGTTGTTCTCAGCATAGGTACCATTCAGGTGAAGTACATGACCAGTTGAAAGATTGTGTTATTTATATGTAGTTGTATTTGAGTCATGCACTCTATCGCGCCACCAGCCTACTATTTCCATAATTTTGAAATCAGCAAATGTACTCTTTGTCATAAACCACCTAAAATATGGTTGCTTATTAGTCTTACTTTTCTAAGTATCATCAAAACAATTTTTGCTGGGTTCAATATAATTTAATAGGTATAATAACACAAAATAAATGTATCTTTTTTTAGTATAAATGAATATTTAAAATAGAAAAAAAGTTCATATCCCCAGGCGGGATCCGAACCCACGACCTTTCACGATCCGGGTGCGCTAACCCGAGCTGCCGAGGACTTGAGACCTCTGTCAATTTTCTTTAGTCCATCTATATTTGCGTTACAGTAAAATTTCCGCTACAGTAAAGATACGCCATGTATACAATCAGTTGTATCATCTTGGATCTGTGAATAAAATAACATATGTATATTAGTAGGTACTCGCAAACTATCTGCAATTAATATAGGTAGCTATTCATAAAAATCAGTGTTGATTGACAAATATTAAAAATACTTACTTCGTGGCGATCCCAGTTGCGTAATGCAAAAACCACTTGCATTTCAGGGCTCAAAGAACCTCCTCGAGGATCGTGGGCCAAATCTCTTCTCTTAATAAATCGACTATTTTCTGACCAAAACATTTAGTGAACCTATATTTATGCTTGAAATTTTCGTCAGTCAAGTCGAAGGGGTTGACTTGTTGACGATGTCTATTAGGATGACTACTAGACATCTCCAGTAAGTCAAAGTTTATGCAATCATTAAAATTGTTGTCATTTTTTAATAACAGTAATTTTACTATTATTCCAAATTATTCTAACCTGACAACAAACTTCTAGTTCGCTCTGAACACGCGTCGACTGATATGCGCACGGCGGAATGGCGCGGTAGGCGAGAAGCTGCGCAATACAGCGCGGTGCAACTTCAGAGCGAACTAGATGTTTGGCCGTACTTACTTAGTACCTTAGTACCAAAGATAAACTAGGGGTCACGGCGGTTTATCTTTAGTACCATAGTTAGTCCATGGTTTAGCGTTAGTCTTCGTTTTATAATAACGATTTTGTTTAGTCCTCGTTTAAACCCAGTTTAGTCCTAGTACTAAAGTTAGTCCTCGTTTTATAATAAGACGGTATGTCTTTGATGACAAAATTTGATTTAAATTTCATTTTGAAGTCTTCCTTCAAATTAGTGTTATTCGATAGTAGAAAGAAAGACAAATACTGCGACAATTAAAATGAGGGTTTGACCAATGACCAATTATTGCCATGGGACGGACGAGTGGTTGGTATTTAAAAAGCTATGGAACACTACACTCTATCCACCTCATTACAAAACGTGGATTAAAGTTAGTCATGCATGGTTTAAAACTGATGCTAACTCGGTCTTTCATTCAGCAAATAAAATTGACAGAATCACTTTTAAGCAACGACTAACTATAGTCCATGTTATATATTATGGGGGGAAGGGTGGCACCAAAATGCACTGGGCCGGATATTTGCGGTTCGTCCAGTATACATATACTCAAACTAACATAATATTTCTTTCAGGTTACGTGTACAAATACTGAGCCGTTGCCGACAGAAGATTCGACAGTTTGTCAAGTTTTCCCTAACTACAACGATAACAATATGATATCATATTAGGGAACCAAAATGTGATTTCAAAAAAACTTGACCTTGTCATAAGTATGCTTGAAAAGCAAAGCAAAGTCACCGAAAACCTTGCCAATTCTGTCCAATTGCAGGATATCCATGAAAAACTTGACCTATTCAATGAAAGTGAGAATAATGTTAATGTCGTAATGTTAAAAGATGCAAGACCCGAAGACAGTAAAAGTTTTCATTCGAAAATAATTGAAGATCAAGAGGGTCTAGATGCACTAGGATTCAGATTATCCGATAAATTGTAATACAACAGACTAAAGCAACAGCTAACGTTTTTATGTTCATATACAAAGGGTAACGGTGTTACATGTTCATATAAACTACTGGACACTTTGTTTTTCCGCGAATTTATTTCCAAATGCCCATGGTTTGGAGGAAGCCGCGGAGAACAATCCAAAGTACCCATAAAAAATTATAAACCATGGAGATATTTATTTCATGACCTGACTCATTCCTGGGATGAAAAGTTCACCATGGAAGAAAATGAGCGTTTTTAAGGCCGTTTTAAAAAGCGCTACTAATGTAGATATAACACTACCCAATTTTTAGAGACCCTAACCCTAACTAAGGGTGCCTTGCTCCTTGACCGCCATTACGATCGAGTAGTGTAATAATACTTAGGGCAGTTAGGGAACTCAGTCGTCGTGCGGCTAGCGTGGAGTGCGCATGTGCAGGTAGTGATAGTGAGTGATTCGTGCGACCCCGGCCGCCATTTTGTTTAGACGCCATGTGTACGAATAAAGAAAAAGAAGTTTTATTAAACATTTTAGAGATTTATAAAGATATGCCGTACCTTTGGAGGAAAGACCACAGTGATTATATGAACAAAGACGTTAGAGCCGAGGGATTCAGAGTTTTGCTGGAAATCTACAAAAATTTCGATGAAAAAGCAACAATTTAAACTTTAAAGAAAAAAATAGAAAATATACGCTCAAATTATGCCAAAGAATTGATAAAATTCCAAACGCGTTCTCTACAACTCGCCTGGCTCTAGATAATCGATAGTTAAAGATGCGTTGTTCATAAGTTATGTTGTGAAAGGGAAACGGTTTCATTAAATTTTTATTTAATGCAAAAGCGCTATCACCTAGAAATACTTATGGTACAACTACATCTTTAATGCTTGGCAGTGCTGAAGGTAATAATAAAAGATTTTATCAAAAATCGAGTACAGTTTAAAATCGATGCATCTGCGACGGACCCGTTAGTGCCTGTATTCACGTACAGAAACTCATAGTTTGCGTTCACAACAGCAAACAGCACAATGCTTCTTTAGCATTGTTATAAAACAGGGAGCCGCTTTATGGGGGTTTTTCGATTGCAATTGTTTACCAACAGTAACTGTGTTACACAGTTACTGAAATTCCACTTCTGCGCAAACTGTTCTGCTGTTTCTTTCCATTCGGTTTCAGTCGTAGGCATCTAGAAATAAATTTACAGAATTTATTATCAGATGACGATAATGCCAGCGTAGCAACATCAAGCAACAGACAAAAAAGACAAAAAGGAATCACTAATAGAAAAACAAGGACAATTCATTAACACAGCAGAAAAACTCGTCGCAAACTTGTCGCAAAAAGACGAACAGTGGGATGTATTTGGAAGATCTGTAGCATATCAAATGAAAGATTTAAATGAAAATCAGTTGGTAATTGGTCAAAAACTTATATCAGATGCCATATTTTGTGCTAAACTCTGTAAGCTAAATGAAAATTCATACATTGTAAGCCCATCAAACGAACCCACATTTCAGCCACATAATTTTTATTCGCCTTCGCCATCATCCTCACATTCATCGCCGTCACCGCGTACTTTTTTTTACCCAAACTATCCAGTTTGCCAACAATTGCAAACTTCATTGCAACCAAAACTTTATTGGCAACCGGTACCATCACCCTCTCACCGTCATCGTACTATAATCAGACAGAGACAGACAGACAGATCGGACAGAGAGGAGGGTTATTGGTTTGACGGCCAGCATGGGGTCGACCCTGGAACCTGGCTCAGTTAAGGCTTTCAACGTGAAGTCGGCAGTCAAAATATATCAAAAATTTAGACTTCACCATAAGGTGAAAGCTGCAATGGTGCGAACACTCATCGGATTAAGCAATAGAAGTTCACTTGTTGGAAGTATCTCTGGTGCAATGCTTAATTTACTCTCCTGGTCGGAAATGAATGAATGAATGAATGGACATAAGGATGGTCCAAGACTTTCTCTTGGGGCGTTATCCGGAGCTGTTAATGATGCGTCAACTTCAGGGGAGTACCCTTGGCGTCCTTAAAAACGCGTGGGACTATCTTAGTACATTGGATGAAGTAGAGAGACCATATGCCAAGCTCCTATATCCTGCGAATCAGACTAAAGCATTGCAGAGAGATAGGTTCATCTTTTAGTAATATTAATCAAGAAGAATCAACACTTCTGGCCTTTGCAACCCCACAACGTGAAGTTCAGACATCTCCAATATCCATAAACACTCAAAATTCGGTTGAGTCTGAAATTTTGCCATTGTTTGATATTTAAATTATAATCTTTAGATTTGATAGATCTGTGATTTTAGGAATAAATGCTGTGATCAGTTCGTACACTTTAAGATAATTAGTAGTACCTATACGGGCTAGTTAGTTATTTGTAATCAAAAGCTGTGATTTTTAAATTAAGAAAAATAACTAAAAGCTGTGATTTTTTAATTAAGAGGAATAATAAGTCATTCTGAAATTGAGCTATGACTGACCTAATTGTGTTTTTCTTTTTTGTAATTACAGGCTCTAAAAGTAACTAATTCACAATTCTTAATTAAAAAAATATTAAAAGGTTTGCTTTATATTAAGAATATAAAATTAACATACATTATACATACATACACACACATACATTATACATTACATTATACATTTATTTTTACTCATAAAAGTAACTATACAGACTGAATTAATATAAAGTTAATATAAAAAGGTTATAAATATTATGATCAATAAACACAAAATAAATCAAAATCTTAGTTATAATAAACCCTACTATCCCTACTTCCCTACTAATATTAAAAATGAGAAAGTATCTCTGTCTGCCTGTCTGTCTGTTTGATATGTTTTCACGCTTGAACTAATAAACCAATTTTAATGAAATTTTGTGCAATGTTAGACTAAAACATGAGGATGAACATTTTTTTTACTTACCTCAGTGTAATCCATAGTTTTTTTCCGGTGTAATGCAAGGACGAAAATTTGTATCTGTTTTAGTAATGGCTCATTTTGCTCAATAAATAATCAAAAGATGCAGTTGACATACGTGTGTAGTTAAATAAAATATCTTCAGGTTTTCTTAAGTCTTTGTAATTCAGTTATGTTTTCATGTTTTCTTAATCCATTTATAGATCTCGATCGTAAATAGGGATGTATCCAAAATCTTCTATGGACACGGCTTTTTTTAATTTCAGTATACAAAAACCAAATTGATAATATACCGGCAACATCTTGAATAAATTTAACCATTTTCCACGACGATCGACAGTGCAGTAAACATTTGAGTTTGAGTCAAGTATTTAACTTTTTGAGTTAAGTATTTTTCATTTCAGAGCGAACGTGAAAACTTATAGTAAGAACTTATAGCAATTTAATTCGCCATTTAAAAGATCAAAATAAATTGGAAGAAACTTATCAAAAATCAACGGTTGCCCCGATCGAGACATATTTTTCTACTGAACAAAGAAGACCCGCCAAGAAAACCGATATTAGCTTTAATAAGAAGTTCAAGTCGCAACTTACGCGCGATCTTGCATTATGGTTCGCAAGATCCCTTATACCTTTTGACAGTGTGGACGATGAAGCTATGAAGGACTTTTTTTAAAAGTATGATGTGATTATTTCGGATCCTGACCTTCCGTCACGGCAAAACATAGCTCGGGAAGGACTTGAAGACGTCTACGAAATTATGTTGAATTACGTAAAAACCATTATTCATAATCAAAACTCAAAGTTTGGGGCTATAACTGCCGATATCTGGACAGATAACTATAGGCGACTGAATTATATAACTTGTACATTTCATTTCATTACGGAAGAAATAGAACAAAAGAAATTTACCTTGGCTACTAGACAAGTCAGTCAGAAACATACAAATGAAACAATGAAAGATAAATAATAGAAATTTTACAAGAATTTGAGATTGATCAATCGAATGTTGTATTGGTGACAGACGCAGGCAGCCATATGAAAAGAGCTGCTAGTTTGCTAAATGTGAAAAATCATCTTTGTCTAGGGCATGCACTGCATAACTTGGTAACAGTTGACGTTATTCAAGCGACAGAGGAAGTAAATATTCTTATCACCAATTGCAAAAAAATTGTAAAGCATTTAAAATAGGCAAAAATCAAAAACTTCGAGCATCAAAGAGAGGCAGGTACGAAAGCAGTAAAAAGAGCGATAAGTGGGCACTGTCCCGAGATTTAGCTCTATGGTTTGCTAGATCATTGATGCCATTTGATACTGTAGACAACGATGCAATGATTGACGTTTTTAAAAAATACGGCAGAATTGTTTCCGATGCAGATTTGCCCTCTAGGCACAACATAGCTCGATAAGGATTTAAAGATGTGTATAACAGTGTGCTGGCGTACATAAATGACTTAATTTCAAAGCAAAGTCCTCGTTTCGGTGCCTTGACTGCCGATATGTAGACCGATCAATACAGACGGCGCAATTATATCACTTGTACGTATCATTTTATTTTAGAAGATATGACCCTCGTGAAATTTACACTTTGTACAAAAGAAATTACCAAGAAACATACCGGTGAAACAATCCGTGATTAAATTATGGACGTATTGCGTGGTTTTAAATAAGAACACAAAGATACGTATTTAGTCACGGCCGCCGGTAGTAATATGAAACGAGCTGCAAACTTATTAGGATTTGATAACCACCTTTATCTTGGCCATGCTCTACATAATCTAATAAACGTAAATGGCATCGAAAATACCAAAGAAATATCGTCAATTTTGAAAAAATGCAAGAGAATTGTTAACTATGTTCGACATATGGCACCAAGTGTTGAAGCCGCTGCATCTGTAAAACAACAAGAATGGCTCTCTTTTATTGAAGAATTCGTCGAACATTTGGAAGAAGACGACTCAACCGACTCTGAGTCAGAAACATCTGAGACACCTTAAAGAGCTTGAAGTTCTAGACAACATTTGCTGCCCCCTCCCACCATTAAAATAAGTACAAGCACAAGATGGCATAGCAACTTGATGATGCTTAAAAGCATTTCTCATTATGCAAATCGCCAGCCTATCAACACAATTCTCAATAAAATAGGACGAAGTGGTCTCGTATTACAAGATTCTGAATGTGAAACTATTGAGGCACTGATAAAGTTTCTTGAAAATTTTAGGAAAATAGTTGAAGTTTTAAGTTCAGAAACTCTATCTACTATGAATCTGGCTCTAGTATTTTGCTCGGAAATAAAAAGATTGCTTGCAGAAATGAGCGATGATGAGCCTCTTGTAATAACTAGGCTCAAAAAAAACGAGATTCCAGACCCTTGCAACATATTATATGTTGCAAGGGTCTGGAATCTCGTTTTCCCTTAACCAGTGTGGTCATTGCGGCTACTTTGCTTGATTGCCGATTCCATGCCATTAAAGATATTGATGAATATATGCAAGCAAATGAAGTCACTAAGGTTTAATTTTTATCATCGATGGTCAGGAGTCGGTTGACATTAGAAGATATTCGTCAAAATGAAGATATTGATTTTGCTAAAGCTGGGTCAATTTCTTCTGCTAGTTCTTCAAACTTTCTACTGGATTTGGCGCGAATACACAGCACCACTCAGCGTAATCCCGAAAGTGCAATAGAAAATAAATGCTGGAAATATTTCAGTACAGCAAGTCCAGAAGATTTAGATTTTAGAGCCTTACGGTGGAGACGTTCTGCAGTACTGGAAAGATAGAAGAACGTCTATGCCATCGTTATATACTCTTGCACGATCGATTTTGCATATATCAGTCACCAGTACGCTGAGTGAGAGTCTTTTCCACAGCTGGGCTCGTGATAACCGCGAAACGGCGAAAAACATGACGACTTATGAGAGTGAAGTGCAGGTGAAGTGTTAGTTTCTTATTTATAATAAGTAAATCATTCTGTGATATACACCAAAAAAATGGTGGGCCAAAAATTTTTGCAAATAGCAACACTTGATTTCTCAAAAACCGTTAGAGGAGCAAGCGTACAAGAATTGCTTTATTCGGTACTGTAAATAACATAGGATATACCAAATAAATATTCATCCCCTGTTTCTCTGTGGTTTCATAATGTCTGAAGCTAAAGAACATAACAGTCAGCCGTCGACATCAGCAACAAACTCTGATGGTTTGATATAATAGGTTGGGGAAAAAGTCTTTTCGCATTATAGTGGCCCTAATTCTGGAGAACACATGCTAAGTTTAAATTTAAGTTCAGTCTATTTCTATCTTTCAAAACGAATACGAAAAGGATGGCTGTCATATAAATTGACATTTAGAAAGGTGCGTTCAATTTTCGACCTTATTGAACGTGATAAAATGCAGTGTTTAGGAGGCACCTCCGTACATGCCGTCTAAAATTGTCTATGGTTTCTATGAAAACAGCTCTAAACAGATTCTTGCTATCTTTTTCCTATGACTTATTGCGAGAAAGAGATATACTGTACTTAAATTTAGAATTAAAGCGTGTTCCCTGAATTAGGCCCACTATGTATGAACTTGTAATAAAATCTCTTTGGCTGTACTATTTGTATCTAGCTGGTTTTGGTATTATTAAAAGTTTAGATTTTAAAAAAGATAATTCCAAATTCAAATTAGGAAAATGTGTGTTTTTCATTTGTTTTTCGTACTGTCAAGATGAGTGAATCTTATGAAGAAATTCGATACATTTTAAAATTTTACTACAAAAAAGGTAAAAATGCAACGCAAGCCGCGAAAAAAAATTGCGATGTTTATGGACCTAGTGCAGTGTGTCTGTGAGAGTAGCACAAATTTGGTTTAAGCGTTTTCAATCCGGAAATTTTGATGTCAAAGATGGACGTCGCTCTGGTCGCCCTATTACGGATAAAATTGATGCCATTTTTGAAAAACTGGAGCAAGATCGGCATTTCAGTAGTTACGACGTAGCTGAAGAACTGGGAATTGACCACAAAACAGTTTTGGCGCATTTAAAAAAATGGGTACACAAAAAAGTTCGATATTTAGGTACCCCACGCGGTCACTGAAAGAAACCTAATGAACCGTGTCGTGTACTCATTTGTGATTCTTTATTACGACGTATTGGAACCGACCCATATTTGAAGAAGCTGATAACTAGTGATGAAAAGTGGATCACGTACGACAAGAACGTGCGAAAAAGGTCGTGGTCAAAGGCCGGTCAGGCTTCACAGACTGTGGCGAAACCCGGGTTAACTCGCAACAAGGTGATGCTGTGTGTGTGGTGGGATTGGAAGGGCATTATTCATTATGAGCTGTTACCACCAGGCAGGACCATCGATTCTGAACTCTACTGCGAACAACTGATGAGATTAAAGCAAAAAGTTGAGAGAAAGCGACCGGAATTAATCAACAGAAGGGGTGTGGTTTTTCATCGTGATACGCTAGAACTCACAAATCTTTAGCCACTCAGCAAAAATTAAGAGAGTTTGGCTGGGAGGTGTTAATGCATCCGCCGTATAGTGCTGACCTTGCACCTTCAGATTTCCACCTGTTTCGCTCTCTTCAGAATTCTCTAGGCAGTGTCAGGTTAACATCACGAGAGGACTGCCAAAACCACTTGTCGCGGTATTTTGATCAGAAACTCCAAAATTTCTATAGCAATGGAATCATGTCCCTACCTACAAGACGGCAAAAAGTTATCGAACAAAATGGTACCTACATACTTTAGTTAAATGTAAATAAACTATATTAAAAAATGTTTTGAATTTTCTTAAAAAATGCAAAGAAACTTTTTCCCCAACCTAATATATTAAAAGAAACAGTGGCGTAGTTTTACTAAAAGCTGGACATCAGTACACTAAAAAAAAGAGAATGCAAGCGGATGGAGTCTATGGAGATGTGTCAACTGGCGAAAAAAATGCTTGGGCTCTATTATTGTCAAAGGAAACAACATTTGACGACCGGCTGGTCGAGTGGTCTGTACCCCTTGCTATACGGGCTGCTCGATCAAGAGGTCCCGGGTTTGAATCCCGGTAGGGGCATGATGTATGATGAATACAAGCATTTGTTCACGAGTCATGGATGTTTATATGTTTATTTAGTATATTTCTAATATTTATATACATATTATTATAAATATTTATCCGTTATCTAGAATCCATAACACAAGGTCTTAATGATGCTTACTTTGGGATAGATAATAGGTGTGAGTGTATGACTATTATTATTATTTCTAAAGAGTTACATCATCAATGCGATCTCAGTGAAGTGGATAATGTGATAGCGAAGAAGTTACACGATTGTCGAGAAAAGGTGTTATCATCTTCTTTTTCTCCATTCCCAAACGTTTACAATGATCTTAAATCAGTATTCAACGATGCTAGTTGGACCTGATACAAAAGCTTCCATCGATTTCAAAAATAAAAACTGCACTGTATGACGCCAGAAATAAAGAAGCTTGTATATCGAAAATACATTGTAAATATGCTCAAGAAGTGGTCATTCCTTCACAATTTAAAGATTTGGTTTTATGCGATCACTATATTGAGACTTCAGATATCCGAATAATATTTTTTGCGGATATAAATATTATAAACTACATAAGACACATCAAAATTTACTTAAGCGATGGAACCTTCGACTGCTGTCCGTATACAACTCACGGTAACGTAGGTAGTGACGAACGAACACACTCAAATAGTGCCTTTGATATATGCCTTAATAATAATAATAATAATAATAATTATTTGCTTAGTAAACAGAAAAACTGAAGAAATGTACAGAACTTTATTCCAATTAATAAAGGAACTTATTCCAGAATGGGAACCAATGCAGTATATCACAGACTACGAGCAAGCTGCGATGAATGCTATAAAAACTGTTTTCCCCTCAGTAATAGTAAAAGGCTGCTATTTTAATTTTACGCACAATGTGTGGAAGAGAGCGAAAGCTCTAAATTTAACTAAAAGCAAAAGATTACGAAGACATATTGCTTTATCGGCTTTATTACCACTGTTACCAAGAGAATACATCTCCGACGGCTGGTGTTACATCATGGAAGACAGTCCTGACTCCATGACAAAACTTTAATGACTATATGGTAACACAATGGTTAGAAGATGAAAGTTTCGTGGACATTTGGTGTGCTTATAATTAACGGCATCGCACAACCAACGCCGTGGAATCCTGGCATAAAAAATTGAACAGTAGCCTACCAAAAAGCCCGAATTTATACCAATTATTAAAGGCCTTAATTGAAGACGCTAAATTGCAAACCGTAACCATTAATGAATATAATGTGAAAAATCCTAATCCAAAACGTCGTATTACGAAATATATTGCATCCGATAAGTGGTATCATATCAACACGTAACTGACCAACTTTTGACTGGGAAAATTACAGTTGGTCACTGTTTGTAGAAATTGAGACTATAAATGACACACAAAGTACCATTGTCTTTAGCAGGACATTTAGGAGCCTCAAAATAAAAGCCCGATTAAATATTTAAGCTTTATGCAAGTACACTATATAACATTACAATCACGATGCTATATGCGAAGTGAATTTTATGTAGGTAATCAAACTTATGAGCAATTATGAACAGAGACGTTGTAGCTGAGTAGCAGTGATATTTCTCTAAAAATTAGTAACGCGAAGTACGAACTTGAACAACCATATTGTGATTAATGTCATCATTCTGTACAGAATTAAAATTAATTTAGCTTATATTTAGTTACTTAATAATTTATGTATGGTATTTTTTACAAATTGTTTTATTTAATTTAGGTTTGTCCAAATCAACGAGAAAACATTAGATAATCATTGTGCCATATGGCATTGGTACTCAGGTGCAACAATCATATTATCAAAGCTTAAGGATATTGTGATTACTGTGATAACTATTTGTAGCTATTTAGATTTTATTTAGTAACTTAATTTATGTATGGTCATTTATTTACAAATTGTTTTATAATTATTATTTAGATTTGTCCAAACCAGCGACAAAACTTTCATCATTGTACAGTCAGCTTCATATAGATCTAAGTGTCCAAGATAGTCAAAAATATATAAGGGACACGAATTCAATTATAAGTAGGCAGTAAGAATATCCATAATATTGTAACCATCCATATAGTCAATAATATCTTGGCAACCAATTTCCAATAATATCTAAGGCGTGAAGATGTTCAATTATATATTGGTGATTAAACTATTCAAAGGTATCTATGCATTCATTGTAATCAAAAATATCTTCGTATTTTAGAAAAATCGAAGTTAAGATCATGTATTTAAAGTATTTTATTAAATCTTACATCGGCAGCGTATACGTCTTTTTCAAGCCGTGTCTAACGTAATTGATAGTCCCGTCTTTTGTTTAGAACTTACTACCTAAAGGTGGTTTTCCACGGTGCGTGACATTGCCGACAAGCCGAAATTTGTACTCAATCATACGTAATATTACGCACCTTGCGAATCCACCTTAATAATAATAATAATAATAATAGTAATATTTAAACACTCACACCTATTATCTAGCCCAAATTAAGCATCATTAAGAGCTTGTGTTATGGATACTAGATAACGGAGAAATAATGATAATAATATGTATATAAATATTAGAAATATTAATAAATAAATATATAAACATCCATGACTCGTAAACAAATGCTCGTACTCATCATACAAACATTTGTTCCTACCGGGATTCGAACCCGGGACCTCTTGACCGAGTAGCCTGGGGTACAGACCACTCGGCCAGCCGGTATAAGATTATTTTGAAATTTGGAACTGCAAATTGAAATAAAAATGTATTTTTTGAAGTTATTGTGAGTAATATTGAGCACCGCGGCTTTACCTACGGTTTAAAAGAAACTGTGTCTTACAAAATTTTGCAATTTTTTTCGGAACGCAAAACGTATTGGTTTTTTTAAAAGATTGCAATACGTATTTTCTCTTAAAACACAGGAAATAATTGACAATGAATAAAAACTAAATGAAAGTATTTCTGGAAATATTTGGTAAATGCAGTTAGTTTCTATTTATTAACCTGTGGTTTTACTTACTTGTAAAACTAAAATCAGGGGGGGCAGTCTTAGAACAATGCTTTTGGCAAGGAAAGTAGCGCCATCTATGAAGCTTAGCGGTGACCTTTTTGAATGAAGTCTTCAAAGTGTCTCGTAAGATGTCGCTGCTGCCGCTACTAGGTTGAAAAAAAACAATATTATTGAATTAAAAACAAAATAATAGCAATAAATTGATATTACCTTTAGTTAAAGGTTGATAAGTATATTATTTTCATTTTATTTATGACTTTTAGCAGCAAGGAATAATATTTTTACCCTTGGCAACCCTGGTAGTACCCGTATTATAACTGCGTCATTCACTCACGTAATGGCTGCCGAAACTTGTACTTGCGCTTACGTTGTTTTCAGTTATCTAATTACGTGTGTGTTCTAGTGGTTTTTATATATTTCTGCTAACAAATGTTGAGTGGAGAGTACTTCTCCGTTCAGTTTTACATATCACTACATCGAAGCCATTATTTTCAGTGAAAGTTGTGACAATTCAACCGACTCTATAAACTTGAAGACTTGGTGTATTTACTTGCGTTAGGAGACGCTATGTTGCGATAAAGACGCTTTGTGTATTTTGGACTCTGAATGTGTTGTGGACTGTGGATTACAAAATTGCTACAATGCCTTTCTTTTGTATTTTTGGATGTAAAAATCCAGAGCAGTGAATAGTTTATTAAAACGGAAAATTGTATACGTTGGAGACGATAAAATGAAAATTGCGGCCCAAAAATATTGTTTGCAATATAAAAATAAGCTACAGATTATGTGCTGTTTTATTTATTTATTTTGAAATAAATATAAGTAGTGAGATATTGGGCATTCTACCCCACTTCGTTCGTGCTTTATCTCCAGCCCCTCCGGGGACTTCCGATGCACTCACTACGTGAACAGAATGCCCAATATCTCGAATGTTTTGCGTTGATTGAAAGGAGATAAAATAAAAAGACAGCTAGTGATTGGTGACAATTAGTGTAATACAAGGAAACATAAAATTCCAAATACAACAACAACAACAACGTTCTTACAAAGTAAAGTTTATTTAGATACTTCGTTTAGATAGTTTAGTCGTTAACTATGAGCCGTTTGCCTCGGGTTTCACTTTGGTTACTGCCCCCATAGTCAAGCAAAGACATACACAGCGTTCATAAACGACTAAGGGCTGCCTATAGCGAGCCTCGAGGAACTCATGGTAAAGTAACCTCCAAAGCCGTGTTAGAGCGTGTGATAGTCAGTGCAATAACTATGAGCCGATTGCCTCGGGGTTCACCTCAGTTACTGACCCCATAGTTTGAAAGCTCTAACTTTACCATTTGAGAAGAACCAACCAATCCTTTATATATACCAGTAAATGAAACAATTCAAAACATCACAAGCAGCTTTTAAGCTGCTTGCGATATTATTGTAGCATAACTGTTTATTTTTACAATAACATTAATTTGACAATTTGTATTAAACGCTGGGTTTATTAAACGGTGGGAATATTTAGACGTCATGACCAGGGCACAGGAACGGGCTGCATTGGTTGACTTCATTGCTGAAAGTAAAATGTCATACTATGAATAACAAGCACATCATAATATATAAATCAAGTTAGATTATTTATGATTGATTTAAATTTACTACGAAGTTGAATTTGTTGTAAAATACGAGTAGGTAATTGCAAGGTTGCATTCAAATTTACAAAAATATGCAAGAAATGATAAGTTATGTTGAGATAATATCAAAGTTTACCTTTTTGGGCGGTTATAATGAGATAACACGGGAGTACATCCACGGATCAGCAATTATACAATATTTCCTCTTCAGGAATTCGCTGCACAGCTGCATAAAAAAGAACACGTTTAAATTAAAATATCATGGTATAAAGTTTTTCTTTATGTTTTCATAAAAGATATGTATATAAGGTAAGAAGGATAAAATTTTATTCTTACAGTAACAACCAATTGAGATAATTATTTTAAACAGTCGTTTAGAATTAGTATTTTCTTTTCTCTGCGTAAGTTTGAGTTTTAATAAATAATATCCAAAGAAAAGTTTGATTTGAGCTAACACAATAAATGCATTACGTACCTTATAAAGATGACCGAAAATACAGATAAGTAGAACCAGGGTCAGCAAATAAAGCGGGGCCAGGGTCAGCGGCGTGATATTTTTCCTCTGCATAATTTTCTTCTCTGTTCACTGTGTGAAAAAGAACGAATTCCAAATTAAAATTTAATATGTGAATAATTTCAGGAAAGTTTACATTTATTCCTGAAATCTATAAAATCTACTTTATTTTTTTACATAAAGTATATTTTAAATAAACCTATGTAATCCAATTTAATCCGCATTGGGCCAGCGTGGTGGTGTTATGGCCCAATCTCCTCATGTGTTTCTCCCATGCAGGAAGGCCTGTGCCCAGCAGTGGGACGTATATAGGCTGATGATGATGATGATGAATCGAATTTAACTCTCGCTTAACCGAATGTAGTCGGTTGTAAAATATTATACATACAAATCATCTAATTTTAACGCGGGATAAGTTTTGTAAATTGTTTTACCTTAACAATTCTGTAAAATTAAGCAATACACCTATTTTAATAATATTTGGCAAATATGTACTTACATTTTTATATAATCACTTAATTTGGTTCCGGTTATATTCTTGTTGTGCAGCAAGACTTAGTAGTCGTGGTCGCAAACAATGTGGTAAAACATAAATGACGCTTTAAACGTTCACAGCGGTCGTCGGTTAGCCGTCTAGGCGGTGATACCATAACAAATGAATGAAAACCCATTCTAAATAAATATTATAATTTTATAAATATCGTAGAAAGACTTGATTAAACTGAAATATCCTAAATTCATTTTAGATTCGAGAATTTCAGCTTTTGGTAGGTATAGGTATGTATTATCAAATCACATTATTTAGTTACTGACATATAACAATAGTTGTTTATGTATTTAAGGCACAACAATTATCCAACTTAGACTCGAATTAAGCACTATCCGACGGCTAGTAGATAAGGAGAAATACACATAATAAATTGATGACGATATTGGGAATATAAACAATCATTTTTATATTAAATATTTATAAATATGTCGGCAGATCTCTATTTATTTATTTAATATTATAATATGAACATACTTTAGCCTACGTTATGATTTCTAGTCATAATCACATATAAACATAATAATATACAATAATTCTATTTTTATTGATTGTTTGATTTGTTTTATATATGGGTGAATTCCCTGTACTGGTAACACATATGACCAGCAATCCGAATACCAAGAACTGGAGTGCATTATTGCTGAGCTTGCGTCTTACAAAGTTCCTATGGGAATACAACTTGATGCTCTTGTTGGTTTCATATCTCATGTTGTAGAAATAATTTAAAGCTTTTTATATGTAAAATAAAAAAAAATACTTAACATAGACATTAATATTATTTCATTTTTTATTTTTATATCACTTTATTTTATTATTCGTGCCTTATAGTATTGCATATTATTACTATGTAATTAAATATTGAAATATTTATATAGATTATATTGAAAAAACTACCACAGAAACTTTAGCTCTGACAGACGATGATGAGTGGTGATTATTTGGTTATTATTTAGTATATTTAGAGAAACTCATTAATCATATTCTTTATAATAAACGACTATTTTTTTTCACGTTGATTTTGTATTTAATACATTCTATAGATTTCAAGACTTTACTACAACATGACCATGGTACATTACCGTTATGTTTCTTACAATTGAGATATCTGCTGACGACTCGCCCGGATGGATATCGGCTAGAGGTTCGTGCTCCTTTGGGAACATCAGATCACTGCCTGGTATCCGCTGGGGTGCCACGGGCGTCGCCACCGGTACCTATGGTTGCCAAACGCCGCATCTGGCACTATGCGTCGGCAGATTGGGACGGTATGCGGGATTACTTCGCATCTGTCCCTTGGAGGCAGCGCTGTTTCAGTGAGCTGGACCCGAACGCTAGCGCTACTGCTGTTGCTGATGAGATCATGTTAGGGATGGAGTACTATATCCCTCACTCCGATCTCATCAGTAGGGGTAGGCATAACCTCTGGTTCAACCGCGATTGTGCCTTAGCTGTTGAAAACAGACAGTCGGCATACCGCGCTTGGATCAGGGGCCGAGCTTGCGGGGATCCCAACATTGACTCACTGAAAGCAGTCTATAACAACGCCACCAAGTCCTGCAAAAGGGCCTTCATCAGAGCGGATGCACAGCGCGTTGCACGAGTTGGCCAAGAACTTCTTACGCATCCTACGGGAAGCCGTAGCTACTGGCGTCTGGCCAAAGCCGTGCAATCCAACTTTTTTCAACCCTCGCTGCCCCCGTTGAGATGTTCTGACGGCTCGCTAGCTCACAAGCCGCAAGAGAAAGCCGATCTCTTGGTAAAACTCTTTGCTGCTCACTCCCGAATCGATGACTGCAACTTACAGCCACCAACACTCTCCCACTGTGGCCACACAATGTCCGATATACGTATTAGGCAATGTGATGTACGTGCGGAGCTTCAGTCAATCGACGTCCGGAAAGCTAGTGGGCCTGATGGCATTCCAGCGATAGTACTGAAAACCTGCGCAGCGGAGTTGTCTCCTGTCTTAAGGCGGCTATACCGTCTTTCTCTCTCTTCTGGGTGTGTGCCGGAATCTTGGAGAGAGGCCAATGTGCAACCGGTCCCCAAAAAGGGAGACCGATCAGACCCAGCTAACTACCGCCCGATAGCTGTCACCTCAGTTCTTTGCAAGGTCATGGAACGGATCTTAAACCACCAGCTGATCCGATACCTAGAAGATCACTCATTAATTAATGATCGACAGTACGGGTTTCGGCCGAACCGGTCAACGGGTGATCTTCTAGCGTACTTAATGCATGTCTGGGGTGAAGCTATTGACAAACGTGGTGAGTCACTGGCAGTTAGCCTGGACATTGCCAAAGCATTCGATCGGGTCTGGCACAGGGCTCTTCTCTCCAAGCTCCCGGCATACGGTCTGCCTGCTCAGCTCTGTAACTGGATTGCCGGCTTCCTGCATGAGCGAAGAATCCGTGTCCTCGCAGATGGATGCGCTTCGCGGTTCATGTCAGTGAATGCTGGTGTACCACAAGGCTCTGTTCTATCTCCCACACTCTTTCTTCTTCATATCAATGACATGATTCCGTTAGGAAACATTCATTGCTATGCAGATGACAGTACAGTGCATGGGGGATATTACGGTCGCCCAGGGGCTGGGCGCGCTGAAACCGAGAGGGAGAGAGAGAATCTTACCATTGAGCTCGACAGGGTGTTGAACCTCGTATCTGAATGGGGATCTAACAATCTTGTTGAGTTCAATGCTAAGAAAACACAGGTGTGCGCGTTTACAGCCAAAATGTCGCCGTTCCTTCCCCTTCCGTCTCTTCAGGGCACGACTCTTTCGGTACAGGGCTCCCTCAACTTGCTAGGTATGGAGATATGTTGCGATCTGAATTCCAGGAACTACATCGAAACCGTGATAAAAACAGCCTCACGGAAGCTCGGTGTCCTGAACAAGGTGCGTCGATTTTTCACGCCTGACCAATTATGCCTGCTGTATAAAACTCAGGTCCGGTCTTGCGTGGAATATTGCTCGCACTTGTGGGATGGCTCCGCCAAGTACCTACTCGATGCCCTGGACAGATTGCAGCGTCGTGCTGTCCGTATCGTTGGCGATGTAGAGGTCACCAACAACCTTGAGCCTCTGCAATTGCGTCGAGACATCGCGTCGCTTAGCGCCTTCTATCGGCTATATCACGGAGAGTGTTCTGAAGAGCTATTTGACCTTATCCCACCTTCCCCCTTCCTACTCAGGAGCACGCGTGCCGGTCTTCGGAGTCATCAATTCACTGTCTCCACCTCAACATCACGTACAAAGAAATTTAGTAGCTCTTTTCTTTGTCGAACTTCCAGAACTTGGAATTCTTTGCCAGCACATGTGTTCCCTCCTTCCTATAACATGGGTTCCTTCAAAAGAGGCGTGAAAAAGCACCTTTCGGGCCGGCAAGGTGGAGGCAGCTAGAGCAGTGTCTGAACTGCACTAGCTGTCTTCGCATATGGACTCTTCTTACTGCTTCACATCAGGTGGTGTTGAGTCATTTGTCGTGCTTAGTATAAAAAATAAATAAAAAAAAAAAAAATATTATTTATTACTGTGCATGACCGATACTAATGAAACGATAAGGTGCACCGGTGTATGTCGATTATCACCAATGGCGATGGTGAAAGTCTGAAATAGTTGCAGCTCAATTTATTTGAATTGAACGAATGTTAACATACACCAAAATTATCCCGTGAATCTTAGATTTAGCGATGTAGAGTACAAAACCACGCGAGTCACCCGTGTCCATCTATATAAATACAAAATCAATGTTTGTATGTTTGTCCCGTATGCTCTACGAAACCAATGATTATGATGAAACTTTGGTAGGGTGTTTTGCATATTTTAATATTTCTGTTGCTCATAATTTAGATACACCAAGTCGTCGCGATGTATGATAACATTCACTGGTGAATGATCGATGTTAGCATTTAAAATAGGTCGTTGGAAATAGCCCGCATGAAATAATAAATGTCAGGAAAATATTCTTTAACTTCATATTACTGCAATTCCGCATTTATGATTATTTCTTGTAAAAAGTAGTATGTGTCAATACAATTTCAAACTATATTAGTAAAAATTACATGAAAAATAGCATCATTATGAGTATACATTACCATGACATTTCATGTTACTTGTAATTAGTGATCTTGTATTTATTATTTACTTTAAAACGGCGAAAACCTAACATTTTACTCATTTCGTGGTTTACATTTGCAAGTGAATAGAAAGCTCCAGCTGTTGGTGTTGGTTGTGACGTCGAAGACTCCTGCTCGTTCAAGATTTAAAAATGTTAGTAAGTGTTTCACTAAATACTATTTAAAATTTTAAATATTATTTTGTTCTGTTGTCAATTATAACTATCATTACAAGTCATTGAAATTTACATGTATTTATTTCAGGTCTGACTCCGAGTTTGAAACCTCCCGCTTGTCGCCACTAACCGAGCCGAAGACGAAAAAGGCGACCAAGCGTAAGACAGCATCAGTATCCAACAGGTACCTATTTATTTAGTTTCATTGTGTTTACACATAATTATTTTTATCCAATCTTTGCCATTCTAATTACTATGGACGTAGGACTGTTAATAATATATTACTAAAAGAAATACATATCTAAAACATTCATAATGTCAGATCATTTATCAAACATAATATTTCAGATCTGACTCCGAAACCTTCCGCTCTGTGTCGCCATCGCCAGTTGCGGAGCCGAAAGAAAAGAAAACGGCAAAGAAAACATCGTCTATCAGGTAAATGTAACGATTTATTTTAACTTATGATGTCTCGATATTAATTATGTTTTACAGATGCTAGTACCTGCATCAATAATAATAATGATGATAATAATATTCATACACTCACACCTATTATCTAACCCAAAGTAAGCATCATTAAGAGCTTGTGTTATGGATACTAGATAACGGATAAATATTGATAATAATATGTATATAAATATTAGAAATATACTAAGTAAACATATAAACATCCATGACTCGTAAACAAATGCTCGTACTCATCATACAAACATTTGCTCCTACCGGGATTCGAACCCGGGACCTCTTGATCGAGTAGCCTGCATAGCAAGGGGTACAGACCGCTCGACCAGACGGTCATCAATCTATTGTTTATACCAATATTACATTAAAATTTAGGCTACTTTTATCTTTGACTAGTTTACGTCATTAAACATGCAAATATAAAGTTGTTTTTTTACAGAGTTAAACCGAAACGTGATCTATTTAAGATCTTGCGCTCAGAGGAAAACAACTCGTCTGCACCGAGATCAAGATCTGCAACCACTGCGCAACTACAGTCTTCCTTTTCAAGCCGAGTGTCGACCGGCGTGGCTCGTCGGACTGCCGATCTAAGGGGTCAATTCTTCATAGACCTCAAAGTCTACCACACGGATGATGCCCTTAAAGCAGACCCTCTGGATCGATACAAGGAGGCGTTGGCGAGCGTGAAGCTGCAGTGCAACGAGAACACCTCAACCTGGGAGACTCTACAGGCATTTTTGGCAGAGGCGTTCGCTCCTTTTGAGAAAACCGAACCGAAATTTTATTCAAATAAAATAACTTTTAAATAATTTTGTAAAATAAATATATATACACTTAGGTACTACTTAATAAATAAATACATAATTGATAATTTTTATATTAAGTAAGAACTTTCTTATATAAACATTATATAATACTTAATATTAACATTACTTTTTTTCTAGTACCTACTGATTTCATACTTTTATCTAGGTGTTATCAGTATTACGTTTATCGTTTTTCAGACATATTTTTCAGAATATTTAATTATGTTCCAACTGGTAGCTAACTAAAAATATTACGTATTTCTTTAATAGTTTTATCATAATGCCGTTTTGCGTAGTATGCGGTATACTTGTTAAAAATAATGCATGGGTGGGGCATGTACGAAGTAATTTACATAAACAAAATAATTTCAGACAGACTATTATTATAGATGGTGTTCGAGTTATAGAGTCTGCGTTTCGTAATCGTATCGCAGCATATAGGGTAGACGCGGGAACAGAACAAGCACGATCATGTTTAAGTTATTTTTTGCAATCTATACAGAACAAAATACAAAGACTTCTAAAAGAATCTTTAAAGAAACATACGACAGTCAAAGTTAATTTTGAATTATTTTCAACGTTTTTAAATATTGCTGATAATAGGGAAGTAATTAAATCTTTTGGAACTAAAAATTCAATTTTATATTTTAATAGCGATTATGGGAAATTATTTTTTGAAATCTGGAATAGCCTTAAAAAAAAAGTTGAGGAATTTGAAAGTCAAGATAGTGGTTGGAGTTTTTTAAATAATTTATGTTTAGAAATCAATATTAATAAGTATCAACCGCTAGGTGGTTCTAGTTGTATTGATTTACCGAAATATTTAAAAAATAAAAAGGCATGTCTAAACATTAGGAACAAAGATCAGTGCTGTTTTCTGTGGGCCGTAACAGCAGCTCTTTTTCCTACATCTCGACACCCTGAGAGAGTGTCATCTTACCCAAACTTTGATAGTGTTTTAAATACTTCTAATTTATCTTTTCCAATAACCTTTGCCGATATAAAAATCTTTGAAAAGAATAATTCCACAATTCGATTCATAATTTTCGGATTAAGAAACAAAAATATTGTTGGACCTCTATATAAATCACAAGATTTTAACAAAGATAACAAAAAAATTATACATTTACTAATGATTGAAAAAGGTATTACTACACATTATTGTTTGATTAAAGACTTATCACGTCTTCTGAGACGTCAAATAACTTCTCATCACGGTAAACTATATTTTTGCGATACATGTTTAGTATTTTTTACTACAGCTAACGAGTTGAACCACCATGTTTGTCTAGGAATAGTAACAGTACTACCAGAAAGAGGGTCGATGATTAAATTTAAAAATTTTGAGCGCAAACAAAAAGTCCCTTTTGTGATATATGCTGATTTTGAGACTCTATTACAGCCCACAGACGATCTGCCTGATTCAAGTTGCACATCGACTTCGCACCGTCATATACCAGCAGCGTTTGCATATTACGTCGTGTGCGCGGAGGACACGAGTTATAATCGCTTTATTTCTTATCGCGGTCCGGATTGCGTTGATGTTTTTATTAAATCAATTTATAACGATGTCAATGAAATTTACAAAATACTTAACAAAAACAGTTCAATAATTTTTGATGAAAATGATAAGAAAAATTTCTTAAGCGCCACTTGGTGTCATATTTGCAATAATCTTTTATTTTCTGATCGGGTTCGCGACCATGACCACGTAACGGGGAGGTACCGTGGGGCGGCGCATAGTCTATGTAACTTGCAATACAGGCAACCTTCATTTATACCTATATTTTTTCATAACTTAGCAGGATATGATTGTCATTTGTTTATAAAAAAATTAGGTGAGGCTCCGGGAGGTATAAGAATTATTCCAAAAACAAAAGAAAATTATATTTCTTTTACAAAATTTATTCCAATCTCTAAAAATGAGTTCATTTAACTCAGATTTGTAGACTCATATAAATTTTTAGGGGCTAGTTTGGACAAATTGACTAAGGCCATGCAAAAAATAGATTTTCGATATTTACATATGTTTTTTCCGAGTGATAGACAATGTCAACTACTTATGCGTAAAGGTGTTTATCCCTACGAGTATATGGATAATTATAAACGTTACAAAGAGCAGTTGCTTCCTCCTAAAGAAAATTTTTTCAGTGCTCTTAATAACGAAAACATTTCTAATAAAGACTATGCATATGCTCTATCAGTATGGTCTGAATTCGATATAAAAAACCTAGGTGAATACACAGATCTCTATCTGAAGACTGATGTGATTTTACTAACGGATATTTTCGAAAAGTTTAGAAAAACTTGTAAATTTCATTACCAACTAGATCCAGCCTTTTACGTGTCAGCTCCTAGTCTATCTTTCGATGCAATGTTATTGAAAACACGGGTGGAACTAGAGCTTATTGATGAATTACCTATGTTGAAAATGATTCAAGATGGAATCAGAGGAGGGGTTTGCATGTGCTCTCATAGATATGCTGAAGGAAATAATAAATATTTGTCAGATTACGATTCATCTAAGCCTGACAAATTTATTTTTTATATAGATTGCAATAATTTATATGGGTACGCAATGTCTCTTACACTGCCATTGTCTAATTTCTGCTTTTTAAAACGCAGTGAGATAGATATATTAGATACTAGCTGACCCGGCGAACTCTGTTCCGCCTTAAAGGCAATAAATAAGCAGATTTTGGAATTTGTTTTTTTATTAGAAAAAATACAAAAATAAATTAAGTACCTACATTAATCATTCATTATTATGTCTGTATTTCAGTACATAGGTTGCTCTTCACTTAAGTACCTTGTGATACACAACATTTTTCGTTTTATTATTAGGCGCAAAAACAAACAACGCAGTTGGTTTTCTGACCCGTGAACATGCCACATATAATTGACCATGGAAAAAACATGGATGTTCTAGATTCAAACCACAAACTTTTAAGGATTGGCCTTGTGATTTGTTGATGGTCATGGCAAATGCAAGACGGATCGGAAATTGAAGTCTTTTAAATTCAAACGGCATATCGGTTGGGATCATCGGTATCCTCGGAATGAGAACTTCCTCACTTTTGAATTTTCCTTTCAGTATCGTCACGTAAATTACATTGTTCATCAATTTTCTAACCACCAAACGCGTACCGTTGCACAGTTTTGGTTGGTTTATGTTTCGAAGCATGATTACTACGGAGCCAACCTTTAGGCGTAAATTGTGCGGTGCTAAGCCAGGCACATCCAAGGAGTTTAAAGATTTAATTGGATAGTTGGTAGCTTCATCTTCATTTGTGACGCAGTCAATAGATTTGAATGAATGCATTGTTCCAATGATCTAATTTGGAATTATGTAGTTCAGGTCATCTACATCTTTATTCTTAGCCGCTAAAATTGCTCGCTCACTCAACTACTTATTCATTATTTTTTAGTTAGAAATAATGTTTCGAAATACATTGTTGATAAGACAAAATTACTTAGCTGCCCCCTTATTCTCAACTGTCGGAAAATATTCGAATTTCGGAAACTCTATACCTGTCACATTTTATCGCTATACGTCAAAGCGAGACGGCATGTGACTTTTCGAATCGAATCCGTGATCCGACAGTTGAGAATAAGGGGGTTCTAGATGCGCGTTTTGTTGTTCCAAGTCTGATGCGTTTTTGGTTTACCACCTTTTATAGTTCACTTCACTTTTTATTTAAATTGGCAATGATTGTTATTTATTAAATAGAAACTCGAAACAAACACATCAACCGGTCGACTTCAAAATTAAAAATTTTCAACCATACTTAACCATAGACAACATTACGTTTAGCTGTCAGTTGCGTGTTGTAAATTTTTTAACAAATGAACGGCCAGATTGATGTTTTGACTGATAAATTTTTTGATTTGCTGTCAGTTGCGTTTTGTTATTCCATGTCAGTTGCGTTTTGTTATACCACGTTTTTATCCTATTCACGTGACGTCCCACGGGAATAGGATAAAAAGTATCCTATGTCCGTCTCCTAGTTCTAAGCTATCTCTCCAACAATTTTCAGCCAAATCGGTTGAGCCGTTCTTCAGTTATAAATAGCGTAACTAACACGACTTTCTTTTATATATATAGATTACCAAAGTTTCGGATGATGCGGAATATGGTTATATATTAGAAGTGGATTTAATCTATCCAAAAGAGTTACATGAATTGCATAATGATTTCCCATTTTGTCCAGAAAAATGTATACCTCCTGGAGGAAAGAATGAAAAACTTGTTCCCAATTTACATGATAAATATTTATATGTTATTCATTACGTACACTTAAAAACTTGCTTGAAACATGGCCTGAAATTAAGAAAAGTGCATCGCGTAATAAAGTTTAAGCAGAGCCAATACCTAAAACAATATATAGACTTAAATACTAAATTGAGGCAGGAAGCAAAATCAACCTTCGAGCAAGATTTTTTCAAATTATTAAATAACAGTATATTTGGTAAAACGTTAGAAAATAATGAAAAAAGAGTAAAAGTACACTTAGTTAATGAATGGAAAGATAGTAATAATAAAACTAAAAAACGTAACAGTGCAGGAAATCTTATCGCCAGTCCAAGTTTTCATAGCGCAACTGTGTTCACAGAAAATTTGGCGGCAATACAATTGAAACCTGATCGGTTGATCTTAGATAAACCTATTTACATAGGTTTTTCTGTTTTAGAACTATCCAAGAGTCATATGTACGATTTTCATTATTCTGTGTTTAAACCATTTTACAATGATAGGTTACAGATGTGTTATACCGACACAGATAGTTTTGTATACGAAATTCGCACTAAGGATTTATATCAGGATTTGAAAAATGTATTTTTAAGTTACTTTGACACTAGCAATTATTCACTAGGTAACAATCACCAGTTACCTCTTATCAACAAAAAAGTTCCCGGTCTATTCAAAGACGAGATGGCGGGAAAGTTGATCAAGGAGTTTGTTGGTCTGCGTTCTAAATTATATTGCCTAAAAACTGCTGATAACGTAACAATTAAAAAAGCAAAGAGTGTGAAAGCATGCGTGGTGAGAGACTTTACCATTGCTGATTATGAAGAAACCCTATTTCAGGGCAACATCCTTAGGAAAGTAAATATTTTGTTTAAATCAATTAAACATACTATTTTTACACGATCAGTTAATAAAATAGCATTGTCAGGCGATGACGACAAGCGTTTCATTTCTCAAGATAAAATATCCACCAAGGCTTGGGGTCATAGGTCTTTATTGAACTACTGATGACATCTAGTTTAAATAATAAATAATTACCTATTTACTGTAAATTCTTTAATGTGTACCTATACTAATATGCGTGTATGTACTGTAATCTGTTTTTGCAATAAATGTAAATATTAAAATATATTTCTGCAGTTTTATTTCGAGATAAATTTCGTAAAAGTATTTTTATCAACTAGGAATGATCCATGACTTAAAAGTAATGTGAAAATATCATGTTTGAACATGTTGCATATACTCAGAATGAAATAAGAGAGGACACGTGTATATGAATAAAACAAGTCCGAACATGTCGCGCTTGTTTTCTGCACCTGCGTTGCATTATCGTCAGTACGATATTTACCTTTACATGCAAATCACGTATCTGCACTACTTAAATAACTCATATTATAATATTCTAAATCATTGATTTAAGAACCAGTTTATAAGCATGGTAAGTTAAATTATGGATTAAATACAAACTTTGTACGCATTACGACTTTTGAATACTAAATAATGTATTTGTTTTATTAAATTTCAGAACGCTGAAGATAACACTGAAGTTTTGATCCTGCCAAATGAAGGTGAAGATCTAGACCAAAGAACACAAATTTTGCATCAACGAGGTTCTTCGCCGTTTTACCAAGACGCACAAGACCCACTCGCAAATTTCGATGAAATTTTCCCGCCGTGGGTCGTAAAGCCTCAAGAAAAAAAATTAAATAGTAAAACTGAGAAAACGAAAAAACGGCACACGAGAAGATCAATTTTGAAGCGTTTTCATAATCAGCAGCAGTCATTCGTTTTGAAAAGTGAACCAAAGAAAGGGCGCTCTTTGATAAAAATTAAGATAATAGATCTTAGTGAAAACCTGCCCAGTGAAACAGATAAGGACAATATACTATTACGTGCGCAATATGTGGTTAACGATGGCATTGATCAAATTTTGGATCAGACTGAAAGTGTAATTAATAATATATCAAAAAAATTGTGTGGTTATAGCTATAGTTTTTAATTAACTATACTAGGCAACAATTTATTTGTAAATTAAAATTCTCAATAGAACTTATGCGTAAATTTATATTTACGTATAAGCCTACAGAGACACATTTTACAAGTAGTTAGTTATAAATTTCTCAGTGATAATAAATTGCGTAGTATCATAGACGTCTATCTAAAGTAATATAATATCTGTATAGTTCATTTTAATTTTTTGTAAATAAATTATTATTTACACTATGTTGTATGTTTTCTTTATTATATCCAATATACTAAAATTTTTTTATGTATCCACGTGGTTTTTAAATAAAACACAATAAATTCAATTAAACTAGAATTTATTAAAAAATAATATTTTTTTCTACACACCATTTTCTTATAACTATAACATTTTTTAATGCACAGTGTTTCATGTGGACAAAACAATTATATTTTATTACATCCTTACAATAAATTTCACTAAGAGCTTTTAAGTTAGGTATGCCTTTATCACTAATATCTAAAATATTTTCATGTTCACATAATTCTTGCACCCATTTAATTTTTTCTTTGCCTTTCACAATAATTTTTCGATTTCTTAAGTAAGGTTTTATTAGTCTCTGAAATTCTCTGTAGTCGATATATCCTTCGCTCCACCTATATCCTCTATTTCTTTCTATCCACCAAACGCGTTTTTTTTCTTCCAGCGATAAAGCAGAAAAGGGGTAGGGAGGTTTTATCAAAAATATTTGAGTATGTTCTTGAGTTCCTATAGCTAATTCTTTAACAATAAACTGATTCTTATTATTTTTAAATCCTTGCAAATCTACGATAATCGTATCGCTGTTCATGATATTTTTTTCACAATGTTACTCAAGGGTTTGTATTCAAATATACAATCGTTGAAAATAAGACAATACGCCGCAGTGTGATCAGGCAACTCTTGATCAGTTTCAATTTCAACTCTCACGTCTATTGAACCTTTCAACATTTCTTGTTGACGAGAACAATCAATAACGAATAACGGTGCAATTTCTTTGAATTCTTTCAAACTCAACAAGGGCTCAGGACGGCGTCCGTAATATGACTGTTGAAATCTCGCATATTCTTCGTATAATAAAGTAAACTTGTCTTCCGCAAAGTTAATATTCAAGCTTTCATAAGGGAAATATTTAGAATTCAGAAATACTCTAACATCACGAACATTGCAATGATCAAACTCTGCCATTGATAATTCGCCCTGATTTTTTCGGTTTGTTTGTAGCGCAAGAACAACAAACCGCGGTTTTTCTATTTGTGACGAAGTTTTGATTGACCATGTATGCTTGCGGGTTTTAGGCAATAAAGGATACTCGTATAAGTCCCAGTTTCTAAATGCCAGAGTTACTGATCGATCTTTTTCTAAGTGTTTCAGTAAATTGATTCTCTCGCGGTCGGACACTTTTACATGAGGAACACGCCATACTACTTTATTAATTATGATATCCTCCAGAGTTTCATTTGCTTTTAATTTTAAAGCATTAAGATTTGTGTTGCTTCTTAATAATACTAACTCATGTTTACAGTTTATTATAATTTTATCATAATCTTCTGCAAATCCCAATATTTTGTTCAAGGGTATAGATGCCGAGAACATGCCATTCTTAACTACAGTTGTACCAACAGTAGACCACCCCCAAACGTTTGCAGATTTGGATTCATTTTCATTTAAAGAGAGATAAGATTTAATAGTAGTAGTAAACACCAGCGTTTTTTATTTTATCTATTTCAACTCCATTCAATTCATATCGAATTTCTTGGAATAAAAATAGCACTGGATTATTTACAAACTGCACAGATGGTGCTTTTGTTTTTGTAGTGCTATTATAGACATTAACTTTGCCTTCAATATACAAAGTGCTGAGAGAGGGTAACACGTATAAATCTTGTTGATTGATAGGTATACGTATTTTATCATTTTTGTTAAAACTTGTTACATATGGTTTGTAGGAATGATATTCGAAACTTTCAATACTGTTATCACATGAGGTTGAATGAGATATGTTTAATATATTCATTTTAACAAGCCTACTAGCTTAAGAAATTCCTTGTTGCTCTTTGTTAGCTTTTTCTTCAATTGCAGAGGTCTTTCTTTTTGGACTGCTCTCTTAGAACTGATTTTATTATAAGATGAAGTATACCTTTTATTTAAGTTTAACATTTTTGTCTAAAGTGTAAATACAACTGTACTTCTTCACCTCGTAAATTAATTTGCTTGTTTTCAGAGTCTAACAGTCTTATACTGATTGCATTAATCGAGCTTTGGTTAACCGGAAAATAAATAATGTTCTTAGGTATTTCAATGATTCGATAACCTGGTGGCACGTTAGGAACAAACTCATAAATAATATGACTCGATTTCCCGTTTACGTATGATCCACTAACCACATCACATTCTATGCGTATGATGGTTGTCGATAAAATGCTTACAGGATACCGAGACTCGCTACTTATATTAGCCTTTATTGTTTCCATACCGAAACCCAAAATTTTACCAAGTGAATCACTATTGTTAAAGCAAACATCTTTCGAACAGAAAATATTTGTCTTCAGAGTGTTATTATTACAAGACAATTTTAATGCAGTATTCTTGATATTAGTCCTCAAGTAATCACAAATATCTTCATATGATCTAGATCTAAATAAGTTCATATGATCCTTCTGGAATCGCGATGACTTCATTTTCACCATAACAGAACTTGTTATTTCTGTCATCTATATTTGGAATCGAATTAAATGTAGAAAAATATAAAAGCCCACATTCATATTCTCCATATAATTCTAAGGTTGGTGAGTGATAAGTTGTTAAAGATGCACCTTTTCCGGTTATCGACACAGTGAACGACATTTTTAAACTAATACAATATTAACTTTCATCCTTTATTTATGTAAGTGGTTGCTCCAAAAAACGTTTAAAAATTTTAAACACAGATGTCCACAGTTAACTGACCCAAATCTCTGCTGCGGTACATAATTATAGTTTATAGAAGTATTTCTTAAATATTTTATTAATTCTAACGGTGGTTGCAAATTACCAAAACTATCAAAGTATTCAGCATAGTTACTTTTTTTAACGTAGGCTACCCAATGAGTTCCAGGATTTGCAGAGCAGTCCAAATTCACTATTGCACATTCTATTTTTCTTGGTTTCGAAGGTAAAGTATCTCGCATAAAAACTCCTCGAAAATATGGAATGTTGCCTGCATGCTCTAATATATCCAAATTAGTTAGTGCTCGCCTGGGCAGCCGCCGCATTAGTTTTTTGAAGGATTCAGGTATAAACCTGCTCCTTTTTTATGAGGTTTGATACAAACTCCTTTTCCTAGAGCAACCGATTCCATCGTTCTATTATGTCGCTCAGATTCAATAAGATTTTTCTGAGCGATCTTGTAATCGTTCACAGCTTTTGCTATTCCAGCAGCACCGCCAGCTAGTGAACCCAAGGCTGACAATCCAGCAAAGATTGGAATCAAGGGTAATATTCCACCTGTTTTCGGAAGAGGAATACAACGTGGCAAGCGTACACCTTTTTTATTAGAAAGTATTTTTTTCGCAGCTGCATATGCACACTTAATAGTAGTATGATTGCCTTTCGATTTTGATTTTTTAATTTGAGATTGAATTTTTTTCACAATTGACATAAAAGATCGTACCCTACCACCAGCTTTGAGTTTTGCTTTCATTGCATTTTTAACAATCCACGAGGCAATCTTTTCTCCTTTTTTAGCATCTTTTGATTTTAGTCTTCTCTTAGCCATATTTAAAAGTTCTAAGTCAGCTTTATGTCGAACGTTCAAATCGTTATTATTGTAAGCAATGTCGTGATACATACAAGCTTTGTCTAATGGGTTTATTCCTCGATCACCTCTAAGTAAACGTTTTTCAAGTTTTGTACCAGGACCACAATATTGATACCCCGGTAAATGTAATTCAAAAGGCAATTTATTTATCAAACTGTTAATAATACCACTTCCTTCCTTCATTGGTGCAAGTAAAGTGATTTTAAAGATCAAAAATATCTCATTTATATTAGAACACCAATGCATTTTTATCAAGCCAGCTATTTTCATCCTTACTAAGACCTCGCCACTTCACAAATAATTTGTTTCCCTTTCTTTTGATAATGCTTTCAATAAGATAAAGTTCTGGAAATTTGGTTTTTTGTAATTCATACTCATTAAAGGATCCTAATATTCTTTGTTTATTTTTATCTTCTATTTCATAAGTTGGTGGATTGGTATGCTTTACTTTTATTACTGAAAATATTTCAGTTGACCAATTAGGTGTATAACCTTTGTAAAATTCACCTTTATATTTACTAATGCGAACATGATCGCCACTGTGAAACTTAGGCTTCCAAATTATTTTTTGGTTTTGCATCTTAATAATATTAGCCCTAACTATCATCTCGTTGGATTTATTTACTTCGATTGGTTTACATTTTGTTATGCGATGAATGGTGTTGTTATAGCATTGTACAGTGGATTCCAAGTTCTTGCGTAACCATTGATACTGACCACATAAGCTGAATTGTTTATAAAGTTTAAATTTTAACGTTCTTATTACTCGTTCTACAATAGATGCTTTTTTAACAGAGTATGTAGAATAATGATTTATTTTATATTTCATCATCAATTGCTTGAAAGTTTCATTATAAAACTCCTTCCCAGCATCTGTTTGTAGATTTTTCGGTTTCCTACGTGAATCAACTAATATACATTTAATTGCGTTCGTAACATCATTTTTCCCTTTTGATTTCAATGGATTAACCCATACATATTTTGATAAAGCATCAATGACTACTAAAATATATTTATATCCATGATTAAATTTTGAATACTTTTGGAAATCTATAAGATCGGCTTGCCATAAATCATCTATCGCTTTAATAATAGTACACCGACGCGGGAAGTTTCTTCTCGCAGCTCTATGAAGTTCGTCAACTATATTTTGCTTACTCATTTTTGAATTGATTTAACTTGCATTAAACGGTCTATTTCAGTTTTTGTGTAATAAATGGTATTCAAACGATCTAAAAAAGCTTTTTCTAAACCTTGCAGGTAACTTTTAACATTACTGTTAACTTTTTTCAATTCATTTTCCATGTGCTGAACTGACTTATCTATATATGCTTTATTCACGGCTTCATCGTCTTTATCAGGAGGTGGTAAACCTTTCAATCTTGCTGATTTTAAGTCGTAGTCTCCCGTTTCTGATTTAACTAAGGAATCGTTGAGTACATCAAAGTATTCCGATAATCGTAAACGTTTATGAACGTGATGACCAAATTTGTCTACATTCATGGCTCGCTGTAAGTAAACTGTCCAATTATTCTCGGGTACTTTCCTTATATTTTTTTTCGATTATGCCTGCTTCGTACAGTTCTTCAATTATTGCAATAATTTCATTATCTAAGCCAGTATTACCTGCATCTCGTGATGCAAATAACAATTTTAAACGTTCTACTAGCTCGTTGGGGTCGTCCCAGTAAATGACGTTTGTATTTTTTTTCACTTTTTTCAAGAGTTCTAATCCTTTTCCTAGTGGAAGACTTTCAGTACTTGTAGTTGCACTTCTAGAGAATTTAAATAGTGGTTTGATAATCTGCATATATTTATAGCCTTTATTACTGTTTATAGCCTTACTTGGATCAAAATTACGTTTATGAGCATGCGTCTCTAACAACAATATTTTATAATTTTGTAAATCTTCTTGCGTTATCACATCCGCTTTGGGAATTTTCTTAAATAATAATTCTTTCAAACCAGGAGTTTTTTTTTACAATACGATTTCCAATTCGCCAGGTGTGCTGCCGGTCAAAGACGCGTGTTTTACCAAGGCAAGATTTTCCGCGCTCAATTTTAACTCCAAAAGGTACGTTTTTCACAATTTCAGATGATGCCGACCATATAGATTGATCTTTTAGGCTCGGTGAAGAATGAAAAGATTGAAATGATTCTTGGCTCACATCATGGTCTGCAGATGGTGAAACTGTAAGGGTTTTGTTAGATTTATCGATACGAACATCGCCAGAGTTATCTTCCTCAGCAAATGGTGTATCAAATTCTTCGTTGGAAGAATACGACTCGTCACTCTCACTGTATTTATTTTTCTTCAGTATTGGTTCATGATCGAATTCTGCTAATTCCTGTTTTTCATCAGTTTTACTTACCAATTGCTTAAGAGGATCAACTATAGGTTGAAAAATTGTTTCCAGAGCCATGTTATTTGTATTTTTTGCATCTTTTATCATTTTTACCTTCCTTTTTACAGCTGCTGCAGATTTCACGATTTTTTCTTTAAGATTTTTTTCCATTTTTTCCTGTATTCCACTCCTTTCGGAATCAGAAATGAAAATGATTGTTGGAATCGTTTACAATCCCTTTTGAATTATTTTAATCCAACACTATGAACGTATCAAATTTCGATCTATAACAACCTTTGTTTCGTTCGCAATCTTTATTTATGACAACGTAACTGTAAGGTTTATTCCAAACCATTGAACACATTTCACGAAATTGGAGCCAAGATATATCAGAACCTACATGTTCATCATAGATGTGTTTTAAATTTATATCATCTTGTTTAAATAAAATTAAAAGGTTCGAATTGTCTCTTACAAGCTGTTTAGGAATTTTGGAATAAGTTTGATTTATATAAAAACAATCAATATTCTTGTGGCGCCAATTACGCATTCGCCCACTATGGGGATCGCTGACAGGCAATTCCTATAAAACATTGCAACATCAAGTAAACGCTGACGCCGCAGCTCGTGCAAGTGCAACGTGACCACGGCGCCGCGCCTCGTGTCCTCGTCATTGGGCTCACTTTGGATCTAACATCGACCGGGTCAATTAGTGTTAGATTTAATTATTAATTGTAATTCTTTTATTAAATAAATTAGTTTAAATTTAATTTGATTTTTTTTTGAGCCTCCGGCTGTACATTCTGTAATTGGCGCAGTCGGTAGGATTCTCGCGGTCGGTCTCGCGCTTCAATCTAGAAGATATCCGTACGAGCCGCCCGTGTGGCTATCAAGTCGCGCATCGAGAATCCAGAACCAGAAGACCAGCCAGAGGTGGTATCCAGAAATCGATACACGAAGAAAAGCCGAATATGTGCATGTAAGTACACTTGAATCGTTCTCGTGTTGCTTGTCCTTTCCTATTCTATAGTTCCTAATTTTT
The DNA here is from genome assembly GCA_947347705.1 of Nymphula nitidulata. Taxonomy (NCBI): domain Eukaryota; kingdom Metazoa; phylum Arthropoda; class Insecta; order Lepidoptera; family Crambidae; genus Nymphula; species Nymphula nitidulata. Next base: position 9,929,357 of record OX374639.1, read on the forward strand.
GTTCACAATTTTCCATCCGAGAAGTTCTGGATCCTGCGGGTCTGCATCGAGTAGGCAGTCTCGTAGGCAACATTTAGATTTAAATAGATTAATAACGATTTCTGAAGAAATGGCACTAGTTAATCCTGATAATATTCACAAGGCCTTACGCCTAGTCCCGGATTTTGACGGGAATGCCAAAGTTCTTACTAGATTTATTAAAATATGTGATAGGCTATGTGCTGATTATTTAAAAGATGACGCCAATAGTGAATTTAATAATTTATGTGTCTTAAATGGTATCCTTAATAAGATCACAGGCCCTGCCGCTACTATTATCAATTCAAATGGCATCCCTGAAGATTGGTTAGGAATTAGGAATGTTCTAATAAATAATTTTGCCGACCAGAGAGATGAGACGGCCTTATATAATGACCTCTCATTAGCGTCGCAAGGTAACAGTAGTCCACAGGAATTCTATGACCATTGTCAGACCCTTTTCAGCACTATTATGACTTACGTCACGTTGCACGAGACTATAAGTACAACTATCGAAGCCAAGCGAACGCTGTATAAAAAACTTACGATGCAAGCTTTCGTACGAGGTCTAAAAGAACCATTAGGATCCCGAATACGGTGCATGAGACCGGAGTCTATAGAGAAAGCTCTAGAGTATGTGCAGGAGGAATTGAACATTCAATACCTTCAGCAGCGTAATGACGTGCCTAGACACCAATTAACCTTACGCACACCACCTGCCCTACCTACAGGTTTCTCCATGCCGAAATTAGTTACTAATTATAATGTGCCAAATGCCCCACCTACAGGATTTTCAATCCCAAAACCTTTTAATAATTATAATGCAATTCAAACAGGGCAGCGACTTAACCCGCCGCCGCCTCCGCTACGCCCGTCAATGCAACCGCAATCTTTTAAGTTTGGTATGCCCGCAAATGTACAGAGTAACCCGCGTATGTCTCGCACCTTACAAATGTTCAGTGCTCTTCCGCCAGGCTATAATCCGCAGAGTAACATGTTTAGATTGCCACCTAAACCTCATACGCCACAATATACTCCAAAACCAATGAGCGGCGTACAGCATTATGTACCCAAAATCTTACCGCCAACCTTATCTGGACACGATTGGCGTAAATTTGGCAATCCCCCGCCAAATAATTATTTTAAAACCCGCGAGGTTAACATGAATGAATGCGCTTACGATGACCCGTATTACTCAGACTATCACTATGATAATGAATATTATAACGACTTATACGACTATAATACTTATGACTATTCTTACGACAATGACTATAGGGTTCAGTATTACGAGCCCACTGATAACTCCATAGTAGAGTCAGGTAGCGAGCCGCAAGCATCCAATTCCACTGAACAGGATTTTCAAGCCGTTCGCCAGTCAGACAAATTAAAATAGAGTTGAATTTACAAACGCAACGGCAACTACCTTTTATTAAGATTGCAAATCCACCACTTAAGTTATTAATAGACACAGGCGCTAATCAATCTTTTATCAGTCCCGAATGTGTCGAGAAATACTTTCACAACTTTCCTTTATCTTACGATCCATTCGAAGTCACCAATGTGCATGCAACCAGCCGTAATGATTATTCTATAACTTTACCGTGTTTTTCCGAATTTAATAGCCCAGACGAAGTGAAATTATTCATTTATCGCTTCCATAATTATTTCGATGGTTTAATTGGTCTAGATCTTCTTAGCAAATGGGAAGCGAAGATAGATCTCAAAGATCAAACCCTCTCAACTCAATTTGCAATCAATCCCATTCACATGTACAACTCCCGTAACGTCAATCTCTATGTAGATATTATCCATGCAGGTACCTCTAAGATAGTGAAAATTCCGATTAATGCTCCGGACGGTGACGTTCATATCCCAGAACAAATAATATGTAACTGCCTAATTTCTGAGTGCATTACAACTGTAAATAACAGCCGAGGAATACTGGAAATCAGTAATCCAACAACCAATGACATTATACTCTCGCTAGATCATCCAGCGCAAGCGCAAGTTTTTAATGTTGAGTGCACACGCACACAGAGAGCGCTTACGTCACGTGCCCGCGACGTCATATCTCGCCTCAGAACGGATCATATGAACGCCGAGGAAAAAGCTAACATAGAGACCTTATGCTCGCGCTATGCCGACGTATTTTACTTAGACGGTGAATCTCTTACATTCACTAACCAAATTAAACACTGTATTAAGACTACAGATGAAGCCCCAATTTACACCAAAAGTTACCGCTATCCATACGTACACAGACAGGAGGTTCGCGATCAGATTAATAAGATGTTGGAACAAGGCATAATCAGACCTTTAACATCTGCATGGAGCTCGCCCATATGGGTAGTACCCAAAAAATCAGATGCTTCAGGTAAAAAGAAGTGGAGAATCGTCGTGGACTTCCGTAAACTGAATGACAAGACCATAGATGACAAATACCCTATTCCAAACATTACAGACGTACTTGACAAGCTTGGTAAATGCATGTACTTCACTACTCTTGACCTGGCATCAGGTTTTTACCAAGTGGAGATGAATGAGACTGATATTTCGAAGACCGCCTTTAATGTAGAGCATGGGCACTACGAATTCTTGCGTATGCCTATGGGTCTTAAAAACTCACCTTCCACATTTCAAAGAGTCATGGATAATGTGCTAAAAGGCCTTCAGAATGAGATCTGCTTGGTGTATCTCGATGACATCGTCGTCTTTGGATCCTCACTCCAAGAATCCATAAATAATCTAGAAAAAGTCCTCCAACGATTACGTGAATCTAACTTTAAAATTCAGCTAGACAAGTCAGAATTCTTAAAGTTAGAGACCGGTTATCTTGGCCATATTATCACTAAGGACGGCATTAAGCCGAACCCAGATAAAGTTCATGCTATTAAAAATTATCCCATTCCAAAGACTCCTAAACAAATCAAGCAGTTTTTAGGTTTAATTGGATATTATAGAAAATTCATTGCCGATTTTGCTCGAATCACAAAACCACTAACTCAATGCCTAAAGAAAGATAAAAGTATAACTTTTGACTCAGACTACGTACAAGCATTTGAACAGTGTAAAAAATTACTGACCAACGACCCTATATTACAATACCCTGACTTCACTCGCGAATTTATACTGACAACTGACGCATCAAACCTCGCCATAGGTGCCATATTATCTCAAGGACCCATTGGTTCAGATAAGCCCATCTCCTATGCGTCTCGGACTCTTAATGACAGTGAAATAAATTACAGTACTATAGAAAAAGAATTACTCGCTATTGTTTGGGCAACTAAATACTTTCGACCTTACCTTTACGGACGTAAATTTAAAGTACTAACTGACCACCGACCACTCCAATGGATGATGAACCTAAAAGAGCCTAACTCTAGACTGACTAGATGGAGACTTAAGTTGAGCGAATACGACTTTACTGTGATCTATAAGAAAGGCAAAAATAACACTAATGCCGACGCTCTGTCTCGCGTAGAAATCAATAACGAGGAAATAAGTTCCTTAGCCGGGAACCCCTCCGAAAGACCTCCTACCTTGCCAAATTCAGACACACAAACCGCTCACACCAGCCATGAAAACCCAATTCTTGAACTCCCAATTGTCGATGACCCAATAAATAAATTCCATCGACAATTGCACATCACTATTGTAAGTGACGTCAAACGACGACCCACAGTGACGAAGCCATTCGACACTCACACGCGTATCTCTTTGCAAGTTAGCGAAACAAATCTAGAGTCTGACGTTATTAACGCAATCAAAGAATATTGTAATCCTAAAGTTAAAACTGCATTGCTTATAAACCCACCTCTCGGTATGTACTCAATTATCCCGATCATACAAGATAAATTTAAAAGTTCGTCTATGAATCTAGTACTTGCCAAATCTGAAATAGAAAATATTAAAGAATACTTGAGACAGCAGGAAATCATTCGTAATTACCATGATGGCAAAACAAACCATAGAGGTATTACAGAATGTTACCTAGCACTTTCTAAAAAATACTTTTGGCCTAAAATGAAGGAACACATAGCAAAATTTATAGGAGAATGTTCCATATGTGGTCAAGCCAAATATGATAGAAATCCCATACGGCAACAGTTTAACATAGTACCACCAGCATCAAAGCCTTTTGAGACTATTCATTTAGACCTTTTCACCGCGGAAAATTAAAAGTATTTAACGTTCGTAGATGTTTTCTCAAAATACGGACAAGCATATCATCTGAAAGATGGTACAGCCGTCAGTATTATTCAAACCCTATTGCAATTCTCTACACACCATGGCTTTCCTTTCACCTTAATCACAGATAATGGAACAGAGTTTACGAATCAGTTATTTGCCGAATTCGGACGACTTCATAAGATTAACCATCATAGGATTTTAGCACACGCCCCGAATGGTAACGGTAACATAGAACGTTTCCATTCAACCATTCTCGAGCACCTCCGTATATTAAAGTTACAGAATAAGAATGAGCCGATTATAAATCTAATGCCCTACGCAATCATAGCCTATAATAGTTCTATCCATAGTTTTACGAAATGTAAGCCTTTTGACTTAATAACTGGACATTTTGACCCTAGAGACCCTATCGACATAGACCCTGTTCCACACTTATTACAACAATACTTAATAACTCATAAGACTCAAATGGAGACCGTATATGACCTTATAAATAACACGTCCTTAGCAGACAGAACAGCTTTAATAGAAAACAGGAACAGGACCCGCGAACCCGAAATAGAGTATCTCCCGGAACAACAAGTCTTTATTAAAAATCCTGTAGCCAGTAGACAAAAGGTAGCCTCACGATATACACAGGACAAGGTACTAGCTGACTTACCAATACATATTTATACCTCCAAGAAACGTGGACCCGTAGCAAAATCAAGACTGAAACGTGTTCCCAAGCATGCTAAATTGTTTCAGGATTCTGATGCTGCTGATCCAGATGGCCACAACTCTGGAGATAAAACTTGAAAGCTTAGACGATGGACCTGGACTATTACCATTTCGTTTAGGACCGACTAGACTTATAACGCACTATCACACCTTCTTACAACATATCCAGTTAAGCGAAATAGATGACAAGATCTTACAGCTTCAGTCACAGATTCAGACTTACGAAACGAGACTCCCTAATGATACATATATCTTATTTGAACTTCAGATTAGTTATCTTAATAATAAGTTAGATAAAACATTAGAACAGCTACATAGTTTAGAGCCCAGCAGAACCAAACGTGGTCTTATAGATGGCCTAGGATCAGTAATAAAAAGTATATCTGGCAATTTAGATCAATCAGACGCAATCAGATATAATAATGCAATCAAAGCACTTTATAATAATGAAAATAAGATGTCATTAGAATTAAATAAGCATATTAGTTACAGTAAAGAATGGATGACAAGACACTTTGGCATCATTTCACAATTAGTAGAAAATCAGCAAATTATTAATAAAACTTTAACCTCTTTTGTAGACGCGGAAAATCATTATAATGATAATCTGTTTATGCTCGCTAAAGTTGCTCAATTACTAGCAATAATTAGCGAAAACGTAGATGAGTTATACTCTCAGTTAATTAACTTAGAAAATATATTAGCCTTTATACGTGCATCGAGCACTCACCATAGTATGCTAAGAGTAGATATCTTAAGTAATATGATAGAGAAATTAAGAAAAATCTATGGTAAAGACAATATCTTAAACTTAGAAATACGGGAATTTTATGATCTTATAAAACCCGCATATTATTTTATAGATAGAGAGATAGTATTAATTTTTAATTTTCCTATAGTAACTAGTTCGTCCTATGACCTATTCCGATTATCAGTAGCTCCTAACAAACACCATCAAGCCCTTATCCCCTCATACCAATTCATGGCAACCAACGACAACGAATTCGTGTACATAGAGGCTGAATGCCCGAAGTTATCTAACGGCTATCTTTGTGAAGAAGACATTAAGAACCAAATCCGTACTGTACCTGACTGTATCCAGCATCTTATCTCAAGACAATCACTGGAGAAATCATGCAAGTTAACAAATGTCACTCTACATAAGGAAGCGATGGAGAAACTAGATGACCAACACTATGTCATCTCGCTGCCACATCTTACCAAGATTCATCTCACCTGTTCCCGAGTAGACTACACTCAACTTCAAGGAAGCTATTTAGTCACCATCCCAATTAACTGTTGGCTACGCACTCCTGAATTCACTATAAGGAATGATAACGACGAGATAAAAGGCCAGCCAATCAAGATAATGAACATCCCAAACATCGAAACGCAAGCTACGGAGCTAGCTCACATTAGTCTCCACTCCATAGACCTACAGAGCTTACACAGCATCCAAGATAAAATAGCTCTTCAGACGCCTATACAGATCAACGAACCTGTAGTGGACACCATCTATCATACTACGATACCGTTCTACGGATTATTATTCGGTGTAGCCGTACTTACCATCGTAGCATTACTACGACGCTACGAGATGCTTACCTGCAAACGAAGATCTGTCGGAGCAGCAGAAAAATCTGAAAACCATGATTATGACAGGTCAGGTCAACCTGAAGAGAGAAACCAAGGAAACCCTGAGGATAAAAACTTCCCAGCAACATTCTCACTGAAAGTCATCAAATAGTTGCTGATCTACGGGTGGAGGAATTACGCATTCGCCCACTATGGGGATCGCTGACAGGCAATTCCTATAAAACATTGCAACATCAAGTAAACGCTGACGCCGCAGCTCGTGCAAGTGCAACGTGACCACGGCGCCGCGCCTCGTGTCCTCGTCATTGGGCTCACTTTGGATCTAACATCGACCGGGTCAATTAGTGTTAGATTTAATTATTAATTGTAATTCTTTTTTTTTTTTATTATTTTTTATTGAATAAATTAGTTTAAATTTAATTTGATTTTTTTTCGAGCCTCCGGCTGTACATTCTGTAATTCGCCCCATGGCGAAATATTCGCGAATATTATTTTGATTTTCACAGGCAACATCATCAAAGATAATAATAGAGTCTACCAAAGCAACATGCGGACTCAAAACGCTGTCATTGTTGTTATATTTAAAAAATGATGTACCAGACACTTGTTTTAGAACGTATTCGAGAAATTTGTACTTGGGTTGGTATAAAGATTTTGAATACACATACAGATTCCGGAAACGAGGACCATTCTTATGCAACAATAAACTAATTACTAAGTTGGTTTTTCCACAATTTGAGGGACCGCAAACAAGACAGCGAATTGTGTTAGGTAATAAGTTTCCATGTCGCTTGGCCTCATTTGGTGGTGTTGGACAAATACATTACAATTCTAAGGATTCTTTTTGTTTTACAAATTTCATAGCTAACGGTGGACTTGTTTACAGTGTAACACTGGTTACGACATAATGACTTTAAATTGTAATGTCGTTATATTTAAACACACCAAATTCATCCATGCGTCAAGCGCAATACGTTCGAGATATTGGGCATTCTGTTCACGTAGTGAGTGCATCGGAAGTCCCCGGAGGGGCTGGAGATAAAGCACGAACGAAGTGGGGTAGAATGCCCAATATCTCACTACTAATATAATTCATTATATTAATGAAGCGTATTTCCCAGATACGAGTAATTTTATTTCATTGATATATTTGTTTTAATGTTGAAAAAGCTATCCATAAATTAAAGTAAAGTCTCAATGAAATAAAATACCTCGCATCTGGTAAATACGCGCCATTTAGATTTCAAATCTTTAGATACAAACCTACCTATAGCTACGTATATATAGTAGTAGTTCCCGCACTATTTTCCAGAGGCGCTGATGGCGTTTCAAATTTATGTTACAAAAAATTGCCGCGAGTGGGCGCTCTTTTCCCCTATACTTACATTACTCTTTGACTAAAATGAAGCCTCCTTTCAGCAAATTTTTTCTATTTTAATACTAGGTGCTTCCCCGGCGTGCGACACAGTTTCGGTACACGGTATGCTTAAAATCACGAAAGGCTTCGGATTATGCATATATTTTGTCTAAACCACCTTTGAAAGTTCACCATAGTTCATATTTATCTTAATAAACAAGACGGGTCTGGTTGGGGGTAAGCAGCGCGCTAACCACGTGCCAAGGGCTGAACTGTTACAAATATCCCAAAATGCTCCACCGTGCTACTTGGCGCCTGGAGGTGGAGGTCCCGTTGACCATTTTCTGGAGTCTAATCAATATTTTTGACTTCTTATGGTCGCACACATCGACATCTTATTCGACACCCCTAACATTTATCCATTATGCGGAGTAAAAATAAAAAGATTAGTAACTCAACAGCTGCACTTCCTCTCTTTTCCGGCCCATCATCTCCTGACGACCGCAGAGTTGGACCTATTCTACCTCACGGATACCAAACTTGCGACACTTGCAGACGTGACTACCTCGACTAACTACCCCTTGAACTTTAGTTCCAAAAACAAGTCTACCTCCGTGATAGTATCTCTTTAGTCGACGTCTGCGTTGTATTGAGGACACGGGTTTTTCAGCTTAATGGCTTCTAGTAGACACCGACATAAGCGCTTGGATCCGGGGCCAAGCTTGTGGGGATTCCAACATTGGCTCACTGAAAGCAGTCTATAACAACGCCACCAAGACCTGCAAAAGGGCAATCAACAGAGCGGATGCCTAGCGCGTTGCACGAGTTGACCAAAAACTACTTACTAATCCTACGGAAAGCCGTTGCTACTGGCTTAAGTCAATCGACGACCGGAAAGCTAGTGGACCTTATGGCATCCCAGCGAGAGTACTGAAAAATTGCGTGGCGGAATTATCTCTCGTCCTAACGCGAATATACCATCTTTCTCTCTCTTTAGGGGGTGCGCCGAAATCTTGGAGAAAGGCTAATGTGAAACCGGTCCCCAAATAGGTAGTCTGACCCAGCTAACTACCGCCTAATAGCTGTCACCTCAGTTCTTTGCAAGGTCATGAAACGGATCTTTAATAACGAACTGGTCCGATATCTAGAAGATCACATATTATTGATCGACAGTACTGATTTTGGCCGAAACGGTCAACGGGTGATAATGCATGCCTGATATTGCCAAATCCTTTGATCGGATCTGGTACAGGGCTTTTCTCTACAAACTCCCGGTATACGATTTGCCCACTCAGCTCTGCAACTGGATCACTGGCTTCCTGTTTGAGCGGAGAATCCATGTCCGCGCAGATGGATGCGCTTGGCGGTACATGTCAGTGAATGCTGGTATAGCACAAGGCTCTGTTCTATCCCCTACACTCTTCTTCTTCATATCAATGACATGTATCCGTTAGAAATGACATGACATTCATTGCTATGCGGATGACAGTACAGTACATGGGGGATATTACGGTCGCCCAGGGGCTGAGCGCGTTGAAATCAGGAGAGAAAGAGGGAATCTTACCATGGAGTTCGACAGGGTGTAGAACCTTATATCTGAATGGGGCTCTAAAAATCTTGTTGAGTTTAATTCTAAGAAAATACAGGTGTGCGCGTTTACAGCCAACATGTCGCTGCTTCGACACAGGGCTCCTTAAAATTGTTGGAAATGAAGATATGCTGCGATCTAAACTCTAGGAACAACATCGAAACCGTCATCAAAACAGCCTCACCGAAACTCGGTGTCCTGAACAAGGAGCGTCAATTTTTCACGACTGACCAATTATGCCTGCTTTGCAAAACTCAGGTCCGGTCTTGTGTGGAATATTGCTCGCACTTGTGGGATAGCTCCGCCAAGCTACTCTAACTCCCAGGGCAATCTGTCCAGACAGATTCAGCGTCGTGATGTAAAGGTCACAAACAAGTTGAGCCTCTGCGATTGCGTCGAGACATTGCGTCGCTTAGCGCTTTCTATCGGCTATATCACGGAGAGTGTTCTGAAGAGCTTTTCGACCTTATCCCACCTTCCCCCTCCCTATTCAGGAGCACGCTCAAAAAAATTTAGTACCTCGTTACTTTGTCGTACTTCCAAAACTTGGAATTCTTTGCCCTCCTTCCTATATTATGGGTTCCTTCAAAAGAGGCGTAAATAAGCACCTTTTGGGCCGGCAAGATGGAGGCGGCCAGAGAAGTGTCTAAGCTGCAATAGCTATCTTCGCATATGGATTCTTCTTATCGCTTCACATCAGTTGGTGTTGAGTCGTAGGTATGTTGTTCTTTGTATAAAAAAGCGATTCCGGAGTGCGTGTTAAAAGCGTTCGGGATTTTGGACTTGAACGGTCAGAGCCGCATCAATGAAGACTTACGTTGTTACGAATCTAATCTGACGTTGAAAAATAACGTGCCTCTCACCAATACGTTGATCGCTACAGATTTTCACCCTAGCGATCAATGAGAAATCGTTAAATACCCGTCTATTAGTGTTCGTAATGATGTCAATCTCATTTCTAATTTAACCATCGCAGCTAACCCAGCTCCATTTCCTGTGCGGCGGATTCTTGAAGAAAGAGTTCATCATCAAAGTTCTTTATGAAATCAGTCAGCCGCTCTTGCAACGCCGAATTTCTCCACTAAGAGTGGAGAAATTTTGCGTTTGACTCATGATCGCTTCGTCTGCCCAGACCAGCATTGAAGCACCCATAAAACAGTGAAATGAGTTTCGGAAGTATGTATGGCTCTGGATATCTCCTCATATCAACATACTTTCTACATCATCATCAGGCTCTGTCGAGGTTGTCGCGTACACCTGTTTGATCTTCAGCGAAGACTGTTTGGTAATTCTGAGTTTATGATACACTACACTACTCTCGCCAACACACTTCGAATCGTCATAATACGTTACGTTAATGAGGGACTTGCGAACGAGGAACCCAACACCACCTTAGGAAAGACGGTCGCCCTCCCGGTGATAGAGTAAGTTACCGGATTTGAGGATTATCGTGACCTCTCGCTGTCCTATAATATCTCTGTGTAACTTGTCTATTTCTTTTTCCAGCTCTACTATCTTTTTGTCAGTCCTCAATGTGCGCGTGTTTAATGTTGTCCGGTCCAGTCATCGTTGTTGGTAGCCCAATCGCTGACGCGGGTTCTCGGCACCCCTTGCCTTAATGTTACCGTGACCGCTACCGTAGTCTGCTGTGAAATTGTAATTTTGTATGAAGTATTTTGTGCAAATTGGAATTACCATACTATGTTTTAGGGTTCCGTACCCAAAAGGTAAAACGGGACCCTATTACTAAGAGTCCGCTATCCGTCCGTCCGTCTGCCTGTCAGGTTGTATATTATGAGCCGTGATAGTTAGATAGTTGAAATTTTCACAGATGATGTATTTCTGTTGCCGCTATAATAACAAATACTAATAAACAGAATAAAATAAATATATAAGGGGGCTTTGATACCACAAACGTGATTTTTTTGCTTGTTTTTGCTCGATATTGATAACGGCAACAGGTAGACGGTAGTTTATAAGTACGAAACCCTTCGTGCGTGAGTCCGACTCTCGCTTGGCTGGTTTTTTGAATTTAAGTTGAAATTGGCTTGACTGATTTTTTTCAACTTTTGTTTATAATTTACTAGCGACCCTCCCCTGCTTTGCACGGGTGCAACGCTTATGTAAATATTATGCATGCATAATATTAATCTTAAGAATCACTCTATCTATTTAAAAAAACCGCATCAAAATCCGTTGCGCAGTTTTAAAGATCTAAGCATATATTGGGATAGACAGACGGCGGATAGCGACTTTGTTTTATACTATGTAGTGAAGAAGATATTAAATATAAATACAAAAGTTATAATAGAAAATAATGGCCAAAAACATAAAATGATTTCCGTCACATATTCTACAAGCTCTAATTGTGTCTCATATTCAACTAATAAATTTCAATAAAAACGAATAATTCCGTTCGTAAAATTCTGCTTGTAAACTTACTGCACTTTGAATATAAACCATTATGTTTTAGGTAGGCATGCATTTAAAATAATTAAGAAAAAATGTCCTTGGAAAAAAACGGCACAAAATTGCCGTTTTTTTTCTGTATTTGTGTATCTAAGGATAAGGACCTATTATTAACACACTTACACACCAAATAAATGTAACATTAACATGTTTCCGTATTAAAAGGTGTCGTTGTGTTTTTTTTTCAGGATGACTTGAACTATTGTACAAAACTTGCAGTTTTTTATACTTAATTTTAGTTTTTATTTCACGAATTATTCTTAGCAAACCCTTTCATATTATATTCATATTGTAGGAGTGCATTAAAAATAACTAGTCCGAAATCTTGGGTTTTCCGCCATGTTGAATTTATAATGACGCCGCAGTCAGCTAACCATGCACTGTCATACAAACTAAATTTGTTTATAAAATTTCAGCTTAATCGGTTGAAGATATCTGCTTCAAAATAGAGTTGCAAAATTTCACCCAAACAATCAGATTCATAAGTCGTCATAAATATCTTCATTGATGCGGTATAAACAATTTTAAATACATGGACTTAAGGTTCATTATTATTACACCGTAACATGAATAGGACAAAGACGTAAATTAGACGTAATTTATGAAAGACGTACCTAATTGATGAAACAAGATTCGAATTGACGTCTATTCAAATCATATAAATAATATATTTTTACAAGATTTTACCAACTTGCAATGTACAGACGACAGCACATCAAGTGTAACAGTTGTACTATGAAAACCGCCTCTATTACAAACGTAGTAAGAGCGCTCTCAAAGTCAAACTGTTGCGCTTGATGTGTCGACTGTACTGAAATCTTGTAAAAATATATTATTTATATGATTTGAATAGACGTCAATTCGAATATTGTTTCATAAATTACGTCTTTGTCCTATTCATGTTACGGTGTAATAATAATAAACCTTAAGTCAATGTATTTAAAATTGTTTATACCGCATCAGTGAAGATATTTATGACGACTTTGGATGCTTAGATACCAGTGATCATTCAAGCAGCATACATATTAAAGAATACCTTATTCGTTTATATCTATTTGGTCACTTTTGATGTGAAGAATTATATGATTTGTTATGCGTTTACAATAATTTGATTACTTTAAATTGCAAGATATAATTGAAACTTTGTTTCTAACATATATTTGACCATCCTGGCACTCCATATCTTTATGAAGCTGACTGTACCATATTGTGATTACTGTGATAATTATATATAGCGATTAAGGTTTTATTTAGTAACTTAATTTATCAATGGTCATTTATTTACAACTTGTTTTATATTATTTAGGTTTGTCCAAATCAGCGACAAAACTTTAAACATTGTACAGTCAAAGACATAAGTCGCAAAACAAAATAAAGCTACAAAATTAACTGTACACAAGAACTTTCCCTATGTTAATATACAAAGGTATGTTCAAAACTCCTTGTTCGTCATAAAATTTCAAAAGTCACTAAACACAACCATCACTTATTAACATCAAAAGTCGCTGGACACTAAAACTCGATGAAATAATCCAAAAGTCACCGTACGCTAAAATTCCACAAAAAAGTGCAAAAGTAGCTGGACACTTAAACTAGATGAAATAAACGAAAAGTCACTGTACGCTCAAATTCCATGAAGAAGTCCAAAAGTAGCTGGACACTATTTCGACACTTTGATAATTAATATTATGTTTCCTATTTTATATTAAATCAATTGACTAATAAGCACATGATTTATACCTATATGGGTATAAATCATATGCTTATTAGACAATTCGAACACACACTCGAAAAAAATAAAGTAGCTACTTCGCAATGATACATATCTACTAATGATTTGCACATGTTCGAACACTAAATATTTTACGACTTTGATTATTTTTTTAATTGAAAAATGATACTTTATTTTGAAGTTAGAAAGGAAAAAGTGGGGTGCTTAATACTTTTGGGCAAGGCTGTATTTATCATAAATATGTGTTTAGGAATATCTGTCTCTAATATAAGTTACGTTTTGTTCATACCACAATGATTTTATCTTTCATAAAGCCTGCTGACCAATTTTATGACATGTAAAATTTAAATTAAGAATCAATTATTTAAGAAAATAAAGGCCGTTTATCGCAGAGGAAAAGTGGCAAGGAGTATAGACTACGCCTGCATCAGACATAGAATAAACTCCGCATATATAATTATAATTTATATATTCTTAATTTTTGATTTTAACATTAATATAAATGTTTGAAAAATTACTTAGTAATTAAAATAGAATAAAACTAGAAAAATTTCACGTCCTGAGGCAGGAATCGAACCCGCGACCTTTCGCAATCCGGGCGACTGCTCTGACCACTGAGCCACCCAGGACTTGGGATAACCCTGTTTTTTGTTTGTTTCCTGCCTCAGGACGTGAAATTTTTCTAGTTTTATTCTATTTTAATTACTATATAATTTATATAATATATTATGATAATTATTATAGTATAATATATTATATTTTAATATATAATTATAATATATATAATTATATACAAGTAGAGAATCAACGCTTTAGTCAATTACTAATACCTACTAACTAGAGTTTAATTTTAAAAAAATTGTGATAGATCAAGTAACGATAACAATGATATCAAAACAGACGGGAGAGCATCAGCCAAGTTGAAAAAGAGTCGGTGTCAGCCTATCGGTCATTGTATATTCAGCTATTCCGACCTAATTAAATTAAATCTCTATTTTTTTTTTGTCAATCTTATGCGAATAAGCTAAAAAAATGGCACTACAATGACATCATTCCCAAAACGAAAGAGCGAAACATGGGCACTCTTTTCAGTGATTGTCTTTGTTCAAAATTCAAAAATGACTCAAGTCGGCACTGTCTGTTCAGCAACAATAGGAACTTTATAGTGTGCAGGTGTTTTGTAAGTATGTGTTTATGGACTTTCGTTGCCATCAATAACAAATTATGTAGATTTATGAAATCCAGCAACTTTTGATAAAATATTGTTCACTAACTTTTGATATTCTTCAATGTACACACGACAGCTCATTAAGTGTTACAGTTGCACTACGAAAGCCGCCCACCTCTATTACGAACGCAGTAAGGGCGGGCTCAAGGTCAAACTGTTACGCTTGATGTGCTGCCGACTGTACAAAAGATTGGATCAACAATTTGTTCAGCGACATATGGAACTTTATATTATGCTGGCGTTTTGAAAATTTGGTAAGTCCAGCAACTTTTGATAAAATATTGTTTACTAACTTTTGACATTCTTCAATGTACACAGAGATTTGATCAACAATTTGTTCAGCGACATATGAAACTTTACATAGTGCAGGTGTTTTGAAAATTTGGATCTGTTCATCAACTTTATGTCTTCGACTGTACCTACCATATTTTGATTACTGTGATAATTATATGTAGGGATTTAGGTTTTATTTAGTAACGTAATTTATCTATGGTTATTTATTTACATCTTGGTTTATTAATTAAAATGTATAATTTCACGTCCTGAGGCGGGAATCGAACCCGCGACCTTTCGCAATCCGGGCGACTGCTCTAACCTAGTTTTACATTTTAATTACTAAGTAATTTTTCAAACATTTATAATAATGTTAAAATAAAAAATTAAGAATATCTTGTTTTATATTATTTAGGTTTGTTCAAATCAAGACAATCAAACAACGGCGTGTATAGCATTCAATCCACCGCTATTTTAAAAATCGTTTAGATGTTTTTTAGTATTGTGGGTAATTGAATGGATTTTATGAAGGATGCGAATCGTGTGAATAATAGGTATTTACAATTATGAATGATAAATATTTTACTTTCAGAATTATGCAACTAACAGCCAGAGAAAAAATATGCAATTATAGGTAAGGTTAAAAACAGGAAATCCAGAGAAGTATATGAAGAACAGCGTAAAAAAATTTAGCTAGGACTGTATCAAAAAAGAAAAATAAATAAGTAGACAACATCGTCAGGATATGAAAAGGGCATCATCACTTGTACATGAAGATATTTGTTCTGCCGCCGCTACTGTTAATAATATAAAGAGTGAAATAACGGAAGACAAAAAACTTAAAACCAAAATCGAACGTTATAAGAAAAGGATTCAGAGACTGCAATTACAAGCCAGTAAGTCTATAGATAGTTTGCAAAAATCAGTTGACATTGTTAAAGCTCGAAATGAAATAGAGTGCATTAAAAGCTAGCTTTTTAGATTGTACCAAACATTCGGCAAAACAACAGTTAAAAAAAAGTGGTTCACAATTCAAAAAATAAACTATATACATCTAAAGTGATTGGATTAAAAGTAACAGCCAGTCAAAACCCAAAAAAGACAAAAATGTTGTAAATACCAATAATAATAGCATTCTACACGAGAGATGATGTCAGTAGAATAACATCAGGCAAAAAGGATTTTGCCTGATATCAGATGCAGAGTTAAAAATAAACAGAAAAAACAAAAAAGATACCTAGTCGATAGTATACTGAAGCTATACAAGAAATACAGAGCAGAGCAAGGGCATTATGGCATAACTATGTTTTACAAGGAAAAACCTTTTTTTGTTTTGTCACCTGATATCCATTCAAGATCTACTTGTCTATGTCAAAAACATGTTAATATAAAATTTCAAGACGAGGCATTGAGGAGACATCAGATAGTAAACGAAGGTATTTTACAAAATATTACAAGAATCAGTATGTGACACTAAAAATTTCAGTTGTAGGTATGTATAATACATGCAACAATTGCAAAAACAATACACCAAAATTTGTGACAGATCAGGATATTTTAGAAAAAAATGTCAATTGGTATCAATGCTGGGAGCGTCAAGACCATGTATACACTAAAAAAGGTGGTACTACAGTTAATACAAAAAGAACTGTACAAGCAACAAAGACGAGAACAAGATATTACTGCTTTTAAAAAACACCATTACAATTGTATTCATCAACAGCACGAGTACCAGAAAGCAGTCATAAACATAAAGACTACTGAAGCCGTTATTGTTTGTGATTTTTCAGAAAACTACAATAGTAAATTATCAGAAGAAATTCAGTCAATGCATTTCGAGGCCTCAAAATCTCAAATTAGTCTTCACACTGGCATGATTTTTTTCAAAGACAGATGTCAGTATTTTTGTACAATATCTGATAATCTCAGTCACACACCTGCAGGTATATGGGCTCACCTAAGTACAATTTTGGCTACTCTTAAAGAAAAATGTCATAATGTAGACGTTATCCATTATTATTCAGATGGACCAAGCTTCCAAAATCGGCAGAAACACATTTTTTTCATTCTTTTTGTACCAAAGAAATGAACCTGTCCTATTCAACCTGGTCGTTTTACGAAGCGGGGTATGGCAAAAGTGTGGATGGTGGAATTGACTATTTAATCATATACAGTGCATTATTCATTCATATGTAACGTGAAGGACTGTAATTTTTTATTAAATAAGTCAGTGACAAAATTTAATATAGTTTTATTTCTATTCAACTTTGAATATGGTAACATAATGGACAGAAATTCATTACTTACATATTTTTATATTTGTTTTGGTAGTAACTAGTACATTAATCTAAAAAAAATACAATACTTTAAAAATGAATTATTATATTTTAATTAGATTCTTTACACCACCTTAGTTATTTTTTGCCAAATTTCATCAGTTGTACCTTATTTTTGAAAGACAGATTTTACCACAACGCCTTTTCCAAGGGATAGCGGAATAAGTACAGAACAAATAACAATTTAAATTCGACACTGACCAAAAACCACTGACTATTTCAATGCGTAAAAAGATTGATTCTACAGAAACAAGAGTCAAATTGATGAGCAGAACATTGTTACTTGGTAAAAAAGGCACAATAATAGTAGCACAATTTGCAAATTAATAAATTATCTATAAGCAAAAATGATGAGAGAAACAAATACGAAATATATGACAAAACAATAGGGGGAGCTGGGGGCACAGGCTGGGGGGAGCGAAGGGAACAGATTTTAGTTTTTTTTTGTTTTGTTTTTGTTAATTCTCTCTATAAAGGGAAGACAAGGGAAACTAATGGCCATACAGCCATGTCTTCAGGATTTCTTAATTTATTCTTTTATTGCATTAAAATGCTGGCGTGTATCAATGCTTCTTGGGAGTATTTGACATGAAATATATGATGACAGTCACTTTAAGTGCTACTTGATGAGGTGGATAACCATAAAAAAGTTCTCATCGTATTTCACACCATAATCAGTTTTATTCTAATAATCTTTTAGTTGCACGTCAACACAAAAACTTGAATAATAAAACTACACCACTTTTATAACACAATGTTCACTCCGACACATTTTTTAATTATTGTAATAAAAATCTTGACTGGCGGCAGCGGCGACTCGGCAATCACTGCGCGGTCACGACGACGCGCTGCGAGGCCGACATCGAGACAGCGCGCAGTGGTTGCCGATTCGCGAGTCGCAGGACGCGCGTGCGGTGAATTCGTGGCCAGACCCTGACACCACAGAATCCCGCCAAACACTCCTTTTTTTGTTAATTCTCCCTATAAAGGGAAGGCAAAGGGAACTAATGCCCATACAGCCATGTCTTCAGTATTTCTATATTTCTTCTTTTATTGCATTAAAATGCTGGCGTAACACATTTCAATGCTTCTTGGGAGTATTTGAACTAATTATATGATGACAGTCATTTTATGTGCTACTTGATAAGGTGGATAACCACAAAAAAAATATCATCGTATTTCACACCATAATCACTTTTATTCTAACTATCTTTTAGTTGCACGTCAACACAAACACTTGAATAATAAAACTACGCCGCTTTTATAACTCAATGTTCGCGCCTACACAATTTTTAATTATTGTAATAAAAAATTTCACTGTCACCACAAAAACCCGCCAAACACCAATATATTTTTTTAAATTCATTCTCCCTGTAATGGGAATGCAAAGTGTACTAATGCCCATACAGCCATGTCTACAGTATTTGTCATTTCTTCATTTATTGCATTAAAATGCTGGCGTAACACATTTTAATGCATCTTGGGAGTATTTAACGCGAAATATATGATGACAGTCTCCATATGATGCTACTTGATGAGGAGGATAACCGCAAAAAAGTTCTTATCGCCTTTCACACCATAATCACTTTTATTCTAATAATCTTTTAGTTGTACATACGTCAACACAAAGACTTGTTTTATAAAACTACACCACTTTTATGTTCACTCCGACACAATTTTTAATTATTGTAATAAAAATCTTGACTGACACCACAAAATCCCGCCAAACACTCCGAGATACTTATTACTTCAGAACAATAACTAAATCATTCTTAGGTGTGACTCAGATACAATCAATCCTACAAAACATCGAAGTTATTGCCGAACTACTTAAAAATAACCAATGCCTGCTCTCACACGGCCCAGACACATACATTATGATATAAGTGCGGTAAGTTGAAAATTACAGCCGAGGCGATATTGCTAGCCCGAGCCGCAGGCGAGGGCTACAAGAAAGCAGAGGCTGTAATTATCAAAACGCACGAATGTCATACGACGTTTTATAACATACTAGCTGTACCCTGCCAGCTGCCACGCTTCACAGTGGCGCATCGTTAAAAAACTGTTTTCTCGCGGTCGCAGATAGGTGACTGATGCAAAAAATGGATATAAACAATCCTTGATGCGGATTTTATATCATCTTAAAATTTCGACTCAATCGGTGCAGAACTTTTTGATTTTTTGAAGCGAACACAAACCAACATAACATTTTTATATATATAGATTAGTTTTAATAAATAAAACTCGGACTTTCGAAACTTTTTTCGAACGAATAAATCTTTAATTACTTTTTAAAGCAGTTATAAAAATTTGAACAATTTATAATTTTTTTGATTTTTTTGCATTGAATAGTAGCACCACAATGAGCTTGACTTATATTTTTGAGAAATTTCCATGAAATAGGCTAAAACACACTTTCTGAAAATGAATTTGCATCATTGCTTGTTTTCCAAATTTTGATACGCTTGTAAGTATGTATTGGTCGATTTTTCGGGCAAGAGGCTTAGAGTAGCCTTTTCTGGCGGTATCGAATAATAAATTTATCACTACTTGACGACATTTTCAAATAAAAATAATATAACGAAAAGAAAAAGCTCGCGAAATAATTTCTACTTGTTCACAAATTAGCAATGCGCGAGCATCATCGCTTTTTTTAGGCAAAGGCACAAAAAACAGCCAGTATTATTTAAAGTAAACTATTATTTTTGTGTTTTTGTTACAGATAAATGGTTGTATTTTATTGATAAAATTAATTAAATTAAAGAATTAAATGTTTATTTATTATATTCTGTCACCCAAAGTTAATTTTATTCATAAAATGTTGACCACTTTCTGCCATAGAAACCCTTTGCTAAGATTTTAAAAAGTACCGTTCGTTTTTAGACGGAGCCACAGATTAATAACAGTGCTGTTGAGTATATTCAACATACGCACGGGAGGAGACGAGCGGGCGCCGGGGGCTTGTGACGTCGTCGCTACGAGTGGGAGCTGGGCCCAGCGGTATAAAAGCTGCGGGCGGCCGCGAGCTCACTCTTGACTAGACACTAACGGCATTGTGTATAATTAGTTATTTTTATGTACCAATCTAGACGGGAAGTAAATTATTACCAGCAGAAATACAGTCCATTATTTATACGTCCCAGTAGGACCCTAACAATGGTCCTTCGAGCCGGATTTTGCTATGCAGTAGATATAACAACAAAAGACTGCTAGTAAACAATCATGTTCACGCGCTATTTAGTGTATTTAGGTGGCGTGGAATTTGCTATGCAGTAGATATAACAACAAAAGACTGCTAGTAAACAATCATGTTCACGCGCTATTTAGTGTTGAGGCCATCAAAGAAGAATCGTGTTCAGCGATTCGACACTTAATAGACGTCACAAATAAAAATATTCGTGCATTATCTACTTTAGATCAGCCAACTGACTATTGGGACACACTTATAATCTATATGATGACAGAAAAATTAGATAGTGTTACCCATAGGGAATGGGAAGAGCATAGGAATAGGCTAACTGACCCTCCTTCCTTAAACACTTTTGTAAGTTTTCTTAGCAACAGAGCGGATTTGTTGGAAACCTTACAAGAAAGTAAAATACAAAGGTCAGACACAAATAAACATAATTCTAATTTACTTACACTAAACACAAAAATACAACAAAACTTAAAAAATAATGCCTATAATACTAATAAAAAAGATAACAATTTTAATAAACATTCATTCAAGTGCCCCTTGTGTAGTCAAGCTCATTATTTATTTAACTGTGAAACATTCAGATCTCTTCCAATAGAAACTCGCATACAAAAAGCACAACAATTAAAAGTATGTCTTAATTGTTTACGCCCAGGTCACATTGAGAATAAATGCAATTTGGTGCCTTGTAAATATTGTAAGAAAAAACATAACACGCTTCTACACTTACACGAGTCAGTTCCACTCCCTGACTCGGACACCGCTATCAAAACATTCACCTGCCCTACCGATTCAAATCAGATTACTGCTTCTCCGCACGTATTGCTTTCCACAGCACTGGTTGACGTGATCGACGGCACCGGCTCCGTGCATTCTGCCCGAGTTCTACTTGACAACGGCAGCACAGCTAACTTCGTCACTCAGTCACTCTGCGGTAAGCTGGGATTGTCGCGACGTAACGCGAGCGCCACTGTGACAGGTATAAATAACAATACTTCTTTTTGTACACAATCATGCAGTCTTATAATAAAATCCAGATATGATGATTTTAAAATTGAAATAGATTGTCATATTTTACCTCAAATAACTAAGTCATTGCCGTCTTCTTTTATTCACATTGCAAATATTCCTCTACCCATGGGAGTAAGTCTAGCAGACCCTTATTTCAATGTTCCTTCGACAATAGACATATTAGTTGGGGCCCATGTATTTTGGTCCGTCTTATGTAGTAATTCCATTGACTTAGGTAAAAATCAACCTAAGTTATATGAGACGAAACTGGGTTGGTTAGTGTCTGGGTATGTCACCCGTCTTAAGTCACAGTCTTTATCTCCTGTTTGTCATTTTTCAAACGAGGAAACCAATCCAGACTTAACTCGTTTTTGGGAATTAGATTCAGTATCCACCAAACATTCCTTATCCTCAGAGGAACTTGCTTGTGAAGAAAATTTCATAGCAAACACCATTCGTAAAGACGACGGTCGCTTTGTTGTAACCATGCCGCTGAAGAAAGACCCTTCAGTCTTAGGCGACTCATTTCAAAAGGCAAAGTGTCGTTTTTTATCTTTGGAACGTAAGTTCATTAAAGACCCTATCTTCAAAAATAGTTATATGAACTTCATGCGTGAGTATGAATTCCTAGGTCATATGACTGAAAATAAGGAAACCACGCCTTCTAAGCAAATATCTTATTTTTTACCTCACCATGGCGTCATTCGTGAGTCAAGCCTTACTACCAAGTTTCGTACAGTTTTCGACGCTTCGGCGGCTTCTAGTACTGGCATGTCACTAAATGACATTCAGATGATTGGTCCAACTGTACAAGAAGATCTATACTCTATATTACTTCGTTTTAGACAGCATAAATATGTAATTACGGGAGACGTTGAGAAGATGTATAGGGCCATAGAACTTAACCCTTCACAACGCTCCCTTCAACAAATAATATTTCGATATAATTCTAAAGAACCTCTAAGAACCTACACTCTTAATACAGTAACTTACGGCACTGCATCCGCTCCTTATCTAGCTACAAAATGCTTAGTTAGCTTAGCGTCAGATGCAGTGAATAATGACGTCAAACAATCGATTCAAAGAGACTTCTACGTTGATGATTATTTGGGGGGCTCATCATCAATTGAAAAGGCTGTCACAACATGTATATGTCAATTTTAAAATCAGCTCAATTTAATCTTAATAAAAAATCTTAAATTTTTCAGATATTAATAAAAATATCAATTCAAAAACTCTAGGTCTTAATTGGGCATGTGATTTAGATATACTGTCATTTTCAATAAACATAGTATCAAAAAATCGAATTACTTAACGTCATATTTTATCTGTCATCAGTCAAATTTTCGACCCTTTGGGTCTTGTAGGCCCATGCATAGTAGAGGCTAAAATTATAATGCAGAAACTTTGGCTTGATCAATATGCATGGGATGATGAGGTATTAGAAGAGACTAGACATTTGTGGACATCATTTGCAAGCACATTACCGTTTTTGAACAATTTAAAGGTTCCTCGGTGGGTTCTCAGTGACAACGTCGAAACTTATGAAATACATATTTTTTCAGACGCGTCAGAGCGAGCGTATGGTAGTTGCGTATATATCCGTTCCAAGGGTAAATCAGGATTTATTACAGTACACCTTTTATCTTCAAAGAACAGAGTAGCACCTATAAAACCAACAACCATTCCGCGTCTCGAACTATGCGGGGCCTTGCTGGCTGCTCGATTGTGTACAAAAATATTGTCCTCATTAACGATTCCTATTAGCACATGTAGATTTTGGTGTGATTCTACCATAGTGCTCGGGTGGTTAAAAACATCATCCTCACAACTTAAAAGTTTCGTAAGAAACAGAGTACATGAAATTCAGGAATGTACCGAAGGTCACAGGTGGAGCTACGTGCCGTCGAAAGACAATCCGGCGGATCTCGTTTCTCGCGGGCTGAGGGCTGATTCCATCATGAATTCATCCTTATGGTGGTCAGGCCCTTTATTTCTAACAAAACAACAAAATGAATGGCCCAAATTTCCAAACGAAATTGAGAAACGAGATTTACCAGAGTTAGTGACCCACCATGTTGCGTTAAGCTCTACAAGCGAGAATGATTTAATTTCAAACTTTATTAAGTCGAAATCTAAGTTTATTCTTTTACAAAGGTCTATAGCATATATTTACAAAGATTTATATACAATTGCAAAAATAAAACGAATAAATTAAAAGGAATTTTAACGGTTCAAGAATTACAAACTTCATTAAATACAATTATCCATAAAGCTCAATTAAAAATGTTTCCAAATGAATAACGTAAGTGATACCATTAACGACCCCCTAAAATTTGTATTCTAATACCGCTCATTTTTTAAATCATTCCTATAAAACATAATATAGATACTAGAAAAGACGTTACAGAAAAATATTTAAGAAAGTTTATTGAGCAACAAAAGGAAAAAAGTTTGTGTGTGTAAATAATTAGTGAACCGTGTAATTGGACAGTGAATGGGACGTGCCCGCAACGGACGCACTTTTCATAGTGTTGCGCTACCAGCTACTTAAGTATACCATATTATTACTTAAGAAAATTTACATACATAAAATGTGTCTACGTATATGCTAATAGGATATGATAATAATTAATACATTGATTTACTAAATTAACATCTAGTATTACCGTTCGGACTGTTTTTCGTGGTTTAAAATACATTTTAAATTGGAGCGGTATTACAAACATATTTTCATAAGTTGCTTCTAATAACGACCCATGATTCTAATAACGACCCATGACGTTATTAGAATTTTAACAATAATTACTATTTTTTATTTTCTATCCTTTAAAACGTAATTGCAGTTGCCATTTTTAACTTCTTTGATTTCAAAAATATATTGTACATAATTTGATCAATTAACGCCATACGATTTTGTCTATGGATTTTCTGTAAAACAAGATTAGATGTTAGCAATTATTTCTATTGGTGAATAGAACTATATTTTGAATAATCATTCATATCAGATTTAATATTTTTTAATACAAAACAAACACATCAATCATTCCTACCCCAGTGAACGAGTGTTTCCTTTAAAATAAATATTTTAGCCAGTTATAGTACATTTTATGGGTCGGTAAAGAAACATAATAATCTTGATACTTAATTCTATTACCAACCCATAGTTAATTCGATAGTATTGCGAGATAAAAGTCACTTTTTTATACACATCCAAGATGTTTAACAAACATTGCATTCGGTTCACCTCGTGGTAAACTATTTCCATAGTCCATGACGCTTACGACACCAAATATTAATAGTGCGTTGTCATCTATGAAACTTTTTAAGATCCTTTGTCGCAGTACCTAATAATTACATTACCTTTGTTAGCTACATTATTTTTTGGGTTTCCAGAAGCGTAAAAACCTTTTCACGCCTATTTTGAAGAACCCCATGCTGTACTCATTGGAGAAAACCTCTGCAGGGAGCTCATTCCATAACTTGAGCGTACGCGGGAGAAAGGTTCTCTGAAACCGTACAGTACGCGACCACTTTGGTTCCAATTTGTGATGATGAACTACCTGCCGGTGGCGAGCGGTGCGATGATAAAAAGAAGCCGTGGGCATCATGTCAAATAATTCCTCAGAACACGCCCCGTTATACAAAAGGTACACACACAAGGAGGCAAAATCTCTACTTAGGCTTGTAGAATCAATACCGCGCGTGAGCTCAGGATCGACTGTGAGCGACTTTGGAGCACGTCAAATGGTCCAAGCTGGTATTTGGGCGCTCCCGCCCATAAATGGTAGCAGTACTCCATATGGGGCCTGACTTGAGACTTATAGAGTAACAGTCTTTGCCCCGAAGTGATATACCGCCGCGACCACACCAAGCTTCTTGGATGCCAGATTGACTTTATCCGCCAAATGTCTGCGGGAAAGCACGTCACTAGAGATATCAACACCAAGGATCCCAATACTCGTAGAGATGGAAAGCGGTGTGTCGAGGAATTGTGGAGCTACAGAGAATGGGGTTTTTTTTAGCGGTGAACGCGCAGACTTGTGTCTTAGTGGGGTTGAATAGTGTCTATAGTATCTAGGCTATCGGCCGATAGTTGATCAACTATTTAGTTGAACGACTTAGTTGATATAATGTGCGGGCTATCATAAGATTCTATGCCTATTAGACATTCTGCGATTTAGTTGTACGATTTGAAATTGTATATGTGCGGTGGCTCTAACACTCCCGGTATGTTTTGAAAACTTTTATAAGCAAATTAAGTTTTATGTTATTAATACAGATAATACTAAGCCCGCATTATTAGGTAGGGATTTTATTAGTACGTTCAATTTAGAGTTGTGCAATGTTAATAGTTGCAACAATTTGAAGAATGACAATGATTTAGGTCAACAATTAAAAAAAAATTCAAAACTTTTCACATACGAATTGGGTAAATTTAATAAATATATAATTTCTTTGATAATAAAACCAGGTTCACAATTGAGTTTTTTTAAGCCGCGCACTGTCCCACTGGCATTAAGAGAAAAAGTAGAAATCGAATTACAACGGTTGTTGGAACTAGGTATTTTAGAAAAAGTAGATTATTCGGATATTGCAACGCCAATCGTTCCTGTGCTACGATCTGATGGAGATAGCAGAATATGTGGTGATTATTCAGTCACGCTGAATAAAGTGTTATATTCAGATAGTTATCCGTTACCTCGAATAGAGGATTTATTTGCTAAGTAACATGGGGGTGTCGAATTTTCAAAATTAGACCTCTCCCGAGCTTATAATCAGTTGGAGCTCGACGAAACCAAAAAGTAAACGTGTATTAATACCCACAAGGGATTGTTTTGTTATACGCGTCTAGTCTTTGGCCTTTCTAATGCTCCGTCTATTTTTCAAAAAGCTTTAGAGCAATTGTTGGGTGATATTGAGGGGGTTTGTATATTTCTTGACGATATTTTAATTACCGGTCCTAGTAAAAAAATTCACATGGAACGGTTAGAACAACTATTAACGAAATTACAAGATGCAGGTATAAGACTAAAAGAAAATAAGTGCGAATTGTTTAAGGATTCTGTCGAATATTTGGGTTTCGTAATCGATAAGAACGGATTACGTAAATCTAATAGCAAAATCGAAGCAATTGTCCAATCATTGTGTCCTAAGAATGTGAGTGAGTTAAAGTCATTTTTAGGAATAGTTGATTACTATCGTTGTTTCGTTCCTAAAACGTCAAGCGTGTTAGCTCCTTTACATTTGCTTTTAAAGAAGGGGCAAAGGTGGCAATGGGGTGAAGCGCAAAATAATGCATTTAAAGAAATCAAGCGATTGCTGAGTAGCGATAGTGTGCTGGCGCATTTTGAGCCAACGCTGCCAACTGTAGTGACTGTAGTGACGGCAGTCCGACGGCCAAGAGCGGGTAGTGGCATACGCGTCACGTGAGCTTTCGAAATCTGAACGAAATTACGCTCAGATTCAGAAAAAAGCGGCTGCCTTGGTTTTCGCAATAAAAAATTTCACCACTACTTATACGGCCGGGACGTGCCGTTTATACTGCGCACTGATCACAAGCCACTTTTATCTATTTTCGGGTGCAAAAAAGGTGTTCCTGAATTAGCAGCTAATAGACTTCAAAGATATGCTTTATTCTTATCAGCGTATAATTTTAAAATAGAGTGCATAAAGGGTCAATATAATGTCGCAGATTTTTTGTCGAGGTCGACGAAAGTCAGTACCTATCCAGACGAAAATTTGATGGATAATGATCAGAGTTTATACGTTAATTATGTCACGGAGTCAGTTTTAAAGCCTATTACGTTAAAAGATATTCAGATTGAGACATTAAGAGATCCCATCTTAAAACTTATTGTGGGATTTATAAGAAATGGGTGGCCCCCTAAAATTATGTTACCACAATTAAAACAATACTTTCTTTGTCGTTTTGAGCTTTCACTAGAAAAAGGGTGTTTGCTTCGGGGTCATAAAGTAATTATACCAGAGAAATTTAGAGAACAATTATTAAATGAACTACATAATTCTCATTTTGGAATTATAAAAACAAAAGCTAAAGCCAAAGAACGTATGTGGTGGCCTAATATAGATAGACAGATCGAGGACAAAACAGGGTCTTGTAGCTTGTGCAACTCGCTTCGTAACGCTCCGCCGCGCGCTCCGCTGGCACCTTGGCCATACCCCGCGCTTCCATGGGACCGCGTTCACATTGATATGTTTATTTTAAATAACAAACAATTTCTTATCGCAGTAGATGCACACTCCAAATGGGTGGAATGTTTTCCCATGTCTAATTCAAATAGTGACGCAGTTATAGAAAAATTATCTGAGATATTTAGTACATTCGGGTTAGTGCGGACGTTGGTTTCTGATAATGCCAGTAATTTTTGTTCACAACAATTTAGAGATTTTTGTTCTATGAATGCTATTAAGCATGTTACGATTGCACCTTACCACCCAGCTTCTAATGGGCAGGCGGAAAACAGTGTAAAAACTATTAAGAATGGTTTAAAAATAATCATGTCACAAAGTTTGTCGCAAAAAGCAATCAATCATAAATTTTTGACTGGTTTTTCACCAGCTCATTTGCTGCTTGGTCGCTCTCTGCGTTGTCACCTCGACTTGCTGCAGGTCACAGATCACACTCAGGATATTTTTACTTTAGAAAAACGCAATGTTCCGTTAGTATCCGCAGCCAAAGCTAAAGTAATGGAAAAACAGTCCTTACAGTGTCATCAATATGGGGGTCGTCGTAAAATAGTTTTTCGTCAAGGAGATAAAGTATTAGTTAAGCATATTTATAGCAATGGTAATAAAAGTGTTTGAAAACTAGGGACAATTAAAGAAGAGATTGGATCAAAAATGTATTCTGTAATAATAGCTGGTAATAAAAATGTCCTCATTAAACACGTCGATCAATTATTGGCATACAAGGGGACACAGGACAATGTGTTAGAAGATTTAGATGACGTCAGTACTTTCGGCGATTATAATATTGTTACGGATGATGAGGACAATGATCAACTCCCGGAGGATGATGGCGATGTTGGCTCCTTTTGTTCTATTCCTGATGCAGAACAAGAACCCGCATCTAGTACTGAATTTCCTGAAATGAACTTAGGATTGGAGAGTAATGAGGACCGTGTTGTGCTGAACACATCGCCACAGCCTCATTATATAAATCCAGAGGACCAAGAGATAGCTGGAGTTGAGCCACCCCTAGGGCGATTAATTAATATAATAAATTGGTTTAGGGTTGTTTTGTATTTAAACTATATTTTTAAACTTATTGGTGAAGGGATTGTTGTATATTTTATATTATATAAGTGGGTATTTGGACATTGAAGATTGAAGGTCTATTCACACATATCAGTGAAGCCACAGTTCCGGCACAGTTCCGTATCAGTGCGAAATATTATTTCATACATTATCTATGAACGTATCTCCACTTGTACGTGTCAGTGACGGCACAGTGCTCTCAGTGTCCGTGCCGGCACCGGCAAGCACGGAAGGGATCGTCGACAACGATATTTTTTTCCACGGACACGTTTTGGACACGTTTTCACTGAAGCTCCGTGAACTGAGCAGGCACTGACATGTGTGAATTGAATCACTGACGCAACACTGAAGTACTGATACGGAACTGTGCCGGAACTGTGGCTTCACTGATATGTGTGAATAGACCTTTAGGCAGTCTGTAACCGACCATTAAACGGTGTGCTTCGTAATCTACATTTTATTTGGTTTTATAGTCCTATAAACCTGAATTGTAGTTAACATTGAAGTATCGACTAGGACCATTCGTTTAACTAATATTTAATTTGGTCGGCTTATAATGGGTTAGAAATTCAGGCCCAAGTCGATAGATGACTCTGAAACCATACAAAATAGTGACTTCGAAAAATATTAACAAAAAATATTTAAAACGTAAATGACATTTATGATGTTATTCATTAAACTGAGAAAAAATAGTTACTTCAATTTTTAATCAATATAAGGTAACTTTGATATTTTTTCACTATGTCGTTAGTAATATTCTTACTACCTATAACTAATATTATAATATCTTGCCCAAATTATTAATTACTTAGTGAGAGTAGTGACCTATGTAATATATTAAGATTTGACCCTAGGTCATAGCAGTTCCTGTCAGTTTTGAATTTTTCATGACATTTTAATTTTTTGATGAGATTTTGGCGTTCATTATTTTAACGATATACAGTATTTTTCAATAAATTACCATTATGAATATTTTAGTCAAGAACATTACTGAAGTAGAAATGGTACCGCTAAGTCATCATTGTTAATAATGATTAAATTGCAGATTTGGTAGACATCCTGCGTTCTAAACTAAGAAAACCATGTTCGAATCCCTAAGTGAAATGTTTTTTTTCTTAAAAATTTTTTTTTGATAATAAAAATACATAAATAAACATTTTTTAAGTAACTTCTGATTACCTAAATTTAGATTTTTAAAAAAAATGGATTATTAAGAAAATAATTTTTTAGTTGTCTACCGCTTCAGATCACCAGATATCGCTAAGCGCGATATATTTTGTAGTATGGAGTGATAGCTCTATACCCGTACAAAAAATGTACTCTTTGGTTAGAACGTCCTAATGTCAAAACGTCCAAGGACACAATACCCAGTTGCCAAAATGTCTGTTGGTCAAAACAACCAAACACACCCGATAACCCGATTACCGAAATGTCATACTGCCAAAAAGTCCAGTGAACATAACCTCCAGTTGTCAAAATTCCCAATTGCCGAATCGCCTATTTGTCATAATGTCTAGCGAATATCACGTCCAATTGCCAAAACATCTAAGTTTTTTTCATCCATAACACAAGAAGCTCTTAATGATGCTTACTTTGGTCTACCAAGATAATTGGTGTAAGTGTTTATTATTATTATTATTCATCACCAGCCTATATACGTCCCACTGCTGGGCACAGGCCTTCCTACATAGGAGAAACACATGAAGAGTTTGGGGCATAGCTGGCCCAATGCGGGTTGGTGGGTTAAAGCGGTTGCTGGAACAACCGGGACCAACGGCTTAACGTGCCTTCCGAAGCACGGAGGAGCTCGAGATAACCAACTATGATTGACCTTGCTTTGTTTTTCGTATTGAAACCAGAGCGCTCAAAACAATACGCCACCGAGCTCCTAATCATTATTAATAATATTTATTGACCAGGTCTTTGTGGGATCTGGACATTATGATCTCCTGGACAATTCTACACTCGAGCCTAATTGACCAGTGGGCTTTGTGGCATCTGGACATAATGACCTCCCGGACAATTCAACACTCGGGCCAAATTGACCTGTGGTGCTTATGGCATCTGGACATCTAGACCCCTTGGACATTTTGACACTTGGGCCTATACACCCCGGAGGCGAAAATTGGTGCCTTACATACAGGCTGGCCGGATAATTGCGTCCAAAAAAAAATTAAGTCCCTCGTATCGTTAGGTATCCGAATCACCCCCATGTATGTTCCGCGACTTTTAATAGTTTTCGAGTTATGAACCGTCAATACTAAAATAAATTAAAAGACATGGGCTTTATAATTTCTAGAAATGGTTTGCTACTTTGAAAAACATCTTATTCATTTGATAATTTACGACATTTCTATGAAATAATGCTGTTATTATATTATTTCATACAAATGTCATGAAATTATCAAATGAATAAGATGATTTCAAAAGTGGTAAACCATTACTAGCATGTAAGGAAGTCTAGATAAGTAAATAATTTGCGATAGGCTGTATCAAGTATTTAAAAAGTGTATAAAATACGAATAAATGATATTAATATGGCCCATGTTTCAATTTACTGTCGTATTGACGGCACCACCCTATATGACAAACAGCTAAGCAAGCTAACGGCCCACCTGGTGGTAAGTGGTTAGCGCCGCCTATAGACACCTGCAATAGAAGGCCTATAACAGTGCCGCCAAATCCTGCAAAGGTGTTCTTCGCAAGGCCCGCTTCAACCACATTGGCCGAATTGGTACCAGATTGGCCTCCTTTCCGTCCGGGAGCAAAGCTTTCTGGTCAAGTCAGTTGAAGCTAACTTTTGTAGGTCGTCGCTGCCACCTTTAATTAAGCCTGACGGGTCGCTAGCTCAGACCGCCAAAGAGAAGGCAGACTTGTTTGCCTCTATCTTTGCGAATAACTCGCAACTAGATGCTGCTGGCGTAAATCCGCCTAAGTTACACAGGGACAGGTTGACAGGGTCTGGCATGCAAGTCTTGTTGGCAAACTTCCATCATACGGAATCGCTACCGGAGTTTGCAACTGGATTGTGGATTTCCTGGAGGGCAGATCAATTCGGGTAGTCATTAATGGCTCCTCGTCGGATCTGCTTGGTATCAATGCCGGTGTCCCCTAGGGTTCTGCCCTCTCCGCAACTCTATTTTTACTTCATATCAACGACCTGCTTTTGAATCCCGGTATCTTTGGGTACGCGGACGACAGCACAGTTTCGGAGAGGTACTTGTCTGATGCGAAGTCTGTAGCAGATGTCTGATCTTTGAGGGAAGCGATGGTGGAGGGAGTGAATGCAACCTAAGGAAAGCTGTTTCCCTCTGGGGTGAGGCCAACTTGGTTGGGTTCAATCCGTCCAAAACGCAGGCATGTCCCTTCTCGGCGAAACGGAGTCCATTTCATCTGACTCCGACTTTCCGAAATGTCTCCATTCCGGTTAGCGACCACCTGGACCTCTTGGGTCTAGATATCACTGCTAATCTCAATGTCGGTCGCTACATCGAATCCATTGCTGAAACTGCAGCCAAAAAACTTGGCATTCTTTCAAAGGTGAAAAGATATTTTACATCTGAGCAGCTCCTAAGCCTTTATCGAGCCCAAGTTCGCTCCTGCATGGAGTACTGTTGTCGCATTTGGGACGGATGTGCACGTTATTTATAGTTGGATGCACTGGATTCGGTGGAGCGCCGAGCGAGGCGACACATCGGCAGTGAGGCACTCGCTGAGGCTAATCTCCAGAGCCTTGACCACCGAAGGCGTGTAGCTTGCCTCTCGGTCTTTTATCGGTTGGAGAGTATGCGTTCTGAATTTGATCCCCCAGCCCCTTTCCACCACCGGACGACCAGGCGCGGCGAAGGGTTTCACCCTTACGTTGTGGATATACCTCCCATTCGCACGAAGCGCTTTGCTTCCTCTTTCATAATGCGAACAGCTAAGGAGTGGACCTCGTTGCCAAGGTCTGTTTTCCCAGATCAATATAATCTGGATAGCTTTGGCCAGAGTGAAAAAGCATCTTCTAGGCGAGCGTGTACCATCTTAGGCCTCATCTTCGCTTCACATCAGGTGAAAAAATAATAATAAAAATAACAAGGAAAAATCACTTTGATATTGCAGGTTCGTTGTCATCCTGAGGCCTAAGATGATATGCCTTCCATGCCCACTACTATTTCACGGCTGAAATAATAAAGGCAGTGATACCTACCCAGACGACCCTACACATGGGTCTACCACCTAATGAACATTCATATATGTAAATAATTATTAGGTTTAGGTAGGCTGAGGCCAATGCTACGATTTATTTTGGCCCCTATACATATTAGCTGACCACGTCATTACAATAATAATTGTATTGTTCTAAATAATTCCTGTAATGCCATATACCTACATCTCTCAAAACTGATACTATTGGTGTGTAAGTAAATTATTACAAAATCAAGGAAGCTTAGAGATGACCATTTCCACTTGTGGCACCTGTTCACAGGTATGACGCATGTGCCAGCCATCGCTCCGCTCAACCATATTATAGGGAACGGAGCGACCCGGCACAGTGACGCCCAGAATATTTTCCGTGTAATGTCGGGTTAATTTGGCTCTTGGATCGGTGGTTTTAGTGTCAGGTGTGCGTGGTGTCGTGTAAAACTGTCCGTAGAAGTTTTTAATCTCAACCAAAATCTCTCAGGATGTAACGAATCTGCCGCCCTCAGTCTTCAGTTTCGTAAGCAAAGTTTGTCCTAGCGTCAGATCTCTGGCGACAGACCTCGATTAGCTATGATGTTGGCTCAGAGATTTTCTTCCCTCTTTAGCGAGACATCATGCTCAAAGAGAGTGAGTTTAGGTAGATCTTTTATGTAAAGAACAAACAATAACAGCCCCAGGACACTTTCCTGAGGAACCCCTGATTTATCAAGTATTAGGAACGAGGATTAAGAGTCAATAGATTTATTATTTTCGCCGATTCTAGCTATTTGTACCTACGCAGTGTTCTATCAGTATGATTTCAAATTATATAAATAGACAAATTATTATCTATCTCCTATGTCTCCGATCCGTGCTAGGATGTTTTATAGCTGAGTTTATCCAGAAATTCGGTAAGATTAGCGGACTTTGTCGAGAGATCAAATAAACTGAGTTCTGTGCTACCGAGATCGATAAACACTCGATAAACTTCCGTTTTGTCGAATTTCAATATCAAATGTTTATCGAAAGTTCCATTCTCGCACCACAGTATTGGTGAACGTCAAAATGACGGGACCCCACCAGGTTTTTCGAATACCAAGTGTTTAGGATATAATACACTATTTATACTATTTCATACTTTTATAGAAAAATTCTACACTCATATAATATCAAGAAATTCTTCAAAGAAAGTGGTCCCGCTATTTTGACATCAAAATGGCGGGACCACTATTCAGTTATTGAAAAGCACATGGCGTGATATTAAACTGAACACGTCAAATTCTAATACGATATAGTACGACTACGTTTGGATCGATAATATAATTTTAAAACTATTATTTCAATTAAAAAGTGATGAATATATTTACATCAGAAAAACGCCTGAATAAAATGTATCAGTTTAAGCCTAATATCATTTGATTGCTCCTACAATTTGTGAAGGCGTTTACAACGTTTAGGCCGCATATTTTTTAAAAAATATTTTATTCAATTTACTTTACAAAGGCTACTACTTGAGCTTGAAAACAGTTTAAATATACTTATTTAGGTATTACTTACTATTAAATATGCATTTCTTACAATAAACATATCGAGCTGGGTGTGTTTTGCGGGATTTGGTGGTGTCGGTCAAGATTTTTATTACAATAATTAAAAATTGTGTCGGAGCGAACTTTGTGTTATAAAAGTGGTGTAGTTTTATAAACAAAGTGTTTGTGTTGTTATTAGAACAAAAGTAATTATGGGGTGAAATACGATAAGAATTTTTTGTGGTTATCCACCTCATCAAGTAGCATCACATGGAGACTGTCATCATATATTTCGCGTCAAGTACTCCCGAGATGCATTAAAATGCCAGCATTTTAATGCAATAAATGAAGAAATAGAAAAATACTAAAGACATGGCTGTATGGGCATTAGTGCACTTTGCCTTCCCATTACAGGGAGAATGAATTTAAAAAAAGAATATCGAGCTTTAGCGCGGCCACACACCTACAGGTTCCGGCGTGCTGCCTAGAAAGGATCATAAAACCGTCATGAACCGTCACGATGAGTACGAGCATTTGTTCACGAGTCATGGATGTTTACGTATGTTTATTTAGTATATTTCTAATATTTATATACTTATTATTATCAATATTTCTCCATTATCTAGTGTCCATAACACAAGCCCTTAATGATGTTTACTTTGGGTTAGATCATAGGTGTGAGTGTATGAATATTATTATTTTACAGACATTCTGTGAAAATTAAAAAACTCTGGGTATTTTCTTAATTTATCTCGATTGGTGTAGAATTGGCATTCTTGTAGCCTGAATAAGTTAAATAGATGAACCCAATACGTTGTACGTTCAAATAATATAAAGTTAGACTAGTACCTCTCTCGGCAAGCGCTAGAGAACGACTGAGCGCCAAATAAGAATAGCCGGCAACCGGTGTGTGTGTGACGATGAGCCCGGTTTTATGATCCTTTCTAGGCAGCACGCCGGAACCTGTAGGTGTGTGGCCGCGCTAAAGCTCGATATTCTTTTTTTAAATTCATTCTCCCTGTAATGGGAAGGCAAAGTGCACTAATGCCCATACAGCCATGTCTTTAGTATTTTTCTATTTCTTCATTTATTGCATTAAAATGCTGGCATTTTAATGCATCTCGGGAGTACTTGACGCGAAATATATGATGACAGTCTCCATGTGATGCTACTTGATGAGGTGGATAACCACAAAAAATTCTTATCGTATTTCACCCCATAATTACTTTTGTTCTAATAACAACACAAACACTTTGTTTATAAAACTACACCACTTTTATAACACAAAGTTCGCTCCGACACAATTTTTAATTATTGTAATAAAAATCTTGACCGACACCACCAAATCCCGCAAAACACACCCAGCTCGATATGTTTATTGTAAGAAATGCATGTTTAATAGTAAGTAATACCTAAATAAGTATATTTAAACTGTTTTCAAGCTCAAGTAGTAGCCTTTGTAAAGTAAATTGAATAAAATATTTTTTAAAAAATATGCGGCCTAAACGTTGTAAACGCCTTCACAAATTGTAGGAGCAATCAAATGATATTAGGCTTAAACTGATACATTTTATTCAGGCGTTTTTCTGATGTAAATATATTCATCACTTTTTAATTGAAATAATAGTTTTAAAATTATATTATCGATCCAAACGTAGTCGTACTATATCGTATTAGAATTTGACGTGTTCAGTTTAATATCATGCCATGTGTTTTTCAATAACTGAATAGTGGTCCCGCCATTTTGATGTCAAAATAGCGGGACCACTTACTTTGAAGAATTTCTTGATATTTTATGAGTGTAGAATTTTTCTTTAAAAGTATGAAATAGTAGAAATAGTGTATTATATCCTAAACACTTGGTATTCGAAAAACCTGGTGGGGTCCCGTCATTTTGACGTTCACCAGTATTGGCCACTTCAATCGTTAAGACCTCTTGCGGAAAAGGAAAAATTCGCCACGACACTCTCGCACGCGCGACAGATTTTCGGCGAATTCGCCCATTTTGGACCAACCTAAGTGGTCCATATTAGATATATCTATTAAAATGAAAATCTCATTACATTCAAGCATCGTTTATTACTAGTACACCCATTGCTGCAACGACATGCCACACTTGAAATTTGACAGTAAACTAAACAATTTTAAGCATCATCTACTTACCAAAGAAATTTACTTTCATGGGAAGAGTAAGATATACCTACACATAAACCACAACGTTACCGTTTCATGTCAATGCAAACTCCACACTTTATTGGTTAGTTTGAATAATTTGTATAAAAAAAAACATACAATGGTTTTCTGTATCGCATGGGTTGTTAATCATCAAGCATATTTTATTTCAAATTATTAAGTGTTTTCTTCACATGTAGTCTTTTAAAAACAAGTCACGGTGATTCAAGTTGGTAGGTTAAGAATTTACAGTCAATAATACAGGTTAGGAGAATTTCTTCGAACTCTTGGGGAAGTCGGTCGTTGCGACAAAAATCCTCTTGAAATCGTAGTTGCCCTGTCTTTTGCGGCGGCACTGAAATATAAGAATCAAAATTTATTATGACCATATCTTTTAAATAATTTTTTTTTTGGCATCAAAAAATATTGAGAATTAAAAATATTTGAATTGAGGCAACTAACTTTATTAAAAAGTACCTGAAAGAGCCGAAAATGAACGTATCGACACAATAACTAATAGTCTATCGGTCGCAATTGCGCTCAACTGTCAAAATCATACAAAAAAGATAGTTTCCAATACTTCACAACAGAGGCGCTGCTGTTGTTTTCATACGATTTCTAATGGAGATCGAAACATTTCGATACATTTGGGGTGGTATGAGATTATTATAATATTATCTACAATAAGAGATTTGTATGCATAACATAGTTTAAATTCTTTGCATTGTCATTTCATGTTATTTGCATTACCTACTGTAGTGCAAAGGTAGAGTCATCATCCAAATCTCTACCTATATTCTATTTCTTAAATCAATTAAATAGGAATCAAAATCGTTTATATCTTTTTGAAGCTGGCTGTATCTAACTGTTGTTCCCAAGCGTTAAAGTAGGTAATAACTCATGGATGCAAATATCGACAAGCATACAAACAAACATGCATGTCGCATACCTTGGGTGGGTTGGTTACGAATAGGGCGACAGAAGATCGATATCGAGATCGTCCAACGTGCGTGCGCGCATCTCTTCGCGCCTTCAGTTCGTGTTCGTATACAAGATGCGGCGTTTGCGCTTGTCTTGTTAAAAAAAGAACCTTTTGATTACGAATGTGGCGTGCTTATGATTTCCTATAAACTGAAAAGTATTGTGTTGTGACTCAGCTTCTAGTGAATGTATATTCAATAGAAGCTGAGTGTAAAGAATCGCTGGGAAGAAAAGGTAAGGCAGCTACTAATGTCCTTATTATTTTCTGTGTCTAATTGCCTTCTATAAACGCTTGGTCAATTCCTTCAATTTTCCATCCCCTAATGCAGCGGATACAGCCGGTCTCGCTACACTGACTGTACGATATTACGAACTTACTAATAATTATAGCATAAGGCCTCACACAAATTCAAGACGTGTTGCTTCTAAGGCGGCTATTTCCGCAACGTTTACTTAGATAATCGCAAATTCATGAAATTCGTAATAAAGTAGGTAATACCTACCTACCTCGCCATAAATAAGGATGATTCACGAATTTGACGACCAGTGGGTCAATTCTGCTATTTAT
The DNA here is from genome assembly GCA_947347705.1 of Nymphula nitidulata. Taxonomy (NCBI): domain Eukaryota; kingdom Metazoa; phylum Arthropoda; class Insecta; order Lepidoptera; family Crambidae; genus Nymphula; species Nymphula nitidulata. The sequence goes on from OX374639.1 coordinate 9,967,773, forward strand.
TTCCCTAAACGGATCGGCTGCGGTTCGGTATCGTTACCAATGCGGCTGTAATACAAAAAGGTATTCCACTAACATTATTGCTTATAAAGCCGGAACGCTAACGAAACGCTCTCGGTTGGTTCAACTTCGGCTCGATGATTGTTAGCAATATTGCAAGAAACAAATATATTTTGGCTTAGTGACTATAGTCACTAAGCCAAAATATATTTGTTTCTTGATTTGTTCAAAATTGATCAGAGTTGATCAGAGTGGAAGTCAATTCAGGCATATGTTCCTATGGAATCAACTAGTTGATAAAATACATTTTTCACTAAACTTTTATTCCTTTTTGTTCCTATAGAATCAATTTTAATTTGAAAAAATAATTTTAATTTTGATTTTAACATTATTTTAAATGTTGTCGTGTTGTTGTGTTCTGTTTTTTCTAGTTTAGATACATTTTTTTTTTGTAAAAATAAACTCAAGATAAACTTTTTGGCTGAAAGGTTTTATATCATTTAATTAAGTTGTGTAGATAGCAATAAACAAGAATAATAATAAATGTTTCTATCGGATCGGAAAAATAGTTGATCCGTTTCAGTTGATTAGTTTAGTTGATCGGAGTGGAAAGCCCGTTTATTTTTAAAGAAAAATATACGTGTATAATAATTATGTTTTCCCTTATCTAATATCCCATGTTATCATTTAAGTAGGTAACACAACCGACACAACCAATACACAAGCTCATAATGATGCTCACTTTGGGTTAGTTAGGAGATGTGAAGTTTGAATATTACTAGAGATGCGCCGAGTACTAATTTTACCTAGTAACCGAGTACAGAGTATTAGGTACCTACTCGGTTTAATGTTTGCCGAACCGAGTACTCGGCCGAGTTACTCGGTTCATGCTCATGCAACTTTTTGGAGTTGCTTTCACAGAAGAAATAGCTTCTTCTAAGGCCCCGGAGCGAGATGATCCTAATTAGACCGAATCTAGAATTAGACCGATATGCAATCGAAGTTTTGTTGTCACGAGACCGAAATCCTTTCGAGTGGTGGTTTCCAGGGCATAGAACAAGATATCCAGAAATGGCTAATCTAGCAAGAGTATTTTTGTGTGCCCCTGCAAATACTGTGTACAGCGAGCGCTTATTTTCAGAAGCAGGCAATGTTTATGAAGAAAAACGAAATAGGCTGTTAGAGCCTTGTATTCCTGCATCATAATTTGCCCTTGCTAAATTTTAAACATTGACTGTTTGTTTTTTATATACTTAACCGTATTTTGTTACCTTAGCTGGCAGTAATTGTGTGTTTGGAAAATACATACTAAACTGTATTCTCTAATTAATAAATGTTTTTTACTTAACTAATTAACAAGTTTGTTTTACTATGTCTCTCACACAAAGTACTAATCATTTGAACCGAGTTTTCAGTCTAACCGATTTATTCGGCCAAGTACGAGTATTAAAAAAACACCGAATATGCCGATTACCGAGTAGTATCCGAGTACTCTCCTAGCTCATCTCTAAATATTACTATTAATATAATCTACGATGACCCACTCACAAAACGATGATTATCGACTTACCTAAATGGTATTGGACATAAACCTTCAACGGATTTACAGTTTATTGAACATCTAAGTATCTTAAGATTTTATCGCAATTTTAGTTCAGGTTGCCTTCAGAAGTCAATTTCTCGTAATACTTTTAGTACCTTTTCTTATCAACTATTGGCATATTCTTGACAATCTGTATGAATGCTATGTCATGGACTAACACTTTAGTACCATCATGGTAGGAAGGTACTAAAGTGCTAAACTGCTAATCGATTTCTGATGTTGACCGTAAGTAGTATACAAATCAAACATATACCTAGGCATTGCGATGAGAAATGTGTCATCATAATCATCACCAGTCTATTACGTCCTGCTGCATAAATTGTATTTATGTAATTTATTTAAGTATGAGGGTGAGGCGATGGCGTGAGGAGCTCGGTGGCAAGAGGAGATTACAAAAACAAAGCAACTTTCGCCATGGTCGATCCCAGGATGGGTCAATCAAAATTTGTTATCTGGAGCTTCTTAGTGCTTCGGAAGGCACGTTAAGCAGCTGGTCTCGGTTGTTACTGCAACCACTTTAACCCACCAACCCGCATTGTGCCAGGGTGGTGGTGTTCCATGAGATCCTCATGTGTTTCTCCCGAGTAGGAAGGCCTGTGCCCCGCAGTGGGACGTATATAGGTTGGTGATATGATGATGATGATTAATCTAAATGTTATTAAATACCATACCTGCTGTCGTGATTAAAGCTAGGCCTAGTTCCTGTACTTGTTTTCGAGTTTACATCTTTGATGGTTCTTGATTTTTCTTTGGATGTCACGCTATAAAAAATATTTTGATTATTTATTGGTATCAATTTTCAATTCTACGTAATTGCAAGGAATTCCATATTTTGGAAGTACCTACGACAAAGAAACGAGTTACTAAACTTCTTTGTCCATGGTGTTTAGGTGGAGGCAGTGTGAATTGAGGATTCTGAAGACCGGTACGCGTGCTTCTAAGTAGGAAGGGAGAAGACGGGATAAGGTCGAAAAGCTCCACAGAGCACTTTCCGTGATATAGCCGATAGAAAGCGCTACGCGTCAAGTGCATCGGGGAGGTACTTGGCGGAGCCATTCCACTAACGCGAGCAATATTCCACGCAATACCGGACCTGAGTTTTGTAAAACAGGTATAATTGGTCAGGCGTGAAAAAACGGCGCACCTTGTTCAGGACACCGAACTTCCGTGAGGGTGTTTTGATCACGGTTTCGATGTAGTTTCTCCCATTCAGATCGGTAGGGTAGTGCCATAAAGAGAGAGAAGGGTAAGGAATGGGGACACTTTGTCAATGAACGCGCACCACCTGTTTTCTTAGCATTAAACTCAACAACGTTCTTAGATCCTCATTCAAAAATTTTCATTCACTACCTCTCGGTTTCAACGCGCTCAGCCCTCTGTTTATTTAAAGGTGCTGCCACACTGCTGTTAAAAAATGTTTACAAACATTCTCTAATACTAATACATTTCGGTACTAACAAATGTTAGGAATCGTTACATTCTGTTAGGAATTATGTTCAATGTTTTAAGTGCTCCTACACTGATGGAAAATGTTTACAAACATTTTATAACATTTGAAATTATTTATCAACATAATATTTGGTCTGGATTGTATGTTTACAAACAAATGATAACAAATGTTTTTGTTCAAATTTGTTAACTAGTTTAGAAATTTTTACTAACATTATCTAACATGAAAACATTTTCTAACATTGCCATTGTAGGGTGGACGTTAGCTCATAAAATAGAGCAGTCGCCCGGATTGCGAAAGGTCGCGGGTTCGATTCCCGCCTCAGGACGTGAAATTTTTCTAGTTCTACATTTTAATTTCTAAGTAATTTTTCAAACATTTATAATAATGTTAAAATCAAAAATTAAAGTAAACTATTTAAAATAAAGATAACTAGAATAGATACCAACCACTTATCTTGTACTAAGCTACCCAACTTCTCCGAATGCAAATAATCGCGAAGACTTCTTTGAAACTGAAATAAAAATATGTTTCTTATATTGTGTGGTATACGTCACGCAAACAGATGTTTAAGTATAGGTAAGTATCTACAATTTTCAAAGTCAGAAAACTTATAATGCAAAGCAATTGGCTGAGGTCTTGATACTCTGTGGTCTTGTTGACTGCACTACCTGTATCAAATAGGTAACCTTTCTTTCTTTCTTTTAAAGGTAACGTGAGATGGCAAAGGTGTTTACATAATGTGACAAAACTACAAAAGATGAGACCAATTTTAATTACAATTCTTGGTGACACATTTCAAACTAGACACAATAGACTTTTTTATACAACTTGGTAACAAGCTAGCTGTCGGCCCACCCTGGTGGTAAGTGGCTACCGTCGCCTGTAGACATCTGCAATAACAAGGAAAAAATCACTTGGTATTGCATTAGTTATCACAGAACAAATAAAAGAGGTTGTTATCCTAAGATAAAATGCCTTCCATTCTTCAATCCGAAACAGCGAACTGCATTACGGCAGAGGAAAGCCGGTGGGTTGGGTACCCACCCAGACGACCCTACACTACATACATACCTTACACCTAGTGAGTAGGTAATTATATAAGTATCCACATATAGTCGTATCGTATGTGAAAAAGTCGTCAAAATTGTCATTGCCTAATATGATTTTATTTCAAGTCCGCTCTTCTATCATTGGATTCGTCGCGTTATCTCCACATGACGATTATGCCGCACAGAGTATCAATCTTCGCTCTAAAACCTACCCTACCGCTCTATATAACATTGTTGGAAAGAGCAGTTGGCGAGGTATCTACTTGCAATAAGTATTTATTGTCATTGATTACTATTAATTATCAATGGTTATATGACAAGACTAAAACGCCACAAAAAGGCTTTTTGGAATTTGTAGCAATACGCGCGTTAGAGCTAGCGCGCACTGCATGATAACTTTTTTCAGGGAGACTCTTTCGTCACTCTCGTCAAGACCATGGATTTTTATGGAGATGACACAAAAGTCACTCTCTGTACGTCGTATATTGCTTTCATATCTATAGCATATTTGACGACCGGCTGGCCGAGTGGTCTGTGCCCCCTTGCTATACAGGTTACTCGGTCAGGGGCCCCGGGTTCGAATCCCGGTGGGAGCAAATGTTTGTATGATGAGTACGACCATTTTTTCTGGAGTCATGGATGTTTAATTTTCTTTAGTACCTTATTTCTAATATTTATAGTACATATTATTATCACTATTTCTCCGTTATCTAGTACCTATCCATAACACAAGCTCTTAATGATGCTTACTTTGGGCTAGATAATAGATGTGAGAGTATAAATATTATTATTATATCCATCGCCTTTATGAGTGACAAAAAAGTCATTGTGACAAATGACAAAAGTGACACAGTGCGCGAAAGCTTTAACGGCCTGGCCACGGGAACGGGCGGCGGCGGCGGCAGCGCGACTGGCGAGTTCGCTGGTTGCCGCTACGCGTGACCTGCTTAGTACATTTCCATACATTCGTTTTCATTCGGGCGAATACAAGCTCGAATATTCGCCGCGGCGAATTTCCCAGGCCGTAGGAGCTACAGCTTACAGGAACGTTGCGAGTCTAACGTATTAGTACCTATTCTCAAAGTGGGTGGCCCACGCATGCATTGCATAGGCCGCCACGTCTGGGATTACCCAAGTGACTCTGGGTAATCTCCATCGGCGCGAAACCTGGCCGTAAGGCCGGGTTGCCTGGAGGTGGTCTGGTGAAATTGCTTCGGCAGAGCCTAGGCTACCCCCGCGAAGGCCAGTGGAGTTACCGGGGAGTTTTAGTGGGTATTCCCAGAGTCATTTAGCGCTGGACGTCCCCCACACACGCCCGTCGTCGCTTCGCCAGCGACGGGTAGGTCTGTAAACAGATTTCTCCCCGAAAAAAAGGCACCTTAATAGAGTTAAGCATGTCTCCTTGTGTGGCTGTCGGCCGTTCGTCTGAACGCACGCTGGGAGCCCGCTTCGATGCCGGCGCTTCCCTCCGAGCTCCGAGTGACGCTGCTCCGACCGAAGCGGCTCCTATGGAGCCATCTCTGCCCGTTACCACTATAACGAAACGATAAACATAGTTTTAAATTATATTTAGCGCATCGGAATCCTTCGTATGTGCAAGGATGATAGAAGTGTATATGTAACTAGGTGTAGTCATGAGAAAATGTCAAAATATTATATTATGATGTAGAGCACATCAGGAAACCTGGTCAGCTCAAAGCAATCCTTAATTCGGTTATTTAAAAAGTCGAGTGGTCAGTAGGTAGCGGAGACCGAGGGGATTTGAAACAAAGGTGATTTGAAACAGTACCGATTTCTCGGAACTTAAAACTGTTAGCGAGCGGGCAATGTCTCTTTTTAACCACTTCCCTCCACCTGCTGACGTGGCGTAAGTCGTGCGCTTGTTCTGCGTGCCATGCAACAAAAATCGTGAAAAGTAAATTTTTAACGTTTTTTTACGATGCCTATACTTTGGTATAGGTTTTGTATTTTGGTTTAAGTTATCGAAAGCTCATTAGCTAAAGATTCATTATATACTTATATTTGGTACAGTTGATTTCTGTGTATTTGCTTCTTGATTGTGGATTAAATAAAAATTGGAAGGTTTTTTCTTACTGAGGAGATTTGAAACAGACTGTTTTAACTCTCCTCGTTTTCAATTTTGAAAGCAGTCAATAAATAACGGGCACTAAAAAAAAGGTTTTTATTTTTGATTTAATTTGTTTATTTTGTTTCAGCATGCCTACTGATTATAAAAGAACACGGAGTACTAAACTTATATAATCTTTGTAAAAGAAAGACGAATAGGACGTTATGGTTATTTTAACTACTTTAGGAGTTGATTAATTGTATAAGACCTGTACCTAGTTGATATATCATTACAAAATATTAATAAAAAAAGTTGTACTTGAAAAGTTTTATTTTAATAATACTTTTAAATTATATCATTATTTTTATTATTAAAGCCTTTAAAAAAATCATGTTTCAACTCTCCTTGAACCCTGTTTCATCTTACCTCGGTATGAGGGGAGTTGAAACAAGTTGACTTGTTACGGTTAAGTCGATTTTTCACCACAATATTTAACGCTTACAATTACTTTATGTAAGTCATTCGCAAGTGTAAAGAATGACCTATCGATTAGTACTAATATCATACGATTTCTGTCTATAGTATTTGGTGTATGAAACAAAATGTCAAAATTGTTTCAACTCCCCTCGTTCTCCCCTACTGAAGGTCCGGGGTTTAATACTAGTAGAGGCTGATGTATGATGTGTATATGTACGAAAATTTGTTCACGAGCCTATATATACACGTCCCACGCTGCTGGGCACAGGGTTTCCTACATGGGAGAAACACATGACGAGTTTTAGCGAGTTAAAGCAATCGCTGTAACAACCGGGTCCAACGGCTTAACGTGCCCGTAAGCCGCCGTTAAGCAGGGAGGAACTCGAGATGACAAATTTTGTTTGACCAATTCAGGAATCGACGATTTCGAGATTTGCTCTGATTCCGTAGTCCAAACCAGAGCGTTCCAACTACTACGCCTCCGGGCTCCCAGCATTATAATCTTATATAAAATTCTCGACTCACAGTTTTAGTTACCATACTCGTCCGAAACGGCTTGACCGATTCTCATGAAATTTTATATGTATATTTATATTCAGTAGGTCTGAGAATCGGCTACTATCTATTTTTTATTTATTTTTTGTACTTTTTTTATGGAAAGACAACATTTGCGGGGTCAGCTAGTTACGTAGTAAAAAATTCCTTTCAACAAAACATTTTAATTTTATTTCTACAACTAAATCACAATTCTTTGTATTTTATAATAAAATTATTTTAGCAAGGTACCTAGCTAGAAGTTAAGTACGTACCCACAGGTAGGTACTTAACTCGTATGTAAATCGCCGGCATCTGGTTGAATTCGCCGCTTAATTGAATGCCGAGCCCGATAGTTAATTGAACTAGACTCACTTAATGTTTAACAATTTGGCGTATTGAATGGATCGTCTTATAAAGAAAATTGTTAGTTTGATTTGGTAGGTTCAAGGTTATTTTTTATGAGCACTTCTAACCGACATCATTTTGGTTCTACGTGGCCTGGTCATAAAAAATAACCTTGAACCAATTACTCAAACAGTCACAGAAAACCTGCCTAGGCGTCCAATTGAACGGCTAATTTAAACAAGACGGCTGACATGACGTTCAGCCATCTGGTTAAACGATGCGCTCAATGACTTGGCAAGTTGTACTTCAGCTGTTTGATTGGATGCCGGCATTGAGTCAACGGGCTAGGCGTCCAGTTAAGCGGCTGATTTAACCAAATGGCTGCGACATAAACATTAAAGTTAACAGGTAATTATTCTCTTTGTGATATGAGACAAAATGACAACAGTGTATAATATCACTTTTGTATGTGTCCAACACTCATCTTAGATCATGTTCTAGCGTCCATAGGCTACGGTAACCGCTTACCATCAGGTGGGCCGTATGCTTGATTGCCACCTTAGTGGTATAAAAAAAAAAAATATGTTCTGAAGTAAGTATGTAAGTACATATAAATAATTTATCTTTTATAGTTCTCATAATTACTTAACTGTATGAAGGTAATACAAAGTATTTTAGATTTACTAAAATATGGCTGTAGAGAATCAACAATGTTAGTAGCTTAAAGCTACCACTTTAATAATTATCTAGCAATAGATGCTATCTATTATTATATTCATCATACAGTAATTGTTAATGACAAGAGGGAAATATATAATGTTAAAAATACAAATATTCTTAATTGTAGGTACTGTTCAAGTATTTATATAAAGGAGTAGCAGTGTCAAAATAATTATCTTTTTCTGACTAATTTCTATCATCACTTAAAGTGATACTGTTTTAGAATTTGCCATTATATGTGTATATGTGTACAGTCAAACACATAAGTAGCTTTACACTTTAGCAGAACTCGCAGCAAACATCTAGTTCGCTCTGAAATTACATGGCGCAGTATTGCTTAGCTGCCCGCAACTATAGTCCATACTGTGTTGTTCCACCGCTCCGTATTTGGATAGTGCTGAATCTACTACTGTTTAGAGCTAATGAGAAATTTGGCGGGACCTATACCATGTCACTTCCATACTGTATCACCACCCTAGTTATTAACAAACATTTTATTGTTATTTTAATGTAACTTAACCATATGTCTCTAATCAGCCCACCTAAAGTTCTTATATTAATTATGGATAATAATAAATTGACCAACTAAAAAATACTAAGCGGGTGACTGAAATAATGAACTGGTGTGTAATTGTTGAATTGACACAAATCAGATTTTGATACCAGATGCCGATTAAGTATCTTTGTTGGTTAAGTTAGTATGATCCTCAGTTTAAAATATTATTATGCCAATAATCATTTTGAACTATTGTGTCTGGTTGTAGGTCCTTCTTTTTGTAATCTGGCTATTATATGAATATGAATATATTATATTTACTATTGTTGTTCCTTTCAAATTTCTTTGTCAACTATTTCTGCACCTTTTTTACTCTCTAATTCCTTGATATTTAATTTCTCTAGTTGTTTCCTACTTGTAGCTGGGCCAGCAAAGATTGCTTGTGTTTCCTTAGTCTTGGGTATGTATATTTCAAATGTTTTGAAATATTTTAAAATACTTTGTACATCGTCCTCTTTCAGCTTGTACTCTAGAGCGATTTTAGACGCGGTTGCAACAGTTGGGTCAGTTTGATGGGCTCCTATGAACGTCAGAGCATGCCGCAAAGTTGTTCTACCATATTTAACTTGATCGGGTTCTTTAAAGCCCATTTCGAAATCGGCTAGAAGCTTGCGATCTTGTGGCAAGGGGCGAAGAGGATTCTGTTCTTTTTCAGCACGCGTAATATCGTCTTCTGGCTTTCCATGAGAGGTTACATAAACATTTCGAAGTCTATCGTCGAGTGCTGGATCTTTTTTATCGAGTTTATTGTCTATATCAGGAACAGCTTCGAGGGTTCTTTTCAGATCCTCCAAAGCTTGAGGGTATAACGGCGCCGCAACTGGTTTTTCTTTAGAAATAACACGATGAGCACGATTTTCAATATTGAAAGACTTGATTGGTCTAAGAGCTCTAGTCAATAGAGCACCCATCTCAAGCGGCGTTGAAAAACAGGACTAAGTTAATACTATTGGTTACACAAACATTGTTAATAAATTTAAATTTCGCAGAGGTTAGTTTTCTTTTCACAATAAAAATTGAGAAATTGAGAATGTCATTGTCAGATTTTTAATGTCAATGTCACTTGTCAGAAAACGAATTGTCAATTTTTTTTTGTTAATTTTCCCTATAAAGGGACAGCAAAGGGAACTAATGCTCATACAGTCATGTCTTCAGTATTTCTTATTTCTTCATTTATTGCATTGAAATGCTGGTGTTACACATTTCAATGAATCTTGAGAGTATTTGACGCGAAATATATGATGACAGTCTCCATATGTGCCACTTGATGAGGTGGATAACCACAAAAAAGTTCTCATCGTATTTCACACCATAATCACTTTTATTTTCCAGCGACGACCAGCTGGCCGAGTGGTCTGTGCCTCTTGCTATACAGGCTACTTGGTTGGGAGGTCCCGGGTTCAAATCCCGGTAGGAGCAAATGTTTGTATGATGAGTACGAGCATTTGTTCACGAGTCAAGGATGTTTACATGTTTATTTAGTATATTTATAATATTTATATACATATTAATATCATTATTTATCCGTTATCTAGTATCCATAACACAAGCTCTTAATGATGCTTACTTTGGGCTAGATAATAGGTGTGAGTGTATGAATATTATTATTATTATTATTTTAATAACTTTTTAGCTGTAAAACACTTTGTATATAAAACAACACCACTTTTATAACACAAAGTTTGTACCGACACAATTTTTAATTAATAAAATAAAAATCTTGACTGACGCCATTAAAACCCGCCAAACACTCCTTTTTTTTGTTAATTCTCCCTATAAAGGGAAGGCAAAGGGAACTAATGCCCATACAGCCATGTGTTCAGTACTTTTTTATTTCTTCTTTTATTGCATTTAAATGCTGACGTAACACATTTCAATGCTTCTTGGGAGTATTTGACACGAAATATATGATGACAGTCACTTTATGTGCTACTTGATGAGCCGTATAACCACAAAAAGTACTCATCGTATTTCACACCATCACTTTTATTCTTATAATCTTTTAGTTGCACGTCAACACAAACACTTGAATAATAAAACTACGCCACAACTCAACATCAAAATCTTGACTGACACCATGAAATCCCGCCAAACACCTTTTTTTCAGGTTCATTCTCCCTGTAATGGGAAGGCAAATGTTACTACTGGCCATACAGCCATTTCTTCAGTATTTTTTATTTCTTCGTTTATTGCGTTGAAATGCTGGTGGTACACATTTCAATGCATCTTGAGAGGATTTGACTCGAAATGTTTGATGACAGTCTCCATATGATGCTACTCATCAAAGTAGTAAATAACCACTATAAAATTCTCATCTTTATTTACACCTCAATCACTTTTATATTAATGATCTTCCAATTTCGTCAACACAAATACTTGCTTCATAAAACTACACCAATTTTATAACACAACGTTCGCTCAGACACAATTTTTAATATCATCATATCAGCCGAGAGACGCCCTCTGCTGGGCATAGGCCTCCCCCAAGGATCTCCAAACCGATCGGTCCTGCGCTGCCCTCATCCAACGGCTTCCCGCGACCCTTACCAGATCATCGGTCCACCTTGTGGGGGGCCTACCAACGCTGCGTCTCCCGGTGCGCGGCCGCCATTCGAGGACCTTTCCGCCCCAACGGCCGTCAGTCCTCCTCGCAATGTGACCTGCCCACTGCCACTTGAGACTCGCAATTCTTTGGGCTATGTCAGCGACCTTAGTTCTCCTGCGGATCTCATCATTTCTAATTCGATCACGCAGAGAAACACCAAGCATAGCCCTCTCCATTGCTCTTTGGGTGACTTTGAGCCTTTGTATAAGGCCCATTGTAAGCGGCCACGTCTCGGTTCCGTACGTCATCACTGGCAACACACACGAATTAAAGACTTTCGTCTTGAGACACTGCGGTAGTTGGGCCGAGAATATGCTGCGTAGCTTCCCGAACGCTGCCCAGCCGAGTTGGATCCGTCGATTGACCTCTTTCTGGAAGTTGGACCTACCAAGTTGGACTATTTGTCCCAGGTAAATGTATTTGTCAACAACTTCCAGTGTAGAGCTTCCAACCTTCACAGGAGTGGGTACGACATGGGAATTTGACATAATCTTCGTCTTATCCATGTGCGTCCATATCCGTCTTAACAAACACTTCTTTTATATAAGATATAACTCAACCAATTTTACAGCACAAACTTTAATTTTTAATTACCAAATATAATAATAATAATAATATTTATACACTCACACCTATTATCTAGCCCAAAGTAAGCATCATTAAGAGCTTGTGTTATGGATACTAGATAAAGGAGAAATAATGATTATAATATGTATATAAATATTATAAATATACTAAATAAACATATAAACATCCATGACTCGTAAACAAATGTTCGTACTCATCATACAAACATTTGTTCCTACCGGGATTCGAACCCGGGACCTCTTGATCGAGTAGCCTGGGGTACAGACCACTCGGCCAGGCGGTTGTCATTACCAAATTATGTAATAATTGTAATAAAAACCTGTTCGATGCCATTAAATGGCTCGATTTTGAGTTTTTTCCTGTTATAAGGGATGACTGAAGGTCAAGCTCTTATATCCTTTTTTTACATATTCATTTACTGCATTAAAAGAGGATGTAATATATTTCAAAGCATGTTCGGAGAACGGAGAGTTTGGTGCCAAATATATCATCATTTATTATAGTCAGAGGTCCCTAGACTTTATTCTCATTAAAACACTTTTAGCTGATTACGGTGGACCCCGCAACTACATTTCTATCATACTCCCAAAACTCGGCAAAAAATTGTTTTTATGACCCGCCAACGTGGTCAGTTCCCAAAGTGGTCAAAGTGGACCCCCAGGGGTCTACCCTGGGGGTCCACTTTGACCACTTTGGGAACTAAGGATGTTGATAATTATATTTTTATAACTATGTAACTATATTATATTACGTATATTATTACTTTGATATATTATTTCATTATTAGATATTATAATTTTACTTTTTTGTAAGAAGTTTATAGCGCAATAAAGAATATAATCATATCAGACTTCGTTGATTGCCTAAAACGTTGGAATCAAATTAATGATCTCATCCTGAGCAGAATTTTGTTTTGCTGATTATCAGTAGCTTAAATAATAAATGATGAGAGTTTTAAGACTAAGACTTGTTCGTTTTTAAAATATATGTTTTTCGCACGTACATTTCAATCGCGACAGGACCTCTTTCAACGCCGTTTTTGAAGCATCTTTCACCAAAAACTTTCCTGCTGACGATGATGGCGTATTTGTAGCACGACTTTGTTCGGTCATCCTCAATTGAGGAGGACTCGGACTTCTACCGAGTCGAGGACGATGTTGCAGCTGTGAAGAAGGTTTTGGTGCTGTAAAAAAATCATACAATCATACAACATTCAAATTTCATTTGTAAAACATATAAGTAGGTCATACACATTTTTTTATTTTAGTACAAGGCGTAGGTACCTACTTACAAATACATATTTCAAAATTAGACATATGGAACAAACAATACACGCTAAATAAATAGATAGACATTAGAAAAAATAAGAAAATTATAATAAGTGTCACAAAAACTATGACACATATACCTACTTAATACAAATTAATCTGCACCACGCGAGGGCTGCCACTGCAGTACTCGAGAAAATCTTTATAGAGCAGTACGTCAACATCGCTTTCATTCAAGAGTCGTGGCTAGCAAACAATAACACGGTCTCGGGCCTTGGTTTCGCAGGCAAGGTAATATCAAATGCCGGCGGAATTAAGCCAAGAGCATGTATACTTTTCAACAATAACATTGAATTCCTTTCTATCCCAGAGCTTTGCAACAACGTCCTGGTGCTTAACCCCTCCAAAACAACTATAGTGCCCTTTACGAGGAAGCGCAAGCTAAACAGGCTTGCTACAATTGACAAGACACTGACTTGGGAAACACACTTAAACAACGTAATCCAAAAGGCAACAACCGCCTTAGGAATATGTCACCGCCTTGCAGGGACGAGATGGGGCTTAAACCCCAAAATCGCCCTATGGCTTTATACCACCATCGTAAGGCCGATGTTAACGTATGCCGGCGTAATCTGGGGGAAAAAAGTCATGCAAATAACAACCATCAACAAGCTAACCAGCTTGCAACGCACCGCGTGCTTGATGGCAACTGGTGCTATGCGCACAACCCCGGCGGCAGGAAAAGAGGCAAAGGCTGGAATGTATAGGGCAGGCGTCACTGGGAAAGCACAATGGGCATCTCAAACACTGCGATCATTACATCAAGCTGTGTTTGAACTACCTCCATTAGCAATGACTTCTGACGTCATGCTAACTGAACTCAACTTCCACAAAAACTATACAGTTGAACTGCCTAGCAGGGAAAACTGTGCAGATATCCAAAACAACATTTGTCCACAAGTCACTGCTCCCTCCGAAGCTGGATGCCTCACATGGTCTACAGATGGCTCCAAAATGGGTAATAACGTAGGATGTGGGGTGTATGGAGTCAGACCAAGGTTTAGTAAGAGCGTAAACCTCGGAAAATACGCCATTTTTCAGGCGGAAGTCTACGCCATAATTGAATGTGTGCAGGCCAACCGCCTAAGGAACTACGTTAACCAAAGAATTTACATCTACACTGACAGCCAAGCAGCGCTTAATGCTATAAATGCGAATACACTGCACTCAAAACTAGTAAAAGACTGCGTGGAGGAATTAAATATACTGGGGCTCAACAACAGAATCACTCTGAGATGGGTGCCTGGTCACTCTGGCGTCATAGGCAACGAAAGGGCCGATGAATTAGCTAGAGCTGGGGCTCAGGGACGACAGATTGGACCGGAACCTTTCTGTGGAATCTCAAAGAACCAGGCCATGCACTATCTCAAAAGCAAGCTCATACAGGAGTCCTCCGAACAATGGCTAAGGACACCTGGTTTGATACATTCAAAGTCTCTGATACATGGCTACCATGCTAAACGAACTGAAGAGCTGATAAAGCTCAGCATCATCATCATTCGGATGTTTGTAGATTCTGTACACAGGAGCGCGAAACCCCAATGCACCTCCTTTGCAACTGTGGACCTTTTATCCACAAACGAAGCCTTCATCTGGGGAGACACACTATTGACCCAAATGAAGTTGAGACCCTTAAGGTCTATTCACACATATCAGACAAGCCTCAGTTCCGGCACAGATCCGGCACAGTTCCGTATCAGTGCGAAATATTATTTCATACATTATCTATGAACGTATCTCCACTTGTCCGTTCAGTGACGGCTCAGTGCTCTCAGTGTCCGTTCCGGCGTGGTTCCGGCACGGAAGGTATCGTCGACAACGATATTTTTTGTCGGACGGACCGATCACGGACAGATCACTGACGGATCTCGGACGCCGACATCAACAAAAACAAAATAGAGGACGAGCGATTAATAGAATTGGTTCGTGAAAATAGAGTTTTATCTCTATTTAGAGATGATTTATCTCATGCAATGTATATGGATACGAAATACAATCACGATTGACGACGGACACGTTTTCACTGAAGCTCCGTGAACTGAGCGGGCACTGACATGTGTGAATTGAATCACTGACGCAACTGATACGGAACTGTGCCGGATCTGTGCCGGAACTGAGGCATGTCTGATATGTGGGAATCGACCTTTAAGGTTGGGAAAATCCTAAAATTTATGGAAAGTGCCCAAATCAAGGCTTTATTATAAATTATTGGTGGCAAGTCACAATAGATATTTTAGGTCGCAGTGACAAATCAGTCTTAACAAGACCGGAAAGCCCCAAATACAAGATAATACTAACTACAATGAAAAAAAAACAATCAAACAACAACAAAAAAAATATAGAACAATTTTATTTTATCATTCAAGTACTTCTTATTTGGAAAACATGTCTGTAAGAGAGCTCTCCAATCATTTCTTGAAAGCATCAAGTAATGATGGGAGAGCTGCCACAAAAACCGATCTGTAGAGTTCACTGTAAATTGAAATTGTAATATTTATTACAATACCTATTTACTATCACTAACCTGAGCTGAAGATAGATGGCGTTTTATGCTCCATGCTTGAAACAACGAGTTTGCCTGTGAGGTGTTGTGTATTTCTCGCATAGTGTGTTGCATTCAGCAATCGTCCCTGATCGTCTCTACTAATGGTGCTTCTCATAAGGAAATTCTGTAATATAGTAGTGGCAAATGTAATATAGGTAGTAGAACCATTTCGTTTCCATTTTTTCGCAAAATTTAATGTCATTTTTTTAGTCTGTGTGTCGCAGGCAAATTCTATTATTAGCCTAAATACAAACGTCAGTTTATAAACGTAAACCGTTAAACAGATTGCTTAATTAATGGCAAATTTTCGATAACTCACCTACACTAATATAGTATGTCGAAGTCTGATGGTTGAATTTGGCAGATCGTGATCTGTCTACGTACAGAGTGTTTGTGTAGGTAATGGTAAATGGTAAGTTTATGTTTTTGTCTAATTTATACCAAAATTATTTATGTTTAAAGTGGATTTATAAAAACCTTGGACCTGCCAATCACAAAAATTTTTAATACTAGAAGACCAATTTTAATTCTGTAAAAAAGGCGGTACTAATACTTATCTAGAAGCTCAATAGAAAATGACGACACTTTACATTATTTACAAGACATTTATTAAAACGTGAGTATTAATCTTTCTACTCTTGTGGAATTTATGGTATTGCGCGGGGCTTAGTTCTCAGGAGAGTGGGCAAGACCATGTGTAGATTACTAACAACAGGGGGTGTGAAACGCTTCACCGACGAATTTTTTGTAGACTAACGTTTAGCTGACAAATCCAAAGCCCTTTTCTTAAATACCAGGCAAAACATCCAACTCTGCTTAATCAAAACAAAATAGCGATGAACCCACTATTAATGCCATTATTTCTTTTGATTTATTTCATGTGGTATTTGTGGAATAGATTTTGAATGTGTCGGCAAAACCTTCGTCGACAAAAAATTCGTTAGAGAAACGTTTTTCACCGAATTAAAGGATTTTAACAGATTTATATTTACCCTTGCATCGTTAATTGTTTTTATAACAGGACCTTGAGATGTTCTAAACGACGGTAAAGGTGATTGATAACCTGCGATACCATTTGTAGTAGACTCCTTAAAGTAAATAAAGTGATCCAATTAAGAGAAACAATTACTTGCTTATTTTATAATATTGCCCGTTTAAGTAAGTATGGTTTGTTTACATTAGATTTAGCACTGATTCTTGACGTTCTGGCAATGCTCCCTCTTAAAGGTGCCATTGTCCTAGGATCGCCACCACCACTACCACGGCGTGCTATACTGTAAGTGTCTCTTTGATCACTGTATTAAAAAAGTAGGAATGTCATTAAAAATTATATATTGGGATAGCATGTACATATCTGTTGACAGTTTGAGCAACGGTGAATTGTATTATTACATAATAATATTCTGACTGACTGAGATATCGCGTAACAAAAATACATGCAAATTGAGAGGCGCGTCCTTTTTGCAGTCGAGCAAGCTTGCACAATAATCTACAGGGTGGTGACGACAATGCAACAATAAATTAAAATATGGGCTTCAATATGTATCATCCCGGAAATATTCATTTTAAAATTTCATGACATTTCTATTGGCTGCATTACTTCATAGAAATGTTAGAAAATTATCAAATGAATAAGATGTATTTGAAAGTTGCAAAACATTTGGATGAACTAATATAGCCCATGTTTTAATTTATCGTATTGTCGTCACCACCCTTTTTAAGGACAACTTACCCTTTATAACTATATTGACTAGTATTCGTTTTAGAAGACCTTACGCGCCCTCGCTCTGTTGCCTCCTTTTCGGACGCCTTACTAAGATCTATCACGAAAAGCAACGAAATCAATGAATTGACAATATAATTCCAATGTAAAATATATTTTACTGATTCATTTATAAAGTTCTAATTACCTTGTCTAAGAATATACAAAATTTATTTGAATAACACATTTTTGGAGAAATTTTTGCGCAATGCACCGCTATGCACCATATATTATCATTACAACATTTAATGCATGGACGAAAACAGAAATATTTCTTCCAAAACGAGATTTTCTCGTCTCTTAAATACTCGTCATAGTTCTCATATTCGTCAGTCATAGTGTTATTTCTTATTATACACCCTTTCATTTGAATTATCGGTGAATAAGTTGGTGTTGTTAAATCACAAGCGGTGATAAAAATTTCTTCATCTTCAACCGTACCATCTGTATATTTTAAATGTTTTTAAGAAATTAGCTATCGGGGCTAACGAAATATAATGACGATTTAAAACAACACTGTTTCTGTCAAAGTTAGCTCGGCATTGCACAAAAATTTTGTGAAAAAAAACACAAACAGTTTTATTTCAAATCGATATAAAAATTTCATTACTATAACGATATTAAATAACACTGTTTGAAAAAGATTAAGATTAATATATTTATATTAAATATAAATTTTTAAGATCAATAATATTATTATATGTATTACCTTCTCTATGTGGTGAAGTTTGAATCTTAACTGGAGGAGACATATCTGATCGTGTTTTCCTCTGTATTTGTGGTAATGAAGCTTTGTGGAACATGACTGGTTTCTGCTTGAGAGCCTTTTCTTCTATAGAGTAGACACCAAATTTATGGATTGGTAACCGTTCTGTATCTTGGTAAGTGCGTTTTCTGTAACAAACTTTGGTATTTTCAATTTTTTACTTATTCTACTGCGTTTGGTTGCAGTAATAATAAATATCTCTTAGTAACTTATTTATATCAAAAACCTTAATTTATAATTAAGAAATCTTCACCTGTTTACCTATAAAGTAAACCCTGTTTAATCAGCCATGGTTCCAGTTCCTCCAACCAACCCTAAAGAATAGACAGGTTATTACATAAAATATAAATCCTCGTATGGAATACACCTATTAAGGACTCCGTAGCATGATAAAACCAACTTTAAATAATTTTGGTATTATCTATTCTGGATTCGGGATTTTTCATGTAAAAGTGTAAAAGTAGCTAACAAGCATATTGTTCATCTGATAGAAGGTAAGTGATAATCATTGCCAAACTGGGAACTATCTATTCTGTGGCGCATTAATATTCTGAAGACATGATATATTACTTCCTCTAATACCTATTAATACACTAGCTATCTTTCTTTTTAAGATATTGAACTGTTTCGGAATAAATCAGCTGTGTGTGAGTTACAGTAGGCCCCTACTGTAGTTTCAATCAAGTTTAAAGTCTCGATCGCATTTAATCGTCAACTCACACGTGAGGCAAAGGCACAGCGCGTTAAGAAGTGAAGCCTTACATCAACGTGACGACCGCGTTTAACGATTTCTTCGTCATAGGTTTAACGTACAGACTCAATTTAAAAAAAAATGGTTCCCATAGATCACAACAGAGGCGCTGCTTTAGTTTTCATATGATTTGAACGCACATGCGATCTAGACGTTTCGATTTGATTCAATCTTACACTGGGGTACTGATAGGTAGATAGAGCTACAGAGAAATAGACTTGGACGGATGAATACCTAAAGTATACTGAGAAAACTATTAAAAGCTCCGTTTTGGTTACGAAACCAGTTAAAGGATTTATAATTACTGTCATGATGTTACTTGAATTTGTAGACATAAGTACCCACTAAACATCTTTATATTTTACCTACGCAATTATCTCAAGTTATCTTAATAAGAAATTAGGTCCTCAGAATGTAGGTAGATAGAGCACTGTTTGTTACCTGCTGGTGCCCGATAACTGATCCTGGCCTGCAAATTCTCATCCAGCCAATGGCTTCGTGGGATGTCATCTTATAATGTTTGATGAGATAACAACCGATCAGTGAACCAGTGCGCCCTAGACCTGCCTGAACAAATAAATGAATCGGTATACGCTTTTTACATTGCCTGAAAGTAAAACTTAAGGAATTCATAAAGATGTTGTGGAATAAAAACCAGTACAAATCTAATACCATATATTACATATATGTCTTATCTTCCTATGGGGCCATGACTAAGTCAAGGTGCACTTCGACCCATTGCGATCTTGTGTGCCTCCACTGCATTTACTCTTACTGTGTCCAGAATATAGTTGCCATTAGCCTTACTATATCTTTGGCATAAAGAGCCTGTAGTCATCAGGTTTTGGATATGAAAACTCCCAGAAGGCTCATTCTGGTTCTAGCCAGGGCATCACAATGACACAAGAGATGCGTTATAAATTCCTGACATTCGCCACATGCTTGACAAAGTTGTGTTGCGGAGAGTTGCAATTTGTGTAGCATGTGGTTAGTAGCAGAATGGCCTGTGAGTGCCCCAATTAAGAGGCAAACTTGTGTTCTACCATTTGTATAGATGTACTTACTCCATCCTCCTACCTCCTCTCCTAGGAAGGATTTGGAGTGTTTTAATCCAGGAATTTTATGCCATTGAGCCTTGTGTCTGTTTAGGACATGCTTTTAACGGCTCTGCTTATAAAACTTTGTGAAAGTGCCAGAAAGGGCTCAGGACCCACGTATGCGTTTTTTGAGCCCTTCCTTGCCAACTCATCTACCTTCTCATTGCCCATCACCCCCACATGGCCATATATGTTTCCTTTTCTTGTGTTTTTTTTTGTTGTCTTTATATGTTACCTTTCGTCTCTTATTAGCACGCCCCAGCATCTCCTCCGCAATAGGAAACATTGTGTCTGGTTTGTAGATAAGATAATTCACAAATCTGAACTAATATTTTAAAGAGAAAAACGTCGTTCTGGATTTTATCCCTTAACAAAACTCCCAACGCTCAGCTACATGAAGTCAGTGGCCCTAATTTTGGAGAACACATGCTAAGTCTACATTTAAGTTCAGAGCATCTCTTTCTCTCAATATGAATACGGAGAGGATAGCTGTCATATGATTTGACATTTATAAAATTTGAAATTTTCGACTATAATAAACGTGATAAAATGTAGTGTTTAGGAGGCACCTCCGTACATACCGTCTAAAATTGTCTATGGTTCCATTGAAATATGTCTAAATTTAGTTGACAGCTCTAAACGAATTCTTGCTATCTTTTTCCTATTACATATTGCGAAAAAGAGATATACTGTACTTAAATTTAGACTTAGTGTGTCACCAGGATTAGGCCCAGAGCACCAGTTTCACTTATTTTGTATTAAAGTCAACTAATGGACTCATTTTTTATGATTATTTATCGTAGGCACAGTAAATTCATAACCTTGCAATGCACTGCGATGGCACCTTCCGACTCTTCACAGATTTGCAAAAATTTGAATAGTATATTCCTAGGTGGACAAGTACCATCCCGAAAAAATAAATCGTAATGAGCTATTCCAACATTATTGAACCTGGGTGAGAATCGTGAAAAAATTACAAACAGCTATCTATTTAGAAAAAAATATACCTGATCTAAGCCAGTAATAATACACTTATAACAAATACTTCAAATATAGGTAAGTACTACTTAGCCAATGACACTTACACTTTTTCATCATACATCCTTTTGTTCAACCTCATAACAATTTTTACATTATTTTCTCGGAAATATTCAATATACATTTCAGGTGGATGATATAAAGATATACTGTAATCCACTGGACCGATAAATGCTAAAAATTTACCTGTGCAGGAAAAAAAAATTAATAAAAATATGATGTCGTTTGAAAAATTGATGGATGTTGTTAATTATCGTAAAAACCGTGGGATTATGTGAGTTTCGTAAGTAAATAAATGAAATAAATAAGCTATGAAAATAGGTATAACACCAAAAATAGTAGATATATTAAGTAAATAATACAATATAACCCTGTATGAACCGGAACGCTCTCGAAGAAGGCAGATGGCACTGCTGGCCCCTTATTCCGTATTATAACACGTATGGATCACGGATTCGATTCGAAAAGTCACATCCCGTTTCGCTTTGACGCGCCGCGGTAAAAAGTGACAGGTTCAGAAATATGAATATTTTTAAACAGTTGTGAATAAGTGGGCTGGTCATCCAAAAGAACTTACAGCTATTTTTTTATTATTATTTTTTTTAGCATGTCCTGTATTAAATCATTAGCATAGTCATCTTCCTTTATTTTTAAGAGCGCTCTCCTTACACCTTATATACAGGGTGGTGACGACAATACGATGCATTATTTCATAGAAATGTCATGAAGTTATCTAATGAAGTAAATCGCGTATTTGAAAGTTGTAAAACATTTCTATGAACTAATATAGCCCATGTTTAAAACTGTCGTCACCATCCTGTACATTACTATTACAAAAATACTTAACAAACTTATTATATAAATCCATGACTCATGAACAAATATCCTCATCCATCCATAACTAACATTTGCCTCCCCCTACCAACAAGCCCGGGACTTCTAGGTTAATAGTTAAGATGTATCAGGAATTAAGGTACATACATACATAAAAAAAATAATGTTTAATAATTATTACCAGGCACTATCCAATTCAGATCACCACCCTGTATTTTATCTAGTCGATCATATTCTTCATAATTAAAATCTTGAAAATTGAAAAGTCCCAAGTCTCTTGCTTTCTTCATAGCTTGTAGGCAGTCAAGCAAAGATATTGTATATGCTGAATCACCTTGTGTAGCATCTTGAAAGGGCCTACAATGTAAATAAAGTACAAAGTTAACACAATCTACTGTAATTCGAAGTGGAAAGCAATTAATGTATTTAGTAAAATTATTAGTAAAATGCCTATCTTTTAAGTGATGTTTGACACTTTTCTCTGTCCAGACTGACCTGTAACTATGCCCATTTACCATTAAAGGTTTTATAGCATCTTTGGGTGACAAACTCAAATACAGGACTCCGTAACACCCTAATAAAAATGCAGCATTAGCCTTCTTCTTTGGATCAATCGACGTATAATGCACTATTATTTGCTTATTCATATAGTTTTTTAATTTATCATTCAACATTTTGCAGTACTGGTAGACACAGCCCAAATTCAACGGTCCAAAATCGGAGTAATAATTTAAATATATTAATTCATTGTCAATACAAAAGTAATATGCATCTGCTGTGCTCTTGAGGACTTTCCCGTGTCGTACTGTGGCAAAATACAAGACTTTTTTAATATATTCGGCCATATACAATATATCCGGACTCCGCATCATGACTGTAACATGAACAGTAAACTAAAACTTATTCGAAAGCACATTCTAAACAACAATAACATAGTTTGAACATTACGACACTAAAACACGATGATTTCTTACAAACATTTCAAAATAAAACTACAAAAATAAAATCTAAATCATTTATGACATTAATGTTAGCGCTCGTTTGTTTATAACATAATATTATAAAAGTAGGTTATAGGTTTTATTCCTTATCAGAAAATAATAATGGCCAGTGCATAATTTAAATATTACCATGAGTTAAGGCTTATTACTAAAACACTCTGAATAGCTCGTGGTGTAATAGGTTCTTAAAGAAAGCAAAAAAAGGAGTGTGTGGCAAGTTTTTGTGGTATTAGTCAAGATTTTTATTACAATAATTATTAAGTGTGGCTGAGCGAACTTTGTGTTATATGAGTGGTACACTTGCAAATGGCGTCAAGTTAAAAATACATGATTTTCAAGCTATGACCACCATTTTGCGGGAAATTCAAATAACTCTCCGCAACATTTATCATAATCTTTCAAAAGTCGCTTTGTTAGGAGTAAATTGAGACAGAAAATCCAGTACTCTTGCAAATGGAGCTATGTTAATTGACAGTCCACTTTCAAAAGTTTCTATGTTACTGTTAACTTGCAAATGACGCTAAGTTCCGATGATACTCGTGCAAACGCCGCCATGTTGTTTATATGATTACCTATTTTGTGTTTTGAACACGGAGTTTCAAAAAAATGAAGTTCTTGTGGCAACAGTTGGAAGAGGGCGTAAAAAACAACTTAGCACCAACTCCATAAATATGTTCCTAGGGGATGAGTACATACTAAAATTGAATAATTTTATTCTTTTCAGTTTTTTGGAGTCGGTTTTAATTTTTGTTTAATTTTTTTTACAATGTTTAGTGATAACTTTTGAAGGTCAAAGCTAGATGGGTGACCGGGAGCTTATATTGTTTTCTACTATCGTATCATTTCACTAAAAATTCATAGGAAGGCAAAAATCCGCAATTTCGCATACGTAGACGACTTAATACTTCCAGGTTTTTTGATTTAAAAACCAAACTACCCAATAGATTTTCAAAAATAATCATCAATATCTCACGCAGTCAAAAGTTCTGAGGTAACAAACATAAAAAAAACATACAGACGAATTGATAACCTCCTCCTTTTTTTGAAGTCGGTTAAAAAGTATCTAATTGATAAATCTATGTGGAAGAGAGAAGTGGAAAAATCTAAACGGTAAGGTTTCAGTTGTTTACCTTACTTGTACATAGTTTCAGAATGCAGGAACATTTTTTCTTTGTTTACTTTCATCTTTCACATTGTTATTTCTTAATACCTACTTCTGATTTGATTAAGGTTTCTTCAACAAAATGAGACAGATGTAGAAGAAACTGGCAGCGAGGAAACAATGATGGATGAAAAAACAGAACTAACAGTGTAATAAAAACTTAAAAGTGCTTAAAAATATGACACGAGAGTACTCTTTAGTCTTAAAATTTAATGTGTAAAACCTTTCAAAACTGTCTATGTTGATCTCATACAACTGCAAAACTGTTTATGTTAAAAATAATTTTGCAAAACTGTCTATGTTTAAATTTAAAACGCAAATTAAATAATTACTATTACACCGTGATTTCATTTAATGTTAAACTATAGTTCAAAATGACTCAATTTAGTAATAAAATGTAATGCAATTTATATTTGCAACTTAGTTATAGAGATATAGGTTTTCTTCAGTTTTCCATAAACGGACCATCAACAACATAGCAGACTTTGCAAGTGGACTACTCATATGATTGGTGTAGTTTTATGAACCAAGTGTTTGTGTAGAGATAACTAAAAGATTATTAGAATAAAAGTCAATATAGTGTAAAGGCAATGATAAATTTTTAATGTTTATCCGCCCGGCCGAGTGGTCTGGACTCCAGACTACTCGGTCAAGAGGTCCTGGGTTCGAATCCCGGTAGGAACAAATGTTTGTATGATGAGTACTAACATTTGTCTACGAGTCATGGATGTTTATATGTATATTTAGTATATTTCTAATATTTATATACATATTTTTATCATTATTTCTCCGTTATCTAGTATCCATAACACAAGCTCTTAATGATGCTTACTTTGGGCTAGGTGAGAGTGTGTAAATATTACTTTTTTTTTTCTTGAGATACACTCAACAGGCATTGACGCAATATAATATAAATTACATATTAAACGGTTCATAAACTAGTCAAAGTTCAACACAAGTGTATACAGCCAATCAATGGCCCTAATTCTGGAGAACACATGCTAAGTTTAAATTTAAGTTCAGTCTATTTCTTTCTTTCAAAACGAATACGAAAAGGATGGCTGTCATATAAATTGACATTTAGAAAGGTGCGTTCAATTTTCGACCTTATTGAACGTGTTAAATGCAGTGTTTAGGAGGCACCTCCGTACATGCCGTCTAAAATTGTCTATGGTTTCTATGAAATCTATCTAAATTTAATTGACAGCTCTAAACAGATTCTTGCTATCTTTTTCCTATGACTTATTGCGAAAAAGAGATATACTGTACTTAAATTTAGAATTAAAGTGTGTTCTCAGAATTAGGCCAAATGTAAATTGCACTTAAAATTAATTTTAATTTAACTATTACTATTACCTCACCAAATAGCATCATAATATGGGTCTCCATATTATAACATTCTTGTCATCATATATTTCGCGTCAAATTCTCCCAAAATGCATTAAAATGCAATATAAAGAAATAAAAAAAGACTAAAGACATGACTGTATGGGCATTAGTTCCCTTTGCCTTCCCATTTAAGGAAAAATGAACTAAAAAAAATGACATGTAAACACCGCATAACTTGACAGTTGACAGCCCTTGTCTTTTTCCGGTACGTAAGGTAAAGTGTCAAAGCATTTCAAAGTGGATTTTTCGCAATCTTGAAATATTAGAGAAATCATTAGTGATATTGTGCCTGTGATATTAGTAATAAAATGTGGACATATCATTCATTCTTTTGTATTCCGTATTTCAGGTCCGTAAATCACAAAAAACCATGGCAGATGTTGATGTGTAAGTATTGTCGATATCTATCATTTTGTGTTTATTCCTAATATTTCAAATAAAACGAACTCTTTATGTGATGCGGTTGCTATCAAAAAACATTACTGGTGTACTATTTTCCAAAAACATTAATTATTGAAATAACATATTAAAATAACCTCAAAATTATTGAGAGGTTATATTTTACTTATCGAAACAAGAGTTAAAATAGTTCAAACCAGACTATCGTGATTTTATCAAATTATTTACCCGTTCGTAATTCAAGGCGAAATAAAAATAGGATTAGAAAATATTTTTATTAATTATTTTGTTTTGTTATGAAAAAGTTATTTCTGTCCAATTAAACGTCCTTTCATTCATTTAAGTACCTGCTGATACTGTCAAGCCACAGATTAGAGACACAATTGGTTTTTTATTTTCTTAGGCCCCCGAGGGTTTTCTGTGCCTTGACAGACTACTCTTCAAGACTGACTGATTTTGTCTATAAACTTTTATTTGTTTCACTGAAAGGTTTTTTATTAACTATAATAAACTTATTATTAATTGGATATGTGAGGCGAAGGAGTTTTATTGTTAATTTTTTGTTACAGTGAAGTTCCTGTCAACCCAGTCCTTAGCGGCGGTGCTATGGACGTGAACACTGCGCTGCAGGAGGTCCTGAAGACTGCACTCATTCATGGTGGTCTTGTACATGGGCTCCATGAAGCTGCCAAGGCATTAGACAAGTGAGTTAGCTTACCCAAATTATTCTGTTTACTTCATAGCTAAGTACATAGTAATCTTGTCATTGCTACCCATCATTAATCTGTCAAGCGGTATTGTTCCTCAAGAGGTCTGTGATAATTGTAAAATCAATTGTTTCTAGAATCATGCTAGACAGGTTAAAGACAATAACATTAGGCAATCAATTTTGCCCTCAATATTCACATTATTTGTGCCTGTTCTAGTCACATGTAGTGTGGAAATATCTGTTGCTACATTCAGTAGTGACAGGTCTCTTTGTTTGCCTAAAGTGATGCACACACATAGTACCACAGTGCTTGTCTTATCAAGTTTGTGGCCTCCCAAGTGTGCTACAATCCTGCTTAACAATTTTACCACCACAGTCGTAAATGAGTCATCACTAAACTGAACTGTGAATTCAGTTCAAATAGCAACAAAAAGTAACTCTAAAAGTACTATGTATAAATAAATCTCTATTCACATTTATTGAAATTTTATATCTAAATTGTAATTTTGTTAAATTATTAAGAAAAATATCTACAGCTAAGCAAGAACATATCCTCAGGTGACCATTGAGCTACCAAGGACATTAGGAACCCTATGATTTTTTTTTATTTTTATTAAACTTGTTAGATTTAAGGGAGACATTTCTCCCTTCATTATATTGGACTTAATAAATATATTAGCAGCCAAACAAGTGTTTTAACAAATACCATAGATTGACCATTGATAACAATATATTATATATTTGATTAATGTTTCCATTAACAGGAGGCAAGCTATGCTGTGCGTACTGGCTGAGAACTGTGATGAGGCCGCCTATAAAAAGCTTGTGCAAGCCCTTTGCAACGAACATCAAATCCCCCTTGTAAAGGTAAGCCTAAATAACCTTAAAGTTAATATTAGGGATAATTCAAATGTGGATTCTCATGTTATAATGTGGCTATGACCATGTCATGGTACACACACTTTGGCCCTTCGGAATCTTTCTCTCACTTTCTCTCCTGGTGGCTTGAATATACCACCCAATATCCTCACTATAGTTCTGGAGAGAAAGGGCCTGTATTCTCCTGGTTTTGTATGTGTCTAATACCCATATCCAGAGTCGAAGATGCATCTCGAAAATATTTTCATTTTTTAAGTAAAAAGAGAGCTGTATAAAGTATAGAACATAAAGTAGCAAGCTGAAGTTTATATTGCAGTATAATAAAACAAATCAATGCTGGCTTCATCATTTCTCATTGTTGTTTAATAGTTTTTTCTCATTTAATTCAGTACCTACTCAATTCAAATAATTCAGTAATCTTTGTTGCCTTTACTTGAATTTTTATTTACTGAAATATTAGAAATTTACTGAAAGTTTATCATAATTATTTTAATTCAACTAATCTTTTAAAAATTGTTTATCTTAAATTCTGTTACAAATGTTACAAAACACCAATACATATGTCACATGACTGCTGTGATGTCAAATGTTACTGTTGCCAGACTTTGATACATTGCTATGGTGATTGAGATGGTTTTCCTTTTGACTGAGTCTGATGCTAACAAGTGATGTCATACACCAAGATTGGTGATCACTGTCACATGACCTGAGAGTGATTTAATTGCATTTTGTTATGAAATATTATTTCAATTCCGTAATAATACAATATACGCGTCAAAATTATATTTTAATTTGAAATTAGTCAATATCCCTATTGAGGAAAGTAAACTTTCTATTTCGCTCCGCACGAGCCGCTAAGTCCAAATGGCTTTGTTGGCATGAGGAGCGTAAAACAATGCTGTGTGCCCCTATGGTGGCTATCAATATGATGAGTCAACTTTCCTAGCATCCACACATTTTATTACACAAATTAAACCTCTGATAAGACAAGACACTTCATAAAACATTAGAATTAATCTTGATTTTTTATTTTATTCTCAATGGTATTAGGTCGACAACAATAAGAAACTCGGTGAATGGGCTGGACTCTGCAAAATCGACAAAGACGGCAAGGCCAGGAAAATCGTCGGATGCTCATGCGTCGTGATCAAAGTGAGTTGAATAACTGGATTCTAAATGACTTACACAGTGTATATCAAATGAAAATTATACAAACCTAATTCATCTGGTTTGTTAAACCTTATCTTAATTTTTTTGAATAACTCTGGCTGCCATTTTTAAATGGCAGCCACAGGAAAATAGATTTTTAGTCGCTTGCTTAGTATTTTTAGTAGCTAAAATTATCGTATTCTTCTTTAAATTCATACAAGTTTTAGTACTTTATCTATATTTTTTTTAAAATATAATAATAATTCGACTATTTTGACTTCGAAAATTTTCACATACCAAAATGTTCAATATAGATTTCACCATTTTTAGGAATTGAGTCAAAATATGACATCACAATGTCATATTTGCGCTTAGCACGATTACTGGCTGCTTCTTTAAGTTGTCAGTGATACATTTAACAGCGCTAAATGAACTTGTGTGACCCTATGGTGTTGTGCCCCTGCACAGGCAACTTTCCTATCACTCATACATTTTAATTTGAAAACATTAAAAGCCTTATTCAGTACTAGCGACCCGCCCCGGCTTTGCACGGGTGCAATGCTTATGTAAATATTATACATGTATTATAAATATAAACCTTCCTTAAGAATCACTCTATCTATTAAAAAAAATTGCATCAAAATCCGTTGCGTAGTTTTAAAGATCTAAGCATAAACAGGGACAGACAGACGGCGGATAGCGACTTTGTTTTAAACTATGTAGTGATAAGACTCTTTTATCATTAAAATTTTTTTGTTAGGTTACTAGGTAAATAAATTTTTAGCAAACAAGGATGCAGATAAATAGAATTAACAAAAGTAATTATAAGCAACCTCTTTAAATTTTTGGGCGGCATAGACTATTCACTATCTTGCATTTCTTTGTAAGGGTTATTGTAGTCTAATCTACAAACGCAGTACATGCCACATTCAAGGGTACTAAATTCTGTTTGTTTCCAAAATTTTATTAGTGGTTAATGCAAAATTTTCATTTGTCCAGTGTTTTAATATTTCTAATTTGTTTTTCAATATTTGTATTTGTAATAAAAATGTTTATTGCTTCAGGACTTCGGTGAAGAGACACCAGCGCTGGACGTACTCAAAGACTATCTCAAGTCTTCAAGTTAAATCCTAGGTATAAGCGCTAAGTTAATAAAAAATCCAAAAAAATAGATTCACTTCTTTTATTTCAACAAGCAATCACCTTTGACAATCAATTTAAAATAAATCTAACTGTACTTTAAATAGAAACTAATAAATTAATCATTTCACTTCGCAAATTAAACACAAACTAAATTATTATTGTCATTGATTGATTACACACATAATTTTGCAAATTGGTCACAGATATCTTTATGCTTTGGCCACTGTTGCACCTGACATTCTCTGAAAAGAGGCAATGGACACAATAAAACAAAGGTTATGTGACAGTTAAATTCGATATTAATAAAATAATAAAACCACTAATAGAAACTTGAAAGTTTTATACAAAGTTTTTACTGCAACTGCTTTTACCGACCAAGCCCCATTGACCCTGCATGGTGTTGCTATGCCCCAAACTCGTGTATCTCCCGTGTAGGAAGCCCTGTGGCCAGCAGTCGCACATATAAGGCTGGTGATGATGATATTTAGTAACAAAATACATTTTGATAAGTACCTACTTATTTAAGTTGACTCCACTCTTTCCTCTTTTGTTTGTTACTTAGTCAGGCTTACTGGAAATGTGATGCATTTCTGTTGTTAAGAGTTAAGACGTTGCAGAGGAGGCCAAAAGCAACTGATTTTGTCATGTATGTTCTTTTCTAAAATTAATGTTTTAAAATATTCTTAATTTTTGATTTTAACATTATTATAAATGTTTGAAAAATTACTTAGTAATTAAAATATAATAAAACTAGAAAAATTTCACGTCCTGAGGCAGGAATCGAACCCGCGACCTTTCGCAATCCGGGCGACTGCTCTGACCACTGAGCCACCAAGGACTTGGGACATCCCTGTGAAATTCTTCTAGTCTATCTGTATTTGCGTTTATGAGCTAACATCCACCCTACAATGTCGAAATATTCTATTTCAACATCCGAAACGAGTATTTTTACAAATACCTATGTTTTTACTTAGTCACATTTCCAGTAACCTGTACAAATGAAAGCAATTTGGATAGAAATGTCATTCTATTAGATAAAAAAAATCTAAAACTGTGTTCTAGTGGTTAAGACAACCTACATAAGATGTAGAAGTCCGAGGTTCGATTCCCGAGGGGGCATACATTTTCATTCTCAGTCTGCCGCCATAACAATATTGTCAATAGCAGAGACAGATATCATAGCCAATTCCTCTGTGGTGGAGGAATCCGGATGTAGCTCACTTTCATAGTCTGCCTTGTAACGTACCATCAGGTCAGATGAAAGGCCAAAAGCTACCTCGGAATATTAAAAAACGAGTTATTTCTCTCACCTTCCACAGTACCACTCAGTCTTGCACCTCGAACACTTCTTGCTAGCCTTATCCCCGCACTTAGCGCATTTGGCGCCTCCACTATCCATGACCAAGGCGGCGTCGCTGGTATACGAGTCCAGGAGTCTCCGAGCCATATTACGGGACTCGTCCGAGCCGTCCAATCGGAAGTGTTCTAATTGAGCCTTTGCGATGGACTTGGTGCGTTTGTGCACTTGTTTCAAGTAGCCATCTTTGATCTGTAACAATGTGACGATGGATCACAAGGCGGAATTGGCGGTTTGAAAATCATATAGCTCAATACTCAATATTTATTTTGTTTCATACATATTATTATCTACATAGGTGGTAGTACAATTATGGACCCTGCTGAGCAGGATCCTAGATCCTATGCTTTTATGTTTAACCTTAGGTAGCGATTTTAAAAAGGCATGTTGTTAGGGCTGATTTTGCATCAAGCAGAAAGTTTCATAAAATTGCATTAGCGAGGGCTCTAAAACACGAGTGCAATTGTAAACGTCAATTTCGCGAGGTTCGTAATCTGCTTTTCTTTCAACTACCGAATAAAGTTCTCCCAAAAGATTGCATCCTCAGTGGATAACTGTAATTGATCTATTATTAGAATTTAGATTTAAGTACCAGTCTGTAATAGGTTTTTGTTATCCTGAATAAATAAATAAATAAAAGAACTGAATTCAAATAAAAAAGAAACAATTTACCTATTTAGAAAAAAATATATTTTTTACGGAACGAAAAAGGTAAAAAGGTTGCGATTTGATTCGCGCCAATTTTTTTTTTTTTGGCAATGTACATTTATTCTGCCATTGTTCCCGGGAGTAAAAATAGCGTTCAGAATAGCGCTGAGGGCCTAGGCAAGATGCCATTTGACAATCACTACCGCTATCGCTAAATGGAAAATGTATAGGATTTGACATTTACAATCGAAAGTCAATCGAGAGCTTATGTCA